>OZ007499.1:140766403-142131403 GCA_963931805.1 Microdon myrmicae
AAGCAGTAAAGGACTGCAATGAAGCGGCAACACGTAACTATGGGACTACGAATAGCATAGGATTCACCTTCCAGACCGAGAGATTAGCTAAATCGGTTCTGATGGTAGGAATCAAAAATGACCAACTGAGGCATCTGATAGTAAAATCAGAAAAGGACCCTTTGGATAGGATTATTGCTAGGATTCTCGAGTTAGAGAAAACCGAGAATGAGATGAGGAGCGAGAGTGGATGCTACGAAATACCAACGAGGTATCATGACCAGTCACCTTCACCGGAAAGGAACGACGAATACCATGCCCCCAACTCATCAAATAGACAACCTATGCTAGGAAATAATCCATTTTACTATTGGGAGGATGAACAAGATCCCCCAGAGGAAACAAATAGGGTTTTAGATAGGACCTACGGGGATACTCGACCAAATTCCCAGGAATCGAAGCAAAGGCAGAATAGGCATAGACACGATGCGTCTCGGGTAGTAGAGGCATAGAATAGGAACTCTAACACTAGATTCCCAAAACGATATCACCCCGTTACACGCCCACAAGCTGGGAAAAACCCGTTTAGGTCGGATACACCACCACAAACATCTAGTAGAAGACCAACAGGGTCTAAGCCAAAGAAGCCCGAGGTACCACGACACCTTCAAAGAGGCGGAGGTGACTATTTTAGTGACTCCTCTAGTCAAGGTAGAGATAAGCGTACACCAAACCCATGGGTAACACGCATGACTTGCAGTTTCTGCAATAGGAAAGAACATGTATACGACGAATGCTTTCGACGCCGAAACACTCCAAAGTGTACAAAGTGTGATCGATATGGGCACGATGCCCAGGATTGTCGGACAATTAGTACACAAAGGAAGACGGATAATCCGGAACCTACACAAATAAGGTCGCAGAACCAAAGGAAGTCACCTGGGAATACCTCAAATCAAGGGCAGGAACGACCATCCACATCGAAACAAGCAACGGCATCGAATCGTAGAGTGTACAGCATTCGATGTTGTTGTGAGTTTTGTGGCCGAAAGGGTCACACGGGGGACGAGTGTCGTATCAAGGCAAAGTGGATAAAACCACAAAAGCCAACAGAGACACCCAATGTGGTTAAGTCTGTACGTAGCGACCACACCCCACAGACCTGCACGGTCAATAAAGAATGGCAAACAGTCCAAAAAGGAAAACTTTCAAAGGACAAAAAACAGCCAAGCGGCAAAGGCGATAAACAGACACGCGCCAAGAGTAGTACTAGTACGAGTAGTACTGAGCACTCGGAGGTTCGAAAAATAAAACAACGCCAACACCGATTACAACGCCATCGACCCGAATCGAACCGTAGCCAGTCGAATTCAACCGCTACGGACGCGTCAGAGACGCCAAAAAAGGGACATAGGTGACAGAAGAACGGAGAATGGTGCACATTTTGCAAGCGACACAACCACATGGCGAAAGTATGTCGACAAAAAGCAAAATGGGAGAAGTCGGAAAACTCCCAGAGGTCGGGCCGGAATTCCACAACCCGACCGAATTAAAGCCACCAAATAAAGAAAACTGTCCTCAACCGCCAACAAAAGTTCCAATAGTCCAGCTCCCATTAGATATCGGATGTAGAAACACTACATGTCTAATAGTGGACACAGGTGCGGAGATCAGCCTTCTTAAGCTGAAGGCACTCCAAAATGGAACAACACTGGATACCAAAAAGGCAACTACTCTCCAAACGCTTTTTGGAAAGGGAAAGTCTAGGGGTTTTTGTAAGGGAATATTCAAACTGCCCCAGCCAATCTCCTGTAACTTTCAGGTAATGGACTCCCTACCGGGATTGTCAGAAGATGGGTTGTTAGGAAACGACTTCCTAGCTAGTAATTGTAAAATCAACGGACCCGGGAATTGTTTGGAATTCTCCTAAGCCAATGTAAATCCGGTAAGTTTTTCCATTGAATTTACAAAAGATAGGAAGCGGACGCCAAGACATAAGGCAACCAGTCGGGAATCCGAGCCAAGGGGATCCATAGAGATCCAGACCGCGGTCGGAAATACACCGGATACCCTACCCAAACAGGGGAAAGGGGGCGATATTTTGTCAGGCTCCAAGCATTCCAACCCCACATTAATAGCTGACAAACCAAAGAAAGCTAACAAAGAAGTAACAGTGGTGGAACACTCACTGCCAAACGCTTCGGAGGTAGAAATTTTTCTGAACAAACCGGCAATAATACCGACACGTTCACGAAAAATGCTGAGACTTCCCATAGAAATTCGGGAAGAGGTAATTTTAGAACCGAAACCAATGCAATCAGGGAGTTTCATATCCAATTGTATTGTAGGGAAAGAGAAGAGTGCCCAAGTAGAGGTACTCAATATCGCAAACTACCTCCAAACCATAGACCGAATCATGGTGGAGTTACATCCAATGAAGGACTTTGCCACCTTTCCGCTGGAAAATGAGGACAACCGTTCTTCGGAATACAATGCGGATAAAAAACCTTCGGAGGGAGAAAACCTCCAGTATATCCGACATTTATTCTCAGAGGAGGAATTACCAAAAGATCCAAGGTTGACACAATTACACGAGGAACTCCACTTAGGTAAAAACCTAAGTCCTCAAGAGTGTCAATCCATACTGGAAATATGCGAGGAGTTCAACGATATTTTCCACCTTAAAGGTGACCTCCTAACATATACCAGTGCAATAACGCATGAGATACCGGTGATAGGTCAAGCACCGATAAATCAACGAATGTACCGTCTGCCTGAGTGCAAGAAAGAGGTGATCGACGAGCAAGTACGGGATAGGCTGGAGAATGATATCATTCAACCAAGCAAGAGTCCGTAGAACTCACCACTCTTGGTAGTTCCTAAGAAAGCGGGCCCCGATGGAAAAACCCGATGGAGAGTTGTGGTCGATTTCAGAAAACTGAACGACAAAACCGTTGGAGATGCGTACCCTCTCCCTCGAATAGAGGACATTTTAGACCAGCTCGGTCACTCACGCTATTTTTCCACGCTCGATTTAGCCAGCGGCTACTGTGGCGGTTCTACGAACCACATAATCCACTATTGGTCGAGATGTCGTCGTTCCGCCAAGGAACACACTCACCTATAGGTAAATTACACTTGTCCACAGACACGTGTCCTTAAAAGTCCTCCACCATACCTGAAACGAAGATAACATACATCGTCGAGGCAACGTCACAAGTCCGATCAATCGTCCTACGCCTGCACGGCGATCGAAGGACACAATAAACGGACAAGCATTGCCTTAAAAAGGACATTTAACGCATGGTCCTGAATTCCTAAAAATAATTATATATAATACATCATACAGGCATCGTAAATTCGAAAACCTGATCGGCGCCCCTGTTAGCCAGCGTTACCTGCAAACGTGCAAATACAATCCTTGCCGCCAGCTAAGATACGGGACACAATTACCATTGTATACCGAAATCCCTTACAGCGCCATTGTCCTGCGTTGCAGGCTATTAAGCAGCTACACAATGATCCTATGATGCCCCTTTGTTCTTTGCTCTTTTCTCAATTCCCTTTTGACAGGACCTTCGCTGCAGGAGAAAACAATAGATCTATTAGCACACGTGCTAATAGATCAACTAGAGAGAACATTCGAGATTCAGGATCCGCGAACGCAACCGTCGCGATAGTCAGTCATCGAGTAGCATTCACGGAGGTCAGATCCTCCATTCCCACGAGAGTCGTTCGTGTGTCGTCGCAGTCGAAATACAGATTCCCAACGAGGGACTTAAGAGAAAAGTGAACCAACCACCGAAGGTTGCGAGTGTGTCGGCATAATTACGTGTTATATTATACCTTTTATATTGGCTCCTCGATAGTATAGTGGTTAGTATACCCGCCTGTCACGCGGCAGACCGGGGTTCGATTCACCGTCTGGGAGCCTCTGGTGCAAGACTAATGACCTTGCCCGGAAAAAAAAAATCATTATGGAAAATTTAACAAGCCCCAGGACTTGCTAAATAAGGCCAAGACCGGCTCCCGGTTGTAGTGCCGATGGTGATGATTATACCTTTTATATAAGAGTACCTTTTGCAAAATCGCCACGCGCGTTCCAGTGTAGTGAATCCTGGATTACCAACAATAAAATAAAGAAAAATGTAAACAAACCTTTTCGCTGTGTTTTTATTAAAGTGCCGTTTCGCTCCGTTGTGCATTCGTGTGAACAGTGTTCGGCGGAACACTTCACCGTCATATTCAAACATTCGACAAAAGTAAAAAAATATCCGCCAAACTACCACCAAGTCTTAGTAGATCCGAAGGATCGAAGTAAGACAGCGTTCAGCACAAATTACGGGCATTATGAGTTCAAACGTATGCCATTTGGTCTAAAGAGAGCACCAGCTATGTTTCAGAGGCTCATGAAAAATGTCCTAACCGGATTGCAAGGGATCGAATGCTTTGTTTATCTGGGTGACATTGTCATATATGGGAAACACCTAGAACACCATAATGACAAACTCCGGAAAGTATTCGATCAAATTAGATACCACAACCTCAACTTGCAACCGGAGAAATGCAATTTCCTCCAGAAGGAAGTAGTATATCTGGGACATGTTTGCTCCGAAAAGGGGGCAATGCCAAATCCAGACACGACAGCTAGTGTCAGGGATTTCCCCATTCCCAAAACGGTAAAGCACGTCCAATCGTTTCTAGGCTTGGCGAACTACTATCGAAAATTTGTTGAAAATTTTTCGAAGATAGTACGCCCCTTAACAAATTTGTTAAGGAAGGACGTCAAATTCACCTGGTCAGACAAATGTCAACAAGCATTTGATAACATAAAGGAGTTATTGGTCTCGCCGCCACTGTTAATCTATCCAGATTTTACCAAACCCTTTAATCTGACCACGGATGCGAGCAACGAAGCACTGGGGGCCATACTGAGAAAGTGTTACTAGCCATTATTTGGGCGGCTAAGAATTTCCGTTGTTATTTACAAGGGAGATAATTTAATATATACACGGACCACACGCCGTTAAAGGGAGTATTCAACGTGAAATACCCCACGTCACGTTTACTAAGGTTCCATCGCAAACTACTAGAGTACGACTACCAAATCGAGTATACACTCGGTAAATACAACACTAATGCGGATACCTTGAGCCGTATCCCGCAAATTTGTGATGAGACTCCCACACTACCAAGGCGCAATGTACTAACACGCGCCCAAGCTAAAAAGTTAAGGGCAAGCGAAGGAACTCAGGATAGTCCAAACGACGATAAGTCATCTCTTAACGAGGATCCCATTCCGGCCTGCACGGAAAAAGGAATGGAGATAACCAATCCTGAAGACATTCAGTTCCTACTCCGGGAATACCATGATCCACCTTTGGGTGGACACCAAGGAGTGAGTAAAACGTACCACAAAATACGTAGACATTTTTGGTGGAAGAACATGATGCGCGACATTAAACAATACAGCAAAGTATGTAAAACATGTCAAACCATGAAATCTTCACCGAACATACGTATGCCCATGGTAATAACCGACATTACAAAGAGGCCTTTCGACAAAGTATACTTAGATATAGTAGGTCCTCTTGATCGCACTCCAACCGGCAATCAATATATACTTACATTCCAAGACAACTTGTTGAAGTATATAGATTGCTACGCTCTCCCAGATGCGGAGGCAGAAACGGTGGCCACAGTCTTTTTCGACCAAATAATTGCTCGGTATGGTGTTCCGAAGCAACTGGTCACCGATCAGGGAAGCAATTTCCTAAGCAGTTTGTTTAAAAGCGTGTGCAAACTGCTCCGTATTAAAAAACTACAAACCTCAGCGTACCACCCACAATCGAATGGAGCCTTAGAAAGAGCCCATCGTCCACTCGTAGATTACCTGCGGAGCATTGTGGATGGAAATTCCCAATCATGGGACCAGTACCTGAGAACGGCAACATTCGTATACAACACCAATGTACACGAAAGTACTAAGCTTACGCCAATGGGCTGTCTATTTGGGTTCACCCCGGAGGTACCGACGAGCTTAAAGCAACCTCCGAAACCGGTATACAACGATGACAGTTACCATAAGCTATTGAAGTACAAACTTCAACATACTTACGAAATAGCAAGACGTAACCTATTAACTTCGAAGAAGAAGTCGAAAGAGTACTACGACCGTAAGACACGCCCATTCACGTTCCATGTGGGCGACAAAGTTTTAATACGCAATGCCCAAAAGCTAGGAAAATTAGCTCCCATATGGAGGGGTCCCTATAAGGTAGTACAAGTCCGGTAAACAGCGTCGTTAAGGTAGGGAGAAAAAATGTGGGGGTGCACAATAATAGGCTGAAACCCTATTACGAATAGAGGAAGCCAGACAAGACCACGACAAACAAGGGAAAATAATACACCACAGACGGTGTAGGGATCAACGTTACAGTTTGATACTTTTGTAGCCAAGCTTCATTCCTCTTCTAAGAATGAAGCTATCACTATTTAAGGGGGGTAGGTATTGTTACGGACCGACCTTGAGTCCAGGTCCCCCCAACATCCACTAATCCCCTTTCGTTAGGTTCCTGTTGAGAATTGATCAATTGACAGCTGGTCTTGCCCAACACAACCGTCAGCCTGTGCGAACTTCACACTGTTCTTGGACTTGAAGTTGGCACTGATCCCATCTGTCAAGCAACTGCCTGATTCAAACGCAAGAGCAAGTAAAAGATATAGAAAAACGTGCCTCGAATTTTTGATCCAATTTTATCATGTGTATTCCATGTCAATCGACAAATTCTCTTTTCGCAAATTAAATTATCATTTCAATTCACTGCTAACTCTAGACTGTTATTTATTGAGGATCAACGAACCCGAGTCATTTATAACTCCAACAGGTTATGGGCCCAGGACAGCAGTGAAAGGGTTTCGTCGGTCATCATCAACGAAAGTGGAAGCAAAATTGACCAAAGCCGCCCAGAGCGGGAGAACTGGCAAGGACAACGTGATCAACAAATCGTCAAACATCGGAGCAGCCATCGCATAGCAAATTAACCGTGAGTAACACATCCGTAAGTCAAGTCAGTCGAATTGCAGCCTCTCAACAAAATGGACTCCGTCAAATCCCAGTTGGAAATGCTAAGCGAAGACAGCCAGGGCAACGTCAACTTCATCGCATCGCGATTCAAACTGAACCTAGCACTGAAGAATAAGGACCTGTACGAAATCGTAACAGGAGACAAGCTCAGGCCGACAGGCGCTGCGTCATCTGAAACCATCTCAGCTTGGATCAAGAAGGATGTCGAAGCTCAAACGCTGATAGGCCTAAATGTAAGCAGCAAGATCGCAAACAAAATTGCCAACTGCAAGACTGCCAAAGATATGACAGACAAATTAACCAGCTTATACGGCACAAAGACTGATGTAACATTAGAAATGTCCCGAATCAAATTCTTCATGGATGACAGCAAGTCAGCAGTGGAAAACTGTCTGGAGATCCTGGATCTGGCTGAAGAAGTGTCAACCGAAAATGATCCTATGAGAAAAAGTTGGATCATGACAAGGATCATGAGTGTGCTACCGCCAAAACTAGCGCACTTCAGGACTTCTTGGGATAATGTGACCGGAGCAACCAAGAATATGGAAACTCTCATCGAACCTCTGAGACTTGAGGACGAGCGACTGAAGGAGACGACAAACTCAGAGGGAAACGCCAACAACGCCCTCCTGGCAAGACGTGAGAAGCCAAGGCAGTCGTCAAAGGGCAACCAGGACAAGACAACGCTCGTATGCTACAAGTGTGGAGGAAAAGGTCACATGATCAAGCAGTGCACAAGCAAACCGTGCGAAAAATACATTGCCTACTGTAAGAAGAAATACTCATCTAACATATGTAAGCAGAAAGGACATTTCGCCAAAGAATGCACTTCCAAGGAAGAGTCAAGCAAGTTTACAAGCGGAAAGCCACCGAGGGCGTTCCTGACCACAGCCTTTTCAACAGTGGACAGTGACATCTCGAAGAACAGGGCAACTTCATGGTATCAGGACTGCGGAGCTAGTCAACACATGACGTCTCATAGAGAATGGTTTGCACAGCTGGTCGAGCTGGACGAACCAATCACAATAGTGATCGGAGACTCAACCAGGTTGGATGGCGTTGCAGTCGGGACCATCGAGATGGGGGCTTTTGACGGTCGGAAATGGTATCCAGTGGTACTTGAGGATGTTATTTACGTTCCAAAACTCAACTTCAATCTCTTCTCAGTAAGTCAGATGCTGGACAAGGGACATCTTCAGAAGGCAAATGGAAAGCAGTCAACGTTTTACAGTCAGGGTGGCAGGAAAGTTGTGGCAATTGCCAAGCGCAAAGGAAACCTCTAGAAAATGATGCTCAGGTCAGAAGAAGATACAAGTCTGATGACAATGTCAATCAAAACTTGGCACGAGAGACTCGCCCATCAAAATGTAAAGTAGGTGAGGGATATACTGAAACGCAAGGGAATCAAACACATTGATGACTGGAAGCACTATGTGTGCAAGGGATGCTCACACGGCAAGAATCGCCGAGCCCCACACAGAATCAACCCAAAGACAGCCCAGCAACCGCTAGATCTTGTACACATCGACACTGGAGAAATGAACATTCCGTCGTTAGGAGGAGCCAAGTACTGGCTTATGCTCAAGGACGACTTCACCCACTACCGGAGCTGCTATTTCATGAAGACGAAAGGAGAAGCACCTGAGAAGATAGAGAGCTACTTGAGACTCGTGGAAAATCAGCTTGGGAGGAGAGTCAAGTGTTTGAGATCTGACAACGGCACGGAACTGAAAAATGCCAAAACCAAACAGATGTTGGACAAGCTGGGAATACTTCACACATTTACGAATGTGCACACGCCAGAACAAAGCGGAAGGGTTGAGAGAGAAATGAGGACAATTGTCGAGGCAGTCAGGACAGTAATACATACCGAGAATTTGGACGAAAGACTGCGGGCTGAGGCAATGAACCATGTGATCTTCACGATCAACCAGACTGGAACCAGCAATGTGCCAGGGAAAAGCCCAGTGGTACTCTGGTGCGGAAGAACAATCAAGATTGAAAAGCTGCGACCGTTTGGATGTGAATGTTATGTACTGATACAAGGAAAGAAGAGAGGCAAAATTGACAAAAAGACAGAAGAAGGAATCTTGGTTGGGTATGATATCGATTCACCCTGCTACAGGGTTTATCTGAAAGACAGGAAAGACATCATCAGCTCCGACAACGTAATCTTCGACGAGGAGAAAATGATACTGAGACAAGGACAAGGCACTGAATCTCAGGCATGAGCACCTGAGGACAATCTCGAAAAGAAAGATGAAAGTAACAGCGAGACAGAATATGAACACGCAGAAGAGACCCACGAAAGTACCGAAGAGCCAAGCGACAACGAACAAGAGACAACGCCGCCAGCAGAGCAGCGAGCAGGAAGATCCTTGCGAGATCGTCGGAACCTGCAGCCACCGCCAAGGTACAGGGACTACGTTGCCAACATGTCAAACCGAGGCAACAGCATAAGAGCAGCCATGATCGGTGAAACAGCAGATATCTCGGTGAGCGAAGCACTCAAGGATGAGAAGTGGAGACGAGCGATGCAGGGGGAGTACGATTCTCTCATGAAAATGAAAACCTGGAGGCTGGTGGACTGTCCCGAAGGATTGAAGCCGATCATTTGTCGTTGGGTACTTCGAGAGAAGGCAGACGGGAGATTTAAGGCCAGACTCGTGGCGAGAGGATTTGAACAGAAAGAGGGAGTGGATTATGGAGAAACCTTCAGTCCAGTAGCACGCCATGCATCCATTCGCCTGCTTCTAAGTCACGCCGCGTCAGAGAAAATGAAGTTGGTGTCATTCGATGTTAAAACGGCATTCCTGTACGGGAACCTGGAACGGGAGGACCAGTGAATTGGTACTCACAAAAGCAGCGTCTGGTAGCGACCTCAACCGCAGAAGCCGAGTAGCAGTGTCAGTAATCGACGATGTGTGCTGGATCAAGCGAATCGCGCTGGAACTGGGTATCCTGAAAACCGACCAGGCAATCACATTGCACGTCGACAACATGTCAGCTATACACATGCTGCAGAATGCACACGAGGGAAAGACAAGCAAGGGAAAGAAGCATATTGAGATACCACGAAAGTACATCCAACAACACGTCGACAAGACCGTGACACTGCGACACGTCGAGAGCAGCAGGCAGATTGCAGACATTCTAACCAAGCCACTGAACAGGAGAGTCTTTGAGACGGTCCGCCGTAAATTGATCAAGGAGGAGTGTTGAGAATTGATCAATTGACAGCTGGTCTTGCCCAACACAACCATCAGCCTGTGCGAATTTCACACAGTTCATGGACTTGAAGTTGGCACTGATCCCACCTGTCAATCAATTGCCTGATCAAACGCAAGAGCAAGTAAAAGATATAGAAAAACGTGCCTTGAATTTTTGATCCAATCTTATCATGTGTATTCCGGGTCAATCCACAAATTTTCTTTTCGTCAATTAAATTAATATTTCAATTCACTGCTAACTCTAGACTGTTATTTATTGAGTATCAACGAACCCGAGTCATTTATAGCTCCTACACGATAAGTCATCTCTTAACGAGGATCCCATTCCGGCCTGCACGGAAAAAGGAATGGAGATAACCAATCCTGAAGTCATTCAGTTCCTACTACCATGATCCTCCTTTGGGTGGACACCAAGGAGTGAGTAAAACGTACCACAAAATACGTAGACATTTTTGGTGGAAGAACATGATGCGCGACATTAAACAATACATCAAAGTATGTAAAACATGTCAAACCATGAAATCTTCACCGAACATACGTATGCCCATGGTAATAACCGACATTACAAAGAGGCCTTTCGACAAAGTATACTTAGATATAGTAGGTCCTCTTGATCCCACTCCAACCGGCAATCAATATATACTTGCATTCCAAGGCAACTTGTCGAAGTATATAGATTGCTACGCTCTCCCAGATGCGGAGGCAGAAACGGTGGCCACAGTCTTTTTCGACCAAATAATTGCTCGGTATGGTGTTCCGAAGCAACTGGTCACCGATCAGGGAAGCAATTTCCTAAGCAGTTTGTTTAAAAGCGTGTGCAAACTGCTCCGTATTAAAAAACTACAAACCTCAGCGTACCACCCACAATCGAATGGAGCCTTAGAAAGAGCCCATCGTCCACTCGTAGATTACTTGCGGAGCATTGTGGATGGAAATTCCCAATCATGGGACCAGTACCTGAGAACGGCAACATTCGTATACAACACCAATGTACACGAAGGTACTAAGCTTACGCCAATGCACTGTCTATTTGGGTTCACCCCGGAGGTACCGACGAGCTTAAAGCAACCTCCGAAACCGGTATACAACGATGACAGTTACCATAAGCTATTGAAGTACAAACTTCAACATACTTACGAAATAGCAAGACGTAACCTGTTAACTTCGAAGAAGAAGTCGAAAGAGTACTACGACCGTAAGACACGCCCATTCACGTTCCATGTGGACGACAAAGTTTTAATACGCAATGCCCAAAAGCTAGGAAAATTAGCTCCCATATGGAGGGGTCCCTATAAGGTAGTACAAGTCCGGTAAACAGCGTCGTTAAGGTAGGGAGAAAAAATGTGGGGGTGCACAATAATAGGCTGAAACCCTATTACGAATAGAGGAAGCCAAAAGCAGACAAGACCACGACAAACAAGGGAAAATAACACACCACAGACGGTGTAGGGATCAACGCTACAGTTTGATACTTTTGTAGCCAAGCTTCATTCCTCTTCTAAGAATGAAGCTATAACTATTTAAGGGGGAAGGTATTGTTACGGACCGACCTTGAGTCCAGGTCCCCCCAACATCCACTAATCGCCTTTCGTTAGGTTCCTCTCTTTACCTTATGCTTCCCCTAACTACTTTATGCAAATTCTACTTGGCCGAGAAAATAATAAAAACCGGCGTTGGCGTCGAATAATAAAATAAAACGTCAACGGCGAAAAAAATAAATAAGTCATTCGACGTTAAACTACGCACGAGGTCACATAAGCCCAAACTCTAGAATACAAAGAAAGAATTGATGACCTAAAGCAAAAGCTTCATTCGTTAAGCACAGGATCACCTCATGACCAATCGGAGGTCTACACCTCAAATCTATCATCAAGTGGAATTTCACTTCCGGACTGTAGTGAAGCTATAAAGTATTTAATTCAACAAAATCCATTCTTACAAGATAAATTGGGTCGATACCTGGAAGTCAATAAATATACTGAGGATGACACTTCAAATAAATTCTTGAATGACATCTCTGAAAGTCTTATACATACTATTAAAAAAACCAACCGAAACCGATCAGGGGAGCAACCAGTCAACGCCCCCTGCACCTAGTCGCAGCAAACACCCACAACAACAAGCAGCAACTGCAGCGACCGTCAACGGTTAAACCAAAGTAAGTCCCTTTTTACTTACCATTAAATATATTAAATATATAACCATAAATATATTCAAATAATTGTTCATAATAACATAACAGACCCACCGGTCTTGTACGATTTCTTTCCCACCATCCCCCCATCCAAGTAGTTAGAGAGAACTTGAACTAACCCTGTTCAGACTACCCTTAGATACCTTCTTCCCCCTTTCTTTTCAGATATCTCGAGACCGAGCCCAACATCCTCACGGATGTGGGTGATTCTGGTTATCGCAAGATGACCACAAGCCAAAGACAAGATGAAGGACACATTTCTTCTTGTCCCTCTAAACTCGGCCTCTCGCCACCCAATTTTTTTTGAAACACCAGGAATCGTCACAGGAACTCCTCACCAAAAAGGTGAGACCAGTATAAAGAGAAACAGGTATATTTATAATAAATAAAGAATAAGATATAAGCGAATTTGTATCGTGTTTTCGCTTCGTTTGCGTTTTTAGGGATTTGTACTGGGCAAGACACCAACGCCCAATTGTCCAGAGCAGAGTCCAGCTCTGGAGGTACAATCCGCCTATTTAAAATCATCGTTGGCCGGCCAGTGCCGAATATACAGTCCACTAAGGGAGAGACTGGGGCGTCGGTAGAGGAAGCGCCGTCCACGATTTCAGTTTTCCTTTCCTTTCTTTTCTTTTCAGCAACAAATGTGCAGTCTGAGTTTTTGTGCCGCCTGTTCGATCTGGGTGAAGGAGTCCTGTAGAGCCGAATCGGATCTACCGATGAGATCGATGTCATCTGTGTAGGCAAATATCTGGCAGGACTTGGTGACAATAGTCCCTCTAGTTGTAACGCCAGAATCACGGATTGCTTTCTCCAATGCCAGATTGAAGAGGAGGCAGGCCAGACCATCACCTTGCCGGAGTCCATTAAAGATTTTTATTGGTTTGGACAGCAATCCCAACCAACAAAGTCGTATCGATTTGTTTGGAATACCAACCTCTCTTATGACATATATAGTTCTACCCTGGCTATGCTGTCGTAAGGGGCTTAAAGTCTATAGATAGATGATATAATGGAATCTTAAATTCCTGACATTTTCCATCGCCTGCCTAAGGGTGAATATCTGATCAACCGCTGATTTGCCTGGGAAGAAGCTACGCTGATAATGACCAATGACGACTTCAGCGTATGGGGCTATCCGATGTTGTAGGTTGGTGGAGAGTATGTTATAGGCGCTACTCAGCAATGTTATACCCCTATAGTTGCCGCACACTGTGATATCTCTCTTCTTATGTATGTGGCAAATTATCCCACGACGCCAAACCTCCCTTCCGGTGGTGATGATGAGTCGAGCGTTGTGGTTGAGGTTACGCCAGCATGGAATAGGGTGTGGTGTCGTCCTTGAGACTGTCTGCAAGTCTTGATGGGTAGACAGTCGCAGACCAGATATCTCCTTAGGTTTTCTTGACCTGCATGTGATTTTCAGTTTTCCGGACTGAACGCTTTAAATCCACCGCAGGAGTTGATGGTGTGCGGTAGTCCACAGAACGAACAGGGAGGTTGTGGGTACGGAGCGGGGCGTGAGGCCGTGTGCGACATGACCTCGGGTGGTCATTCCTTAGTGTCATTTAAGAGTGATCGACGGTAACTCTAGACAGCTCAACGAACTCCAATGCCTCGATCTTGGCTTTTAGGAAGGCGTTGAGCTGTTGGTATGTAGGGGGCTCTGTGGTGTTTCCTTGTGCTGTCTACCAATCCCGTCCCGTGTGTGGCTACAGGCGTTGAGTGTTCAGGTAGACGAGTATGTCGTCCCAGGTGTTTCCGAGACGGTCGAGCGCACCCAAGGTCTCGACAGCCTCATTGGTGGCGTCGCCGAGTTGGTGATCGATGGTGTGGGGAACTGTGATAGAGACTTTTGATGGTGCTGGGAGGCCCGAGCTGAGCGTCGACAAACTTTTCCTGTTCGTCCAGGTAAATTTCCTCGGCCGAGTCGATGAAATCCTCCACGAAGTAGCGATGACTCTTAATTTCTGGAGCTGCCAGCCGTACGATCTCCTCGTCCCGCTTCCAGATGTAATACCATTTGAGCTTAAGTTTCTGCTGGGGAGACTCGACTGAGCCCAACGTTGGTGGGCGCCTTTTCTTCAGATTGAGGAACGCGCGAGACATCTGGTCTTGTGCCGCGCACTGAGCTGCTCAATCTGGGACATTGTGGTCGTTTGAAGGCGAGCAAACCATCAACGGAAGTGCCCGAGTAAATGTGCGCAATTCGCACGCGGTGGAAATGAAGCCTTGCAAAAAATAAACTCCACGAGTTTTCGGGGATCTGATCCTGGTAATGGCGGCAGCGTGGTGGTCGAGGATAATCCATGAGGTGCGTCCAAGATGTATGGTCGCAGGGCAGAGACCAGTGCTACGTCCAAATAAGAAGAGTAAACGGCAGAAAGCAACGAGGCGTTCAATGATGAGTACAGGTAAAAACAGTAAACGGCAGAAAGCAGCAAAGCGTCCAATGATGCGTCCAGGTAAGAACGGTAAACGGCAGAAAGCAGCGAAGTGTCCAGTAATGCGTCCAGGTGAGAATGGCAAACGGCAGAAAGCAGCAAAGTGTCCAAGTAAGAACGGTAAACGATCGAAACCAAAGAAGCGTCCAACGATGCGTCCAAATAGGTACGGTAAACGGCAGATAGTAACGAAGCGATGAATAATGCGTCCAACTAGGAACAGTAAACAATCGTAATCCCCAGCAAGCCAAGCAGGTCCGAAACATGCAATTTTTTTAAAATTGATGCTGGTAGTGTTCTTTTCGCTGTCATCGACGTGGAGTGAGCTGGTAGCTGACACCTGGCAAATGTGAACGTACTAGAGTTTTCGATGCATTTTTTGTGCATCCGCAACAGATGACAATTTAATGCATGTTGCATTTGTTGCATGTTGTTTTGATGGCTCATATAGCCAGTTGTTAATTAGGGAATTAATGACAATTACAGCATAAGAAGTGTCCGTAGGTGCACGTTGTTAAACAGGTTATTGTTATCTGTGGCTGTTGTTACATAGGGGATCAGCGTGTCATACTTGTAGCACAAGGAGCTTCTTGTCACACGCGTAACGTTTTGTGGGTTGTTACAGGATATATGGATATAACTACTTGTGTTATAGAATAACCACAGTTGAAGAGCAGTGCATAGATCGACAAAGATAGCTGGGCAGGTGAGCCGTCTAGGTTTCTTTGAGTAAATGCAAATCGCCGGGTCACGTTACTCAATTGGCTGCCACCTGTATGACTATATTGCACTCTCGGGTGAGCCAAACTTTAATTTGTTTCACAGTACAGCAAAATGTATTTTATACGTACCTGGGTAGTACCCTAGGTACTCATGTTCCACCACTCGAGATACAAACGACACGCTCCTCTTGATTTTAATCTTTATTTCCTTCTGGCAAGCTCTAATTTTCGGAGCACAATCCCGGGTCAGTCAACAACAGTGCAAAATGTAAATCTGGAACGCTAACTTCTTCTCCTCTCATCCGTTCCCCACATATCGTGCAGCCTCGGAAACTTATTTTAACACGAAACGGTAATCATAAATTATTTTACACAAGGGCTGTTTTACTCAAACAAAGAAAATACTAATTTTATAATAATTTAATTTAACAGTAACAAACGAGAAATTATTCTTCAGATCTTTCTTCTTTTTTACCGCACTCTATCTCTAAGAACCGTGCACTACTGTCACAACCGACCTCTTCAAAATCACCGTTCGCTCCCTTTCTCTCTTGTAGCTCTCCCACAGCATTCTACTATTTTTATCTCAGACGAAAATTCAAATGTCTTCTTGTTGTGAATTTATTTTTCCTATTATTGTTTTCCATTTTTTTTTTCTTTTTTTCCGGCGTTTTATTATTTGCCTACTTGTTATATTTTTAATTTGTTATTCGCAAGAGAGAGAGAGAGCGGGTTTTGATATTTAACAGAATTCCTTAGCACGACCTTTAACCACATGGTATCCAAGTTATGGGGTTCTAACGCCTCCATCCTTTGCGAGCCAGATCGAACCTCGTGAGGACGCAGACTCCACCCTTAAAGCGAAATCTCGAATGCAAGTCGTATCCTGAGCACCGAAGTTGACGAATAGACCTGGGTCTCAATTAAGGCAAGGATATCAGGTTTCTATATACTGTTTCGCGTTCTCTATGACCGTTTGTATCGCGCCTGGTTTATATAACGTTCAAACCTTCCACCTATTGACCCGTATATCAAGCTGTTTTCCCTCCCATCTTCTTTTTATCGAGTTGGTGTTTTCTTGATGATTTGTTCCCTTACCGGGTTTTTCGCGAATTTGTTTTGTATAAATTTGTCATATTATTTTATATCTGGAGGTAGTAATTTTGATAGGGTCAAAATTAATGATGTTGGAGGAATATTATTATTTCGTATCTGGAGGTGGTAACGTTGACGGGGACAAAACTAATGATCTTAGAGAAATATTATTACTTTGACAGGGACAAAATGAATGATGATGGAGAAACATTATTATTTTATTTCCCGGGATGATAACTTTGGTGGGGACAAAATTACCAGACAAAATTGATGGAGAAATATTAATTATTTTAGAACACACCCCGCATGAGATGAAAAGCCATATATGTACAATATAATACGTTAACATTACATTATTGCGTTCCTTTTAACCAAAGACAATATCGATTTCATTTGAATTTTATTGGGCTTTGTCAACCACACAAGGTGAATATTAAATGGAATTTAGTGATTTTGGAAACAAAAGATCAACATGCCCCAATTAAATAAGACAGCTACGAGACGGCGCTGTACTTCAAAGGTTAAATATCTGTCGCATCATCAAGTCGAAGTATCCGTCCTCGTCGACAGATGCGCTAACAGACGCGTAATAATTCATGAATTCTTCCCTTGTGACCTAGAAACAAAAGTAAGTTAAGGAAATATACATAAGTGAGAATCTGAAAAACATACCTTCCCATCGCGATCGCCGTCGCCCCCTTCGAAGTTGTGTAGGAACCCTGTGAGAATTTCATGGGCAGACATTTCTCCACTTTGGTATTTCGGGTGTTCCTTAACTGAATACACATGTTTTATATCTTTCAAAGTAAGGACACCATTTCCTGAGGTGTCCATTTTTTCAAAGGCTTTATTGATTATAAGCACACGATTTTGTGGCATTGGTGGCTGCATTAACAATAAATACACATTTAGTAGGTTAGCAAAATAGCGAAATCCAGCAAAGGACACCAACGGAATACCTTACCCTTAATTGCGTTAGGAATTCGGGTACATTTAGGGTTCCACTCCGATCTGTATCACAGCTAGAAGGACACATACAAACTTATTTATACTTTTCCATGGATACAAATCAAAACCCACACTTGCCGTTTAAACATTTGTTGTATTTCATCGTCCGTACACTTTATCCCTGTTTCTTTAATGCCATTGGTAAATTCATCTAAATATATAGGTTTGTTTCCTTTATCGTGCTTGATTCGAAAAGTTCTATTCAATCACGAACCGTTGGATAAGACCGAAAATGAGATCAGGTGTTCTAGGGTTAAGTACAGACTACTGTGGGTGGTCGTATGCTACCTCCAACCATTGGATTGCACACAATACAACATATCAATAATCAATTGTATGGTACATATAGAATGTTCTATACTTACGCACCTGGACAGATGAAGGATACCAGTAAGGCCTCGAGTGAAACAATGCAGCCTCAACTTCTCAATGGGATCCTTTATATCGCCGTCGGCTAGTGCACGTTCCGATTGTTTTATAAGCGCAGCTTCCTTTGAATACATCTCGAATGCCCAAGTACGCAGTTTAGGTTTGAAGTCTCTGGAAATCAGTTAAATTGCACATACAAGCTGGAAATGGAATTTGTGCCTCCGAGTAATTAGTATTCCTTAAAATATTACCGCAGGATATTATCACATACAATTTGAAGGAAAGTGAATCAAATAAAGAGCAATGAATGTAATGTGAAAATAATAATTATTTATGGGTATATTTAAATATCTGCTAAGCAGCAATAGTATATATATATTACATCCGCAAAAAGGAATATTTAAATAATTTTAACTTACTTGGAGTTTTGAATGATGCCCGGCTGACTAGATTGTTGGTTAAGCGAAGTTCCCTTTGAATTCAAATCGCTGCGACTATTCATCTGGAAAGCGAACTGCGCCGGTTGATGTTTGAAGTCTCTGAGTGGAATTAGTGGAAATGGATTAAATGACAGCGACAAGCTGGAAATGGAATTTGTGCCTGAGTAATTAGTATTCCTTAAAACATTAGTGCAGGATTTTATCACATACAATATGAGAGAGACTGGATCAAATTAAGGACAATGAATATAATGTGTGAATAATCTATTATTAATGGCTATATTTTAATACCTGCTAAACAGGTAGTCCAATATCGTATCCTCATAATCGGCACTACAACCGTGATCCGGTCTTGGCCTTATTTAGCAAGTCTCTCCACCGGTCCCGATTTCGAGCCGATATCATCCAGTTTGGCACTCCTAGGCTCTAGGCGTCCTGGTCTTCGCCATCCTGTGGGGGTTAATGTGTATATGCCGACGTACGGCAAGTATTCCATGCATTCCCCAACGATGCTGCTGCACGAAAATGCTCCTCAGGAAGTCCACGAGAAAATAAAAATTGGTACAGATGAGATGATTGTCCTAGGTATTTGACGTTGAGAAATAGTAAAGCTGTGTTGGGGCTCTACTTGCCCTTTCAGCGTCTTTTAAGTTTTGTGGTTTTGTTTAATTCGATTTTGGAAATTTTATTTTTTTAGTCACTGTCTTTGATTTCTGTTGAATTATTTTTTGTTTAATTTATCAGGTTTACTTTATTTTTAAAATTTTTAGGTCACTGTCTTTTTGTTTTGGTTGAATGTTTTTGATTGATTTTTTGTTTGAATTTTGTTTAATAGATTTTGGTTTTTTGAGAAAAAAAATATTTTTTTTTTTTGAGTTGGAATATTTTTTATTGTTTTTTTTTTAAATAACTGATTTTGTTTAATTTCACTGAAGTTTTTTAGTTGAAGAATTTTTGTTGCTAAATTTTGTTTAATTGTTTTTTGTTTGTTAAAATTTTATTGAGAAAATAAATTATCTTATTTTAGCACTTTTTTTTTTAATTATTTCAATGTTGAATGTTATCTTTATTGCCTTTTTTTAAATGATTTTCCCACTTTAACTTTGATATTTTTTAGTTTAAAATTTATTCTTTTTGGCACTGTCTATTGGTTAACTTTTACTTTAGTTGAATTTTGTTGAGTTTATAATCAGAAGGTTTTTTGATTTTGTTTTTTGAATTATTTAAAATTTGGTGGAAGGTTGCGTGGTTCTTTGTCCGGTCACCACTGTGGGGGTTAATGAGGTCTGCCGGCGCACGGCAAGTATTCCATGCTCTCCCCAACGATGTTGCTGCACGAAAATGCTCCTCAGGAAGTCCACGAGAAAATAAAAATTAAAATGCACTGTTTTATTTGTTGCTTTTTTTATTCTATAATCACTCTATATTTTCAATGCACAATTGCTTCACTGCCAAATAATAAAACTTCTCCTAAACTTAGAAACCTTTGGCAATAGAGACGAAATAACGAAATAATAAAGACGAGCGGCGGCACGACGTGACACTGTGGAATATGACTAGCGACTGACTAAAATTAGGGTGGAAATCGTAATTTCTGCTTCTGTAATCATGCTCTCTTGTGTGTTCCCCAACTCACCACACTCATCCAGGTCGAAACGTACTTGTGTATTCGTTCGACGTGGATGGACGTAGCCAGAATGGAGAAATCAAAAGGGAGAGCACAATAACCCAGGGTTGATCTGCATAGGTGTGTGTGCGTCAGTGCCGTGTATACGGCTGGTCTACTGACCTAGTGATAATCTCTTAGGTCAACGCACTATAGCAAGACAGAAATACGAGAGAGAGAAAACCCTAGCTAAGGTTATTCACCAACAAAAAGAGATCATTGATCCCAAGCGAATGGGTGATCCGGGAAAAATCAATAGGACGCCGCATCGGCTGGGGATATAATATCATTCTGTGGAATGTTCGATAAATACCCAAGCCTATGGACTATAACGCAACCGCGTCGCTTGGTTTGACTTGGTTGTTGCTAACCAATACGAATGGAATTTCCGGTGGAAATCCCATGGTTAGCGCAATAGTGTTGCCGTATGTCGTTGATTGTAGCTAAACTCAATTATGCATTATCTGCATAGAATAATGAGTTTAGCTATGTGTCCCTTTGACATGTTTTACAGGTAAATAACTTATCAAGGAAACGGGTAGGTATTGTGATTGGAATTGTGGGCTGTTTCTCCTATAGAATAGAGAAACCCCTACAGTACTCACCCGCCAGTGACATAGTCACGAAATAATGGTAGGTCGGAAGGAGTAGTTTGATGGGTGTCGGAAGGAAGTTAGATTGGTGGTGGATTGGGAGGATTTTTTGATTGCCTAAGGAGACGTGCTCGGCTTCGGGTGAGTGGAGGTTGAGGAGGTTGGCGAATGTTGGCAAAGTCGGTTGCTGACTGAGGATCTGGAGCTGACGCCTCGAAGAAACAAGGTTTGAGTCTCTCAACACTGACCGTGGATCGTTTTCCTCGAATATCGATCTCGAAGACACGATCGCTGATGCGGTTGGAGACTCTGAAGGGACCGTCATATGGAGGGTCCAAAGGTTTTTTAACCTTATCCACCCTGACAAAGACGTGCGTGCAGCTGTGCAGTTCAGGGTGAACGAAAAGTTTTTTAGAACCATGCCTGGTCACGGACGATGCTCTAACCTTACGGAGAAGGTCGCGGAGGTGGCCCACATCCTGCAACTGGTTGCGTGGCGTATCACCATCCCCGAAAAGTTCGCCTGGTAGTAGGAGGTTGGTGCCATAGGTGAGTTCCGCAGCGGAAGCACCTAGGTCCTCCATAAAACTAGTCCTCAGTCCGAGGAGTACGGTAGGTAGAGCGTCAAACCATTTAGTGTCGTTATGACACATGAGGGAAGCCTTAAGAGACCGATGCCAGCGTTCGATCATCCCGTTGGATTCGGGGTGATAGGCGGTCGTGCGACTTCGTTGGCAGCCGAGGAGATCCGTCAGCTGCCCGAAGATCGTTGCCTCGAATTGCGGCCCCCGGTCTGTAGTAATGGTGGCAGGTACGCCGAAACGTGTGACCCAGGTCGAATAGAAGCCTTTGGCGACTGATTCAGCTGTTACTGCTCTGAGAGGAGTCGTCTCTGGCCATCGCGTGTAGCGATCCATCATAGTGAGGATGTACGAAAATCCTCTTGATGGAGTAAGCGGTCCCACTATGTCAATATGGACATGGGCGAAGCGTGCCGTGGGTAGCTTAAATTGTGCAGGTTCTAATATATTATGCCGCGCTACTTTGCAGCGCTGGCATTGGAGGCAAGCGCGGGCCCAGGTGGTGAGGTCTTTGCTCATTCGGGGCCAAATGAATTTCTTACGGACGGCAGCAGCGGTCGGCTGGGTCATGGTAGACCTGGAACACGCCCCTACGAAGCTTCTCGGGAATGTAGGGCCTGGCGGTTCCAGTTGAAACATCGCACCAGATTTCGCCCAAAGGATCGCGGAGGGTGATTTTGCGTAGCTCGAGTGCTGTATCAGCAGTTAGAAGAGATTCGAGCTGGCTGTCCTCCTGTTGGGACAGGGCTAGGTCGACGTTGTTCAGAGTGGCGCGCAAGTGAATCGTATCGATTCGAGAAAAAGCGTCCGCCGAGATGTTTTGTGGACCAGAGATATGTTTAATCTCGGTAGTGTATTGACCGATGAGGTCGAGTTGACGTTCTTGTCGGGGGGAAGCATTTCCCGACTTTTTCCGGAACGCAAAGGCCAGAGGTTTGTGGTCTGTATACACGGAGAGCGAGCGACCCTCTACCATATGACGGAAATATTTAATGGCGCTATAGATCGCCAGTAATTCCCGGTCATAGGCGCTGTATCGCCGCTCTGTGGGACTCAGTTTCCTGGAAAAGAAACCGAGCGGTTCCGGTTGGCCTTCGAAATCTTGTTGTAGGACTGCTCCGATTGCTGAATCCGATGCGTCGCATTGGATAGACAAAACCGCTCCCTCTAAGGGATATCGGAGTAGTGTGGCGTTAGCCAGTTGCTCCTTGGACAGTTGGAACGCACGGTCCGAAGCTTCTGTCCTTGGAATTGGGCGCTTGTCGTTGCGCTTCGCTCCTTTTAGAAATTCAGTCAGAGGAGCCTGGGTTTGGGCGGCGTCTTTAAGGGTTGGTCTGTAAAAATTGAGCATTCCGAGGAAACGTCGGAGCTCGCTTATGTTGGATGAGGGCCTCCACACGTTCTGGAAGTGGGCGAATGCCCTGATCGTCAACAATGTAGCCCACATATGTGATTTGCTCTTTGGCATATTGACACTTATCTGGGTTGATGACAAGACCGAATTCGCGGAGGCGCTCGAGGACCTGTCGTAAATGGCGCTTGTGTTCAACGTGGTCTCGTGAGGCGATGAGAATGTCATCGAGATAAGCATGACAGCAATTGAGACCACGTAAAGCCGAGTCGATGTATCTCTGGAAAGTCTGCGCGGCATTCCTGAGACCGAAAGTCATTACTTGGAACTCGAAGAGTCCGAAAGGAGTAATGACTGCCGTTTTTGGGATGTCTTCAGGTGCCACCGGAATTTGGTGGTAAGCCCTGGTGAGATCCAGGGTGGTGAAGACTTTGCACCCTCGTAATTTATATGAAAAATCATATAGTATGCAATGGGGTATCTGTCGGGGACTGTTGCTGCATTCAGCAGTCTGTAATCCCCGCATGGGCGCCACTCCCCGGAACGTTTCTTAACTAAATGGAGTGGGCTTGCCCAAGGACTATCTGATGGTTGACAGATACTTGTGCTATCATTTTGTCGAACTCGGCGCGTGCCGCGCGTAGTTTTTCTGGAGCCAGGCGACGTGCGCGTTGGCTTACTGGAGGGCCCCGTGTCTCGATGTGATGAAACACATTCGCCTTGTGTCGTCGCTGGTTAGGTAGAGGAATTGTCGTATTGACAAATTCCTGTACCATAGCTTGGATAGGGTCTGTAAACGGTGTGGCCCTGGGTATTACCGCTGGAGATGCCGACAAGGGCAAGGAAGGTGCGGTGTAGGCTACTAGCCTGTGGTGTGTCGAATCGACCAACAGATTGTGTTTTCCTAATAAGTCGGAACCTATTATGGGTTCGTTAACATCAGCAATCACAAACTGGTGTGTGATTGGATGTCTGAGACCCAGATGGAGTGTCAGCTTTTTCCTTCCGTACGTGCGTATCGGAGAATTATTTGCTGCTGACAACTGTAAGGCGGTGGGCAGGCGGTTGCGTGGGGCGAACGGTCGCGGAAGGTCCGAGATATCAGCGCCGGTATCGACGGTAAAATTGATATTCAGTCTCGAGTCCCTGATCGTAAGGCGTCTTATGGATGCGGTGCCGGCCGGTTGCGCAGGGGTGTCGGTCGGCAAAATTAGTTTAAAGACTGACGCCGGTTGTTGGTTGGTCGAGTCCAACCGCAGGGTGCCCTACAATTAGTTGTACGCTCTCCGTCCCGTTGGTGGTTGGCGCACCAAGCGCGTGTGACGGCATTGTTGGGCGGATTTTGCCTATTGGCAGGTTCGTCACGAGAAGGCCGTGGAGGTGGGCGACAAAAGAAGTCCGCTGGGATGTATATTGTGGAGGTTGCCGCCGGTTCATTGGGCGGTTCTGCGCGCTTCGTTGTGTGTTTTGGAACCTCGCACAAACTTGATCCAATTCACGGCGGAATGAGGCCTGAAGCTCGAGTAAGTCAGCCGTAGTGACCTGAGTAGGAGGGTTGTCTGGCTGAGTATCGCCGATAATACGGACGAGGGTTTGTTGGGTTGGGTTCGGATTAAGGCCAGTGTGCCTTCTAGAGGATGAGGAGGGTAGCTGAGTCGAACCTACCAGAGCGGTTCGAGGTGCAGTTTGAGACGACTGAGGGTGCCGTGTAGGCAGTGCGGCTTGTTGACTAACCGCCGCGACTTGATATGGTGGTAGCTCAGACTGTGGGTCCAAGGTTTCCATAATCGAATCAGCCACCTTTGAGAAATAGCCCAAACTTTGATTAGGTTGGGCCATTAATGCCGAGCGGGCATGTTGAGGTAAACTCCTCAGAAAATGTGGCCTAATTAGATCATCCGAGATCCTGGTCCCCGCTATCGAGCGTAAATGGGTCAGGAAAAGGGATGGTCTAATACCTGAAAAATTGGTCTCGCTCGCCAATCGCTGTAGTCTGATGCTGGTGGGTTGGTCCAAAGCGTTAAGGAGACTCTCCCGCATGTTGCTGTAGGGATCAGGGCCCGGTGACCTGATCGCCTGCGCAACATGCATTCGCTGTGTCCCATCCAGCACCCGCAGCAATTTTACAGCACGATGTTCTTCATCGTGGATGTTAGCGAACCGGAAAAAACGGTCGGCTATGGCGAACCAAAGCTCTGGATCCTCCTCATCGAACGGAGGGAGCTTTACGCTTTGTGTGTGGGATGGCAATTCGTCGCTGGAAGCGTCGTGGAAAGCGGGGGATTGCGGTCGCGCTTGCGCCTGCTGGGATGTACCGGCTTGCGTGGTGGGCATTGTGATGCCGAGGTGAAAGGAGAAACCGGTAATTTGGAGATTGAGAAGAGACGAGTTGTGTCTGCGGAAGTGGGAAGAGGTCGCCAAGGAGGCGAAAGAGGTCGCAAGATGACGCGTGGAGTTGAGAGGAGTCACTAAAGAGAGTCGCGTCGCGTCGAATAATGCCGTGTTGTACACTGATTATACCCAGAAGGGGCTTACAATTGTCTAATTTAAACTAAATTTTTTTAAAACCAACCGAAATAGCGATACGTTTTGAGGAGTAATAATATAAGCAAAAGTTGACGCAGCACGTCGTACAAAATTATAAATGAGTTATTCTCACAATTACTGAACTGAGGAGTCGCTTTTAGTTTAGACTTAAACACTTTTGACGCAATTGTAGAATCGTCTGTGCAACAAGTGTAACATTTATCGTTTCTTACTTAGCAAATTCAAAAACACTTGAATTTCTGTCTTATAACTCTCACTTAATATTAACCTATCTAGGAAAACACCTAGAAATTTGTTGCTTTTTTTTAAAATATGGTAATGACAATAATTTTAATTATATATGATCATTTGTTTTCTTTTGTATTTAGTATGAATACCTGCTTAAATTATTCTCTTTTAAAATATAATCCACTAAGTTATTATTACGATCAGGAATTTCCAGTGCACTTATGAGGTGCATACAAATTTTCAAAGTTCAATTCTTTATTTACAACTTATTTCCAAGTTTTAGTTTACAAGATTCTTAATTTTATCAAAAAATTTTAAAATAACTTTCAAAATGTTGTCTGCTGGCTCAGAAGGAGCTCACCAAAAGGAGAAGTAAGCACTTGAATAATAAATTAACATGAAAAGAAAAAAACCTGAGATCCAGCGCTGAGTTTTAAGGTTGGGCGGTAATTGGTTGGCGTCGCCGAGGTGGTACAGATGAGATGATTGTCCAAGGTATTTGACGTTGAGAAATAGTAAAGCTGTGTTGGGGCTCTACTTGCCCTTTCAGCGTCTTTTAAAGTTTGTGGTTTTGTTTAATTCGATTTTGGAAATTTTATTTTTTTAGTCACTGTCTTTGATTTCTGTTGAATTATTTTTTGTTTAATTTATCAGAAGGTTTACTTTATTTTTAAAATTTTTAGGTCACTGTCTTTTTGTTTTGGTTGAATGTTTTTGATTGATTTTTTGTTTGAATTTTGTTTAATAGATTTTGGTTTTTTGAGAAAAAAATATTTTTTTTTTTTGAGTTGGAATATTTTTTATTGTTTTTTTTTTAAATAACTGATTTTGTTTAATTTCACTGAAGTTTTTTAGTTGAAGAATTTTTGTTGCTAAATTTTGTTTAATTGTTTTTTGTTTGTTAAAATTTTATTGAGAAAATAAATTTTCTTATTTTAGCACTTTTTTTTTTTTAATTATTTCAATGTTGAATGTTATCTTTATTGCCTTTTTTTAAATAATTTTCCCACTTTAACTTTGATATTTTTTTGTTTAAAATTTATTCTTTTTGGCACGGTCTATTGGTTAACTTTTACTTTAGTTGAATTTTGTTGAGTTTATAATCAGAAGGTTTTTTGATTTTGTTTTTTGAATTATTTAAAATTTGGTGGAAGGTTGCGTGGTTCTTTGTCCGGTCACCACTGTGGGGGTTAATGAGGTATGCCGGCGTGCGGCAAGTATTCCATGCACTCCCCAACGATGTTGCTGCACGAAAATGCTCCTCAGGAAGTCCACGAGAAAATAAAAATTAAAATGCACTGTTTTATTTGTTGTTTTTTTTATTCTATAATCACTCTATATTTTCAATGCACAATTGCTTCACAGCCAAATAATAAAACTTCTCCTAAACTTAGAAACTGTTGGCAATAGAGACGAAATAACGAAATAATAAAGACGAGCGGCGGCACGACGTGACACTGTGGAATATGACTAGCGACTGACTAAAATTAGGGTGGAAATCGTAATTTCTGCTTTTTACACATTGATCTGCTCTCTTGTGTGTTCCCCAACTCACCACACTCATCCAGGTCGAAACGTACTTGTGTATTCGTTCGACGTGGATGGGCGTAGCCAGAATGGAGAAATCAAAAGGGAGAGCACAATAACCCAGGGTTGATCTGCATAGGTGTGTGTGCGTCAGTGCCGTGTATACGGCTGGTCTACTGACCTAGTGATAATCTCTTAGGTCAACGCACTATAGCAAGACAGAAATACGAGAGAGAGAAAACCCTAGCTAAGGTTATTCACCAACAAAAAGAGATCATTGATCCCAAGCGAATGGGTGATCCGGGAAAAATCAATAGGACGCCGCATCGGCTGGGGATATAATATCATTCTGTGGAATGTTCGATAAATACCCAAGCCTATGGACTATAACGCAACCGCGTCGCTTGGTTTGACTTGGTTGTTGCTAACCAATACGAATGGAATTTCCGGTGGAAATCCCATGGTTAGCGCAATAGTGTTGCCGTATGTCGTTGATTGTAGCTAAACTCAATTATGCATTATCTGCATAGAATAATGAGTTTAGCTATGCGTCCCTTTGACATGTTTTACAGGTAAATAACTTATCAAGGAAATGGGTAGGTATTGTGGTTGGAATTGTGGACTGTTTCTCCTATAGAATAGAGAAACCCCTACAATCCCTCCATCGCAGACAAGGTCTGCCGTGTTGTCTCCTTCCATACATCCTGCCACAAAGGACTTTCCGAGCAGGCTCCTCTACGTTCATTCGAGCTAGGTGTTCCGCCCACCGGAGTCTACCGAGCTTGATTTTTCTTACAACATTAGCTTCAAGGTAGATTGCGTACAACTCATGGTTGTAGCGTCTCCGGAATGGTCTTCCCTCACATACGGCGCCAATAATTCTCCTTAAGACCTTTCTCTCGAACGCGGCTAAGAGTTGAGAGTGCCTTTTATTGAGCACCCAGGTCTCGGAGCCATATATGAGTACTGGTAAGGCCATGGTCTTGTACAGTAGTAGCTTGGCTGTTCTTGGTGCATTTCAGGATTTAAAGAACCTTGATAGACCATAGTAGGCTTTGTTGGATTTGATCAACCGTTCGCGTATTTCTCCTTCCATATTATTATCGGTTGATACTGCTGACCCAAGGTAGTTAAAGGATTACACTATTTCAAATTCGTGCTCCACTACCCTGATAGTTTGACCAACGTTAGGTGTTCTCTTCGCAGAAATTGCCACCATGTACTAATTTTTTTCCCTCATTAATGTTGTTGGCGATGCAATCACGCCGACACGAAGAGCAAGGAAAGCGCCACCACACAAGCACTCAGCACAACGATCGTGGAGAAAGGCACTCAAGATACGAGCTCAGGAAAAGAACATCACTCGGGCGAAAACGAGTGAAAGAGAAGACCAGCCAGGAAACGAGCGAAGAGGAAGACAGCTGTGGGCTATAAAAACGCCAGCGCAACGATGGAACACCAGACAGACGGGACCCATCCCATAGGGTCTACTGCTGACACACTACAAACACGCACGCACAGTACAAGACAGCACAAGCACACACAAACACACACACCGACCAAAGCGCAGATTATCAGACGCCAAAGACGTTATTTGCGTTTACTACCGCACTCAAGATCTACCGGTCTTGTACGATTTCTTTCCCACCATCCCTCCATCCAAGTAATTAGAGAACATCTGAACTAACCCTGTCCACACTATCCTTAGATACCTCTCCCCCCTTTTCTTTTTCAGATATCTCGAGACCCTCACGGATGTGGTTGATTCTGGTTATCGCAAGATGACCAGAAGCCAGAGACAAGATGAAGGATACATCTGTCCTTGTCTCGCCAAAGTCGGCCCTTTCGCCACCAATTTTTTTTTTTTTTTTTTTGGAACACCAGACACATTCACATTCGAGTCGTCGTGACCTTCAAGTCGTTGTCATGTGTTTATTGTTATTTATACATTTCGCGTGTTTATATTAAAAGAATGTTTCTATAATTAATGAGAAACGAAACTAGACAATTTTTTTATTGTGATTGTGAAAGCATTTGTGAGTTTGTGAAGGTGATACGGGGAGGAATTCAGTGGAAAGCAGTTACTTACTTCACAACTTCGATGATAGGCGATGACCCAAGCCATGCACTGGAGTTCATAACAGAACGAAAAAGGAAAGCTCTAGACATCTTAAGGAACGCACCAGTAAAAAAATCCACAAACATGGAGAGAACAAGCAGCCCCGCGAATTATAAACAAAAGTTCGAGGAAGCGTTGGAAACCATTAACCAATTAACAGTTAAAGTGAAACAACTCCAGGAACAAATATATAAACAAGATTCCATCAATAACACTGATGACGTCCATATGGAAGAAACGTCCTGTCAACCCCTCAATTCGAATCACAGCCAAGGCGAACTACCCACCAAATTTCCCAAACAAATAAAGCCCTCATCAAATCAAACACCCGCGCAAGCCAGAGTAGAAAGAACAACGAAATCAACCACGAGAAATGAAAGACCCCCGCCAATCTACATCAAAAACCTGACCAGCACCAAAGCTATAATTCAAACCCTGCAAAATGCCCGGGGTCACCGGTATTTCAGCACAAATACAAAAGGATCTAGGACTTCCATAACAGTCAAATCATTAGTTGTTCACCTTCCAACATCCGAATAGCAAAGCAGCTACCTTTATTATAAGGCATATCGATCCAGAATGGTGCAACGAAGAATTAGGACTGGAAATCGCTAGGATATGTCCACAAATAAAGATTAATAAGCTGGACTACTTCCAAACACCATACATGAGGACTGTTCTGCGTCGAGCTCACCCTCGACGAGAACAGCAAACATAAAGGCACCAATGTTAGCTGGCGTTCCAAAATCGCGTACATGAAATCAACGAAAAAATACAGATGAAACTCAATCAAAACAAATTATCGTACAAAATAAAACGCTGAAGTTAACGCGTGGGTTGTCTTCATGAGATCCTTGTACTTTATTTCTTCACGATCGACTATAACCTGTGTAACTATTGAACAAATAATAAAAAAACGGTGTCAAAAAAGGTACCGAAATCGCCGTATAAAAATCTTGGTTAGCAAGGCGTTAAACATACTGTCTCCAAAACCGTAACAACCAAAACTGTTCAATAAAAGCAATCTTTCATTTTCCTCCATTCAGCATCTCCAACGACGGGGCCCGGGACAACAAGGACAAACAACATAAAAAACCTCCGGATCATACATCCCACAAAATCAAGATATCAAGCAACTTAAAAAAAATTAAATATTTGCTTACCCAAAAAATCGCAATCGAGGAGCCACACAAACAAGACATTCTACATTGCAAGTGATGCCAAGACTCAGGACACTTGGCGGTCTCATGCCACCAGCAAAGACGTTGCGGCAGATGCGCAAAGAAACACGAGCTCGATGAATGCAAGGTAAATCCACAAGGCCTGGAACCAGAGACAGTCCAAACCGCCAACGCCGATGGATCCATTACCACAAAGAAGATTACAGTAAAATGTTATAGCTATGGCGGGCCACATCCAGCAAATTTCACCTAATGCCCTCAGAAGCTAAAACTTCTGCAAAGACGGAAATTAGCAATGTCAACAGTTAAACCAACAACAACGAAACCAACAGTATTGCAGGAAGCAAAGTTAACCAGACCCGGAATATCTTATGCGGATGCAGCAATAGGGACCCTCAGCACTACCACTCCCTCTAACGACAATTTAAAAATTTCAATCTGGACATCATGGGTTACATCCAAGGCTTACAGGTCATGCTTCCTTCGCTGAGGCATGTGTCAGAAATTGAAAAAAAAAGGTTAGATTCTTTCACTAATAACTTCCCACATTCTTTCCAGCTCTGTCTAAACTAACCATTATCTCCCTCAACACAGAATCCATTTACTCTAATATACGTAAGCAACACCTCCGGTTGTTTGTTGAAAAATTTTCCCCAGATATCCTCTTCCTTTCAGAGACCTGGCTCAAACCAAATTCCCGAGTTTCCATTCCCAATTATACTTTTGTTTCTAACCCCAGAACTAATGGATCTCACGGAGGTACCGGCATCTTAGTACACAAAAAATTTCAATTCAGTGAAGACTAATGACCTTGCCCGGAAAAAACATCTCGTTATTGAAAATTTAACAAGCCTCAGGACTTGCTAAATAAGGCCAAGACCGGTTCCCGGTTGTAGAGCCGATGATGATGATGATGATGAAATTAGATTCATCGATATATTCAGCATTGAATACACGGCAGTTAAACTTTTTTGTGAGAACAATAAAGTGCTCTTCTTAGCATCCATTTATATTCACCCTTCACGACATCCAGATTTCCCAGATGCTGACATTTCTCAGATAATCCAACAGTCTGTTCCCGCTCCATTTATAATCGGGAGAGACCGGAATGTCCGTCATACAGCATTCAATGATAATAAATGCAACAAATATGGTCGTCAGTTTCTAGCCCTCCTCCCGTCTTATCCATATACATATTGTAGCGAGCTTAGGGTTCGCTGGATTAATTATTTTTAATAAATAAGAGCCGTTAAATCGATTTTGAATTAATATAATACTTTATTAGTCCGTTAATAACAACCGTTACTTTTACCGTACACAACGATTTCTTGACTTATCGCTTCTTTGCTTATCGCTTGCTTACTCTGCTTACTTCTCACTTATTACTTGTCTCCTTGTTCTGTGTGCGAAGTATTTATACCGTTTCCTCACATTCTGATTCGGTGTTTCGATTCCGTCCGTCCCATAGCCTTGAATGTTCTATTGTTCATAGTCTCCAGTTTTCCAGTACTTTATAGAATATTCTAGTACTTTGTTTCGGACTTTCTCGAATATTCTAGTACTGATTGTCATATGCGATATATTGACTCCCCAATACAGCCAACTCGTGTCACTAGCTCAGCCAAGTCAACCGACTTATTCCTCAAGTCCGATGATGTTCACTCAGCGGGCCAACAAACAGTCTCCTTTATATTTGCTTCTGATTATGGTTCCGTTCACACCACTATCCAAATCTCCTCTCTCGACCCACTCTACTCTTCAAACCCTGTCCCAAATTTCTCCAAAACAAAATGAAGAAATGTCAATAGAGACATAGCGATAAGTTTCTCTAACTCGTATATCCCGGAAGCATCTAACCTACTCCCTACTGAAATTGATCTGTAAGAATAGAGCAAATTCTGAAGGAGGCTTGTGGGGGGTTTCTCTATTCTACATGAGAAACAACCCACAATTCCAACCAACATTTCCTACCTAATTTCGACCGCCTTTCAGCGCGTCAAATCAACCCCATTTCCCCCTACTTACCTGTTCACCTGCAAAGCATGTTTCCACCAAGGACACATAGCTAAACTCATTGTACCACGGAGACAATGCATAAATGAGTTTAGCTTACCTTTTTTGCCATACGGCAACTCGTGTCCATGTCGATTAGCGACAACCAAAACCAGCCGGACGAAGTTGTCGCATCATTGCAGATCCGCTTGGGAAATTTATCACCACATTCGATTGAATCACTGAATTTCCCTAGCGTTACTTCGGCTTTTCTCCAGACACTTCATTCGCTGGGGATCAATGTTCTCTTTTTGCAGGTGAATATCATCAGCTTAATTCTCCTCTCTTTCTCAGTTCTGTCTTCGTATGGATCAATGTACACTGAACCCACCATACTACCGAATCAGGTCAGTGGGTTCCGCTCAGAACTACATTGATTCATGCACATACAACCAAATCCACCCCAAGATAATCGTACAGCATGTTTCTGTTCTCTTATTGTCCCGCTCTCTTCGATCATCAGATTACCGATGTAACCTACCACACAGCGCAGAAGTATGTTCTCTTTTGGTTGTATCCAATTTCTTCCCTTTTCAAGTCAGTCGATTAAGAAGCTTACCAGGAGGAAGTCGTGACGCTAACCACCGCCGCGTGTGCATACTCATGCACACGCTCGCCCGCGGACATCCGAATTTTAGTTGTAGAGTTATGTGTTGTGTGACCGCATCGGAATGTTCTCACTAGTGAATATTTTCAATAAATTAAAACGCTTGCTGGCAGTGCTATCTGTTATCTTTTTTATTGATTACTTTGGTGTCTTAACTCACTTATTCGAATTAGACTTCAATCGTTTATTTATCTATCCACTCGAAGGAGATGTCGTCCAATATGCGCATCGGATTCGGTATAACCAGGAAGTGGACGTGCGTCCCATAAATGTTTACAATTACACATTCCTCAATAAAGATGAACATAAATCGATGCCGCATTTTGAGAGACGAATGGCTATACGACAAACCTGGGGTTACGAGCAACTCTTTTCGGACGTGATTATTCGAACAAAAACTTCCCACGGATCGATGGGAGATATAAGGAATACGTGCCGTACGTCGGCACATCTACCCTTATACCCCCACAGGCTCTCAGCAATAACACCCCGATAACCATTCCTCACAACTATTTAGGAAAGCCTTTGCCTAGCATACTAACCAAATTGTTGCGCCTTAAACAGCAGCTCCGCCGACAGCTTCATACAAGATACCCTCCCCTTTATTAAAAGCCATACCCAGCTCCTATCCACTCTGATAAATGGGCAGTTGAAAAAGTTCGCAGATGAAAACTACATCTCCAAATTTAAAAGTATCAAACCAAATGGTGATCTTTTCAAAAACATCAACCAATTAACTGGTCGTAAATATAAACCCCGAATTGATCATCTCATCAACCCAATCAGCAACAATTGCCTAATCCGATATGGACATAGCAAATTGCCTCGCAGAACACTTCTCAAAGATTCATCAGCAAAATAATTCCCTCTCAACTTCTGGCTTCGAGGACACCGTAAACGAATACATCTCAAACAGATTATTCCCATCTTTTACTCCTTTCATCGGTAAATTTTACAACACAAACATAGCTTCACACCCCTTAGACACCACAACTTTTCTAACTGCGGACGAATTATCCGCGATCGTAAGATCAGGAAATAACAAAAAGTCAACTGGATTAGATGGAATCCCACACCTTCAATTTAAAAAGCTACGCCCGCCGAATCTGCTTCCCATCCTCTGTTACGTGCGGCTTTCACCACCCCCATCATTTAATTGTTTTCATTATAATTTTGTTTTAATATAGTTTGATGGTAAGGTGGTGGAAGAATTGCATGATCCACTTGTGAGTGTTCGAACACGCCCCGATTCGAGTGTGGATCGTGGGCGGGTTCGAGTTCAATTTTTGGAGTGGATGTTGAGGGAGAGCGAGGGAGAGGGCAAGTGGAATCTTCGATTGAGTTAATTTTGATTCCGTTTTGTGGACTTTTTGGAGAACAGTCAGAAAAGAAGTGTTGTGCTGTGTGCAGCTGAAAAGGAAAGGCGCGTTTTTGTTTTTTGTAAGAAATGTAAAAAATTGTTGAAATGAATGAATGTGAAAAAATGTTAAGTTGCTGATCCAATAAAATTCGCTGACCGGAAGTTGTTGTGTCTTTTTGTGTTGATTGTTGCGGAGTGTTCGGAGGACGCACCGTTGTCGGAGAATCCAACAGGGCGATTGAAGGGTCACAGTTCGTGGGTGGATACCCAAGAACCCCCAAATAGGACGACAAGAATGCCACATTGTTGAAATCCGGTGGAGCAGTGCTGCGGAACCTAAAGGTTACGGAGAAGAAAATGCAAACTGAAGAATCCAGAAGATACGGGTAATCGTGGTATATGCCCATCTATATTGTTTTCTTACAACATAGTTGCCACAACTGACACGGCACAGCACCGTTACAATTAGCTGAACTTCAAATACAGCAAGTGGCGCAGTTTACATGGTACGGCAGTTTACATCAAATACAACACTTAAATATATAGAATCATTTTAAAATCTGATACAATTAAAATACACAGTAGTACAAAGAAATACCACAGTTGGCGCAGCCAACCACGAGGTGTGAGGAATTGAAGACCACAGCCAAAGAACATTTCCGAACGAGTCTCCTGAACATCAGGTAAAATATTTACATATATATATATATATATATATATATATATATATATATATATATATATATATATATTTATTCTGTGGAAAATATCACACCTCGTTCTTCTTAATCATATGATTAATGCATCACACTTCCCAGAGAACTGGAAAACTGCGGCAGTAATTCCTATTAAGAAGCCCGGTGGTAGCAATAACCCTTGCAATTATCGTTCAATACCCCTATTAAATACACTAAGTAAGATACTTGAACGCAAGGTCCATCAAAATCGTCTCTCATTTGCCAATGAGAACGCTCTCATCCCTAACTCTCAGTTCAGATTCCGTAAGCTATAATCCACATGTCATGCTCTACTAAAACTTACAGGCGAGTTTACAACCGGTCTCCAAAACCAAAGCCCTATCGTGTGCCTATCTCTTGATATTTCAAAGGCGTTTGATTGCATCTGGAACCCCGGGCTTCTGTACAAACTGCACTCCATATTTAGTCTAAACTCTCACACCACAAAGCTCTTAGCCTCTTATCTTTCTGACAGAAAATTCGTTGTGAGAATAAATTCTTCTGTCTCAGAAGCTCGCAACATAACCGCGGGTTTTCGTTTTTAGGGATTTGTACTGGACAAGACACCAACACCCATTGGTCCAGAGCAAAGTCCGGCTCTGGAGGTACAATTCGCCTATTTAAAATCATCGCCAGCGCCGGATATACAGTCCACTAAGGGAGAGACTGGGGCGTCGCTAGAGGAAGTGCCGCCGCGATTTCAGTTTTCCTTTCCTTTCTTTTCTGTTCAGCAACAAATGTGCAGTCTCAGTTTTTGTGCCGCCTGTTCGATCTGGGTGAAGGAGTTCTGTGCAACAGAATCGGATCTACCAATGATATCGATGTCATCTGTGTAGGCAAATATCTGGCAGGACTCGGTGACAATAGTCCCTCTAGTTGTAACGCCAGAGTCACGGATTGCTTTCTCCAATGCCAGATTGAAGAGGAGGCAGGCCAGACCATCCCCTTGTCGGAGTCCATTAACGATTTTTATTGGTTTGGACAGCAATTCCAACCAACAAAGTCGTATCAATTTGTTTGGAATACCAACGTCTCTCAGGACATATATAGTTCTACCCTGGCTATGCTGTCGTAAGGGGGCTTAAAGTCTATAGATAAATGATATAATGGAATCTTAAATTCCTGACATTTTCCATCGCCTGCCTAAGGGTGAATACCAGATCAACCGCTGATTTGCCTGGGAAGAAGCTACACTGATAATGACCAATGACTTCAGCGTATGGGGTTATCCGATGTTGTAGGTTGGAGGAGAATATCTTATAGGCGCTACTCAGCAATGTTATACCCCTATAGTTGCTGCACACTGTGAGATCTCTCTTCTTATGTATGTGGCAAATTATCCCACGACGCCAATCCTCCCTTCCGGTGGTGATGATGAGTCGAACGTTGTGGTTGAGGTTACGCCAGCGTGGAATAGGGTGTGGTGTCGTCCTTGAGACTGTCTGCAAGTCTTGATGGGGAGACGATGGAGACCAGATATCTCCACCGATTTTCTTGACCTGCATGTGATTTGCAATTTTCCGGACTGAACGCTTTAAATCCACCGCAGGAGCTGATGGTGTGCGGTAGTCCACAGAACGAACAGGGAGGTTGTGGGTTCGGAGCGGGGCGTGAGGCCGTGTGGGGCATGACCTCGGGTGGTCATTCCTTAGTGTCATTTAAAAGTGATCGATGGTAACTCTAGGCAGCTCAACGAACTCCAACGCCTCGATCCTGGCTTTTAGGAAGGCGTTGAGCTGTTGGTATGTAGGGGGCTCTGTGGTGTTTCCTTGTGCTGTCTACCAATACTGTCCCGTGCGTTTCTACAGGCGTTGGGTGATCAGGTAGACGAGTATGTCGTCCCAGGTGTTTCCTAAACGGTCGAGCGCACCCAGGGCCTCGACAGCCTCATTGGTGGCGTCGCCGAGTTGGTGATCGATGGTGTGGGGAACTGTAGCGGAGGCCTTTGATGGTGCTGGGAGGTCCGAGTTGAGCGTCGACAAACTTTGCCTGCTCGTCCAGGTAAGTTTCCTGGGTCGAGTCGATGAAATCGTCCACGAAGTAGCGATGACTCTTAATTTCTGGAGCTGCCAGCTGTACGATCTCCTCGTCCCGCTTCCAGATGTACTACCATTTGAGCTTAAGTTTCTGCTGGGGAGACTCCACTGAGCCCAACGTTGGTGGGCCCCTTTTCTTGAGATTGAGGAACGCGCGAGACATCTGGTCTTGTGCCGCGGACTGAGCTCCTCAATCTGGGACATTGTGGTCATTTGAAGGCGAGCAAACCATCAACGGAAGTGCCCGAGTAAATGTGCGGAATTCGCACGCGGTGGAAATGAAGCCTTCCAAAAAATAAACTCCACGAGTGTTCGGGGAGACTCCACTGAGTCCAACGTTGGTGGGCCACGTTTCTTCAGATTGAGGAACGCGTGTTAAGTGTGTCAGTGACATCATAGACAAAGATTGCTTACATGAGGTCATTGATACACTCAAACAAACGAACGCCGCCCGATTCTAAACTCGGGTGACTCCCGGGACGATAATGCAATTAATTGGATATTTCGAAACGATTAGCCAATAATACAAAAGCAATTAATTGCATATTCCAAAACAATTAGCAGATATTACAAAAGCAATTAATTGCATATTTCAGAGCCAATAACAAAAAGCAATTAATTGCATGTTTCGGCGAATGACAAAACGCAAAAAGTAAGTGCGTAAGAGGTAATTGGGTCAATTCGCAATTGCGGATGTTGAACTGTGGCGTAAAGCAATGAAGATATATTGGCTGACACGACAGTGCAAAGCAATTGCAAATCGAAGTTGAAAATCGGAAATTAGGTGATTGCGGAATGAAATTGCGTTATCGTCATAGGGAGGTGTTGACCCCAAGGTATCGAGGAGGGGTAAAAGAAAAAGAGCAAGGAGAAAGATTTTAGATAGCTCTCGGAAAGGTGGTCTGTGGAGGCAGTTGATATAAGAATGAGGAAGTGTTATTAACTTGGGGGAATCGTTTGAAACCGAGAGAGATTGTGGTAAAAGTCAAGTGAACAAGGAAGTGGAGGGAAAACTAGAGAAGCTGCGATTGTAAATATTGATGGACGGCGTTTACATTCGTTTTGGTAAAACCGATGCCAGTTATGTTGCAAAATGCCGATATCAGTCGAACGTCGACAGAGTTCCGAGAACGAACTCGATTACGCCATAACGATTTTTTCAATGTTCGGTTATTTATCAGAATATTTGCATGATGTTCCCCCTCACATTGTCCCCGCCGGAGATCCGAATGGAAAACTAATTTATATCCGGAATTCTTTATATCATGACTTATCTGCGTGTCGGTACGGGCCATCCCTCATACATCCGAAATATAGTCGAAAATTTCTCCCGACGATATCGCGAAATGTATAGCGTGACGGAGTGGTCTTGTGGGGGTGAGGAAGTATGGGCACCAATCACGGGCACTATTTCACTGCCTTCCCAACTCTTGTTCAGCTGAAGAAACAATCGCCAAGCAAAATAAAACACTCTGTTCCGTTGTTGTGGTTGATGCTTTATTTCCTTTATATTGATTTACACTAGTCCAGACGTCTTTCTTTTTGTTCAAATGTCCTTCCTTTTATTTCGACCATTATAGTTTACACAAGTTTTGGCGATCCTAAATCACTACCCCCATCCAAATCCCCAACATTTCCCATTAACCTACATCCAAATTCCATATTGAATCACATGAGCGATAAATTAAACCAAAAGTTAATTTGTCGCGCATTGATCCAATTTCTCATTAACCTACATCCAAATTCCACAATTCGTCATCGCATAACCGGGCTCGCTCTCAAGGCTCGGCCCACGCTCGACTGGTGACGGCATTTTGTAACATCAGGGGCATCGGTTTCACCAATACCAATGTAAACGACGTCCACCAATATTTGCAAACAAGGAAACCTGATATCCTTGCCCTAACAGAGACGCGGGTCGATTCGTCAACTGATTCGACATATCTTCGTTGCTCAGGATACGACTTGCATTAGAGATTCCGTTTTAAGGGCGGAGTCTGTATCTTCGCGCGGTCCGATCTGGCTTGCCAGAGGATGGAGGCGTTGGAACCCAATAATATGGACATCATATGGTTGGGGGTGGTGCTGACGAATTCCATTAAATTTCTTTGTTGTCTTTACCGCTCCCCGAATGACGATCGACCGGCGACATTTTTCGAACATCTTTCATATACCGTCAACTGGATACAGATCAACCATCCATCTTCTGAAATTGTTGTCCTTGGCGATTTTAATGTGCACAATTCCAACTGGTTGTTACATTCTAACAGGACCGACGAGCCAGGGAGGTTAGCGGAGATGTTTGCTGTAAGCCACAACTTGACTCAACTCGTGGGGGAGCCAACGCGAGTGCCGGATGCCCGAGGCGGTTATGCGAACACCCTGGATCCTGGACCCATCCGAACCGAGTATTTATACCGTAGAGGTTTCTGCGCCACTGGGAAACTCAGATCACTGCTTGGTATCTGTCGCGCAAGCACTTGCATATCAAGCGAATAACCGGCCTAGGCAGCTTCGCCATGTATGGGGCTGCTAACTGGGACGATATGCGAGATTTCTTCGCATCCTTTCCATGGTCGGAGGTGTGCTTCGGAAACTCCGATGTTAGCGCTTGCGCGGAGTCGGTATCAGAGATTATTCTTCTGGGGGTGGAGATGTATATTCCACATTTCATCAAACGAAGTTCGTCTGATAAACCTTGGTTTGATAAAAAATGCGAGCTGATTAGAGCGGCAAAAAATAGAGCTTTTAAGCAATGGCGTTCCAATACCACCGATGTTAACAGAACGAATTTTGTTAGAATCAGAAACGCGTGCAACCAGGCGATTGATACCGCGAAGAAGGCTCACAACGACAGGGTGATCAATAAGCTCCTTCGGTGCCCAACTGGTTCGCGCTCTTTCTGGTCAATGGCAAAGGCTGTCAGCGGTAACTTCGCATCCTCCTCTTTCCCTCCGTTGGTGACAGACAGCGGGACGTTAGTCACGAATCCCAAGGATAAAGCTAATGTGTTCGCGAATTTATTTTCGGTGATTTCAAACCTCGATCCCGGCCTTTTGGAGCCACCTGTGATCTCGCCGGTACAGTCTTCCATGCGGGATGTGAGATTTCGTCCAGGCACTATTCAACGCATTCTACATGAACTGGATTGTAGGAAGGCAACCGGCCCGGACGGAATACCAGCAATAGTCCTTAAGAACTGTGCTCCAGAACTATCGCCGATTCTTGGCAGACTCTTCCGCTTATCTTATGCACGGAAGACCTTTCCAGCCTGCTGGAAAATCGCTCGAGTTCAGCCAATCCCAAAGACGGGAAAAAAGTGTCTCCCACAAAATTACCGTCCGATAGCATTACTGTCTATTTTATCTAAGGCAATGGAAAAATTCATCAATACAGAGTTGGTTAAGTATTTGGAGTGCAACGGACTTCTGAATGGTCGTCAATACGGATTCCGTGGCACTTATAGCCGATATATGGACATCTGCGATTGAACGGCATGGTGAGTCAAGGGCGGTCGCATTGGATATCTCCAAGGGTTTTGACCGCGTCTGGCACGGGGCATTGCTGAGCAAACTTCGTTCATATGGACTTTCCCAACAGCTTTGCGACTGGACGAGGAGCTTCCTCGAGAATCGATCGATCCGGGTTGTTGTGGACGGCGAGTATTCTGATCTGTATCCTGTTAATTCGGTGGTACCCCAGGGTTCTATGACTGCGCCTGGCACGGGGCATTGCTAAGCAAGCTTTGTTCGGACTTTTCCAGTGAGTCTTCGGATCCGTGTCCTGTTAATTTTGGGGTGCCCCAAGGTTCTATTTTGGCTCCAACCTTGTTCTTGCTTCACATAAATGATTTGTTGCAGACAACGGATAACAAAGTGTTCAGTTTTGCGGATGATAGTACGCTTGTTTCCTCCTTTTCGAGTGTTCGGCCGATTGGTGGATCTGTGTCGCATCAGCTGAGATGTAAACAGATTGTTTCTCTGAATCGGGATCTGGATAAAGTCCTGCAGTGGGGAAAGGCCAATCTTGTCGCCTTCAATGCAACGAAGACCTAGTATACAACATTCACAAAGAAAACTGGATTCATCGGATGATGAATGGCCGGGCCCTCGAGGCTGGGGAAAGTTTGAAATTGCTCGGCGTCACAGCCTGTGGGAATGTATCGTGGCATGAACACGTGTCAAGTATCGCCAGGTCAGCCTCAGGAAAACTGAGTTATCTTTTTAGAGCCAAGAAATATTTTACTCTGGCCCAACTTCTTCTCCTATATAAAACCCAAATTAGACCCGCGCTCGAATATTGCTCTCATGTTTGGAGCTCGGCTCCTAAACATACCCTCGACCTACTTGAGAGCATACAGAGACGAGCGATCCGCCTGATCGGCCACTCGGCGTTGACGTCGGGACTACAGTCGCTATCACATCGAAGACGTGTAGCCGACCTCTGTCTGTTTTACAGATATTATCACGGGCACTGTTCTTCGGAGATTCGTGATACTGTTCCACGCAATTCGGTTTATATGCGCTCCACAAGACAATCCGACGGATCGCACCCGTTTGTGGTTCATCTCCCGACGCACAGTGGGACGAGTCTAAGGTAAAAATGGCAAAATTAATATATCTGGTTTTAGTAACTAAAATATAAATATTTTGCATTTAATCTCTTTTTACATTTGATATCTATGCAACGACCTAAAAGAAAGGTATCAACCTGCAAAAATAGCCTGTCCAGCTTCTTAAAAAAAAAGTGTTGAGCAGCGAACTTTATTTTTAAACTCAAAATTTATTTTCTAAGCTTGCGCATGTTTTTTCAAACTTTATTTAAAAATTTAAGTATGTTAACAATTTTATAGTTTAATAAACTTCAAAACATTAATATAAAAGAATTATGTATAGGTATAATAATTTAATTTGAAATAACAAATATGTGCATATGTATGTTAATTATTAATGGCTATCGCTCTCCGATGATGATGTTCCACCTATATCGGCTAAGTCTATTGGTAGTGTAAAACTTTCTGCACCATTTAGAAGTAGATAATGTTCAATATGTGGATCTATTTTAGGCATATATGAGCTTTTGAATCTTATATTTGAAATGAGAGGATCCGAAGTAATTAATAAGTGATTTATTTAAAAGCGATTGGAGGTTAACTTCAGCAATTGTTTCCGACGCAGCAGCAATTTCGGGTAATAGATCAGATTTATATTTTTTTAATTTATAGTAACTGGAAAAACAGTCTTTGTGAAGGCCATTTACAACAGATCGTAGAAGAGCGTATTTTCTCTTAGACAAATCCAAATCTAAATACAATGCTAGCGTTTGTTGCAGAGTTAACGTCTTATTCGATTTTTGAGGAGACTTTGAAAACCGATTTGAAATGTTAGCAGCATAGCTTAGTTCCTCTGAACTGTGCTGCATAGCTAATTCATGAACCCGACCTTTTTTCGTGCGTTCACTGCATTCCTCAAATCTTTTTGACGGTCTACCTCTGCTGGTGCATTTAAACTATTTTTATTTCTCCAATGAAAATAATAAATATTTTTTATTTATTGCTATGGGTCGTCCCACTGTGCGACGAGCGGGGAAGCTGTGGAACTCCCTTCCCACGCGAGTGTTCCCGGAGCATTACAACCTGCAACTGTTCAAAAAGAACTGCAACAGTTATTTGATGGCATCTCGGGGCGCCCACTCGGCGCTATAGGTTCGCCTCTCCCGAGAGAAGTCTAATAAAAAAAAATAAAAAAAAATTGAATCACATGAGCAACGAATTAAACCAAAAGTTAATTCGTCGCACATTGACTCAATTCCCAAAATCCTGACATCTTGAAATGCTTAATTCAAAACGCATTTCATGATTTCCCTCCCAGGAACCTATCCAACCAATCCTTTAACCAATTCCCAGAACACAATTCCAATTGAAGCACACAAAATCTTGTGTGGGAAAATGTATGTGGGGTGATGTAATTGAGGGAGATGATTGGTATTCCATTGTAGGTTGGAATATGCATTTTATTACAGCCTATGAATATCCGGGGAAATTGAGATTGCTTGGTCGCAATGACGGAATATGAATTCAGTAAAGAATTGACCGAAGCAATTTTGGGAAAATGAATGCGCGGATGATTTAGAATATATTCTGTTGAATTGTATTCTGTTGGGAGTTTTGGGAAATGCCTTTCATTGCAGATTGGGAGATGAATTCTTGCAAGTTTGGGGTGGATGCGCTTGCAGATTGGGATTTGTTTTTGCATGTTTACAGGTTAAGGTAGGGTGACGCGCTATTAGCGGTCGAGGTTGATTAGAATTGTGGGTTGGTTCTCCGTGTGATATAGAGAACCCAAACAGTATCTCACCTTGGGGCCGACTTACAACCTAAACCAACTTTTTCTCAAACCGATCCATCAGCCAAGCTCCGAAAAAAGGCCTGGGATTTCTGCCGATCATTTCATGGAGCCTATAGCTTGATGATGTTGTATTTCGCAGGACGACACGGCGTTGGGATCCTACATACCACTCGGCATTTAGCCGCCTCTTACGACAAGTCGGCCTAACTGTGAGTATGTTCTAACACCTATACACAAGGCACAAGCAATGATGAAATTCCGGTAAATACTACCTTTCATTTCTTCATCGGCAGATCCCGTCGGGGCGTGTACGATTATAAGTACATAACTGTACTATAGGCCCTGTATTTTTAACACTGACATTGGGTCATTAATAAATTTTACGTCCTTTACATCGGACTTTATCTTATTACTTATTATGAAACCAGTTCCGAGATCATGTGTATCGGTACCTCCACACGCAAGTGTGAACCATTTAGTTTCGATTATTTGGTTTGTTTGTCGGACTTCCTGAAGCAAGACGATGTCCATTGTGTATTGTTTTGCGTTCTCTATGACAGTTGGATCGCGTCTGGTTTATATAACGTTCAAACTTTCCACGTACCGATGCGTATATCAAGCTTTTTCTGTTTTCCGTGTTTCCGGGTTTTTCGTGTTTGTTTTGTATAAATTTGTCATATTATTTTATATCTGGAGGTGGTAACTTTGATATGGTCAAAATTAATGATGTTGGAGGAATATTATTTCGTATCTGGAGGTGGTAACGTTGACGGGGACAAAACTAATGATGTTGGAGAAATATTATTACTTTGACAGGGACAAAATGAATGATGATGGAGAAACATTATTATATTATATCCCGGGGCTGATAACTTTGGTGGGGACAAAATTAACAGACAAATTTGATGGAGAAATATTAATTATTTTTAGAACACACCCCACATGAGATGAAAAGCCATATCTGTACAATATGATACGTTAACATTACATTATTGGGTTCCTATTAACCAAAGAAAATATCGATTTCATTTGAATTTTATTGGGCTTTGTCAATCACACAAGGTGAATATTAAATGGAATTTAGTGATTTTGGAAACAAAAGATCGACCTGCCCCAAATAAATAAGACAGCTACGAGTCGGCGCTGTACTTTCAAAGTTTAAATATCTTTCGCATCATCAAGTCAAAGTATCCATCCTCGTCGACAGATGCGCTAACAGACGCGTAATAATTCATGAATTCTTCCTTTGTGACCTAGAAACAAAAGTAAGTTAAGGAAATATACATAAGTGAGAATCTGAAGAACATACCTTCCCATCGCGATTGCCGTCGCCTCCTTCGAAGTTGTGTAGGAACCCTGTAAGAATTTCATGGGCAGACATTTCTCCACTTTGGTATTTTGGGTGCTCCTTAACTGAATACACATGTTTTATATCTTCCAAAGTAAGGACACCATCTCCTGTGGTGTCCATTTTTTCAAAGGCTTTATTGACTATAAACACACGATTTTGTGGCATTGGTGGCTGCATTAACAATAAATACACATTTAGTAGGTTAGCAAATTACCGAAATCCAGCAAAGGACACCAACGGAATACCTTACCCTTAATTGCGTTAGGAATTCGGGCACATTTAGGGATCCACTCCCATCTGTATCACAGCTAGAAGGACACATACAAACTCTTTTTGCTTTTCCATGGATACAAATCAAACCCAAGCACTTGCCGTTTAAACATTTGTTGTATTTCATCGTCCGTACACTTTATCCCTGTTTCTTTAATGCCATTGGTAAATTCATCTAAATATATTGGTTTGTTTCCTTTATCGTGCTTGATTCGAAAAGTTCTATTCAATCACGAACCGTGGGATAAGACCGAAAATGAGATCAGATGTTCTAGAGTTAAGTACAGACTACTGTGGGTGGTCGTATGCTACCTCCAACCATTGGCTTGCACACAACACAACATATCACTATTCAATTGTATGGTACATATAGAATGTTGTATACTTACGCACCTGGATAGATTAAGGATACCAGTTAGGCCGCGAGTGAAACAATGCAGCCTCAACTTCTCAATGGGATCCTTTATATCGCCATCGGCTAGTGCACGTTCGGATTGTTTTATAAGCGCAGCTTCCTTTGAATACATCTCGAATGCCGAAGTACGCAGTTTAGGTTTGAAGTCTCTGGAAATCGATTAATTGCACAGACAAGCTGGAAATGGAATTTGTGCCTCCGAGTAATTAGTATTCCTTAAAATATTACCGCAGGATATTATCACATACAATTTGAAGGAAAGTGAATCAAATAAAGAGCAATGAATGTAATGTGAAAATAATTATTATTTATGGGTATATTTAAATATCTGCTAAGCAGCAATAGTATATATATATTACGTCCGCAAAAAGGAATATTTAAATAATTTTAACTTACTTGGAGTTTTGAATGATGCCCGGGTGACTAGATTGTTGGAAAAGCGAAGTTTTCTTTGAATTCAAATCGCTGCGACTATTCATCTGGAAAGCGTACTGCGCCGTTTGATGTTTGAAGTCTCTGAGTGGAATTAGTGGAAATTGATTGAATGACAGCGAAAAGCTGGAAATGGAATTGTGCCTGAGTAATTAGTATTCCTTAAAACATTAATGCAGGATTTTATCACACAATATGAGGGAGACTGGATCAAATTAAGGACAATGAATATAATATGTGAATAATCTATTATTTATGAATATATTTTGATACCTGCTAAGCAGGTAGACGTATATCGTATCCTCTTCATCGGCACTACAACCGGCATCCGGTCATGGCCTTATTTAGCAAGTCTCTCCACCGGTTCCGATTTCGAGCCGATATCATCCAGTTTGGGACTCCCAGGCTCTAGACCCCCACCGGAATCGACCGAGCTTGATTTTTCTTACAACATTAGCTTCAAGGTAGATTGCGTACAACTCATGGTTGTAGCGTCTCCGGAATCGTCTTCCCTCACATATGAGGCCAACAATTCTCCTTAAGACCTTCCTCTCGAACGCGGCTAGGAGTTCAGAGTGCCTTTTATTGAGCACCCAGGTCTCGGATCCATATGTGAGTACTGGTAAGGCAATGGTCTTGTACAGTAGTAGCTTGGCTGTTCTGGATGCATTTCAGGATTTAAAGAACCTTGATAGACCATAGTAGGCTTTGTTGGATTTAATCAGCCGTTCGCGTATTTCTTCTTCCAGATTGTTATCGGCTTATACTGTTGACCCAAGGTAGTTAAAGGATTGCACTATTTCAAATTCGTGCTCCACTACACTGATAGTTTGACCAACGTTAGGTGTTCTCTTCGCAGACGTTGCCACCATCTACTTATTTTTTCCCTCATTAATGTTGTTGGCGATGCAATCACGGCGACACGAAGAGCAAGGAAAGTGCCAGCACATAACCACTCAGCACAACGATCAGTTGCACATCGATTGTGGAGAACCATTCGAGAGGAGAAAGGCACTCAAGATACGAGCTCAGGAAAAGAACATCACTCAGGAGAAAACGAGTGAAAGAGAAGACCAGCCAGGAAACGAGCAAACAAGAAGACAGATAAAAAGGCGGGCAGAACGATGGAACACCAGGAGGGGGTCATTTATACCTCAAAAATGAATTTCATCAAACATGTGACCCACGTTCTTCAAAGGCGCCTCGGTCGGTCTAAGCAACTGCACAACATCTTGAAGTGGAGCAACAAAGTTGACACCAAAGTCAAGCTTCTCTGCTATAAGCAGCTAATCCGATCTGGAATATCATACGCCTTTCCCATATGGTCGTGCATATCTTCGGCCCAAATGGAAAGACTTCGAGTTTTCGAAAGAAAACTCCTCAGAAGATGCACCAACCACTCTAGAAGGCCTGACGGCCGCCATTACCCGAACTCTCACCCACACGAAGGTGCCTCCATTATCCCTATCGACGAGTACTTGCTACAATTAGCATATAAGTACCTCGAAAGCATTCAGAACAACGAGAACCCACTTGTATGGGAGTCTTGCGTTCTTGACCTTTCTGTCTCTCGATCTCTTCGGATCAGACCACCACAATTTCTTCTTCACTACAAAGCTGAAGAAAGCACCCTTCCCAACAACATTTTCCTCTATAATAGAAGATTTCTGGACCTACCCCATAGGGTCTACTGCTGACACACTACAAACACCCCCCACACTACCTCCAGAGAATAATTTCCAGCTACCTCACTAACAGGAAGCTGAGGTATGCAACAGACGATGGTGTAAAATACCACAACGTCTCAGCAGGAGTTTCACAAGGATCAGTTCTGGGACCCCTCTTATGGAACATCATGTACCATGTCGTTTTGCGATTGGTGTTGCCACAACAGGTCCAGTTGATAGGTTTTGCGGACGACATTGCCCTTGTGACAGTGGCAAAACATATTCATGAGATAGAGGCAGCTACTAACGAGGCAGTGGTGAAAGTCAAAGAATGGCTGGTATCCGCCGGTCTCGAGCTTGCAGACCACAAAACAGAGGCGGTTTTACTAATTAGCCGAAAAAAGGTGGAATATATGAATATAAGGGTCGGAGATCAAATTATTAGATCGAAAGACGCAATAAAATATCTAGGAGTTATGATCGACAACAGCCTACAATTTAAAGAGCATGTCAAGTATTCTAGCAAAAAAGCGTCAATGCTGCAAGCAGCACTTGCTCGAATGCTACCAAACATCAGAGGACCTGGATATCCACGCAGAATCTTGATGTCTAGAGTAGTGACATCGGTCCTACTATACGCCGCCCCTGTTTGGGCCAGTATACTGACGACGAAGGAAGCGAGGTGAAAGCTGACGTCAGTCTATAGACTCTGTGCCTTAAGAACCATCAGCGGTTTCCGAACCATCTCGGACGAAGCTGCTTTTGTCGTAGCCGAAATGGTTCCAATCGATATCCTTGCGGACGATGTGAAGAATCTACAACAAGAGAATGTCAAGGCAACTGGAACCAACAGCAGTCAAGGAGATCAAAGAGTAAGCCATATGGCAAACTCGGTGGGACAACAGTACGAAAGGCAGATGGACATACAAATTAATCCCATCTATCGCCACCTGGATGAAGAGAGACCTCGGTGCCTGCAACTACCATCTTACCATGTTCCTGACCGGCCATGGTGGATATCGCAAATATCTGCACCATTTTGGACACAGCAGCTCCAAACCAAGAGGAACATACGGAGCATGTGGTGTTCCACTGTAGACGCTTCAACGAAGGAAAACCCAATCTCCCGGGCCCGCAAGACCTCATAGAGCAGATGCTATGCTCCGAGGATAACTGGATGCAGATAAGCGCATGTGTGACCAAACTGCAACTCGAACTTAGAAGAATCGAGAAGGTAAGGCAAGCACAAATAGCCGACATGGAGAAAGCAGCTCAAAAAAAAACTAAAGCTAACGCGGGGAGAGTGGTTGACGGGAGCGAGGGTGTGGTTTAGTACGCAGGCGCGCAACTAGGAACCGTCACTCCAGTTACACGAATCGTGCATGCTAGTAGCACGGGCTGCTAGTATCAATGAAGATTCCACATCCGTTGGCGCACCACAAAAAAAAACGAAACAGATTATCAGACGCCAAGGACGTAATCTGCCTTTACTACCGCACTCAAGATCCACCGGTCTTGTACGATTTCTTTCCCACCATCCACCCATCCAAGTAGTTAGAAAACACGAACTAATCTCGTTCTCACTATCCTTAGATACCTTCTACCCCCTTTCTTTTCAGATATCTCGAGACCGAGCCCAACATCCTCACGGATGTGGGTGATTCTGGTTATCGCAAGATAACCACAAGCCAAAGACAATGTGAAGGACACATTTGTCCTTGTCTCCCTAAACTCGGCCTCACGCCACCCAATTTTTTTTTGGAACACCAGGAGTCGTCACAGGAACTCCTCACCAAAAAGGTCTTAACGAGACCAGTTTAAAGAGAAACGGATATATTTATAATAAATAAAGAATGAGAAATAAGCGAATTTGTATCGTGTTTTCGCTCCGTTTTCGTTTTTAGGGATTTGTACTGGGCAAGACACCAACGCCCGTTTGTCCAGAGTGGAGTCCGGTTCTGGAGGGACAATCCGCATATTTAAAATCATCGTTGGCCGGCCAGTGCCGGATATACAGTCCACAGGGAGAGACGGGCGTCGCTAGGGGAAGCGCCGTCCGCGATTTCAGTTTTCCTTTCCTTTCTTTTCAGCAACAAATGTGCAGTCTCAGTTTTTGTGCCGCCTGTTCGATCTGGGTGAAGGAGTCCTGTGCAACAAAATCGGATCTACCAATGATATCGATGTCATCTGTGTAGGCAAATATCTGGCAGAACTTGGTGACAATAGTCCCTCTAGTTGTAACGGCAGAATCACGGATTGCGCTCTCCAATGTCAGATTGAAGAGGAGGCAAGCCAGACCATCCCCTTGCCAGAGTCCATTAAAGATTTTTATTGGTTTGGACAGCAATCCCAACCAACAAAGTCGTATCAATTTGGTTGGAATACCAACCTCTCTCATGACATATATAGTTCTACCCTGGCTATGCTGTCATAAGGGGCTTAAAGTCTATAGATAGATGATATAATGGAATCTTAAATTCCTGACTATGGGTGAATATCTGATCAACCGCTGATTTGCCTGGGAAGAAGCTACACTGATAATGACCAATGCCGACTTCAGCGTGTGGGGCTATCCGATGTTGTAGGTTGGAGGAGAGTATCTTATAGGCGCTAAACAGCAATGTTAAAACCCTATATTTGCTGCACACTGTGATATCTCTCTTCTTATGTATGTGGCAAATTATCCCCACGACGCCAATCCTCCCTTCCGGAGGTGATGATGAGTGGAGCGTTGTGGTTGAGGTTACGCCAGCGTGGAATAGGATGTGGTGTCGTCCTTGAGACTGTCTGCAAGTCTTGATAGGGGGACAGTCGCAGACCAGATATCTCCTCAGGTTTCCTTGACCTGCATGTGATTTTCAGTTATCCGGACTGAACGCTTTAAATCCACCACAGAAGCTGATGGAGTGCGGTAGTCCACTGGGAGGTTGTGGGTACGGAGCGGGGCGTGAGGCCGTGTGGGACATGACCTCGGGTGGTAATTCCTTAGTGTCATTTAAGAGTGATCGACGGTAACTCTAGACAGCTCAACGAACTCCAACGCCTCGATCCTGGCTTTTAGGAAGGCGTTGAGCTGTTGGTATGTAGGGGGCTCTGTGGTGTTTCCTTGTGCTGTCTACCAATCCCGTCCCGTGTGTGACTACAGGCGTTGAGTGTTCAGGTAGACGAGTATGTCGTCCCCAGCGTGGAATAGGGTGTGGTGTCGTCCTTTCGCTACTCGATCGCGGTTCAGGTTATCGTACGATGTAGCCGATAATAATCTGGGTGGAAGGACCAGTAAATGTGCGCAATTCGCACGCGGTGGAAATGAAGCCTTCCAAAAAACAAAGTCCGTTAGTGTTTGGGGATCTGATCCTGGTGATGGCGGTGGCGTGGTGGTCGAGGATAATCGATGAGGTGCATTCAAAGCGGATGGACGCAGGGCAGAGACCAGTGCTGCGTCCAAATAAGAACGGTAAACGACAGAAGGCAACGAGGCGTCCAAGTAAGAACGGTAAACGATCGTAACCAGCGAAGCGTACCAAGTAGGTACGGTAAACGGCAGATTATAGCGAAGCGTCGAATTATCCGTCCAAGTAAGAACGGTAAACGGCAAACAGTAGCGAAGCGTTAAATAATGCGTCCAAGTAAGAACAGTAAACGATCGTAACCCCCAACAAGCCAAGCAGGTTCGAAATGTTATGCAACTTTTTTTAAATCGACCCAGGAACATTCTATTTGCTGTCACCAACCCAGAGATAGCTGGTAGTTGACAGCTGGCAAATGTAAGCTTTCCAATGCATTTTGTTGTGGATTCGCAACAGATGACAATTTAAGAAGCCGGGTGGTTGATCTGCATTCAGTCGACGGCACGTGAAGGACGTTCGAATAGTGTCGCCGGACGATCGTCATTTAGGGGGAGGTAAAGATGGCATACTAATATACTGTTAGTAATAATTAGGATACATGGTTATAGAGTATACTCACAGTTATATTTTCTTGAGTTATTCTTTCTTATTGTGGCTGTTCTGGTTGCTCCAGAGTTGGATCTCGATCCCCCAGTTGCGTAATTTCCTATTGTGTTTACTCACACGCGAAAATGTCTCTCTTATTGTAATCACACGTCAAAATGTTATGTTCTACTATTTTTATCTCGGACGAAAATTCAAATGTCTTCTTGTTCCGAATTTAATTTTTCTATTATTGTTTTTCAATTGTTTCATCTTTCCAGTGCCTAGTTTTTTGTTTGTTTTATTAGTCGCCTACTTATTATATTTTTAATTTGTTATTCGTAAGAAAGATAGAGCGGGTTTTGGTATCTAACAAAGAAATTTAACAGAATTCCTCAGCACGACCCTCAACAACATGGTGTCCACGTTATTGGGTTCTAACGCCTCCATCCTTTGGCGAACCAGATCGAACCTCATGAAGACGCAAACTTCGCCCTTAAAAGGGAATGTCGAATGCAAGTCGTATTATAGGCAACGAAGATATGTCGAATCAGTTGACGAATCGATCTGGTTCTCAGTTAAGGCGAGGATATCAGTTTTCGCTGCAATGGCAAATATTTATGGACGGCGTTTACATTCGTATTGGTAAAACCGATGCCAGTGATGTTGCAAAATGCCGGATCAGTCGAACGTCGAGAGAGTTCCGAGATCGAACCCGTTTACGCGATAACGATTTTTTTAATGTTCAGTTATTTATCAGAATATTTGCATGATGTTCCCCCTGACATAGTCCCCGCCGGAGATCCGAATGGGAAACTAGTTTATATCCGGAATTCTTTGTCATCATGACTTATCTCCGTGTCGGTCCGGCCCATCACCCATACATCCGAAACATAGTCGAAAATTTCTCCAGACGATATCGCGGAATGTACAGTTTGACGGGGTGGTGTCCAACCTTGGGGCCGACTTACCACCTAAAAAAACCATTTCTCGAACCGGTCCATCAGCCAAGCTCCGAAAAAGGCCTGGGATTTCTGCCGATGATTTCATGGAGCCTATAGCTTGATGGTGTGGTATTTCGCCGGACGACACGGCGTTGGGACCCTACCTACCAGTCGGCCTTTAATCGCATCTTACGACAAGCCGGCCTAACTGTGAGCATGTTCTAACGCCCTATACACAAGATGCAAGCAATGATGAAATTCCGGCAAATACTACCTTTCGTTTCTTCGTCGGCAGATCCCGTTGGGGGGTGTACGATTATAAGTACATAACTTCACCATAGGCCCTGTATTTTTAACACTGACATTGGGTCATTAATAAATTTCACGTCCTTTACATCGGACTTTATCTTATTACTTATTATGAAACCAGTTCCGAGATCATGTGTATCGGTACCTCCACACGCAAGTGTGAACCATTTTGTTTGGATTATTTGGTTTGTTAGCCGGACTTCCTGAAGCAAGACGATACCCATTGTATATTGTTTCGCGTTCTGTATGACCGTTTGTATCGCGTCTGGTTTATATAACCACGTACCGACGCGTGTATCAAGCGTTTTCTGTTTTCCCTCACATCTCCTTTTTACCGAGAGTTGGTGTTTTCTTGGTGATTTGTTCTCTTACCAGGTTTTTCGTGAGTTTGTTTTGTATAAATTTGTCATTATATTTTATATCTGAAGGTGGTAACTTTGATATGGTCAAAATTAATTATGTTGGAGGAATATTATCATTTCATATCTGGAGGTGGTAACTTTGACGGGGACAAAACTAATGATGTTGGAGAAACATTATTACTTTGGTGAGGACAAAATTGATGGAGAAATATTAATTATTTTTAGAACACACCCCACATGAGATGAAAAGCCGTATCTGTACAATATGATACGTTAACATTACATTATTGCGTTCCTATTAACCAAAGACAATATCGATTTCATTTGAATTTTATTGGGCTTTGTTAATCATACAAGGTGAATATTAAATGGAATTTAGTGATTTTGGAAACAAAAGATCATCATGCCCCAATTAAATAAGACAGCTACGAGTCGGCGCTGTACTTCAAAGGTTAAATATCTGTCGCATCATCAAGTCGAAGTACCCATCCTCGTCGACAGATGCGCTAACAGACGCGTAATAATTCATGAATTCTTCCCTTGTGACCTAGAAACAAAAGTAAGTTAAGGAAATATACATAAGTGAGAATCTGAAAAACATACCTTCCCATCGCGATCGCCGTCCTCCCCTTCAAAGTTGTGTAGGAAGCCTGTGAGAATTTCATGGGCAGACATTTCTCCACTTTGATATTTCGGGTGCTCCTTAACTGAATACACATGTTTTATATCTTTCAAAGTAAGGACACCATCTCCTGTGGTGTCCATTTTTTCAAAGGCTTTATTGATTATAAGCACACGATTTTGTGGCATTGGTGGCTGCATTAACAATAAATACACATTTAGTAGGTTAGCAAATTACCGAAATCCAGCAAAGGACACCAACGGAATACCTTACCCTTAATTGCGTTAGGAATTCGGGCACATTTAGCGTTCCACTCCGATCTGTATCACAGCTAGAAGGACACATACAAACTTATTTATACTTTTCCATGGATACAAATCAAACCCACACTTGCCGTTCAAACATTTGTTGTATTTCCTCGTCCGTACACTTTATCCCTGTTTCTTGAATGCCATTGGTAAATTCATCTAAATATATAGCTTTGTTTCCGTCATCGTGCTTGATTCGAAAAGTTCTATTCAATCACGAACCGTTGGATAAGACCGAAAATGAGATCAGATGTTCTAGGGTTAAGTACAGACTACTGTGGGTGGCATATGCTACCTCCAACCATTGGCTTGCACACAACACAACATATCACTATTCAATTGTATGGTGCATATAGAATGTTGTATACTTACTCACCTGGATAGATGAAGGATACCAGTTAGGCCGCGAGTGAAACAATGCAGCCTCAACTTCTCAATGGGATCCTTTATATCGCCGTCGGCTAGTGCACGTTCAGATTCTTGGATAAGCGTAGCTTCCTTTGAATACAAGTCACCGCGATTACTCATCTCGATTGCCGAAGTACGCAATTTATGTTTGAAGTCTCTGAAAATCGGTTAAATTGCAGAGAGAAGCTGGAAATGGAATTTGTGCCTCCCAGTAATTAGTATTCCTTAAAATATTAGCGCAGGATTTTATCACATACAATTTGAAGGAAAGTGAATTAAATAAAGAGCAATGCATGTAATGTGAAAATAATTATTATTTATGGGTATATTTAAATATCTGCTAAGCAGGAATAGTATATATATATTACGTCCGCAAAGAGAGATATTTAAATAATTTTAACTTACTTGAAGTTTTGAATGATGCCCGGCTGACTAGATTGTTGGATAAGGGAGTTTCCTTTGAATTCAAGTCGCTGCGACTGTTCATCTGGAAAGCGAACTACGTCGTTTGATGTTTGAAGTCTCTGAGTGGAATTAGTGGAAATGGATTGAATAAAAGAGACAAGCTGGAAATGGAATTTGTGCCTGAGTAATTAATATTCCTTAAAACATTAGTGTAGGATTTTATCACATACAATATGAGGGAGACTGGATCCAATTAAGGACAATGAATATAATGTGTAAATAATCTATTATTTATGGCTATATTTTAATACCTGCTAAACAGGTAGTCCAATATCGTATCCTCATCATCGGCACTACAACCGGATACGGTCTTGGCCATATTTAGCATGTTTCTCCACCGATCCCGATTTCGAGCCGATGTCATCCAGTTTGGCACTTCCAGGCTCTGAGTGTTCTGGTTTACGCCATCACTACATCGCAGACAAGGTCTGCTGCGCTGTCTCCTTCTATACATCCTGCCACAAAGGATTTTCCAGGCAGGCTCTTCTTCGATCATTCGAGCTAGGTGTTCCGCCCACCGGAGTCTACCGAGCTTGATTTTTCTTACAATATGAGCTTCAAGGTAGATCGCGTACAACTCATGGTTCTTGGACCTTTCTCTCGAACGCGGCCAAGAGTTCAGAGTGCCTTTTATTAAGCACCCAGGTCTCGGATCCATACATGAGTACTGGTAAGACCATAGTCTTGTACAGTAGTAGCTTGGCTGTTCTGGATGCATTTCGAGATTTAAAGAGCCTTGATAGACCATAGTAGGCCTTGTTGGATTTAATCAGCCGTTCACGTATTTCTTCTTCCATATTGATATTGGCTGATACTATTGACCCAAGGCAGTTAAAGGATTGCATTACTTCAAATTCGTGCTCCCCCACCCTGATAGTTAGACCAACGTTAGGGCTTCTCTTCACAGAAGTTGCCACCATGTACTTCATTTTTCCCTTATTAATCTGCAGTCCCACTTTTTGTGCTGCCTGTTTGATCTGGGTAGAGGAGTCCTGTACAGCCGAAACGGATCTACCGATGATATCGATGTCATCTGCATATCTGGTAGGACTTGGTGACAATAGTCCCTCTAGTTGTAACGCCAGAGTCACGCATTGCTTTCTCCAATACCAGATTCAAGAGGAGGCAGGCCAGACCCTCCCCTTGTCGGAGTCCATTAAAGATGTTTCTTGGTTTGGACAGCAATCACGCTATTTTTACTTGACTAGTTACGTTGGTCATGGTCAACCTGCAAAGTCGTATCAATTTGTTGGCTATGCTGTCGTAGGCGATCTTAAAGTCTATAGATAGTTGATATAATGGAATCTTAATTTCGAAACAATTTGCCATCGCTTGCCTAAGGGCCAATATCTGATCAACCGCTGATTTGCCTGGGAAGAAGCTACATTGATATTAACCAATGACGACTTCAGCGTATGGGGCTATCCAATGTTGTAGGTTGGAGGAGAGTATCTTATAGGCGGCACTCAGCAATGTGATACCCCTATAGTTGCTCCACACTGTGATATCTCTCTTCTTATGTATGCGGCAAAATATTCCACGACGCCAAACTTCCGGCATCTCTGCTTGCTTCATACGTGCACCACTATCTCATGAATTGTGTGATGTAACGCTGTCCCTCCTTGTTTGATAAGCTCAGCTGGTATGCCATCATCTCCGGTGGCTTTATTTGATTTGACCTGTCTAATGGCTTTTATTGTTTCCTCAATGCTTGGTGGCAGTAGCATTTGGTCTTGATCTTGCATTGGTGGAGCCTCCAATTCTTCTGTGAGCTGACCATTTAGCAATTCATTGATGTGCACTTCCCATCGCTCCAGAACGCCTTCAGGATCGGTGATCAGATTACCCTCTTTGTTCTTGCGTCATACTGTGGATTATTTGGTAGAACTTCCGCGCCTAGTGCGGACCTCGCTCTCTCCTTTTCTCTATTTCACAGACAAGGTTTTTTTCTCATGCACTTTTCTTTTGTCTGGGAAGTCTCTTTTCTGATCTTCTGAGTTCTTTGTATTTCTCCTCGCGTACCCGCGTCCTATCAGACTGCTGCATTGCCCGGTATACGGCATTCTTACGTTCAGTCGCTAGTTTGCACTCATCATCAAACCAGTCGTTCTGATCTGTACGACTACTGCCTAAGATGGAGTTGGCAGTACTAATGACAGGATTCTTAAGGCGTGCCCATTTCTCTTCTACGCCCGCCATTCTGGCCCCAGGATTTACTCTCCCTCTGTCGAGCTCTTCGAGGGCGAATCTTAACGCATAACTAAAGGTATTACTGGTATTCTCATTGCGTAAGGCAGCCGTGTTGATTCGAACCTCATCCGCGGATGCAATACGTCTGTCTTCGTAAAGCAATCCGCGCTCGGAAAACTGTACCAACAAGATAGTGATCCGGGTCGACGTTGGCACCTCGATACGTTCGTACAGTCATCAGTCTCTAGGAGTGGCGGCGATCTATCAACACGTGGTGAATTTGGTTGCGAGCGGCTCCATCAGGTGATACCCAGGTGGCTTTGTTGATATCTTCACGCCGAAACCTGGTACTTGCAACGACCAAGTTTTTTGATGCTGCCAGTTCGATGACTCGTACTCCATTGTCATTAGTGTTCTCATGCAAACTATGGGAACATGCGTAGTGCCTGAAAACCGGCTCCCGACCTATTTTCGCATTCAAATCACCAAGAACGATTTTCATATCGTATCTTGGGCAGGCATTGAGGGCCCGTTCGACGTTCTCGTATAATTTTTCTTTTTCGTCATCAGGGGACACCTCTCTAGGTCTGTGAACATTTATGAGGCTTGTGTTCTTAAACTTGCCTCGCACGCGAAGAGTGCATAGCCTTTCGTTTATTGCATTAAAGCCGATAATGGCAGACTTCAGTGTTTGGCCGAGCACATGGTTTTTTGCATGATAGCTATAATAAATGTCATACTCGTTTTCTTTGAATAACACCGCTCCCTGTCCATCTTATTTTTTGTAATGCTGTTATGTCAGTCTTATATTCGGTCAGAGCCTCGGCTAGCTGCTGTGTGTGTATAGCGAGCGGACGTTCCATGAGAAAATTCTCAACTCGTTTAGCCATTTTCGTTTCCGTGGTCGTCGTGGTATATCCAGTTCATATCCGAGCCTTGTTACATTTGCCATAATAGTTTGTTATTCCGGGCAAGGTTATTAGCCTTGCGCCAAACTTTCTCAGGATGTCGCCTCATGTATTAGTACACTACTTGGTGGGTGGCAAAGTAGTTATCCAGAGGTGTCACGTGGAGACTGCATGTCAACTTGGATTGAACAGGGACAAGGATCGTCCTGGCCTTCGTCGCGTTGAAAACAATCAGTGACTTTGCCTAGTACTCCATCCCTTTGACCGTGAGAACTTCGTAATAGGCGATAACTTTCAACGCAACCACCACGCTGACTGATTAACAACCTTTTTCCTTTGTTCACTTTTATTTGTAGAGCCAATTCCATGATTGTCAATAAAATCGTGAGTCTCCATTTCTGGCTGAGTTAATTGTCCAACGGGAAGTTAGAATATGCACTTGATATACATGGGGGGGTCACGAGACTGGAGTCGATATGATGGGAATAGACATCACTGTTATTTCCTCATCTAAAACCAATTTCTTAGCCCCCACCTACCATAGTGTCAACATTCTCGTGTAAAATGTAATCTATTGTTGTTTCTGGATATTAACTTAGAAGAAATGTATACCTTCGAATATTGATATTTGTTTGTCTACAAATCACAAAGAACAGGACAAACTGCTTACACAGATCCTGTTAATGGAAACCCTTTAAAAACAATTCATATAATGAACCGAGTAAGGAATCAATACTGCAGACCCTGTTCGGCAAAATCATATCACAATTCATTACTAATTTACGCGTATGTCTTCTGCAGTGTATTGGAGCGATAGGACGTATTTAGGTGCATCAAGCGGCAGCCGTTCGCGATTGCGAGATGGCACCATAACGCGTTATGTACAACGTTACGTAATAAGAAATTAAATTTAAACTTACCAAATTTGTTTACAAACCTGACCCATGGAGAATGCAATCTTGGAGCACGTTCAGAACTGATTCCTTACATAAAATTGATTTTCCAAGGAAGGATACTGGAGACCTTTATTAGCCTGCGGTAAGGTTGCCTTCGTGTCACGAGCTGATATGTCACTAACATCACAACATAACACACATTGGCTTATTAGAGATTCACCGCAGCCACATGCCACCATACGAATCTGACTGGTTACAAATTTGCATGGAATCCAAATAGTTCTAGTATCTTGTTGCACCTCATTTTCTAGGCCGATTGGCATTTCACCCGCTCTGTAAGCCTGGGAATTATTCCCGCACACGCGTTGGAGAACACACATGATCGTATCAACCACAGAATGCGAACTATCTTTTCCAGAAGCGCGTCTAAATCCACAATCCTCGCGAACAGCACGATTCAAAAACATGACCACTAATCGTTGTGACCACACTAAAAGCAACGAATAGACAAATCTCTCACATTACAAAATCACGATACGATTTACCTCCTCAGCTGGTATTTGATAACTGCATTTAATTCACAAAAATTGAGAAGATCTGAGATGTCTACACAACTTACTAGTCTAGACGTCTTAGTGGATATTATTCCTATATGAGAAGAGAAACAACGGAAGTGTAAATAATTTTATCTGGCTCATAACCGGGGATCCACCGTGCTGTGATCTAAAAAGTTTACATTAGGGGTGCAGACCCAAAATCAAAACGACTGCAGTTGGTTCGAAGTGACGAGATCGTTCGACCGGTTGACGAGGGTCGCATTCGGTTGTCACTATCGCGTAGTAAAATTAAGAATCGTGAGAATAATAAGTGAGAACACCTTATACTTTGAATCATTTGCGTTTAACATGCCGAATTGCTGTGAGTGTGGTTTGTTTTATTGGAAATGAACGATGAGGACGAGGATGATGGGGAACAACCCCAAAGGTTGGGAATATTCGTGTTTGTTTGTTGATGACTGTTGTACGTTTATGCCTTTGAAAATTCTGGCGTGGGTACGTTACTGTCCTCGTTTTTTCGGACCTGTGGGCGCTGGTGTTGCTGAGGCAACCCGCGTGTGGTGTTTTATTATTTTATTTATGGGTTAGGAGGACTTGTGGGGATTCTCTTGAAATTAACTTAAAACTGAGAAATGGGGAACTAACAAAGGTGGGGAGACGGTGGTGTGGCTGGCAGGACAAGGTAGGATGAGGAAAGGCCAGAAGCCAGGATATGAAGGGGGGGGGGGGGGGGGGGATATCAGGAGGGGTAAGTAAGGAGACGAAGTTTAACAACGGCAGAAGTGAGGTTGAAGTCAAAAGAGGTGGGCTAAGCGTTTGCCCACCGTAACATTCCCGAAATGGGTTCATTAGAGCCGTAAGAAGTGTGATGGGCGGGCAAGTAAAAGAGATGAGGGCTCCGCAGATTTCGAGGGTTATTGTAAATTGTAATGGAGTAAAGCAGGGTTGGGCGATTGATTGAATTTGAGAGAAGAGGATGAATGAAGAAGATGTCGGCATGAATACGTTAAAGTTAATTAGGTGCATGGGGGTAGAATCAGAGAATTTTCCCAATTCAATCATCGGAGGGCGAAATGCAAGAAACGGCGTTACACGCTTTAGATTCTGCGATTGTGGAATGAATAATAAAGGGACCAGACCTGACTAATATATTCAAAAAGAGGACAAACAAAGCGTATGTAAAGCGATCGGATAACGTGGGGATTCTAGAATTCTTTCGACCAGCGTTTCAGTGTTGGCTCATCACGCAACCACGCGCATTTCAAGCGAATAACCGACGTAAGCAGCTTCACAATGTATGGAGGACGATTGTGAGATTTCTTCGCATACTTTCCGTGGTCGAAGGTGTGCTTTAGAGACCCCAATGTTAACGTATGCGCGGAGTCGGTCACAGAGATTATTCTACGCGGGATAGAGATTTATACCCCGCATTCGATCAAATGAAATTCATCTGACAAACCTTGGTTCGATAAAAAAAAAAATGCGAGCAGATTACAGCGGCAAAAAATACAGCTTTTAAGCAATGGCGTTCCAATCCTACCGAGGTTAACAGAACGAATTTTATTAGAATCAGAAACGCGTGCAACCAGGCGATCGATACCACGAAGAAGGCCTACAACGACAGAATGGCCAATACACTCCTTGGGCGCCCAACTGGTTCGCGTCGCGTCTGGTGAATGGCAAGGGCTATCAGCAGTAACTTCGCTTCCTCTTCTTTTCCTCCATTAGTGACGGGTAGCGGGACATTACTCACAAATTTAAGAGATAAAGTTAATGTGTTCCCGAATTTATTTTCCGCGAATTCAAACCTCGATGCCGGTCTTTTGGCACCACCTGTGATCGCGCATGGGAGAATGAGAGAACAGACGCACAAAGTCGATGAGTTTAGCTATGCGTCCGTTTAACATGATTTACAGGTGGAATAGCTTATAAGGGGAATGGGTAGAAATGACGCGCTGAATGCCGTCGAAATAAGGTCTGGAACTGTGGGTTGGATCTCCAGGTGGTATAGAGACCCCCACATGTACACTTTGCTTAAACACAACATGTAAGATTAGTTCATTGTCCGGCAACACTTTGGATATTTACAATATAGTAAGTTGAATATAGAATGTACACTTAGTTTAAAGATAAAATGTAAGATTCCGACTGGTTATGGCACTTCCTGAGACGCAAGCCCGATACTTTTCCCTTTCTATGGCGCGACCGTACACAGTGACGGCTAAATTTCGACTCTTCTTGTTAACTGCTCGATCCAGACTGCTACTTGTGTACGCATTCGCGTGCGAACACTATGGGGGATGACATCGACCCGCGCTGATCGATGGTTGAATTGCGACTCGCCGTGTGTGCACTGATGACCGAATGAAGAATCCTGGTCGTCAGAATAAAAATGAATTTCATCCCTCGCTCAGCAACCAATGGGACAAGATCTCCGACGCATTGGTCCCGCGAGGGTGTGCACACACACACGATGATTACTTCGCATGCTCATGCTGTGTGTCCATGAGCATGCGAACCGTGGATATACAAATCCAGCAAAGGGAAATATTAAGCGAAGTGGTTGCAGCTGGTGCAAACCATCATATCGACAGGAATTTGGATGTTTATACGATCGGCAACTGCGTACAGCATCTATGCCGATCGTGCATCGCTGGGGTCTCAAAGGGTCGATCTGTCGTATGTGTATTTACAGTATGTAGAACTCGATTCCCTTTGGTAGCCAGTGGTGAGCTATGATGTGCCTGTCGTTCGGACGACCGACCGGTGTGTCTGCGGGTAAAGCGAGGGTGAACATGTCATGCATGTGTGCGGCAAAATACTTTGTTAGATATGTGCATTGAAATATTTCGGGTTTCATGTCGGTTACGTGATGTCGTAACCGAATTGCTTTTCAGGAACATGATGCGTTGAATGCAAGCATGCCCCTGGGGGAAATGTTTGGAGATGCTAATGCGATTGCATTAGCGAAAAAGTATAGATTTAGGTGCTTTAGAAGAAAGTCTTTAAGTATTTAAATAGAAAGGTCAGTAATGGCGTTCAATGGAACTGCCATAATAATTGTTTTTCAGGGTTTTAGGTGCTCTAGGAGTGAGTTTTGGATCATTAATGGGAAGGTAAGTATTGGCGTTCAATAGAACCGCCACAGAGCTATATCGCAAACCTACAATAGTGAGAGTAATCAAGTCGCGAAGATTAAGATGGGCCGGACACGTGGCGCGAATGGGCAACGATAGGACCGTGCATAGAATTCTTGGCGGCAATCCAACGGGAAAGAGACCGACAGGGCGCCCGCGATGGTGATGGGAGGACAATGTTAGGTTGGAACTCGAGGAGATTGGATCGGATGACCGAACGTGGAAGGAGAGCGCACGGGACAGGGAACTGTGGGGGTTCTGTAAGGCATTCCCAAAGAACCACCCACTCCCTTTTAATTAACCGTCTCCTCCTTACCCGGGAAGTCATTATAATTACCTACAAATGAGCATCGCAAGCTACTTTGCATCACCTTCCGCCTATAAACATAAGCCCACGGCAAGATCACCACCTTGCTGTGGCATCAAACTTTCACCCCGGGGCATGCTTGCATCCGACGCACCATGTTTCCGAAATCTAATTCGGTTACCTCTTCATGTACCCGACATTAATTCCTGAACGTGTTAATGCGCATTGCTGAGAAGCACTTTATTACACACGTGCATGACATGTCCATCCTCGTCTTATCGGCTGGACCATCAGTCGATCGTCCAAACAACAATCCGTTGGTCCAGAAGACACGTCGACCAACGTACTTGTTGACACAATTGCAGCCGATAGTTTCCCTACCATTCGGTAATTAAATATTGCCCCCGTATCTTTAGGTTCGCAATAGCTGCAACCAATTTCTCATTATCGGCTATCAACCGATCATGGGATTTGGGCATGAATAGGATCGTTGTTTAGGCAATCATACCCACGTCCATGCTCTATGATGACCCTTCTGGAAATCAAAGCAAACACAGTACCGCACTGTGTTCGTTTTGCTTTCCAACGCTGCTTCATGGTTCCCATGGGTGGCAAATTCCTCACCACCATATCCATGCACAAGATAGCCATCCAGCCTGACCCTTTGCCATCGTCGGCAAGATTTCTATTGACTTAATGTCGACGAAATATCTTCCATTCTTGTGCATCAGAGCCATGCGGCCTAATCAAACAAACCCCAAATCTTCGGTCGACCTATCGTCACCAAAGAATGTATCGCCTAGAACGGCATTACATGAACACAATGCCTGCAGCCCCTTTTCGCTCGTCCATTTGTTTGAACAGGTGCGGTATCGTCCGTTGTCGATATGCAGGCAAAGGGGCATTATACTTGACCGTACGGTCATACGGAAAATGCTCCCACTGAGTCCCGATTCGATCGCTGATTGGCTACCCCTATATCGGGAAATCCATCACGATCACGATTAGTGGATGTCGGGGGCAAAATGAAGTTGAGTCAAATTTCATCATCCTTCGAGGAGAGACGTCGAGTGCCTCCCGTTGTCAGATTTAAATTTCTTAAGCGTACACACGCTTATTTTCGTGTCGAGTTTTTGTCGAGAAACATAAGTTCTATGGGAATGAATTTAATATTTTATAGGAATAAATTTACTTAAATAATGGTTGCCAAATACGAGTGTATTTATTAAACGGTAATCTGGCTCGTCGATAGTATAGTGGTTAGTATACCCGCCTGTCACGTGGGAGACCGGGGTTCGAGAACCCGTCGGGGAGCCTCTGGCGCAAGACTAATGACCTTGCCCGGAAAAAACAAATCATTATGAAAAATTTAACAAGCCTCAGGACTTGCTAAATAAGGCCAAGACCGGATCCCGGTTGTAGTGCCGATGATGTTGATGATTATATATTATATATAATACTCGTATTTACAAGAAATTGCAATATACTGATTTTCCTTCTCAATTTGAGATATCTCAGTGGACTTGTGGTGTGTTTGCAAGTCTACAGCTACTATATTCAACAGTTATGATCTGATTCTGACATCTTTCATTCCCGAGGCTGATAGTACCACCAAAGAGCGACGTTTTGCCATCATTGAAAAGATAAAAACAGATTCGCTAAAGGATACGAAAAAATGAAAACCGGAAGTGCTTTCAAGATTCGAAAAGATGCTGCCACAAGTTAATTACATCTGAAGGGCATTACTTTGAAAAAGACTAGATTTATTATCTTATAATTGATTAATATCGATTCTTTCAGAAAAGACAAAACAATTCCCATCATATTTCAACAATTTCGTGTACATAATTCTGCTTTTTATAGATATATCATTCTGTTAATCAAAATTGTTTTAATATATAATTCTGTTAAATTGCAGAGAACGTTAACCTAGTGGTTGGAAAATGAGGGTTATTTCATTTCGGCTGGTGATAATTTATTAAATAGACAATTATTTAAAAAAATTGTACTGAAAGAAGCGTTTATGTGGTCTTATTTATGATGGCTTTTACCCTAGGAGGTTTCAATCCACGAACTACTAACTTAAAGCCTGGTCTTTTCACCGCAAAGCCTAAAAATGAAACCTATACGTATGAATTTCTGCTCAATCATAACTTTTGAATACCTGGCAACTGAACTACAATAATAATATATAGAATATAGAAACAACAGAAAGTGCACATACTAAACCAAACAATTAAAATACAGCAAATGAATTATATTCATAACAAAATAAATAATCAGTAACAAACAATTGTGAGAGATAAACAATAATTAAACATACGAAATGAAATTTTTATGTTCCGCTTTTGTTTTTTCATAACTTTTAGCGTCCATTGTTACCAAACAATAGGACCGAATTAGGCAATTTCCAAATAAATGATTAATATCTTGGGCCGCCTTTCCATATTCCAAATTTTAAAATCCCCTTGTTTGGGTCGTTCAAGGAAATGAAACGAATTGTGATGTTTTTCTTGTCTGCGGTTCATTTATAATTCTTGGAAGGTAATCGCAAACACACACATTTGCAAAAAAAACAATTTATATTCTGTTTGGCTGAAAGATCAAAATTTGCGACGCTGTGGCTTCCAAAGAAATTTCCCATCAAAAACTTCGTTTCCAGTGTAATTGTTTTCTTTTTGTACATCAAGGCTATTACCTGTGTCCTTAAATGGAAATGCTGTGTGCGTATCATGTTTTGTATGCAGCGACTTTACCCATTAAAATTCATGAATCCCTTCGTCAAAGAAATATATCCTATTGTTTTAGGCTTAAGGTGGCAGTTTTTACTGCTTTTGTTATTTGAAATCCAGGCTGCAATTTGAATTTTGCACAGCTAAGGAAGTAATTTGGTTCTTTCCTTTTTTTGTTGTCGTTCATGTTACATTTCTTTAAAGTTTTTCCTCTTTTTATTTATTTATTTATCTTATTGGCAGTCATATGGGTTACGATGTACTCTTTGATTTATAAAATTATTCAGACCAGAAAATGAAGTAAATAATGAGGAAGGATGACATGTCATTAATCATTTATTTTTAACATTGAATTATTATTGTTCATAGTTTCCAAATATCGATTTAAATGCTATACATGGTTTTGACTTTATGATTTTAGTTAGAAACGTTACATACAGTGAAGATTGTATGTTAAGAATGGCAAACCCATGGAGGATTTTTCAGACCCAGACACAAAAATTCCAGAGAAAATATGAACAAAAATCAATGGCGCGGCTACAGTCTTCTGAAAACATATGAAATTTTTTAAGCTCATTTCTCAGGCATAAGGAGTTTTGAAACATCGCGATAGCAATACAATTAACGAAACCCTAAAGTAGAATGAAATCTCGAAAAATGATGAAACATAAAGCGAAAACTTGTGTCACTACGTCAGTCCCAAGCACAGTACGAAGATGGGGACAGATTTTGTCCCCCACGAGTAATAGCTTACAAACTTGTTTGACTCCATAGAATCAGTTTCTCACGAGTAATATTTTACAAGTTAGTTTGGCTTCATAAATATGAGACCGCCTTGTATTTTCATTATTCCTCGACGCGATTGTGTTTGCTAATATAGCTTATCTCACATCGTTTCTTCAACAATGATAAGGTTTCCCCTACTAAGAATAAGATTAATGAATCTACTGAACTTTACCATTCCCAGTCGGCGAGTGGGTCAATAGTTTTCACGGAAATCGTCCATTCGATAAGAAGTTGAAATGTTTTTGATCGCGCGAAACTTTATCTGAACTGAGTCCCTTCAAGAATTTTGTTCTAAATGTATATACTTGTGTAATATTTTTTATACGAAATGTGCGCAAAAAGAATGTTGGATGTTGTGGGGGTTCTTTAAGGCATTCCCAAAGAACCACCCATTCCCTTTAAATTAACCTGTATTCCACTTACCTTTCAAAGTAATTTTACTTACCTGCAAATGAGCAGCATAAGCTACCCCGCATCATCTTCCACCCTAAGGGGGTATTCTGGTCTAGACGCACGAATTTAACGCAATTTTTGAAGAGCTGTAAAAAAAGCAATTAATATTTTTATTATTAATTTTTTTATAGGATGTTTATTAATATTTCTTGAAATGTAAAAAAAATTGAAAGTAAAAAATTCAAAATTCAAAAAGTTAGCAGCTGATGAAGTGGGATCTCAAAAAGTTGGCACGCGACCATACCCACGATTCAACCCTCCTAGCAATCTGAAAAAAAAGAGAAAAGATTATTAATTTACAGAAATGCCTCTATCGTTGGAACTAAAAGAAGTTGAAATTTTTTTTTTAACAAAATAGCGACTGCTTGAAAATAAAATTTATTTTTGTACCACTTTTTTTTTGTACCACTTTTTTTTTGTACCACTTTTTTTTTAGTTACATCCAGTGCAGATTGTAAGGATGGTAAACCCAAGGAGGATTTTTCAGACCCAGACACAAAAATGAATAAGGCATAAGGAGTTTTGAAACAAAAGGAGTTTTGAAACATCGCGATAGCAATACAATTAACGAAACCCTAAAGTAGAATAAAATCTCGAAAAATGATGAAACATAAAGCGAAAACTTGTGTCACAACGTCAGTTCCAAGCACAATACGAAGATTATTAATTTACAGAAATGCCTCTATCGTTGGAACTAAAAGAAGTTGAAAAATTTTTTTTTAACAAAATAGCGACTGCTTGAAAATAAAATTTATTTTTGTACCACTTTTTTTTTAGTTTTTCGAATTTTTTAAAAATAGTTAATGTTACGTCTCCAGCGCCGTGCTTACTCTTTATCAGACTCATTGGCTTCGAACTCGAACTTATAACTTTATTTAAAAACGCAAAACTTAAACTTATTACTTCGATTTAAAACTCCTCTTTCAATACACAATTAAAACTCTTGTTTCAATACTCAATTAAAACTAACTAACTCACTCTAAACTCAAACTCAACTCCAAGTCAACTGACTCTCAACTAACTTTTACAATTCAATTTTCCCTCATCTTATAGAACATTGTGTTCTAATTTACTGTAACTTATAATATGAACAAAATTAATTTTATCAAAGTATTCCTTTTACTCTCTGTGACTTTTAAATTTTGAATAAACTTTGAACGAAAATCAAAGAGCCATGTTTCAAATGAAAAAAGGTGCATGTTATGAAAAGGGGCATGTTATTAAATGTGCTGTAACAGGCTTGATATAGAATATTGTGTATGTTTATTTATGATATGTATTAAATGAGAATGTTAGATATGTAAGGAGAAAGTTTTAAGGATGTGTTAGATAAGTAATGAGATTCAGTGTTAAAGCTAATAAGGGTAGTATTCTGGAATACTACATTAACATTGAAATTTGGGGATGACGAAGTTCATGCAATAGAAAAGCCTATAAAGAAGACGTATACTAAATTTGAAGTAAATCGGTTCTGTAGAACTTGAAAAATCGTGGGTATTGTTTTAAAAAAGACAGTTTCGAGAAAAGCGCGTTTAAAGTTTCGCGTTCCGGCCGAGCCGGTTTAGACGGCGCATCAGCAAAACAGCCATACCTCCGAAAATAATTAGTATTTTCTAAAATCCTCTTAAGGACATATTATTACAGGGTTAAGCTTTGAAAATATGAAAAAAAAAAAAAAAAAAAAGATTTTTTCAAAGTTCTAGACCAGAATACCCTCTTAAAGCAAAGCCGTAGCATGCATACACATCACTAAACTATTCAGTTCATAATATACGAACCATTCCATATCCCCTATCGGCTCAGCTCGTCAGCAATCATAATCACCAAACATACGCCAATCTTTCAGCGTGTTCTTGTTCCAACAATTCGTTGGTCCAAGTAGACACGCCGACGCAGCGAACTTGTTAACACAGCTGCCGCCGATAGTTTTCCTACCATTTCGTAATTAAATATTGCCCCCATATCCTTAGGTTCGCAACAGTTGCAACCAATTCCCTTTTATCGGCCATCAACCGATTATGGGATTTGGGCATGAACATGATTGTTACGATTGTTAAGCAATCATACCCACGATCATGTCTTATGATGCTCCTGCCTGTAAACTAAAACAAACCCACAGTAACCTCACTGTGTCGATTCTGCTTACCAACCACTGGTCCATGGCCACCCTGGGTGAGACGTATGCTTGCACATCTGCAAGTCAAATTCTTACACCATCGTACTCATGTACCAGCACATTTATGTAAAGAAATCTCAAATCTTCGGTTGATCTATCGTCACCGAAGAATTTATAGCCTACAACGGCATTCGTGAACGCCTAAGTAAACACGATAATATTCCTATGTAACATCGGCTAAACCACGAACAATGTGCATCTCATCGTATGGCCCTCGAAATAGCGTTTCTGTTTACATAAGACACAGAAACCTATGTCTTCCTCCGGCGATCATTGCGATGATTTGCAACAACAATGCCTGCAGTCTCTTATGCTCGTTCCTTTGTTTGAACAAGTGCAGGACCGTTCGTTTTCGGTATTGCACGCGAAAGGGCATCGTACTTAACCTATACGGGCATATGGGAAATCCGCCCATTTAACTCCAATTCGATCGCCTATTGGCTATCACCAAGGAGAAGGTCAGATTGGCTACCCTTAGATGGAAAAATCAATCTTTATGGCGGCTGGTGGAAGTTGAGACGACAATCACATTTTATAAAACTTTAATCATACAAAACCAAAGGAACTATACCCAACAAAGTGTAACCAATTAATGTAACAAAATATCTGCGTCTTTGTTTTTTTTTATTTTCTTCGAGGATCGATTTGGTGTGCTCAGTAGTGTTGTGAGGTATTTTACTGAATCCGCGTCCGTGCTGACGCCCTAGTCTAGATACCCACAAGGTTCCCATAAATATCAAAACACTGTGGGAACGCAAGGAAATTAAGAGGTTAAGAAAATGGACTTCTGATTCATGGGATTGACGCACTTTCCTGGTTTTTCAGCAGACTCAATTGATTTTCCTATATAAAACGCATACACACGATGTTACGGGTTAGTTAAAACGAACAGCAGGCCCGAAAACTTTCAACGGTCTAGTGTACTGTATTAAAAAAACACTGCCTGGTTGTTCAAGGATACCTGAAAATTGACAAGTCCAGAAAAGACTTATTTTGATACCCTATCGCTGATTCTACAACGTGCCACTGTCTCGATGTGGCGTGGTATCTATTATTTTCTTTCCCTCGCGATGCGTCTGTGGCGAACGTACAAATTCCCCACAGGAAAAAGTCCAGACCAACTTGAGGTAACGCACTTACCTGGACAACATCACGTCCACAGACGCCATCCCAAGCCCAGCGGGGGCCGCCAGTAACCCAACGTTGAGTCGACACCAGAAGGCAAGGAACTTAACGTCCCCAAAGCCTCTAATACCGAGCTAAACGCTCCAAACCTACGACCTGAAACAAGGAGAAACATCCATGCATCCTTCGACGTGTGCAATCGCAAGCTAAGTGAATGCCAGCACCACAAGTCGGCAACCCTGAACATCTGCACGAGATGCAGGGAATTACAATTAAAACAATTAACCGACCAACGGACGTGGTGCGGTTGATCTAAACATTAGATCACCCAAATATTCACCGCAAACAAAGGACCGCATTCCTTAGCCTCGTAAACACCCAGATGGCGCGAAAAACCAAGCACCACGTAACTCCAAACAATACTTTGTTTGGAGTTTTACGAAGGCCAGCTGCAATAAATAAATACGGCACAGCATTGCGCCGTTGCCACTGTCCGCCAAGCAGAAATGCATCAGCGGAATGTTTGTTTTTCACACCATGTGAAAAACTCTCTTGGATTTCAAATCCAATAGATACCAGCGGACTAGACGTCCAGGCGATCGTCAACACCAGATGGTCGACCTAACCAAGCAGCGTGGGAATAGAATCCACCGTCAACCACGACGGTGAAGCTTCCACATGTATGCGTGAGAATTTTCTCCTTACAGGAAATTGTGTCTGCACCACTGCAGATACAAAACACACAGATACTCAAAAAAAAACGGTATCCGATAGGTTGAAAGAGGGGAATAAGAAAATTTTTGGATAGAGATACAGATACGATCGGTATCAGGGCATTTTGTGAGGAGGAGAGATAGTCAGTCTGATTTTGATCGTCACCGGAACGAGCAGTTTGAAGAGGTCGAACGGGAGTCGAGATTCTGTCACCATATTAACCGCGACTTAGTTTTATAAAATTTAAAAGAGAAAGTGAGTCGAACGTGTGTCGGTTGTCGCAGCGAAATGTAAATAAAAAGCATCTCGAAAGAAACGCGCATTGAGCAATCGGTGTGAACTGTGTGCTTAACATATAAACAATAAGTGTTATCAAAAAAATAAAAAAATTAAATGCAAAACAATCTTCGCGTTTCATTGTGCTGTTCGCTCCGTGTGATTCTCACCTTCGTACAAACAGTGTTCGGCGGAACACTAGAACAAACTAAACAAAATACCGCCAAAGTTAAATAATTTAAAATCCGCCAAACGTCCCTTACCACTGGGGGGGGGGGAAGCGCCTTACGTGTATCTAAACGAAGAGAAATTGGTTTCGCGCACTTCTTGCCATTAGTGGCGTTCTCTGGTACCTGAAACACGGAGAAATGACTTGAGGCGACATCCGTCTGAAATGACACAAGTCTCTTCCTAATTTATATTATATAAATTTATGAACTAATGAAAAAGGGGCATACGCCATCTTTGAGTTCCAGAACAGAACTCAGGCGCATTAAAAAAGTGACGGGGCCAGATTTAAACGAAACAAGGGCAAATGTGTCCTTCTACGCACACACACACACACACACACACAGACGTGTGCGGACGAGTTTTTTCAATCGCTCGTGATAAAAAGTGACTGAGGCATTTGGTATAAAAAGAAAACAAACAAAAAAAAACACATTTGGAACATAACATAATAAATGATAAAGTGAATAATAAGTGACGGTGAAAAATAAAAAAAAATTAATCTATAAAGTGTAAATTTGAGGAAAAACCAGAGTGTGAAAAATTGGAACAAAGGGGAAAAAAAACAACAACAAAAAATGGTTGTCTGGGCGCAAGGCGCTCGGACATTATATTCGTGACAACGTATCCTAAATATGTAACATTGAATATACTAGTTATTAAATAAAAATTAAAGTGTTTTTATTCCTTTTATTCCTTAAATGATAATTACATATATAAGCAATATTTTTTTTTTTTTTATTTCTTAATATTTTACATTTTGTGATATATTTTTATAATTATGTTCGATATTTTATTTTATGTTGCATTATTTCTTTCGATTGCTTTTACTCTGTTGACGATAGGACGATGATACGAGAAGTAGGATATCAATGGTAACATCTCAACTGTAACGTGTTTTGAGAAGCTTAGGTCGAGGGTTGTTCCTCCCAATGTTGTAGGCTTGTTGACATTCGACGCGCATTCGAGATGTTCAATCTACTCTTCATGAAGTTAATAAATGCGCTATCAGTTGTGACATTTATATTGAAGTCGCCACAAAGAAGAATTGGTATGTCTGCATCAACTTCATAGATCGTCGGTACACTCTGATTGTGTACATATGGGAGTAATGCTTGGTGCAACAACAAACCAATGTTCGGGATATGATCCAGGATGAATGTACACTGCCTCGAGTAATACTTTGTACATTCTATCGACAGTGAAGCATGAAATTTCAGCCAAGCACATATCACCCGTGTTTTTAATATGACGAGCTGAATCGGACAATTCAACTCGAAGAATTTCCTTTGCCATGGACGGCGATGATAATATTCTATAAATCGCTACTCCACCAGCTGCGTTTGTTTCAGAATCCGAACGATAGTTCTGCTTCGTAACGCACTCATAATCATTGATTGGCACTGAATCACAATCATCGCGCATCCACGTTTCGGTTAATACGAGGTAATCTGATCTTGGTATGACAGTATCCGTTTGAATATCCTCTGAATGGGCTGACAAACTTTGCACATTGAGGTTTGTCACTATTGTTTGTTTAGCGTTGTCAGCTTCGTTACAGAATTCCACTGCCTCCTTGGTAATAGTTGAAAGTATGTGTCCGTTGAGTCGCAGATACTCGTTGCGGATATCGCGTGTATTCTGTGAGTCATTCCCTTCACGCCCATGCTTGAAGACAAATGGCTCATCGTTCTCCGTAACGACATACAAGCCGTCTAGATTCGTTACCCGACTCATCGCTACGTACACTAACTGCTGCGGTAAAAAAAAAAAAAAAAAAATGTGGCGAGAAGGCCGAATTTGGCGAGACAGGACATATGTGTCCTTCATCTTGTCTCTGACTTCTGGTCATCTTGCGATAACCAGAATCACCCACATCCGTGAGGATATTGGGCTCGGTCTCGCGGCATCTGAAAAGAGAAGAAAAAAGGGGGGGTATCCAAGGATAGTGTGGACAGTGTTAGTCCAAGTGTTCTCTAACTACTTTTATAGAGGGATGGTGGGAAAGAAATCTTACAAGACCGGTGGGTCTTGGGTGCGGTAGTAAACGCAGATCACGTCTTTGGCGTCTGATAATCTGCTCTTTGGTCGGTGTGTATGTTTGTATTTGTGCCGTCTTGTACTGTGCGTTCGTGTGTTTGGTTTGTTAATTGTAGACCATATGGGATGGGTCCAGAAATCCTCTATTATAGAGGGGAATGTTGTTGGGAAGGGTGCTTTCTTCAGTTTTGTACTGAAGAAGAAATTGTGGGGGTTTGATCCGAAGAGATCGAGAGAGAGAAGGGTCAAGAACGCAAGAGTCCCGTACAAGTAGGTTCTCGCTGTTCTGAATGTTTTCGAGGTACTTATATGCTAATTGAAGCAAGTACTCGTCGATAGGGGTAATGGAGGCGCCTTCGTATAGGTGAGAGTTGGGGTAATGACGACCGTCAGGCCTTCTAGAATGATTGGTGCATCTTCTGAGGAGTTTCCTTTCGAAAACCCGAAGTCTTTCCATTTGAGCCGAAGATATGCAGGACCATATGGGAAAGGCGTACGATATTCCAGATCGGATTAGCTGCTTATAGCAGAGAAGCTTAACTTTGGTGTCAACTTTGTTCCTCCACTTCAGGATGTTGTGCAGTTGCTTAGACCGACCAAGGCCCCTTTGGAGAATGTGGGTCACATGTTTGATGAAATTCATTTTTGGGGTATAAGTGACCCCGAGATATTTCATCTTGTCCTGTGGTCTAATCGTAGTATCTCCCATTTTTATTCGAATATTCTGTGAATATCGAGAGGTAGGTTGGGAGTGTTTACTACTCAGAATTATGGCTACTGCTTTGGATGGATTAAGTCGGATTTTCCATCGACTGTAATACTGATACAGTTCGTCCAAGTGACGGTTGAGTCGATTTGTTGCGAGGTTAGGGCCTTTGGTTGACGTGTACACCAGGACGTCATCCGCATAGCATATTTGGTTTATTCTCCCGTCCGCGGGGCGGGGAATATCGGAGGAGTAAATGTTGAATAAGATGGGGCCTAGAATGGAGCCCTGTGGTACGCCTGCAGCGGCGTGAAAAGTTCGGGAAAGCTTTCCATTCATTCTAACTTGGAAGGTTCTGTTTAGAACAAACTGGTAGATGATGCTACATAGCGTTCTACTGAGGCCAGTATTCAGAAGTTTAAAAGCGAGACCTTCGATCCAAGTCGTATCAAAAGCTTTTTCAATGTCTAGGCTTACCGCAACGGTGGGTTCCTTATTAAAGAGCCGCACGCAGACGTGGTTTTGAAATAAGTTAAGAGCCATAGTGGTGCTGTGCGCTCTTCGAAATCCGAATTGGAAATCAGGTATTAGGTGCCTGGCACTGACAAAGTTATTTAGCTTTTCGTATATGAATTTTTCATATATTTTGCTGATGCAAGTGAGAAGCGAGATAGGGCGAAAGCTTGAGGGGTGATACGTTGGTTTCCCAACTTTTGCTATTGGGCAAATAATAGCGTGCCTCCAAGCTTGGGGAAAGTACCCCATGTTGTAAGCATGGTTGAAGAGAATGGAGAGCTTTATAAAGAATAAGGCAGAAAGCCTTCGCAACGAGTGGTATGACATGTTGTCGATACCAGGTGACTTCTTAGGGTGTCGAGATTTAACCAGACTCTGTAGGGTATTTGGTGTGATGAAACCGTGACCATTATCACGTGTGTCATCGAAGTATGCACTGTTAGTTGGGTTAAAGACAACAATTGGCTCGTTGAAGTCGTCCAACTTACTGCGGACCTCGGAACTAACGATTGCATCAGTTTCCGGGTCGCCATCTTGGAGAGTGAGTTTGTGATTGTTTTCGAAGGTCTCTCCGATGATATTTGCTTTATTGGTGTCGTTATTGACAACAACACCATTGTGCATAATTGGCCCAGTGATGCGGGAAGTGCCACATATCTTTTTAACATTTTTATAAACGTTCTGGTCCATCTGAATACCCTTCAGCTTGTCTTCCAATTGTCGGGTACGATTGTTTTGGATTCTCTGTTTTATCAGTGTACCAATATTGTGAATAATGGATCGCAATAATGGCTCCCTTTGCGTAAAGCGGTGACGATATCTCATTCTGCAGAGCTTTTTACGCTCCCGGATGAGACGAAGAGTGATGTCGTCATGGGGAATCTGATAGGTCTTTTCAAGTTTATACTTCGGGACATGAGTCTCCGAAGTTTCAACTAGAATCTCGTGAAGTCGTTTTGCAACGTTGTTTATCTCAACCGTCGTTAGGTTCCTGTCAGTGGGAAGAGAGAAGTGGTGGAGTTTATCGTTCAATGTAATATTGAAGTTGTCCCAATTTGTCCGCCCATAATCGGGTATGTATCTGATATGAGCCCGGGATGCTCGATAGCCGCGAATGAATGTGGTCACAGCATTGTGGTCAGATACACCCGCTGAAACTTGAGGAGGAGTGATTTGTGGAAGTAAGTCTTTGGACACAATAAATATGTCCAGAATTGAGTTACCTCGAGTACCAACCGTAGGTGCGACTATTTCGCAGTTGAGGGAATACATATTTGCGGTGTACCATTGGTACAGTTTTGTGCCATTTGGGCAAGAGACAGAGTTGTTCCAGTGGGTGTGTCTGGAGTTAAAATCGCCGCCTATGATGAAGGGCGTATGCCCCGAGGTCCTTATTAGTTTGCCGATATCTTCGGGATTAATGGGGCCATTATTGGTTTTATGCGAGTGGTATACGGAGTATATATTCACTCTACCATTACTAGCCAGATGCAGTTCAACTCCAGATACCTCTATGGACTCTAGGTGTGGGAGGTCAATAGGTTCATGGCGAAGTCCGCTATTAACCAGTATACAAGTTCCACCTCCGTTGATGTTGGGACCGCCAGTGAGGGTTCGATCTCTTCGAATCATGGAGAAGTTTGGGAATACGGGACGGTGACATGGATGCAACCTAGTTTCGGTTACAAGTACCACGTCCGCCCGGCTTTCCTTTATGAAGTCAGAAACTATCATACGCTTGGAATGCGAAACAAGGGAGTTGACATTTAAGAGGATAACTTTAATTTTGGAATCCATTGTGGAGGGTATGTCTTGCATATGCAGTGAAAAGGAGGGCCTCCCTCTCTGCCTCGGTTGATAGTTTCTCATATCGGGGTCGGATATCCTCAATTAAGCGGGAGAAACTAAGTAGTTTCTCGAGCATTGAAGATTGCCCCCTCGGAGGCTTTTGCACCACCGCTTGAATTTGAGGCGTCGTGTTGGCCTTTACCGGGGCTCGCTTAGGGACTTGGATATGTTTTTGAGGGGGAGGAGTTGAAAGGGTTTTTGTATTCCTTGCCTGCTGACCCCTAAGCATGTCGGCAAATGTGAATCCATTTTGGATGAGGTTTTGTGTGGCCTGTTTTCCGAAGTCTGACTTGGCTGTTTGCTTAGCTCGAGTCTCCTTGGATCTTAGTTTAATTTCCTTATATTTAGGACAATTTCTATAACTGGCCGGATGCCCTTTGTTGCCGCAGTTGCAGCAAGTTGGCAGTATTATTTCATCCTGCACATTTGTTGCGGGATCGTATTTCGCTAGCGGAAGTTCGCACTTGCCAATATCGTGGGATTCCCCGCAACGAACGCAACGGCGACCCATGTTGCAGTTTCGGGAGACATGCCCGAAACGTTGGCAACGTCTGCATTGAGGTATTTCTCTGTTATGAAATACCTCGAAGACAACTTGCTGATGCAAAGTTGGAAGCGACTTTGTCCGTATTATGGAATCTATGTCGGTTCCTGGGGCAAGGAGAAGCTGCCATATGTTCAGCTTGGTGTATCTTTGCGGTCTGATGTTCACAAACCGCTGTGGGGGAGAGAATTTTTTGACGTCAATGAATTTGACGTTAGGAAATGTTGCCTCAAGAGCAGTTACGATGTCGTCCTTTTCCCAAGAGGCAGCGACTCGTTTTAAGAGGATTGTCCTCGACTTTTCGTCGGCCGGAGTGAAGGTGTAATAATTCACCTCCTTGGCCTTGAGGTTGTCGTTAACCGTGCGATAGGTTTCCCTATCGTAGGCTATGATTTTATTTAGGGATGGACTTAAGGTCTTTGCCTTGAAGTTAGAAATCCCTAGCCGGTTCATGTCACCGACGAAATTTTTTAAATTGAGGTCTCGTGCAAAGACCCCGGGTTGCTGTTTCTTCTTAGAAACAGGTGGGCGTTCCCCGACCTCTGGCTGAACAGTGTTGGTAACACCAGCAGCCTTTGGTTTTGGGTTAACTAATGGAGTTGGTCGTGGTGGGCAAGGCTGCTGCGGAGGTACGACCCTCACATGAGTTGGTGTTATCGCGGGGTTCGACAACAGTTTGGGGTGCGGCGTTGGCGGGGAGCCGGTGGCCGCACGCTTATTGGAAGGTCCTCCTTCGCAGTTTATTATGGGAAGCGGTGTTTTCCGCTTAGGGGCTCTAGACAAGTTTGGGGTGGGGGTGCGCGAGTCACCGTCATCCATTGTTTCGTCGGAACTCTCAGCGAGACCCTCCAACTCGGGCTCGAGCTCCGATTCCGAGTCAGAAGCCTCCGAACTGGCACTGGACGGGGATGCGGGTGGTGCGGCTTCCACTCTCGACAATTTATCTCTCAAGACAGCGTTCTCTGCCTTGAGAGCCTGGAGGTCCTCCCTTAATCTCTTTATGAGAGCCATCATGCCCTGATCGGGCTGATGGCCCACACCACGAGAAGAGTAGGTGTCCATCTATTTCGATGTTGCTAACATCGAGCTCAGAAAAAAGAAACAAAAAACGCGTGGGCCGCAAGGAAAAGAGAAGAGGAACAAACAAAAGAGAAGAGGAACAAACAAAAAACCAAGAAGGGAAACAAGTAGACCTAAAAACAAATCCTTCTAAATTAAAACAAATAATAAAATAAATATGGATTAAATTAAAAATAATCGAACCTAAAGATGCTACCTGTTCACTAAAAAAGTAACTGTTTTTTTTTTTTTTTCCACTCTTTTTTTTTTCACTTTTTTTTTTTTTCCCAAACTTTTTTTTTTTTTGTTTTTTTGTTTTTTTTTTTTTTTAAATTTAAATTATAAAATTTTTTTAATTATTTATTTTGTATTGTCGTGACTAATGTCGTCGGTGGTTAGAACTCGACTCCCTAACTGCTGCGGTTGCTTGGCAGAGTATTTATATACGATCTTTTCAAACGTCCCACCCTGCGATTTGTGAATCGTAATCGCACAAGCGGGCACACAGGGAAACTGTTTTCGTTTGCACTTTACGGTTTTTGTTAGCGTAATGTTCATTACTTTTTTATAAATCGGCACTCATTTTCTAGAAATTGCATTTCCTTTGCTTTGTACGTAAGGTCGACATTTGATTTTTGCACTGGTACCTGTAGTCGCTTCGGGAAACTCAAACCACAAGGCAATTATTTCTTCTTCAAGTGTCGGTCGATCTTTGTTGTGCGATGCTTCCACATTTTCAGAATTATCGTCTTTATTTGCTAACTGACGCCCGATATGTTGCAAGACACCAATGGCACCATTTACAAGTCCATCAGCAACATCTATATTGCAAGTAATCATGTACGGATACCCCTTTGCCAATGGAAGCAAGTACGGCAATCCGTCGGTTTCTGCCACAGACATTTTATGAAGTTTACCCCGACACTGCGTGTTCTCTTGTTTACTCGAGTATCCGATGATGATGTCTTGCGCTAGACAATTGTTCGCGTTAATTATGGCGCTTCTGTTGAACGAATCAACTTCGTTATTTCTGTAGTACAGCCGACCGACATTCTATGCGTTTTCCTTGCACCAAAATTCAGTTTTGTGCCTGGACTCGATAAGTGCGATCTTATCGTCACTCAGTTTCAGCCCGTCGCCAATTTTCGTCAATATGGTAGAGAATCTTGCGTCGCTCTGCCTCACGACACGAACCAGCGGAAAGTAACTAATGCTGTGCCACAGAATTGGTCCTCCGAGTTGATTGATCGGTATACTGTAACACGGACTTGCTCGTACCGGCGGCAGCTGTCTGAAATCGCCGCATAAAATCACGTAGAAGCCTCCAAATGGTTTGTCGTATATATCGGCGATCTGTTGCAGTCGATAATTTATTTTCTGAAGAATATCAGAACTCAACATACTGATTTCGTCTACAAACACTACTCTGACGCCTACAAACGTATTTCTGTAAGCCTGTAAATTCTCTGTCGACAAGAGTTTCGTCATGCGCGAAGTGGTTAAACGGAACGCCGAATGAACAGTAGTGCCGCCAAGAGGCACAGCGACTTTACCTGTACTCGCACAGGCAATGTATGCGTTGTTCATTGAATTATGCTGCTGAGTGTAGCGGTTGTACGTTTCCATTAGACATTTCAAAGTATACGTCTTTCCACAACCTGCGGGGCCTGTAAAGAAAATTTGTATGGGTTCAGATACACCGTCTCCACAACCGTGTATTCGATGTATAACCTCCAGAACAATCTCTCGTTGCTCCGGATTGGTGGTTCGTATAAGCTCGCAATACTGCTGTTTCGTCATCACGTTGCTGCGCTTCTTTACAATAGATAGCCCCGGATGCGAAACTATTTCGTGAATATCGTCAACATGTTCAGCACCATTCTCTCCGAGCACGCGTTCGACAAATGCCGTTCTTGATTCTGCTTCTTGCACATTTCTCATCTTCGTTCTGCAAAATCATCATTGCTTCCAATTCTTTCATGACGTTTTCAATGTTCAGGTTCGCCTCGAATAAGCTGCGGCGTTCCGTGGTCAAGTTTTTGTTTTCCTCAAATAATTGCAGACATTTATTCTGATCGATAATTTCTGTCCCTTCGTTGCGAAACTGAACGTACAAGAGAACCATCTCTCGTTTATAGTCTCTCTGCACTCAGTAATTGGCATTTCGTCCATTGATACGATATTCTTGCTTCTTTGACAGTTCACAATACTCTCCCTTCTTTTATTTTATTCGTTTTGCTACGTCAACCTCTCTCTCGCTAGTCGCACTCTCGCTCACTGCGGCTCATGCGTTATCGGTTATCGTTATCGTAACGCTACAAACTTTTTTCCGAATGCCTCCCAAGTGTAGGCATTAATTTTGGTGTTTGATCTTGCCGCTGCGAAACCACTATGAACAGTCAATTTTCTCTTAGCTATATCCGATTTATTTAATGCTGCAAGGCGCTGCCTGTATTCGCGTTGTCTCTGTGTATTTTTTGTCTTTACACTTTCAACCTGCACAGCTGTTCTCGACAGTGCAAGGCGCTGTCTGTATTCCTGTTGTCTCTCTGCATTTGACTTAAGAGCAATTAAGAGAGTCGCGCTCTCGCTCACTGCGGCTCGTGCGTTATCGGTTATCGTTATCGGTTATCGTTATCGTAACGCTACAAACTTTTTTCCGAATGCCTCCCAAGGTATACCGTCATGTCACATCAAAAAATACACTGTATTTATTTCGTCATCGGGTAAGTTCTGTATATTGACAATTGGACTTCCGGCAATCGGTGATAAACTATAGAGGCACACCACAGTATTCGCTTTTCGCAGATTTCATTTTGCTCCACTCTACTCCCAGCATCAGCGGGGCTTTTTACAGTTGTACAAGGGAAAGTTTTTGGAAGATTTATGGCGGCAACAAGCAGTGGCGATTTAGAGACGAGCGCGGGTCAGAACCGCGACGGAGGTGATTATAGTTCTTTGGTGTTCGGGAAGCTCAGAGAGCGGATCGCAGAATTGACGAGGACGATCAAAATTAAAAAGCAAAGGCATATTACTAATGCCATGCGAGAGCTGGTCGAGGTCATTGGCTGCCTTTACTATAAGGAAGTGAAAACCCGCTTAAAGAAACTATCTGCGCCGGCTGAAGCAAGCGGCGGAAACGTGCAAATCCATCCAAAGCAAAACTTGCACACAGACGTAAGCAGGGTCCCGGGGCTGACCAATGTTGAGTCACCCAATTATAATAGGTTTACAATTGGCCTGAAGGGAAAGATGAGGGATTTGAGGTTGGAGGGTGAAGAGGCTCTAAAAGGTGATACTGGGAAGGCCAATATTATGAAAAGAAGAAGACCACACCCGGACGCTATAATAATATCCAAAACCGGGGGAAAACCATATGCGGATATACTGAAGTTTATGAAGGTCAAGCCCGAGCTAAGTGAACACGGAAATTGCGTAAATAAAGTTCGAAAGACAACAAAAGGGGAATCGCTGCTAGAACTGAAACGCCATCCAGAGGCCACCACCGAGACACTGAAACCCAAGGTACAACAACTACTAAAGGAAGATGCTAATGTCAAAACAGTGTCATAGGAAATCACGGTTGAGTGTCGCGATTCAGATGAGATTACCACTGTGGAGGAAATCCTGACAGCGATAGCTGTAGACTTCCCTGCGCTGAAGGCGATCCCAAAGGAAGCGGTAAAGAGTTTAAGATGATCCGCTTACCAAGAGAAAAAGCTAGCATGTTACTGGCTACAGGTTTCCTACGGTTTGGATGGGTGAGATGCAGAGTTCGAGAACACATCACACCCACACGATGTTTCAGATGTTGGCAATACGGTCATGTGGCGAAATCCTGCAAATCCGAAGAAGATCGTTTGGAAAACTGTTTGAAATGAGCACGAAAAACCCACAAAGCAATGGGTTGTAAAGCACAACCTAAATGCATGTTCTGCGAATCAGGACGCGAAGGCGGTAACCACCACTCAACAGGGAGTTACAAATGCCGAGCATTTAAAAACGCGATATCCAATCTTCTCAATAAAAATGGACAGGTTTAAGTGCATTCAAATCAACTTAAACCATTGTGGAGCCGCACAAGATCTCCTTTCCCAACCGGTTAAGGAATACGGTGCCGACGTGGTACTCATCAATTAACAGCACAGGATGCCTGGCACTGGTACTACAGCGTTTGGAAAAATAGTGAAGAACGTGTGATTCGAACTGACGCAATGACAGTTAGAATCACCAAAAATTGAACCAAAGCGCAACCCATCAGGCTACTGGCCGTGTTTAGAATTCGATGTTTAAACTCGACTATATTCCACTGATGTGAATTGTTATTTTATCGCTATGGTATACGGCTCCGATGTATTTTCTAATTCGATTTTCGCTCGGCGTTCTTCACTATTTGCTTGTGTATTGTGTGTGGATCTGTTAGAGAAGCTACACAACTCCCTCCTCAGTAACTTCGTTACGATCAGCTTCGTGTGTGAACGACGGAGCGAACGAGAGAACGTCGGAGCAGGCGAGTGTGCCTGTATGCGGAAGTCATGATCGTGTGTGAAGTTCTATTTACTACGGGAAAGTGTGTGCTGTGTTGTACAGATCACGTCGGGGTCACCGCTTTGGCGGTTTTTATATTTTTTGTCCTTGGTCGGGTATTGATGGCTGCGGTGTTCCGCCGAACAACGTCCGCAGTAAAAGGAATTAAACCAACAGGAACACGGAGACGATCACACAAATGAAACACTGGGAAATGTTTTGTTTTAATTTTGGTTTTATTTGAACTACTTGTAAATATTACGGATTTAATATTCCAATTTTTACTATTTTGTTCACACCGCAACTTTTCAACACGAATCTCACACAACTCACAACTCACGTTAACTCGAATTTGTTTGTTTTTCGGGTCGCCGATACCTCCTCGATGGGGTTCTATAATTGTCTCTCCTCTGGGCGGATGCTCTAAGTAGACTCTCCGGTTCGACGGTATTCTCTAGATTCATTGTCTCTATCCTAAATATCCCATTCTAATTACTTATCCCCACATCTGCAAAAGGAAAATTTCCCCATCCAACCTTTTAACAGATTTTCCCATCGTATCTGTTAACAACATAAAATTTCCCTTTGCATCTCAAAAGGAGAATTTCCCATAGGATCTGAAAAGGAGAAATCTTACCTCATAATCATCATCATCACCAATCGCTGGTGGTCGGAATCTTGTTTCTTTTGTTTAAGGATCGGATGCCGCCGCTTATTCTCCGATCTCTCCGTGGTTTACTTGTACTACACATCTGGCATGCGGACAAAGGATCGCATATACTTCGGATGGGTACACGGACTATGGGATGTGTTTAGGTTAGCCATCTGGCTTAAGCTGACAATGCTCTTGTGTGTTTCCAATGGGTAATAAAAGGAACCGTGGGATTGGTATAGTTCCTTTGTTAGGATTTCCGAATCATAAACATCTAGCGAGCGATCTACGTTAAGATGTTTATGATTGCATGACTATTGGACGGCAGCGAAACGATATGCCTTGTTTGCATAAGTGTGCCTTTAGCATTAGGTCATGCAAGTGATTTAGGTGCTAACTGCATTTAGCTACCAGAATATGCATCCGTTGTTCGGTTTATTTACCGACAATGGTATTTCGTGGGAAACATCGCGTTGATGCTTGAGATGGGTAATTGATTTACATGCGACGCTTTCCTGCATTAGCGCATTGCTTAGATGCGATGCTTTGCTGCCCTTTTGAATTGGGGTAGAATACCATGTATGTATGCGTTGAACTCGATATTGGGAGCTTTTCAAAGTTAAGTTCCTTGATTTTTGATATCGGGTTCAACGTCGTTGCAATGTCATATTACCTTTTGTTTCAGGTATGGTAATGACTATTGGGACACGTGTCTGTGGGTACGTGTGCTGCGAAAGGTGAGTATAGTTCCTTGGCGGAAAGGATACCTCAACCTGTACGGAGTTGTATGGTTCGTAGAACCGTTACAGTACTATTACATGTGAGGAAGACACCAGTGAAACAGCGGCCACCTGAACAACTGGAAATTACCCCATGGAATGCAGAAGTGTCCAGCGGCTGGAAGTAATTGCCTATGCTAAGATCAGAGGAATTCATTTCTACTGTTGTTACGCTCCAGCAAGGTGGGAAATAGAATATTTTAAATGCTTTTTGGACAGAATAACACAAGAAGCGAGAGATAAGAGCCCACTTACAATTGCTGGAAATTTCAACACTTGGGCAGTAGAATGGGGAAGCACAAGGACCAACAGTAGAGGTCAGACACTACTTGAAGCCTTCGCAGTCCTAGAATGTGGTGTTACTTAGTGATGGTATTGATGACACCTTCATAAACGAGCGAGGCCGGTCCAAAATCGACATCACATTTGCCAGCTCCATGTTGGCAAGAAGTATGGAGTGGCGAGTTTTGGACACCTACACCCATAGTGACCACCAAGCCGTGATGTACGAAATATTACCGTACAGGGGATTCATCACTGGCAAATTGGCGAAGAAATCCCCAAAAAATGGGTGGAAGGAGAAGGACCTCGATGCGGAACTGCTCGATTGTATACTGGAAGACCAAGTCGCACAGTTTGACGCAGAGGCCGATGCGAACAGGCAGGCTGGAAAAGTCATGAAGTGGCTAACTACCGCATGTGATGCTTCTATGCCACGACAAACGCAACCAGCAGGGACTATCAAATCAGTGCATTGGTGGAACTCAGAAATCGCCCATGTGCGATCGGAGTGCAACAGGTTAAGACGCTTGCAACAAACAGCAAGAAACTTCAACACCTACCCACAGTTGCATGCGGAATTCGTCAACAAACGGAAAGAGTTGAGGAATGTAATCCACAAAGGTAAATATGACGCGTTCTGCTACCTAAGGGACGAACTAAATAACAACCCAGCGCCTACAGGACCGCCATGAAAATACTACAGAACAACAGTAGTCAAATGCAAAAAAGGAAAACTGACATGGCCAGAATCGTTGCTGTTCTCTTGCCACAGTGTGATGAGGGGTTGAGAGTGCAAGAGGTGTTATGTTAGATATAATAACAATTAAATATATTTAGGGTAAGAAGGGGACTTACTGTGATTTATCTTGGCTATCTTGGGATGATGTGGCGGCTCGCGTCAGGTTGCAGGGGGCGTTGAAGGCTGCTCCCCTGTTCAGCAAGCTTCGTTAATGAACATGCATCCGCTTATTACTTGCGCCACCAGAGATAAGTTAGATAAACCTGCTAAGCTGAATGAAACGGTCAGCTGATGAATTTATGAAGTGTTTCTGATTCTTCTTGACTTGTATTTTGACGTTGAAATTACATCAAATCCATAAATTTAATAATTGTTCTTTCTCATTCGGAGATTGACGGCGAATTGTCATTTTTCCGAATTTATTTTCGATGTATTATTTTTATTTTATTATTTTTTTTCTCCGCCAAGTAGAATTTGCATAAAGTAGTTTATGCAAATTAACTACTTGGCGCGTTATTTCCTTTTACAGGTAAAGAGGGGAATCAAAGGGGGATTAGTGGATTCTGGGGGGACCTGGACTCAATGTTGGTCCGTAACAATACCTTCCCCCCTTAAATAGTGATAGCTTCATTCTTAGAAGAGGAATGAAGGTTGGCTACTTAAGTATTAAACTGTAGCATTTATCCTTACACCGTCGGTGGTGTATTTTCTTCCCTTGTTTGTCGTGGTTTCTTCTGCTTTTGGCTTCCTCTATTCGTAATAGGGTTTTAGCCTATTATTGTGCATCACCACATTTCTTCTCCCTACCTTAACGACGCTATATACCGGACTATTTATTTGCACTACCTTGTAGGGACCCCTCCATATAGGAGCTAATTTTCCTTGCTTTTGAGCATTACGTATTAAAACTTTGTCGCCCACATGGAACGTGAATGGGCGTATCTTACGGTCGTAGTACTCTTTCGACTTCTTCCTGGAAGTTAATAGGTTACGCCTTGCTATTTCGTACGTATGTTGAAGTTTGTACTTCAATAGCTTATGGTAACTGTCATGGTTGTGTGGGGCTTTTCAGGGCCCGAAGAGCCATACATCATTCGATCCCCACTATTCTAGGCGAACCGACTCACCTCTAAGTCGAACTTCAGCAAGGTTGCGTAACCTTGCTACGGCATTTACCGCCAGCCAAATCGCTGGAATTAATACAGTTACCCAATCGGATAACTGTCATGAATATCTGTTAGGCAGCTTACCTACTCTGTGGGGGTTTTCCTTCCAAACCCCTTTTTCTCCATCACCATCCCTGAAAAACATTAAGTCCACGGCAAAGCTTATCACTTAGCCGTGGCATCGAAAATTTATCCTCGGGCAGGCATTGATATCTGAAAAACATTAAGTCCACGGCAAAGCTTATCACTTAGCCGTGGCATCGAAAATTTATCCTCGGGCATGCATTCTACCCAGGGCATCTCGTTTCCATAGCCTTATGCTATGGAAACAACATCAACAAAGGGTTCTTTGATTACTCGTTTTCTTGTTTGCCCATGGCACCCCTAGCATGCGGCTATTAGGTCCCATTGGTTTGCCACCGCCGACAAGGTTTCGGCTGAGGCAAACCAAACATTTCCCTAATTACCAGCAATAGCTGGTTTCCTATTATCGGTCCCCACCGATCAGGGACCGCAAACAAGCAACGAATTGGATGCAGCCAGCAAGTGTTTACTTTTAACATCTGGCAATGGCTGCACCCTATATTCGTTGCAATATCTAAACATCGCATTTGCACCACAGAGTGTTTTGAATATACAATTCCCTATTAACAGCCGCCACCCGTCGGCGGACCAAAGGAAATTCACACCATCAACCTAAATGTTGATTTATGGCCTCCCATAGGATGACCAGATCTTCGGTTCGTGTCGTTTTCACCCCAGATCTTCATTGTTTGCATTCGTGGAAGATGCAGTTGCGATGCTGGCATCCATCCTCGGTCGCCGGACGATCGTATGCGAGGCATACACACACATGCATAATGTATGCCTATTCCCCGGTCCAATCACGATTAACTATCTCGAGTTAATCGTGTAGCTCCTCCCCTTTTACGGTTTTCTTTGGGTGTCCCTTTTCTTTTGTGGACATTAAATACCCAGTCAGATCACAACTTCGAATGAGAGCACACGTACCGGGGACGTTGCAGGAGTAAAAATTATTCGCCGAGTCTCTGTTGTCGCGCCTTCCGTTGTCTGATTAAATTGTGTTAACGTACACACGCTTGTTTTCGTGTCGAATATAAATAAGAAAACATTTTCAAGTGCATAAAAATTATTCGCCGAGTCTCTGCTGTCGCGCCTTCCGTTGTCTGATTAAATTGTGTAAACGTACACACGCTTGTTTTCGAGTCGAGTATAAATAGGAAAACATTTTCAAGTGCATCAAAATTATTAAAATTAAGAAAACTTTTGCGTGTTGTAAAAAGTATAGCAATAAAGTGAAAGCTAAGTTGGAAAACATTCTCATGTCAATTAAAGTAAATATTTAAAGGGAGTGAATCAAAGTTATTGAAATAAAGAAAACTTTATTTGAACCAATACGTCCGAGAGTTCTTTTATTTTCCTCATCCTTCGTTGGAGAATTGTTCGAAGTGCAAACCAGTGGGAGTGTGGTAACCAGCGCCCATGACGGCGCACAGCCAACACTACCCTACATTGGTGACCCGCGACCTTTTTCTTTTCCTTTGAGAAAAAAAGTGAACTCGCAACCTTCAGACAGTGACAGTGTGGTCCCAACCAAAACAAAAACGTTAAAAGGGTACCCCGTACCCCAACGCTCCTGAAGTTAACATCAATGGGCTAGGAGCAGTAGCCCCAACACAACATACCAATATTATCGGACCAGGAGCAGCGGATCAACGACGCCACAACTGGACACAGGTTTTCCTTGATTTTGCTTATCGTTTTTTTTTTTTTTTTTTCTCTTTTCTTTAAAATTTTTTGTTATTTCTCCTTTTGGTGGGCTCGAACCGAGCCACTATACATAAATTTAAATTAAAATTAATTTAGTACAACCACTAAAATCATTTCAACAACATTATCTCGATTCTAATTAATAATTAAAAACGTATTAATTATTTAAGCAAAAAATAATATATATAATTTATGGATGTGTCATATATTATATAACCATAACTAAGTCGTAGTTTAGGCATTCACAGTTTTTAAATTTCAACGAAAACAATATTTGAATCACCTGGTAAGGTACACACGTTAATTAACGCAAGGTATCATATCGCCTTAAGGTCTTAAGCAAAAAGAACGAACTTTTAATGATCTAAAGATTTCAAAATTTATTCTATGACTTTATTATTGTATTTAAGAGTAAAAAAACAACATTTTTATCCTTTTTTTTTTTTTTAAACTGTTCGCTCAAAACCTACCCACAGTAAATCAAATAACAATAATAACATCGAGTACTCAAGTAGTTCTGACCATTAACCGGGTTATAATCTCCGTACCAAAACGATGTATCTTAAAAATATAAACTTATGTAATACTAATTAATCGTTTTTGGTGCCATGATAACTTCTAGCGTATATTCATAGGCGCAAGTTATAAAATCAAGTTTGCACACAATATAGAAAACTAGATTACTATACCTGCGAGTGAAAACAAAAGGAACAGATGCACAAATTTTACAATAATTCAAATATACATTAAAAATAATTTTGTTTTCATTTGCATTTTCGGTTTAAAGAAGGAACTTATGTACTTGAGCGTTTTTCTTAGAAGGTACGCACATTAGTTTAATTAAAATAATAATCCTACAACACAATAGAGCAACAAGTAATAAACAAAAGTTATCATAAATAAATAAACAGCAATATTGAAGAATATCCTTACCCAAAAAACAAAACAGATCACATGCTGAATACCGGCAACGATTTCAGAATAAACTATGCTGAATAAGATATTGAGAGTAACGAAAATTTTAATATTGTAATTGATATAATTTACAAAAGAAGACAATAAAAGATTTAAAAAGTAAACCAAGAATAAAATACAACACTCACCAATAAACAATTGTAAACCCCTTCAGGGTATTAAATAATATAATAAAAATCCAACAGCAACTAGCGAACATTTTGTAAGCTCCTTCAGAGTTACGAAAAACGAATAAGAGTAAACTCCTTCCGAGTCATACTGAACTTATTGGATTAAATTAAATACTACATAAAAAAGAAGAACTGGACCAGTTACCAGCGTAAATTCGTAATTTTATAGGGACTTTCGTAATCCCTTTTAACGGTTTTTGCAACCGGAGACTCAGTTCATTTTTTCCCTTGTTTTACTGACATCATTAAGGCACAAGCTCGAACTTCTTGATTATTAAAATATAAACCATTCAAGAGAAAACCCGCGACAATATCTGCGACTCTATTAGACCCTGCACAACTCTCTTCAGATTCCACTCAACCACACTGACCGACACCTCGGGGTTAGGCATTTTTTTCTTTTCCTGTTGACCTTCGGTTTTGATTTATATTCGGGAGCTAAACGGAGCTATTTTACAATATTTCCGGTTGAGATTAATCCTAGGCAGTAGCCTCCACGACTTTTCTTGACTTGTTGAGCTCACACTACCCTTGGGCAACTTCTTCCCAACTTCCGACTAACTTCACAGAACTTGCGATAACCTCCTGTGATTCGCTCAACTCTCTGTGACTTCTTTTGACTCATCGTCCTCCTTTCACCTTTCTTCGCGTCCTCTTACGCCTTTTATTTCCGTTTCGCGTCACTACCCATAATGGTCAACACGCGGAACACCATGGCCAGAAAGGCCCAGGAACAACCCGAGCCCCTTGAATTCCACGACGCCTCCAGCGTCGATTTCCCCACTGACCAAGTCGATGCTGACCTAGACTTGCCCGTACAATCTACCCCCCTGGCACCACCGGTTGCCCCCAGTATCGTTAACCGACCCCAATCTTCTAACGCTCTCCCAGCCTCTACTAACACCCCTAGTGCCGGCCAATTGGTGGATTCTGGCATTATAATGCCCACATCTCGTGCCAGCACCTCACAACAAGCCCATAGGCAACCAGTGCCCCAAGAGTCCCACGATGCTCCCAGCCTCGGGAATGGGACTCGCCATTCAAATATAGGGCTTCCCCCCTTCGATGAGGAGGACCCAGACCTTTGGTTTGCAGTAGCAGACCGCATCTTCCAGGCCTCAGCCTTGGACGACGAACAACTTCGTGCAGTCGAGCTGTTGAAAGTGCTTGACCGCACTCAGCGACCGCATGTTGCCCACATAATAAGGTCGGCCGGCCGCAACCCGTATAGCTACATGCGTGAAGCTCTGCTCGACGCTTTGGACGAGCCTGGAAGTGTGCGGCAACAACGTTTAGCCGCTGTAACCAACCTTTCTGGGATGCGACCATCTCTTTTCCTGACCCATTTACGCTCTATAGCGGGGACCAGGATTGGGGACGACCTGATACTGCCTCACTTTTTGAGGTGTCTTCCCCAACATGCCCGTTCGGCACTTATAGCCCAACCCAATCAGAATTTGGGCTATTTATCCAAAATTGCGAACGCAATTATGGAAAGCTCAGATCAGTATTCTGAGCCTCCTGCGTACCAGGTAGCGGCGGTTTCTCAACACGCCGCCCAGCCTACACGGCACCCTCGTCTGCCTTTCACAGCCCCTCAATTGGTCCCAATTCTCCATCCTCCTCAAACTCAATTACCTCTTAGAAGGCCCGCCTCAAACAATTTCCCTCAGGGGAATCCAGAGGCAGGCCCCAACGTATTTAACCAAAGAAGTTCGCCACCACAATTAACTCCTGCTGACCTTCGGGCGCTCCAAACCTCACTCCTCCGCGAGATAAGTCAATTTCGCGCGGAGGTGAGAAACAACCCTCGAGGCGCCCAGAATCGTGCCATGCCGAGCCGTCCTCTCAATCGGCAGAATTCCTTCCAAACTGCCCCTCAGAGGGCCTATATCCCTCAAAATGGCCCTCACCGGGCCAATTCCCAGCGAGCTCCGGCTCGACCTCCCCGTAACGGCAATACCAATAGGCAGAATATACCTGATAATGCCGTTACTCTGCCTTGGTGCGCCAATCACCAACGATATGGTGATCGCGCATTCAATTGCAAGGCGCCTTGTGGTTGGACGCAACCTTCCACCAACCAGAGGCGCTCTTTAAACTAATTTTGCCGACCGACCCCCTCGCGCAATCGGCCGGCACCCATACGATAAGTCGCCTAACCATCCGGGATTCTAAACTGAATATCGCTTTTACTGTCGATACCGGCGCCGATATTTCAGTCCTACCGCGATCGTTTGCTCCGCGTAACCGCGTGCCAGCCGCACTTAAATTGTCAGGGGCGAATAATACGCCGATACTTACGTACGGACGTAAAAAGCTGACACTTCAATTGGGTCTTTGTCGTCCGATCACTTGGCGTTTCGTCATTGCGGACGTAAATGAACCCCTGATAGGCTCCGACCTATTAGGTGCACATAATCTGTTGGTCGATTCGACCCATAACAGACTAGTGGCTCCACCCGCACCCCCCTTGCCCATGACGGCATCTCCAGCGGCAACTTCAACGGCCACAGAGTGCACAGACCCATTTCAAGCCATGGTACAGGAATTTGTTAGTACAACAATTCCTCTACCTAACCAGCGTCGACATAAAGCCACGGTGTTTCATCATATAGAAACACGTGGTCCCCCGGTGAGCCAGCGTCCACGTCGACTGGCTCCTGAAAAATTACGTGCGGCGCGCGCGGAGTTCGAGCGCATGATCGAACTAGGTATCTGCCAACCGTCGGACAGTCCCTGGGCAAGCCCACTCCACTTAGTGAAGAAACGTTCTGGTGAGTGGTGCCCATGTGGCGATTACAGGCTGTTGAACGCAGCAACTGTCCCGGACAGATACCCTATTGCACACCTCTACGATTTTTCGTACAAGTTACGAGGGTGCAATGTCTTCACTACCCTGGATCTCACCAGGGCATACCACCAAATTCCGGTGGCACCAGAAGACATCCCCAAGACCGCAGTCATTACACCTTTCGGACTCTTCGAGTTCAAAGTGATGACTTTCGGCCTCAGGAATGCCGCACAGACATTCCAGCGGTATATCGACACGGCTTTACGAGGTCTTAATTGCTGCCATGCATACCTTGATGACATTCTCATCGCCTCCAAAGACCACACCGAACATAAACGCCACTTTAGCCAGGTCTTAGAGCGCCTCCGTGAATTCGGTCTTGTCATCAACCCAGATAAGTGTCAATACGCCAAGGAGCAAATCACCTATCTGGGTTATGTCGTTGACAACCAGGGCATTCGCCCACTACCAGACCGTGTGGAGGCCCTCATGAAGTATCCCCGGCCTACTAACGTGAGTGAGCTTCGTCGATTTTTGGGCATGCTTAACTTCTATCGTCCAACACTGAAGAACGCTGCCCAAGTTCAAGCTCCCCTAAATGAGTTCTTAAAAGGAGCTAAGCGCAATGATAAGCGCCCCATTAATTGGACAGAAGTCTCTGATAGAGCATTCCAACTGTCCAAGGAACAATTGGCAAATGCCACCTTACTCCGATACCCTCTCGAGGGAGCGGCACTTTCTATCCAATGCGACGCATCGGATACCGCAATCGGAGCCGTCCTTGAACAGGACATTGAAGGCCGCCCGGAACCACTTGGTTTCTTTTCAAGGAAGCTGAGTCCCACTGAGCGACGTTACAGCGCCTATGACCGTGAATTGCTCGCGATCTACAGCGCTGTTAAGTACTTCCGTCATATGATAGAAGGTCGCTCACTCTCCATCTTAACAGACCACAAGCCATTGGTCTATGCGTTCCGGAAGAAGTCGGGAAATGCCTCCCCCCGACAAGAGCGTCAATTAGACCTCATTGGGCAATATTCTACGGAGATAAGGCATATCTCCGGTAAACAGAATGTCACGGCGGACGCCCTTTCTCGAATCGATACGATTCATTTGCGTACCGCCTTGAATAACACAGACCTTGCCCTAGCTCAAGAGGAGGACGAACAGCTCAAGTCCCTCCTAACTGCCGATACGGCACTAGAGCTCAAGAAAATTACCCTTCGCGACCCTTTGGGCGAAATCTGGTGTGATGTCTCCACTGGAACCGCTAGACCTTACATTCCCGAGAAACTTCGTAAGGGCGTGTTCCAGGTTTACCACAACCCAGCCCACCCCAGCGGCCGAGCAACAGCCGCTGCTGTCCGTCGCAAATTCATTTGGCCCCGGATGAACAAAGATCTCACCGGTTGGGCCCGTGCTTGTCTCCAGTGTCAGCGCTGCAAGGTAGCGCGACATAATGTACTGGAGCCAGCGCAATTCAAGCTTCCCACGGCACGCTTCGCCCATGTCCACATAGACATAGTGGGACCGCTTACTCCATCAAGAGGATTTTCTTACATCCTCACTATGATGGATCGCTGCACGCGATGGCCAGAGGCGACACCTCTCCGGGCAGTTACTGCCGAATCAGTCGCCAAGGCCTTTTATTCAACTTAGGTCACACGCTTCGGTGTACCAACCACCTTAACTTCGGACCGAGGTCCACAATTTGAGGCGACCATTTTTAGGCAGCTAACAAATCTTCTCGGCTGCCAAAGAAGTCGTACCACCGCCTACCACCCGCAATCAAATGGGATGATAGAGCGCTGGCACAGATCTCTTAAAGCCTCACTCATGTGTCATAATGACACACAATGGTTTGACGCCCTACCAACCGTCCTCCTCGGCCTGAGGACAAGCATTAAGGAGGACCTGGGTGCTTCGGCAGCAGAGCTTACCTACGGTACCAACCTCCTTCTTCCAGGAGAACTTTTCCTGAATGGCGAAACACCGCGTGACCAACTTCGTGAATTGGGACATCTCCGTGACCTGCTACGTAAGGTTAGGGCAACCCCTGTAACCAGGCACGGCTCCAAAAAACTTTTCGTCCACCCTGAACTGCACAGCTGTACGCACGTCTTTGTCAGGGTGGATAAGGTCAAAAAACCTCTCGACCCACCGTATGATGGCCCATTCAAAGTCTTCCGCCGCATCAGTGACCGCGTCTTCGAGATCGACATCAGAGGCAAGCGATCCACGGTCAGCGTCGAAAGACTTAAGCCCTGTTTTCTGGAAGCTTCCGCTCCAGAATCATCTCCATCTTCGAATACCACTCCTACACCACCGGCACAACCTCCCCGTACTCGCGCTCAGGCGCGCGCCCATGGCCAACTAACCTCCTCCTAACCTGCCTTACCTGTTTCGTGACTACGTCACTGGGGAGGGAGTGATGTGGGGCTTTTCAGGGCCCGAAGAGCCATACATCATTCGATCCCCACTATTCTAGGCGAACCGACTCACCTCTAAGTCGAACTTCAGCAAGGTTGCGTAACCTTGCTACGGCATTTACCGCCAGCCAAATCGCTGGAATTAATACAGTTACCCAATCGGATAACTGTCATGAATATCTGTTAGGCAGCTTACCTACTCTGTGCGGGTTTTCCTTCCAAACCCCTTTTTCTCCATCACCATCCCTGAAAAACATTAAGTCCACGGCAAAGCTTATCACTTAGCCGTGGCATCGAAAATTTATCCTCGGGCAGGCATTGATATCTGAAAAACATTAAGTCCACGGCAAAGCTTATCACTTAGCCGTGGCATCGAAAATTTATCCTCGGGCATGCATTCTACCCAGGGCATCTCGTTTCCATAGCCTTATGCTATGGAAACAACATCAACAAAGGGTTCTTTGATTACTCGTTTTCTTGTTTGCCCATGGCACCCCTAGCATGCGGCTATTAGGTCCCATTGGTTTGCCACCGCCGACAAGGTTTCGGCTGAGGCAAACCAAACATTTCCCTAATTACCAGCAATAGCTGGTTTCCTATTATCGGTCCCCACCGATCAGGGACCGCAAACAAGCAACGAATTGGATGCAGCCAGCAAGTGTTTACTTTTAACATCTGGCAATGGCTGCACCCTATATTCGTTGCAATATCTAAACATCGCATTTGCACCACACAGTGTTTTGAATATACAATTCCCTATTAACAGCCGCCACCCGTCGGCGGACCAAAGGAAATTCACACCATCAACCTAAATGTTGATTTATGGCCTCCCATAGGATGACCAGATCTTCGGTTCGTGTCGTTTTCACCCCAGATCTTCATTGTTTGCATTCGTGGAAGATGCAGTTGCGATGCTGGCATCCATCCTCGGTCGCCGGACGATCGTATGCGAGGCATACACACACATGCATAATGTATGCCTATTCCCCGGTCCAATCACGATTAACTACCCCTTTTACGGTTTTCTTTGGGTGTCCCTTTTCTTTTGTGGACATTAAATACCCAGTCAGATCACAACTTCGAATGAGAGCACACGTACCGGGGACGTTGCAGGAGTAAAAATTATTCGCCGAGTCTCTGCTGTCGCGCCTTCCGTTGTCTGATTAAATTGTGTTAACGTACACACGCTTGTTTTCGTGTCGAGTATAAATAGGAAAACATTTTCAAGTGCATAAAAATTATTCGCCGAGTCTCTGCTGTCGCGCCTTCCGTTGTCTGATTAAATTGTGTAAACGTACACACGCTTGTTTTCGTGTCGAGTATAAATAGGAAAACATTTTCAAGTGCATCAAAATTATTAAAATTAAGAAAACTTTTGCGTGTTGTAAAAAGTATAGCAATAAAGTGAAAGCTAAGTTGGAAAACATTCTCATGTCAATTAAAGTAAATATTTAAAGGGAGTGAATCAAAGTTATTGAAATAAAGAAAACTTTATTTGAACCAATACGTCCGAGAGTTCTTTTATTTTCCTCATCCTCCGTTGGAGAATTGTTCGAAGTGCAAACCAGTGGGAGTGTGGTAACCAGCGCCCATGACGGCGCACAGCCAACACTACCCTACAGTTGTATACCGGTTCCGGAGGTTGCTTTATGCTTGTCGGTACCTCCGGGGTAAACCCAAATAGACAGTCCATTGGCGTAAGCTTAGTACCTTCGTGTACATTGGTGTTGTATACGAATGTTGCCGTCCTCAGGTACTGGTCCCATGATTGGGAATTCCCATCCACAATGCTTCGCAGGTAATCTACGAGTGGACGATGGGCTCTTTCTAAGGCTCCATTTGATTGTGGGTGGTACGCTGAGGTTTGTAGTTTTTTAATACGGAGCAGTTTGCACACGCTTTTAAACAAACTGCTTAGGAAATTGCTTCCCTGATCGGTGACCAATTGCTTCGGAACACCATACCGAGCAATTATTTGGTCGAAAAAGACTGTGGCCACCGTTTCTGCCTCCGCATCTGCGAGAGCGTAGCAATCTATATACTTCGACAAGTTGTCTTGGAATGTAAGTATATATTGGTTGCCGGTTGGAGTGCGATCAAGAGGACCTACTATATCTAAGTATACTTTGTCGAAAGGCCTCTTTGCAATGTCGGTTATTACCATGGGCATACGTATGTTCGGTGAAGATTTCATTGTTTGACATGTTTTACATACTTTGATGTATTGTTTAATGTCGCGCATCATGTTCTTCCACCAAAAATTTCTACGTATTTTGTGGTACGTTTTACTCACTCCTTGGTGTCCACCCAAAGGTGGATCATGGTATTCCCGGAGTAGGAACTGAATGTCTTCAGGATTGGTTATCTCCATTCCTTTTTCCGCGCAGGCCGGAATGGGATCCTCGTTAAGAGATGACTTATCGTCGTTTGGACTATCCTGAGTTCCTTCGCTTGCCCTTAACTTTTTAGCTTGGGCGCGTGTTAGTACATTGCGCCTTGGTAGTGTGGGAGTCTCATCACAAATTTGCGGGATACGACTCAAGGTATCCGCATTAGTGTTGTATTTACCGGGTTTATATTCGATTTGGTAGTCGTACTCCAGTAGTTTGCGATTGAACCTTAGTAAACGTGACGTGGGGTCTTTCACGTTGAATACTCCCTTTAACGGTTTGTGGTCCGTGTATATATTAAATTTTCTCCCTTGTAAATAACAACGGAAATTCTTAGTCGCCCAAACAATGGCTAGTAACTCTTTTTCAATCGTAGAGTAGTTCTTTTCCGCCTTATTCAAGGTTCGACTGGCATATGCGACAGGCTGGTCGTTACCGATTTCGCCTTGCGACAGTACTGCGCCCAGTGCTTCGTTGCTCGCATCCGTGGTCAGATTAAAGGGTTTGGTAAAATCTGGATAGATTAACAGTGGCGGCGAGACCAATAACTCCTTTATGTTATCAAATGCTTGTTGGCATTTGTCTGACCCGGTGAATTTGACGTCCTTCCTTAACAAATTTGTTAAGGGGCGTACTATCTTCGAAAAATTTTGAACAAATTTTCGATAGTAATTCGCCAAGCCTAGAAACGATTGGACGTGCTTTACCGTTTTGGGAATGGGGAAATCCCTGACACTAGCTGTCGTGTCTGGATTTGGCATTGCCCCTTTTTTCGGAACAAACATGTCCCAGATATACTACTTCCTTCTGGAGGAACTTGCATTTCTCCGGTTGCAACTTGAGGTTGTGATATCTAATTTGCTCGAATACTTTCCGGAGTTTGTCATTATGGTGTTCTAGGTTTTTTCCATATATGACCACGTCATCCAGATAAACAAAGCATTCGATTCCTTGCAACCCGGTTAGGACATGGTTCATGAGTCTCTGAAACGTAGCTGGTGCTCCCTTCAGACCAAATGGCATACGTTTGAACTCATAATGCCCGTAATTTGTGCTGAACGCTGTCTTATTTTGATCCTTCGGATCTACTAAGACTTGGTGGTAGCCGCTGGCTAAATCGAGCGTGGAAAAATAGCGTGAGTGACCGAGCTGGTCTAAAATGTCCTCTATTCGAGGGAGAGGGTACGCATCACCGATGGTTTTATCGTTCAGTTTTCTGAAATCGACCACAACTCTCCATCGGGTTTTTCCATCGGGGCCCGCTTTCTTAGGAACTACCAAGAGTGGTGAGTTCCACGGACTTTTGCTTGGTTGAATGATGTCATTCTCCAGCATCTCCCGTACTTGCTCGTTGATCACCTCTTTCTTGCACTCAGGCAGACGGTACATTCTTTGATTTATCGGTGCTTGATCCTGTATCACCGGTATCTCATGCGTTATTGCACTGGTATATGTTAGGAGATCACCTTTAAGGTGGAAAATATCGTTAAACTCCTCACATATTTCCACTATGGATTGACATTCTTGAGGACTTAGGTTTTTACCTAAGTGGAGTTCCTCGTGTAATTGTGTCAACCTTGGATCTTTTGGTAATTCCTCCTGTGAGAATAAATGTCGGATATACTGGAGGTTGTCTCCCTCCGAAAGTTTTTTATCCGCATTGTATTCCGTAGAACGGTTGTCCTCATTTTCCAGCGGACAGGTGGAAAAGTCCTTCATTGGATGTAACTCCACCATGATTCGGTCTATGGTTTGGAGGTAGTTTGCGATATTGAGTACCTCTACATGGGCACTCTTCGCTTTCTCTACAATACAGTTGGATATGAAAATCCCTGATTGCATTTGTTTAGGTACTAGCACTACCTCTTCCCGAATTTCTATGGGAAGTCTCAGCATTTTTCGTGAACGTGCCGGTATTATTGCCGGTTTGTCCAGAAAAATGTCTACCTCCGAAGCATTTGGCAGTGATTGTTTCACTACTGTTGCTTCTTTGTTAGCTTTCTTTGGTTTGTCAGCTATTAATATGGGGTTGGAATGCTTGGAGCCTGACAAAATATCGCCCCCTTTCCCCTGTTTGGGTAGGGTATCCGGTGTATTTCCGACCGCGGTTTGGATCTCTATGGATCCCCTTGGCTCTGATTCCCGACTGGTTGCCTTATGTCTTGGCGTCCGCTTCCTACTTTTTGTAAATTCAACGGAAAAACTTACCGGATTTACATTGGTTTGGGAGAATTCCAAACAATTCCCGGGTCCGTTGACTTTGCAATTCCTAGCTAGGAAGTCGTTTCCTAATAACCCATCTTCTGACAATCCCGGTAGGGAGTCCATTACCTGAAAGTTACAGGAGATTGGTTGGGGCAGTTTGAATATTCCCTTACAAAAACCCCTAGACTTTCCCTTTCCAAAAAGCGTTTGGAGAGTAGTGGCCTTTTTTGTATCCAGTGTTGTTCCATTTTGGAGTGCCTTCAGTTTAAGAAGGCTCATCTCCGCACCTGTGTCCACAATTAGACATGTAGTGTTTCTACATCCTATGTCTAATGGGAGCTGGACTATTGGAACTTTTGTTGGTGGTTGAGTACAGTTTTCTTTATTTGGCGGCTTTAATTCGGTCGGGTTGGGGAATTCCTGCCCGACCTCTGGGAGTTTTCCGACTTCTCCCATTTTGCTTTTAGTCGACACACTGTCGCCATGTGGTTGTGTCGCTTACAAAATGTGCACCATTCCCCGTTCTTCTGTCGCCTATGTCCCTTTTTTGGCGTCTCTGACGCGTCCGTAGCGGTTGAATTCGACTGTCTACGGTTCGATTCGGGTCGATGGCGTTGTAATCGGTGTTGGCGTTGTTTTATTTTTCGAGCCTCTGAGTGTTCAGTACTGCTCGTACTAATACTACTCTTGGCTCGAGTCTGTTTACCGCCTTTGTCGCTTGGCTGTTTGCTGTCCTTTGAATTTTTTCTTTTTTGGACTGTGTGCCATTCTGTATTGACCATGCAGGTCTTTGGGGTGTGGTCACTACGTACAGACTTAACCACATTGGGTGTCTTTGTTGGCTTTTGTGGTTTTATCCACTTTGCCTTGATACGACACTCGTCCCCTGTGTGACCCTTTCGGCCACAAAACTCACAACAACATCGAATGCTGTACACTCTACGATTCGATGTAGTTGCTTGTTTCGATGTGGATGGTCTTTCCTGCTGGTTTGAGGTATTCACCGGTGACTTCCTTTGGTTCTGTGACCTTATTTGTGTAGGTTCAGGATTCTCCGCCTTCCTTTGTGTATTAAGTGTCCGACAATCCTGGGCATCGTGCCCATATCGATCACACTTTGTACACTTTGGTGTGTTCCGGCGTCGAAGGCATTCATCGTATACATGCCCTTTTCTATTGCAGAAGCTGCAAGTCATGCGTGCTACCCATGGATTTGGTGTACGCTTATCCCTATCTTGACTAGAGGAGTCACTGAGATAATCACCTCCGCCTCTTTGAAGGTGTCGTGGTGCCTCGGGCTTCTTTGGCCTAGACCCGGTTGGTCTTCTAGAACTGTGTGGTGGTGTACCCGACCTAAACGGGGTTTTCCCTGGTGGTGAGCGTGTAACGGGGTGAGATTGTTCTTGGAATCTAGTGTTAGAGTTCCTATTCTCTACTACCCGAGACGCATCGTGTCTAGGCCTATTCTGCCTTTGTCTCGATTCCTGGGGTTTTGGTCGAGTATCCCCGTAGGTCCTATCTAAAACCCTATTTCTTTCCTCTGGGGGATCTTGTTCCTCCTCCCAATAGTAGAATGGATTATTCTTAAGCATTGGTTGCCTATTTGATGAGTTGGGAGCATGGTATTCGTCGTTCCTTTCAGGTGAAGGTGACTGGTCATGATACCTCGTTGGTATTTCATAACATCCACTTTCGCTCCTCATCTCATTCTCGGTTTTCTCTAACTCGAGAATCCTAGCTATAATCTCATCTAAAGGGTCTTTTTCTGATTTTACTATCAGATGTCTCAGTTGGTCGTTTCTAATTCCTACCATCAGAACTGATTTAGCCAATCTTTCGTTCTGGAATATGAACCCTATGTTATTCGTAGTTCCATACTTACGTGTTGCCGCTTCGTTGCAGTCCTTTACTGCTTGCGTTATGCGGTGGGTAAATTCGGCGACATCCTCTTCGCGGGATTGTCGTATACGAGAGAGTTTCGAATGTAACTCTTCGTATGACACGTGTGGTAAGATTGTTTTTCGGAGTCGCTGTTCAAACTCCTTGAAAGTCGTTGGGAGTTGTTCTTTGAACATGCGGCGAGCTTGCCCAGTTAGCCTCATGGGCAACCACCGCAGGAAAATTTTTTCTTCCTCCTCCGATAAGCAGTCCAGTGTCCTGTCACAGCTTTCGAGGAAACCATGTAGTTCCCTCGCTGCGTTAGGCCCTTTCTGGCTACTATATACCTCCACGTTTGCTTGGACTAGGTCCAGAATTTTTTCCGCACCCAACATAACGGCGACGGGTTCTACCGATATAATTTCCGCGGATAGTTGCCTTGTGTGGCTCCTCGTCTGCATTAACGGTAATGCTAACACGCGTTTAATTAATTTCGTATGGAGGCTACCCGGATTATTCTGACCGTAGTTCGCTTTTTCCCGTAGCGAACGAAAACACGATAGTGGAACAATAATCCAACGATGAGGGGTAAGAATTAATTTAAACGACCCAACGATGAGAGACTAGACCCAATCTATATAAATAAAAGAAAGAAGAAGACAAAAAATCTGAAAAGAGAACACTAAAACAGTGGAAAAATTGTTTGGTAAACTATCTCCAATTATTCTTCCCAACGTTGATTTCGTCCTCTTTCCTGTAATTGGAAAATAAACCCGAGAAAAGGAGAATTTATTTTTTTATTTATGTTATTTGTTATTTCGGATGGCTTTTTTTTTTTTTTAAACCTAGCCGCTAGTTCCGCTAGTCGGCGTAGGGACGTTAGAGCCTCGGGGCTCTTCCACCACTGGATTTATATCCCCGACGGCTTTGATATAAATTTCCAGCTGGTGGTTACCGGCTGCGCCAATTTGTTATGTTAGATATAATAACAATTAAATATATTTAGGGTAAGAAGGGGACTTACTGTGATTTATCTTGGGTATCTTGGGATGATGTGGCGGCTCGCGTCAGGTTGCAGGGGGCGTTGAAGGCTGCTCCCCTGTTCAGCAAGCTTCGTTAATGAACATGCATCCGTTTATTACTTGCGCCACCAGAGATAAGTTAGATAAACTTGCTAAGCTGAATGAAACGGTCAGCTGATGAATTTATGAAGTGTTTCTGATTCTTCTTGACTTGTATTTTGACGTTGAAATTACATCAAATCCATAAATTTAATAATTGTTCTTTCTCATTCGGAGATTGACGGCGAATTGTCATTTTTCCGAATTTATTTTCGATGTATTATTTTTATTTTATTATTTTTTTTCTCCGCCAAGTAGAATTTGCATAAAGTAGTTTATGCAAATTAACTACTTGGCGCGTTATTTCCTTTTACAGGTAAAGAGGGGAATCAAAGGGGGATTAGTGGATTCTGGGGGTCCTGGACTCAATGTTGGTCCGTAACAGAGGAGTGGAGTATCACTGAAGGAGAGATACCTCCCGTGACCACCAAAGAGGTGCTCTTAGATCCAAGGGTTGTCAAAAAAAAAAAAAAAAAAACAAGACACCGGGACTGGATGGTATCCCTAACGCTGTAGTGAAGACTGCTTTAACAGAAAAGCGGGCAATCTTCAGCTGTCTCTTCACAACCTGCCTTCAAACAGGACAATTTCCCAAACGATGGAAATAACAGCGGCTTGTGCTTATTCCAAAAGGAGTCAAGAACCCAGAGGCGCCGTCGTCTTATCGCCCGTTGTGCATGTTGCACATGACAGGAAAACTGCTTGAGCGAGTAATTGCCACCCGCCTGGAACAATTCACTGAGGGGACATCGGGGCCCTCTGAATCGCAGTATGGATTCCGGAAAGGTAGATCAACCGATAGGGCACTATCTGTGGTGTGCGTCATCGCTTGCAATGGGATAGCTGGAGCATGATGGCTAGGTGGTACAAAGAAATATTGCGCGGTGGTGACTCTAGATGTTAAAGATGCGTTTACCTCGGTGAATTGGAATCGGATTCTGGAAGCGTTGCGCGATCTACAAGTCGCAGCCTACTTGGTGCGTATACTAGCAAACTACCTCTCGGATAGAAGACTGCTCTATGACACAGATGGTCCCCACAGGAATATAAAATAACAGCAGGTGTACCTCAGGGTTCTGTATTAGGTCCGCTGTTATGGAATATCATGTATGATGGTGTGGTCAGGGTCAATATACCAGAATGGATTAGAATCATTGGGTACGCAGATGATTTGGCAATAGTGGCCGTAGCTAAACATCTAGATGACTTGGCTAGCTGGACATAAGACGGAGGCGGTTTTAATAAGCAGCCGCAAGAAAATTGAACACCTTGATTTCGAAATAGAGGGACAAATAATCAGATCCAGTCCCTATATTAAATATCTTGGTGTTATACTTGACAACAGGTTGAGCTTCAAGGAACACCTGAGTAAAACGAGTGCAAAAAACGGCAAGCGTATGCAGAGTTTTGGAGAGACTGCTACCCAATGTTGGAGGAAATAGAAAATGCGGAACACGTACTCACAAAGTGCGTGAGATTTGAGAACGCACGAACGATTTTGGAGAGACTGTTGGGCTTCTCTATATCACACGGAGAACCAACCCACAATTCTAACCAACCTTGACCGCTAACAGCGCGTCACCTTAACCTAACTCCCCATGCAAAATCGGCAATAGCATACATTCCAAACTTTGCAATGAAACACCCTCCAAAACCCGCAACAGAATACAATTCAACAGAATACATTCTAAATCATCTCCGCATACATTTTCCCAAAATTGCTTTGGTCAATTCTTTACTTAAGTTATATCCCTTCCTCCCGACCAAGCAATCGTAATTTCCCCGAAATGCATATGCTGTAATAAAACGCATATTGAAACCTACAACGGAACATTAATCATCACCACCAACTATACCGACCCGCATCCTTTCCCCGAAATTGCTTCGGTTAATATCTTATCTAAATCCTTGCTTGCAACCAAGCAATTCTAATTTCCCCCGAAAATCATTCCGGCTCACTTCTTGCCTAAACTATACTTCTCCCTTGCAACCAAGCGACAGCTAATTTTCCACGATTCGATCACAACGATCAAGACCCCTGATCATACTTGGCTGTGCTGCCGAAACCAATTTCGCGATATACACAACCAACGAATTCAACTCAGCTTATACGGCGAGGATTCGCTAGAACTGAGTTCCCTATGCAAGTATAGCAATCCCTTTCAAGTTCCGAGTAAGTGGCAGTGAGATTATTTAGCTATAACTTCACAACCGTCAAGGTGTACACATATACCACACCGGGGCAGCCGAGATCCAACCGCCACCAGTGCCACACCGCCGCCTGCCAACAGTTTGTTCAATTACGAATATTTCCATTCGGTCCACTCAGTCGGTGTTGACGTAGTGTATTTCGGGAGTCGGTCGTCAGAACCTGACGCGCGTTTTGGCCATCTTACGTTTGGCAATCCTCGTGTATTAAACACCCTTATGTAATATAGTGCGGCACAACTCGGGTCACTGTTAGGAGCATGTGGATTTACCCAACCACCAGGTGCCGAAAAGTACAAATATCACACAAACAATATTTTGGATAGTTATTAGATGTATCTAGGACATTTGTATATGTGTACAAGAATATGTGTGTAGAGAACTTATATTGTTAACTGGATATATTTAATTTACAGTGTACAAATTTCACACAAACAATATTTGGATAGTTATTAGGTGTATCTAGGACGTTTGTATATGTGTACAAGAATATGTGTGTAGAGAATTAATATTGTTAATGGATAAATCATGTGATTGTTCAGATACTTGCCACAATCAATAAACAGATATTGAAGACAAAATAAAAAGAAAAACATCAACAACCAAACGACAACCCAGTGCGTTTTATTTCTTTTCTTTCCTCCCCGTTGGTGAACTTTAGCTGTTTGATTTGTCCAGTGACGTGTTGGGGGTACAGTGAAACCGCGTCCGTGCTGGCGCATACTATCCTCACCCCCACAAGACATATGAGACGGACAGTTACTCCAGGAGGAGTAATAGAATACATGCTTAGTTCAAAACAGGCATGGTCCGTAACAAATGGTATTCTCTGTGAAACGATGCAGCAGTTGCGACGCGACGAGCGGAGTAACAGGTAAACTCCGCCCCGCCCCGCGGTGGAATATCCAAAAGAAAGTTCCGCGGGGACCAATGGGAATATGAGCCTGGGAGGTGGTGTTACACCTCGCTATACACCCCCTCTTAAATAATACAACACATAATCAATTAAACAATACCATACATAATCTCAAACAACCATCCTCAAACAATAAATCTTCACAGCAATTCAATCATTACAAGTATTTTGCATACGATGCAATTCTTCAACATTCAATTGATTCATCCACACACGCTGCGATATTCGTCCAAGCATATCGTACTTCACAAGCCCACGGCCGACAAGCTAAGTTTCGTATACACGTCTTTACGATGTTATACACGATATAGGACACGGGCGGGGTTGTCAAAGCCCACCGACTACGAAGTAGTTGAACGTCAGTGAAATGCTAAAATCAGCGAAAGTATCGGACGCAGCAAAGAGGCGAAATCAATCGTATGATACGATTTGTACGTAGAGCAATGTATTGCAATTGGTTCGGTCATTGCCACTACGAGTCGAATAAGTGTTTAATCGGTACCGCTGCATTTTTGGCAGGGAAAATTATATGATTATTGAAAATTGCAAATTGCGAGTGACAGGCAAATAACCCCCAAATAGGCTACACGCCCTGGGTGAGAAAAATGCTCCGTCTGCATTAACTCCTCAATTAAAATGGCATTTAAAGGGTAGTGCAAGTGAGTTTCTTTGCAGTGTAGTGTAATATCAAAGTAAGAATGCTGCAGCCATCGAATGTTCTACAGCGGGTCTTCTTACTTTTCTTTCTTGCTTGTAAAAGTAAAAGTATACAGGGATGGATATTCCCAGCTTTTTAAGAAATAATAAAGATTGTGAATAACATAACAGCGAAAGTCTTATTAATTTTAAGCCAACCGAAGAAGCCACATTAAAGGAGGAACAAACCTATCAACCGGAGAAGCCGCATTACAGAAGGTAACTACGTAAGTAACTTCACTCTGATAACTAAATAATAAATGCTAACATCTGGCGTTACGCTCAGGTGTTACATTTTGGCGCCCAACGTGGGGCCCATAACGAAAGGAAACATTAACCATCAAACACTACCAATCCAATAACCTACATTTAAATGCCAGCATCAGAGATTACAAGTCTCTTATGTTACAAGCCAAGCAGGGACCATATAACAGCAAAAACAATTAACACCAAATACAATATTAGCATATAACTAAATATTAAATGTTTATATCAGTGATTCATATCCACGATATAATAGTGGTCTTAGTCGGTATAAAGCCGGCGTGCCTATGGATCGGTCCAGAGGTATCTTTTGAAGATTTCCACATTCCTACCGAAACCACAAAAAAAAAAAAAAAAACATGTCTCTGGTTCTTGGCCATCTTGCGACAACCAGAATCACCCATATCCGTGAGACATATGAGACGGCCAGATACTCCAATAGGAATAACAGACTACATGCTGAGATCCATAATGCATGCATGACATGTCCCATAATGCAGCAGTTTCTACGCGACGAGCGGAGTAACGGATACACTCTGTTCCACCCCGCGATGGAATATCTTAAAAAAAAAAATAAAAAAAACCGCGTGGAGCAACGGGAATATGTGCCTGGCGGGAGGTTAATCTATAAAAATTCGGCATGCCTCTGGATTGATCCAGATGTATCTTTTGCAGATTTCCACCTTCCTACTGAAACCGAAAAAAAACCTCCACGAGAATGTTGTGCTCGATCTTGAGTTATCTGACATCGAAAAGAGGGGAGGAAGCTATGGAGAGTGTTGTAGTGCTCCAGAAAGCCCTACCATTAATATCCCATATAGACACATGGGCCCAATTCCGCTACCGATCCCTCAAGGTTATTGAAGGAAACTACACCGAAAACGCAATTGTTTGGCAACCCATTAGCTATATAAACACAGGTGACTCGGCGCGACAGCCCAGATGGCGATAGCCATCAAAAATCCTGTGTGATAAAAATACGCCCAAGACATAGACGATATTTATGATCTTCTGTTGAGAATTGATCAAATTGACAGCTAGTCTTACCCAACACAACCGTCAGCCTGTGCGAACTTCACACAGTTCTTGGACTTGGAGTTGGCATTGATCCCATCCATCAATCAACTGTCTGATTCAAACGCAAGAGCAAGTAAAAGATATAGAAAAACGTGCCTTGAATTTTTGATCCAATTTTATCATGTGTATTCCGTGTCAATCGACAAATTTTCATTTCGCAAATCAAATCAATATTTCAATTCACTGCTAACTCTAGACTGTTATTTATTGAGGATCAACGAGCCCGAGTCATTTATAACTCCAATATCTTCTCTTGAGCTAACCGCAATTTGGTTTTCCCTTATCGAACGGACCATTGTGGGAACAGAATGTAAACAATAAATGTACCAATACTGTTCCTATAAGGAGGTACCAACTTAGTGTTTTATTTAAAAAAAAAGTCATTTCATACCGGTAGACCGGTAAAAAATTTTAAATGTGTTTCTAAAGACAGTATATGTATTTAGACCATGTACAAATCTTTCCTCGAAATGTTCTTGGCCGATTTTTAATAAATAGCAACCACTTGATTTGTTATCAATAAATTAGACACTACATTTTTAAAAGTTCATATTATGACCTCTTTTTTTTTATACAGGACTATTTTGTCACGAAATTGTAACCTTTTATCGACCTTTTAAAAAAAATTTGTATAAAACAATTAAAATTTATTGGTTTTCGGGTTTAGCATCTGGTATAAAGCGCCATGAATAGAACCCCTCTAGTATTTCTACGTAATTTGTTATGGGAAATCCGCAAAGTGTTGTATCGATTAAAAACGCCTCTTGGAAGACGTTCTCTATAGCAGTGAATAAAAAAAAAAAGTGCTTAAATAATACTTTCTCTATATTTTAAGAAAGCAGTAACCTTTTTTTTTTGAATTTCTAAAGGAGCCCTACCCTGTATTATGGGTCAATATTGTTGAAACACTTAGTTCATTCACCACTCATCTTTGCCAATATTTTTCTAATGAGTCTCATAATAGTATATCCCGATAATATTTAAACAAACACTTCTGCGCCTTTTTTTTAAATCTTATACACGTACACTTCTGCTACGATAGGATTGGTTCGTCCTTTTTGTGTTTATGTACATAAAAAACAATGCATTAATGACAAGATGTAGTTTCTGAAACACCCTCTATTAGGAATTCCTATTTCGTCTGTCTTTCGTCAACGCTCTCTTTCGCAACTCACCTACTGCCTCTGTTTTGCAAAGAGTCTCCGTATATGCAACAATCAGCTGCTTTCACAGCTCGGGAGCGAACCCAAGACGAAGTGGTTCAAAGCAAAATTATGATAAATCACCAAAAGAACAACAAACTACCAAGCAAAACAAGTCAGAAACATATGGAAAGTAAAAACGAAAATAAAGTAACGCCAGCATCATAACGACGCGTTTGAGTGTGTTACGTCGCTCACGGAAGTGTGTGTGTGTTGCGAGAGGTTCCAAATAAGTGTTTTTCTCCCGACAGAACCAATCTGGCTGTCTCACATCCTTTGTCTGTCACACCGCCATAAACTTGCTTGTTTTCGAGGATAACTTTACAATTCCCTTTCCACATTTTTTATTTCGGTTCACTGCCTGATCTGTTTGCCAGTATTTACCGTCGTTTACCCAAATTTACCCACCGTGGGCTACAGAAAGGTTCCATTCGTAATTCTCGTGTGTGATACAGAGTGAGAAAGACGCTCTCCTCATCTCTTCGCTATTTCATTTTCATACTATTTGTGGCTTTCGAGTGACAAAGAAAATTTCCGTTGTCCCAGAACTTTGGTAGATTGCCTGCTACTAGGAGGTATTAGGTCAAGTTTCAATTCTCTGTTTGGAGAGTCGAAAATAAAATGCAAATTGCCAGTTATAAAAGTCATGCGAATTTGCCGTGGATTAATTTATTAATTTCAACCAATCAAAATTATCGTGGTCGTCGTCGTATCGTGTGCTTGTTGGCTGTGAACAGGAAAATCGAATAAAAATGAAAATCATATTTGTTAATGCGTAACAAAAACAACAAAAAAGCAAAACAAAAAACGGAAAATAAAAAGAAAATAGTGAGAACTAAGTTTACGAAATTGCTTTGTGTAGAAAAGCTCCACATCGAGGCAGAACAGCAGCAGCTCCTCTCTATCCCACCAAAAGATTGGATAGGCGGAAGAGGACAAGGCAACAGACCACGATCAACACCAAGAAAAATTTACGAGATTATTTATTTTTTATTGCGTATTAACAATTTCAAGAAAACTACAACTAAAACAAAAGGAGCGAAGGGAAGTGACTGTAAAATTGCCGAGGCAAACTGAATATCGTGACGTTTTGCGGGACAGCACCAGGTTCCAACGACACAATTTAGCCAAACGGGAAAAACAACCCACAAAGGATAATACAAAAACAGAAACGAAAACGCGAATAAAGAGGAGCGAAAGGGCAAGAGAAGGAAAAAAACCCACGAAAAACAGCAACAAGAAAAGTGTACGAAAGAAGTGGTAGACAAGAAACCAGAACTAGACAAACATAACAAGAACATAACTTGTCGCGGGGGTGAGAAGCGAATTAATCTCATAAATACAAACATCTGCACACAACCGAACGCAAGAAGTGAGAACGTAACGCAAACAGTCGTGAAGTAGAGACGTCCGTTGAAAACGCAACGATGATTCCGTGGTTCAACGTATGGGATGGTTTAAAAAACAAGACATGCAGATACCTTCTACAACGGTACCTTGGCCAATTTCTGGAGGAGAAAATCAATCTGGAACAGCTGGATGTTGAACTGTACAACGGCAAGGCAACTGTCAAGGATGTCGCACTCAATTGTCAGGTGAGTACAAATGATTTGCATGCAACACGCTAGATAGTGTTTCCTACGTACCGAACAAAGAACATTTTTCACATGCGACTACATCATATGTTCTACTCCCCTCGTTGGGTGGAAAATACATTTGACCACAGAGCAAGCCTATTCCCCGGAGATATGCGTCTAGGACTAGTATATGCATCTAGGAAAACACAGCTGTTATATTATATGAAATTGCAGTACCGTCTGTTTAAGGTCTAAGCTACAGGGTTTGGTTCTAGATTCGTTCGAATAACTCCTTATCTGATGGTCTTCACTGTAGCTTCAAAGTCGAGGTGACGCAGAGAAAGTTTGCCACTTTATTTTATTGGCCGTTTTATTTTATTGTTAAATTTATTTCACAACAAATGTACATTCGCATCTGTCATGCTTATTCATGACTTTCGGACTCTGTTGTGCCTACGAAAGTATAGTACAGTGGTGGTCATACATTTTCGGACGTAAGCCTGTTCTTTTATTTATAATAAGCGCGTATATATGTTTAATGTCAAAACTGAACGAGATGACTAGAAGGAGGGGAAGTATCGGCACATATTAATTTCGAATGCATAAAGATTACAACGGCGAGCAAACAGGTGATAAGATGCAGTGCATTATATATTGAAGAATAAACAACAAATCAGATGTTTGATTGTTCGTGTAGGGTCAAGGTTTTCTCCATGTGTGACTGACAATTTGTTAAAAAGATTTCGGGATACTTTTAATTGTGAAACCAGTTTGCGGGTAGAAGAAAAGGCATAAAATAAGGATACCCAGTAGCGATGTACCAGGTGTACCGGTATGAAGTGTTTTTTATTTAAAAATAAAACACTAATTTTAAATGGGAAAGTAAAAAACATTTTATTCGAAGTATTGGCCATTGCTTTCTACACATGTCGACCACCTTTCTGGCAATTTGTGGATACCACGCCAATAAAACCGGCCGTCTTTTGAGGCAAACTATTCAGAGAGGCATGAAATAGGGATACGCAGTAGCGATGTATCAGGTGTACCGGTATGAAGTGAGTTTTTTTTTTTTTTTTAAATAAAACACTTATTTTAAATGGGAAAGTAAAAAACATTTTATTCCAAGTTTTGGCCATTGCTTTCTACGCATTTCGACCACCTTCCTGGCAATTTGTGGATACCACGCCAATAAAACCGGTCGTCTTTTGAGGCAAACCGGAGACCCAATTTTCGACTTCTTCGTAGGAATTGAAATGCTGCTCAGCCAATGCGTGTCCCATCGATGAAAACAAATGGTAGTCGGAAGAAGCCAATTCTGGTGAAAACGGCGTGTGGGATAACATCTCCCAGCCGAGAGCTTTTATTGTTTCTTTGACGGGTTTTGCTGTATGACTCGGAGCATTATCATGCAACAAAATTACCTTTCCGTGTCTTGTGGCCCATTCTGGTCGTTTTTCGATCAATACTTGGTTCAAATTGATCATTTGTTCTCGGTAGCGTTGCCCATCAACAGTTTCGCCAGGTTTTAGAAGTTCATGGTACACCACCCGCTTCTGGTCCCACCAAACACAGAGCATTGTCTTTTTTCCGAACCGATCAGGCTCTGCAGTCGATTTTGACGCTTCTCCTGGATGTACCCATGATTTGCGTTTAGGATTTTTAAAATAAATCCATTTTTCATTTCGTGTCATAGAACCAACGTTTCACATGTGGTGTTTCGCTTTTCCATCTGCCTGTCATTCAATTCATGTGGCACCCAGTTTCCACACTTTTGGATCTTTCCCATAGCTTTTAAACGATCAAAAATTGTTTATTGTGCAACATTTAACATTTGTGCCATTTGTTTTTGACTTGAAGTGTAATCTTAATCCAATATTGCTTGCAATTCGGCGTCTTCAAAAATGCTTGGTGGTCTTCTACGTTCTTCATTTCGCACATCAAAATCATTATCTCTGAACCGCTTAAACCATCTTTTGCATGTTGCTTCCGATAGAGCATGATCACCATAAGCCTCGACAAGCATTCGATACGACTCGGCAGCACTTTTCTTCAAATGAAAACAAAAAATTAATGCTTTCCGCAAATCATCATTTTCTGGTACAAAATTCGACATTTTTAAAAGGATTAAAAAAAATGATGTTTGTACAATGACTTGATGCATACTAAATATGTTTGACAGATGTCATAGCAACCAAATAAAAAAAAAATATATGGGCTCGTTCACAACAAACGTTCCCATACACCAGGTATATGTGCCTCGTAAAAAGGTGTTAAAAATGGCGAAGACTTGCGAACCAAGGGCAAGGATCTTCTCCATCGTGTCTCCACCTTCTGGTTGTCTAGTGACCACTAGAATCACCCATATCCACGAAAATGTCATTCTTGGCCTTAGGATATCTAAGAAGGGGAAGAGTTGTCTACTGTGATACTCGTAGTTCTTCCATTCAGCTATCACAAGACACGATTGATTGATTGATTGATTGAAGGCGGAACCCCCATTTTTATTTAGCTTACTGCAAGCTTAAATTTAACTTAACATAAAACCTTACAGCCTATATTAAAATCTAGAGTAGTGGTTAAGACTTTATTTGATTATTCAATCGAAAAAAAGGAGAAGAAAACCGGGAAGTTGAAGATTACTGGGCGATAGGGGAGGTAGGAGGCCAGGGAAGAGCGAGTGTAGGTGGGGGTGGTAAACGTGGCCTTTGTGCGACAGTGGAGGGCGTGGGTTCGAGTTGATCCCGGAGCGGGGGTTGTGGGTGGGGTTGGACAGGTGTAGGGGAGAACTAGTTAGATGGAGGGAGAAGAGAGGATTGCAGGGTAGAAGGGTTATTGAACGGTGGGGGCGGATTTAGGACAGATTTATTCTGAGACGTCGTTTAAGAGCGGAGTGCAGATGTTGAAATCGAAGGTGGGGAAAGAGTTGGCCTGTCCAAGCATACGCGAGATGGGTTCGTTAGCGCCGTAGGAAGTGTGATGAGCGGGCACGTAAAACAGTCGAGGGTTACGTACGTGACGGGGATTTGTATGAAATGTTTAAGTGGAGAGCAAGCTTGGTCAATTGATTAAGCCAGACAGAAGGCGATAGACAAAGATGATGTCGGCATGGACTCTGCGCTCTTCAAGTGTGTTTAGATTGATTAGAGGGAGCCGGCTTGTGTATGGTGGTAGAATCAGCGGATTTTCCCAGTTTAGTCCGCGGAGGGCAAAGCGCAAGAAACAACGTTGAACACCCTCAATCCTGTGAATGTGAGTCACTTGATACGGGGACCAGACCTGAGTAGCGTTTTCGAGTAGTGGCCGGACGAATGTTGTGTACAAGGGTTGCCTCTTATGTTTCGGGATTTGGCAACCCTAGCGTTGCAATCCGGCAATTGACAGCTCTGTCGTAAAGTTGGGCATTTTTGAGGTTATACGCACTCAGAACGTTTTGACATACGAGCGCTATTTGTGTTGTTTACAGTAACTTAAAAGATTCATCTCGGCCCAAAAATGGAATTAAATCGTCAACATTTTCGTGCGATTATTTTTTACAACTTTCGGCGTGGATTAACTCAGCAACAGTGCATGGATGAACTTAATTCAATTTTTGGCGATGAAGCTCCATCAAGGACCAGTGTTTATCGATGGTATGGTGAATTCAATCGTGGTCGTAGTTCACTCCAAGATGAATTTCGTGAAGGTCGTCCAAAATCAGTTGTTGTTCCGAAAACCATTGATGCTGCGCGCGAACTGATATTGGAAGATCGTCATGTGACCTATCGTGAGATTGAGACAACCTTAGGCGTTAGTGGGACCAGCATACATTCAATATTGCATAAACATTTGACTGTCAAAAAAATTTGTTCGCGTTGGATCCCACACAATTTGTCAATCGCCCAAAAAAGGCTCGTGTCAATTGGTCGAAAGAAATGCTCAAAAAATACGGTCGCGGTGCTTCGAAACACGTCTATGACATCGTGACAGGTGATGAGTCGTGGATTTACGCGTATGAGCCCGAAAGTAAACAGCAGTCGACTGTCTGGGTGTTTCAAGATGAGCCAAATCCAACAAAAGTTGTTCGCGCACGAAGCACTTCCAAGCAAATGGTCGCCTGTTTTTTCGGAAAAACTGGACATGTCGCAACCGTACCACTAGAGCAACGCAGAACAGTCAATTCTGAGTGGTACACAACCATTTGTTTGCCAGTTGTCTTCCAAGAAATCAGGAAAACCAACCGAAAAAGACGGATCACTCTTCACCACGACCATGCGAGCTCTCACACATCGGCTGCGACAACTGCATTTTTGAGCACCCAAAACATCGATTTGATGGGTCATCTGCCGTATAGTCCTGACTTGGCACCGAATGACTTCTTTTTATTCCCGTACGTAAAAAACAAACTGAGAGGTCAACGTTTTTCGACACCTGAAGAAGCGGTTGCTGCATTCAGAATGCATGTGTTGGAGATACCTCAATAAGAGTGGCAAAAGTGCTTCGACAATTGGTTCAAACGCATGCAAAAGTGTATAGATCTTCATGGGGAATATTTTGAAAAACAATAAAGTGATTTTCGATGATCAATATTTGTTTTTGTTCTCTAATCCCGAAATATAAAAGGCAACCCTCGTAGAGTGGTCGAGTGACATAGGGGTTAAGGAATTCCTTCGACCAGTGTTTGACAAACCCAAGGGCGGCGTTGGCCTTGAGGATTATGTGATCAATATGTGCCGTAAGTTTGGGCTCCTTGTCGCATAGGACGCCCAGATGGCGAATCAATTCAACCGATATTATCGGTTGGTTCAGTAAGAGGTAGGTAGCGTGGGTGAGTGGGGGAACTCTTCCGAAAGAAGGTAATTGTGTGACATTTGGCGCTATTCATTTCTAGGCAGTTATTTTGGCACCAAGTCGAGAAGCTGTCAAGATCCGATTGGAGAAGTGAGGAGTCCAGGGGAGAGCGGATTGTTTTGAAAATTTTGGAATCATCTGCGTAAAGCGAGATGACACGACCTAACATTCTCATGGAAGTGGGTGATTCTGGTACATAAAGACATAGGCTCCGTGAAATAGTTGAGACATTTTCGACCATTTTTCGGAGCTTGGCTGATGGACCCGGCCGAGAAAGAATGGTATCTCAGGGCGCTGACTGAGTGCTATAGGTGCGCCTTTCCTGGGAGAAGTAAAATAAAAAAAGAAATTGGTCTTGAATGGCTGAAGGCTGTAACCAAAGCAAACCCGTTAAAAGATCCTGGACACTATATAAACAAAGTACATGGGTAGGATGAAAAGTTTCCGACCTCAATGTGAAGATAGTGGCACTCGTCAATAAAAGCTAGTGAATGTAGTTGTGCATTTTTTGAAAGTTACTCTCCACGTTGAGGTCGGAAACTTTTCAGGCCACCCTCGTATAACCATCCATGTAGCGTCAAGACATTCTCCAGGTGTGGCCAAATATGAAAATTTATTATAGCCCAACATGTAGCAGGTGTATGCATACGTTTTTCCCGGTTTCTTTGGTAAAAGACAAACGTAATTTTCTAGGGGAATCAATTTTTTTTCTTCTACACATTTCACCCATCTTTCAGCTAATTTATGAATAGCATGCCAGAAGGCTAATAGCCTTGCCCGGAAAAACACACTATTATGGACAATTTGACAAGTCTCGGTTATGAACCGGATACCGGTGGAAAGACGAGAGCCCTTACAGTAATCATGGATGTCGTTACCGTTTAAATTTGGCTGTAATAGGTGTTCAATGTCTCTTGTGGGTAATATATTGCAGACGATAGTGGAACTACTAAATATATAGGAGACGAGAGTCCTTACAGTAATCATGGATGTCGTTACAGTTTAAATTTGGCTGTAATAGGTGTTCAATGTGTTTCTTGTGGGGGTGGTATATTGCCGAGGACAGTGGAACCAACAAATAAATAAAGGACCGCGTTTAGGGCTTACAATTATTGACATTTTTGCATAGTTCTACGGTTACTGCGGAGACTAGAACTTAAAAAGTAGCTGTCAGATTGAATGGGAACAAATTGAAAAAGTACAAAAGCAATTGCAATTAATGCAGTCTGTACAAAAAAAATAATTGAGAAATGAGCGTAGCTCCCTAGAACCTCTATTATTTGACTGGAATTAAGAGTTTAGTTTAGGAGTTTTACATTTTAGGCCATGATTATTAAAAATGAAATAGTGTTGAGATTGTTGAAGACATTAGACTAGGAAGCTGTGATAGAGCGTAGCGATACCATAGTGAGGAGGTAAACGAGGGGCAATTTGCAGGAGCGAAGCTCTCTAGTGCTAACAAAATTTATTTAATAAATAACATAGATATGTAAATGGGTACCTGCTTATTGCTTTGCTACTGTCAGTGCTATCAACGTGTGGACAAAAATTCGTTTGATGTTCTAAAAAAATGTCTTTTACCTCTTCATCTGCAACAACTTGATCTCCTCGAAAGTATTGTCCTTTCAAAAATTAATCTACCCCAAAAATGTCATATCCACCGCAATAGGCGTTCGTCGGTCCTAATCTTAATTTGATCCTATTCAATTTGGCGTTTCAATGTTTTTTGTATCTTGATCAATACTCCTCCGACAGCAGAATCACTGATTAACCGTCAACTTTCGAAATATCTGGAATCAAATGAGCTCTTCAATGACCGCCAATATGGCTTTCGTAGCAACAGATCCACAAGAGATTTGATGGCGTACCTTACCGAAAAGTGGAGCCATTCCATCCACTACTTCGGCGAAAGCAAGGTTGTTGCACTGGATATCTCGGAGGCCTTTTACAGAGTTTGGCATCCAGTCCTTTTATCAAAATTACATTCATATGGAGTGGTAAATTCCCTGATCCAATGGATAAGAGACTATCTTTCTGGCCGTTCAATCCATGTGGTTCTTGATGGTGTCAAATCTATCTCTGATCAAATTAATGCAGGTGTTCCCCAAGGTTCAGTACCCTCACCCACTCTCTACCTCATCTTTATAAATGATCTCTTGCCCATTACCCCCAACCTAATCCACTCGTTTGCCAGTGATAGCACATTGAGTTTCTGATACTCATACGAACATTCCCGACCAAGCTCTTCGACGTCAATACCAATCAGCAGGTTATGCTTAATACACTGAATTCCGACCTCAAGAAGATATATCAATGGGGATTATCTAACCGAGTAGAGTTCAATGCCTTAAAAACTCAGTGCTGTCTATTGTGCTCGATGGGATGCAAAAATGAGTATTGAAACTTATTGGGGACCCAGCTGTAAATCGATCAATTCCGGCGTTAGAACGTAGGCGCAACGTATCGTGTCTATCTCTCTTCTATAGGTATTATCACGGTCGTCGCTCAACTGAACTTGCTGGATGTGTTCCATCCCTTCAGACATTTTCCCGCGATACTCGTCAATCTGAGAATGTGCATCAGTTCACGTTGAAAATCAACTTCAGGCGCACAAACAGACATAGAGAGTCATTCTTTAGCGGAATCACACGAATGTGGAATACTCTACATGATCATGTTTCCTCGTCGTTGTAATGTTCAGGCATTTAAAACCAATCTACATCGATACCTCCTTTCCTTATCCACTTCGTCTCCTTCCGCTCCCGCTGTGCTCTCACATTTAAGGGTACTCCAAAATCCCCCTTTGTGCGCGCGCTTGTGTAAAAAAAAAAAGGAAAAAAAAGAGGCGCGATTTTCCCACTATCGTTTAGTGGGGAATGCTATTGCAAAGGTGAAGATTTTTCTTCACATTACAAGATAGGTCGCTCAACGAGCGGAACTCTTGAAATCGTTTTGTAGTGAAATCGTTCTCTCACCCATATATAAAGTCGACAATTGGTAAAAAACACAAAACATTCCTCTTGAATGCGATTGAGTTTTCTTTTTCTTGCAAACGCGCACAGTTAAGGAATTTTGATGTAAGAGATGTGGGCAAAAAGTCAGCAGACTGAGCTTATACAAATTGTTCCTTTATTTATTCGTCTAGATCACCATGATCCCATATAAAGTGTTCTCCTTAGATTGCGAAATACTGACTCCAGTGCTTTTATCATCCCTAAAAACAATATTCTATGTCATTTGATGTCTATGCTTTCAGGCACCCCTCTATTTCGATTTGTGTGGTTTCCACAAAACGTTTGCCCTGCATTGTTATGCTCACTTCCGGGAAGAGCAAAATAAGCACGGTGTCGAACCCGGAGTGTTATATGGGTTAGCGATGGCAGTGAAGGACGTGGTTCGAGCTCACGCTATGTAAAGGTTAAAACCAAATCATGGACGCATCAGACCACGACCGTGGGTGTACAAGGATACCTTAAGTGGCTGTACAAGTTGTGATTGTTACGTTAATGGTCTGGCATCCGGCGTTGATGCCATTTTTCGATTCGATGCTGTGTTCTTCACTATGGTTGCGTATGTGTAATTTATTTGATGTGCTGGAAATATTAGTCTCCGCCTAAAACAACTTGAATATGTTGCTGTCCGGCTATTGCCCGGCGCCGACAAAAAATGATCTTTACTAAAACCAAAAGAAAGTATTGTCCTGATCACACACAAATTATTACTGCATGCTCCTAACACATGTACATGCAACTTCCGACGCAGTTTTTTCTGATCAGTGTTATGGAGTCACTAGTTTCGTTGCAACAGGTCTACAGGCCGCACCTAAAAGTGAAACCACATCATTCACAGCTTCAGTGAAAGGAAAGTTGTGGCATTTATCATCATCATCGCCACTACATCCGGGATCTGGTCTTGGCCTTATTTAGCAAGTCTCTCCACCGGTATCCGGTCCTTATCCGAGACTTGTTAAATTGTCCATAATAATTTGTTTTTCCGGGCAAGGTTATTAGGTTTGTGCCAACCCTTCTCACTACTTGGCGGGTGCCAAAGTAGATATCCAGGGGTGTCACGTGGACTCTGCATGTCAACTTGGATTGAACAGGTATAAGGATCGTCCTGGCCTTCGCCGGGTTGAAAGCCGAAACTTTACCCTGTATGTTCACTCTCATCCCCCCAAAGTTGTGGCATTATATATTTGAAAGGCATTCGACTGTAATTTATCGAGATTGCTTTGCTATGGGGTTGTCGGTAGACTAACTCAATCGATAAGAGTCTCTTAGGCTACTCAATCTAAGTGGTTTTTAGTTGCGTCAAATTTGCCTCCCATCAACTTCAATGTTGGCGTTCCCGAGAGTTCCACATTCTTATTTTTTTAAGCTATTTAACCGAGTAGAATTCAATTGCTCTAAAACCTCTTGTTAAAAAGAAATTCCAATATAGACATTTCGTTGATGAACAACACCTGAATAGTCGATCGAAGGCGAAACTATTAGCTTAATTCGACTTTTAATTGGAACCACCACATATTCGAAGTTGTCAAAATTGGTGCCAAATGTATAGGCTCTCTTAACATCATCATCATTGGCACTACAACCGGGATCCGGTCTTGGCCTTATCTTGGGCGTATTTAGCAAGTTTCTCCACCGATCCCGATTTCGAGCCGATGTCATCCAGTTTGGCACTCCCAGGCTCTGGGCGTCCTGGTCTACGCCATCCCTCCATCGCAGACAAGGTCTGCCGGGCTGTCTACTTCCATACATCCTGCCACAAAGGACTTTCCGGGCAGGCTCCTCTTTGCTCATTCGAGCTAGGTGTCCCGCCCACCGGAGTCTACCGAGCTTGATTTTTCTAACAACATTAGCTTCAAGGTAGATTGCGTACAACTCATGGTTGTAGCGCCTCCGGAATCGTCCTCCCCCACATACGGGGCCAACAATTCTCCTTAAGACCTTGTGTCGAGTCTAACAGATACACACACAATTCACAAGCAAAATAGTGAAGAGCACCGAACGAAAAAAATTGAATAAGAAAATACATTAGAGCCGTATACCATAGCGATAACAAAAATAATTCACATCAGTGGAGTATAGTCGAGTTTAAAAATCAAATTCTAAAATCGGCTAGTAGCCTGATGGGTAACGCTTAGGTGACATTTTTGGTGATTCAAACTGTCATAGTGTCAGTTCGAATCACACGTTATTCTTCACTATTATTTCAAACGCTATAACCTTTGTCTCGAACGCGGCCAAGAGTTCAGAGTGCCGTTCATTAAGCACCCAGGTCTCGGATCCATAAATGAGTACTGGTAAGACCATGGTCTTGTACAGTAGTAGCTTGGTTGTTCTGGATAAATTTCGGGATTTAAAGAGCCTTGATAGACCATAGTAGGCTTTGTTGGATTTAATCAGCCGTTCACGTATTTCTTCTTCCATATTGTTATTGGCTGATACTATTGACCCAAGGCAGTTAAAGGATTGCATTACTTCAAATTCGTGCTCCACTACCCTGATAGTTTGACCAACGTTAGGTCTTCTCTTCGAAGAAGTTGCCACCATGTACTTAGTTTTTCCCTCATTAATGTGCAGTCCCAGTTTTTGTGCCGCCTGCTCGATCTGGGTGAAGAATATATATTCTAGGCTCTCTTAACAGAAGGAATAAAAACGGGGGCCATGCATTAAGTCCTTAGAAAAGGATTTTCAGATGAAGACTTTCTTGATTTCTTCAACTATTGCAATAAGGAAGCAAAATACTTTTCAGTTATACCAAGTTATCAATGTAAACGATTCCGCGTACATCCCAAAATATCGTTGCCATTGCTTTGTCGGTCGGTCTTACCTTCTTTGCCTTTTTCGGAGCCCGTTCGCTTCCAAAAACCCACTTTTTTGATTGTTCCTTTGTTTCTGAAGTGTAGTAATGTATCCATATTTTGTTCACTGTTATGTATCAATGTAAGAACTCGTCAGAAGCGGAAAAGTAGCTTCAGAGTCGACCACACACGATTATTCTCTATTGAGAGAGAATCCAACACCATTCTTGCCGAGATTTTGTTCACACCGAATTTTTTGTGCAGCTGTCTAGTAAGTAATGATGCTTACGAAAAATGAACCAATTGCAATACTACGAGCGCCATTTTGGATGTTTTAAGGACTTATTGAACTACCTACATACTCCATACAATTCTCTCTGTTCTTAACTAGACTTCATCATTATCATCGGCACTACAACCAGGAGCCGGTTTTGGCCTTATTTAGCAAGTCCTGAGGGTTGCTAAATTTTCCATAATGATTTGTTTTTTCCGGGCAAGGTCATTAGTCTTGCGCCAGAGGCTCCCCGACGGGGAATCGAACCCCGGTCTCCCGGGTGACAGGCGGGTATACTAACCACTATACTAGACTTCAGCACATCCATATTTGGCCAGACACATCTAAAGCAGTACTGCTCATGTTTCATATCATATAAAAAAATGAGTAGTACAGGGTGGGGCAAAAGTAATGTCGCAATGAGATTTTTTTCTTCGCGAAAACAATTTAATTTTTGTATTTCTAACAAGATGGCAGCCTATTCACATTATGGCATTACTTTTGCCCTACACTATTAATCTTATTACCGATCTGGGAAGAAGTCTTTCAGTACCACTGCTACAATTTAAGTATCCTGCCTGTCTTTATTGGTCAAATATTTTTGGTGAATTTGATAAATATATTCTACCTTTCCAAACCATTTATTGCGATAGCCGTCGGTCATCGACCGCACATCCGTTCACATACAAAATTAACATTTATGGCTCAACACTGAGGATCATTCTTGAGCCGAAGAACACGAGCGGAGAGTGCTTCACCTGTGCATGTGTAGGTTGTATTTATTGTATAATCGTATTTGTGCTCACTTTCCATGTAAAATAATTTATTTAGATGTCAAATTGTGTGACTGACCCTAAAGTAGGCAATTGAAACATGTTTGTTGTGTGTTATAAATATACAACAAGCAACGTTGTTGATGAATAAATTCCACTGATTGGACCCATTTATATTGAGGCTGATTAAATTACAACAAGTTTTTAAAAACCCAGCGCATGACAGTTTGGCTTGACTCAATAAATAAAATGCTAATACAAACTACAGGGCTCTACCTGGATCCTTTACTCAAATTCGCAGGCCAGTTGAGCTCTTATCCTTTTTCGTCAATCTCATACAGCACTAACTTTGCTAACTCAAGCTATTGGAAAAAAAACAAGATGGAAAAACGTATTCCCGATCACGGTCTTAATTTCGACCTGTTTTTTTTTCATTAAGGGCAACGTATCCCGGCAATAGGTCTGCTGTTATGTACAAACCCATCTCTGGCGTTTTTGTTAGATCACTGCTGTGAGCAGTAAGAAAAATCTCCTTTGAAGTACTTGTAAGGATGTTGAAATATGGAAGAAAAAAATTCACTCAAAATTCTACCTAAAAACAAACCCAGTGCTTAAACCTTTGCATGGAAAATCCCATCCTTTCAGTAAAATGGCACCAGACGACACATTGTTTGCATGCCTATTATAGTATTTGAAACATTTGTCCCAAGACTTTCCAATAGGTAGGTAAGAAAATGAAATTTCCTTATCCACATTTCTTGGAAGCAGTTGTTAAAAAGCAAATTTGAAAAACAAAGGTCAGCAAGCAATATTTCTGGGCGACTTTCGGAACTGGTTTATCAATGTAATCCAATAATTTTACGTCTTATTTTGGACATTTTATTACCTTTCACTGGTAATGGTTTTTTAGTTACGGTAGACATTGTAAAAGCAGTCTGTGGAAGTAAATTGTCATTCTCCGGTCGAATTTAAAGCATCTTTGTTCTTGAGTCTACAGTGTCTGAAGTAAATCTGCCTCGGTAGACAATGAAAAACATTCTTCTAATGAGTACTACCTAACCTGAAATGATCTCGGCTGTCATTACCAGATTCTTTTATGTATATGCAGACTAAAGCACGTCTGCCATAAATCAAAATGATCACACTTTAAATTTTATTTAAAATTTGTACACAGAAAAAAGAAGTTTCATGGTAGCCTTAGTTGTTAAAGCATTGTATGAAAGAAGAGGCTTAAACGGGGGTAGGTAAATGGAATATAGATGTACGTCAGCCTTGAGTAAAACAAATCGGTCAATATATACATATGTTGCGTGAGCATTTTCATATGCATTTCAATTCCAATTGAAATGCAAAGTTTTTACCAATAAATTGAAAACTTATTTTAAGTTGCAATAAACGTACTATTTAAACCTCGTTGTTGTCTATTTCGTTTGGTGAATTACATTATGCTAGGGCTGCTTTTTGACATAGAATTTCCCCGGGCATTCCATGATGTACGATTTGATTACTTATCTATTTGGTCTTTTAATATGAAGTTGTTAACTATTTGAAAAATTGGCTCAACGATGAAATTTCTTGATTACTTGATAAAGTGCATAAAACTCGCCACTCTGATACGTGACTCAAACTTCAAATGGTTTTTATCGCTAATTTATGGTGTAAAGGAGGCATAATATACATTATATACCTCTATTGAGATATAACGTCTGTAGTAGTTGCTTTTCCTTGTGTTTTGGGATCTCGACTTACGTTCTATTCCGTGGCGGTAATGGCCTTTTGTGCTGGCTATTGCAATGACATGAGAGTTTTGCATCTATCAATATAACATCGGTGGCTTACAGTGCAATTTCTCCTCTGTTTTTGCACATACAAGATATCTAATTGCAAACGAACAATATTTGCACAAAGCGCAACCCAGATAATAACCGACACTAAATGGTTGTAACTTGGTGCCACTGAACTTTCTACGAAATTGTGTAGCCACCTACAGACGATGCGATATTGGATACTGGCGTCTGTGATAACATAGGCTCTGTTGCAACGCATAATAAAACTTCTCGTAGTTAACATTTCATGCACATAAGGACGTCTATCATTTTTGTTTTCTATATATAAATTGTTTTTACACTAATGCGCACCCAAAAAGGGGTTTTGAAAGAACCCTTAAATGTCAAGAAAGAAGACTTAGAACTTGGATAAAATCGCATCCTGGTTCTGAATTCGATGCTCTATAGGACTCTGTTGATAAAATCTTACTCTACGCCAGCGCACTAGAATTGCAGTCTTCATAATTCTTAATGACTTTGCTATTGTGGAGAATGAACTTCTGAAGGCAGTGTGTTTAATTTTTCGCCAATTTAAGTACTCTAATTAGATCCTGTGTGGGTTAACGTGGGTTTCAGATGTAGACTGTCATTCCACGAGTACACTGAACCTGTTCCCCACATCCTATCCTAATAAGTTCACAATCGAAGTGTTTTTGTCCTTGGGTTCTTTAAAGCACTGTATTGTATTGGACAAATTCCCGGTATTCAACAGCAGCGTGAGCTAAAATTATTTTTTCAATAAAGGTACTCATAGAGCTCTTAGCGGAAGATCAACGGGAAAGAGATCCGAGGGAGGGTCGCATCGGAGATAGGACGATAATAACTCCGCTCGCACTGTGCTCTGACACTTAAGGGTACTCCAAAATCCCCTTTTGAGCGCGCTTTTGTGTAAAAAAAGCATGACCTCAAGAAAATTGGATCAGGTGGCCAAGGATGGGGGGAGAAAGCGTGCAGAACAGAGAAGTGGCGTAGTTGAGTTAGAGGCGTCATGAACCTTAGGATTCTTAAAGAACATTTTAGTCAAGAACGTGAAACTTATTGGGGACCCAGCCGTAAGACGTTCAATTCCGTCGTTAGGAAACAGATCCGAGGGAGGATCGCATCTGAGATGGGACGATAATACCAGGCATGACCTCAAGAAAATTGGATCACGTGGCCAAGGATGGGGGGAGAAAGCGTGCAGAACAGAGAGAAGTGGCGTAGTTGAGTTAGAGGCGTCATGAGCCTTTGGATTCCTAAAGAACATTTTAGTCAAGAACGTGAAATTTATTGTGGACGCAGCCGTAAGACGTTCAATTCCGGTGTTAGACCATAGGCACAAGGTATTACCACGGTCGTCGCTCAACTGAACTTACTATATGTGTTCCGCCACTTCAGACATTATCCCACGATACCCGTCAACCTTTTTTTTTTTGGTTTCGGTAGGAAGGAGGATATCTTCAAAAGATACCTCTAGACTGATCCAGTGGTATGCCGGATTTTTACCGACTAAAATCCCCTTCCATCATCATCATCAGCACTACAACCGGGAACAGGTCTTGGCCTTATTTAGCAAGTCCTGAGGCTTGTTAAATTTTCCATAATGATTTGTTTTTTCCGGGCAAGGTCATTAGTCTTGCGCCAGAGGCTCCCCGACGGGGAAACGAGCCCCGGTCTCCCGCGTGACAGTCGGGTATACTAACCACTATAGTATCCCCTTCCACCAGGCACATATTCCCGTTGATACCTGCGGAACTTTCATTTAGATATTCCGTCGCGAGGAGGGATGGAGTTTACCTGTTACTCTGCTCGTCTCGTCGCAAACGCTGCATCATGTTACATAGAATATCATTTGCTACGGACCATGCTTGATTATAACTTGGAATGTATTCTAATACTTCTGTCGGAGTAGCTGTACGTGCGGTCTCAGATCCGTTTGTGCGGTCTCAAATCTGACGTAATCTGTGAGTACGTGTTCCGCATTTTCTATTTTGCCCTCGCAGTACAAGCAATATGGGTGATTGACATGCTTATACTTGTGCAAGTATTGCCGAAAGCATTCATGTCCTGATATATGCTGAGTCATGTGGTAGTTCTAGAGCGTTTGGGATGATAGTGAAGAACGTGTGCTTCGAACTGACGCTATACAGTTAGAATCACAAAAAATTGAACCAAAGCGCAACCCATCAGGCCGCCGCCGTGTGTACGAATTCGATTTCTAAACTCAAGTACATTCGACTGATGTGTACTTGTTATGTTATCGCTATGGTATACGGTTCTGATGCATTTTCCTAATCGATTTCCGTATCTGTTAGAAACGGCACAGCTCAGCTCGCCATGTTTTATTTTCACCCAGGTTTCTACATCAGGTATCATGGTGTGGGTCCTTCTTCCTTTGGTTGAAGATTCTCACCTTCCTTACCATTCTCTTAGGCTTGAGAGCTTTAATTATGACCGCATTAGTCAAGAAGGCGATGTCGTGCATTTGTGCTTTGTTCTTAAATTATTCCAGTCGTTTATTTCACCCATTCAAGACGGTTAGGGAGAACAAACCGCCTGCAAAGCCACCTACTTCCTGAAAGTTGTGCAACTATGCGATGAGTACTTCAAATGTTTCATCGTCGGAGCTAACATTGTGGACTCTCGCCAGAAGTAAACCATTCGTACCTTTCTCAGAGGTAGAGGAGTGGTGCTTATGGGAAAGAACACTATGATTCGCAAAGCAATCCGCGGTCATTTGGACAACAACATCCAGCTACGGAAATTGCTTCCACTCATTGAGAACAATGTCGATTTTGGTTTTACAAAAGAAGATCTCTGTTAGATTCGTGACAAGTTGATTTAAAGCAAAGGCTCCTGTTCGTGCTGCTCCATTCTCTGTCATCGTCAGTCATCATCCCAGCTCAAAACATGGGGCTGGGTCCAAAAAATAAAACATCTTTCTTCAAGGCTCTATCCATCCCAACTAAAATTTCGAAGGGTATTATTAAAACTCTGGCGCAAGGCTAATAACCTTGCCCGGAAAAACAAATTATTATGGAAAATTTGACAAGCCTCAGAGTTGTTAAATAAGGCCAAGACCGGATCCCGGTTGTAGTGCCGATGATGATGACTATTAATTAAAATCATCAATGATTTTTTTTTTTTTTTTACGAAGGTGAATCAATTATAAACGGTAATTTATTCTTATACATTTATTGAATAATGTTACACACTAATTATACTATCAATATTTTTCAATATAGTCTCCTGCGTGATCTACACAGTTTTGCCACCGATTTGGAAGCTATAATATCCCTTGTTCGTAGATTAATTTAGGGCGAATTGTTAGCCAATTGCGCACGTGCCCCCCAACTTCTTTATTACTTTCGAATTTTTTACTCCAAGTGATACCCTCAAGGGTACGAACGAAAAATAGTCACAGGGATGCAAACCTAGCCTATAAGGAGGGTGTTCGCGGGTTTCCCAGCCCATTTCATCCCATAAATCCGTTGTCAAGTATGCGGTGTGAGGCCTGGCGGTGTCATGTAGAAGGTTGACATCTCGAATGGGCTTTTGCTGACTGTAACAAGTGACAGTAGTAATGTTCGCGCCATCGGTAGATGAACAGCAAAGCGGTGCGATCCGTATAATGTCTCGTGGAGCGCATATAAACCGAATTGCGCGGAACAATACCACAAATCTCCGAAGAACAGTACCCGTGACAATATCTGTAAAACAGACAGAGGTCAGATACGCGTTTTCGATGTAATAGGGATTGTAGTCCCGACGTCAGTGCCGCGTCCCCGCTCAGGCGGATCGTTTGTCTCTGTATGCTCTCAAGTAGGTTGAGGGTATGCTTAGGAGCGGAGCTCCAAACATGAGACCAATATTCGTGCACCGGTCTAATTTAAAATTTATATAGAAGATATAGTTGGTCCGAAGTATCCAAACCAACCACAACCAGATCCGCAAAATTCGATCATGAGCAAAACTATAATCTAACTCATCCCCCATTTCCCAACCGTTTTAGCACCCTTCACTCTAAACCCCCACCCCCCTCACCCGTCCATAAAGAAGTCCTATCTTATTCTAAGCCAAACTATAACCTATCTCCTCTCCCATATTCCAACCACTTAGACACCCTCAAACCTAACCCTTCAAGAAACGTCCCACCCGACCACAGAACCCAAGTCTAGGCCGGACGTCGTCGTCCCCCACCTCTCATCCACATCTCACCCCCGCCCATCTCACCCTTCCCGCAAACATTGACCCCCCCTTACCCACAATCATCAAACTCACGCAGCAAACCATCAATTCATGTGATAATCGGTACGCCTTATCCAAACTTAGAAACAAAAAGACCTATGAGAATGTCCTCCTCTATCTTTCTTACCTCCATGACAAATATGGCTCTATCTGCTTTGATGGTAAAACGAAAATCAGCCCCCCCCCCCCCCCCCCCCCCTCCACGCCATTTCACGAGTCTCAACACTCTCTCCCTAACCCTACTATCCGAATGTCTGATGTCTCTGCTCCCGTTCGATATATACGTTCTGACCGAGACCAAGTTTATCTCGAGTATAAACAGTCTAGAATTATTCCCTTCCTTCTTTACCGTTTTCTGGGATGATAATGTTGATCGTCAATGTCCCGATTCCCTATGCCATGGGGTGCTGCTTGTCATTCATAATACACTCGCCTCATCTCTAATTACTATCTCACTCTCCCAACCTCGACTATGTCGCAATAAAAATCGATCACCGCCCAAAGTCTTTATATGTTATTTGCTTCTATATAAACTCCATGTCCTATCGTGTCATACGAACTCGCAATAAAAGCGATGGATCACCTTACGGATTAAGCTCCTCCCTAGACGATATCGTCGTTCTTGGCGATTTTAATCTCCCCCATCTCCAATGGTCACTGGCAGACGATCAATCCTTCTACTTCTCTAACCCTACAGGTATCAAGTCTTTTTATTGACGGTCTCAGCGACTTTGGCCTCCGTCAAATAAGCAATGTCCTAAATCATATGGGTGCACAATTGGACCTCGTATTTACAACGGATCGGTATAATTCTTCAGTTGCCCCTAGTCCACACGCCCTTTCAACCATTGATCGTCGGTTCTGTGTTTGGCCCTTCGTGGGTTGAACTGGGAAAACCCCCATGCCCTCCCCATATACACAAGCCGTCTGCATCTAATAAACCTCAACACACTTGAAGAGCGCAGACGTCATGCTGACATCCTCTTCATCCACCGTCTTCTCACTGGTTCAGTCAACTGCCCAAGCTTGCTCTCCCTCATCACTCTCCACATTAACCCCCATAACCTACGAAAGCCTCGTCTCTTCTATCTGCCCGCCCATCACACTTCTTACGGCTCTAACGAACCCCTTTCATGAATGCTGCGAAGGGAAAATTCCGTGACGCCGAGCAATTTCCTTCTTTCCCCATTTTCGAGGGGCTGGTCATTCATCATCAGCTGCCGATGATCCACTGTTCTTTGTGAATGTTGTATATTGTGTCTTCGTTGTATTGAAGTCGACGAGATTGGCCTTTACCCTCTGCAGGACCTTATCCAAATCCCGACTCAGAGAGTCGATCTGGTTACATTTCAGCTGGTGCGTCGTTGATGCACTAAATGATTCGAAAAAGAGGAAACAAGCGTACTATCATCCGAAAAACTGAACACTCTGTTATCCGTTAACCCCAACAAATCATTTTTGTGACGCAAAAACAAGGTTGGAGCCAAAATAGAACCTTGAGGCACTCTGCAACTAACAGGATACAGATCTCAAACTTGCCGTCCACAACAACCCGGATCGATCGATTTTCGAGGCAGCTCTTCGTCCTGTCGCAAAGCTGCTGGAAAGTCCATATGAACGAAGTTTGCTCAGCAATGCCCCTTGCCAGCCGCGGCCAAATTCTTAGACATATCCAATGCCCCCGCCCTTGAATCAACATGCCGCTCAATCGCAGATGTCCATATATCGTTTATAAAGGTCGAAAGGTCTCCTGTGAACTGCCTGTCACGGAATCCGTTGCACTCCAAATATTTAATTAACTCGGCGTTGATTACCTTTTTCTCTCTTAAGTAGGTCGAGGATATGTTTAGGAGCAGAGCTCCAAACATGAGAGAAATATTCAAGCGCGGGTCTAATTTGAGATTTATACAGGAGAAGAAGTTGAGCAGAAGTAAAATATTACTTGGCTCTAAAAAGATTGTTCAGTTTTCCTGAGGCAGATCTGGCGATGTTCGACACGTGTTTATCCCACGATACATTCCTAGAGACCGTGACGCCGAGCAATTTCAAGCTTTCCCCAGATTCGAGGGCCTAGCCATTCACCATCAGCTGTGGAACAGATGATTCACTTTTCCTTGTGAATGTTGTATATTGTGTCTTCGTTGCATAGAAGTCGACGGGATTGGCCTTTCCCCACTGCAGGACCTTATCCAGATCCCGATGCAGAGATCCGATCTGATTACATCTCAGCTGGTGCGACGTTGATAGACTAATCAGCCGATCACTCGAAAAAGAGTAAACAAGCGTACTATCTCTGCGAAACTGAACACCCTGTTATCCGTCGATTCCAGCAAATCATTTATGTGAAGCAAAAACAAGGTTGGAGCCAAAATAGAACCTTGAGGCACCCCCGAATTAACAGGATACATATCCGAAGACTCGCCGTCCACAACAACCTGGATCGATCGATTTTCGAGGAAGCTCTTCGTCCATTCGCAAAGCTGCTGAGAAAGTCCGTATGGACGAAGCTTGCTCAGCAACGCTCGTTGTTATGATAGTAGAAAAGGTGATTCGAACGAACGCTATGACTGTTGGAGTCATAATGAAAGTTAGAACTAAAGTCTCAACACATCAAACTACTGCTGCCTGTTGATAATGAAATACTTTTCTCGACTTCCATTCATCGCTGTGGGACTGCTATTTTTTTCTTCTGGTGCTTTTCTTGATTATGGTTTTACGTATGTCGAGTCTGTTGAAGACCCCATATTATCCCTCCCCAGCAATTTTTTTCGGGTTAACATCGTGTGTAGTACGATGAAGCAGCCGAAGTGAGGGGTTCGGACGGAGCGTCGGAGTAGATAGAATGAACCCTGGGGACGCGATGACGTAAATTCCAGGTTTATGTGGAGTTGGGAGTGCTGTTTGTACATATTACGTCGGGGAATTGATCCCGTACATAATTGATTGAGAAGCGAAGCACAATCGTATCAGACCCACGACGGGTAGGAGATAAAGTATTATCCTCAACTACTACTTACTGCCGTGGGACTGTTAAGATATGTAATTATTTCTTTTTTTGATTTTTGTTTTGGTGCTGTTCTTGACTATGGTTTGTGTGTTCGTGTATATCGATACACCTACAACTTTTTTAAGCATAGCAATTTTGAACAGTTCTCGTGTTATTTCAGAAATTCCATTTTGAATGCTGCCTCAAGCATCAATGTTGTGGTCGGTTTGTTTGGCGTATACTACAAAGTTACTCTACGGGAGGTGTGTAGTGATATTTAGTGTATCAGTTAAGGGTTTCCGATGTGACAAAAGCGGACATTCTGTTTCTTAACAAAGCTAGTTAAGGCGAAATGTGCTTCGTCACTGTATTTATTTAAACAACAACAAAAATATATGTAAATAAAATATTTTACTTATTTTATCACGTTATTGTGTCGTATTTGGCGCAAGACTCATGACCTTGCCCGGAAAAATCAAATCATTATGGAAAATTTAACAAGCCTCAGGACTTACTAAATAAGGCCAAGACCGGCTCCCGGTTGTAGTGCCGATTATGATGATGATGGTGATTGTGTCGTATTAGTCACCCCATAATAAATTGTAATCGATTGCTTCCTAATGTCAACTGACAAATATCGTCCAAACTGAACTGGCGATCAAACTTAATCGACTTGGAACATAAAAAGCACTCTGTACTAATTCTTTTATAGTGAGTGACTTCAACCAAGTGACAGATATATTTGTAAATTGTTTACTCCGCATTCAAGTTTTTACTTAACACGTTCGGCACCCAGCGTGATTCACTTGAGTTTCTTGCGGGACCCAATTCCGACTGTCGGAGCCCCAGAACGTAAACAGAGCAATGCGTGGGGATAGCTACGATACAACTCGAGTACGCCCATGTGTTGTCGGTGATCTAATGTTACACAACCTTCGATCCATTATAAAGAATAGAGTGCTTATTCTCGGAAAATACTATGCCCGACACTAATAGACACAAAAGAAGGAAAGTGTCTCACCATTTGAAGATTTGTAAGAATCAGCAGGTTAAGCATGTAAGAATGAAGTGTCCCTGTTCAATCCAAGTTGACATGCAGTCTCCACGTGACACCTCTGGACAACTACTTTGGCACACGCCAAGTAGTGAACCAATGAATTCAACGACATCCTGAGAAAGGTTGGCGCAGGGCTAATAACCTTACCCGAAAGAACAAATTAGTATGGACAATTTAACAAGTCTCGGGTATGGGACGGATACCGGTGGAGAGACTTGCTAAATAAGGCCAAGACCGGATCCCGGTTGTAGTGCCGATGATGATGATGATGATGATAGTATAATATGTATATTTTTGATATGTTTATGTTGTATATCCTATGTTCATAATACAGTGCTTGTTCCATTAAATTCCTCTTAAAAATCCACCTGAAAATCTTATTTAACTTGAACAAGAAGAGTGTCATCCATATTTGGGTGAGGGGAACCCACAGAAGCATAACCGTCACCCGAATGGGGGCCACGCGGCGCCGAACGTGTTAATATTTGCAGGAATATCCAACACAAGCACCACCATCATGGCACCATTCCCTTTGTCCCTGAGCACAGGGTTATATTGTTTCCCTTTGTGCAACGCCCAGTTCGTTTTAGTAAACAAAAGTGTTGTAGAAGTCAATATTGTGTTTCAGAGCTACGAGTACTATTTGTCAATTTCTTTGTTATTCCTCAAGACTGGTTTGGAATATAAGGAGAGTGTGTCTGCAATCGCTTAAGCGCTCAACAGCTCGCCTATACTATGGCAAACGACCACTAAAAACGAGCATCGACAAAGAAAAATTATGTTGGCTTAAAGGTAAATCAACATCTTGCCAGCACTGACTTATATGGTACACATGTTATGTATATGTACTTAACAAAATGGTGTATAGGTCGATAGCATGGCCAAATGCTACCTTAAATTCCAAATTAACTTGTCGACATTGTCAACATTGCTTATCGATAATACTGTCCTGATAAAGTTCCGAACACCACTAAATGAAAATGCTCGAAAGACCCCTGCTCGTCGTGCAAGGGGACTTTCCATTCCAATAGAAAGGCTTATTTTCATCGTAATTCCGAAAGCACTGAGATACGGCGTGACACTTGTGACGCCTGCCAAACCAACTGCACCTTTAGCCCACAACACATTTGAGTTTACTACGTCCTAAAAATAAATGCGGCGTTTGTGCAATCTCTAGAATGTTTTCACCACTTTCTTCCCGTGCAGGAGGAAAATACCCAATCAAGTTATTTGAGTACCTTAAAGCGTTGTGGACATGTAGAGAAAGTGTGATTCATTTATAAATATTGTGAGGATGATGCCTACTGCATCTGCTTTAACATGCGAGGGTTTCTATTAAATACTTTCCCCGCTTTTGATCTTTGTTTCCACATTTGGCTCATGTCGCAAATTTTGAGGGTAAAAGAGGGATACTGTTCTGCTACGAAAGCATCATGTGCAAATAAATTAATCATTATCGCAGGGATGTTATTATTATTGCCCGATAGAATCATCACATCTCGGCAATTCTTTTTAAAAAGACTTCCGCACTCCTTGAAAGGGAAGGGTAAGGAAACATGATCAGAAGGGTCAGAAAAGAAGGAAACGTTCAGCCGCCTACTTCCCCTACGCTGATCGTGCCAGCTTGTGACGTTTGGTGAATTCTTTACATCTGCTGTAAAAAAGAGAATCCATTCGAAACAGAACACAAACCATTATTTAGGTCAGTGAGGCTGTGAATTATCTAGTATTCTCTTTTATCGTTGTGGCATTTGAGACCTGACCTCTCTCAAGAATTTGACCATCCCTTCCCTTGTAGCTTTTTTTTCTTAATATGCTGTGTAGAATTGGGTCGATGTATATACAATACAATTCTGTCAGATCAGCACATAAAAAAAGGCAAGGGGCGAAATTAAAACGGACAAGGAGAAGGGGGTGATGAACATAAACAAACTCTGTTTACGTTGTTATCGGGCTTTTTTTCTGTTTTTTTTTTCCTCGGGTGAAAAATGAAATTGGAGCTCCTGGTTCTATAAACAATGTTCACCTTTCGGAGTAGGTCAAAATACGAAATGTTAAGTGAGTGTTTTTGTTGAATAAATTGTACGCGTTTAAGGTTAGTCATATCACTCTATGATATCAGAGTATGTGCTGCCTTGAACGGGGGAAAGTAGGAACGACAGAGGAAGACATAAGTGGCTGTCAATATATTGCCGTTATCAATGTCGGTTTGGGGACAGATCGGTAATGTATTGAAACTTTGAAGAATCATGATTTTGCGGATGGGCTGAGTTATGAGCAAATATGAAGGTCCATTAATTTAATTTAATTTGGTGAGGGCAGAACCCTCATATAAACTAAAGTATAATAAAGAAGGAAAAACAAGAAAAACTTAATTTAAACTTATTACGGGGACAGAAATTGGTGCCAAGAGGTAGACAGTCATTTAGTTTAGTGAGGTAAGTGCAAGTACAAGCCATAAATTCATTTAATATACAACTTATGAATAAATTCTTTGTTTTTTAATATATTTCTATAGTGAGAGGCGAACCTTTAGTGTCGACACGGTGCCCCGAGATGCCACCAAATAACTGTTCCAGTTCTTTTTGAACAGTTCCAAGTTGTAATGCTCCGCGAACACCTGCTCGGGGGGGAGTTCCACAGCTTCCGCACTCTGTAACGGAACGAGTTCTGATGCAGGGATGTTCGCGTCGTCGCGTCGGGAGATGAACCGCAAAGTGGTGCGATGCGTCGGATTGTCTCTTGGAGGGCATATAAACTGAATTGCGCGGAACAATACCACAAATCTCCGAAGAACAATACCCGTGATAATATCTGTAAAACAGACTAAGGTCGGCTACGCTCCTTCGATGTGATAGCGACTGTAGTCCCGACATCAGTGCCGTGTCCGCGATCAGGGTGATCGCTCGTGTCGGTATACCTGTGGGGAAGAGGAGAAGGTTACACCGGCATACGGCGCTGATTCACTTCACTCCCCATCACGAAACGTAAGTTCCACCGCAGTAAACTGTTCACCAAGGAGATCCAAACGAAAGGAATAAATAGAAAACTGCGTCCACAAGGAGCAGGTCAAAGGAAACACACTGTGTTGTGTCTCTCGACCCTGACGAGGAATGTCGTCAGCCGAGATCCTAGGTGATGTTGTTCTGCCGAACGAGGAATGTCGTTCGGGGAATTGCGACGGTGCGCACGTTGCCTGAAACCAAAATGTGTTATAAGAAAGGCACAGCAATACCTGTGGAGGATCTTTCAGAATGATGTTCCCGCGCTGAATCGATGTGTGCTGAAATTGCTTGTCCCCTTTGGTTCCCCCTGTGAGGTTGAGTTGTATCGCTTCTCCTTCTTACACAGGTTTATAAGTTCACGAACGAAAAGAATTCTGTGTACACCAGACAACGCTCGAGTATATAGAAAAAGTTCTTCATTTATTGCTAACAGTTCTTACAAATTTTAAAATGTACATTGCTCATGTCGAGCACCAAAACACAAGTTCGTAATTATTTGAGCACCAACAACAGTAAACAATGCATTACTTGACAGTTTCTCCACTGTCATCGTGTTGCTGGCATGTGTGGTGAATATGTGTCGGGGAGAGTACTAGACGATGTAATAGATTTTCCCCGAGCATATAATCATGAATCCGAAACACACTGTTTAAGGGTTTATTATAAAAGGTTCTTTTTATTTAGTTAAATTTAAACAAACACGGCGCGAACATTGATTTTAATTACACTGGTGAGGAACTGACGTACAAACATATTATGATGAGGCATAAGAAAAATTACTTTTTAAAATTAAATTCGCGCTTACTTGACCCGACTTGGAATAACGACGTCCCGGGATATATTCGCGTCCCCGTGCGCACCGGGGAGCGGGAGTGACACGACCTGCCCGGTCGGCGGATGTATTAGGACTCCATCGAGGGTTGGAATCTGGATCTTGATTCATCCTCGATTCGGTGGTGGTGAATATCCTCTCGGCTAAGGATATGTTTACCTATCACAAGAGAAACGTAAAGTCTCTCTTTGTGGAATGGAAAACCAGATCTCGTAATGAAGATCATGGTGTATGCATGTATGGGTGATCGTATAGATCACAGTGTTTATCGATGCATTTGAGCAAAGGATAAACAAAACCTGAAACGAGGAAAAAAGAACAAAGGGAGAAGCGACCTAAGGCATCGGCCTGTAATGAGGGTTGGCTAAATAAATAAGCTGCAATTCATTAGGTGTGAAATGCATTTGATATACATCATACAATTTGTATATCGTATCTTTGGTCGTTGTAAGAAACGGATTCTTTATTTGCATTTGTTGATGCTATTGAATTCAATCCGGCGGCTATGCGCGGAGTTGACGATTGTTTGGAGGTTCAAACAAAGGAGCATTTCGGGGTAAAGTGCTTGCAGCTGTATCAATGGCTGCAAGTTATTGTGAAGCAAATTAGATGGTTACACAATGACTGTTTCTATAACATCTATGCCTATTGTATATGGCATCTAAGGCAACTCAATGGTCGTATTCTAGTGTGAGTATTTACACTAAACAAGAATTCGGTTCTAGGTCGCTAATGTAGAGATGCATTGACGCATGCATGAATGCCCTTGTGGGAGAAATTCTTTACAGGAATTCCTAGATAATGCGTTGAAAGCATTAATAGCCCTTGAGAAGGGAAATGTTTCAGATATGCTGCTAATTGGGATTTATAATGTTTGGAACAGAATTCTTATAGGGAATTTTGGATTCGAATAATTGAATGAAGGTAAGAATTCTCTTCCAGGAGCTTTTAGCTAAATACATTTGATAAATTTGTTGCGTGAAGCATTTACAGGTGCTAATGCGATTGCATTAGCAGAAAACTATGAAGGTTGGGTTGCAGTTATGGGGGTTCTTGGGTAAGTAGACAGTGGGGTTTGGCGGAACTGCCACATACTCTCAAGTAGGTTGAGGGTATACTTGGGAGCGGAGTTCCAAACATGAGAGCAACATTCGAGCCCAGGTCTAATTTGGGATTTATACAGGAGAACAAGTTGGACGGGAGTAAAATGTTTCTAGACTCTAAAACGATAGCTCTGTTTTCCTGAGGCGGATCTGGCGATGTTTGACACATGTTTATCCCACGATACATTCCCACAGACCGTGACGCCGAGCAATTTCAAGCTTTCCACAGATTCGAGAGCCTGCCCATTCATCATCAGCTGTGGAACCGAAGTTCCACTTTTGTTTGTGAATGTTCTGTATTGTGTCTTTGTTGCATTGTAGTCGACCAGATTGGCATTTCCCCACTTGAAGACATTCTCCCGATTCAGAGAATCAATCTGGCAACAGCTCAGTTGGTGCGACGTTGATGCACTAATCGGCCGATCACTCAAAAAAGAGGAAACAAGCGTTCTATCATCCGAAAAACTGAACACTCTGTTATCCGTAGACTCCAACAAATCATTTATGTGAAGCAAAAACAAGGTTGGAGCCATAATAGAACCTCGAGGCACCCCAGAACTAACAGGATATAGATCTCGACATTTGCCGTGCACAACAACCCGGATCGATTTTCGAGGCAGATCTTCATCCAGTCGCAAAGCTGTTGGGAAAGTCCATATGAACGAAGTTTGCTCAGCAATTCCCCTTGCCAGACGCGGGCAAATTCTTGGAGATATCCAATGCGACCGCCCTTGACTCACCATGCGGTTCAATCGTAGACGTCCATATATCGGTTATAAGTGCCGAAAGGTTTCCTGTAGACTGCCTGTCACGGAATCCGTATTGACGATCATTCAGAAGTCCGTTGCACTCCAAATATTTACTTAACTCGGCGTTGATGACCCGTTTCATCAACTTAGATAACATAGGCGATATTTTGGCAAGGTTTGTAACTCCTTATAGGAACAGTGTTGGTTCATTTATTGTTTACCTTCTGTTCCCACAATGGTCTGTTCGATAAGGGAAAACCAAATTGCACTTGGTTCAAGAGAAGGTCATAAATATTGTTTATTTCTTTTCGCTCATTTGAGCTAGGTGTACCGCCCACTGGAGTCTACCGAGCTTGATTTTTCTTACAACATTAGCTTCAAGGTAGATTGCGTACAACTCATGGTTGTAGCGTCTTCGGAATCGTCCTCCCTCACATACGGAGCCAACAATTCTCCTTAAGACCTTCCTCTCGAACGCGGCTAAGACTTCAGAGTGCCTTTTATTGAGCGCCCAGGCCTCGGATCCATACATGAGTAATGGTAAGACCATGGTGTTATACAGTAGTAGCTTGGATGTTCTGGATAAATTTCGGGATTTAAAGAGCCTTGATAGACCATAGTAGGCTTTGTTGGATTTAATCAGCCGTTCGCGTATTTCTTTTTCCATATTGTTATCGGGTGATACTATTGACCCAAGGTAGTTAGAGGATTGCACTACTTCAAATTCGTGCTTTGCTACCCTGCTATTTTGACCAACGTTAGGTCTTCTCTTCGCAGAAGTTGCCACCATGTACTTAGTTTTCCCCTCATTAATGTGCAGTCCCAGCTTTTGTGCCGCCTGCTTGATCTGGGTGAAGGAATCCTGTACAGCCGATTCAGTTGTACCGACGATGTCGATGTCATCTGCGTAAGCAAATATCTGGCTGGACTTGGTGATAATAGTACCTCTAGTTGTGACGCCAGAGTCACGGATTGCTTTCTCCAACGCCAGGTTGAAGAGGTGGTAGGCCAGACCGGCCCCCTCTCGGAATCCATTAAAGATGTTTATTGGTTTGGACAGCAATCCCGCTATTTTTACTTGACTAGTTACGTTGGTCATGGTCAACCTACAAAGTCGTATCAATTTTTTGGAATGCCGAATTCTCTCATGGCATTATATAGTTCTACCCTGGCTATGCTGTCGTAGGCGGACTTAAAGTCTATAAATATATGGTATAATGGAGTCTTAAATTCCAGACATTTTTCCATCGCCTCCCTAAGGGGGAATATCTGATCAATCGCTGATTTGCCTGGGATGAAGCCACACTGATATTGACCAATGATGGCTTTAACGTACGGGGCTATCCGATCTTGTAGAATAGAGGAGAGTATCTTATAGACGGTACTCAGCAATGTTATACCCCTATAGTTGCTGCACAGTGTCATATCTCGCTTCTTATGTATGGGGCAAATTATACCACGACGTAAATCTTCCGGCATCTCCTCTTGCTCCCATACGTGCACCACGATCTCATGAAGTGTGTGATGTAACGCTGACCCTCCTTGTTTGATCAGCTCAGCTGGTATGCCATCAGCTCCGGGGTATTTTTTTTTGATTTGAGCTGTCTTATGGCTTTTAATGCTTCCTCAATGCTTGGTGGTGGCAGCATTTGGTCTTGATCTTGCATTGGTGGAGCCTCTAATTCTTCTGTGAGCTGACCATTTAGCAATTCATTGAAGTGGACTTCCCATCGCTCCAGAATGCCTTCAAGATCGGTGATCAGATTATCCTCATTATCCTTGCAGTAAGTGCAGCGTGGTGTGTACCGCGTCATTCTGCGGATTATTTGGTAGAACTTCCGCGCCTGGTGTGGACCTCGCTCTCTACTTTTCTCTATTTCGCAGACAAGGTTTTTTCCCAGGCACTTTTCTTTTGTCTGTGAAGTCTTTTTCAGATCTTCTGAGCTCTTTGTACTTCCCTCGCGCACCCGCGTCCTATGAGACTGCTGCATTGCCCGGTATGCAGCATTCTTACGTTCAGTCGTTAGTTTGCACTCATCATCAAACCAGTCGCTCCGATCTCTACGACTACTGCCTAAGATGGAATTGGCAGTACTAATGACAGTATTCTTAAGGTGTGTCCATTTCTCTTTTACGCCCGGCATTCTGGCCCCAGGACTTACTCTCCCTCCGTCGAGCTCTTCGAGGGCGAGTCTTAACGCATGACCAAAGGTGTTACTGGTATTCTCATTGCGTAAGGCGGCCGTGTTTATTCGAACCTGATCCGCGGATGCAATACGTCTCCGTAACGCAGTCTGCGCTCGAAAAACTGTACCAATAAGATACTGATCCGAGTCGACGTTGGCACCTCGGTATGTTCGTACCGTCATCAGGCTAGAGTAGTGGCAGAGATCTATCAACACGTGGTCAATTTTTTTTACACTAACGCGCGCACAAAAGGGCATTTTTAAGTACCCTTAAATGTCAGAGCACAGTGCGAGCGGATGGAGAGGAAGTGGATAAGGAAAGGAGGTGTCGATGTATATCTTGAAAGCCTGGACTTCACAACGACCAGGAAACACATGATCAGACAGAACATTCCACATTCGTGTGGTTCGGCTAAAGAATGTTTATTTGTGCGCCTAAAGTCCACTTTCAACGTGAATTGATGCGCATTCACAGATTGACGGGTATCGCGGGGAAATGTCTGAGAAGGCGGAACACATTCAGCAAGTTCAGTTGAGCAACGACCGTGGTAATACCTATAGAAAAGAGATAGGCATGATACGTTGCACCTGTGTTCTAACGACGGAATTGATCGACTTAGGGCTGGGTCCCCAATAAGTTTCACTCCTCGTTTTTTAATCCTGTCGAGCACGTGTAGTGCAGTTTTGGATGCACCTGAAAAAATAATGGAGTTGAACTCCATTTATATATAGTGGCCAGGTTGGATGGAGTGAAGTATCTTTTGAATCTCTTAAGGAACCCCATACATTTGGCTGCACTTTTCGCAGCTTCAAATATGTGGTCATTCCAGTTAAGAGTCGAATTAATTCGTTCATAGACAGTATATTTACTTTTTCGCTCACCTTTGACGACAAGAGACAGCACTGAGTTTTTAGGGCATTGAATTTTACTCGGTTAGATAATCCCCACTGATATATCTTGTTGAGGTCTGAATTCAATCTATCAAGCATAAGTTGCTGGTTGGTAGTGACGTTCGAAGAGTTTGGACGGGAGTGTTCGTATGAGTATGAGAAACTCAACGTGCAAACGAGTGAATTGGGTTGTGAGTAATTCTCTTGTCAATTATTTATAAAGATGAGGAAGAGAGTGAGTGAGAGTGTGGGTAAGGTTTGAAGTAGGTGCCTAGTATGACACGGATTCACTTAACCTTCCACCGACGTAAAAGCTGACGAGCACCAAACACAAGAGAAAGCAGGAGAAATAAATACACCACCGATGTTAAGACAAAACACTGATCCTCCTGGAGAAGGGTGATGGACTGAAACGCGGAATTGATCGACTTAGGGTCGTATGATATATTATATTTTTATTTGGTTTTATTTCTAAATTAAAACATGTTCTTTACTAATGTTAAGTTCTTGACACACGAATTTCAAATGAATGGAAGTTAACGGTAACTTGTTTGGATATGATCCGTGATGACATTTTATTGATTAATCACGCCCCCGAGTTGTGACAACGATTTCCCGAATTTATAATATGCACTGATTTCACTTAAACACTTGGCACACGAATTTCAAACCAATGGAAGGTGACGGTAACTTGTTCCTTCACACGTGTGCTCTCAACGGGGGATGCTATCTGACTCCCCGAACCGGGCGACGTTAACCCAGCCTCTGGTGATTGCGATGAGTTTCCACGCATGTCATCGCAGGGGAAAACAATCTTTCCAGATAGGGTGAATGTCTTTTCCTCTGCAAGAAAGACATGCGAAATACTCGCTGGGCGCAGGAAAGGAAAAATAAACATGCGGCTGGTCAAATATGATGATCGGTGTACCGGCTGGCTGTATCGCCATCGTACGATAGGGGATCGATTTTTGATTGACGTTAAGTCAACATAGCTTCTCTGCGACGGCAAAGGCTACTAGATTTGGGTGCATGTTTATTTTAGGCATTGGATAATGCACAGGAATGCTGGCATGCAGGCAAAAATAATTTCTTCTGTTTACGTAGAGTACACGGAAGCATTTCGTTTAGCATAGCCAGCGTGAGAATAGTGGCTGGTCGTTTAGACAACGAATCATTAGACATGGCCATGGATATGATTGTCTAACGTCAATCATATTCGTGCCCAAATCCCATGATCGGTAGGTAACCGATAAAGGAAATTGGTCGCAACTGTGGCGAACCATGGGATTGGAGCAATATTCATTCATGAACTGTAGCAAGAATATCGGCTCCAGCTGTGTCAACAATTACGCTGGCCAGTGAGTGTTTATCTTTTATAATTGCTGACAAGCCGATCCGATTGGTCTGGCACGGTTCATGTAATATGAATGAAATAATTTGTTTGATGTGCATGCTTGCACTTTACTTTCAAGTGAAAGACAATGAAAGGTAGCTTACGCTGCCCAAAATTGCAGGTAGGTATGGTGTCTTATGGGTGAGGGAAAAGCAGGTTGATTTAAAGAAATGGATGGTTCTTGGGGAAAGCTTTAAAGAACCGCTACAAGAGTACCGAACCCTGGGGAACACCTGCATTAATTTGATGGGAGACACATTTGACACCATCAAGAACCACTTGGATCGAACGGCCAGAAACATAGTCTTTTATCCATTGGATCATGGAATTGTCCACTCCATATGAATGCAATTTTGGAAAAAGGGATGCCAATTTGGTTGCGAGTGGCACCATCAGGTGATACCCAGGTGGCTTTGTGGATATCTTTACGTGGAAACCTGGTACTTGCAACGTTTTTCGATGCTGCCAGTTCGATGACTCGTAGTCCATTGTCGTTAGTATTCTTATGCAAACTATGAGAACCTGCGTAGTGCCTGAAAACCGGCTCACGATCTATTTTCGCGTTCAAATCACCAAGAACGATTTTCATATCGTATCTTGGACAGGCATTGAGGACCCGTTCGACGTTCTTGTAGTATTCTTCCTTTTCGTCGTCAGGGGGCTCCTCTGTAGGTCTGTGAACATTTATGAGGCTTATGTTCTTAAACTTGCCACGCACGGGAAGAGTGCAAAGCCTTTCATCGATTGCATTAAAGCCGATAATGGCAGGCTTCAGTTTTTGACTGACTAGACAGCCTACCCCGAGCACTGGTGTTTTGCATGATAGCTGTAATAAATGTCATGTTCGTTTCTTTGAATAACACCAGTCCCCGCCCATCTTATTTCTTGTAATGCTGTTATGTCAGCCTTATATTCGGACAGGGCATCGGCTAACTGCTGTGCAGCTTGAGCTCTGTATAGTGAGCAGACGTTCCATGAAAAAATTCTTAAATATTTTAGCCATTTTCGTTTCCGTGGTCGTCGTGGTGTATCCGGTCCATATCCGAGGCTTGTTAAATTTGCCATAATAATTCGTTTTTACGGGGATGGTTATTAGCTTTGCGCCAACCTTTCTCAGGATGTCGCTGCATGCATTGGTTTACTACTTGGCGGGTGCCAAAGTAGCTATCCAGGGGTGTCACGTGGAGACTGCATGTCAACTTGGATTGAACAGGGACAAGGATCGCCGCGTTGAAAGCAATCAGTAACTTTGCCCTGTATGTTCGCTCCCATCATATAGTTACAGCACTTGTTTATTTTCATGTGCTAGATGTTGCTGCTTTATTTAGGTTGTTAGATGGCCAAAATGTAGTGTTCACTCTTTACTAAGCATCGATCGTTTTGAATAGTCATCTCGCATAATAATTCTATTACATAGCTCGCTTCTTTAAGTCACCGGTGCACATGCAGCCTGATAGTAGATAAAAATTAGGTGAGTTTGAATACTTGAAATTCTTGGTTTTCTTTTATGATCTGAAAAAGTATTTTCTCCGGGGGAAATTCTCGAATAAGCTATGCCACCCGGAATTAATTAGGATATGTTTTTTTTTTTGCGGAGTATAATTTTCTCTTACCATATGGAGCTTGCAATCCCTGTTGTAACCGGACAGAATTCAGACTTAACATGCCATTCTTAGTGATATTAATGATTTCACTTGCTATGTGTTCTCGTTCGCTTATCAACCTCAACCTCGAACTTTTTGAATTTTAAATTTCATTGCCTGGTGAGTTCGATACGGAATTGAATAAGTTCCTCACTAAGCTAGTTGTTCATTCTGAGTCACCGGACCGCGCGTTGGGCATACTTAAAATTCTTTCTAATACTCTTATTTCGTCTTATAAATTTATTGTATCTGCTCTTTAGCGTTTCAGCCCAACAGAGGAGGGCAACGAGTATCGGGAGAGGTGGATCGCGTGTGCCCCGCATGGGATATTGTAGGCTTGCCTTACTTCAGAAGGGTAACCGTAGTTTAATTTTGTTTAAAGCTTAGTGTATTAGTGACTAAATAGAGGGATAAACAAAAAAGAACAAGTGCAGAAAAAAGCGCCTGGCATATGAGTATCATCGAGTTGTGTGAAGTGGAACATGCCGAGTTTCTTTGTCTTATTAGCTAGCGACGCGGACAAATATCATAAAACGTCGACATCATCACTCTATAAATTATCGTGGTGTGGATATGAGGTAATAAGATTGAATTCAGCGTGGATAAACAACTTACGCCTTTATTCTCTCCAGGTAATTTCGCTTTAGGGGTTTGAAGGTGCTCATGGCACACGAAAATGGAGTGTGGCGAATAATTTCGTCGGATTATTCCAAAAATGGGACATTTGTTTGGATTGGAATTACCACCCCACTATCTGGTCACGATCAGATCGTGTGGCTGGGATTCAATTTCGCGAAATTAAATTGATAACTAGTTGTGCAATTTATGACTTCGTTTAGGTTTGAACTAAATTGATAGTCATGTCTAGACTACTTATCGTGTAGTTACAGTAGGAAGAAAAACAACATTAAATATAGTAAATTAACCAACTAGCGTGGGGCTGGCGATGATTTACTTATTTATTTTTTATGATTGTTATTATTTGTGTTTGGTGCACGTTACTTGGCTGGTAGACAACGTGGAACGTAATACAGTTTAGTACTTTGATACGTTACGACGTGTGGCGTACGTTGTCTATTTGCGTTTTCAAATACTTCGAATTTGAATGGGAGAGTATACAAATCCGAGCAGACAAAACTGCACACTCATTGGCAGCGTTATACGAGTATTCTAAGTTGATAGTTTTATTTTCATTTTTGAATTGGCACACTGTACGTCGTCGTCGTAGGTTAAGTCGGGCTTTCGCTTTTTACCGGCCCTATCGTTCGATCTACGTTGTGTGTTTATACATTTCCTTGTACTGCGCGTTAGAAACGCGTCAAGCACACTCCACTAGTCGAACCAATCAACTAGTGGCGTTTGTGTTTGATTGTGTTCTGTGACCTACTTACGTTTTTAGACGGAAGATTTGGAAGGTGCCAAACATTTCTGAATATAGGAAGTCCAAAGAAAATACCAGGATGGTATATAAGAAATATTTAGCTTGTCGGTAAACGAATCTTGTAGAATGTTGTGGCCTACGTAATTACGTCAAGGTTAGTCTACTCAGCAGGGGAGATGGAGAGGGAGTGAGAGAGGAATAGGCTCGTGTTTGCCACTCGTAGCGTAATCGTTGTAAACAATTCGTTCTTTTATTCTACAAACCTGCCACTTAATGGGATATTGTTTGTGGGTTAGTGAGACGATCATGTATGAGGAAAAAGTAAACATATGTCTGATCACAAGATATTACTTCTTAAAACGACGGTACCTATAAATTTGCTTATGCAATCGCGTTGCCTGTTTGCTTCAGTAGCATAAAATGCATCATTTTGGTGAAGGTATCGAACGCGGAATGCAATAATTTGAAGTGGTTATTGTTGTATCTGCTCGTAGTAGTTTGTATAATGATTTAAATTGCATTAAATTTCTTTGCCGTTTTCGCTGTTTCCCTGGAAATACTTGCTCTCGTATGTTTAGTTTGCATACACAAACTGGTTACATGATTATCCATAATTGAATGTATCTACAATGGCTTGTGTTGTGTCAGCTATTGCATATCAGGTTGAAGTTGTTCAGTGTTGTAGGGGAAATCAATTGGAATGATTTCGCAAACATTTGAGAATTTGTTTGTTGGCGTTGGTTTGATTAAATTACGTGGAATGATAAGGTTGCCTTCAAGTGTTTTCGCTTAAGGAACAAGAATTCGACATTTTTTTAGTAAAACCTGATTTTTTTTTTCAAAAACAGATTTTTGTTGCCAAGAATCAATTTTTTTTTAATGTCAAATTTATTTAAGTCCGTCATATGCATAGCATCGGCTACCGCGGTTCATCTTGATTTTTGCATTAATGGTCTTTTATTTTTCCGCAAAATGCGCCCATAAAAGAAATTTTGAGAGATCCTTAAACGTGCGAGCGGAAGAAGAAGAAGAAGACGAAGAGGAAGATATTGTAAGAAAGTATCGATGTGCGTTGGGTTCATCATCATCATCGGCACAACAACCGGGATCCGGCCTTGGCTATATTTAACAAGTCTGAGGCTTGTTAAATTTTCCATAATAATTTGTTTTTCCGGGCAAGGTTTTTAGCCTTGCGCCAGTACGTTGGGTTCACGTCTTCGAAATTTTTGTGTTGGTTGTAAACCAAAAGAAGAAGGAAAAATGGGAAATATGAAACATTAAATTATTAGTTTAGTTTAGCGGGGCTACCACCCTATTGTAATGTTTCTTTTTTCCACCCACTTTGCACACCATACACACTTTAAATAAAACACTGTTTTTATTTTACACATACATACAATTTATGTTTAAACCTTATCTTTAATTGCTTATATTATGATTACAGCTTACAATGAATTTTTATTTAATTTCATTATTTTATTAAATATTAGGTACACATATATATATGCATGTTACGTAGCCACTTTGCACTTAAATTCATCTAACTTATGAATTCCTGTTGTATTTTTAAAAGTCAATTTAGTGAGTTCATTGGTATCCTATGGGGCACATTTCCGATTATTGTATTTCATCTGCGGGTATATCTAAATTTTATCTCATTGTTCATTTACATTCACTTCGTTTTATATTTTATAATCCATTTTTATTGCGTTTTAATACGATCGATTATTTACACTTTGTTTTTCTTTTTCATTGGTTATTTGTCCTTACTTGATACACCATTTGCTAAAAAGATTTAGGATATTCAAAATACTCGCAAACCACTCGACTACTACTTAGACTTCTTCGCGGCTTTTCTTTTAGAGTTCGTTCTTAGATGCCACCAGAGTTTGCACCACAATCTTCAACACCACACTCGTCCTTTCTTGTAAAATCTTCTGCCTCAGCCAACCAATGCTTTCGCGTCGAACGCTCGGTACCAACCCTTCTCTTTGACCGTCTCGGCCAAGATCCAAAAACCAACTCCACTGTCTCGGCCAACATCTCGAAAACCAACCATCTCTAGTCGTTCTCTCATTTTTTTCTTTGGCTGGAAATCTTTTGTTTCCTCCGCCAAAAAAAATGATCTCTCCTTTTTCCTGCCTGATCCATTTTTCGGTAGATCAAACACAAAAGAAAAATCAATAGTGCATCGTGTTAATGCACATTTCTGATTCCCTTTTTTTGTATTGTTACGGTTTAGGCGAACGTGCAGTTCATTTTATGGTGGCTGTTGTTTTCTTTAGCCGAATGGGCCAGGATCTCTTCGGTGGGGAATCGATAGGAAATATAAAGAGAAAAATCAATAGTGAATCGTGCTAATGCACCTTTGTGATTCTCTATGTTTTTATTGCTTAGGCGAACGTGCAGTTCATGTTATGGTGCCTGTTATTTGTTCTAGGCGAATGGGCAAGGATGTTCCTTGTGGGATATGGTTTGGGTAAACAAACCTTTGAAGGATCATAAAATTGCAGACGTGCAATTTATGATTCTCAACAACTTTACTTGTAAGTTGGTCATCTGGTCCACAGATTAGGATCGAGGGGATTCTGCGTGTTGAACATATGGTTCGTTCTTTCACGTCTTGGATTCAACTTAAATTCAATATGGGCAAATTGAACGTGTAGTTCAATTTGTTTGATATTGAATTGATATCGCGATATTTACTGTATGTGCGATTAATGATGGAGGGTAGCTCCAAAAAAGTAGGTTTTGTGGGATGGGTGGTTGTGGCCGTAACACTATTTATTGGCTTAATTTAAGCAATGTAAGTACTTACAACTAAAGTATATGTAATTTTACAAACTAAAGAACGTAAGAACTAATTTAACTAAACATAACCTAAGATAAACAGGACATATAATGATGGTAAGAGTAGGGGCGGGAGGCGGGGGCAGATTAGAGAGGAAAGTGTAGAAAACGCCGCTTAAGATGGATGGTGAGAATGGTTTAGGAGACGACGCTTGAGATTATGGGTAGAGAGGTGGTGTTTTATTTTTTTGTTTTATGTTATTGTTGTACAAATCAAGGATTTACTACACTTGAACGCCCGTGGCGATTTTATAAGAACTATTTCAATGTCAATCACTTAACGTCTAATACACACATTTTAATACTTTGTTCTTTAACACTATATTTGTATCGTTCAATATTTCAATTAATTTCGGAACTACTTGCGAATCCATTCACGAAAATCAGAACGACTTTCACTGGTTGTGAGGACTTGTATTTCTGATGCGCGTTGCTTTAGTGTGCATTGAATGCCGAATATATGTTTGCCTTCGGTGGCAGTTCGGTCAATTGAACCTCATTTAAAATGAAATTTTTTAGCCATTTTTTGTTTTTGCCTAAATTGAGAGGAAATTTCCTCAAAAATACGAGAAAAAAGTTATAAAGTGATTCGAGACCTCCTTGTACGTTATTTTCAAAAGAAAGTAAACAGTCTAATTGGGCGGAGCACTCAAATAGTCGAGCGCTCGTCGGACGCTCGGCCTCTCGGTTCATACCAGAACAGTTTGAAGAAGAGGAAGATCTACTCTATGGCCCTGGAATCGCAGATTAGCCAAAAACTGCGGTAAGTTAGAAAGAATTACGAATTTTTTTCACGATTTTTCTATTACTCAAACTTTAAACGCGTTTTTTTCGAAACGCAAAATTTCGCACACCGTGCAACGTAGCTCAAAAACTAATCATTCGTTTCAATACATTCAATATATATTTGGCCTCAGCTCCGATTTTTTATTTTTTTATTTAAAACATTGTTATTAAAATTGTTTATAGAAGAAAATCCTTTTTTTTTTCAAACTTCGCCATTTTTGCAAATTTGCAAATTTTAATAAAAGGGGAACGTCATGCGGAGCGTTTTTGCATTAACTAAAGAACCCATTTTGTATTTTTTGTTTCAGATCATTTTTGTGACCTGTATGCTGCACGGCGCATTTTCAAGACGCTGTTTTCAAGCCGCCATTGCACCGTTTTATTGTTAACGATTAGTCTTAAACAAATATTTTCTTTAAATATTATAACGTAAATAAATTGTGCCTTAAATTGCAAATTAATCTACGCATTACATTTTCCAAAAAAAATTCCTGAAAAACAGGCTATTTACATGAGGTTCCCCCCTTAAGGGACCCAACTATTACTAGTCATGATCATCATCATCGGCACAACAACCGGGATCCAGTCTTGGCCTTATTTAGCAAGTCTAGAGGGTTGTTAAATTTTCGATTATAATTTATTTTTACGGGCAAGGTTATTAGCCTTGCGCCATGACTATTACTAGTACTATTTACTAGTACTATTTATAGCAAATAGGACTATTCCTTGTACTATTTACTATTTATTGGCCTACAGAAATCCGGAAGTTGATGACCCCACCGACTAAGCTGCGCCATCGTTACCTGTCCTGTGCACCCTCCTTCCACGCCTGATCATCCGATCCGATCTATTCAAGGTCAAACCTAACATTGTTCTCCCATCTCCGACGCGGCCGTCTTGCCGGTCTCTCTCCCGTTGGTCTACCATCAAGAATTCTACGCACGGTCTTATCGTTGTCCATTCTACCCACATGTCCGGCTCATCTTAATCTTCGCGACGTGATTACTCTCACTATTGTAGGTTTGCGGTATTGTATTGCCCTGCTTCTTCATCATATTTACCGCCAAATATATCCCTTAGAACTTTATTCTCGAATACGCGGAATTTGTTTTTTTTTTCGGATTTGTGAGAGCCCATGTTTCTCATCCAACAACCAGCATGATTGTAGCTCTCTAAACACGGAGCTTTATATTCCGCGATAGCAGTTTGGATTTCAGCAGTTTACTGACTGCGTGCGAACTAGCATTGCCGGAATGCCATCTTTAGTTAATTTCTTTCTACATTTCGTTACTGGCCGTCAGTATTGTTCCCAGATACCTTTTATCTTTCCCCACTTCGGCGTGATACATTCCACTAAGAAGAAGCCGCGTATAGTTTTTGACGCAGCTGCAAGATTCAATGGGAAAAGTTTGAATGACGCCCTATTACCATGACCGAATTTCCTTCAGTCGCTCTTTGGGGTCTTGGTCAGATTCAGAGAAAACCCGGTTGCGGTGGTGGCAGATATTAAAGAAATGTTTCTTCGAATTCAAATGCGAGACGCGGATCATTTTTGGAATAGGTGGATCAAGGAATATCTACCTACTTTGATGCCGAAGAAGTTTTCCGGACGACCCCGTGCAGACCCACAGGTCGGAGACAGTCCTGGTGGTGGATGCGTCACTACCACGAAGCACTTGGCCTCGAGGGGAGGTCCCGGGACCAGATGGGAGAATCAGGATCCTGGATGTGAGGACGACATTTGGAGTACTGCGAAGACCATCCCGCCGGATCGTCGTTTTGGTCCCCATGAAAGCGTCGCCTCAACAGGATGAAGTGCCTTACACTGCGGGGGAGACTGTTGGCGACATAACATACGAAGACGAGGACGGAGCAGCACACGACTGCTGACTGGCAGACTGAGGATCGGCAATTTATACCAGTCTCTCTTTGGTTCTTGTGACAACATGCAAACAAGGGAACGAGGACAAAAGAGAGAATAAAAGCAGCGACATATGGGGAGTACAACCAGTACAACGCAAACACCGGGCAAGACTACAGCGCCCGTAATCCAGAGCGGAGTTCGGTTTGGAATTGCGATAATTAAGTAAAGAGTTCGTGTAACAGATTAAATAGTATTATAGAATGAAATAAAGTAAAATACAAATACAGTCCACTTATTAAATAAGGCGATCTGTACTCGCGATATTATCGAGACGCCGCCTTGCATTAACACCCGTCTTCTATACATTCTCCCTCATCGCACCTCTTATGGTCTTGTGGCGGTTCCACGAACCGCACAATTCACCATAGGCTGAGATGTGTTCGTTCCACCAAGGAACATACTCACTTATATCCGAACTGCACTGTCCCCAAAGTCCACCTGTTCACCCGACCAAAGGTGACATTCATACTGGTGTCAACAACCCCACGTATCCACAGATACGTAGGCCACATCCCGAACAATTTTCCTACCCCTGCACGGCGATCGAAGGACATGGCCCAACATAGAAATTGTGTATCGATCCATCAACTGGATAAACACAAACGGTTGGCACAGCTGCGCCAGATGTCGACAAACATCACATCCCCGGCGATAATCCGCCGGCAAAACCTTTGTCCCTGCTGCAATGCACTTCGCCTAAACAAAGGCCGCGGCGTAGCAACAGCAATAAAGGAAAACGCTGTTCCCATAGGCAAAACAAACACGATCCCAGAATCGCCTAAAGTAAACCACACATTCGATTGGTTGCATAAGCAACGCAACAGAAATATGAAAATTTTGATGGACCCACAGTCGGCAACCCCCGCGTCTGTATGTGTGAGTGCGATCTTCTCTGGTGGAGAGATTCTCGGTTGAGAGAAAGTCACCACCCAGGGAAAGCGAAAGGGAAAAGAAAACTATGGGGTGAATAGAATCATCCCCAGAGAAGAAAGGACAGTCGACAAAGAGAACCCTGGCGAGGAGGTTGATCCGAGCAGCACGATAACACGAGAAAAAAACTGTTCGACCCGAAGTTTAAACCTTTCAAAAGTAGGCGAGTTAACTTAAGGGGGCACTCCTGTAAATAGCCTGTTTTTCAGGAATTTTTTTTGGAAAATGTAATGCGTAGATTAATTTGCAATTTGAGGCACAATTTATTTACGTTATAATATTTAAAGAAAATATTTTTAAAGACTAATCGTTAACAATAAAACGGTCCAATGGCGGCTTGAAAACAGCGTCTTGAAAATGCGCCGTGCAGCATACAAGTCACAAAAATGATCTGAAACAAAAAATACAAAATGGGTTCTTTAGTTTATGCAAAAAGGCTCAGCATGACGTTCCCCTTTTATTAAAACTTGCAAATTTGCAAAAATGGCGAAGTTTGAAAAAAAAGGATTTTCTTTTATAAACAATTTTAATAACAATGTTTTAAATAAAAAAATAAAAAATCAGAGCTGAATCCAAATATATATATTGCATGAATTGAAACGAATGATTAGTTTTTGAGCTACGTTGCACGGCGTTCGAAATTTTGCGTTTCGAGAAAAACGCGTTTAAAGTTTGAGTAATAGAAAAATCGTGAAAAAAATTCGTAATTCGTTCTAACTTTTGCTAATCTGCGATTCCAGGGCCATAGAGTAGATCTTCCTCTTCTTCAAACTGTTCTAATTGAGCCGTTTTTTCCTGTTGTCGAAAAGTACGAGCCTCCTTGGTGGCATCAAGCCCAATTAGATTGTTTACTTTCTTTTGTAAATAAAGAGTACAAGTATGTTTCGGATCACTTTCTAACTTTTTTCTCGTATTTTTGAGGAAATTTCCTATTAATTTAGGCAAAAACAAAAAATGGCTAAAAAATTTCATTTTACATGAGGTTCCCCCTTAAGTATTATTCGAACTTTAAAAATATTCTCTGCGTAAAACAAAAATCAGTTTATTATCACTCCAGAAAGTCAGTCTGCACTGTTTGTTAAGAACTTTTATTATACTAAGCTATGCGTTACAACTGTGCCTTAAATCGAAAAAGAAGGCCTGAGTTTATACTTTTTCACAAGCGAAATTTGGGTTTTTTCAGAAAATTACCATTTCTGGTAGAAAAGCAATTAAGCCATTAAAGGGTTTTCCCCGAGTTGGTGTCGGTTGACAATATTTTGTGAAAAACTAGTCATAAAAGTTTATTATTCATTTTAAGAAAAGTGAAAATTTACGCTTGAGTCTATAATTTTTCACAGCACTCTACGTCTTTACCAACTTTACCAGGCGGTTCAATTTGAAATATAATAAATACCTTTCCAAGAATGCTCTAAATTGTCCAACGTGAGTGCCGAAATAATGCGTTGCAGAACGGCCAAAGGTGACTCAACGACTTATTAAGCCAATAGAGCTGAAACAACGCTCTCCCGGTGTTTTTAAAATCTGAAAACATCGCACATTCACAAACTCAATCTTTTGCCGAGAACGAAAAGTTTCCACATGTAATTCATTAACAACATATCTTATTATCCATCGATGTACAATTTTTCCGCCACAATATTTACATTTCGCCACATTTGCTGGCGAACATTGGGTCAAAAATGTTTACTTTGTTTATAAAAATAAACCTTTTTGGGGAATCCAATTTTAAATTTAAATTGAGATTCTTCGAATTTAAGTCTTAGTTCTTGGTGCAGACACTCTTTACATCTAAACAGTTTTTCTTTGTACTTTTGAGAACAAACACAGCAACATTTGTGATTAATTCAGCTAAAATTATAATTGATAATCTAAAATAGAGAGAAACAAAAGTTATGATCGACTAAATATAAGACTTGTATAAAAATGGGAAATTTATTTCTTCACACGCTTGCCTAGGTATGTGTTTACTCTTCCCAACCGAAACTTGATTACCTTAAACAAGACCGTTTAAAAACACGGCACATGTAGAAACTATTTAATTATACAAACTGTGATCTTTTTTTCTTCCAACAGACAAACAAGCGTCCAAGGTATAATACTTGGTTTCTGTGGGTTGTTTTAAATTCACGACCATCATCTGTTTATTTAATGTTGTTTTCAAATTGTGTATTTGATTTGTAACTGCATATTAATTCGAAATAAAAAAATAAATAGAAAATAATATTTCCAATAGAATCACCTCATACAGAAGTGATAGGAGGAATGGCTGCGTCATCTACAGCTACTACACAAAAGTGTTCTCTTGTTGTATCTCTGAGTAATACATTTATGAATGAAACACTTTTAGTTGCAATTTGTATCTTTTAATTAGCAACAATTATGTGTAAATGACATCGTGTAACTTTTCCCCTAACATTTCTCATTCATCGTACGTCGCTGAAAATTTACGATCCAATGGGCGCACGTGTAGGCAGAGTGTAGATATCGAACACGTGGATACCGCTTCTAACTATTTTCAAAATTGAGATAGTCTAGTGCTCTTTGTCAAATTATTTCGCATCTACAATCTCTCTGTTGATATACATACAATTAAGTTCAAAATATTTGTTGCCGGAAAGTATTTCCTGTTAGAGATACGGCAATTCTTGTTGGGGGTATTTCGTCGTTCGTTTTGATGGTCAGAAATTTCAGAATTATTATGACCTGATATTTCGAAAGACAACAACAATAGTGGGGATAGATATGTTGGTGACGGAATGATGATTATATGAGAATATTTTATGTATACAATATTAATTTAATTTTAATACGGTCAGCAATATTTTTGTGTGCGTCCGGTATGCGTCCCTAAAACTAGAATCACGTGTGATGATTGCTTGCTAAAATTTTGGCAAATATCTTTGCAGAGGAATAAATATATAAAATTGAATTCAATTTTCCTTATTTTCTATTCTTAGCTACTTGCCTTTTTTATTGAATTTATTATTTACTCCGCTGCGGTTGATGTCAACAACCACAACACGTTGAAAACACATGTTTACGTCTGTTAACCTAAATCAGGTAGCCTCGTTGAAACTTGGCTTTTTTTACATAGGGCGTAAACTGTTGGGAACACCGCTTGTTGTTGACCCATCTCAGTGGGAAGTGCAGGGTGGGATGTGAACAAAATCAAAACGCACGTCATAGATATTTTTAGGCAATAATTCTTATAAATTGTCGCCCAAAAGTGGAATCAATTTTTGGAAAATGTGGCTGATATGGCATTCCTCACTTGCTTTTTTGGAAGACGCCGGAATGCATAAACACGCGTAGTAACATTTGTGGCGGAGTGGCTGGCATAAAAGGAAGTGAAAAGCCACAAGCTTACTTCAAATAGGAACCATTTTTTTAATTTATTTTGTTAATCGCTTAACAACACGCGCACGCTTTTGGAGGACCCGATCAGTTCCAGAGTTGTTCTAATAATGACTGTCTTATTGAGTCAATATCGAACATCCTCGAAATCTTTAAGACGAATCGCAAATAATCAATTCATAGGAACCGCATTCATTTCCACTGATGGCAACCAAGATTGTCTTACTTTGAATTATGTTTGTATGAATATTTTTGTCACCACAGATTAGTGTGAATGTACCGATCCCCGGAGCCGTAGTTTGATTTGATTTGATTTGGTGAGGGCAGAACTCTCATATATTTAGCTTAGTACAAGGGATATATAACAATAGGTGATTATTTTAACAACTAACTTAAAACTCAGGTATGGATAACTAACAAAGTAGATCAACGGCGGTGTAAGTGGCTGGACAAGGGTAGTGTTAAGTTATTTTAACCCAACGCACTTAACACACATTTGAAGAAAACACTCTTTGTTTTTTTTTTATTATTAATTGTTTAATTAAAAATTTAAACTCATTTATTCTTTCAGTGACATATTTGGTATGATAAATGGTTGTGTCCATAGAAATCTTTTTTTGTATGTTTAACACTTGGCTTCCTTCATTAAAAACTCTTCAAAGTATCTAAACAAATTATCTTGTTAAGGGGGTATTCTGGTCTAGACGCACGAATTTAACGCAATTTTTGAAGTGCTGTAAAAAAAAGCAATCAATATTTTTACTATTCATTTTTTTATAGGATGTTTATTAATATTTCAAGAATACAGTAAAAATGGCTTAGACCGCGCGAAACTTCACGTGAAACTTTAAACGCGTTTTTCTCGAAACTGTCTTTTTTAAAACAATACCCACGATTTTGCAAGTTCTACTGAACCGATTTACTTCAAATTTAGTATATGTCTTCTTTATAGGCTTTTCTATTGCATGAACTATCCTCATCCCCAAATTTCAATATTAACTATTTTTAAAAAATTCGAAAAACTAAAAAAAAGTGGTACAAAAATAAATATTTTTTTCAAGCAGTCGCCATTTTGTTGAAAAAAATTTTTTTTTCAACTTTTTTTAGTTCCAACGGTAGAGGCATTTCTGTAAATTAATAATCTTTCTTTTTTCAGATTGCTAGGAGGGTTGAATCGTGGGTATGGTCGCGTGCCAACTTTTTGAGATCCCCCACTTCATCAGCTGCTAACTTTTTGAATTTTGAATTTTTTACTTTACATTTTTTTTACTGTATTCTTGAAATATTAATAAACATCCTATAAAAAAATGAATAGTAAACATATTGATTGCTTTTTTTTTACAGCACTTCAAATATTGCGTTAAATTCGAGCGCCTAGACAAGAATACCCCCTTAACACTCACTCACACCGCGCACCACTTGAAGACCGTCTCTGTCAAAAATCCCGAACCAACTCCTCTCTATTGCGATCATTCGATCGGAGGAAAACTTTTTTCCACGTTAACCAAAGGCAACGTGTTATTTTCCTTTTTTCTTTTCTTCGCTGACCTCACATAAAATCCTTTGTACCCGGATCTCTATTGTGAGCCAGCGATCTTTTGTTTGATCCTTCGGTAATTTTCCTAGGATTGATGATTACCATAAGTCATTAAACATTACTTGGGTTTTTTTAGTAATGTTTGGGATTGGTATTTACCACGGGTGTTTTTGGTAATTACATTTTAATGGACAACAGTGTCAAAGATATTTTGTATATTTTAATGGTATTGTTGTCCAGGAATCCTATTCACAGGCATCGCTCTTTGTTCCATTTAGGAAATGTATCCATACAAGGGATTAAGAGAAACGGTGCCGCAATTGAGTTTTGTTCTCAGATGTACTTCTGGACTCTATGGTTTTATTTTCTAGCGATGTCGGTGGAGAATTTTTCTTAGCGGATTGGTATATTAATCAATCCGCAGGGGATTGACCTTGAATTGAATGGGGCTTCGTCCGGTATGGATGTTTGAGTGGGTGGTCTTGGAAGGAAACATACCCCCCCCCCCCCCCCCCCCCCCCCCTTACAAAATATTATTATTCTTTGAAGGAGAATAATACGCCTTGGGTGTCTATAGGATATGTGTGAGCCGTGAGGTTTGTGTTCGTGACGGGTTACAAAACAAATGTATTTATCTTTGTCCCTTTAATTTATTTTATATTTGTTTGGCTTACACGTGTTGGGACTATAGTTTTTAATGTTTTACTTATTTGTTTGTTGTCGTATATATTTGTTCTTATATAATTCCTTTATTTAATTTTTAGATTTAAGTATACAGTATGAATTTGTTGGTTGTTTGTTAGTAGAATATCAGTGTTCTTGTAAACTAACATATTTTTATATACGCGTGTTTTTTTATAAGTTTGTTTATTTTCTACTATCCGCAGGGGATTACCCTTATATGATCCGAAATTTAATGGGGCTTCGCCCGGTATGAATGTTTGGGTGGGTGGTCTTTGTACCAGTAGCAAGAGAATAGGGCGGAAGCTAAAGAAGGGAGTATGAGGGCGGGTGCGGGTTGTGTGAGTGTGGAAGAGGTTAGTAAGGACACGAAATTTGTAAGTAGTTTAAGAATTATTCAAATTAGTGTTATCTTAATGGTTCTCCCCTGATGGTAGTGTTGGCTCATCGCACCTACGCCTTCTGTTTTTTTTTTTGATTCGGTAGAAAGGTGCAAATCTCCAAAAGATACCTCTGGACCGATCCAGAGCCATACCGGGTTTTTACAGACTAAAACCAGCTCCCGCCAGGCATGTATTCCCGTTGATCCCCGCCGACCTTTCTTTTAGATATTCCATCCTGGGGCGGGACGGAGTTTACCTGTTACTCCGCTCGTCGCGTTGCAACTCATGTCACATAGAATACCATTGGTTACGGATCATGCCTGTTTTGAACTCAGCATGTATTATCCTACTCCTGTCCGTCCCATATGTCTCTCCAAAATCGTTCCTGCGGTCTCGAATTTCACACACTCTGTGAGTACGTGTTCCGCATTTTCTATTTTGCCTTAGCAATACAAGCAGTATGGGTGATTCACATACTTATATCTGTGCAAGTATTGCCGGAAGGATCCATGTCCCGATATTAGCTGATTCAAATGGTAGTTCAGCTCGTCATGTTTTATTTTCACCCATGTTTCTAAATCAGTTATCATGCTGTGGGTCCATCTTCCTTTGGTAGAAGAATCCCAACTCGTTGCCATTCTCTTAGGCTTGAGAGCTCTAATTGTGACCGCATTCTCCGACGATTCTCTTGGGAGACCTCATGCAACGCAGCGTTTTCTTTCGCTGCAATGTCAAGTGGGTGGGTGCACAGCATACTCTTAGTGATACCAGCCTATGTGCTGAGTTCACTCCCCTCATGTATGACTTATACCGTGCGGATCCTGCCCATATGTGAGCTGCATACATTATAATGGATCCGTTGACACTGGTTATGAGTTTCCTTATGTGGGGCCGGGGTCTTCCAACATTGGGTAGCAGTCTCCCCAAAACTTTGCATTCTCTTGCCGTTTTTTCACTCGTTTTCCTCAGGTGTTCCTTGAAGCTTAACCTGTTGTCGAGTATAACACCAAGATATTTAATATAGGGACTGGATCTGATTACTTGTCCTTCTATTTCCATATCAAGGTGTTCAACTTTCTTGCAGCTAGCCAAGTCATCTAGATGTTTAGCTACAACCACTATTGCCAAATCATCTGGGTACCCAATGATTCTAGTCCCTTCTGGTATATTGACCTTGACCACACCATCATAAATGATATTCCATAACAGCGGACCTAATACGGAACCCCGAGGTACACCCGCTGTTATTTTGTATTCTTGTAGTACCTCATCTGTGTCATAGAGCAGTCTTCTATCCGAGAGATAGTTTGCTAGTATACGCACCAAGTAGGGTGAAACTTGTAGATTGCGCAACGCTTCTAGAATCCGATTCCAATTCACCGAGTTATACGCATTTTTAATATCTAGAGTCACCACCGCGCAATATTTCTTTGTACCACTTAGCCATCGTGCTCCAGCTATCGCATTGCGAGCGATGACGCACACCACAGATAGTGCCTTACCGGTTGATCTACCTTTTCGGAATCCATACTGCGATTCAGAGAGCCACGATGTCCTCAGTGAATTGTTCCAGGCGAGTGGCAATTACTCGACCAAGCAGTTTTCCTGTTGTGTCCACCATGCACAACGGGCGATAAGACGACGGCGCTTCTGGATTCTTGACTCCTTTTGGTATAAGCACAAGCCGCTGTTTTTTCCGTCGTTTAGGAAATTGTCCTGTTTGAAGGCAGGTTGTGAAGAGACTGCTGAAGACTTTCGGCTTTTTTGTTATAGCAGTCTTCACTACAGCATTAAGAATACCATCCAGAGGGTCATGTTTTTTAAGAACCCTTGCACCCAAGAGCACCTCTTCGGTGGTTACGGGAGGTATCTCTTCTTCAATGATACTCCACTCCTCTTGCACTCGCAACACCTCATCACACTGCGGGAAGAGGACAGCAGCAATTCTTGCCATGTCCGTTTTCCTTTTTTGCATTTGACTACTGTTGTTCTGTAGTCTTTTCATGACGACCCTGTAGGCGCTGCCCCACGGGTTGTTATTTAATTCGTCCCTTAGGTAGCAGAACGCATCATATTTACCTTTGTGGATTACATTCCTCAACTCTTTCCGTTTGTTGACGAATTCCGCATGCAACTGAGGGTAGGTGTTGCGGTTTCTTGCTCTTTGTTGTAAGCGTCTTAACCTGTTGCACTCCGATCGCACATGGGCGATTTCTGAGTTCAACCAATACACTGGTTTGATAGCCCCTGCTGGTTGGCCTTGTCGTGGCATAGAAGTATCACATGCGTTAGTTAGCCACTTCATGACTTTTCCAGCCTGCTTGTTCGCATCGGCCTCTGCGTCAAACTGTTCGGTTTGGTCTTCCAGTATATAATTCAGCAATTCCACATCGAGGTCCTTCTCTTCCCACTCATTTTTCTGGGCTTTCTTCATTAATTTGCCAGCGATGCATCCCCTGTGTGGTAATATTTCGTACATCACGGCTTGGTGGTCACTATGGGTGTAGGTATCCAAAACTCGCCACTCCATACTTCTTGCCAACATGGAGTTGGCAAATGTGATGTCGATTTTGGACCGGCCCCTCTCGTTTATGACGGTGTCATCAATACCATCATTAAGCAACACATCTAGAATTGCAGGGGCTTCAAGTAATGCCTGGCCTCTACTCTTGGTCCTTGTGCTTCCCCGTTCTATTGCTCAAGCGTTGAAATCTCCAGCAACTATAAGCGGGCTCTTATCTCTCGCTTCTTGTGTTGTTCTGTCCAGGAAGCATTTGAAATATCCTATTTGCCACCTTAGCGGAGCGTAACAACAGTAGAAATGAATTCCTCTGATCTTAGCATAGGCAATTCCTTCCAGCCGCTGGACACTTCTGCATTTCATGGGGGAATTTCCAGTTGTCCAGATGGCCGCTGTTCCGCTGCTGTCTTCCTCCCATGTAATAGTACCAGTGCCAGGCATCCAGTGCTGCTCGTTGGCACCATTTTCCTTAACCGTTTGCGAAAGGAGATCTTGTGCGGCTCCACAATGGTTTACCATAAGTTAATTTAAATGCACTTAAACCTGACCATTTTTATTGAGGAGATTGGACATCGCGTTTTAAATACTCGGCATTTGCAACTGTTGAGTGGTGGTTCCCGCCTTCGCATCCTGATTCGCAGAACATGCATTTGGGTTGTGTTTTACAATCCATTGCTTTGTGGCCTTTTTCACCGCATTTCAAACAGTTTTCCGAACGATCTTCTTCGGATTTGCAGGATTTCGCCGCATGGCCGTATTGCCAACATCTGAAACATCGTGTGCGTGTGATGTGTTCTCGAAGTTTGCATCTGACCCATCCAACCTATAGCCACCAACATGCTAGCCTTTTCTCTTGGTATGCGGATCATGCCAGCCTGCGTGTCCTTCTTAAACTCTTTACCACTTCCTTTGGGATCGCGTTCAGCGCAGGGAATTCTATAGCGATCGCTGTCAGGATTTCCTCCACAGTGGTAACCTCATCTAAATAACGACACTTAACCGTGATTTCCTGTGACACTGTTTATTATATCTGTATTCATACAAACGCGGGTTTTGTAGGTTAGTAATACTTATTTAAATTTTATGTTGCGCGAGGCCAAACAGATAGTAATGCTTATAAAACCAAGACAAGAGAAACCCCAAACAACACAGAATTAGACTTATTTAAAAAGAAAAAGAAAAAGAAAAAAAAATTGAAATAATACTCTCCGTTCCCGTATCGTATTCGTCCTTCCTTCCGGGACCCATCCAAAGCTCCCATCTCTGACCTGAAAGTGACTATGAGGCAGATACTGTTTTAATGCTATGTTAAAGGATTACCTTCTTCTTAATTTGCAGTTTAGTACTCACAGTAAGGGATGATAATCCGGAATGACTGTATTTTCTGTACCCCAAAGCTACAATAATGAGAATAATCGAGTCCCGAAGATTACGACGGGCCGGACATGTAGCGAGGCTGGGCAACGACAGAACCGTACGTAGAATTCTTGACGGAAGACCAACGGGAAAGAGATCAATTAGAAAACCGCGACGAATATGGAAGGACAATGTAAGCCACGACGTTGAGGAAATCGGATCACAGGGCGAAGCGTGGAATGATAATACACAGGACAGGAAACGATGGTGAGGTCATGAACTTCCAGGTTCATGCAGGCGATTAAATAATAATAATAATAACGTAGTTTAAGACTTTATTTTCGATTGGTTGTAAGACGTCGCTCTATCTTATAGCGTTTGAAATAATAATAATAACAGCTCGAATCACGAAAAAAATTTTACCTAAGCGCTACACGCCAGGCTACTGACCGTGTTTAGAATTTGATTTCAGAACTCGACTATATTCCACTGGTGTGAATTATTTTTATTTATCGCTTGGTATACGGTTCTGATGTATTTTTCTTATTCGATTTTTCGTTCGGTGTTCTTCACTATTTTTGCTTGTGAATTATGTGTGTATCTGGTAGAATCGCTACACACCAATGTTGACCGCAAATAACAATTAACTTCTTTCGTGATTGTCTGTTTACAAGTGACTCTATTCTCTAAAATGTTTTCTCTTAAAAACTAAATTACATCACAGTAATCGTGGTAAATGAAAAAGAGAATTGGATTGAACGGATCATTGGGCTCTTTTATTAATTTCCTTCGACATTTCGTTACTGGCCGTCAATAACGTTCCCAGATATTTAAATTCTTTAACATTTTCAAATATCTTGCCTTTGACGTTTATAAGTGTTCCCTGAGGCTTACCTGCTCTCACCGTAATCATGTTTTGTTTTGTCTTCATTTATTTATGGGCCCACCTCTTCTGCCGCTGCATGATGATTTCACTGTTTTTACTTAGAGTTTCTAGATTATCGCCCAGAACGGCGATGTCATCCGCATATGCGAGCACTTGTGTGACCTCGTTCAGGGATGATCCGGCCATGTTGTCGTCGTGTACCTTTCTGATGACATACTCGAGCGCAAGGTTAAAAAAACATGGTGAGCGGCTATATCCTTGTTTTAGTCCGTCCCGGATTTTAAATTGTTCTGAGAGGTGGTTTTCTATTCTAACTCGCCCTTTGATTTCGTTCATGCAAATTTGAATGAGGGCGGCATATTTTTTCGGGATTCCCAGCTCAACTACCATATGGTAGAGTCGTTGCCTTGCGACTGAGTCGAAGGCTTTTTTGATGCCAACGAAAAGGTGGTGAACCATCTCTCCGTATTCCCACTTCTTTTCCAACAATTGCCTTACTGTGATCATTTGGTCCCTCGTTGACTGGCTCCTACGGTATCCGCACTGGTAGTCTCCCAGTATTTCTTCTCCGTACGGCATGATTCTCGCCAGTATGACATTTGTTAGTATTTTGTATGTGGTTGGGAGCATTGATATTCCTCTGTAGTTTTCGCACTCAGATCTGTCGCCATTTTTGAAACCCATTTCAACTATTGAGGTTTCTCATTCTTCGGAGTGACTTCCTTATCCCATATTGTTTTAACCAGTTGGTGGATCTTTCAAACGGTTGCCTCTCCTCCATGCTTCATAAGCTCTGTCGGTATGCAGTCGACTCCGGCAACGCTAGTTGGCACGCAGTCAGTAAACTGCTGAAATCCAAACTGCTATCACGTAATACCCGGGTCTATAGAACCATAATCATGTCGATTGTTGTATACGGATGCGAAACATGGCCTCTCACAACACGGGAAGAAAACAAATTCCGCATATGCGATAAAAAAGGTTTAAGGGGTATCTTTGGCGGTAAATATGACGAGAAGGCAGGACAATGGAGGAAACTCCACAACCACGAATTGGAAGAGCTATACCACAAACCTACAATAGTGAGAGTAATCAGCTCGCGAAGATTAAGATGGGCCATGTGGCGCGAATGGGGAACAATAGGACTGTGCGTAGAATTCTTGACGGTAGACCAACGGGAAAGAGACCGGTAGGACGACCGCGACGGAGATGGAAGGACAATGTTAGGTTTGACTTTGAGGAGATCGGATCAGATGGTCAAGCGTGAAAGGATAGCGCACAGGACAGGGGACGATGGCGGAGTCGAGTCGATGAGATCATGAATTTCCGGCTCCCTACAGGCCAATAAATAGTAGTAGTAGGATCATGTGGGTCGAGCGTGGAATTCGGATGCCTTGCATAAAATAATTCTCACGGATAGTTCATGAGACTCGAACGTGGAATCCGGATGCCTTGCATAAAATCTTTCTCATGGATGGTTCATGTGAATCGAGCGTGGAATCTAAGTGCCTTGCATAAAATCATTCTCATGGCTAGTTCATGTGCAATTACCGAAATCTAAAACCCTGTCTGGCATTCGCGTCTATCACATCATCCGTTCTGAGTGTGGGAAAGGTGATGGAAATATGAGAATTAAGGTATTTTACAATGTGGCAGGAAAGAAAGTGGAATGATTATGTTAATTGTTACAGTGGGGTGTGCAAGGAAGTATGGAATGTGCGTCTAACATTCTCAATTCTTAATTATAACATTCTTAATGCTTAATTACAACATTCTTAATTCTTAAATATGACATTCTTAATTCCAAAAAGTGGGGAAGGAATTGTGATATATTCCCACACACTTACAGACATGCAGTCATAGAGAAAAAAACCGAGTACTCAAAGAAAATCAAAAAATAAATCATCAGAGTAACTAACACGGCAGTCCATAGCTTAAGGCGAGGTTCTTATCTAGAGACCCAAAAGTGACGTGTTTTTCTCAAAGACGCAAGCAAATAGCAATGTCAAATTTTGTACATATATTTACTAAGTATTTAGGTATACATGAACTTTTTATTTTTTTTGTGAAAAATATTAAAAATAGTAAACTGAATAGATGGCACAGTGTAACGATTCGAAAATAGATACCCAATCGGTCTCCATCGTAGCGTTGTTTGCTGCAGTTTCCCCACTCTCATTGGGTGGCGTGAAATCCCAATCCTCCCCAAGTATTCTGCACTAAAAATCATTTAAGATGGACAGATAAGTACAGGGAATCGTTTGTTGTATTCCAAAATACTACCCTTATTCGCTTTAACATTAATCTCATGTCCTTTCTAACACAACCTTTAAAACTACATCCGCACATATCTTACATTCTCATTTAATACAAGTCATAACTAAACAGACACAATATTCTATATCCAGTCGCTTACAGCACATTTAAAAACATGCCCCTTTTCATAACAAGCACATTTTTCATTTCAAAACATAGCCACTTTGATTTTCGTTCAAAGTTTATTCAAAATTATAAACAGAGACTTCTGGATTGTTTTGTTCATTTTATACGACACAGTTAGTTGGAACAAAATGTTCTATAAAAACAGGAAAATTTATATTGTAAAGGTAGTTCAGAATAGAGCTCAGCTTGAGATAGCTTAGTTCAAATAACATAAATAAAAACTATAATTATAAAGAAAATATATTTTAATAAATATATAACCCCTACGCTCTTCCCTCGAAAGAGGAGCACGGCGCTGGAGACGTAACACGTTTTTCAGTCAGGCTACACGGAATACTCACTCAGATCAAAATTTATTATAATTATTTATTGGGCTGTAGGAACCCGGAACTTCATGACCTCACCGGCTCGACTCCGCCATCGTTCCCTGTCCTGTGCACTCTTCTTCCACGCCCGACCATCTGATCCGATCTCCTCAAGGTGCAAAATTTAAGGAGTAGATATTTATACTACTAGTTAATGGTCTGTAGGAATCCGAAAATTCATGGCGTCACGCATTCGGCCACGCTACCGTTTTCTGTCCCCTCACGTTTCGTTACTTGAGTAAATTTCTTCAAGTATACACTTTAGATTATTCTCCCATCTCCGTTGTAGCCTCCGCACTGGTCTCTTTCCCCTTTGTGTTCCGTCAAGAATTCTATGTTGACCACACTGACTTATCAAACTGCCCTCGTAGTATGTCATTAATGTTTGAATATGATTTCGGACTTGTGGCCTCCGCGGGTGACTCGTATATGACGTAATCTGAGGTCTAATTTTCGATCAGTCTTGGAACCATTTCTGGTGGCAATAACGCGTTGCATATTGGCTTCCAAGTGTTTACTAGTCTCTGGCTTATTAGAGTGTGACTTCAGATATCCCTAAAAAAATAGTCCAGAGGTCTTAAATCACATGAATGTATCCATGTAATGTTCCATTTTCCTTTTATCTCACATCCATAATGGATACAAATCGAATTCCCATCCAATATCATATCCCCAAATCCACGTTGAATTCAACTTCAAGCAAATTAAAATTCAATTGTCGAACACTGAATTCAATTCCAAAAATCCAAATATCACAATGCATATTTTCACATGCATTGTATGTACAATCAAACACGTGTCTAAACAGCCCATGTCCATTTGATCCGCCGATACATAATTCCGACAATCTAAACATCACAATGCATACGCATTGTAACCAGGTGTTTTATAACATGCACAGATAGACCCAAATTGCCATCCATATTCTCACCAATTTCCCATGGACTCTGACCCCATTTGAAGTGCAATATAAACTCTTGTTTGCATTTGCCAGACATGCTAATGGATAACAAACAAATCTCAAAAAGGATCAGCGACAAGGGGCGATGTGTTCAGACTTTGAGGAAGAAGAAAAAGTAGATCAGAAAGTAGTCAGTATGTAGCGCGAGTAGTGTAAAGAACTCACAATAAAGAGTACGCTAATATAAACAGTCTGTGTTTAACTACGGTTACGGCTGTGAACGGAGTTCCTTGGTGACTGTGTTGGTTACGGTGATCTTCGAATGTATAGTTTAACTTTATAAATGTGCGGTCCTTTTATTTCTCAAGCAAAGTTGTGGTACGCTGTGTTAAATAACATTATCATCATCATCATCTGCACTACAACCGGGCTTCGGTCTTGGGCTTATTTAGCAAGTCTCTCCACTGTTATCCGGTTCATATTCATCATCATCATCGGCACTACAACCGGGAGCCGGTCTTGGCCTTATTTAGCAAGTCCTGAGGCTTGTTAAATTTTCCATAATGATTTGTTTTTTTTCCGCGCAAGGTCATTAGTCTTGCGCCAGAGGCTCCCCGACGATGAATCGAACCTCGGTCTCCCGCGCGACAGGCGGGTATACTAACCACTATACTATCGAGGAGCGCATCCGGTCCATATCCGAGACTTCTTAAATTGTCCATAATAATTTGTTTTTCCGGGCAAGGTTATTAGCCTTGCGCCAAAAATGACATTATAGAATGGAAAATTGTGCGTTTGGGTTCGATTAACTCTTTCCGTCTGTGTGCATCGCTAACTGTAGCCAAAGCGTTCTAAACTGAGTGGTATTGTCCTGCGTTTCACCTGTCCATGGACGGCGCATCCCATAGTGGCTATCACGGAAAAATTAAAGACACAGCCATGTGTCCACGTTGACGCAAGGCTAATAACCAAGTCAATTTAACAAGTCTTGGATAAGGACCGGATACCGGTGGAGAGACTTGCCAAAATAGACCAAGACCGGATCCCGCTTGTAGTACCGATGATGATGATGAGTGCCTGGAAAGCCACGAAAGCCGACCAAAGCGGTCAAAAGATCAATCCACCTATGCACGCTATAGGTTCGCCTCTCCCGAGAGAAGTCTAATTAAAAAATAAAAAAAAAAAAAAAAAAAAAATAAATAAATAAATAAATAAATAATGCATAGTGGGACCAAGACCCAAAACACAACAAGCATCCATTCAGGATTCATCGTTCGGTTCTCTTCCTCGCTTAGTCGAGAAGCACGGAAGCGAACCGTACAATATCCAGTAGATAGGTCCAATACGCGATATCAATCGTTCTTCATGTAATTGTTTCAGTAAATTAATTGTAGCATGCGCTGGAGGGCATGCGGTGTGGCTCTGCTTTCTTCGAACTCCAAGTGCCCACTCCAATTGCGATGAAAACAAATTAGTAATCATGTATCTGGACCGGTCTCCGTTGACTAACATTTTTGGAAAAAATATGTTTCTATGATTCCTTCGGTCAATAAAGCACTCAACAACTACTCGTAGATCGCTTTCACTCCAATTTCAGGCAAAAATGAACTTCGTCATTGAAGAACATTTTGTATGTAGAGTTTGCATTGATGTGAAATAAATTGAATCATTATTTTCAAAGTCAATTTCAACAATTTGTCAACATTGCTCTGGTGTACGACTACTCATTATAAAATAGCAAACCAAACTAATCAAAAATAAACTGTCAGCTGTCAAATCGACTGCCTATAAAAAAAGTGTTGCCAGCCAAAAATCTAAATTTCGAAATGAAACACGGATTACATTAATAGTTTTGGAACATGTTATTACAGAATAAACGTATGAAATGCAATTTTTGATGTGAAAATCACCAGATTAATCAGTTCGTTGGGTGGTACAAAGCTCAACAACGTAAATCTCACATATGGTGTGTATTGCTATAGAAAACCAATAAATGAATTCTCTACCATCAGTGCCAATGAGTTTTTTACAAACATTTATTATTAAAACTTCATGGCACTTTTTTTCGCCGGACAAATTTAATCTTCTCATTTCCCAATATAATCTATTACAATTTATTTGTTTGGGATATTGCCTTTATAGTCTAACAGTAGCGTATGCTGTAATATATATTTTTATACCTCTTGTCAGACAAAGGGCATTACACTCAAGCACCGGTTGAATGACGCCTTCGTCCCCATTTGACTTAACCGTGTTAAGTTCTCTTGGGGAAAAAGTTCAGAACAGAAATATAGTCGGCGTACTTACTTGGTTATCAAAACGTTTTCCTATCTGTTCATTTAACCTGCAGGCACTTTTAATACATAAAACGTTGAATCAGTATCTGCCCTTGCTCAGTGGTCTATTATTGCAAGAGATAATCATGAATCAAGCAGGTCAGCGAATGAATCATTTAAGGTTCTACCCCGAAGGTCGAGATATAAACGGAGGTTGTATATTCTGAAATTGTTTGAAGTTGGTTTTTATGATTACTTGTTGTTTTTGCTTTTAGGTTTTTGTGTGTCTTTATTTTCCTTGATCCGTATTTTATGAGTTTGGTCACAACAGTACTATTCTAACATTGTGCCATTAGCCTTGGACATCACGTTCTGCTTTGAAGTTGGGTGGCGTGTGGAATACTTGATATTGCAGAATAATCAACTCGTAATTGGTCCTATTACTTGATGACATACATTTAAATTTTACAACCTTTTTTAATTTACTACTATCTAGTCAAGAAATGGTTAATATATAGATTATTTACTTCAAATCTTGACTTGCTGGTTATAAGAGAGAACTCTAATCGAAACATAACTTGACTAAAGTCTTAATTGCCGTTCTGTCTTCTGTCGTACACTTGTGAACGCGAGGAGAACTCAATCAATACGAAATGTACATCTTTCATGTTTCTGAGTTTAAATCTAGAAGAAACCTGCAATAATAACCTACTACTATTATAATTTTGTTGTTGTATAGGTTAATTATAACGTTTGATTATAATCATCCTAAATCGGAAATAGTTAACCCTATGTCATCATCATCATCATCTGCACTACAACCGGGAACCGGTCTTGGCCTTATTTAGCAAGTCCTGAGGCTTGTTAAATTTTCAATAACGAGCCGCTTTTTCCGGGCAAGGTCATTACCCTATATAACTAATAAAATAATTCAGTCAATTTTGGCAAACGGATCTTTAGTTATCATTCAACTAAATGGTCAAAAAAGGGTTACGTGGTTCAAGGCCTACCCCTAATACACATTATTATTTTCGACCGTATTTTATGTGCTTGTGTGGCAACCACACATATCTTGTGTTTCCTTAAGACGCACACGGAAGAAAATACAACAGAATCGCACGTGCTACCTTTTTATACTCTTACCAACTGAATTTAATTATTCATCATGTCAAGTCGATGTCTTCACGTTTCAACTTCGCCTACCTTGGGGGAAGTGTAGAAAAAAAATTATTTTTTATAAAAAAAAAAAATTAAATATTATTATTACGTATTTTTTGTATTATTGCAAACTTATTTTTTACAATTGATGGACTAAGTTATTAGCAACTGAAAAAATAATAGGAAGACAAATAGAAAGTGAACCCTTAAATCGCCCCTTTCTTATCACAGTTGGAGTTCATACTTCGCGTGCAAATTGCTACCATCGACCTTATTAAAATACATGTTTCCAAAATCGTACGCTTGTAATACGTTATGTTATGGCAGATAGTAAAATGCTAATACATAGTGGCTTTGTTAATCTCTCTATAAGTGTCTGCCTGATTGTTGTTATCAACGAATACTGTATATAGGTCATCATTAGTAGGCATTAATCACTAGAATAAAGTGCTTCCGAAATAAATAAAATGGAATATATAATAGATAGCTAAAAAATGAATCACCTGGCGTTGTAGGATTTGATTCCGTTTCTCCACAGAACTTCTAACATCGAATTTGCTGATAACAGTTTTGCTTTTGCTTAAGATGCGAAAGAGTTTCCTAATAAAGTTACAAAAAGAGTTGCCATTAGTCCAATGAAATAATTCGATGACTATTCCGTTTAAAAAAAGAGCAAAATATGTTTTAAGGTCTTGCTTTCTTCTTTTGGTGATAACGTTTATATATCAGGTCGTCAAGGGTGAAATTTGTTGAAAAAAGGCAAACTAGGCGGTTGGTAACTTACAAAAAGAGGGTGCAGCGCGAGATAAATGTGGGTTTTATAGATTATTCCACAAAAACACAACTTTTATTTTGTTCTTAATTTTACTTTATTTTAAATAACTTTATGTATACTTAAAATTAATTTTTCTTTATTTTAAACTAACTCCGACCGGAGGTTACTGGACGACTGCATCTTCATTTTCACTTAAAAACTATTTCAACTCAAAACAACAACTAGTGTTTACATATAGAGATAACAATTGATAGAGCGAATTGGATTTTGGTATTGTTTACATTTTCGGAATAAGGTAAGATGAAAGGAATTGGGTTTAAGTTTTGTTTGCATATTCAAGATAACATAGGCTGAAGGAATTGATTTTGAGTATTGTTTACATATTTGAGATAACATAAGAAATGGAATAGAATTGAAATATTGCTTACAATGTGTGAATGCAATGTAAATAAGATTTCAGATAATGTTTCCATATCTTGGGAGTTAAGATAAATAGGTTGGCAGGAAATTATTTGTATTTTTATTTTCTGATTGTTTTGCGGTTAGGCTTTTGATGATCTTATTGTGTGCCTCAATGAGCGGACACTTGGATGATAGGTATGGTTGACATAACCCGCGGGAACTTCGTTATTTGAAATGCGCTTTGCACAGCGGCCATTCATTCTTGGAGAGTGGGTATGTGCGTATTTGAAAGGGCGAATTTATTATTATTATTATTTATTGGCCTGTAGGAACCCGGAAGTTCGTGACCTCACCGACTCGATTCCGCCATCGTTCCCTGTCCTGTGTACTCTCCTTCCACGCCCGACCATCTGATCCGATCTCTTCAAGGTCAAACCTAACATTATCGTACAATCTCCGTCGCGGCCGTCCTACCGGTCTCTTTCCCGTTGGTCTACCGTCAAGAATTCTACGCACGCGGAATTTGTTTTCTTCCCGTTTTGTGAGAGCCCATGTTTCGCATCCGTATAGAACAATCGGCTTGATTATGGTTCTATATACACGGAGCTTTATGTTACGTGATAGCAGTCTAGATTTCAGCATTTTACTGACTGTGTGCCAAGTAGCGTTGCCGGAGTGTAGTCTTTTGTTAATTTCCTTCGACATTTCGTTACTGGCCGTCCGTATTGTTCTAAGATATTTAAATTCTTTAACTTTTTCAAATATCATGCCCCTGACATTCGGTCATTAACAAATTTCAAATCTCACATAACATCTTTTGGGACGTAATCTTCTTGCTTCTGGTAAAGCCGGTTCCGAGGTTATGTGTACCTCCACACGCCAGTGTAAACCCGTTGGTTTCGATTACTTCATGTCGAAGTTGGACTTCCTAAAGCGCGACGATGTCCATTTTATATTGTTTCGCGTTTTGTACGACCGTCTGTATCGTACCTGGTTTATATAACGTTCGAACATTCCACGTGCTGAGGCGTATATCCCGTTTTTTCCGTTTTTCCCTACGTCTTCTTTTAGCCGAGTCTGTGTTTTCTTGATGATTTGTTCCCTTATGGTAGTGTCGGCTCATCACACCTACGCCTACCGGGATTTGTGTGAGATTGTTTTTTGTATTAAATATTGTTCATTCATTTCGTGGGAACACTCTGGGGTTTCAAATAGCTGCCATATCAGAGCCCCTATTTGATATGGTAAGGTCTGCTTACTGCTCTGATTCGACCCGGTGTCAGAGAGGCACCGTTATAATACAGCCGGTATACCCCTGGCTACAAACTATCCAATGGGCACGGTAACGCGTAACACCCTGGATTAGGGGTGGTAGATCTTTGTGTGTTACTCCTCGCTAGCCTGTCTGACATGGGTGGCCCTACTGGAAAGGTATGCTTCCGCCAGCATAGTCTGAGTGATTCATCGTAGTTTAAGCCCCCGCACCACGTGAAGGTTTCTACCAAGCGGGGGAGATCTTTTACGGTTATCATACAGAATCCACTTTTCATCATAGGTGACTATCTGGTACAAAACGATTCAGTTTGGTTTCTTAATCTAAGTGATGCGCAGATTCCCAGCCGCCGTTGTTTTTGGAACTCGTTCAGTTCATGGGTACTCTATTTCTTTCTCTCCTAAAAATGGCACCCAAAAAGCCAACAGAGGAGTCCGCAAAGTCTGGGGAAAAAACCCGAGAAAAAGGCATCGTCCTCATCAACAACTACAGGTTCCTCGAATGCAGCTCCAGCCAAGTCTGCATCGAGTGCAAGTACTTCAAAAGCTGTTGCTGTCAAACCAGCTCCTGCAAAAGATTGTACAGCACCAAGTAAAAAGACAGCAGAAAAGAGACCAGCAGCTATAGCTTCAACTGCATCTACAGCTAGTTCCGCGAAGAAGGCACCAGCAAAGAAACCACCAACCGCTAGTGCAGCAAAGAAACCAGCAGCAGCAGGAGTAGTTAAAAAAAGCAGCCCCTGCCAAGAAAGTTGGCGTTGAAGCTGCTGCTAAACTTAAGGGTAAAGATGCCAAGACCAAGAAGCTCGCCAGCAGGCCGCAATCAATTATGGCCAAGTTGGCTGCCAAGGCTAAAGCAAAGGCCGCTTTGAAAGCCAAGAATTCTAAAGTTACTCTGAAGGTACAGAAGGGAACAGCCAAGGCCAAAGCAGTGGCCCTTATTAAGGCCAAAAAAGTTCAGACCAAGGTTGTAAAAGGTGCTTTTGGTACTCGGACCAGAAAAATCCGCACGAGCGTTTCCGTCGACTGAAAACACTCACGTTGTCTAGAAATCCAAAGTACCCGAGGAAATCAGTACCCAAGAGGAACCGTATGGACGCCTACAACATTATTAAGTACCCTTTGACCACAGAAGCTGCGATGAAGAAGATCGAGGACAATAACACCCTCGTATTCCTTACTCACATGCGCGCTAATAAGAACCACATCCGGGCGGCGGTGCGTAAGCTCTATAAAATCAAGGTGGCCAAGGTGAATATCCTTATCAGACCCGATGGGCAAAAGAAGGCCTACGTGCGGTTGGCTAGAGATTACGATGCATTAGATATCGCCAACAAGATTGGTATCATATAAGAAGTTTTGTTTGTGGAATTTGTTTGTACTCTAATGCGACGGACAACGTTTTATGGCACTTTGACTTGTGGCCCGAACTTTCCGTTCGTTTTCATTAATAAAAAAGGTCTACCCACTTATCAAGTTTGTTTACCTTTCCTATGAGAGAAAGGTGTCGACTTATTGTCATTGGGGATACTCCCATGCTTTGTGCAATCTCCCTCACCGATTTCGTTGGATCCGTATCCACCGTTGCTCTTAAAACATCGTCGTCAACTAACGTTTCCAGGTTCCCGCGTGGTTTATTTTCGAAGCTGAAATCTCCCGAACGGAACTTTCCAAACCAATGTCGTATAGTGCGTTCGCTTACCGCTACGTCCTCAAATGCGTCATAAATGTTTTTCAGTGCCAATGACGCATAATATCCCATTTTAAATTCATAAAGGAAGAGGGTTCGAATTTGAACTGCCGACAGCATACAATTCGTAGAAAAAAAAACTGTACTTGTAGCGAACTCTAAAATTCTCACACATCAAGCACGCGTACTACTTTACCTTATAAAAAAAGAAAATTTAACGTTCTGACACAGATGTTCACTCGAGAACTTCTTATTTTCGACTGAGCAAAAATCGGACATTTTATGTGGTACAACCCAATACATAGTGGGGATGCTTAAACTCGTTAATTAAGCTATGAATTGTTACGTTAATGCTCTGGAATATGACTCTGATGAATTACTTTTCGATACTCTTTTGCTGCTGCATCCTTCACTTGGTAACCAAGTAGTCGTTATAGATTTTTCAATGACAATTATTATTAATTAATCTTACGCATTGCAATGGAATCTTGGCGCAAGGCTAATGACCTTGCCCGGAAAAACATATTATTATGGACAATTTAACAAGTCTCAGGAGGATACCGGAGGAGAGACTTGCTAAATAAGGTCAAGACCGGATCCCGGTTGTAGTTCCGATGATGATGGTGATGATTGCAATGGAATCTCCAACTACAAGTAGGTTATCCAAGCATAATACGATTTTTTTTATTGACATTTATCTAGTCTTCTGTAATTTCCTTTTTTTTTGCGAATGGCAAAACTAACATTGGTAGCGATACATGCTTGAAATTGTTAAAATTGCCTTCGAATGTGATGATACTTTTCCGGAGGCAGTTCACAAAGTGAAAAATGTTTCCGGTGAACGTTAGGGTGCTGTGTTCTACAGTAATTAGGAAGTCGATTAAGCAATTTCCACACAGCGATGTGAAAAATTTAATTCATTCAATTCATTCACTGAAAACGATCTATTTTCGTGCTGTTTGACGGGACTGTGCCATATCCTTTGTGACCTAGGTATTCAATATTTTAATTAAACTAAAGGGTGCTCACACTGGGCACTATGTTACTTATCCTATAAATTTACGTTGGCTACTTTTGATGTATGAGATTAGTACCCATAAGTAAATAGATCCAACTTTAGTTTCTATTCCGCTCGCACTGTGCTCTGACATTTAAGGGTACTCCAAAATCCCCTTTTGTGCTCGCTTGTTAGTGTAAACAAAAAATCCAACTTTAGTTATATTCCGAGTTATATATATATATATTATATTATAGTCGGAGAAGCTATATGTTTGTCATTCTTTTGATTCACCACAGGTTCTATTTGAGTATTTTGAAGATCAAAATTACAATTATGACAAGTTTCATTGCTGCCAACGAACCCTCTTCAAATAATTTGGCGAAACTAATTACTCAAACTAGATACTAATTATCTAAATGCTAATTGTCGCTTGGCGCTACTAATTGAAACATGAACTCGTTTATAATTCTATGGTGTTGGCGGTCTATTATCGACCGAAATTATCTTCGTTCGAGTCACTGACCTTTTCACAATTTGGGAATCTTTGTGAACGACTTTTACTTTTTAATAGATTATAGAGTGATCATTTTGAAAAGCTGTTTAAGATCATTAAAAGAGAATTTAAGTACAATTTAACTTTGATATCACGTTTCTACTGTGAAAGTTCGATTGATCATTTTCTAAACAATATTTGCGTGTTTACGAGGATATTGTGTAAATGATGCGGTAAATAGTGGTGAGGAAATGATGATCATCTTTTATGTACTTAGTTTTGAATGCGCGCAAGCAACATTGTGGGTGGATGCAAAATCATGCATGTCTCTTTGAAGCTATGCTTTCAATCGACCTGAAAAAAAAACTCGATAAAAACATTAGCGATTTTAAATAATTGTAATAAGATGAGCTCAGGATATGTAAAGATACGAAAAGAATAGTATTTGAACTCAAAATATATAAAACTACTAAAAGAAGAACGTTCGCATGGTTTGATCCCCGAAGAAGAGCTCTCAAAAAGCTCTCAATCTTATATTCGGGTTGGGAACTACAGAAGTGGCCGTAAAATTATTTCCAAAAACCCTTAAAACATCCGAGAGATGGCGTTCATAGGGTCGAAAATGGTTCGTTAAGAGTAGTCTCATTATTCACTAGACAGTTGCACCAGATTGGTCACAAACAACTGCTTGGAAAAATCTATTCTGCGTTAAGTTTCAGTGGGGACTACATGCAAATGGCTCTGAGACTGTTTTGGCGTTCTTTCTTCAGAATCCCGACGAATTTCTGCGTCGATATACAACTGTGGACGAAGCATGAGTACATTACTACCTTTCAGCGAGAAAGGAATAGTTAAAACAATGTGTTTTTGTAGGCGAAACGGCTCCGGAAAAAGCACTGTTTCTTCACTGTGGTGTCGCGCTGTTTGTGGACAACAGAGTTATTTGAAACACCTTCCAAAAGGATTAAATTAAAATCTGATTTACTTTGTTATATCCAACTACTTCATTATTTCAGTGTTGCCTTAATATCTGTTTCATTTAAATCGCGCTATTTAGTAGTTTATAACATTTATTTAACTTTGGTGCCCTTTAACCATATCGCGAAATCCAATGGTTTTTACCTTGTTTTTAATGCTGTCTTTCAATCCTTATCGGGTTAATCAATTTTGCCAAATGGAATGGGTCACACCAGCTCCTTTACAAAGAAAATTATTCCGTTGAATGCAAAATTGTAATTATTAGTTTGTGCAAATTACCGTAAAACCGATTGATATCAATCTGATTTAATTCCGGAAACTAATGCTATGTTGAGTCTGTGGCGTTTCTAACAGATACACACACGATATACAAGCAAATAGTGAATAACACAGAAAGGAAATTCGAATAAGCAAAGCATTAGAGCCAAATTACCATAGCGATAACATAACAATTCCACATGAATTGAGTGTACTTGAGTTTAGAAATCGAATTCGTACACGCGGCCAGTAGCCTGATGCTTCATTGCTTCGCTTCTCATTCGTTTCATCGTATGTTCAAATCACCGTCTTCTCTATCCTCGCTTAACGCAACAACCCGACGTGATATCTGTGTACACACAGCACACACTTTTCCATAGTAAACAGAACTTCACGACTTCCGCATAGAGCACCGGCACACGCGCCTGCTCCGACGTTCTCTCCCTCGCTCGCTCCTCGCTCCGCCGTTCGCACACGATGTTGATCGTAACCAAGTTACTGAGTAGGGAGTAGTGTGGCGTTTCTAACAGATACACACACACACACAATATACAAGCAAATAATGAAGAACACAGAAAGAAAATTCGAATAAGCAAAGCATCGGAGCCGTATACCAAAGCGATAACATAACAATTCCACATCAGTTGAGTGTACTTGAGTTTAGAAATCGAATTCGTACACACGGCCCAGTAGCCTGATGTGTTACGCATTGGTTACATTTTTGGTAATTCTAACTGTCATAGCGTCAGTTCGAATCACACGTTCTTCACTATCGTCGCAATACGCTATAAGTCTATTATAACTTACCTCACACGCTAATTAATATTACTTTGTATTATAAAATTGACTGGAAAACTTCCTATTTACTCTGAATATCAAAACTCCGCATCAAAAGCCAAAAAATCCACTTCGTAACCTTTTAGCACAATTCTGTTCGTTCCCTTGTTCGATTGGTGATGTTGTTCTTGATCGTTAGCCGCTAATCCACTCCTTTGTTCTCGTCAAACGTTATAGTCGCTCCTCTTCTCTCCAGGGCTTTTTCTGCTGTTTCCGATCAAGAGCAGTACTGCTGTACCTCGAGTTTACAGGGTGGAGAGTTACTTTCAGCACGGTGTTATATGGAGCACCCTCATCGCCACAAGCACAGACGATGAATTCAGCCGGCAAGGTGATGACAATGGAATTTTAGGATGCAGTCGACTAAATCGATTACTTGGAAAAGGTGGGACCAATTATTCGTGGTTATTGCACCAGTTGAGGGAAGAAATGAAAAAAATACCTCCGGATCTGAAAATCTTTTTCTAAAGACTTATTGAGCAATTCTCGTCCCATTATTAGAAAATAGACTGAATTAATTCTGCATATTCCTGTTCTACCGATTTGGTTTTTTTTTTACGCTGCATACATTAGTCAGAGAATGTGCATCAGTTCGTGTTAAAACTTCACTACCGACGTCCAATAAACATAGAAAATCGTTCTTTAGTTGAATCACATGAATGTGGAACGTTCTGTCTGGTCGAAGCTTCCTTTCCTTATTTTCATCATGTGCGTTGACATTTAAGGGGGGATGCCCAAAATACTGTTTGTGCTTGTGTTTTGTGCCAGAAAAAATCGTATAACATTCGACTTCTTTAGCGTCTGCAGTAGGCGCGCTGCATCATGTGGGATCTTCCAGAGAATAGACATGCTTTTGTGTGTTGCGACGAAGAAGTGATTCAGCTATGTCTTCTGTCTGCCAACTACGTTTGACGAATTTCACTGAAAATCTGTCTCTGGCTTTACACTCATGAGGGAACCGATTCAAATGTTTGAAGACTCACTACATTAACCTCGTATCTTACCTTGACATCCTTTTTCTTTTCTCAGGAGAGGCGAACTTATAGCGCTAAGTCGGCGTCCCGAGATGCCACCAAATAACTGTTGCAGTTATTTTTGAACAATTGCGGGTTGTAGCGCTCTGGAAACACTCGCGCAGGGAGAAAGTTCCACAGCTTTCCCGCTTTGTAACGGAACGGGTTCTGATGCAAAGATGTTCACACCGTCGGGAGATGGACCGTAAAGTGGTGCGATCCGTCGGATTGTCTCATGGAGCGCATATAAACCGAATTGCGCGGAACAATACCACGAATCTTCGAAGAACAGCACCCGTGATAATATCTGTAAAACAGACAGAGGTCGGCTACGCGCCATCGATGTGATAGCGACTGTAGTCCCGACGTCAGCGCCGAGTCCCCGATCAGGCGGATCGCTCGTCTCTGTATGCTCTCAAGTAGGTCGAGGGTATGTTTAGGAGCCGAGCTCCAAACATGAGAGCAATAGAGATTTATACAGGAGAAGAAGTTGGGCCGGAGTAAAATATTTCTTGGCTCTAAAAAGATAACTCAGTTTTCCTGAGGCTGACCTGGCGATGTTCGACACGTGTTTATGCCATGATACATTCCCACAGACCGTGACGCCGAGCAGTTTCAAACTTTCCCCAGCCCCGAGGGCCCGGCCACTCATCATCAGCTGTGGAACCGATGATCCAGTTTTCGTTGTGAATGTTGTATACTGGGTCTTCGTTGCGTTGAAGCCGACAAGATTGGCCTTTCCCCACTGCAGGACTTTATCCAAATCCTGATTCAGAGAGTCAATCTGTCTACATCTCAGCTGGTGCGACGTTGATGCACCAACCGGCCGATCACACGAAAAGGAGGAAACAAGCGTACTATCATCCGCAAAACTGAACACTTTGTTATCCGTTGTCTCCAACAAATCATTTATGTGAAGCAAGAACAAGGTTGGAGCCAAAATAGAACATTGGGGCACCCCCGAATTAACAGGATACAGATCCGAACACTCGCCGTCCACAACAACCCGGATCGATCGATTCTCGAGGAAGCTCCTCGTCCAGTCGCAAAGCTGTTCGGAAAGTCTATATGACCGAAGTTTGCTCAGCAATGCCCCGTGCCAGACGCAGTCAAAAGCCTTGGAGATATCCAATGCGACCGCCATTGACTCACCATGCCGTTCAATCGCAGATGTCCATATATCGGGTATAAGTGTCAAAAGGTCTCCTGTGGACCGCCTGCCACGGAATCCGTATTGACGATCATTCAGAAGTCCGTTGCACTCCAAATACTTAACCAACTCTGTATTGATGACTTTTTCCATTACCTTAGATAAAATAGACAGTAATGCTATCGGTCGGTAATTTTGTGGGAGACACTTTTTTCCCGTCTTTGGGATTGGCTGAACTCGAGCGATTTTCCAGCAGACAGGAAAGGTCACCCGTGCACAAGATAAGCGGAAGAGTCTGCCAAGAACCGGCGATAGTTCTGGAGTACAGTTCTTAAGGACTATTGCTGGTATTCCGTCCGGGCCGGTTGCCTTCCTACAATCCAGCGCACGTAAAATGCGTTGAATAGTGCCTGGACGAAATCTCACATCCCGCATGGAACACCGCACCGGCGAGATCACAGGTGGCTCCAAAAGGCCGGGATCGAGGTTTGAATTCGCGGAAAATAAATTCGCGAACACATTTGCTTTATCCTTTGAATTCGTGACTAACATCCCGCTGTCTGTCACCAACGGAGGGAAAGAAGAGGAAGCAAAGTTACTGCTGACAGCCTTTGCCATTGACCAGAAGGAGCGCGAACCAGTTGGGCACCGAAGCAGTTTATTGATCACCCTGTCGTTGTGAGCCTTCTGCGGCGGTATCAATCGCCTGGTTGCACGCGTTTCTGATTCTAACAAAATTCGTTCTGTTAACATCGGTGGTATTGGAGCGCCATTGCTTAAAAGCTCTATTTTTTGCCGCTGTAATCAGGTCGCATTTTTTGTCAAACCAAGGTTTATCAGACGAACTTCGTTTGATGGAATGTGGAATATACATCTCCATCCCCAGAAGAATAATCTCTGATACCGACTCCGCACAAGCGTTAACATCGGAGTTTCCGAAGCACACCTCCGGCCATGGAAAGGATACGAAGAAATCTCGCATATCGTCCCAGTTAGCAGCTCCATACTTCCATACATGGCGAAGCTGCCTTGGCCGGTTATTCGCTTGATATGTAAGTGCTTGCGCGACAGATACCAAGCAGTGATCTGAGTTTCCTAGGGGCACAGAAACCTCTACGGTATAAATACTCGGTTCGGATGTCAAAAACAGATACAGTGTGTTCGCATAATCGCCTCGGGCATCCGGCACTCGCGTTGGCTCCCACACGAGTTAAGTCAAGTTGTGGCTTACAGCAAACATCTCCGCCAGCCTCCCTGGCTCGTCGGTCCTGTTAGAATGTAACAACCAGTTGGAATTGTGCACATTAAAATCGCCAAGGACAACAATTTCAGAAGCTGGGTGGTTGATGTGTAGCCAGTCGCCGGTATATGAAAGATGTTCGAAAAATGTCGCCGGTCGATCGTCATTCGGGGAGCGGTAAAGGCAACAAAGAAATTTAACGGAATTCTTCAGCACGACCCTCAACCACATGATGTCCATATTATTGGGTTCCAACGCCTCCATCCGCTGGCAAGCCAGATTGGACCGTGCGAAAACGCAGACTCCGCCCTTAAAACGGAAACTCGAATGCAAGTCGTATCCTGAGCAACGAAGATATGTCGAATCAGTTGACGAAACGACCTGGGTCTCAGTTAGGGCAAGGATATCAGGTTTCGTTGTTTGCAAATATTGGTGGACGGCGTTTACATTGGCATTGGTGAAACCGCTGCCCCTGATGTTACAAAATGCCGTCACCAGTCGAGCGTGGGCCGAGCCTCGAGAGCTAGCCCGGTTATGTGATGACGAACCTCTTAAAGTTCCATTATTTATCATGATGTTCCCCCTGACATAGTCCTCCCGGAGATCCGAATGGGAGACTAGTTTACCTCCGGAATTCTTTATATCAGAAGGCACCACCATGACTTATCCCCGTGTCAGCCCGGGCTATCAGCCACACGTCCGAAACACCGTCGAAGTTTTCTCTCGGCGATATCGCGGAATGTACAGCGTGACGGGGTGGTATCTCACCTTGGGACCGACTACCACCTAACCAACCTTTTCTCGAACCGGTCCATCAGCCAAGCTCCGAAAGATGGCCAGGGATTTCTCCCGACCATTTCACGGAGCCCAAAGCTGATGGCTGGTATTTTGCCGGGCGCACAGGGCGTTGGGACCCCGGCTACCACTCGGCCTTTAGTCGCCTTTTACGACAAGCTGACCTAGCTGTGAGTATATTCTAACACCCTACTCACAGGTTATTAATATGTTCCTTTTGTTTCTGTCTATTATAAAAAAAACAACATCGGTGTCTTTTCGCTTACACTGTATACTGGCATTTAAGGGTGTCAAGCAATGCATTCTGTGCGAGCATATTTTATATATATATAAAAAAAACTGCCTTTCCTTTTGTCAGCACTGTGTACTGGCATTTAAGGATATCACAACAATGCATTTTCGCGTAAAACGAAAGTAAAGGATATACAATTAATTTAACTGTAAAATAAAGTTCTTCCAATATTTTTCTAACGTTTGAGTTTCACATACGAGACTTTTTCCTTGCATCGAATGCCTTGTTTTTATATGTAAGGGTATCAAAAAATCCATTCAAAGGTATCAAGATATTCCTGTTAAGGTTTTTAAAAAATCCCCTTTAAAGATACTAAAATATCTTTCTTAATGGTAAATAAAAAACCCTTTTAAGGATATTAATATATGCGCTCTTCAGGCTATCAATTATACCTTTAAAGTGTATCAAATAATGTTTTTGAAGGGTATAAAGTTCCGTTAAAGGGATCAAAAATTACTCTTAAATTAAAATTGTGAGAAACATCCTTTCCACATTTCCTTTTCCACTAGTGGTATTAAAAATAACTTAACAATATTAATAAAGAAAAACCCCTTTCTGGATCGAAAATTACTCTTAAATTAAGATTGTAAAAACCATATCCTTTCCACATTTCCTTTTCCTTTTCCACTAGTGGTATTAAAAATAACAATATTAAGAAAAAAACCTTTCTGTTGTACGAAAACATCTCTTAATCCCCATAATTTTGAACTTCCAGGCCTTGAACGAGTTATGTGAAACACAAGGATGGGGTATAGAAGTAACCGGTGGCCGTATTGGCCTCATTACAGTCACAGTACCTTGGAGTGCAATTATGACCACAGACAGCTCTATAGAGATCAGCGATTTATTTATCTCGCTACGCCCAGTGCCGCGGCCCACCGATGGCAGCCCAATGTTGGAATCAATGTGGTCTTCAATGAGCAGTTCAATGCAATTGGCTCAGGATTATCTTGAGAATCATCCAACACAAGATGTATTCGACCCACAAAGCTGTTCAATTGAGGGTCTGGAAAAATTTGCGCAAACTATTGATAGTGGTACGTTAATTGATATCTTTTACATTATTCCAATAATCTACTACTTTCTTTTGTTATATCCATTTAGTACTCACTAGGATAAAAGCGAAATGTATTAATACAGAAATAAGACTGGAATATCTTCCACCGAATAGTAGCCATGGAACAGCTATAATCATTAAGGTAGGCAGTTTAAATTATAGAAATGAAACCGCAAACGAAAATGTGCCAGAGGAGAAACATACTCAAGTTCCCGGTTCGGCTTCCAAAGAAACGACTGACAGGAAAGACTCGACCGAAACAAATCCTAGCACACTGGTTTATGCCCTGCACAACATCAGTGTCGAAGGAGTCAAATTTTATACATCAGAATTTAAAATTTCAAATCCACCTGTGCCTATAAGACGACATAGTTTCGATGTACATATTGAACAGCGACATAGTCCAGATTTTGATAGGGATGATCCATTTTATAGTATGATCTCAACTACTGACCAAATGACTTATATGGAGAATTTAGAACGTACACAAGGCGATCGAGCCACAGCTAGATCGCGGTCGTCCAGTGTATCCTTAAATTCATGCGAATCCCGAACCCCAACAGGCCAATCGGGCGATGAGTGCAGTGATCCAGAGGATGAAATCCAAGAACTCCCTAAAGAGATATTTCATTCGAAATCCGTAGCTGTTGCATATTTAAGTGGTAAACAAGAAATAGGAATTAAAGTGAAACAAACAGACGAAACCTCTGGACCAAAGATATCACTAGATGTTAAATTAGGTGCTTTGTATATTTTTGCGACGCCACGACAGATTCATTTGGTGTTAAATTTCTGTGATGCATTCCTGTTGGATAATGAAACGAGGGACATATTGACTGCCGGTAGAGCAGAACCTTTGCATGGGCAATCAACTGGATTTGTTGGTCGTCATAATTTGAGCTCAAACATGACTGGGATTCTAGCTGATCAAAGTAATTGGGGAGAGCCTTTTGATGAGGCTAGTTTCCGCAATGCACCCAGTTCAACAAGACACAGTTTAAGCTCATACCACTATGATGACATCCGGTCCACTATTGGAAGCGGATATTGTGAATCAATTAGTAGCACAATGAGCAGCAGCAATACCACAACAACGTGTTCATCAAGATTTGTCCGTAAGCCGACAAATCTTGACACCAATGCGGAAATATCTAACTTCAGTATAAACATTGGGGCGGCGACGATAGTGATATTGCACGAGGATATCCTTTTAGCTACTTGCACTCCTCATCTGCCAAGTAGTCCTTTAAGTGAGGAGAGTGAAGTGAAGTTGTCGGAAATTTCTGAATACTTCTTCTCATGTATCGATGAGACGGCGGGACTAGTGGAATTCACTTGTAATAAGAATTACATAAAAATCTGCGGATCGTCGATCCTTGCTGAAGGTGTTCAGCAGCGCAATAAAACTGTGATCGAACTGAAATACACAATTTCTATAACAAGGTTAGATGTATTCGAAGTGTTAGAAAATTCCTCGACCACACTACTGGTATTTGATCGAGACGAGTCTACTTCAGTAGATCTCCGCAAACGACCAGAGTTAATTGTACAAATGAGATCGACGAGATCATTAGTTCATGCGAGTAGAAGAAGAAAAATACCTATCATCCCGAAAACAGAATTTGAATTTAACTTAGACAAATGTACGGTGGAATTTGATATATCATTGTATGACCGGATGTCGGCGTTATTCTGTTCAACACCGTTTAGTCCAACTGATGATACACCTCCAACGGAAGAGATCAAAAAGAACGAAAGCCGACATCTAGATCCTATAAAAGAATTTAAAGTAATTTCATCTATAGCCCAAATACGATTGCGTTTTCCTATTGCCGACAGTCGACCTATCCACGATCCTGACCGTGTACCATATTGGAAGCAGAATATTAGACCAGACTTTTTATTACTTTCCTTTTATCAGTTTCAAATGAAGTTCTCATCGCACATGGTGGAAATAGTGGCCAATGAAATCGACGCCCACTATGTGGTAAGTAATTCAACAATGTAAAACGAGATGATGATTTACATAATCTAATTTATTTAGGAGGAAAATCCTGAGACTCCTAAGATACATCTACTTAAAACAAATTTGGTGAACAATAATTTAGCAGCACTAAATGAACTCAACGTCGAATATCCAAGGTTGAAGTGTTATTTCTAAACACGACCGCTTTTAATTTCTACAATTAGTTGCTTTTTCATATTTTAGGATAACCATTGAATTCCCACACAAGAAGACCTTGGACACCATCATCAAATGCTGCACAGAGGATAGCGATAGCGGAGAAACTTCTGGTGAAACGTGTGAACTGTACTCCCGAAGAAATCGTGAATATGTGCCCTTCAGTTCGAAACGAGTATGTCGCCAGAGTGATACCCCACATCCAAGTCCCAACTCAGGTAAAACAAAATAACATTTAAGGTTTTGAAATCATTGGGTAGTCCTTTTCTAACACAGGGTTTATTTGACAGGCGAGTGTGGCTTCATCGTTTTTAAGGGGAAATACTATTTAGAAGACCAAAACAAAAAATTGGTGTAGATACCAAAATATTAGTGTAGGTAACGGAAACTTGTTTTTTTTATTACACTTCTCTTCGGAGAGGCGAACCTATAATGCCGAGTGGGCAATCCCGAAATACCACCAAATAACTGTTGCACTTCTTCTTGAACAGTTGCAGGTTGTAACGCTCCGGGAACACCCGCGCGGGAAGAAAGTACCATAGCTTCCCCGCTCTGTAACGGAACGAGTTCTGACACAGGGATGTTCGTCCCATCGGGAGATGAACTGCAAATTGGAGCGCTCTGTCGGATTGTCTTGTGGAGCGCATATAAACCGAATTTCGCGGAACAATGCCACAAATCTCCGAAGAACAGTACCCGTGATAATATCTCTAAAAGAGACTGAGGTTGGCTACCCGCCTTCGGTGTGATAGCGACTGTAGTCCCGACATCAGTGCCGTGTCCCCGATCAGGCGGATCGCTCGTCTTTGTAAGCTCTCAGGTAGATCTGGGGTATGCTTACGAGCAGAGCTCCAAACATGAGAGCATTATTCGAGCGCGGGTCTAATTTGAGATTTATACAGAAGAAGAACTTCGTCGGACTAAAATATTTCTTGGCTCTAAAAAGATAACTGTTTTCCAGAGGCGGACCTGGCGATGTACGACACGTGTTTATCCCACGATATATTCCCACATATCGTGACGCCGAGCAATTTCATGCTTTCTCCATATTCGATGGGCTGGTCATTCATCACGTGCCTATGCCAAGATGCATTCCGACAGACAGTGACGCCGAGCAGCTTCAAGCTTTCCCCAGATTCCAGAGCCTGGGTACTCATCATCAGCTGTGGAGATCCACTTTTCTTAGAATGTTGTATACTGTGTCTTCGTTGCATTGAAGTTGATGAGTTTGGCCTTTCCCCAGTGCAGGATCCTATCCAAATCCTGATTCAGAGAGTCAACCTGTCTACATCTTAGCTCGTGATCCACTTTTCTTAGAATGTTGTATACTGTGTCTTCGTTGCATTGAAGTTGATGAGATTGGCCTTTCCCCAGCGCAGGATCCTATTCAAATCCTGATTCAGAGAGTCAATCTGTCTACAACTCAACTCGTGCGACGTTGATGCACTAATCGGCCGATCATTCGAAAAAGAAGAAACAAGCGTACTATCATCCGCAAAACTGAACACTTTGTTATCCGTTGACCCCAACAAATCATTTTTGTGAAGCAAAAACAAGGTTGGAGCCAAAATAGAACCTTGAGGGACCCCAGAATTAACAGGATACAGATCCGAACATTCGTCATCCACAACAGCCCGGGTCGATCGATTTTCGAGGAAGCTCTTCGTCTTGTCGCAAAGCTGCTGGAAAAGTCCATATGAACGAAGTTTGCCCAGCAATGCCTTGTGCCAGAGGCGGTCAAAATCTTTGAAGATATCCAACGTGACCACCCTTGACTCGCCGCGGCCCTCAATTGTAGATATCGTTACATGAGTTATAAGGGTCAAAAGGTCTTCCGTGGACCGCCTGCAACGGAATCCCTATTGACGATCATTCAGAACTTAATTAACTCGGCGTTGATGACCTTTCCCATCACTTTAGATAACATAGACAGTAATACTATCGGCCGATTATTTTGTGGGAGACACTTCTTTCTCCCCTTTGGGATTGGCTGAACTCGGGCTATTTTCCAGCAGGTAGGAAAGGGCCTCTGTGCATAAGATAAGTGAAAAGTTTGCCAAGAACCGGCGATAGTTCTGGTGCATATTTCTTAAGGATTATTGCTGGTATTCCGTCCGAGTCGTTTGTCTTCCTACAGTCCAGTCTACGTAGAATCCGTTGAATATTACGCGACTGAAACCTCACATCCCACATCGAAGACCGTACCGGCGCTATCACAGATGGCTCTAAAAACCGGCATCGAGGTTTGAATTCGTGGAAAATAAAGTCCCGAACAAGAACAATTACTGGTATTCCATCTTGGCCGGTTGCTTGCCTGGAGTTCAGTCCACGGAGAATGCGTTTAATGGCACATGGCCGAAACTTCACACCTGGGCTTGAAGATTGCACGGCGTAATCACGGTTGTTTTAAAAAAAGTGGTATCGAGGATTGAAGTGGCGGAAAACAAATTCGCGAAAACATTGGCTTTATCTTTTGAATTTGTAAACCCATGCCCCGCTGCTCGTTGCTAACGGAGGAAAAGAGGACGAAGGGAAGTTATTGCTGATAGCTTTTACCATCGACCAGAAGGTATGCGACACAGTTGGGTACTCAGTAATTTGTTGGTCACTTCGTCTTTGTGAACCCTCTTGGCGGTATCAATCACCTGGTTGCACGCGCTTCTGATTCTGACAAAATTCGTTCTGTTGACCTTCGTGAGATTGAGGTGCCATTGCTTAAAAGCTCTCTTCTTTGCCCCTGTAATCTGCTCACAGTTTGTATCAAACTAGGGCTTATCAGATGAGCTTCGTTTTGTTATGTTATATTGGTTATAATCGTAGGTCTTACCTTGACTGGTTGGAGCGAGGTTGGTTGCTTTGGGTGGCGAAAGGCCTGTTGTGTCCTACCGGCTCTGCTGGTGTGGGCGTGTAGGTCCCAGTTGATGGGACGAGGGTCTATAGCGTTTGAAATGATGGTGAAGAACGCGTGATTCGAACTGACGCTATGACAGTTATAATCACCAAAAATTGAACCTAAGCGCGTAACACATCAGGCTACTGGCCGTGTTTAGAATTCGATTTTTAAACTCAACTATATTCCACTGTTGTGAATTGTTATGTTATCGCTATGGTATACGGCTCTGATGTATTTTATTATTCGATTTTCGTGCAGTGTTCTTCACTATTTGCGTGTGTATTGTGTGTGTATCTGTTAGAGACGCTACAAGTCCACGCGAGGGCGGCGTGAAGGGTGTGTTCTTACAGCTTCCTTTTCAGATCCCCGGATGAGTGGGGCGTGTGTCGGCGTGCGCCCCAACAACCTTGGTCGTCTTTGCGAAGTGCTTCCCATTGTCCAACCGTTGATGTGGTGAAATTACCCGCGGCAGTGAAATGATAAAATCAAAGGCGTTATGTTTTATTTCAGTTTACATTTACTCTTTTCTCTGGCTTAATAGAGTTGGCCGTGGCTCAGTCCTCGCTCTTTTATCTACAGAGATTTGTTTGTTAATACAAATTCCAAGAAGCACAAACAAGATTTTGTGTGTACTTCAATTGGAATGGGGTTCCAGGAAAGATATGGGAATTTGTTTGAACAAAAATGCCCAAATGCACGGTTCGAATGTTAAAACCGGTTGCGTAACCAATAATAAGCAGTGACCCGAGTTTCCCAATGGCGCGGTTGTTTCCATGGTATAAATGGACTGCCGGGATGTTAGAAACAGATCAAGGGTGTCTCCAAAGTTAGCTCGATCATCCGGTATTCTTGTGGGTTCCTCTACGAGTTGAGTCAAATTGCGGCTAACAGCGAAGGTTTCAGCCAGCCTCCCAGCCTCATCGGTTCTGTTAGAATGTACCAACCAGTTGGAGTCGCCAAGTCGCCAAGAACGGCAATCCCAGAAGCCGGGTGGTTGATTTGTATCGAGTCGATGGTACGTGAAAGGCGGTCAAAAAGTGTCGCTGGTCGATCGTTATGCGAGGAGCGGATAGAGACAACAAAGAAATTGCACAGAATTCTTCAGCACGATTTTCATCCGAAAATGAAATCGTATGCTGCGCAACGAAGATACGTTAGATTCTGTGCAAGAGCCAAACTCATGTTCAACCTCAAACTACTGTCTGAGTACTCAAAATTTGAATTCCCATAAATCGCCTGGTTCAAAAGGTATTTTTTCTGCCCTTTTTAGGCATGCTCTCTTTCACTTCCTATGTGATTTTCTTTCGACCAATCTTTGAGTTCAGAATTCAAGTAGAGTCACTGAACCACAAGTTCCATTTTCGTGTACATCTACGTCTTCTTTGTTCCCATTCAAACTTTCTATATACGACCTTACGACTTTGTAAAGCAGATTTGCTGAAGTAAAAATGTTTAAACTTTTTTCTTTGTAGAACAATCAGAGACTATGCTCTTGCCGGGTGATAAGCATGAGATGCAAACGTTTTGTGAGACAGCAATGAAAACATCAAAACTTCAAATTAAGATAAGTCTTCCAACAGTAGCTGCACAAGTGAAGTAAGTTACCTGCACCATTGATTGCACACTTTTTCCAACATGTTTTTAACTCTAGCTCGAAACACCTTTATGAGATCATCTACAACCGTCTGAATACAGATTTACTAATGTGGGAGCCAAGTTCTCCAATATTTTCTGGAAGAGCAAAGCCGCCACCTGCCCCGACGATAGAACAAAGTCTGCTGAACATTGGAATGATGGATTCATTGTATGTGCCATCTATATCACCAGTTCATCCTTATGACATCGAAGAAGATGAAGAACTGTACCATCATGGCAATTCATCTTCGGAAGATGTTGGGCCCGATAGTGGAGAATCTGATTACGATTCCGAAAATGGAAGTATTTATTATTCAGCGTATGACACGAAAAAGAGAAGTAAACGTAATACCTTGCCCCCGATCCTCCGAACAAGTGCATGCTCTTTTGAACTGACTATTGGCAAGGGCATAGTATCTGTTAATCCATCAGTACGTGATAGTGAAAGTAGAGTTCTTCCAAATCAATTTGGAGAACTTACTGCTTCTATTGAGTCCTTGAGTATATTTTCTGTAAATGGATTTAATGGTGATGCTAACATGGCTTACTTGTGTCTACATTCGAAGGATGCCAGGATTTTTCATTGTGGTAAGTTTGTTTAATTGGATGAGTTTGTAAGTCGGATAATTTTGTGGTTCGTAGGTCTTATTCCCAGCCGAGATACAAAACTCCGGTTACCAAATTTGAGTAGTGCCCTTCCCAGTTATATGCAGTCAACTTTTTATCCGACACCGAAGGATTTGACTCTTGGAACGGGACAGCATTGCTGTAAACGAGAAATGATGTCACTTGCCATTGAGATAAAAAAAACTCCATCAGCACGAATTAAGGTAATTTGTTGACTCATTGTTTGTTTATTGTTAATTATCTTTTACATGGAATGCACTTATATAAGGCATGTTGATGTATTATTAAATATCAAGTCAATGCGGGTGGAAGGGGAGTAAGTGTATGTAAAGAACAAACAAAAGAAAGGTTATAACAATAGATGTAAAGCGACGTAAACCAACTAACTCGGTTTACTTGCAATATGTTCAATAATTGTGTTGTTTGATTTCCGCCGACCGAGGAATGTCGTTGGGGAAGATTTCTCACTTAAATGTAGTGTGGCGATGTTGCTTGTCGTTCTGAAACAATGATACGTGCAATGGTTTGAAAGAGGAAAGAAATACCTAAACGTTGGTGCAGCACTTCCCGAAATAAGCCTCGTCCAGATTGCAGTAATAACAACGGCTGTGATTATTGTGATTAACTAATTACTTTATTTAACTGATGGATTAGATTTATATTGATTTATAACATTGAATCTTAAACTGCAGTCGCCAAGCGCTCACGAAAAAGTGGAAGTCAATTTACAGAATGACATGATTTAATCTAATTTGAATGTCAGTTGTTTGCTGACATTTGTTGTTTATGTTGTGATTGACGGCATTCAATGCGGCTTCGCTGGCCGCATCCAGTATTGCCGTCGTGTGCTGCTCCGTCTCCAACAACAGACAAGAATGATTCGCTGTTTTTCCGTACGTCTGAGATTAACATTTCACGTGAATTGATGAACACTCTTCATTTCTAAGGGTCGCGGGATGTATATTTACCTTTGGCATTCATAAGCTCAGTTGAACAACGATCGTGACAATACCTATAGAAAAGAGAAACGGGTAGTGTGTTGCGCCTATGTTTTTCTGATGGGGCTAAAAAGTGTACGCCTGGATCCGTGGCATTTTTTTAGATGCACTGGGATAAGAATTTGGAATGAATAGCAGTATACGACAAACGTACGCCTTTTCAATTGTGGTCAGAATGTATGGTAATTACATTTCTTTGAAGAAGCTATACATTTGGGCGTACCTATAGAAACTTAAAATATGTACTCCTTGTAATTAATTAAGACTCGAATTAATTCGAGTGCCACGTAGTTATCCTTCATGGAAACTAGATCTACGTTGGGATTTCCTCTTTGCCAAAAAACAGCATTGAGTTTGGAATTATTCCATTTTATTTGCTTAGATAATCCTCTTTGAGATATTGTATTGGGGTTTTGTTAGAACTAAGTCAATACCTGATTCCGAGTAGTTGTTTACTCTCCTCCGTAATGTGGCTGTGGTTGGATTATTGGGCCCGATTTAGTTTGGCCAAGTGTCTCGGACTGGCCATGAATCGATTTGATAGGGGATGACCTGGTTGAATATATCACTGCATCTATCCTGCAAATAACTTTGACATCTCATGTTGAATCCTTATGTGTGATGGTTGATGTGTGCTTCATTGGGCGCTAGATTAGTCCAGGGGACAGCATAACCGATTGAGGACTGCTTTCGTGGAAGCCTGGTGCCGCTGACAGGATGCATATCCGGTCCCACGATGACACTAATAGCTTCTCCTTTCAGCAACTGACTCGAACGTGTTGGGAGGAAGGTGAAACTTACCCGCGTATGGGTGAATCTTCTGATCTGGGTTCATGTGGTATCCGGCTGTAAGGGGGAAACTGGTACAAATCTAGAAAGGCGTTCTTCTGAACCACTCGTATGCTAGATTGCATACCTGAATCCCATGTCTCCAAAATGAAGAACCACAGAGCACTAGCGCCCGGACATACGGTACATTGAGCCCAGGAAAAGGATGCATTTGGTTGAATAACCAAATGTCGGCTGGGAGCAACAGGATAATAAGACACTGGACTGCACATCGGTATCGGTAATTTATTTGATAGATATTTAACATTAACGAAGGGATCTCGTGCAAGACTCTGGCGAGATGAATCTGTGGGTTATGTTTTTACCAGTTCGTCAACACGGACGCGGGTTCCGTAAAAACACCACGGATTGTTCACAGTCAATTATCACCCGAAGAATGAGAAGTTAAAAGAAACACAGGATGCCAATGAAAGCTGAGCCGATGAACACTGAACTCCACATTCGAGTTCCTGGAGACTGTGCTCTACAGAAAAATGTCAAGTAAAAACACAGACGTTGTTGTTCTGTTGAATGATCTTTTATTTTTATTGTACCTTCGGTGTAAACATTAAACGCTTGTCTTAATTAATCGTAAATTTGTATTCGCTAAAGTCTAACACTTTGGTTGTTTGTAAGTACACATCAATCGCACTTATTTGTTAAATAGTAACACAAGAATCACTGAGATATAATCGCATTGTTTGGACATAAGCTTTAACTGGTTCTTTATTAAATAACAAATTTAACATGCGCTGCACTCGCGTACGTTGAAACGCTAGGCCCGTGTGCTCGGTTTGGGGGTTGAAATCTGACTCCTCGGTGATACGTTGTGTGTAATTCACTGCCGCGGTTATTGCTCCGTCGACCCAGCCAGTCATAAACGAGATCGATTTCCCCTGAGTGGTCAGAGAGAAACTTGGAATTTCCCTTTCATGCAGCAGCCAATGAGGTAACAACGAGAGACATCGCGCTGGAAGGGTTCCGGTGCATGAGGTACATACCACTCTGTACGTCCTCTGTACATCCAAGCACCGGAAGAGCGGACCAACGCAATTGCGTCAGAGATTGACTGCACAGAAGGGAACTCGACAAGGTCAGTTGAGCAAACAAATGGTCGCTCGGTAACGACCGAAAAAGGTTGCTATGTTTAAACTAGCGATTCGTTGATGCTACGGAATGTGGCCGTGCAGGCCGAAATAGTTTCTTCTGTTTACGTTGAGTATACAGAAGCATTCTGTTTCGATAGCCAGTGTGAGAATCGTGGCTGTTCGTTGTTTAGACAACGAATCATTAGACATGACAGATGCGGTGATCGATCCTCGATAAAGCGACGGATTATGTTGCTGTACAAATAAATGACGTACATGAAGGCTAAAGCCATGCCGTTGTAAGCAATAGAAGATATTGCGGACGGCAGGAATGGTTTTTTTCTGTGACGTTAGGTCAACAAAAAATTGGTTCGCCATGGCCAGGGCTGGGATGAAGATTTATTTGTTTTAGAAAAAGATATCGTGGGACATGACCGTTGGTATGATTGTTTGGGATAACTATAATGGTCGTGTTCAACCCAATGATCGATTATCGGCATAGGCGATCGATCATCGGAAATCTGGCTTGCAGATGTGCAAGCAAGCGAGTTGCCCGACGTGTCTTCTTGGACCAACGTATTGTTGGAACAAGAAGACACAGGAGGATCGGTGTATGTTTGATTGGCATGTTGCCGCCCAGAGGAACCGATCAAGTTCCTACTGATTCATATAAAATGAACCGAAGTGGTTTGGTTAATATGCTTTCGTATGATGCCATGGCAAGATGATGATCTTGCCGTGGGCTTATTTTTCAGGTATGATATTGAACGGGTAGCTTAACGCTGCTCGATTGGCCTTGTTGGGTGTGGAAAGGCGGGTTGACTTAAAGGAAATGGCTGGTTCTTTGGGCATGCTTAAAGAATCCCCACAAATCACCAAACAACAAACAATCAGAGACGAAGCGCGCGCACATCCGATCTTATATTAACGGAAAATGGAACTCAACTTGTCCCCGGTGTAGGGTTATATTTTTTAGTATTAATTCTTGGTTACCTCCGTGGCTTCCTTCCAAGTCTCTGACGGGGTGTTTAAAATAAAAAGGCGATGTTAACTATTGGGGTTTTTTTTGGATTTATTTTTTAATTAAGTATTTTTATGCCCGTGGGCTCGGCCTCCGGATTTCGACTGATGAATCAAAAAAAAAAAAAAAAAATGGGTGGGAAGAGACCGACTTTACGGAGGCAAGAACAAATGTGCCCTTCATCTTGTCTCTGGCTTCGTTAGGATGTTGGGCTCGGTCTCAAGATCTTTGAAAAGAAAGGGGAGGATGAATCTAAGGATAGTGTGGACACGGTTAATTCAAGTGTTTTCTAAACTACTTGAATAGAGGGATGGTGGGAAAGAAATCGTGCAACACCGGCGGGTTTTGAGTGCGGTAGTAAACGCAGATCACGTCTTTGGCGTCTGATAATCTGCGCTTTGGTCGTTGTGTGTGTGTTTGTGCTGTCCTGTACTATGCGTGCGTGTTTGTAGTGTGTCATCAGTAGACCCTATGGGATGGGTCCAGGAATCCTCTATTATAGAGGGGAATGTTGTTGGGAAGTGTGATTTTTTCAGTTTTGTACAGAAGAAGAAATTGTGGTAGTCAGATCCGAAGAGATCGAGAGAGAGAGAAGGGTCAAGAACGCAAGACTCCCGTACAAGTGGGTTCTCGCTGTTCTGAATGCTTTCGGGGTACTTGTATGCTAATTGTAGCAAGTACTCGCTGATAGGGATATTAGAGGCGCCTTCGTATAGGTGAGAGTTTGGGTAATGGCGACCGTCGGGCCTTCTAGAGTGGTTGATGCACCTTCTGAGGTGTTTTCTTTCGAAAACTCGAAGTCTTTCCATTTGGGCCGAAGATATGCAGGATCATATGGGAAAGGTGTATGATATTCCAGATTGGATTAGCTGCTTATAGCAGAGAAGCTTAACTTTAGTGTCAGCTTTGTTGCTTCAAGATGTTGTGCAGTTGCTTAGACCGACCGAGGCCCCTTTGAAGAATGTGGGTCACATGTTTGATGAAAATCATTTCTGGGGTATAGATGACCCCAAGATATTTCATCCTGTCCTGTGGTCTAATACGATCTCACGAAAAACCCCGTAACCATAAGGGAACAAATCATCAACAAAACACCGACTCGGCAGAAAGAAGACGTAGGAAAAAACGGAAAAAGTGGGATATACGCGTCGGCACGTAGAATGTTGGAACGTTATATAAACCAGGCGCGATACAGACGGTCGTAGAAAACGCGAAACAATATAAAATGGACACCGTCGTGCTTTAGGTAGTCCGGCTCCCACATCAAGTAATCGAAACCAACGGGTTTACATTGGCGTATATAACGTTCCGGAAACACTCGCACGGGGAGGGAATTCCACTGCTCTCCCGCTCTGTAACGGAACGCGTTCTGACGGAGGGATGTTCGTGCCGTCGGGAGATGAACCACAAATTGGTGCGATCTGTCGGATTATCTTGAGGAGCGCATATATAAAGAATTGTGCGCAACAAAACCACGCATCTCCGAAGATCAGTACCCGTGATAATATCTGTAAAATAGAAGGAAGTCAGCTACGCACTTTTGATGTGATAGCGATTGTAGCCTCGACGTCAGCGCCGTGTCCCCGATCAGGCAGATCGGTCGTCTCTGTATCCTCTCAAGTAGGTTGAGGATATGCTTAGGAGTGGAGGTCCGATTTGGGATTTATACAGCAGCTCTGTGAGTAGGGCGTTAGAATATACTCACAGCTAGGCCAGCTTGTCGTAAGAGGCGACTAAAGGTCGAGTGGTAGCCGGGGTTCCAACGCCCTGTGCGCCCGGTGAAATACCACCCCATCAAGCTTTATGCTCCGTGAAATGGTCGGGAGAAATCTCTGGCCATCTTTCGGAGCTTGGCTGATGGACCGGTTCGAGAAAAGGTTGGTTAGGTGGTAGTCGGTCCCAAGGTGAGATGCCACCCCGTCACGCTGTACATTCCGCGATATCGCCGAGAGAAAACTTCGACGGTGTTTCGGATGTGTGGCTGATGGCCCGGACTGACACGGGGATAAGTCATAATGGTGTCTTCTGATATAAAGAATTCCGGAGGTAAACTAGTCTCCCATTCGGATCTCCGGGGGGGGGGACTATGTCAGGGGGAACATCATGCAGATATCATGATAAATAATGGAACTTTGAGAGGTTCGTCATCGCATAACCGGGCTAGCTCTCGAGGCTCGGCCCACGCCCGACTGGTGACGGCATTTTGTAACATCAGGGGCATCGGTTTCACCAATACCAATGTAAACGCCGTCCACCAATATTTGCAAACAACGAAACCTGATATCCTTGCCCTAACTGAGACCCAGGTCGATTCGTCAACTGATTCGACATATCTTCGTTGCTCAGGATACGACTTACATTCGAGATTCCGTTTTAAGGGCGGAGTCTGCGTCTTCGCACGGTCCGATCTGGCTTGCCAGATGATGGAGGCGTTGGAGCCCAATAATATGGACATCATATGGTTGATGGTCGTGCTGAGGAATTCCGTTAAATTTCTTTGTTGTCTTTACCGCTCCCCGAATGACGATCGACCGGCGACATTTTTCGAACATCTTTCATATACCGTCGACTGGATACAGATCAACCACTCAGCTTCTGAAATTATTGTCCTTGGCGATTTTAATGTGCACAATTCCGACTGGTTGTTACATTCTAACAGAACCGACGAGGCTGGGAGGCTGGCGGAGATGTTTGCTGTAAGCCACAACTTGGCTCAACTCGTGGGGGAGCCAACGCGAGTACCGGATGCCCGAGGCGATCATCCGAACACCCTGGATCTGTTTTTGACATCCGAACCGTGTATTTATACCGTAGAGGTTTCTGCGCCACTGGGAAACTCAGATCACTACTTGGTATCTGTCGCGCAAGCACTTGCATATCAAGCGAATAACCGGCCTAGGCAGCTTCGCCATGTATGGAAGTATGGGGCTGCTAACTGGGACGATATGCGAGATTTCTTCGTATCCTTTCCATGGTCGGAGGTGTGGTTCGGAAACTCCGATGTTAACGCTTGCGCGGAGTCGGTATCAGAGATTATTCTCCTGGGGATGGAGATGTATATTCCACATTCCATCAAACGAAGTTCGTCTGATAAACCTTGGTTTGACAAAAAATGCGAGCTGATTACAGCGGCAAAAAATAGAGCAATGGCGCTCCAATCCCACCGACGTTAACAGAACGAATTTTGTTAGAATCAGAAACGCGTGCAACCAGGCGATTGATACCGCGAAGAAGACTCACAACGACAGGGTGATCAATAAGCTCCTTCGGTGCCCAACTGGTTCGCGCTCCTTCTGGTCAATGGCAAAGGCTGTCAGCAGTAACTTTGCTTCCTCCTCTTTCCCTCCGTTGGTGACAGACAGCGGGACTTTAGTCGCGAATCCAAAGGATAAAGCTAATGTGTTCGCGAATTTATTTTCCGCGAATTCAAACCTCGATCCCGGCCTTTTGCAGCCACCCGTGATCTCGCCGGTACAGTCTTCCATGCGGGATGTGAGATTTCGTCCGCGCACTATTCAGCGCATTCTACGTAAACTGGATTGTAGGAAGGCAACCGGCCCGGACGGAATACCAGCAATAGTCCTTAAGAACTGTGCTCCAGAATTATCGCCGGTTCTTTGCAGACTCTTCCGCTTATCTTATGCACGGAGGACCTTTCCTGCCTGCTGGAAAATCGCTCGAGTTCAGCCAATCCCAAAGACGGGAAAAAAGTGTCTCCCACAAAATTACCGTCCGATAGCATTACTGTCTATTTTATCTAAGGTAATGGAAAAAGTCATCAATACAGAGTTGGTTAAGTATTTGGAGTGCAACGGTCTTCTGAATGATCGTCAATCGGGATTCCGTGGCAGGCGGTCCACAGGAGACCTTTTGACACTTATAACCGATATATGGACATCTGCGATTGAACGGCATGGTGAGTCAAGGGCGGTCGCATTGGATATCTCCAAGGCTTTTGACCGCGTCTGGCACGGGGCATTGCTGAGCAAACTTCGTTCATATGGATTTTCCCAACAGCTTTGCGACTGGACGAGGAGCTTCCTCGAGAATCGATCGATCCGGGTTGTTGTGGACGGCGAGTGTTCGGATCTGTATCCTGTTAATTCGGGGGTGCCCCAGGGTTCTATTTTAGCTCCAACCTTGTTCTTGCTTCACATAAATGATTTGTTGGAGACAACGGATAACAAAGTGTTCAGTTTTGCGGACGATAGTACGCTTGTTTCCTCCTTTTCGAGTGATCGGCCGATTGGTGCATCAACGTCGCACCAGCTGAGATGTAGACAGATTGACTCTCTGAATCAGGATTTGGATAAAGTCCTGCAGTGGGGAAAGGCCAATCTTGTCGACTTCAACGCAACGAAGACCCAGTATACAACATTCACAAAAAAAACTGGATCATCGGTTCCACAGCTGATGATGAGTGGCCGGGCCCTCGAGGCTGGGGAAAGTTTGAAATTGCTCGGCGTCACGGTCTGTGGGAATGTATCATGGCATAAACACGTATCGGGTATCGCCAGATCAGCCTCAGGAAAACTGAGTTATCTTTTTAGAACTAAGAAATACTTTACTCCGGCCCAACTTCTTCTCCTATATAAATCTCAAATTAGACCCGCGCTCGAATATTGCTCTCATGTTTGGAGCTCGGCTCCTAAACATACCCTCGACCTACTTGAAAGCGTACAAAGACGAGCGATCCGCCTGATCGTGGACTCGGCGCTGACGTTGGGACTACAGTCGCTATCACATCGAAGGCGCGTGGGCGACCTCTGTCTGTTTTACAGATATTATCACGGGTACTGTTCTTCGGAGATTCTTGGCATTGTTCCACGCAATTCGGTCTATATGCGCTCCACAAGACAATCCGACGGATCGCACCCGTTTGTGGTTCATCTCCCGACAGCGCGAACATCCCTATATCAGAACTCGTTCCGTTACAGAGCGGGGAAGCTGTGGAACTCCCTTCCCACGCGAGTGTTCCCGGAGCGTTACAACCTGCAGCTGTTCAAAAGGAACTGCAACAGTTATTTGATGGCATCTCGGGGCGCCCACTCGACGCTATAGGTTCGCCTCTCCCGAGAGAAATCTAATAAAAAAAAAAAAAAAAAAAAAAAAAAAAAAAAAAAAAAAAGTTGGGCCGGAGTAAAATATTTTTTGGCCCTAAAAAGATAACTCAGTTTTGCTGAGGCGGACCTGGCGATGTTCGACACATGTTTATGCCACGATACATTCCCACAGACCATGACGCCGAGCAATTTCAAGTTTTCCCCAAATTTGAGAGCCTGGCCATTCATTATCAGCTGTGGAACCGATGATCCACACTTTTCTTTCTGAATGTTGTATACTGTGCCTTCGTTGTATTGTAGTCTACGGGATTGGTCTTTTCCCACTGCAAGATCTTATCCAGAACCCGATTCAGAAAGTCGATCTGGCTACATCTCAGCTGGTGCAACGTTGATGCACTAATCGACCGGTCGTTCGAAAAAGAGGAAACAAGCGTAGTATCATCCGCAAATATGAACACTTTTTTATCCGTTGACTCCAACAAATCATTCATGTGAAGCAAAAATAAGGTTGGAGCCAAAATGATGCCATTAGCAAATAACCCGCATGTAAAAATCATGAAGCCGTCAATAGGTTGCGCGGATTGATGATTGATTTTCAAAGGAAGTTTGAATAAAATGGTGGCAGTGTTTAAGGGTGAGTCTATGATGATTTGTCGAAGTATACTGATAATAAATGCCAACAGGGAACGCATTGTGCCGGTTCGTTTCACCGGTAACCATCCAGCAAAGTTTATTTAAGGCAAAAAAGTTTGTAAGTGGAAGCTTGTAACTACGATATTCACAATGCCAACTCTCACTTGTGGGTTGATTTCATAGTCCTTTTATATCAGATGAACGGACCGTTTATGTTCCCTCAATTGACGATAGTTTGAAAATTCCCTTCTTAATTACATTGCGTAGAATTCTTGACGGAAGACCAACGGGAAAGAGACTGGTAGAACGGCCGCGACGGAGATGGGAGGATAATGTACGGTTTGACCTCGAGGAGATCGGTCAGGCGTAGTAGGAGAGTGCACAGAACAGGGAGTGATAGCGCAGCCGAGTCAGTGAGGTCATGAACTTCCGGATTCCTATAGACCAATAAATAGTAGTAATAATAGTAATAATAATTATATATATAGATATATATTTATATATATATTTCTCTCAGGAGAGGCGAACTTATAGCACCGACACGGCGCCCCGTGATGCCACCAAATAATCGTTGCAGTTCTTCTTGAACAGTTGCAGATTGTAACGCTCCGGAAACACTCGCGCGGGAAGGGGATTTCATTGCTTTCCCGCTCTGTAACAGAAGGAGTTATGATGCTGATATGTTCCCGCCATCCGGAGATGAACCGCAAATTGGTGCGATCTGTCGGATTGTCTTGAGGAGCGCATATATACCGAATTGCTGTGATGCAGCTGTTGCTAGTATTGATGGTTGAATTATATTCCTAAGCAGCATATAAAAGATCATTATTAGTTTTATAATGTCATTTCCGGAGGTCATAACATTTCCGGCCGAGCGTTGATCTTTTGGTCGGCTTTCGTGGCTTTCCAGCCACTCATCATTATCATTGGCACTACAATCGGGATCCGGCCTTGGCCTTATTTAACAAGTCTGAGGCTCGTTAAATTTTCCATAATAATTTGTTTTTCCGGGCAAGATTATTAGCCATTCTGCAGAATGTCTATTTGACTCATGGGTATGGCTATGGACCCACGTTTCATCCATCGTCCCAAAACGTCGAAAATAGTCTGCTCGATTACGCTGTCGCAACGCCAAACCGGTCGTCGAATCGTCAACCCGCTGCGGTTTTTGGTCGACGGTTAGAAAACTGGGCACCCATCACGCTGATAGCTTTTTCCTCTCTAAAAGATCATGGAAAATGTAAACCGCCCGTTCTATTGAGATGCCCACGGCCTCAGCTAACTCGGGCAACTTCACTTTACGTTCACTCAAAACGATTCGATGCACTTTCTTTACGATTTTCGCATTCGTCGCCTCTTTTGGCCTTCCATAGCGAGGTGCGTCTTCGGTGCTTGTACGACCCCTTTTAAATTCACTAAACCACCGATAAACTGTTGTTATCGAAGGAGTAGATGTGGGATAACATTTCTGCAACTATTGCAATGATTGTCCAGAAGTTTTTCCCATCAAAAAACAATGTTTGAACAAGATGCGATATTCCTGTTTTTCCATTTTTTTACGAAGGCGAAAGTAGCGTCACTCAAACGACTGTAGCTTCTAAACGAATAGACGAAATCTCACGAAGTTTGATACATTAGCTAGTGACAGATGATCCTCTCGAAGTGAGTTATGTTCATTTTCTAGCGGCGCCACATATTAAAAAATTCGCGGACTTTTCAGTCCATGTTGTATATAAACTTATAATAAATATTTTCTGTAGTCCATTTGCTTAGACTATCATTTTATTTACAGCGGCTTAAAATAACAATGGGAATACAGAAGGCTACGCTGCGATACAATCCATCTATCTCCCAGCACACTTGGTTGAATCAAATGATAGACTTTTTGGATGTTGTTGTAAGTAACGAACTTCACAACACGATTCTTATGGAGTCTTCAATGAACTAATTTTATTTCTATAGGACTACCCTATTGAAGGGTATAAACCTTATACAATCGTCACGGAAATGCAGTTACATTTATGGGATTGTGCTATCGATTATCGGTAGGTTGAACAATATTTGAGTTCTTGATCTCCCGAATTATTTTTATTAATTTTTCTAACAATTGTAGACCAAAAAATTTTCCATTCCGGTGCGTCGTCGAGATTGGTTCGTTTTCCACAAGCAGTAACATAGCGTCTTCAATGCCAGGCTGCACGTTGCGGTTCGTGGCAGAGGAAACAATTCTTTCCTTAGCACCCTATGTAAGTTCTTATTGCTTTCGTAGCCTTAGTTGAACTTATAATCTCATAAAATGTTTTCAATAGGACCCAAAAACTAAGACACCGGATAACAAAATCACAGTTTTGCCCTCATCTAATCTAGTCCCTGTCGTTGATCTTGGTCTTCTCGATATCTCCCTACGCCTTAATGAGAAAGCTTGTAGTCAAAGTCCTAAATTTGATTTGCGTACATCTATACAAGACGTCCACATTCGAAGCTGCCATGATTCGGGACGGGCTCTTTCTCAATTGATTGCCTACATAGCATCTGAAGGTGATCTTGAGGGTGAAGTCGAAGACGATGATGATGTCATGGTTTCTTCAGTTAACTCCTCGGTGTACAGTGATACTAGCTTGTTCTCTATGCAAGATCTAAAGGAAAACATTCCACAAATAACACCTAGACAACAGGAACGTGTATGCTCGATGGTAGCCGAGGCTGTAGCGGAGACTGTTACATCACGGTCAATAAAAGAGGAACCGGAATCTAAATTCGAACGTGGTGTGGAAGTATTTTTCTTCCCTGATGAAAGTCAAACTCTCTCTGAAAAGGATGGTACTTCAGTAGGGACAACTGAAAGATCGCACTCACCTAGAGAAGAACAGGAGAAGGATTCTAAAAAGGCGACTGCACCACAATCACCATCGCTATCCAGAACGAATAGTTGTTCAGATGAATGGATGTATCAAGCAAGACGAGGTAGTGGGAGCAGTAACGAACTCCAGGACCTGCTTAACTTCGAAACGTCGGTGATGAAGAATTCCTATATAACAGTAAAAGATGATGAAGTTGTGGAAGCACTACCACAAGTTCGAGAAGTCCTCGGTGATGTCACTCAAGTGGAAAGAGATGAGATGCAGAAAAGTTATAGTGGCTTGGAAGATGACTTCTGCGTGATCGCCGAGGAGGAGAAGTCCTATCTGGTAAGCTAGATTTAGTAAATTTACAAGCTGAATTGAATTTTCAATTTTACACTTTGCATTTTTCAGTCACAGTGTGGCATAAAGGACTTCACGATATCTGAAGACCCTCTGCGAATGGTGGACAATCATTTTAAATTACCAACTGGGAAGCAAGACCTTCTGCAGGCTCCAGAAAGTTTTCCAATGCCTGAATATCGCTATACCTTGTGTGAGATGACTATCACGTGGCATATATATGGAGGGCATGATTTCCCCACTGTGGATTCATCACCGTCCACCAGCAAAAAGGGTGATGCGAAGAACAAAGATAACATGTAAGCTCTAATCTTTAAAATACAACTAGGCAATATATTATAAATGTTTTCTATCCTCACAGCCGTCCAGAGCAACAACCTTCGATGTCTGACGCCTTCAAACATGGTGTGTCATATTCCAAGGAAACACAAAGTATCGAGTACGTTAAGAAGCCAAAAGAAAAGCTGTCATGGAAAACTGTTGGCGGTGTGGCTCGTGATCATGAAGTTCTTGTCGAGATACAAATGACAAAAGTTCGTTGTTCCCACGAGGTTTATCCGAAACACACAAATCAGTCTTCTCGACAAGTTCTGGTCATCAGTGAATTGGAAGTCAGAGATCGTTTACAAAGTTCTGACATTAATAAATTCCTGTATCATCCCAGCGCAAAACACCTTCCAAATAAAAGCTCAAAGCATATGGTCGTGATAAAAGCCCTTCATGTGAGGCCGCATCCTAGAACAAGCATTTCAGAAGAGTGCTCACTTCGGATATCATTGTTACCTTTGCGTTTAAACATTGATCAGGATACCCTGCTATTCATAGCGCAATTCTTCAATGAATTAAGTGCACCGGAAAGGGAAAAAGATTCAGCAGCGGGTTCTAAACGCAGTTCCAGTAATCAACCACCGGTAATGATGGTCGAGGATATACCAGAGGCAGTGCAAGATTTGAAAGCTCGACAAATGGTTACGACAAATCTGGAATTACTGATGGAGGATGAAGAACACCCACAAGGCGCCACGGCGGAGGAACATACAATTCCTTCTATTCCACATGAAAGTTCATCATCTCCTATATACTTTAGAGAAGTGATCTTCAGTCCGGAAGTGAGTATACGTCTCGATTATCACGGTCGACGTATTGAGATGTCCAGAGGGCCGATTGTAGGCTTTCTCATGGGCCTAGGGCAACTACAGTGCTCAGAGATAAAACTGAAAAAGATTGTTTATAAGTAAGTCGTTAAAAGGCGATTGTCAGGCCGAAGGAGTAATACAACACAACATTTTTCTGCTTCTCCACAGACATGGCTTACTAGGTGTGGATAAATTAGTGGCACATTTGTGCAAGGAATGGTTAGCGGATATTAAGAAGAACCAAGTGCCATCAATTTTAAGCGGGGTTGGACCGACTTATGCTTTTGTTCAACTTTGTAAGTTCTACACATTTCTAGAATGCATAATAACACAATATAATTGAATTTCGTGTTCAGTCCAAGGAGTCTGTGATCTATTTCGACTGCCGTTTGAGCAATATCAAAAAGACGGACGTTTGGTACGAGGTCTGCAATTGGGGGCACAAAGTTTTACAGCACGCACAGCTCTTGCTGCATTAGAGATCACGTCGAGACTTATTCAAATACTGCAAGTAAGTGAAGAAACAGAATTAGTCGTTTAGAGTAGATCTTTATAAAATTGAGTTATTTTAGATTACTGCGGAGACAGCTTATGACATGGTGTCACCGGGACCATCAATACGAAATATTCGCCGCAATCGTAAAAACAAGAGGAAGAGGCTTCATCGACCCCAAGATATTCGGGAAGGTGTTTTTAACGCTTTACAAATCGTGAAAGAGGTACGTGGATTTTTGCTATCTTTCATACACGGGGTGATCCAATTTAAATTGCCAATGTTGGTAGCGTTGTAAATCAGGTTGAAAATCATCAGTTGGTGGGAGCTACATCGTTGTTTATTCGCTTAATTCAGGAATATACTATTATTTATTTAACTCCAATTGAAATACGGTAAAAAGTATTAACTATGCTATAAAAACTTAGGGGAGGATTCATTGCCAAGAAAATGAATTTTGGGGAAGGACTTTTAAGCTAGTGGTGGTATAGTGACAAAGTTCAGAGAATTGTGGACTGGAATTTACAGGCAACCTATGGGCATCGTACTCATTCTAGTTCTTACTTCCATCATCGATTACTTATCCAGTGTGTGGCCCGTATACAGAATCGCATTTCATTCACCCCCAGTGTATTGTTACAGAATACCTCGTACACGCAAATGTACAGCTTGGAGCTCAGTATTGTCCCTTGAGGTACACCCAGATTTTTTTTTTTTTTTTTATATTATTATTAGACTTCTCTCGGGAGAGGCGAACTTATAGCGCCGAGTTAGCGCCCCGAGATGCCATCAAATAACTGCAGTTCTTTTTGAACAGTTACAGGTTGTAACGCTCCGGGAACACTCGCGAGGGGAGGGAGTTCCACAGCTTCCCCGCTCTGTAACGGGACGAGTTCTGATGCAGGGATGTTCGCGCCGTGTGGAGATGAACCACAAACGGGTGCGATCCGTCGGATTGTCTTGTGGAGCGCATATAAACCGAATTACGTGGAACAATACCAAGAATCTCCGAAGAACAGTACCCGTGGTAATATCTGTAAAACAGACAGAGGTCGGCTACGCGCTCGTCTCTGTATGCTCTCAAGTAGGTCGAGGGTATGTTTAGGAGCCGAGCTCCAAACATGAGAGCAATATTCGAGCGCGGGTCTAATTTGGGATTTATATAGGAGAAGAAGTTGGGCCGGAGTAAAATATTTCTTGGCTCTAAAAAGATAACTCAGTTTTCCTGAGGCTGATCTGGCGATACACGATACGTGGTTGACAGGCATGTGGTGAATAGCTGGGTGGTGAATGTGTGGTGTAGTTTTTTTATTAATGCGCCTGCACGGGCGCGGGTTTCGTAAAACACCCACCGCGGGAAGGACAAAGCACAGATCACCCAAGAGGATATTGGAGAAATAAAACACGTTGGTTGGTTTTGTTGATTAAACGCTCTTTAACTTTTTAATGTTTCTTTATTAGTGGTTCACTACTGAGATGATTGTTACAAGGGTTCTTGGGTAAACGCCCAATTGTATTACAGTGATTTTAGATAAAAATTAAATGGTTCTTGAGTTAAAACGCACAATTGTATTACAGTGATTTTAGACAAAGATTAAATGGTTCTTGGTTAAAACGCACAATTGTATCACAGTGATTTTAGATAAAAATTAAATGGTTCTTGAGTTAAAACGCACAATTGTATTACAGTGATTTTAGACAAAGATTAAATGGTTCTTGGTTAAAACGCACAATTGTATCACAGTGATTTTAGATAAAAATTAAATGGTTCTTGAGTTAAAACGCACAATTGTATTACAGTGTTTTTAGATAAAAAAATTAAATGGTTCTTGTGTTTGTTCGCGCTACAGTTCACACACTCACATTCGGCGAGGATATATTGTTAAATTCTTATTAACTACACATGATTCTTCTTGTGATGTACTTTTGCGTAAAACCCGCACTACTGGTGATGAACTCGACTCGTCTCCTCTGCGTTTTAATTCTGACTCCCCCGGTTTCCACCCTGGGCTCGTTCAAAGCCAACTCGCCAATGGGGTGAGATTCGTCCTGTGATGAGAGAGAATTTCTTTCTCTCTATGATGAGGAACCAGGGGGAGATCTCGCTGGATAGATTCTGGTGGTGTGTGTGCGGTTGATCGTACATATCGCGTTGTTTATCCATGCGCTGGAACGAAGGCTAAAAAAAATGGCATCAGGGACAAATAACAAAGGGAAAAATCGACCAAGGGCATCATAGCAATGAGAGCGCAGCTGAGCAAACACACTGCAACTCATTAGGGAAGCGTTAGGTGCTAAAAGGGATTGGATACTTTACACAATGGGAATTGTATATCGTATCGCTGTCGGCGGAAAGAACCGAATTCTTTGTTTGCATTTGTAAATGCTGAAGAATTCGGCTTTGGCGGCTATTGCGATGATTGTTTGTCGGTTGGACAAACGGATCCTGGTAATTAGTATTGCAGCTGTGTAAGCAAGCTGCTTGTCATTGCTTTTGTCGTTGGGCAAAAGATTGCCTGGAAATGTGCATGCAGGGAAATTACTGTGTACATGTGGGACAGAGATTACCGGCGAGGAAAATCGATAAGATCCTAAATGGTTCATGTTGAGTGTGAACCGAAATGCTTTAAGAGGAAACGCGGTGTTGCTTGATGTAGGGAAGTGATGATGCCCTTGGGGAGGAATATTTGCAGGTTTGGGGATGGGAAGTTAAACTGAAATTATGGGTGGTTCTTCAGGTAAGCTTTAAAGAACCCCCACAAATGTATTAGGCGATGAGTGTACTAGATTCTCTCCGCTATATTTACTTGCGAATCCGCAACAACACTCTATGAATCCCTTCCGTCTATTCGGAAGTTGTACGAGGGCAGTATAAGTCAGTGACCTTTTGAATAAAAGAAATTTTTTTTTTGGCAAATAGGCATTTTTATTCTCAACATGGGCTCTTCGATAGTATAGTGGTTAGTATCCCCGCCTGTCACGCGGGAGACCGGGGTTCGATTTCCCGTCGGGGAGCCTCTGGCGCAAGACTAATGACCTTGCCCGGAAAAACAAATTATCATGGAAAATGTAACAAGCCTCAGGACTTGCTTTAAAAAGCCAAGACCGTCGGATTGTCTTGCGGAGCGCATATAAACCGAATTGAGTGGAACAATACCACGAATCTCCGAAGGACAGTACCCGTGATAATATCTGTAAAACAGACAGAGGTCGGCTACGCGTCTTAGATGTGATAGCGGGTGTAGTCCCGATGTTAGCGCTGAGTCCCCGATCAGACAGATCGCTCGTCGCTGTATGCTCTCAAGTAGATCGGAGGTACGTTTAGATGAGTACATGAGAGCAATATTCGAGCCTGGTCTAATTTGGGATTTATATAGGAGAAGAAGTTGGGCCGGAGTAAAATATTTCTTGGCTGTAAAAAGATAACTCAGTTTTCCTGAGGCTGACCTGGCAACGCTCGACACATGTTTATGCCACGATACATTCCCACAGACCGCGACGCCGAGGAATTTCAAGCTTTGTCCAGATTCGAGGGCTAGGCCATTCATCGTCAGCAGTGGAACCGATGATCCACTTTTCTTTGTGAATGTTGTATATTGTGTCTTCGCTGCATTGAACTCAACGAGATTGGCCCTTCCCCACTACAGGACCTTATCTAGATCCTGATTCAGAAAGTCAATCTGTCTATATCTCCGCTGGTGCGACGTAGATGCATTAATCGGCCGAACACTCGAAAAGGAGGAAACATGCGTACTATCATCCGCAAAACTGAACACTTTGTTATCCGTTGTCTCCAACAAATAATTTATGTGAAGCAAAAATAAGGTTGATTGCTGACTTTTTGAGCCGCGGAATAACGATTTCAGTGTGAGGTTATAGAGTCAAGGTCCTATCGATAGAATCAGATAGAGCATCAAAGTCTGCTCGCACATTTAAGGGTACTCCAAAATCCCCTTTTGTGTGCGCGTTCGTGTAAAAAAAACGTTTGTTAAAGGTGGCTGAGAAAATTGAGTAAACAAAACTCGATATGACAGGGATGGCTGAAAGAACCAGACGCATGAAGAAAGATACAATGTGGTCAACGGAGTGCTGGTGTTTTAATGTTTGTTGACAAAAACAAGGAAGAAAATGTTCTCGTCGTCGTGAATAGAATGCAGTTATTTAACAACTTCTTCATAGAATAAGTTCCACACAGTACGACCCAGCTCTTCGCAAAAAAAAAGGAACATGCAAAAGAATTTACATGGTTCCTTTGAGTACGACGCGTTATAGTTTTCTCCCCTAAAAATGTCAATTTTCGTAAAAAGTTTGCATTATTCTAACTTATATCGATCCATGGTTCAATTACACACAGCTTCAACTTCACAACAGTCAAAGAAAAAAGCGAACAACGTTTTTCGTCTCCATGCCGGTCCCAATTCACATTGTATACCTTTAGTGTGAACATACTTTACCAAGATGACATCGTTACGTTATCACGACGATAGTGAAAAACGTGTGATTCGAACTGACCTTATGACGGTTAGAATCACTAAAAATTGAACCACTGCTCAATGCATCAGGCCACTGCCGCGTGTACGAATTCGATTTCTAAACTCAAGTACACTCAACAGATGTGGAATTGCTATGTTATTGCTTGGTGTACGGCTGGTGTATTTTCTTGTTCGATTTTCGTTTGGTGTTCTTCACCTATTTGCTTGCGTATAGTGTGCGTATCTGTTACAAACGCCACACCACTCCCTCCTCAGTAACGTTGTTACGATCAACTTCGTGTGCGAACGACGGAACAAGGAACGAGCGAGCGAGAGGACGTCGCAGCAGGCGAGTGAGCCGGTGCTCTGTGCAGAAGTCGGGATGGTAATATGGTAAAGTCCTGTTTACTATGGGAAAATGTGTGCTGTGTGTACAGATCACGTCGGATTTTTTGCGTTAAGTAAGGGGAGTGAGGACTGTGCTTTGAACATACGATGAAACGGGTGAAAACCGAGGCATTGAAACATCAGGCTACTGCTGCGTGTACGAATTCGATTTCTAAACTCAAGTACATTCAACTGATGTGGAATTGTTATGTTATCGCTATGGTATACGGCTCTGATGCTTCGCTTATTCGAATTTCCTTTCTGTGTTTATAGCGTTTGAAATAATAGTGAAGAAGAACGTGTGTGATTCGAACTGATGCTATGACAGTTTGAATCACCAAAAATTGTACCTAAGCGTTACCCATCAGGCTACTGGTCGTGTTTTAGAATTTGATTTTTAAACTCGACTATACTCCACTGATGTGAATTGTTATGTTATCGCTAAGGTATACGGCTCTGATGTATTTTCTTATTCGATTTTTCGTTCGGTGCTCTTCACTATTTTGCTTGTGAATTGTGTGTGTATCTGTTAGAGCCGCCACATGTTCTTCACTATTTGTTTGCATATTGTGTGTGTATCTGTTAGAAACGCCACAACATCGTTGTAGAGGTAAAATATCGACTAAAGTCGTTTAGACCATCGCAGTTGATTGTTTTGTATTTGTTTCGTAGCCTTTTCGCTATCTCAATTATTTGTGAATTAAATTTTAATTGATACAGCACAGACCTCCAAGAGCTCGAAAAGTCTTTCATTTTGTTTTTATTAGGATGGACGGCGGGGAAGAGATCCGATGTGTTGCCGACATGGTCACCAATATGTGAAACTTACAGTCCTTCGGGTATTGGGCATCTAGAATGGTGTAGCCACTGCATTATACACCTTCGTCTATATACGATAAAACCATTTCAAAACTCGAGTTATAAGTCAAACCTAGTTCTTTATACATAATTCTATTAATTTCAATTTATATATTACTATAAATATTAAAAATCACGAATGTATATATTTTCAGGGACTTAACGACACCGCGAATACCTTAATTGAGACTGCGGTCGCAGAGCACGACCAAAAAGGATACACGGGTGCTGTTGGCGGTATTATTCGCCAAATACCACAGCTTGTTGTTCAGCCGGCTGTTTTAGCTACACAAGCAACGACGAACATCTTAGGCGGTGTTAAGAGTTCTTTAGTTCCCGATGCTAAAATGGAGGCACGGGAAAAATGGAAAGAAGATAGTGATTAGCAAAAACCTTCTCACCGTTTCCATCATGTTGTACATTTAACGTTTCTATGCTTAGTTCGTCCTACTGAAATTATAACTTCAACTGTAACTGAATATCATTATCAAGTTTATTATAATTTGAATGTTTTTTAAATAGGTTATTGCGTATGCGTTCACCGTTATATAAGCCTTTTTTGTTACCGTATTAGATTTTGTATGCGCTAGTAGAGATTATCAGTGCTTATTTATCGCCTTAATTTTAATATTCTTGTTTTTGTTCTCATATATAGAAAGAGGAAGGATAAAAAAGAAAATTTTGTCGGTAATTTTTAAACATTATGACTAAAGGAAAATGTCCCAACACAAATAGAATAATAACAAATCAACAAAACAAGTAAGCTTAGGATAAAGAAAAAATTATATACAAATCTAAAGTCTAAATCTTTGTGAGTATCGTTTTGCATAAATGGAAATGTATATATTAATATTTAAGATACGACATTTAAAAACAAACGTAAGGGAGAATGGGAATCAATGTGAATGACATTTAATAACTCTTTGTTTTTTGTTTTTGTCAAAAGGGCCTCCTGGCGGGTCTCTGGAAAATGTGAAGATATAACAAATATCCATGCGTATATTTATATTATGAAACAAGGAGCATTGTGAGAAATGTAAATGCCTTTTATTAATGTAGTTATTTTTATGAAGATACGAATCAAATGAGCGTATTATTCGCTTAAGGTAGTAAGTAAGAAGTAAAATCTTTATAATAAAAAATCATTTTACGTAAATTCTTTTTATTATGTATTCGATATGCGTTTTATTGTAGTTGGAACATTTTTTACATGCCTTGGTATACCTAACGTACTTTGTTTGCTTTGAGTTTGCTTTAATTGTCCCATATTTTTAGCACAAATGAAGACAAAAGGGTGATACTACTGTGCCAACATATACTGTCCGCAACATAATTGACTAAATACCGATTGTAGCCAGATCGACGCCCTGAATTGGCATCTGGATAAGGTCCTGCAGTGGGGTCAATCTCGTTGACTTCAATGCAACTGTAGTGTTCCAAGAAGCCCTACCATTTTCTTCCCAAATTTCCTTTTCCCCCACATCCATAATGGATAAAAATCGAATTCCCATCCAATATTATATATTCATATCCCCAAATCTACGTTGAATTCAACATCAAGCAAATTGAATCAAATGTCGAATATTGAATTCAAATTCAAAAATGCAAACATCACAATGCATATTTTCACATGCATTGTATCTACAATCAAACACGTGTCCAAACAAACCCATGTCCATTTGATCCACCGTAACACAATTCCGGCATTCTAAACATGACAATGCAGACGCATTGTTACCAGATGTTTAATGACATGCACAAATAGACCCAAATTCCCATCCATATTCTCACCCATTTCCCATGGACTCTGACCCCATTTGAAGTACAATATAAACTCTTGTTTGCATTTGCCAGACATGCTAATGCTTGACAAAAAAACTCCAAAAAGGATCTGTGATAAGGGGCTATGTGTCCAGACTTCGAAGAAGAAAAAGTAGATCGGAAAGTTGTCAGTATGTAGCGCGAGTAGTGTAAAGAATTCACAATAAAGAGTATACTAATATAACTAATTTGTGGCTTACTACAGCTACGGCTGTGAACGGAGTTCCTTGGTGACTACGTTACGTGATCTTCGAATGTATAGTTTAACTTTTTAAATGTTCGGTTCCTATTATTTCTTAAGCAAAGTTGTGGTACGCTGTGTTAAATGACATTATAGAATGGAAAATAGTGCATCTGGGTTCTATTAACTCCTTCCATGTGTGTCCATCGATAATTGGAGCCAAAGTGTTCTAAACTGAGTGGTATTATCCTGCGTTTCATCTGGGCATGGACGCCGCACCCCTTAGCGGCTATCACGGAAAAATTAAAAACGTGACCGTGTATCCACGTATCCATAGTGGTGTTTCGGACCTACCTAGTGTCCAGGTCCCCCCTAACATCCACAAACCCCCTTTCGTTAGTTTCTCCTCTCTACCTCTAAAAGGAGAATAACTCGCCAAGTAGCTAATTTGCATAAACTACTTTGTGCAAATTCTACTTGGTAGAGGAAAACACAATAAAACGGCATTGGCGCCAGATAAAAAGCAAAATGTCAACGGCAAATAAACAAATATTTGACATTCAACGTAAAACTTCGCTAGAACTGGAGAATAAATTTATTTGTTTTCAAATCGAAGCCGTAGTATCGATAATGATGACGAAGACGAGAGCATTCGTCTCCACAACGAAGTAAATTCAAATAAGCAAGAAATATAAAATCTGCAACAAAGTATACACGAAAGTCAAAAGACTTTAAAGGGCCTTCAAGACCAATTTGCTGGCCTTCAAGAACAAATTAAGAAGATTGAAAAGGAAACAAAGGAGCTCCAAGGAATTATCTGAAAGGGAAAACCGCCACTACAGCTGAACAGGGGAGCATTACTTCAACGCCCCTTGCATCCAGTCGCCGAACAACCAGCAGCTGACAAGCAGCAACAGCAGCGACCGCTCAACAATCAAGAATTACCAAGTAAGTCATTTTCCCCTTCACTTACGACATAAATATTTCAAATATATTGACTGTATAGATTTAAATATAATTAAATCAAATATAACAATTTTGGCGCAGCCGGTTACCACCAGCTGAGATTGATATCAAACGCTTTTTGGAAAGGGAAAGTCTAGGGGCTTTTGTAAGGGAATATTCAAACTGCCCCAACCAATCTCCTGTAACTTTCAGGTAATGGACTCCCTACCGGGATTGTCAGCAGATGGGTTGTTAGGAAACGACTTCCTGGCTAGGAATTGTAAAGTCAATGGACCAGGGAATTGTTTGGAATTCTCCCAAACCAAGGAAAATCCGGTAAGTTTTTCCGTTGAATTTACAAAAGATAGGAAGCGGACGCCAGGACATAAGGCAACCAGCCGGGAACCCGTGCCAAGGGGATCCATAGAGGTCCAAAAGTACACCGGATACCCTACCCAAACAGGGGAAAGGGGGCGAAAAATTGTCAGGTTCCAAGCATCCCAAACCCACATTAATAGCTGACAAACCAAAGAAAGCTAACACAGAAGTAACAGTGGTGGAACACTCACTGCCAAACGCTTCGGAGGTAGACATTTTTCTGAACAAACCGGCAAATAATACCGCCACGTTCACGAAAAATGCTTAGACTTCCCATAGAAATTCGGGAAGAGATAATTCTAGTACCTAAACCAATGCAATCAGGGATTTTCATATCCAATTGCATTGTAGGGAAAGCGAGTGCGCAAGTTGAGGTACTCAATATCGCAAACTACCTCTAAACCATAGACCGAATCATGGTGGAGTTACATCCAATGAAGGAATTTTCCACCTTTCCGCTGGAAAAGTGAAGATAACCGAACCAATGCGGATAAAAAACATTCAGAGGGAGAAAACCTCCAGTATATCCATCTATTCCCAGAAGAGGAATGACCAAAAGATCCAAGGTTGACACAATTACACGAGGAACTCCACTTAGGGAAAAACCTAAGTCCTCAAGAGTGTCAATCCATAGTGGAAATATGCGAGGAGTTCAACGATATTTTCCACCTTAAAGGTGACCTCCTAACATATACCAGTGCAATAACGCATGAGATACCGGTGATACAGGATCAAGCACCGATAAATCAACGAATGTACTGTCTGCCTGAGTGCAAGAAAGAGGTGATCAACGAGCAAGTACGGGATATGCTGGAGAATGATATCATTCAACCAAGCAAAAGTCCGTGGAACTCGTCACCCTTGGTAGTTCCTAAGAAAGCGGGCCCCGATGGAAAAACCCGATGGAGAGTTGTGGTCGATTTCAGAAAACTGAACGACAAAACCATCGGCGATGCGTACCCTCCCCCTCGAATAGAGGAAATTTTAGACCAGCTCGGTCGTTATTTTTCCAAGCTCGATTTAGCCAGCGGCTACCACCAAGTCTTAGCGGATCAGAAGGATCGAAGTAAGTGAGCGTTCAGCACAAATTACGGGCACTATGAGTTCAAATGTATGCCATTTGGGGTGAAGGGAGCACCAACTACGTTTGAGAGACTCATGAACCATGTCCTAACCGGGTTGCAGGGAATCGAATGCTTTGTTTATCTGGACGACGTTGTCATATATGGGAAAAACCTAGAACACCATAATGACAAACTCCGGAAAGTATTCGATCAAATTAGATGCCACAACCTCAAGTTGCAACCGGAGAAATGCAAGGTCCTCCAGAAGGAAGTAGTATACCTGGGACATGTTTGTTCCGAAAAGGGGGCAATGCCTAATCCAGACACGACAGCTAGTGTCAGGGATTTCCCCATTCCCAAAACGGTAAAGCACGTCCAACCTTTTCTAGGCTTGGAGAACTGTTATCGAAAATGTGTCCAACATTTTTCGAAGATAATACGCCCCTTAACAAATTTGTTAAGGAAGGACGTCAAATTCACCTGGTCAGACAAATGCCAACAAGCATTTGATAACATAAAGGAGTTATTGGTCTCGCCGCCACTGTTAATCTATCCAGATTTTACCAAACCCTTTAATCTGACCACGGATGCGAGCAATGAAGCACTGGGTGCCGTACTGTCGCAAGGCGAAATCGGTAAGGACCAGCCAGTCGCATATGCCAATCGAACCTTGAATAAGGCGGAAAAGAACTACTCTACGATCGAGAAAGAGTTACTAGCCATTGTTTGGGCGGCTAAGAATTCGACTACCAAATCGAGTATAAACCCGGTAAATACAACACTAATGCGGATACCTTGAGTCGTATCCCGCAAATTTGTGATGAGACTCCCACACTACCAAGGTGCAATGTACTAACACGCGCCCAAGCTAAGAAGCTAAGGGAACGCGAAGGAACTCAGGATAGTCCAAATGACGATAAGTTCTCTCTTAACGAGAATCCCATTCCAGCCCGCAGTGGGACCAGGACTCAACACACAACAAGCATCCATTCAGGGTCCATCGTTCGCTTCTCTTCCTCATTTAATCGAGAAGCACGGAAGTGAACAGTACAACACAACGAAGATACAACATTTACGAGGAAAAATGGATCATCGGTTCCACACCTGCTGATGAGTGGCCAGGCCCTTGAATCTAGAGAAGCCATAAAATTGTTCGGTGTCACCGTTTCTAACAGATACACACACAATACACGAGAAAATAGTGAAGAACGCCGAACGTGTGCAGGCGTACTGCACCGGGTTCCCTTCTCCACCCATCATAATTCCGCTGTAAATAGTTCCGGATACAACGACAGGATAAAAGTACAAACAGAAACTCCACAACACTCCGCTGTTCGAACAACGATAGGCTACCGTTCACTAGAAAAACATGGTGAATCTCGACCAAGGACGTCCACAAGCAGGAAAACACATAAAGCTTAATAGTTCAATCTGGTTTTTATTTAAATTTATTTGAGAGTACAAAATTAATGATGCACGGGCACTTAGTGTTTTCGATTTATCTAAAATGGTTAAAACTTTCATTATTTTAATGTAGATTAGTCTATTGTTGCTCCTTCACTAAATTGCCGTGCACTTGTATAATTTAAACTCGAAAGACAATATATTCGGATTGAAAACTTTAAAAAAACTTAGCTTAATGGGAACGACTGTGGCGGTTCCGCTAAACCCCACGGTACGCTTTCCTTAAAAACCCCCATAACACCCATCTTCCCATATAATTTCACCAATGCAATCGCATTCGGCACACAAACACGCTGCACGCATTTAAGAGATCAAACCCATGATCTTAAATTCCCTGTTAAGAAACCTTACCTTCATGCATCTCTTAGCCTACAATTTTCTGTAAGAATTCTTCATGACCTTTTTAGGAATTCCGTAACTCCCATGGTTTCCCGCCAATGCATTTGCATTTGCCCCAGAAAACATTTCCTTTTCGAAGGACATGTAATGCTTTCAAGCATTATCTGAAATTCCTAAAATTGATCCTTAATGTGCATATGCACCATAAATACCAAACATTCGATACCCTTTGTCTGAGTTAAAATGCTATGTCGTCAGCTTGTTTTTACAACTGCAACACTAGCGATTCAATAGACAAACAATGATGCATTTCTTTAGTCGCCACCACTAATTGTTTGGCATACCTAAATGCAAGCAAGGGATGCGTATCGGCAATTAACCCAAGATACGATATACAATTTCCACTGTATAAAGTATCGTATACCATTAACACCTTTTTACCAACGTCCGTCTTAGCGACGTTGCATAAACATGACTCTCATTACGGAGCGAACCATTTGGTCGCCTTTTCCTTTTTTATCGCCGACTGCCTTTCTCGTTGTTCCACTGCTTTCGAACACGTGCAACAACATCGGATCTGAACGTCCACACACACACAACCATGATCTCAACTACGAGATCCGGTTTTCTTGTTCCCACAAGAGAGACTCCACGTTACACTCGTGGTAGATAAAACGTATCTCTTCCTTTTTACATAAATTTCCCTTTTTAGCGAAATCATCTCGGCATGAGATGATGATCGCGGAGTCCTTTACCATCCTTTGACCACGCTGGTCACTTCACTCCCGCTCTCCGCCCCCAGCGGAGACGCGTAAATATACACCCTCGTATATACCCCGGAGTCGTGTTTGTAGTTACGTTTCATTATATAAGTGTTATGTCGAGTTGTTCAGAAAAATTTAAATACCGAAACAGTGTATATCCATAGACGACGTAAAATTATTAAATAACTGTTATTATTAATTAAATTTCATCAAATAAGAGATTATTCACTACCATAGATAAACATAGTGTTTTATTTTTCACTCGCGCGACTGTGTTTTAATCATATCCGGTGTGAACAGTTTACTTGGTGACAGTTTTTGGTGCCATGGCGATATATCTGTCAGCGGCACTTCGTCTTCGTGGTGATCGTTCTTTGGTGCAACGGTGATTAACTTTTGGTTAAGAACTTCGGCGAAATTAGTTAGTGGAACGAGGTAGAACACCGTGTCGTACGCCGGCACATCGACTTCCTACCCCACACGACAACACTTAACGATGCAAGTTTTGACTTAACTCGGATCACCGTTCGGAATTACCCTTTGACTAAGGGATGTACGAACCATCGGCGCGCGACGAGGAGCGGGAGATGGACCGACTGGCTCGGTCGAGCGATGGTAAATGACACCCCGAAGATAGAACTCTGACTTGAATTCAATTCTCAGGTAAGGGTGTGATACGGAGGAGAAAGAGAAAATTTTCTCTTAAGGGTGTGGCCACAAAGGAAATGCGATCTTTCCTTACTGGGTGTGACCGATGGGCGGCGATCTCTTTATGCAGTGGGGTGTGTGTGTTTTCGTACACATCGCCGTGTTTATCGATGCATTTTAGCAAAGGATAAACGGAACCTACAACGAGGGAAAAATAACAAAAGGAGAAGCGACCTAAGCCATCGGTCTTTAATTAGGGTCAGCTAAATAAATAAGCTGCAATTCATTAAATGGGAAATGCATTTGGGATACCTCAAACAATTAGGATTGTTTATCGTATCGCCAGAATGCCTGCGGAAGAACAGCGTTCTTTTGTTTGTACATGGCGCGTGCTAAAGAATTTGGTTTTAGCGTCTACTGCGCTAATTGTATGCAGCTGCGTCAATAAGCTGCTAGAAGTTGCTTTGTCGTTGGGTGAAAAGGTCGCCAGCCATGTATGTAGGGAAATTTATTGTATACATGGTGAGGCTAGGAATAGGCGACGCAATGATCATTATCCCTGGTTATTATGGTTACATGGTACTGTAACCGATATGTTTTCTTTCAGGGATATGATGTTTGTTCCATGAAGAATTCTTCTAGGAAAGTAAGTTTGATGCATTGAATTATAATTGCTAAGAATTCTTTGTTGGGAAAATTTTGCCGATGCATTGATGCATGGAAAAATGCCCTTGTTGGTGAAATTCCTTTTAGGGATTTAGGTTATGCGTTGTATGCATTAATGTCCTTGGAAAAGGAAATGTTTTCAGGTGCCAATGCGATGGCATTGGCGGGAAACAATGGAAGTTGGGTTGTAATAATGGGGGGTTCTTCAGGCAAGCTTAAAAGAATCCCCACATATCACCTATGTGATAAATATTCTCGTGGCATAGCGATCTATTCTCTTTTCTTCCTTGTTTCTCCGACAACAAAAGAAACGAACGCTTTCGGTCGCCCAATACTGAAAACATTTGATTATCTTCTAAAAAACGAATCAGTGCGCTATCGAAAATGGGTACGAATAAAAAAAAAAACCCTGGTCAATTACTGGTCTATTATAGTGTTTGGCCGGTAGTGATAACGATAGCAGTGGCATGGAAGAAATCATATCGCCAGCTAATTCAGGGAAAATTCTCCCTCCACCTATAAAACAGTTACAAAAACTGTGTGATTACGTGCCTCAGACAAGGAGTGTTCTAAAAATAACAGATTACTCAATTAAAAAAAAATGTCTATCTGTGGCGGCTCAACACGGACTGCCGTTTAGACGCAATCGCCGTGAGCAGAGGCTGACACCGAGAGAGTTTTTCGCCTAGTTAAAACAAACGCACTCTCCATCACTCTTGCACACAGACTATGACCGTATACGCATGAACTTGCTCCACATGTTGCAGCCAACTCAACGTTGCCTCATTCTACACCAGTTTCGCATTCTACATAACTTGAGCATAATTAGCACACACTGAGCCAGATTCACTTTCGAACGTGTACTATTACCCGAGTACTCAATGGACGGTATTCCCCCAATTCTCTTGAAGAGTTGTTCTTCTTCACTCGATGAACCGCTGCGGTATGTCTTTCATCTGTCGTATTCGATCGGCCAACTACCGAGTAGATGGATTTCAGTGAATATTCAAACAATTCCCAAAAATTGCGACAAATCAATCCCCTCTTCTTATTGATCCATAGCTCTAACTTCTATTCCCAAGTATATGGAAGTTAGCCAATATGCAAACACTTCCCGATAAGGGCGACAAATCAATCCCCTCTTTTTATCGACCCATAGCACAAACTTCTATTTTCCCGAAAGTAGTGAAATCATTCATTAACCGCCAACTCTCGAAATATCTGCTTTCGTAGCAACAGGTCCACACGAGGTCTGATGATACGTGTTAGGTTGTTGCCCCTCGTTCCCGGTGATGAGGAAATCTAGTCACGACACATTTGCACGATGTACGCTTTCTTTTTTGCTTTTGGTCATTTGGCTCGTTTCTTTTATTTGGATTTACAAAATGCCCCTTTAATGGTACACAAGTCCATTGAAGGTAAGTGTCAGCACGCTTAATGTGATGTTGTTTGCTTTATTCAGTCGAAGCCACTTGCATCTGTCACTGTTCAGTCCAGCCATCATGAGCATACCTTCAGAAGACGTGCCTTCAAGGGATACGCATGCTGGATTCAATCCATCGTTGAATGTTTACTTTCAATGTCAGACATATCCGTCGTTGAATGTCCTTACATTCAAACGTACGTATCTCCCCGTTTGTCTCATTCCACCGGGGATTCTGTCACCATACGCCAGACCGATAACATGTATCGCGAAGACGTGCACTACTGGTGTAGTATCTAAGAAAATCTCTCCCTCGCTCACTCGTTTCGAAAATGTCAAGTTAGCAACTGGGGGGGGGCGAAGTCTGCCCATATTTAAGTGTTAATCGGAATATTTCTGTCATATCAGACCCAGAGATAGGTTTTCTCAATAGTACATTTAACAGTGCTAAGTGCGAAAAGAAAACCATCCAACGTTCATGTGAATGGTAGATACTCAACTGTTTTGGGATCCATAACTACGGTAATAAGAGGTTGTGAACGAAAAAAGAGCCCAGAGAAAGATAAGTTGACGAAGATTCAAAATGATTGTATTTTGCGCTAAGTAAGTAGATTATTTGGAAATCTTATAGTGAATAAATGTGCGGTTTAATCTAACGAGTGGGTAATGCAACAGGAACTTGAGTGGCACTCATCATATACCAATATCGTTCCTAAGAAGTACAGTGGTGGAAAAAATAATAGAAACAGGCTTGTTCTTCGACATTAATCGTTAAGAAAAAATGTATTTGGGAAAAAATAAGAATTAAAAATATACTAATAGATTTGGTGCGCTGTAATACATAAAAGAAATACTAAATTTTTAATAAAAAAAGCGAGAAATAGTAAAACAAAAAAAATTGATTCCGGTTTTCCTTGGATTTGCCAACAACAAATTAGTTTTTTGTTTCTATTTTGTGAAGAACTAATTTACCGTAAAAGTGTTTCATATCCTTTTAATACTTAGTTGTTGCACCTTTGTTTTTAATGACTGCTTCGCATCTTCGTCCCATGGAATTGACTAGTTTGGTACAAGTCGCGGGTGGTAGAGAGTACCATTCATCTTTTATATTGGACCAAATTTCTCCGATCTTGCACTTAAGAATGCCCCATAGAGGTTTTATTGAGTTTGTGGCGGTTCTCTATATCACACGGAGAACCACAATTTCCACCTAACTTCGACCGCTAACAGCGCGTCACCATAACCCAAATCTGCTATGGCACACATTCGCAAACATGCAAAGAACACACTTCCCACTTACAACAGCACCCATTCCCAAATCTGCAACCGCATACACCCCCAAATTCGCTAAGAATCCACTTCCCAGCTTGTAATAAAATGCATTTTCAAACTTACAACGGAATATTAATCATCTTCCCCATCTACATCAAACCGCATGCATTTTTCCCAAAAAACACCGAGTAATTTCCTACTTAAATTATATGTCTCGCTTGCACCAAACAGCATTAACTTCCCCGAAAATCATTTCGGCTCCCATCCGACCTAAACCAATTGAAACAATACCAATTCTCCTTACTGGTAAGTCACCAGCACGATGCGTTGCATTTCCGCAAAACAACCATCGCAACGACCAAGGCCCATGTTCCTTTGCGATAACTCATGCCCATACTTGGTTATACCCCCAAAACCGATTTCTCAGTACACATAGCAACCGAGGAATCTAACCCAGCCTGTACGGCAGGAATTCCCCGAAACAAATTCTCTATGCACGCATAGCAACCCTTTTCAAGTTCCTAGTAAGTAGCAGTGAGTTTTACTTAGCGATGACTCCACTGCCACGAGACAATGAATGGATTCTTGCCCATTTTCAGTCAGTCGAAGTTCATTATCCGCTGGGGACGGTCACACCGCGCCACAGCCGGGCCACAACTAGTCGAGTGATAACCATCCCAGGGGACAGACGGCCCTTACTAACCCCGGGCGGACCGTAGTCGAGAAACCCGTTTCGGAATAATATACCAGGAGTTAAAAATTGTCGCTCATCTTACCTGGTCCCCCCTTTATGTGCGCAATTGTGTGTTCGGCGAATGTTCGGAGTTTTAAAGTAACCATAGACCTTTTTACATTAAATGAACATGCTAACAATAACTACAACACGTGAAATCGCGAATGTCAAACAGCAATGCAAACCATATTCCTGTGCTAATATCAATTACTATTAAGACAATGTGCCAAGAAACGAGAGAACTATGTATCTAAGTGCGCCTTGTGTAGTAATTCAAAACAAAAAATAAACATTTTTAAGATCATATTCGTGCGTTTATTTTATCCTTCCACACATGTAACATTAAAATCCAGTTGCTGGAACAATAAAGATCATGAACAATTAACAACATCAGTGTGTCTAATTTTTTTCTTCTTCTCCTGCTGTGTTTCTTCGATTAGTTGGTGGACAGTGTTCGGAGGAACTTTTGATCGTTGGGGGAATAGGAGTTAACCAGCGCCCCTGCCGGCGCGCAACACACCAAACCCCCACAGGCTAAGATCAGGGGACTGCGATGGCCACTCCACCCATTCCCAACCTTCAATACTTTACTAATCATTACCTCTTACCTGTATATGAGCATTCCAAAGCTCTTCCCCCAACATTTCTAACCTGAAAGGTAAACCCACAGCAAGATCATCATCTCGCCGTGGCATTAAGCGATAGCATATAAACCAAACCATTTCGGTTCATCTTACATGAATCAGTTAGGAACTTGATCGGTTCCTTTGGGCGGCAACATGCCAATCAAATATACACCGATCCTCCTGTGTCTTCGTGTTCCAACAATCCGTTGGTCCAAAAAAAAACATCGGGAAACTCGCCTGCTTGCACATCTGCAAGCCAGATTTCCGATGATCGATCGCCTATGCCGATAACCGATCATCGAGTTGAACACGATATGATTGTTATTTAAACAATCATTCCAATGATCATGTCCCACGTAGGGTTTTCTAAACTAAACAAATCTCCATACTAGCTCTTACCGCTGGTATAAGCGATAAACACACATTGGATCGGAGACGATCATGATTGTTATTTAAACAATCATGGCAATGATCAGGTCCTACGGTATAGTTCTCTTAAACAACCCATGTACCATTAGCTAAGGCAAACAAACGCGTATCTTAGCGTATGACCCCCGAAATAGCGTTTCTGTTGACATAATACTCAGACATCTAATCCTGCATACGACGATCGCCACTATCGTTTATGATGGCAGGGTAGCCAGCCTCCGTACGTCGGTCATCATATTTGACCAGCTGCATTGGTGTTTTCGCTTCCTTCACCCAACGCATGTTTCGTTTGTTTTTCTTTCCTAGGCAAAGACATTCAAACTATCGGGACGATGTCTATGGGAACCTTCACCAAGGACGCGAATCGGTTTCTCATTGGTCGTTGGGGGGAAGGAAAGATTGTTTTCCCCTACGATGACATGAGTGGAAACCCACCTCACTCATTGAGGTTGGTTCGGCATAGCGTAGCTTACAAGAAGTCAGATTTTATCCGTCGCAGAGTGCGCATCTTGTTAGCGAAAGTATAAAATTCATCACCCTCGGGTGCGGTTAAATGTCGAGAGGAAAATCCTCGTTTAGTTAACGTCTGTGTAAAAATTCACCTAACCTTTTCGCGGCATTTCTTAATTACCTTTTCATAACTATTTTTCGTCGTCGAGCCGTTCGTAAAATAGGGCATAGTGCAATTTACGCGTAGTTAAATAAACAATAATAATTCATCCAACTAATCGAGTTCATTGTGAAATCCACTTCGAATAATTGACAGTACCTGTGAGATTCGTGTGCCAACATAATCAGGCTTCAATGGATAAGTGAATCGACAAACAGTTGTGCGTATATTCAGTGGAGTCTAAAAGAGAAATATACTTGAACTACCTTAGCTAGCTCCAACGCCATAGTTCCGCGATTACAATATTAAATGTGTTTTGCTGATTGGTGTTAATATATTGACGTTACGTTCCCAAGTGCACCACGATCACGTTAAGATAGTGAACATTGTCACTGTATGTAAAACTCATTAAACTGGATAAACAATAAAAGATAAAAAAAACCATCGGGTTTTCCAATAGGGACTTGACAACTTTCAATTTAATTTGTGAACGCACCCTTTCACCAATCATCGAACTGTTACTGTTAATTTATTCAGTAAACTCAACTCATCATTGTTAAGTACACGAACGAGCAACGTCTGCAAATTCTAAAAATTCACTACCGAAATTTGGAGTCGGTGACCGCAACTTTAAGGGCGTTAACTTCAATTTTCGGTCGTAATTCTCGCCCTAGTAGACAGGCAATAACAAGTTTAGTGCAAAGATTTGAGTCTACGTAGTCGTTCTGTGATGTTGCCGTGCCAGTGAGACAACGGGTTGGTCAAAGTGTCGAAAATATCTCTGCCGTTCAGGCGTCCGTAGCAAACGATCCAAATCAGTCAATACCACGGCGTTCTAAAGAATTGGGCATCACCCAGACCGCTTTATGTCGAATTTTGCGTAAGGATCTTGGTTTACACCCATACAAGATCAATCTGACTCAAGAATTGAAGCCGATGGACCATTTGAAGCGACGTACGTTCTCCGATTGGGCTCTGGAAAAGATACTCAAGATGATGAACTTCATCGCAAAATCACATTCAGTGACGCAGCTCATTTTTGGCTCAACGGGCTCGTCAATAAGCAAAACATGCGTTATTGGTCGGGTGAAAATCCGTATGTGCTTCATGAATCACCACTTCATCCACAAAAAATATTTGTTTTGGTGCGGTTTGCACGCCGGCGGCGTCATTGGGCGAATTTTTTCGTCGACGATAACGATCGTCACGTTACTGTGAATGGCCATCGTTATCGCGCCATGATTATCGATTATTTTTCGCCCGAATTGGAAGATATGGACTTGGGCGACATGTGGTTTCAACAGGACGGTGCCAAAAGCGACACAGTACACGATACAATCGATTTATTGCAGAGTAAGTTTGATGAGCGGGTTATCTCAAGAAATGGGCCAGCCGGTTGGCCGCCTCGTTCGTGCGATTTAACGCATCTAGACTATTTTCTTTAGGGCTATGTCAACCCATTGGTCTATCCCAACAAGCCGACGACGTTGGAAGAGCTCTGAGCCAATATTGAACGCGAAATAGCGGCCGTTTCGGCCGAAATGTGTGGCCGAGTCATCGAAAATTGGGTCCAAGGAATCGACCGCTGCAAACGTGCCCGCGGTGGCCATGTGGCGGTCCCGCCAAACTCCACGGTTCGCCTTCCTAAAAAACACCCATAACTTCCATCCAATCATATAATTTCGCTAATGCAATCACATTAGCACCTTAAATGCTTTACGCATCTAGGATTATCTAAGGTACGAGGGTTGCCTCTTATGTTTCGGGATTTGGCAACCCTAGTGTTGCAATCCGGCAATTGACAGCTCTGTCGTAAAGTTGGACATTTTTGAGGTTATACGCACTCAGAACGTTTTGACATACGAGCGCTATTTGTGTTGTTTACAGTAACTTAAAAGATTCACCTCGGCCCAAAAATGGAATTAAATCGTCAACATTTTCGTGCGATTATTTTTTACAACTTTCGGCGTGGATTAACTCAGCAACAGTGCATGGATGAACTTAATTCAATTTTTGGCGATGAAGCTCCATCAAGGACCAGTGTTTATCGATGGTATGGTGAATTCAATTGTGGTCGTAGTTCACTCCAAGATGAATTTCGTGAAGGTCGTCCAAAATCAGTTGTTGTTCCGAAAACCATTGATGCTGTGCGCGAACTGATATTGGAAGATCGTCATGTGGCCTATCGTGAGATTAAGACAACCATATGCGTTAGTGGGACCAGCATACATTCAATATTGCATAAACATTTGACTGTCAAAAAAATTTGTTCGCGTTGGATCCCACACAATTTGTCAATCGCCAAAAAAAGGCTCGTGTCAATTGGTCGAAAGAAATGCTCAAAAAATACGGTCGCGGTGCTTCGAAACACGTCTATGACATCGTGACAGGTGATGAATCGTGGATTTACGCGTATGACCCCGAAAGTAAACAGCAGTCGACTGTCTGGGTGTTTCAAGAAGAGCCAAATCCAACAAAAGTTGTTCGCGTACGAAGCACTTCCAAACAAATGGTCGCCTGTTTTTTCGGAAAAACTGGACATGTCGCAACCATACCACTAGAACAACGCAGAACAGTCAATTCTGAGTGGTACACAACCATTTGTTTGCCAGTTGTCTTCCAAGAAATCAATAAAACCAACCGCCGAAGACGGATCACTCTTCACCACGACAATGCGAGCTCTCACACATCGGCTGCGACAACTGCATTTTTGAGCACCCAAAACATCGATTTGATGGGTCATCCGCCGTATAGTCCTGACTTGGCACCGAATGACTTCTTTTTATTCCCGTACGTAAAAAACAAACTGAGAGGTCAACGTTTTTCGACACCTGAAGAAGCGGTTGCTGCATTCAGAATGCATGTGTTGGAGATACCTCAATTAGAGTGGCAAAAGTGCTTCGACAATTGGTTCAAACGCATGCAAAAGTGTATAGATCTTCATGGGGAATATTTTGAAAAACAATAAAGTGATTTTCGATGATCAATACTTGTTTTTGTTCTCTAATCCCGAAATATAAAAGGCAACCCTCGTATAATCTAAAAAGGCCCTGTAAATGAAAACTTACCTTCATGCATCTCTTCGCATATAATTTCCTGTAAGATTTCTTTTCTACCTTTTCAGCGATCCCAAAACCTATTCGGTACCTTTGGTTCCCAGGCAAATTTCAATTTCCCACACCTGCACCGCAATTTCCACCCAGCATACCTGAAACATTTCGTTTTGCAAGGACATTTAATGCATACAACACGTTAGATAAGGTTCCTGTAAATAATTCTTTAAAGTGCATATGGCATCATGAATCCCAATCCAGTCGGCACCCTCTGTGTGTGTTAAAATCCTATGTCGGACAGCTTGTTTTTACAGATGCCATAAACCATATTTCTACGCATGTAAACATGCATAGGATTCAACTCATCGTTTGTTTTCCCACTAACAAACAATCTTCAATTTCTTTCCCTGCCGCAGCTAATTACCCGGCATATACAAAGGCATGCAAGGGATTCGTTCGGCCACCAATTCCATTAGCACCTTTTTCCCCAACGTCGATAAAAGCGACGACGCAACGCGTAAATAATGAACCGCATTACCAACGGCGCATTTGGTCATATCTCCCTTTTGTCTTTGCCGTCTGTCTGCTTTGTTTGTATGTAAACAACTCAGATCTGAACGATTGCACACATACCACCATGATCTTCATTACAAGATCTAGTTTCCTATTCCACCAAGAGACTTTACATTTCTCTGGTAGTAGGTAAAACGATATCCTTAGTGGAGAGGATATCTACCACGACAGCACAAACTCACCCCATAAGCGAATCATCTCTGCACGAGATGATTATCGCGGAGTCCGTTTCCATCCGTCGGCCGCCATGGTCGTTGCCGCTCCCGCTGTCTGTAGCGCTGCAGACACGCGAGAATACCCTAATTTGAATTTTAATGTCATAAAGTTTTAGACGCGCGGAAGTCGGGTATCTACAGTGCAGTGTTTGCAACAGCCGTGTCGAATATTATATTTGCTGCAGTCTTAGAAGATTGTGTTTTATTGACTTCACATTGTAACTTTTAGGGGGGGGGTGGGTGCGAACATACAGGGCAAAGTCTCTGATTGCCTTCAACCCGGCGAAGGCCAGGACGATCCTTGTCCCTGTTCAATCCAAGTTGACATGCAGTCTCCACGTGACACCCCTGGATAGCTACTTCGACACCCGCCAAGTAGTGAACCAATGCATGTGGCGACATCCTGAGAAAGGTTGGCGCAAGGCTAATAACCAGGCCCGTAAAAATGAATTATTATGGCAAATTTAACAAGCCTCGGATATGGACCGGATACACGACGACGACCACGGAAACGAAAATGGCTAAATGATTTAAGGATTTGTTCATGGAACATACGCTCACTATACAGAGCTCGAGCTGCACAGCAGCTAGCCGATGCCCTGTCCGAATATAAGGCCGACATAACAGCATTACAAGAAATAGGATGGACGGGGAGTGGTGTTTTTCAAAGAAAAGAGTATGACATTTATTACAGCTGTCATGCAAAACACCATGTGCTCGGGGTAGGCTTTCTAGTCAGCCAAAAACTGAAGCCTGCCATCATCGGCTTTAATGCAATAAATGAAAGGCTATGCACTCTTTGCGTGCGAGGCAAATTTAAGAACATAAGCCTCATAAACGTTCACGGACCTACAGAGGAGTCCCCTGACGACGAAAAAAAAGAATACTATGAGAACGTCGAACGGGCCCTCAATGCCTGCCCAAGATACGATGTGAAAATCGTTCTTGGGGACTTGAATGCGAAAATAGGTCGGGAGCCGGTTTTCAGGCACTACGCAGGTTCCCATAGTTTGCACGAGAACACTAATGACAATGGACTACGAGTCATCGAATTGGCAGCATCGAAAAACTTGGTCGTTGCGAGTACCAGGTTTCCGCGTAAAGATATCCACAAAGCCACCTGGGTATCACCTGATGGAGCCACTCGCAACCAAATCGACCACGTGCTGATAGATCGCCGCCACTCTTCGTATTGCATCCGCGGATCAGGTTCGAATCAACACGGCTGCCTTACGCAATGAGAACACCAGGTCATGCGTTAAGACTCGCCCTCGAAGAGCTCGACGGAATGAGAGTAAGTCCTGGGGCCAGAATGCCGGGCGTAGAAGAGAAATGAACACGCCTTAAGAATACTGTCATTAGTACTGCCAACTCCATCTTAGGCAGTAGTCGTAGAGATCGGAACGACTGGTTTGATGATGAGTGCAAACTAGCGACTGAACGTAAGAATGCTGCATACCGGGCAATGCAGCAGTTTCATAGGACGTGGGTACGCGAGGAGAAGTACAAAGAGCTCAGAAGATCTGAAAAAAGACTTCACAGACAAAAGAAAAGTGCCTGGGAAAAAAACCTTGTCTGTAAAATAGAGTAAAATAGGAAGCGAGGTCCGCACCAGGCGCGGAAGTTCTACCAAATAATCCGCAGTATGACGCGGTACACACCACGCTGCACTTACTGCAAGGATAAAGAGGGTAATCTGATCACCGATCCTGAAGGCATTCTGGAGCGATAGGAAGTGCACTTCAATGAATTGCTAAATGGTCAGCTCACAGAAGAATTAGAGGCTCCACCAATGCAAGACCAAGACCAAATGCTGCCACCACCAAGCATTGAGGAAACACTAAAAGCCATTAGACAGCTAAAATCAAATAAAGCCCCTGGAGCTGATGGCATACCAGCTGAGCTGATCAAACAAGGAGGGACAGCGTTACATCACACACTTCATGAGATCGTGGTGCACGTATGGGAGCAAAAGGAGATGCCGGAAGATTGGCGTCGTGGCATAATTTGCCCCATACATAAGAAAGGAGATATCACACTGTGCAGCAACTATAGGGGTATAACATTGCTGAGTGCCGCCTATAAGATACTCTCCACTATCCTACAAGACCGGATATCCCCATACGCTAAAGCCATCATTGGTCAATATCAGGGTGGCTTCATCCCAGGCAAATCAGCAATTGATCAGATATTCACCCTTAGGCAGGCGATGGAAAAATGTCTAGAATTTAAGATTCCACTATATCATCTGTTTATAGACTTCAAGGCCGCCTACGACAGCATAGCCAGGGTAGAACTATATAATGCCATGAGAGAGTTCAGCATTCCAAGCAAATTAACACGACTTTGTAGGTTGACAATCACCAACGTAACTAGTCAAGTAAAAATAGTGGGATTGCTGTCCAAACCGATAAACATCTATAAGGGACTCCGACAAGGGGACGGTCTGGCCTGCCTCCTCTTCAACCTGGCGTTGGAGAAAGCAATCCATGACTCTGGCGTTACAACAAGAGGGACTATTGTCACCAAGTCCAGCCAGATACTTGCCTACGCAGATGACATCGACATCATCGGTAGAACCGAATCGGCGGTACAGGAATCCTTCACCCAGATCGAGCAGGCGGCACAAAAACTGGGACTGCGCATTAATGAGGGAAAAACCAAATACATGGTGTCAACTTCTTCGAAGAGAAGACCTAACGTTGGTCAAACTATCAGGGTAGTGGAGCACGAATTTGAAGTAGTGCAATCCTTTAACTACCTTGGGTCAATAGTATCAGCCGATAACAATATGGAAGAAGAAATACGCGAACGGCTGATTAAATCCAACAAAGCCTACTATGGTCTATCAAGGCTCTTTAAATCCCGAAATTTATCCAGAACATCCAAGCTACTACTGTACAAGACCATGGTCTTACCAGTACTCATGTATGGATCCGAGACCTGGGTGCTTAATAAAAGGCACTCTGAACTCTTGGCCGCGTTCGAGAGAAAGGTCTTAAGGAGAATTGTTGACCCCGTATGTGAGGGAGGACGATTCCGGAAACGCTACAACCATGAGTTGTACGCAATCTACCTTGAAGCTCATATTGTAAGAAAAATCAAGCTCGGTAGACTCCGGTGGGTGGGACACCTAGCTCGAATGAGCGAAGAGGAGCCTGTCCGGAAAGTCCTTTGTGGCAGGATGTATGGAAGGAGACAGCGCGGCAGACCTTGTCTGCGATGGAGGGATGGCGTAGACCAGGACGCCCAGAGCCTGGGAGTGGTAAACTGGATGACATCGGCTCGAAATCGGGACCGGTGGAGAGATTTGTTAAATAAGGCCAATACCGGATCCCGGTTGTAGTGCTGATGATGATGATGATTGTAACTTTTACGCAGTGCTACCGTAAAATAAATAAAACTAAACAAAAGGAATCCTGTGTTTAATTTGTCCGCGTTGTCTTGGCGAACAGTTTTATTTCTCCTGTTGGTGCTTTTCTTTGGTGCACGTTGGAATTTTGTCTTTGTGATGCTGGTGGAAGGAAGTGAACCAAGTGCCCGTGCCTGGCACAATACTTCCTTCCCCACAGCCATATGAACGATGTCGAGTTCCATTCATAAATGTTTTGATTGTACTTCAGGCCGATAATAAAGTTTTTGAAATATCTCAAATGGTTTGCGTTTTATTTAAAAAAAAAAAGTTGTCAAGTCCCTATTGGAAAACCCGATATATATGTTCTTCTTATTTTATTGTTATTTAATACAGTGTCCTTTACATTCCCATCCGATCATGGGTCCGTCCACTCCACGGTTCAAATCCCTTCGCTCGAACCACTCTACACAGTGAATCCTATCACAAATTTTTCCAAAACAAACTGGAAAAAAGTCAATAACGATATTGCTGCCAGTTTTTCAAATTATTCTTTACTGGAATCTTCAAACCTATTCCCTACTGAAATTGACCAAGCAGCTGTAAAAATAGAGCAAATACTGGGAATGCTCTTTTCAGCCATACCCCTACGACCGTCCCTCATAACCACTTAGGAAAGCCATTACCCAACCTCCTCACAAAATTATTGCGCATAAAAAAACAACTCCGACGTAAATTGCATATTACCTACTCACCCTTTATTAAACAACAGATACAGCTTTTGACAACCCTGATAAATGGACAACTTAAAAATTTCACCGATCAGACCTACACGTCTACTCTAAACAGTATCAAACCAAGCCGTGACCTATTTAAAAATATAAATCGACTAACTGGTCGTAAATTCAAGCCTCGAATAGACTATCTCATCCAACCAACTAACAGTAACATCGCCCAATCGGACACTGATATAGCAAACTGTCTCGCTGAACTCTTCTGTAAAACTCATAAACAAAACGATTCCCTCCCAGTCACTAATTTCCACGACACCGTGAATGAATTCAACTCACGCAAACTGGAGCCATTCTTCCCACCATTCATTAGTGAATTCAACGAAACCAATAAAGTGTCACATCCCATGGGAACCGACACATTCCTAAGCTTTACAGAATTATCTGAATTGATTAGTTCGCGTAACAATAAAAAATCTACAGGCTTGGATAGAATCCCTAACCTTCTATTTAAAAGACTTCACCCGGAGAACTTACTCCCCATTCTCGTTCTTCTCAACCACATAATAAACGTTTCACATTTCCCAAAATGTTGGAAAACAGCGGTGATACTCCCTATTAGTAAATCCGGTTCTTCTAACAACCCGGCTAACTTCCGTCTCATATCACAGCTAAATTCGCTTAGTAAGGTTTTGGAATGTAAGATATACAAAAATCTTCTCTCATTTTCTAGAGACAACTCCCTTATCCCGAATTCTCAATTTGGCTTTCGTCCACAACACTCAACTTGTCATGCTCTGCTAAAACTGACACATAATGTGACAATGAATCTCCAAAACCAATCCCCAACAATATGCGTCTTTCTCGACATAGCAAAAGCATTCGATTGCGTTTAGATTGCAGGACTGCTATACAAGCTACATTCAATGTTCGGATTAAACACCCACACCATAAAACTTCTCGCTTTCTACCTTTCTGATAGAAAGTTCATGGTGAAAATAAATTCAACTCTTTCGATACCATACAGTATAACCGCGGGTGTTCCTCAAGGTTCCATTCTCGGACCATTATTATACCGTCCTTCTCCGCCCACACCAAAAACTCGATTCGCAAAGTTGCAATTCAACTTAATCCCTGCAGGAAAGTGATGTACAAGCCGAATGGTCTCTCTCCCAAAGTTAAATCATTTATCTACAAACAGATAATCAAACCCGCTCTCACATATGCATGTCCGATATGGTACCATATCACACCCGCCCAAATGGAGAAGCTGTGGCGAATGTTTAGTCAGTGCACCGGCATGGGCACTAGGTTCGCTAAACCTCCACTTAAAATCGGGGAACTGCGGTCGATTGTGTACCTTGCGCTGGAAGTCAACTTAGTCCGTCGACGCTGTCTAACCAAAGTCCGAAGGATCTGTATGCACCAAGGAAAACAGGAACAATTAAAACGCTTTGAGGTGTCTGTGGTGTTTTCCACTTTTATTGTTAACATTTACTTTAATCTATTCGGATTTAACACCAGTTTCCTCTCAAGAATACATTTAGTTTCACTATTACGGATAATTGACTTAATGTTCACGTAATTTTTTTTTCACCTTTACAGTATATTATTTAATGTTCATTTACGTTGTGTTTCCGCGTTTACTGATTTATTAATTTATTGGGCACGAGCGCCAAGAAGGCAAACGAATTGGTAATTTATACGACCGATTTGAAAGGGAATCTAAAGTACTATCTTACGCCGACAAACTGACTGTGTGTACTCCAACTTGTATAAGCACCTCGGGGGGTTTTAACACTAGGGGTGAAACTCGACTTCACCAACACGTTACCGGAACGTGTATCTGCTTGCACGTCTCGAATCTGACTCTGGTGGTGACTGTTCGTCAACATCCACCAACCGCGATCGTCATAGATTCCCCGCCCAAGGGCATCCAATCAGCGCTTGAAATCCATTGGACGGTTTACATGGACATCGTCCATGAAAATTGGAAGGATCCACCCTGGAAGGCAAGCGCATGACGTGCCCCGGCGAAGGCAAGGAGAAGGGAAAGAAAGAAAAACAGGAAAAACACACACATGTCGCAGGTCAAATCTGTTGATCCATGTATGGGCAGGATATACTGCCGCCATCCGCTAGGGATAGATTTCTTGATTGACATGAGTCAATAAAACTCTTACCGAAGGCAGGAATTGGGTTTGCGATAATGTATACAGACAATGGTTGCATTGTAGACATTCTGATAGATATGGGTGCAACGTTTGGTTTAGCGATCGAACATGGGATGTGACCGTTGCTAGTTTGTTTAGAGTAAACACATTAAGGTCATGTCCAATTCGTTGCTTGTTTGCGGCCTATGATCGGTGGTAACCAATAAAGGAAAAATTAGCTGCAGCTGGACATGCGGGCAATGTTTGCTTTAAGTCTGCCGAAACCTTGTCGACGGTGGCAAACTGGTGAGGCTGGGTGGCCGCATGATTAGATTGACGTGGGTAAACAAAACAAGCACATTGGAATACTGCGTGTTTGATCTAGTTTTTATGGCATGACATGGGTAAGCATGTCATGCCGAATATAGGGAAAATGCTCCTCAGCCATGTTCGGATGTTTATGTCGGTTATCCAAGGGGGTAGCCGAATTGCATTTCAGGTCATAGATTGAAGTCAATTCCATGGCAACATTGTGTAATCTTGGTGTGGATCAATGAATCAGGTAAGTTGTCTATGGAATTTGCAAGTATTTGCAGGTTATATGGGGTTGGGGCGATGCGTGGCTCTTCGGCGCTTTGAAGAACCCCACAAAGCTACGCATTTTCGAAAGGAAATGCTTCAGACTTATCACTGGCCTCAACCGAAATCCCAACTCCCACAAATATTACAACAGTAGTTCGCTCTACTATGCCGCTAATATTGAACGTATAGATCGACGCTTCCTCGAGCTGTCCATCAAATTTATCAAAAATCTCCCCAATAATCCCAACCCGATAATAAACGCGCTCACATCGACTCCGCCAGATAACCTAACTGCCTTCCCGAACTGTCTCCACATCAAAACGTTCTTCACCTCAGGCAGGTTGGTTAATAACTCTAATGAGATTGTATACCACAATACAGAGCTTTCACCTGACCAATTTAAATATAGTAATATTCAACCCTTCTCCAATATTTTGCGTTTCAACGAACAAACGGAAAGTAGTTCCCCAACCCACATCCCTGACTGACAATATCCTCACTAATCCATAACCTACCTATTGATCACTATGCTTCCCCCTTCCACACCACACTAACTTATTTCAATAATAATTAGGTAACTAGACTAAGTTAAGATAAGTTAAGTTGTTGAGAATTGATCGATTGACAGCTGATCTTGCCCAACACAACCGTGAACCTGTGCGAACTTCACACAATTCTGTTTGTTCTTAGACTTGAAGTTGGCACTGATCCTATCTTCCAATCAACTGCCGGATTCAAACGACTGAAGATCGAATGGAAAAAGGAAAACGTGCCTCGAAATATAATCTGAATTTTTACAAGTATTCCTTGTCAATCAGCAAATCGCTAAAGGCGAATTCACTTATCTAAGCCAGTGCTATTTAACAGTGTGGAAGAATTCCCGTATTTTTTTCTCTTATAATAAATTAATAATACCAATCACTGCTAACTCTGGACTTTTATTCATTGAAGACCAACGAGCCCGAGTCACCTATCGACCAACAGGTTATGGGGCCAAAACAGCCGTAAAAGGGTTTCGTCGGGCATCATCAATTGCAGTCTCTCAACCAAATGGACTCCGTCAAATTCCAGTTGGAAATGCTAAGCGAAGACAGCCAGGGTAACGTCAACTTCATCTCATGGCGATTCAGGCTGAACCTAGCACTAAAGAATAAGGACCTGTACGAAATCGTAACAGGAGACAAACTTAGACCGGCATGCGCTGCGTCACTTGAAACCATCTCAGCTTGGATCAAGAAGGATGTCGAAGCTCAAACGCTAATAGGCCTAAATGTAAGCAGCAAGATCGTAAACAAAATTGCCAACTGCAAGACTGCCAAAGATATGACAGACAAATTAACTAGTCTATATGGCACCAAGACTGACGTGACTTTGGAAATGTCCCGAATCAAATTCTTCATGAATGACAGCAAGTCAGCAGTGGAAAACTGTCTGGAGATCCTGGATCTGGCTGACGAAGTTTCAACCGAAAATGATCCTATGAGAAAAAGTTGGATCATGACAAGGATCATGAGTGTGCTACCGCCAAAACTAGCGCACTTCAGGACTTCTTGGGATAATGTGATCGGAGCAACCAAGAATGTGGAAACTCTCATCGAACCCCTGAGACTTGAGGACGAGTGACTGAAGGAGACGACAAACTCAGAGGGAAACGCGTTTCAGTCTCAGGGGTTCGATGAGAGTTTCCACATTCTTGGTTGCTCCGGTCACATTATCCCAAGAAGTCCTGAAGTGCGCTAGTTTTGGCGGTAGCACACTCATGATCCTTGTCATGATCCAACTTTTTCTCATAGGATCATTTTCGGTTGACACTTCTTCAGCCAGATCCAGGATCTCCAGACAGTTTTCCACTGCTGACTTGCTGTCATTCATGAAGAATTTGATTCGGGACATTTCCAGAGTCACGTCAGTCTTGGTGCCATATAGACTAGTTAATTTGTCTGTCATATCTTTGGCAGTCTTGCAGTTGGCAATTTTGTTTACGATCTTGCTGCTTACAGTTAGGCCTATTAGCGTTTGAGCTTCGACATCCTTCTTGATCCAAGCTGAGAACCAATCTCAATAGTGGTCGGAGACTCAACCAGGTTGATGGCGTTGCAGTCGGGAACATCGAAATGGAGGCTTTTGACGGTCGGTACTTGAGGATGTTATTTACGTTCCAAAACTTAACTTCAATCTCTTCTCAGTAAGTCAGATGCTGGACAAGGGACACTTTCAGAAGGCAAATGGAAAATAGTCAACGTTTTACAGTCAGGGTGGCAGGCAATTGCCAAGCGCAAAGGAAACCTCTACAAAATGATGCTCAGGTCAGAAGAAGAGACAAGTCTGATGACAATGTCAATCAGAACTTGGCACGAGAGACTCGCCCATCCAAATGTAAAGCGTGAGGGACATACTGAAATACAAGGGGATCAAACACATTGATGACCGGAACCACTATGTGTGCAAAGGATGCGCACACGGCAAGAATCATCGAGCCCCACACCGAATCAACCCAAAGACAGCCCAGCAACCGCTAGATCTTGTACACATCGACACTGAAGCAATGAATATTCCGTTGTTAGGAGGAGCCAAGTACTGGCTTATGCTCAAGAACGACTTCACCCACTACCGAAGCTGCTATTTCATGAAGACGAAAGGAGAAGCACCTGAGAAGATAGAAAGCTACTTGAGACTCGTGGAAAATCAGCTTGGGAGGAGAGTCAAGTGTTTGAGATCTGACAACGGCACGAAACTGAAAAATGCCAAAACCAAACAGATGTTGGACAAGCTGGGAATATTTCACACATTTACGAATGTGCACACGCCGGAACAAAACGGAAGGGTTGAGAGAGAAATGAGGACAATTGTCGAGGCAGTTAGGACAGTAATACATACCGAGAACTTGGACGAATGACTGTGGGCAGAAGCAATGAACCATGCGATCTTCACGATCAACCAGACTGGAACCAGCAATGTGCCAGGAAAAAGCCCAGCGGAACTCTGGTTCGGAAGAAAGATAAAGATTGAAAAGCTGCGACCTTTTGGATGTGAATGTTATGTACTGATACAAGGACAGAAGAGAGGCAAAATTGACAGTCAGAAGAAGGAATCTTGTTTGGGTATGATATTGATTCACCCTGTTACAGGGTTTATCTGAAAGATACGAAAGACGTCATCAGTTCCAAAAACGTAATCTTCGACGAGGAGAAAATGATAAATAATGAGACAAGGCACTGAACTTCAGGCACGAGCACCCGAAGACAAGACTGAAAAGAAGGATGAAAGTAACAGCCAGACAGAATATGAACACGCAGAAGAGACCGACGAAAGTGCCAAGAACCAAGCGACAACGAACAAGAGACAACGCCGCCAGCAGAGCAGCCAGAAGGAAGAACCGTGCGAGATCGTCGGAACCTGCAACCACCGCCAAGGTACAGGGACTACGTTGCCAACATGTCCAACCGAGGCAACAGCACAACAGCAGCCATGATCGGTGAAACAGCAGATATCCCGGTGAGCAAACCACTCAAGGATGAGAAGTGGAGACGAGCGATGCAGGAGGAGAACGATTCTCTTATGGAGATGAAAACCTGGAAGCTTTTCGAGAGAAGGCAGACGGGAGACTCAAGGCCAGACTCGTGGCGAGAGGATTTATACAAAAAGAGGGAGTGGATTATGGAGAAACCTTCAGTCCAGTAGCCCGCAATGCATCCATTCGCCTGCTTCTAAGTCACGTCGCGTCAGAGAAAATGAAGTTGGTGTCATTCGATGTCAAAACGGCATTCCTGTACGGGAACCTGGAACGGAATGTCTACATGAGCCAGCCTGAAGGGTTCGACGACGGATCAAGGTAAATCTACAAGTTGGACAAGAGTCTGTACAGGATCAAACAAGCTCCAATGATGTGGAACGAGAGGGTCACCGCACACCTTGAAAGGAAGATAGGCCTGACAAATACAGACGACGACCCGTGTATCTACTACAACAAGGACAGTAGCATTATGCTCTCACTCTTCGTGGATGATGGATTGGTAGCTGGAAAAAATGAAGACCAGATATACAAGCTTTTGGATGAGATTAGCAAGGAATTTGAGATCACATACAGCAAGAAAGTACAGGACAAGTTGACATACCTGGGCATGGAGATCAAGATTGATCAAGAAGGTATTTTCGTGAACCAGCCCAGCTACACGGAGAAAATATTGAAGAAGATGAAACTCGAACAATGCAACCCAGCGTCCACACCAATTGAGCAAGGGATGATTACCAAGAAAACAGACTTCAAGAACGATGAGCCACTTCCGGCGAACAACAACTATCGGGAGGCGATAGGAAGCATATTGAGATATCACGAAAGTACATCCAGCAACACGTCGACAAGACGGTGACACTGCGACACGTCGAGAGCACCAGGAAGATCGCAGACATTCTGACCAAGCCACTGAACAGGAGAGTCTTTGAGACGCTCCGCCGTAAATTGATCAAGGAGGAGTGTTGAGAATTGATCGATTGACAGCTGATCTTGCCCAACACAACCGTGAACCTGTGCGAACTTCACACAATTCTGTTTGTTCTTAGACTTGAAGTTGGCACTGATCCTATCTTCCAATCAACTGCCGGATTCAAACGACTGAAGATCGAATGGAAAAAGGAAAACGTGCCTCAAAATATAATCTGAATTTTTACAAGTATTTTGTCAATCAGCAAATCGCTAAACGGCGAATTCACTTATCTAAGCCAGTGCTATTTAACAGTGTGGAAGAATTCCCGTATTTTTTTCTTTTACAATAAATTAATAATACCAATCACTGCTAACTCTGGACTTTTATTCATTGAAGACCAACGAACCCGAGTGGCCTATCGACCAACATAAGTTAAGTTAAGCAAATTAGCATAGGTTAAGTAAATAGCTATATCCTGGTTTTCTGACCTTTTCCAAGAAGCTCTACCCACTACAATCTTAATCCATAATCAATATATAACTTCTATCATATTGTTTGAAAAATGTACTAGTAAGTATATGTAAACAATTATAGCTAAAGTATCATAAGTTATCTGTATTGCTTATTGTAAAAATTATTGATGGTCAATAAATACAGAAATGTAAAAAAAAAAAAAGAATCATTGTTATTAATGTTGTATTTTTACTTAATCAGTTTTTGTTTTAATTATACATCAACTTTGTAAGTTTTCCCTTGACGAAATATTTACTAAACTTAATAAGTTGTTTTAAAACATTGTACATTTCAGTTGAAAGATGCGGTTTCACCCTAATGATTGAAATAAAAGAAAAGCTGTTGACATGTTAGTTGTTAGTAGTAACTGCAATTAATTGGCGATTGCCATCACATTGAGGGTGGATTGTTTCTTCTGCATAAGTGTTGATCTAATAAGCTCGGCTCGGCTAAACAGGTGCAAGTTGTGTGGGGTTTATGCCTTGTCTAAAATGCCTTAAGAGACGATGAAATCGAATGTATGTGAAGAGTTGATTTCAAGTCCTGCGCATTACCAAACACAATCCACATGCTATGCCTTTCCCATACAAAACTTACGTTCAACACACGGCAGAGCAACAGACCGCATTGTGGGATTTACGGTGTGGCGCTCTCCCTTGACGTTACTCTTTATGTTACGGATAGCGTTTGGCATGCATATGGATGCATTGGCAGCAGCCATGAATACCTTCCACGGCGGATGTTCCATTGATTTTACAACCCCACGGGTAGCATTCGGCCAAGAAGACTTATATCGGTCGGTTGTGCGTTTGGTGTTTGCGCGCGGGTGTTCAGTATAACTAGGAAATTGTGTCACTCACTTGTTTACATAAATAGCATAATAAATAGAATGTCCTGATGCGAGGTGAGTTTAGATGAAATTGGCTAACGCATCAAAAGGAAGAAGTGAAAATAAATACAAGCGATAGAGTGTGGTTGGGCGAGAGCAGCAAAGTGTGTCCAAGGATTGAATGCCGCAATAATAATAAATAATAAGAATTACTTGGTGGCTTGAAGTGTGCGTCGCTGTGGAAGTTGTGTCGTACGTAACACGAATAACGGTTCTCTTGGCCGAGTGACGTGAGTTCGTGTTCAAGTAGCGGCGACGGGTATAAGATTAAGTTTTAATTTCTAACGGCTTATTGATTTGAGATTGATTTACGCGTATAATATGGGTCGAGGATATTAGATCCTGCTGCAAGTGCGAAACACTGGATAAAAGTACGTAGTAACGAATAGACGAAGCATCGCATCGTGTGTAGATGTTGCGAGTAGGGCATTTGAATTTTCGTCAAATCAAGTCATGACACGACCGCAAAGGGACACCGATAACGACGATACCTGGACAGCAACAGTAGCAGCAGTTGTAGTAGGAGGAAAGAGAAGGGATTCATTTGGAGGAGGGTTGGAATTGGCGAAATGGTTTTAAGCACGGAATGGTCACAAGTGGAGGTTATTGATCTTATTAACGATGGCAACGGTCTGGGTTTTATCCTTGTTGGTGGCCGGAGTACGGGTGTGGTTATCAAGGGGTTGACACCGGGTGGAATAGCAGAACGAGACGGCCGTTTACAATGTGGCGATCATGTATTGCAGATAGGTGAAGTAAATTTGAGGGGATTTAGTTCGGAACAAGTGGCGACGGTTCTTCGTCAGACTGGAGCTCAGGTTCGATTGATTGTTGCACGTCCCGTTGAACCAACGGCTATTGATTATCAAACATTGGCCAGTCATGCTCCAATTATTCCAACTAAGCTCCTTTCCGACCCGGAAGAACTGTCCCGGCATTTATATCAAAATTCTCAATTAGCTACTGTCGATGCGGGTGCTGTTAATAATAGTAACAATGGTCTTGCTGCTGCTGCTCTAACGCCAACAACAAGTATCGTTGGTGAATTTTCTATGCCAATGCCGGACACTGATTTGGCCGACTTGCCGTTGCCACTACCTCCAATACCAACTGACTTGCCCCATTCACGTGCCTGCCTGAAGCATTTAGATATTGTTCCATACACTTCGCTGTGCGACCAAGAGCAGCATCAATTACGATCTAGTTACGGAGGATTAGATCAGATTGGGAGTTTCGTGTCAACACCAGGAGTTGTGGCAGTCTTAAATGATTCATCACCAGCAACACCGAGCAGTTTCATCGATTCCCCTGAGACAGAAACATACGAAGTGGAATTACGGAAAAACGTCTATGGCCTCGGGATTACAGTGGCGGGATATGTTTGCGAGGAGGAAGATCTGTCTGGAATTTTCGTGAAGAGCATCATCGAGGGTAGCGCTGCTGAAATGAGCGGTAAAATACAAATTAACGACCGAATCGTTGCTGTTGACGGGAAAACTCTTGCTGGCGTAACAAACCATCAAGCAGTTGAGATCCTACGAAACACCGACATCGTTGTTCATCTGACGTTAGAGCGATTCTTACGCGGTAGAAAGTTTGAACACCTTCAAGTTGCCTTAACCGAGCTGAAAAGTGATGCCCAGTCACAGATTTCCCTACCAGCATCACCGTCGATAGCAACACTGTCTTGGGTGCCGCCGAAATCGGATGCTGACTCTCTGGCAACAGAGGAATGTTTTATAGTACCAATCAGCGAATGTGGAGACATAATACCATCCCGGGACACAGTTGACTCGAATATGTCACTAGTTCTAGATCATAGCAGTAGCTGTAGTGAACAAGAATACGCAAATGGTGATGGCGAGATTAAGGCCAGTCAATCAGTGCCAGTAATTAGCAATGGTAGTGTGACAACGATGGTCGCGACAACGCCAAACATAATCACAAAACAAATGAATGGTAGTATCAAGGAAACATTCTGCGAAGGCGTACAAATGTCCAGCCCTCGTTCGCCGCATTCACCATTAAAGAAATTGCCACAATCGGCCCATATAACATCCACGCCCACGCCTACCGCAGACAGTCTGGATTCTTTGCAAATTGCTGCATGGAAGAGTGAGTGTCCTGAAAGTGAAATAATAGTTGCCGAAATAAATAAACTTTCAGGTCTAGGGATCAGCCTCGAGGGAACTGTCGATGTCGAGGGTGGCGTCGAAAAAAGACCACATCACTATATACGGTCAATACTCCAAGATGGTCCAGTCGGGCGACAAGGTATCCTGCGACCAGGTGATGAATTACTACAAGTTAACGAACACAAATTGCAAGGCCTAACACATACAGAAGTTGTGAAAATATTAAAGGAACTACCCACACAAGTGCGTCTTGTATGTGCACGCGGACCATCAGCACCATCTGTGATTAATACCTCTCAAAATCCTGAAGCTTTTGAAACACGAAGTCTACTACCCGGTGGACACCAAAGTCTACAAAATCTTCTCACAAAGGCACAATCAGAAAGTTCATTGTATACCTCGAGTACTGCAACTCTAACCGATCAGCAACGTTCGAAATCAGTTGAAAATGTATCTGGATTGGCATTATGGAGTACCGATGTAACATATATAGATATCGAAAAGACTGAACGCGGTTTTGGTTTCTCAATTCTTGACTATCAGGATCCGTTAGACTCCGAGGGAACAGTTATTGTGATACGTGGTCTTATTCCGGGTGGATCAGCTGAAGCTACTAATGAAATATATCCCGGAGACCGTTTAGTCATCGTAGCCGATCATAGTTTACAAGGTTTGACATTAGACGAAGCAGTCGCCATACTCAAAGGAATGCCAATTGGACCAACACGCATTGGAATCTGCAGGCCGCTATCTACTTCCGATAGTAATATTGGATCACCAGGAGATGAGTCGCCGAGCACGTAGTATTTAATTAATTTGAACACCAGCGTTTTACAAGGTGAGTGCCGTTGTTTTACTTTTGTTTTTTTAACTTGAATATATTCTGTAGGTGATTTTTTTTTTGCATGTTAAGGGTGAACATCGATACGTTTGATTACTGGAACGAAGGGTTTGCGAATAGTTTTATCTCATTTTATATTTCTTTCGTGTTTCTCAAAACCTGTAGACTAATCCGCGACTGAACAAGTTAGGCCAGGCCTGTGCCGTTATCCGGTTTTTGGCTCAAATTTTTTGAAAAACCGTTTAGTATCTTTTTGGTTAAATCGGACACAATCGGTTACGTGGATGAACGAATGAATGGGTGAATGAATGAATGAATGAATGAATAAATGTTAAGTGGCCTCAGGTTAAACGACCACTCAAGTTAAAAGGTGTTTTAGATCAAATGGTTTCTCAACTGTTTTCTGTTATTTCAATTCAACGGTTTATAAAACTATTTTTGGTTTGCTTTTCGGTTATTAAACCGGTTGAATGAATGAATGGATGAACGAACGAATAAATGAATGATTGAATTGAATGAATGAATGAACGAATGAATGAATGAATGAATGAATGAATAAATAAATGAATAAATGAATAAATGTTAAGTGGCCTCAGGTTAAACGACTACTCAAGTTAAAAGGTGTTTTAGATTCAACGGTTTATAAAAATATTTTTGTTTTGTTTTTCGGTTATTAAACCCGTTGAATGAATGAATGAATGAATTAATGCACGAATGCATGAATGAATGAATAGGTGGATGAACGAATGAATAAATGATGGATTGAATAGAATGAATAAATGACTGAATGAATGAATGGATGAATGAATTAATGAATAAATGAATGAACAAATAACTGAACGAATGAATGAAGTGAGGGAAAAACCCTCATTTATTTCGTTTAGTACAAGTGGTATAAAAATATAAAAATAATCTTATGTACTAACTTAAGCCAAGAGGGCTTGTAAGAATTATCTTAAAATTAACTTAAAACTGAGGAATGGGGAACTAACAAAAATGGGGAGACGGTGGTGTGAGTGGCAGGATCGGGTAGATCGAGGATAGGCCGGAAGCCAGGATGTGATTATGGGAATGAGTACATATTGTATAAAAAGGGTCACCGGGTGGTGGGGGTTTAATAAGGAGAGGAAGTTGAAGAGCGCATGAGGTGAGATTGAAGTCAAAGAAGGCGGGGTGAGACCGCCGACAACACCATTCGCGAAATGAACTCATTAGACCCGTAAGAAGTGTGATGGCATATTGAAAAGACGAGGGTTTCGCAGGTTTCGGAATGAATGAATGAATGCATGAAGTGAGGCCAAAACCCTCATTTATTTCGCTTAGTCATCATCATCCTCGGCACTATAACCGGGAACCGGTCTTGGCCTTATTCAGCAAGTCTGTCCGCCCGATTTCGAGCCGATGTCATCCAATTTGGCATTCTCATGCTCTGGGCGTTCTGGTCTACGCCATCACCCCATCGCAGACAACGCCTACCGCGCTGTCTCCTTCCATACATCTGGCCAAAAATGATTTCCGGGCAGGCTCCTCTTCGCTCATTCGAGTTAGGCGTCCCGTCCACCGGAGTCTACCGAGCTTGATTTTTCTTACAACATTAGCTTCAAGGTAGATCGCGTACTCATGGTTTTAGCGTCTCCGGAATCGTCCTCTTTCAGATACAGGGCAACAATTCTATTTAAGACCTTCCTCTCGAACGCGGCTAAGAGTTCAGTGTTCCTTTTATTGAGCACCCAGGTCTCGGATTCATACGTGAGCACTGGTAACACCATGGTCTTGTACAGTACTAGCTTGGATGTTCTGGATAAATGTCGGAATTTAAAGAGCCTTGATAGACCATAGTAGATCAGCCTTTCGCGTATTTCTTCTTCGATATTGTTATCGACTGATACTATTGATCGAGGATAGTTAAAGGATTGCACTACTTCAAATTCGTGCTCCGCTACCTTGAAAGTTTGACCAACGTTAGGCCTCCTCTTCGCAGAAGTTGCCACCATGTACTTCGTTTTTCCCTTATTAATCTGCAGTCCCAGTTTTTGTGCCGCCTGTTCGATCTTGGTGAAGGAGTCCTGTACAGGCGAATCGGATCTACCGATGCTGTCGATGTCATCTGCCTAGGCAAGTATCTAAGTCCCTCTATTTGTAACGCCAGACTCACGGATTGCTTTCTCCAACGCCAGGTTGAAGAGGAAGCAGGTCAGACTGACCCCTTGTCGGAGTCCATTAAAGATGTTTATCGGCTTGGGCAGCAATCCCGCTATTTTTACTTGACTAGTTACGTTGGTGATTGTCAACCTACAAAGTCGTGTTAATTTGCTTGGAATGCTGAGCTCTCTCATGGCATTATGTAGTTCTACCCTGGCTATGCTGTCGTAGGCGACCTTAATGTCTATAAATAGATGATATAATGGAATCTTAAATTCCAGGCATTATCCCAATCGCCTGTCTAAGGGTGACTATCTGATCAATCGCTGATTTGCCTGCGATGAAGCCACACTGATATTGACCAATGATAACTTTAGCGTATGGGGCTATCCGATCTTGTAGGATAGAGGAGAGTATCTTATGGGCGGTACTCAGCAATGTTATACCCCTATAGTTGCTGCACACTGTGATATCTCCCTTCTTATGTATGGGGCAAATTATTCCGCGACGTCAATCTTCCGGCATCTCCTCTTACCCCCATACGTGCACCATGATCTCAGTAATTGCGTGATGCAACACTGTCTCTCCTTGTTTGATCAGCTCAGCTGGTATGCCATCAGCTCCGGGGGTTTTATTTGATCTGAACTGTCTTATGGCTTTTAATGTTTCCTCAATGTTTGGTGGCGGCAGCATTTGGTCTTGATCTTGCATTGGTGGAGCCCCCAATTCTTCTGTGAGCTGACCATTTAACAATTCATTGAAGTGCACTTCCCATAGTTCGAGAATGCCTTCACGATCGGTTATCAGCTTACCTTCTTTATCCTTGCAGTAAGTGCAGCGTGGTGTGTACCGCGTCTTACTGCGGATTGTTGGGTAGAACTTCCACGTATGATGCAGACCCCACTTTCTACTTTCCTCTATTTTACAGACTAGATGTTTTTCCCCGGCACTTTTATTTTGTCTGTGAACCCTTTTTTTAGATCTTCTGAGCTCTTTGTATTTCTCCTCGCGTATCCGCGTCCTATGAGACTGCTGCATTGCCCGGTATGCAGCATTCTTACGTTCAGTCGTTAGTTTGCACTCATCATCAAACCAGTCGTTCCGATCTCTACGACTACTGCCTAAGATGTAGTTGGCAGTACTAATGACAGTAGCCTTAAGGCGTGTCCATTTCTCTTCTACGCCCGGCATTCTGGCCCCAGGGCTTACTCTCCCTCCATCGAGCTTCCGCATGACCAAAGTGTTACTCGCGTTCTCATTGCGTAGGACGGCCGTGTTGATCCGCACCTGATCCGCGGATGCAAGACGTCTCCGTAAGGCAATCCACGCTCGGAAATCTATACCAACAAGATAGTGATCCGACTCGACGTTGGCACCTCGGGATGTTTGTACCGTCATCAGGCTCGAGGAATGGCGGCGATTTATCAACACGTGGTCAATTTGGTTGCGATTGCCTCCATCAGATGATACCCAGGTGGCTTGACGGCTGTCTTTACGCGGATACCTGGTATTCGCAACGACCAGGTTCTTTTATGCTGCCAGTTCGATGACTTGTACTCCATTGTCATTAGTGTTCTCATGCAAACTATGGGAACCCGTGTAGTGCCCGAAAATCGGCTCCTGATCTCTTTTCGCATTCAAATCACCAAGAACGATTTTCACATCGTGTCTTGGGGAGGCTTTGAGGACCCATTCGACGTTCTCGTAGAATTCTTCTTTTTCGTCGTCAGGGGTCTCCTGTGTAGGTCCGTGAACGTTTATGAGGCTTATGTTCTTAAACTTGCCTCACACGCGAAGAGTGGTCAGCCTTTCATCTATTGTATTAAAGCCGATACTGGCAGGTTTCAGTTTTTTGCTGACTAGAAAGCTTACCCCGAGCATATAGTGTTTTGCATGACAGCTAAATGTCATACTCGCTTTTTTTGAATAATACCACTTCCCGTCCATCTTATTTCTTGTAATGCTGTTATGTCAGCCATATATTCGGCCAGGGCATAGACTAGCTGCTGTGCAGCTCGAGCTCTGTACAATGACCGGACGTTCCATGGGAAAATTCTCAAATCCTTTAGCCGTTTTCGTTTCCGTGGTCCTCGTTGTGTATCCGGTCCATATCCGAGGCTTGTTAAATTTTTCATAATAATTTGTTTTTCCGGGCAAGGTTATTAGCCTTGCGTCAACCTTTCTCAGGATGTCGATGCATGCATTGGTTCACTACTTGGCGGGTGCCAAAGTAGCTATCCAGGGGTGTCACGTGGAGACTGCATATCAACTTGCATTGAACAGAGACAAGGATCGTCCTGGCCTTCGTCGGGTTGAAAGCAATCAGTGACTCTGCCCTGTAAGTTCGCTCCCATCCCACCATTCTCCAACTATCAATGTGGACATTTTTCGTTTGAGTTCTTAGTGTGATGATATTGTTTTTGTCGAGGTAAAAGAGCTGCTTTTCGACTCATGCTTTCTAGCAGCTTTCTATTCTGTGGGCGGGACATATCTCTGGCGAAATTTACTTAGCTGACTCAGTTTAATCAGCTCTTCTTTTGGCTTGCTAAATACTATTATATGTGGCGGAGAGGCATAGAGTCTTTCCTTTCGTTCCCAATCTTTGTTATCTTTGTTGACGATTATTATTTAATTCACTGTAAGGGATTTCATCTTCATCGACGGTTTGTTTATCACTTTCCAAATCTTCGGTGTTTGGGATCGATTTGCTTTATCTTCCGTGTAGGTCGATGGGTAACTTAGAATTTATTCTTATCCTCATGTATAGCTCATTGCAATCAGGGCAAACCATTTGCGGATCTAATCTAAACATTCTTTAAAGTTCTTGGTTTACCTAAGACTTGAGAGAATGTTTACATGTGTCGGCGTACGTTGCGGTTTGGAAGTAATCAGGATGAAAGAAAAAAAAAGAAGAGAAACCGTTTGCAAGGACACTGATCGTTTATTTTTCCAAGAATAACTAAAAAAACGAAATATAAAAGTTACCGGGAAGCAGTGGCGTCCTCTCTTCGTTGCTTGTTGTGCCATTATTGTTTCTGCTTCGTTCCTCCTTTTGGATTTGACACTTCCGTTAGGTGCGTTCCGATGACGTTGCGTTCCGTTGTGTTCCATGGGCAGCATTCAGCTGACACATGTGAATTCTGATTGTTTGCTGGCATTTGTTTATTATTTTAAGACGTGAATATCATCGTTATAACGTATTTCGCCGTGCTTCCTCAATAGCGAGAGAAGAGAGAGTAAGCGGAGAGTTAAAATGAATAAAAAAGGACATTACCTTTTTTATTAATTTGTTGATATTTATTGATTAACTTTTATTGATGGGTTCTAAGTTTAATCTATGATTAATTCTTTAATCAAGACGACCTTTCGTCTTCAGGTCTCTGTTTAACTCTAACTAACTCCTTTTGCAACCACTCCTTTTATACCAAAATTAATGAGGAAGAATTGAAAACGATGCATCCAATTTTTCTCCATTCAGCATGACCTCAAACTCAAGTCATTTACCTTGCCGCAGTTTCACTCATTCGGGTTTGATCTATTGGGTGCAACTGCCCGCAACGAGTTATTTACTTTGCCCCATTGCTATTGCCACTAAATCGACCCACTTAAAGTGCAGTAGCCCTAGTTCAAGCAATTCGTATCGCTGAATTAATATTGCCAGTGACGCTTCGTTATTATGCATATGCCTGCCTTTCGTAGGCGTTGTTAAACAGTATTATGAAACCTGGCGTGCGACAATTGTCTTTGAAGACGCCGACAGTGTCCCAGGCGCTTGTTTTTGGATACGAGGCAAAAATGTCCTTGCAATTGGATAGTCTGTAGCATGGGGAATGACTGTGCGTTATTGGAAGAGCAATTAAGGAGAAATTGAATCGTGTGCGATATTATGTTAATTGTATGGAAATGAATATTATATATACTATTATACTAGTGTTCATTCCTAGACAACGAGTCCAAGGATTTTTTTGTATATCTCATTGGTTTTGACGTATTTGCTTATTTTGTGGGTAGCACTATTTGTCTATTTTTAGGACCATCGTCGAGTTTTTCCAGATGTTGGCATCTGAGCTCTGTGTCGTCATCCCATATTAATTTTCAAGTTTTATGCAGTTATATAAATAGCTATAAGCAATTGGGTGTGTTAATTGAACACAAGTTACTCAGAGAAATTGACGTTTAGTAAATCCTACTATTGTTGTGGGCAGTCACAACGGGTAAATAACTTCAGGACACAGTTTAATCCCACGTTTAATTTAACATAAGTATTCAATGCGGCCAACTTTTCGTATACCACATTAAAAATTTAATCAGGAAATTAATTGTTTTTATGAAATTTGCTGCCGAAACAGTAACAGCAACCCAAATATACATACAGCGACTTTGTTATGTTTATTATTGTAACAATTAATATTGTGAGTGTAAATTAAAATATTGTAGCGAGCTTAGGTTTCGCTGGATTGATTATTTTGAATAAATAAGAGCCGTTAAATCGATTTTTAATTTAATTAATATAACACTCGACGATTTTCTTTTCTATCGGTTGCTTCGCTTTTTCTCTTCTAATCTGTCACAATCAGCTGTCTCGACGTCTTTTTTATCGTTTGTCACATTCTCATTCCGGTATTTCGTTTCTGTTCGTTCCATAATCTTGAATGTTCTAGTCTCCAGTTTTCCAGTACTTTATAGAATATTCTAGTACTTGTTTTGGACTTTCCCGAATATTCCAGTACTGACTGTCATATGCGTCACACTACCCTCCACCTAGATTAGTTCGTCCCGAACTAAGTTCACTGGTCTTCTGGGTTAACAAAAGTCGCCAGTCGGTCACGATGTACCACTTTCATTCTGGCGTTCGGTCTTCGCTGAATCCTATAGACAACGTCGTTAATTCTTGTGAGGACCTTATACGGTCCTTCCCAATGTTGCTGCAACTTCGGGGATCTTCCTCTTTGCCGGTTAGGGTTGTACAGCCACACGTTATCGCCTGCATTATATCCGAGTGCGTTGGCTCGAACGTCGTACCTTGTTTTCATCCTGTCACTTGATACCTTGATTTGCTTTCGAACCAAATGATGAATCTCGTCGAGGCGATTTCTCCATTCGGCTACGTAGTCTTCGGTCTTATCGATGGCGTCTGGAGGTATTCCGAATCGCAGATCGGCTGGTAATCGTATCTCTCGTCCAAATATGATTCTTGCTGGAGAATGGCCTGTCGTCTCGTGATTAGCCGATCTATAACTCATGAGAAAGGTTTGTACATATTTGTCCCAGTCTCGTTGGTGATCACTGACGACCTTCGATAAGTGTTCTTTCATTGTTCGGTTGAACCTTTCGACCATTCCGTCTGACTGTGGATGTAAGGGTGTGGTCCTGGTTTTCCTTACGCCCAGTGCCGCACAGATGCCTTGAAATATCTGTGATTTGAAATTTCGGCCTTGATCGGAATGCAGCTCACAGGGAACTCCATATCTGCTGATCCAATTATTGATTAGCTGCTCAATGACGGTTGTTGCTTCTTGGTTTGGAATTGGAAGGACTTCTACCCATTTGCTGAAGTAATCCATGATAACTAACATGTATTTGTTGTCGTCGTTTGTTTTTGGGAACGTCCTGAGATATCAATCGCAATTCGCTCGAAAGGGGCATCCACGTTGTACTGCTTCATAGCGCTCCTTGGTTTTGCTGTTGGTCCTTTGGTCGCAGTGCAAGTTGTGCACTTCCTACACCAAGACTCGACGTCATCTCTCATGTGAAGCCAGTAAAAACGAGATCGCACTTTTGAAAGTGTCTTATTAACTCCCAAATGTCCACCGGAGGCCCCGTCGTGCATTTCTGTTAGAACATCTTTCACTTTTGATGGTGGGACTAGAATCTGCATTCGATGGGATTTTCCGTCCGCGGCTTCCCATTTACGCTTAAGAATACCATCTTCCACCAGCAAGGAATTCCATTGTGCCCAATATGCCTTAAATGTTTCACTCTTGTCGGAAATATTGTTCCAAGTTGGCCGCTCGTTCTTTTCGTTGTATTCCAGAATTAGCGACATATCTTCATCCTGAGTTTGAGCTGCGCGTATAGCATCACTCATCCACCCATCTAGTACTTCTACTTGTACATTTCGCAGGTCGTACGCCTCTTTTTTCTCTTCCGCTCTAGGACAATGTTTACAATCTGGCTTACATGGTCTTCTTGATAGAGCGTCAGCGTTATTATGCACCTTCCCTTGACGGTGGGAAATTTGGAAATCGTACGTTTGAAGTCGTTCGATCCATCGAGCTATCTGCCCTTCTGGATTCTTAAAATTTAACAACCACTTCAGGGCAGCATGATCCGTTCGAAGGTGGAATCGACGTCCGTAGAGGTACTTGTGGAAATTCTTAACGGCTTCTACGACAGCCAGCAGTTCCTTTCTTGTTGCACAGTAGTTTCTCTCTGGCTTAGATAGAACTCGGCTATAATATGCGACAACTCTCTCTTTACCATCAACTTTCTGTGACAGCACTGCGCCGATTCATGTGTTACTTCCATCAGTATCCAATATAAATGGGCGATCCGAACTTGGGAATGCCAATGTTGGAGTCTTACATAACTCGGCCTTCAATGTGTTGAATGCTGCCTCACACTTGTCTGTCCAATTGAATTTTTTGTCTTTACCCGTTAGTTCGTGTAGGGTTTTAGCCACGTTAGCGAAACCTTTAACAAACCGTCGGTAGTATGTGGCTAGTCCCATAAAGCTTCTTAACTGTTGCTTATCTTCTGGAGTACGCCACTCTTGTCAGCTGCTATCTTATCAGGATCCGTTTGGACTCCTGCAGATGAAACGATGTGTCCCAGGAATTTTACTCTCCTTTGAAAGAGTTCACATTTCTTCGAATTGAGCTTTAAGTTGGCCTGTCTTAGTCGTTCGAAGACGGAGCGCAGATTATTGATGTGTTCTGGTAAATTCCTTCCGACAACGACGATATCGTCCAAGTACACAAGACACGTCTTCCATGTAAGGCCCCGTAGAACACTTTCCATTAATCGTCCAAACGTTGCTGGGGCATTACACAATCCAAAAGGCATCACGTTGAATTGATAAAGTCCGTTTCCGGTAGTAAACGCTGTCTTCTCCTTGTCCTCCTCCTTCACTTCCACTTGCCAGTAACCGCTTTTTAGGTCCAATGTTGAGAACCACTGAGCTCCAGAAAGGGTATCTAGTGTGTCGTCGATTCGAGGAAGTGGGTAACTGTCTTTCTTTTTAACGTCGTTTAACCGGCGGTAGTCGACACAAAATCTAGTTGTCCCATCCTTCTTCTTGACGAGCACTACCGGCGAAGCCCATGGGCTCGATGATTTCTCGATGACTCCTTGCTCTTCCATATCTCGAATCATGTTGCCTACTTCTGATTGTTTGGCCAACGGTAGTCGACGAGGTGGCTGTCTTATAGGTCTTGACTCACCCGTGTCAATGCGATGTTTAACTATACCGGTGCGTCCGAATTTATCATTTCCTGTCACAAAAATATCCGAAAAATCGTTCAGCAGTGATTCAACGCTTGTCTTTTCTCCATTTGTTAATCCGATTTTCTGGGGCATCAGCCTATTAACCACAGCCGGTGCACCAGAGGGCTGTTGAATTGAATGGTCCTCTCCCCTTGTCCGAATTGCGCTTATCACTGACACGGGTGCACATTCTGCGATTACCTCTCCTTTTCTTATTGCGATCGGCTCCTTGGACGCATTTAGTACTCTGACGGGTACGATGTGCTTCTTCGCATCGATAAGGGCTTTCCCAACAAGGATGTTCCCTTTACGCTGATTTTGTACGGCCTCGGTGATGTAAAATCGATTGTCACCGGGATCACTCTCGAGACTGGTCCAAATTACCGAGTCCGAACGAGCTGGGATCTCATCCTCCTCACGCACATAACATTTCAATTTTCGCAATTGTTCGTCCTGCAATGTAATAGCAACCTCCAAGTTACCAGTTCGCAGTGTTCTTTGCCCGATATCTAGAATAACTTGGTGCTCCTTCATGAAATCCATTCCAAGAATGCATTCGTCCGTAATATCTGCGACCAAAAATTTGTGGGAGATGGGAATATTGCCCAGCGCTATTATGCTCACGACTTCTCCGTAGACTGTAGAGCATTCTCCTGTAGCAGTCCTCAAAGCGTATCTTCTATGTTTATTAAGGGCAAGTTGGCCCACGACGTCCGGCCGAATTATGGATCTCGTTGCTCCAGTGTCGATTATCACTGTTGTCGTTCTTGCATTAACAATCGTAGTTATAACCAAACTTTGGCTATCCCGTTGGAGTTGTGATACAGTTACGATGCTGGGGCTGCACATTCCACCAGGCGACTTTTGCCCCGTAAAGTCTGCCCATACAAGTTTCCCGAGCTATTAGCCTCAGGTTGGTCCGTTGATAGTCTCCTCCTATGATTAGCGCATGAACAACAATTCTCACTTGATGTTTCATTCGTTCGTCGACGTTTCCTACAGTCAACAGAGATGTGGCCGACTTCGCCGCATGTCCAACACTTCATGTCAGGTCTCGGGGTTCTCCGTTGTACATGCCCGATTCTTTGGCAGGAACATTCCTGGACGGATGTTTCTCTGACTCTATATGTACTCCTGGTAGCCAGTTTAGCAGATTCATATGCCAACGCGAACGCAAGTATTTCGTTACTCGTCTTCTTTCCCGCTAAACGGACGGCTTGTTGTAAGTCCCGATCTTGGAGTGCGTTTGTGAATGCATCCATTGCTACCTCGTTCAGGAATTCCTTAGTCATATTTGAATAGGACAAGTTTGCCAGTTGCTCAATGTCTGCCTGCAACTGTTGAAGATTTTCTCCAGGTTTCTGCATTCTGCTCCGTAGTTGCATGCAGTAGACCTGCTGCATGTGGTTGTCTCCATACCTAGCTTCAAGGCCGTCTCTTACCGCTTGGAAATTTGTTTGCTTCTCTGCTGGTATGGTTTGTAGCAATTCTGCAGCCGCCCGGCGGAGTGACAAGATTAACGATGTTGACTTTTGCTCATCCGACCACTTATTATAATTGGCCGCGGCGTCGACCTGACGTATAAATACGGAGAATGGTCCCGTTCCATCGAAGGTTGGCGGTTGCATCCTTGTATCTTTGTAGTCATGTTGATTGCCTGGCGATGTCTTATTTCTCTCAACACACTCAAGTCTCTTTTCGATTCGCGTTATTTCATCAGTGACTTTTATATCCAAATTTTCTACTTCGTTTCGAATTTTTGACTGAATTTCTTCCTTAAAGTGCTGAAAATTACATTTCATCCACCGCGTTTGGGTATCCAATTTTGTATTCAGATCTGCAGCTTGTGCGTCGAATTTTGAATTTTGGACATCCAACTTTGCATTGACATCTGCAGCTTGCGCGTCCAATTTTGAATTTTGGGCATCCAACTTTGCATTAACATCTGTAGCTTGCGCGTCCAATTTTATCATCATCATCCTGAGCATCTCCGAAATGTCCAACTGTGGCGAACTCTTTTCCGTTATATTGGCGCCATCTTGACTCGGCGTTTCTTCTCCGTCCGGACAATCTGGCGCAATCGCAAAAACATATGTGTCAACATTAATACCCTCTTCCTCCATTGCTGCTTGTAGGCGCTGTCGAAGAATTTGCTTCTGTCCTCTGCTATCCAGATTCCGGTCCTCAAATTCCTTCTTCAACTCAGGAACGCGAAGATCCTCCAAATGTCGATCTGACATCGTCACAACACGCTTTCACAGCTTATTTACTTCACTAATAGTCAATCCCACTTCTGACACCAATTGTAGTGAGCTTAGGGTTCGCTGGATTGATTATTTTGAATAAATAAGAGCCGTTAAATCGATTTTTAATTTAATTAATATAACACTCAACGATTTTCTTTTCTATCGCTTGCTTCGCTTTTTCTCTTCTTATCTGTCACCATCAGCTGTCTCGACGTCTTTTTTATCGTTTGTCACATTCTCATTCGTTCCATATTCTTGAATGTTCTAGTCTCCAGTTTTCCAGTACTTTATAGAATATTCCAGTACTTGTTTTGGACTTTCCCGAATATTCCAGTACTGACTGTCATATGCGTCACAATATTAATAATTTTTGTTGACTTACTGGCGTCGTCTGACCGCTTCTCGGTCGACGCTCCAGGTTTACTTACTGCAGGGGGTGCAGGATTCTTGATCCCCCTGTTACGGTGCGTTAGGTTTTGGGCTTTCTTTTCACGTTATCGATTGCTCAACTTGCGTTCGTTTAGATGGTCTGACAGTTCCTGAAAACCTTTTTTTTCAAAGTTTTCTGACGTCTTGTTATTGTTTTCGTCGCCAACTTTTTGTTTAAATTATTGCCAAGTAGTTTATGTACATTTACTACTTGGCGCAATAATAACCCTAGAGAGGGTAGATTGTGGGTGAGACAGTGGGAGTAACAATACTTCCCCCCACCCAAAACCTGGTAGCTTCATTCTTAGAAGAAGAATGAAGCTCACAACTTTTTTTTTTCTAGTATGGGATCCTCATCACAATTTTGCGGGATACGTCTCAAGGTATCCGCATTGGTGTTCTATTTACCGGGTTTGTATTCGATTTGGTAATCGAATTCCGATAGCTTGTGACGGAACCCTACTAAACATGACGTGGGATCTTTTACGTTAAATACTCCCTTTATTCGTTTGTGGTCCGTGTATACGGTGAACTTTCTCCTTTGTAAATAACAACGTACATTTTTAGCCGCCCACATAATGGCTAGTAACTCTTTCTCAATGGTAGAGTTATTATTTTCCGCCTTATTCAAGGTTCGACTGCCATATGCGACTAGCTGGTCTTTACCGATTTCGCCTTGTGACAGTACGGATCCCAGTGCGTTCATCCCTGATCAGATTAAAGAGTTTGGTAAAATCCGGAGAGATTAACAGTAACGGCGAGATCAACAATCCCTTTATTTTATCAAATTCTTGTTGGCATTTGTCTGACTAGGTGAACTTAACGTTCTTCCTTAACAAGTTTGTTAAGGCGGGTACTATCCTCGAAACATTTGGAACAAATTTCCGATATTAATTCGCCAGGCCTAAAACCGAGTGGATGGTCTTTATCGTCTTGGGAATGGCGAAATCTCTGACACTAACAGTGGTATCGGGATTTGGCATTGCCCCTTTGTTTGTGTCCCAGATATTATTATTATTATTTACTGGCCTGTAGGAACCCGGAAGTTCATGACCTCACCGACTCGGCTCCGCCATTGTTCCCTGTCCTGTGCGCTCTCCTTCCACGTTCGATCATCCGATCCGATCTCCTCGAGGTCCAATCTAACATTGTCCTCCCATCTCCGTCGCGGCCGTCCTGTCGGTCTCTTCCCCGTTAGTTTACCGTCAAGAATTCTATGCACGGTCCTATCATCGCCCATTCGCGCTACGTGTCCGGCCCATCGTGTCCCAGATATACTACTTCCTTTTGTAGGAACTTGCATTTTTCTGGATGTAGTTTGAGGTTGTGGTATTTCATTTGGTCGAATACTTTCCGGAGTTTGTCATTATGCTGTTCTAGGTTTTTCCCATATATGACAACGTCGTCCAGATAAACAAAGCATTTGATACCTTGCAACCCAGTTAGGACATTGTTCATGAGTCTCTGGAACGTAGCTGGTGCACTCATACGTTTGAACTCATAATACCCGTAATTTGTGCTGAACGCTGTATTATCCTGATGCTTCCGATCCACTAAGACTTGGTGGTACCGCTACCTAAATCGAGCGTGGAAAAATAGCATGACAGACCGAGCTGGTCCAAAATGTCCTCTATTCGAGGGAGATGGCCACATCACCAATGGTTTCGTCGTTTAGTTTCCTGAAGTCGACCATCGGGCTTTTCCATCAAGGACCGCTTTCTTAGGAAGTTTTGGGTTGTACCACATGAAATGTCCGATTTTATAGTAAACATTTAAAAACCAGTTTATTCAATCAAAATAGGATCTGTTTACATCTATGACATTCTTCCAACGTGATACAAGGTCAAATATTCCTTTTTCGTAGAAGTGCTGACTTTCTGAGCCAATGAAATCTTCAAAGGCTTTTATGACCTCTGCTCGGTTCGGGAAGACCATCTGCCGGAAAAATGGATCCAGATTGCGGAAAAGATGGTAGTCCATCGGAGAAATGTCTGGAGAGTGCGGTGGATGGGGAAGAATTTGAAATCCTATCTGCAACAGTTTTTGCACCGTTACTTGTGGGGTATGGAGTCTAGCATTGTCATACAAAATGATCGGGCCGTGCCTATTGACCAACGCAGATTGCTTTTCAGCCAATTTGGAATGCAATATGTGGATTTCCTCACAATATTTGATAGCGTTTATCGTTTCTCCTAGTTGAAGAAATGACAAGTGGATTGATCCTTTCGATGTCCACCAAATTGTCACCATAACCTTTTTTGGGTGAAGGTCAGGCTTAGGGGTGTGTTTTAGTTTTTCACCTGAATCAAACCACTGCCCAGGTCTTTTACGGTTATCATACATAATCCAATTTTCATCACAAGTGACTATCCAGTGCAAAAACGGCTCAGTTTGGTTTTTTAATTTAAGCGATGCGCAGATTTCCAAGCGCCATATTTTTTGGGACTCGATCAGTTCATGGGGTACCCACTTATCGAGTTTCTTTACCTTTCCTATGAGAGAAAGGTGTCGACTTATTGTCGTTGGGGATACTCCCATGCTTTGTGCAATCTCCCGCACCGGTTTCGTTGGGTTCGCATCCACCGTTGCTCTTAAAACATTGGTTCATTTTCGAGGCTGAAATCTCCCGAACGGAACTTTCTAAACCAATTTCGTATATTGCGTTCGCTTACCACTACATCCTCTAATGCGCCATTAATGTTATTCAGTGCCAATGACGCATAATGTCCTATTTTAAATTCATAAAGGAAGAGGGTTCGAATTCGAACTGGCGACAGTATAGTAAACGTGGCGCGAATGGGCAACGATAGGACCGTGCATAGAATTCTTGACGGCAAGCCAACGGGAAAGAGACCGACAGGACGGCCGCGACGGAGATGGGAGGACAATGTTAGGTTGGACCTCGAGGAGATCGGATCGGATGGTCGAGCGTGGAAGGAGAGTGCACAGGGCAGGGAACAATGGGGGAGTCGAGTCGGTGATCTCATGAACTTCCGCGTTCCTACAGGCCAATAAATAGAATAGAATAGAATAGTCAGTATGGTAAACAATCCCTAGAAAAAAATTAACTGTACTTGTAACGAACCCTAAAATTCTCACACGTCAAGCACACGTACCAATTTATTTTATAAAAAAAGAAAATTTAACGTTCTGTTAATTCACTTCACATATGTTCATTCAAGAACTTCTTATTTCCGGCTTAGCGAAAATTGGAAATTTCATGTGGTACAAACCTAATACTAATACGGGTGAGTTCCATGGACTCTTGCTTGGTTGAGTGATATCATTCTCTAGCATATCCCAAACTTGCTGATTTATCACCTATTTCTTGCACTCAAGCAGACAGTACATTCTTTGGTTTATGGGCGCTTGGTCCTGTACCAAAGGTAGTTCGTGTGTTATTGCATTGGTATACGTCAGGAGACCACCTTTGAGGTGGAACGTGTCGTTGAACACCTTAAATACTTCCACTATGGATTGACAGTCTTGAGGACCTAGGTTTTCCCCTAAGTGAAGTTCATCATGTAATTATGTCAATCTTGACTCTTTTGATGATTCAAGAGGTGACGCATCCTCCGGGAATAGATTTCGAATGTATTGGAGGTGTGTGGGAGGTTATCGGCAGATTGTGCCAGCACGGGAACGGGTTCACCAATATTCCACCGGGGAAGAGACAAATCACCAGGTACACACGAGAAGGTCGAAACATGTCAAAACAATAAAACGCTGTCTCCAATTACGCTCCGTTGAGTAAGTCCGATTTATTAACAACTGTAGCTTAGATTTTGGTGACAATTGTACTTTATTCAGTACCTAATAAGATAGACCACAATTCAAATACACTATTGTATATGTGACAAAGCGGAAGGCGATTACCTTAATGTCTGAAACACTGTCCGTAGCGTTATCTTCGCTTAGTTTCGTTGTTTTAAATTTAAATCTGGGTTCAAAAATTGTGACAAAGTGGAAGGCGATTATCTTAAAGTCTGAAACACCGTCTGTGGCGTTATCTTCACGTAATTTCGTTGTTTTAAATTTAAATCTTCTAGCCGGAAGCCTTAGTTGCTAGCGCTATTAGATTTAAGTTATTATGTAATTTACTTACATGGTAATAAATAAATAAATAAATAAATAAAAATAAATTTAAATCTGGGTTAAAAACTGTGACAAAGAGAACGGCGCGCGTGGTGTTTGCACGGTGCGCGCACTAACTCGACTCGCTCTTCGTGCGGACTCTAACGTGTATGAAACTCGACTGCAGTGTGACTCCTGTGGTTGTGCACCGTTTGGAGGATGGACCTCGACTGACTAATTACGGGCGAGGAAAAGTTCGTCGCGTCGTGGCAGTGGAGTCATAGCTAAAATCAACTCACTGCCATTTACTAGGAACTTTGAAAAGGGTGGCTATGCCCGTATAGGGGATTTAGTTCCGTATCGCCGTATAGCCCGAGTTGGATTCTTTGGTTGTGTGTACCGGGAAATTGGTTTCGGCGGCATAGCCAAGTATGGTCAAGGGTCTTGATCGTTGCGATGGTCGTTTCGTGGAGAGGCGACGCGTCATGCTGTTGGCTTGCCAGTAAGAGGGAATTGGTGGGGTTCTACATGGTTTAAGTGGAATGGGAGCTGAAATGGTTTTTGGGGGAACTAAATGTTGCTTGATAACAGGCGAGGAGATAGTTTAAGCAAGAAGTGCGCCGGAACGACTTTCGGGGGAAATTGGAATTGCTTGGTTGCAAAGAACGGATACAATTTAGATGGGATATTAGCCGAAGCGGGTTTTGAGAAAATGTGTGCGGCTCGAAGTAGCTAATGGAGATGGTGAGTATGTGGCGTCTCTAACAGATACACACACAATTCACAAGCAAAATAGTGAAGAACACCGAACGAAAATCGAATAAGAAAATACATCAGAGCCGTATACCATAGCGATAACATAACAATTTACATCAGTGGAGTATAGTCGAGTTTAAAAATCGAATTCTAAAATCGGCCAGTAGTCTGATGGGTAACGCTTAGGTTCAATTTTTGGTGATTCAAACTGTCATAGCGTCAGTTCGAATCACACGTTCTTCTTCACTATTATTTCAAACGCTATAAGTATTCGGTTGTAAATTTGAATATGCGTTTATTACAGGATATGATTTTCGGCGGAAATTGGAATTGCTTGGTTACACGCAAGGGATAAAATTGATATACACAATTAACCGAAGCAATTTTGGGAAAATGTATGCGGCCCGGTGTAGTTGATGGAGATGGTGAGTGTATCGTTGTAAATTGGATATGCGTTTATTACAGCTTGGGAAATGGGTTCTTGGTAGGTTGGGGATGTATACAATTGCAGGTTTGGGGAAGGATACTGTTGCATATTGGGATGTGTTTTTGCATGTTTGGGAATGGATTACAGGTTGGGTTAGGGTGATGCGCTGTTAGCGGTCAAAATTGGTTTGCATTGTGGGTTGGTTCTCCATGTGGTATAGAGAACCCCCACAGGCGTTCCCCTCCGAAGGTTCTTTATGTAAATTAATTCCCGTTGGCGTATTTACTCGCCCACCGGTTGAATATTCTCCTGGTTTTCCAACGGAAAGAAGGAAAATTCTTTTGTTGGGACCAACTCCACCTTAATCCGGTCGATGGTTTGAGGATAATTTATGATATTGAGTGCCTCTATTTGGGCACTCTGCGCCTTCCCCAAAATACAATTAGGTGGAAAGATCCCTGGTTGTACCGTGGGGGTTCTTTAAAAATACGCGAAGAGCTACCCAAAATTCTATCTTAAAAACACTAACAATATTAAAACAAAATCGTGATATATAAAGAGACTCTGCTAAAATAAATAATAAAAGTGTTTTATTTGAAAGTTAATTTATTTACTGCGTTGCAAACTCTGCTGGTGGAAATTTCTTAGTGGAAAGTGACAGAACAGTAACTGACAGTAGCTTGTAAAAGAAGCACGAAACGCAATCCGCGAACTAGAAGTGCAAATTGAATAGAGCTCAGCTCCTAATGAACATAGACAGTAAAAGTGTGAATATTAAAGTATTTTGAATTTGACAACGGTGGAATATTAGTGAACACGTGCCCGTGCTGGCACAACTATAAAATATTACCCACAGTACTTTTTTAGACACTCTGACCTTTAGGTAATTCTGATGTGGGGGGTACGATGTGGATGTACCAACGTATGGCACCAGTTCACTATCGCCCCACTAGAGAGTTGTTCGCCAGCGCACTGTCCACAGACGCGAGAGAAAATGAAACACACTGAGTTGGCCGTAAAGGTCTTTTTATTACACAAGGTGAGACGAATATCGTTTTGATTTTTGTACACTGTAAATTAAACATGTCCATCCTACTGACAAGCAGTTAACCCGTAGGATTGTACCGAATACCGGTTTTGAATAAAATTAGGGTTTTCCATAAGTTGTTTAGTTTCTATTCACGAACTGCGCCCGAATGTTTTTTTTTTATATCTCTCTGGCGCGGTGCCCGCAGCAGCTGAAAGGGGAACGTTCGACTCGACTTTATCTGGCACGCGGGGGCGTGCGTGCCCCCCGTGCGATCGCGGCGGTTGTCGGGGGACTCCCGATGTGCGCGTGGCGGTTGCTGAATGACGACTGACTAATGAAAGCCAAAATTCATCACGTCGTGGCAGTGGGGTTATAGCTAAAGTAAACTCGCTGGCACTTACTAAGAATTTGGTGGAACAGTTGCATAAGAATTTAGTTCCAGCGAATCCTCGCCGTATAAGTTGAGTTGGATTCGTTGGTCGTGTGTACGGGGAAATTGGGTTTGGGAACACGAGCAAGTATGGGCATGAATTTTCGGGTGAAATTGGAATTGCTTGGGTGCAAGCAAGGAATATCGTTTAGATAAGATATTGACCGAAGTAATTTCGGGGAAACGTATACGGCTCGGTATAGTTGGTGGTGATGGTTAATGTTCCGTTATGGATTTGAATATGCGTTTCATTACAGCATATAATTTCGGGGAAATTAAGATTGCTTGGTCGCAAGGAAAGAATATAACTTAAGTAGAGAATTGACCGAAGCAATTTTGGGAAAAATTATATGTGGGGTGATGTAAGAGATGATTTAGAATACATTCTATTGAATTGTATTCTGTTGGGAGTTTTGGGAAATGCCTTTCATTGCAGATTGGGAGATGAATTCTTGCAAGTTTGGGATGGATGCGCTTGCAGATTGAGATTGTTTTTGCATGTTTATAGGTTAGGGTAGGCTGACGCACTGTTAGCGGTCGGGATTGGTTGGCATTGCGGGTTGGTTCTGCATGTGGTATAGAAAACCCCCACACTGACTTCTTTCAGAATTACTATGGGAAGTTTAATCGTCATTTGTGAACGTCCCGGTACTATAGCTGGTCTGTTTAGAAAAATGTCTACCTCCGAGTGGTTTGATGGTGGGCGTACTACCATTGCTTCTTCCACATGGCGTCGTCTGACCGCTTCTCGGTCGACGCTCCAGGTTTTCTTGTTGCAGGGGGTGCAGGATTCTTGATCCTCCTGTTACAATACGTTAGGTTGGGTTGGATTCTGGTTTATTCACTTCACCCGTGGCGATATTTTGGTTTCAACTGTCGTTCGTTTAGGCGGTCTGTCAGTTACTGAAAAACTTTTTTTTCAAAGTGTTCGTTGACAACTTTTTGTTTAAACTATTGCCAAGTAGTTTATGTACATTTACTACTTGGCGCTATTATAATCCTAGAGACGGTGGGATTGCGGGTGAGATTGTGGGTGGGGACCCGTAACACACGGGCGACGGCGATCACATAACATAATCTTTAGAGAGTCCGTGATTCACAAGTATTTCACATGAACGCCATTTAGCATAGTGTTGTAATAGAGGCGGTCGATAGTGAGGTCGCGTCCAGGAGAAAAGCGTTCCACGAGTGAAGCGTCCAAGAGTGGTGGTTGATAGAGATTAGTAGGCAGGGTCCAGGAACGGCGAGCTGCATCCAAGAGCGTGATCGATAAAGATAAGTGGGCTGCGTCCAGGAGCGGTGAGCTGTACCCAAGAGCGTAACCGATAAATGCAAATGATGGGAGGAAGCCAATGGAGACAACGAAGAGGAAGCACGAAACCAGGTCTGAAGTCTTTTCTCCTTGAGATTAACTTTTATTATTTAATTTCGGTGATCGGACGAGAACCGATGGTGTGCACTTGAAGAAGGTTGAATGCAGACTGACTCATTGGGCATAACTGCCAATTCAAAAAGGGACGCTATGACCTCATCGTGGTGACAATCGGCCAGTTGGTGCCAGCTGCTGCGCAACTGGTATACACTGCGAATGTACTAGATTTCTCCAGTACATTCCAGCACATTCAATTGCCAATCCGCAACAATAGTAATCAATTGTTCGAATGTACCAGCATTAGTTACCAAGCCCCTCACCCCGCCACCGACGTCCGCCAACGGTTTTGACAGGTCTTTTTGCTATTGGTTGTAAGAAAAAGTTAACAGTTAGAAGCCAGTGACTTCATTCAACATCTTAAGTTCTCCTTTTGAGACATGCGTCTTTATTATCCGCAATAATTTTACATCCACAATAATATTACATGGTTGAAATAACTTGTTTTCCATCCAGCATCTGTCGTGTTGCACACCGAAACACAATGTCTGAAATATCCTAGAGAATTCCGCTATAAATTGAGAAGTATCCTTGCTCTTGTGACAACATTTTCCAATAAATTTTCTGGTATCATTTCTTTCCCTTTCCGAGCTACATGATCCAGAACCTAAGAAAAGAAAAGAGTATCTCTTTCTCCCCCAAATATTGTCCCACCAGAAAAGGACCTAAACTAGCGAACTACAATATATAAAAAATTACACATGTATACGGCTTGACTATAGTCCTGTCGAACGCTAAGTGTGCATTTATATCGGTTACGTGAGGCTACGCTTGCTTGTTCGCCTCATCCTTTTTCGTGCTGGTTACGAGCGAGATTCTCTTGTCACAACAAACAATCCTGTTGTCCTTTTGCTAATCTTAGTAGATGTACTTCGTTGAAAAACTCCAACTAAAGACGGCAACAACATTTGATGGAATTTTGATGGAATCTCAACCCGACGTGGGTGGGCGTGCTATCTAGACCGTTGTTGTCCGTCAGTTGAAGTCATATTTGGCATTCGAATAAAAACAGGCCAAGCTGACAGGTCTTGATGTGAAAAAAAGGAGATTTAAGGTCTTAATCTTAATTCATTCCTCCTACGGTCTTTTGATGTGTAACATAATCACGATGAAAGTCCTTCTGACGGGAATATATTTTATACTGTCGCATCAAACTAAGAGGATTTTCAAAGAAATAAAAATGATTTCTTGCGGATTGTGGCACTTTATGTTTTTTCAATATTGACCGTTTCCGTATGAATGTGTGAATGGATTTTAAATGCTCGCCATTATTTTGCTGGAAATATGGATTCATTATCCACCAACTTGTGCCTGATAGGTGACTTGTTTATTAAGCGTCAAACAGCACGCTCTCACTGTCGGCATGTGAAAAGTTCGGTTGATTTAGTTAAAAGGATTGTAAAATGATGACTTAAGTGTAGAAGTTTTTATATATTTCACGTATTTCACGCTCTGTCAAGGGACCTACCGGAATGAGAAAAGTTTTAAGAAAGTAAATGGAATCTGGATACAGCAACAGTCGCTTTCAAGCGGATAATGCTTTTAAAGTCTAGCATGTATTTTGCCGCTCACTTTTGGGGAGGTAACGAAATTTATACGAGGGTGAATACCATCCTTAACGTCTATACAATATGCCTCATAGCTAAGTCGGGCTGGATTAAACAATTTCATTTGTTGGTAAATAGGTACTCAAAGTACCTGGATGGCGTTTGGTTAAGCGTATCTCTGGCGAAATTCGAAATTTGTTCGTAGATAAATAATACCATTAAAAGCGACTATTTCAAGGGGCGCCTAAGGGATAATGTTTCTAAGGTAAAGTAGAATAATCGGGAGTTAGATATCGCTTTAAAAGTCTAATATGTGCTTGACACCTCAAACAGTTTCAAGGCGAACGCAGATCGTTCGCACGTGCTTAAGTTTATTAGAGGTTTAGCTTAATGCTAATGAAAGTGAGGTTTGCTAATTTTAAAGAAAACTTATTCCTTTAAAGTAGACATTTTCTAGAACTAGAACGTTTTACATTGTTGTGTCGTGATTGCCTCAGGAATGTAGTGTATCTATTTGTGGGAGTTGAGGAGGTTTGGAATAATGTTCTTTTACCGCTCCCATCTCTGCTTGAGGCAAAGAGTTGTAAAATTTCATTTGCAGGTGGACATCATCCTCATGGTGGTGGATTTCCTTATTTGTAGAGGAGACGGTTACTTCATAACAAAATAGTCTCATTTAAGGAGGGAAAGTAACTTTATAGAATATGGTGAGCCTTAATGTTAACTTACTAGGGATTTGTTGTTGCTTTCTTTATATTTACAAATTTGCGCAGGAAAGGGGATTTTAGGTATATTTAAAGCGCTCTGCGAGTGGAGGAAGAGCGAGAAAATAAGGCAAGGAAGTATCAATGTACATTCGTCTTGGATGCCTGTGTTACGTGAGTAACTCGTCTGTAGCCCTCGTTTTAGCAGGACACACGCTCCGCTGCATGGGAGATTGGTATGATTTAAGTGTGGTAATTAAACACACTAAAAGAAAGTAGAAGCGAAGATAATTTTGAATTAAATGCAGCGGGCGTGTAAACTCAGCTTCTCTTCGGCGGTGGTGGCTTTGGCTGGTATCGAAGAAAACAGATAACAGGGAGAGAAGTAACGAACGGTTTTTTTGAATTTGGCAGGGAACCGTGGTGGTGCTAGCGAAAGGAAGAAGTTGAGTGCGGTTAGATGAAAGTAAAAGTATATCTTCGTTTGATCGTTAATTTAATCTAATTTATTTATTCGTTTGTTGAGTAAAAGAACAACAGTAATGTTCTGCGTGGAAATATGCAGTTGAATATCAGTTTTGATAGAATAAAATGATTACGTCATTTACGAATTTTCATCAAAAACAAAGATGCTGAAAAAGGATAAGGGAGAAGAGGGAACGAACGGTTTTTTTTTTTTAATTTGGCAGGGAACCGTTGGGACGGTGGTGCTAGCGAAAGGAAGAAGTTGAGTGCAGTTAACTGAAGTTACGTTCGTGGTACTCGTTGTCTTTGATACCGCATGTTCAGTGTGTTGCGAACGGAAAGGACGGAAGGAATCAACGTCCCAGGTGTTGTTTTGTGTTTGCTGATAAACTCAACACTGTAAAAAGGAAGTTTAATTTGTCACCGATATCATGAATAAACATTATAACGTATACAACATAAAACGAGTCATTTTTATGCTGGGGTGTACGGGCCGTGCAGACGTAGGTGAGGCAGTTTGTGGCGCTAGCAAGTGGAGGCAATGGTACACCAGGGTCGAACTATTTCCACTGGGGATAACTGAGTGGAGGCATGTGAGTACCTAGGGGGGGTACTACCCAGGTACGTCTTTTATGAATTTATTTATACATATATATCGGGTTTTCCAATAAGGACTTGATAACTTTGATTTAATTTGTGAAGGCACCCTTTCACTAATCATCGAACTGTCACCGTCATTTTATTCAGTAAACTCAACATTTTCATCATGGTTAAGTACACGAACGAACAACGGCTGCTGCTTTACTACTACTTTGGTCTCGTCTTGTGCCTTCAGCACGATCGTTGTTGTTACTCATTCTTGAGTTCACTGGGTATATACATGCATTTGAAAGACGAATTGGTAATCTAAGCAAACGTCAAGTGAGTTACTCTCAGTGAGGGGATTGGTGCAAAGGGAGATCATATAGTTTGTCGTTGTGTGTGTGTCCAAAGTCCAGACAACTCAATTGATTTAATTTCAGATACACTGCGACAATAGGGCGACCACATGTTCTCTAATAATCCTAATAAAGCTGCTGATGATATCCCCGCAGTGATCTGTTGCATGAAGTTAAATACAGTCCGGTAACCACTTAAGGTAACTAAATGAACCTGTAGATATTGCTACAATTGCTACTACTATTTATTGGCCTGTAGGAACCCGGAAGTCCATGACCTCTCCGACTCAACTCCGCCATCGTTCTCTGTCCTGTGCACTCTCCTTCCACGCTTGACCATCCGATCCGATCCACGCAAGGTCAAACCTAACATTGTCCTCTATCTCCGTCGCGGCCGCCCTGTCGGTCTCTTTCCCGTTGGTCTACCGTCAAGAATTCTACGCATGGTCTTATCGTTGCCCATTCGCGCTACATGTCCGACCCATCTTAATCTTCGCGATCTGATTACTCTCACTATTGTAAGTTTGTGGTATAGTTCTTCCAATTCGTGATTGTAGAGTTTCCTCCATTGTCCTGCCACCTCGTCATATTTACCGCCAAAGATACTCCTTACAACTTTATTTTCGAATGCGCGGAATTTGTTTTCTTCCCGTTTTGTGAGAGCCCATGTTTCGCCTCCCCATGGAACAATCGACATGATTATGGTTTTGTAAACACGGAGCCTCATATTACGTGATAGCAGTTTGGATTTCAGCAGTTTACTGACTGCGTGCCAGCTAGCGCTGCCGGACTGTCGCCTTTTGTTAATTTCCTTCAACATTTCATAACTGGTCGTCAGTATCGTTCCCAGATATTTCTTTAACTTTTTTAAATATCTTGCCTCTGATGTTTATGTGTGTTCCCTGAGGTCCACCTGCTCTCGCCGAATCATGTATTTTGTTTTGTCTTCATTTATTTCTAGGCTCACCTCTTCTGTCGCTTGCATGATGATTTAACAGTTTTTACTCACAGTTCCTAGATTATCGCCTAGGACGGCGATGTCATTCGCATATGCGAGCACTTGTGTGACCCCGTTCAGGGATGTTCCGACCATGTTGTCGTCTTGTACCTTTCTGATGACATACTCGAGCACAAGGTTAAAAAGTCACGGTGAAGGGCCATCCCCCTATTTTAGTCCGTCCCGGATTTCAAATGGTTTTGAGAGGTGGTGTTCTATTCTAACTCGCCCTTTGTTTTCGTTCATGCAATTTTGAATGAGGGCGGCATATTGTTTCGGGATTCCTGGTTCAAACACAATATGGTAGAGCTTTTGCCTCGCGACTGAGTCGTAGGCTTTTTTGAAGTCAACGAACAGTTGGTGAGCCGTCTCTCCGTATTCCCACTTCTTTTCCAGCAGTTTCCTTACTGTGAACATTTGGTCGCTTGTTGACCGGTTCCTACGGAGTCCGCACTGCTAGTCTCCCAGTATTTCTTCTGCGTACGGCGTGATTCTCGCCAGTATGACATTTGTTAATATTTTGTATGTGGTTGGGAGCGATGATATTCCTCTGTAGTGTTCGCAGTCAGATCTGTCGCCTTTTTTGAAAATGGGGACGACTATTGAGGTTTTCCATTCTTCCGTAGTGACTTCCTTATCCCATATTGTTTTGATGCGTTGGTGAATCTTTCGAGCGGTTACCTCTCCTCCATGCTTCACAAGCTCTGCCGGTATGCAGTCGACTTCGAGAGCTTTGTTGTTTTTCAATCGATTTATTGCGTCTACAACTTCGTTGAAAGAGGACTCTGGGATCTGAGGCTCGGCTGTATGTACGTCTGGTGGGTTTATTTGTGGTTGATGGGTGCGCACATTGAGCAGATTTTCAAAGTACTGGTTCCACCTGCCCACGATATTGTTTGTGTCTATGACCAGACAACCTTTTATGTCTCGAATTATTTTGGCACTCCCTCGGTAGCCATTTATAATTGAATTTATGCCGGCATACATACCTTTGATATTCTTTGCTCTGATATTTTCTACGATTTTTTCGATCCAAGTCTTCTCCCATTCGCGTTTTTTGCGCTTGAATAGTCTCATTGTCTCTTCCCGAATTGCCGCGTAACTTTCTGTGTTGATTTCATTATATCTTTCTAAATGGATCACTCTGAGGCGTATACGTTCTTCGATCTTCGCCCTGCAGTCATCATCAAACCAAGGTTTGGAGTTAATTATTTTCTTAAATCCTATTACCTTTTGGGCTGTTTGTTTGATTGTGTCTCTGATCGTCGTCCATTTAGTCTCCACACTATTGGATTGCTCTTCCCCACTGCTCCCATTCTCTGGGATGCTAAATCTATTCGTAAGTTCGTCTTGATATTCAACCCCCCTGCGCAGGTCTTTTAGTTTATTAATGTCGAACTTTTTGCTCGTCTCCCGTGACTGCCCATGTAGGTTTGCTGCGAGGCTACTCCTGTTTCTGCCCATCACTAGAAGATGATCGGATTCGCAATCTACTCCTCTATATGATCTTCATCATCATCATCGGCAGTACAACCGGGAACCGGTCTTGGCCTTATTTAACAAGTCTGAGGCTTGTTAAATTTTCTATAATAATTTGTTTTTGCGGGCAGGATTATTAGCCTTGCGCCTCTATATGATCTTACATCAAGGATATTCGAGTGGGGTATTTTGTCCATGAGGAAGTGGTCTATTCGGTTACGCGTTACGCCGTCGGGTGATATCCATGTGGCTTTATGAATTTGCTTGTGCTTGAACATCGTACTTTTCACTATCAGATCTTTTGACGCTGCGAACGTTATAATTTGAATTCCATTATCATTTGAAACGTCGTGTACGCTTTCTTTACTTACAGTTGGTTGGAAGATATCCTCCTTTCCAATTTTCACATTCAGGTTTCCGAGGAGGATTTTAACATCGAATGATGAGATCCCATAAAGTACTTCCTCTAGGGTGTCGTAGAACGTGCCCTTCGTTGCTTCGTCCGTAGATTCTGTTGGGGCGTGTACGTTTATAAATACATAATTGTACCACGTGTCGCGTCAGGCGCGAACAAAGCAGTTTTCTCGAAATAAGCAGCTCAAGTCATCATATTTGTTTTTATTGTTATTATGTTATTAATTAGTATAGTTATATTTATTCGTATTGTTAGTTTTATTCATTGTTATAATTCACAATTAATTTGCACCTTTGGCAGCACTTGCCTTTTTTGTTATCGTTTGTCATTAGTTTTTGTTGTCATTGTTTTTTGTTGTCGTTTTTTGTCATTAGTATTATGTAAATACGATAGACTTTTTCGTTTTGTGATATTGAATCGTTTCGTTTTCGTTGTAATCAAGTTTTTCGTTTTCGTAATGATTCGTTTTGTGTGATTAATTCGAGGTCGTGTCGTTCGCCTTTTCCGACAAACGAGTCGGAAAGCAAACATGAGGACCATGTTGAAGCACGGTGCATTTACCGTGCACGAGCGACGACGAATAATTACAAATACACGACAAACGATAGTATAGTGGTTAGTATACCCGCCTGTCACCCGGGAGACCGGGGTTCGATTCCCCGTCGGGGAGCCTCTGGCGCAAGACTAATGATCTTGCCCAGAAAAAATAAATCATTATGGAAAATCTAACAAGCCTCAGGACTTGCTAAATAAGGCCAAGAACAGTTCCCGGTTGTAGTGCCGATGACGATGACACGACAAACGATATTATACATTTGCAACTAAATCGACTTTAATTTCAATTGATATAATATCGACAATCAAAACTCTAATAAACGACAACCTACAATTCGAACCAATCAATACAAAACGAAAAAAACTCTATCATTTGCATAGGGCAAACTGACAATAATAATAACAGAAACTATGACAACACAAAAACTAATAACAAACGATAACAAAAAAGGCAAGTGCTGCCAAACATGCAAATTAATTGTAAATTATAACAACAATGAATAAAACTAACAACACGAATGCATATAACTATACTAATTAATAACATAATGTGATAACAGAAAATACTAACAATACGAATAAATCTAAATAATGCGAATAAATCTAGATATGCTAATTCATAACAAGGTTTCTTCACGCACGACGCGACATACAGCCCGCCTTGAAGCATCAGGTTCAACTTGATTGTAGAGCCTTCGTCTTCGGCAGGACACTTGATGAGAAGAAAATTTGTTTACATCGCTAGCTCGCTTTGATAAAGCATGTGACGTCAATAAAATTGAATTAGGATGAACTGGACTAATTGATTTGTCATTATGTAATTTTTCCATACGTAGTTTTGATACTTGGGTCTCATGGACGAAACCATGCAGTGAACGTACATGATGATGTGGATGAACGAATACTACGTTGTGTACCACTATGATCTTCTGTAGATTATAAGATTTCCATTGGGCCAAATAAGCAGGACCAATTTCTAAACTGAGCACCAATGCTTCTTCATTCAGTCGAACCTCTGGGGGTCGGGCGCGACCGAATCGACTCAGCTGTTGTCGGGATTTCTTGCGCCTACGCTTCCAAATATGTTGCTTCAATAGTTGAGAGGGGCGCCAGTCGGATGTACGATTAACTGGCTTACCTGCGAAGTCGAATTGCTGGAAAGAAGCTAAAGGGCTACTCACTAGGAAGTGGAAGTGGGCAGGAGTGAGAGGTTCAAGATTATTTGGATGGGAGGAGGACATGGGTGCCATGGGAAGGGAATTATTAAATATTGCTTTCAATTCGATAATATACCTTACTAATTGCTCATAAGTAAGCAATGGAGACGCTCTTGGCGGAATACTGTGCCAATCAATTCCTTGACCAATAAGAAAACTAACTACGGGTTTTTGATGCCCTTTGAGCAAAGTTCCATTATCATAATGGATCTCGACTGACCCTTTCCGTCCTGAAAAGAAGCGCTTTGGGCTTGCGATAAAATACTCGGCCTACGCTTCCACATATGTTGATTCAATTGTTGCGCGTGACGCCAGTCGGATATACGATTAACTGGCTTACCTGTGAAATCGAATTGTTGGAAAGAAGCTAAAGGGCTACTCACTAGGAAGGGCACAGGAGTGAGAGGTTGTTTTCGTAAGGCTAACGTACTCCGCTGGAAACCTTCCACTGAACTTTGTTGGGATGTTGCCGTTCTTTAATATAGAAGGTTCGATACGAAATTTTAGAAAAGCTATTGTGCTCGTTCTGGATAATACAATTATTGCCATAATGGATTAATTGATCTCTGTAAAATGCAAGTTTCTCACAAGAAGATCCAACGAAAAGTGTTATTAACGATCTGTGAACAATTAGTTCATTATATATATATAGTTGTGGGCCTTGTTTCAAGGCCACCGATATTATGAAATTACTTTCATCTATATTTTCTTTGTATTGTGCCAATGCACGAGGCAAAGTCCCTTTGGGAATATTTTGCAAATCCAAGCAATCTCGAAGAATCGTCCGTGCTGATGCACGTGCCGGAATGTGAGAAGGTGCCTTCTGGTTCGGTGTTCTCGTTTCCACCAATGGAACGAGAGATATTTCCGAGGCGGCCAACGGCATCTTTGGTGTAGCACATTTGACTTGTAGAGGCGGCTCTTCTTTGTCTTTGTCAATTGTAACTGCAATAGCCGCACTTTCTCCACAATCCTTCTCAATACCTTTGGATTTAGGCACATTAGTATATACTGAAGAAAGTTCTTTGGCATGCTCGCGTCGAAGTCTCGCCGCGATGCCATAAGCCTGGAAATACAGCTCTTCAAAGTCGGATCTAAAATCAAGAAGCTCCTCAGTTAGTCCTAATAACTCCTCCAGAGCTTCCTGAACGATCCCAAACCTTTCCCGAACCTATTCAACTTCAATAGCAATTCTTTCCAGGACGAAAACATCAGTCTCGGGATCAAAATTGGTCAAAAAATTGACATACCTGGTCAACTCGCGCGTGGCGACAGCCCGTTTATCGCTCAAGGATCTGATTCTATCTTTGGCCATTTTGATTGCAAGCAACAATATTAAATAACAATTTTCAACCGATAAGTATCGAACGGAAGGAGATATGGTATCGAACGGAAGGAAATATTGACGGGGCTGAAATATATGGGCTCTTCAAAGGAATGTAATAGGGAAATCGGGAAGAGTAACCAATTTAAACTTCTTAACAACTAAAACACGACTCACCTGCAGTTCCCCGGATTCTCCGCTGGCTGCCACTGCCCTTAACCACTCTCTCCGGTTGGAGCTGGTTATCACCACTAACCTTCTAGTGGGTGTCTCTGGATGAGCGTCACCCCCTTTCTCTAGTTGATTTTGCCTTTATTATATTTTTCTTCTATTGTTCCTTCTTATTTTGTGTCACAAATCCGTTTAAATTTAGTTTTGTTCGAAATGGCTAAATGCAGTATAACGATTTATATTTATTTCATAAATCATCGCTCAAAGGATGATTGAGAAAATTAAACGATTGTATGATCGACAGCAACGAAAACGACAGCTGCGGCGACGACGAGAACGATAGCGACGACAACGACAATTGCAGCGACTGCGAGAGCGATGTTGACGATAATGATAATGCACTGCACGAGTCCCTTCAATTGAAAATTTATAATAAATTTTCGTTCATTTTTTTTTTTTTTTTTTACGTTTTTGTATCGTTAATAATAAAGTGTCGTTTGTACAATAAACCATTTCGCGCTTTATATTCGCATTGCACGGTAAAAGGACCGTGCCGAACACCATGGTCCCTGTATTTTTAGCACCGACATACGGTCATTAATAAATTTCACATCTTTTGCATGGGCCGTAATCTTCTTGCTTATGATGAAGCCGGTTCCGAGCTTATGTGTATCGGTACCTCCACACGCCAGTGTAAACCCGTTGGTTTCGATTACTTCATGTCGGAGTCGGACTTCCTAAAGCGCGACGATGTCCATTTTATATTGTTTCGCGTTTTCTACGACCGTCTGTATCGTACCTGGTTTATATAACGTTCGAACATTCCACGCGCTAAGGTGTATATCCCGTTTTTACCGTTTTTCCCTACGTCTTCTTTTTGCCGAGTCGGTGTTTTCTTGATGTTTTGTTCCTTTATGGTAGTGTCGGCTCACCACACCGGGTTTTTCGTGAGATTGGTTTCTGTATATTGATTATTCATTCCGTGGGAACAGTGTTGGGGTTTCAAATGGTCCGCCATATCAGAGCCCTTCTTTGATATGGTAAGGTCTGCTTACTGCTCTGATTCGATCCGGTATCAGAGAGGCGCCGTTATAATACAGCTCGTATACTCCTGGCGGCAAGCCATCCAAAGGTCAAGGTGACGCATAACACCCTAGATTACGGCTGGTAGATCTTTGTGTGTTACTCCTCGTTAGCCCGTGGGGGTTCTTTTAAGCATACCCAAAGAACCCCCTATAATTGCAACCCAACTCCCATTGCTTTTCGCCAATGCAATTGCATTGGCACCTGAAAACATTTCCTTTTCCAAGGCCATTTAACGCATGCAACGCATTATCTAAAATTCCTAAAAAGAATCCTTTAATGTGCATATGCATCATAAATCCCAAACCATTCGGCACCCTTTGCCATCATTAAAATGCTATGTCGGACAGCTTGTTTTTACAGCTGCAACAAACCGACCAGCGATTCGTTTGTTCAATCGACAAACAATTACCGCATCTCTAGCATTTCCTAAATACAAAACAATGACCAATTTCGTGCTTTGCCACAAAAGATTTACCCTGCATATACAAGTGCTTACAAGGGATCCGTTTCTTCCACCGACCCAAGATACGATATACAATTTTCATGTATAAAGTATCCCAATCCATTAGCACCTTTTTCTAATGGCTATGCGTCTATTTACGCAAGGGTATCTGTGTGTCCAACAAGCGTTGAACACACCTTCCACACACAAATGGTTTTGGATTTGTTATGAGTAACCGGATGGTTGCGTCGGGAACACGATGGTGTCTCCTGACGTCAAAATGTTGGATATAAATGCTGAAATATCAGGTCCACGATGGTGTCTCCTGGCGTCTAAAGGTTGGTTCCGTGGGCTGGAATCAATTGCTAATATTTGCTTTTCTATGGACAAAATTACTTGTGAATGCAGAAATAATCCTCCTCCAAATAATAAATAACACGCCGGTTGCTTCCTTATAATAGTAATAAACTTTATTGAATAGATTAAATAGAATTGCTCAGATTGAGAAATAACTCGACTGGTCTTTTCAAAGTATTAACGCAGAAGAAAGAATATAGCAAAAACAAAATGGCTGTCGTTTGACAACCAACAGAATTAATTTTAAAATGTCAGCTGATTGCTGACATTGTTTAGGGTGGTGCCACAGGTAGCATTTAATTGCGAATTCGCCGGTTGTGTCAAGGGCGAATCCACAACAGTATCACTCATCCAAGACTTTTATGATGCCCTTGTCCTATCTTTCCTTTTAGCACTATTTCCCGGATGACTAGCGGTTTATTTATTCAGCTGCAATGCACACCATAATGCCTTTTGTCCATCTTCCTTTTTTTTTTGGCAGCTTCGTTTCTCATGAGCTCGTGCATGACTAAAAGAATGCATCTCGTTTTTCTTTTGTTTCACTGCATGGATAGGCAGCGTGATCTTCACGATCAACTACACGCACACCACCACAGGACCTCACCAGCGAAATCCTTCTCCCTCGTTTTCACCACGAGAGAAACACTCTCTCTCGAGGAAACTCACCCCGTTAGCGAATGTATATCGCTGAGTCCTTTTCCACCCACCTACCGCGCCAGTCGTGTTCCCCCCGCTCCCCGGTACGCACGGGGACGCGAAGATGATTAAGTCGAGTCGAGTAAGCGCGTTACCGAGTGAAAAGTAACTTTTCTTGTGCAGCCAGTAATCTAACTGAAATACGAAAAAGGTATTGTGAAATAAAAGAACCTTTTATAATAAATAAAAAGTGGGTTTTCCTTTTACTTGCTTCTGGTGGACGGTGTATTTATTCTTTTCGTTGTGAACAATACGTGTTGGAATCTTGTAGTGGATGATGGAGGAAGAAAGTGAATCAGTGCCGTACGCCGGCGGACAATACTTCTTCCCCCCAAGCCTGTCTGGCATGGGTGGCCCTACTGGAAGCGTATGCTTCCGTCAGTAGGGCCTGAGTGATTCATTGTAGTTTAAGCCCCCACACCACGTCAAGGTTTCTACCAAGTGGGGGATTCTATATTGTATATAAACGTTTATACTAATCTCTTTTGAATCGAGAAAGTTGCAATGAGGGCTGTTGCGTTATCTTGACTTCTAAAAAGGGAAATTGCTAATCTAGATACCGTTAGTTCTACACGATGACGAGTGTTTACCACCGTATTCCGAAGTGAGTGATTGGATTCATTACTTAATTAATTGCTGTGTGAAGTGCTGTTAGGTGGTACCCCCGCCCCCCCCCCCCCACAACCACCGAGAAAACATAAAGTATTAAACTTAAACATTAAAACATTACATCTTTCATTTTTCACACATTAAAAATACATAAATATAAAACACAATCTACATTTTTGAATTATATATATAACATATAAAACAATACACAAAACATTAAATTATGCAGAGAACATTTATCTACATTCTACATCGTAAATTTAATTAAAATACAAGCCGATGCACAAACCTGCATCGTTGCGTTGTTAATTTCGAAGGGACAGTCATGGCAGAGTTCTTTTCAGAGAGGTAACGGGGACTGGGAAAGAGAGAGAGAGAGTTTTAGTTTTTAGTCTTTAGTTCGGTAGTCAAAAAGCAGCAGCCTTAGAAAAAAGGTCTAAAAGCAGCCGTCTTATTGAGCGGTCTTAGTGAAGAGTCTTCAGTTGTCGTCCAAAGTAAAAACAGCCTTAAAGCCTGTTACAAAGTGGTTGTCGGTTCGGTACCAGTATATAACGGAAACCTTGTTAATTGTTAATTTGAAGTTTGAAAATTCTAATTAATAAATAATATAACGAAGTAAACCGGTGTGTAAAATATTATTGCGTTTGACCAGATAATCGTTGGTGCGTTCATAATTCATCTAGTGGCGTTAATTACACAAAGATACCTGCTGGAAGATACCGAAAAGCAGCCACCTACCGGTCTCATTGGGAATACAACACGGGACAACTGACCAGACAGCAGCCACGTAAGTGCGCGTGGAAAATATAACATTCGAAAGTTTATTTTGTTGTACAAAAATTTAAAATACAAATATTAAAATAATACTGTGGGGGTTCTCTATACTACATGGAGAACCAACCCACAATTTCAACCAAATTTCAAACCTCATTTCGACCGCTTTCAGTGTATCATATCAACCCTTACTCCCCCTACAAGCTATTCCACCTGCAAAACACGAGCTACAAAAGGACGCATAGCTAAACTCATTATTCTATGCAGATAATGCATAATTGAGTTTAGCTACCCTTTTGTCATTCGGCAACTCCATTTCGCTAACTCATAAGATTTCCACCGGAAATCGCATTTCATGTCGGTTAGCAACGACATAGTTTGTACAACCAACATGTTTACATAATCATCCAATGGCTGGGGTAATTCCAAATTCTTCGAGTCTGGTTCCCACGATAATATTACCCTAGCCAATGTAGCGTCACTTCGACTTCTCGCAGGCACGCTATCCGCTTGGGACCAATGAGCTCTTTTTGCAGGTGAATAGCACCGGCCATTATCCTCTCCTTCTCATTTTTATCTTCCTATGGTTCAATGCAATCTGAGATCACCACATTCACCGAATTAGGTCAGTGGGCTATCTTCAGAGTTGCATTAGTACATGCACACAAAAAACAAAATCCACCCCGGGATCATTGCACATTGTGTTCCGGTTCTCGCATTCTCCCTTGTCCGTCGACTGTTGAATTAACCGAAGCGTTTATCCACCTCGACGGGCGGGGAATATGAGAGAGCGCCGAATATAAGAATGATCTCGATTGGTTGCTCGTGGTGTAAACCAAAAATCCCAACTTTCATCTCTAATTCAATTTAGAAATTACTCAACCATCACAGTGGCAAGTCACACCGCTTAATAAGTCGATTTACAACTACTGAAGAATGTGCACCGGTCTCGTGATATTTCTTTTTTACAAAAGTCAAGTAGTTTCAGTCTCTTTTTACATCTTGTCAAAATTACATTCACCACAAAGTGAAATATAATATCCAAATATATCTATATTTACTAAAGTGAAAAGGACTAATCTAATTCGCATTAAATTCAACATGTGCTGTGAATCGTGCTATAGCCGTTTATGTACCAAGACAATATACATACTTACACCCACTTCGTTTTATGTATGAAATATCTATAAAATAAAACAAAAAAAAACATAGTTAGGTGAATTAGTTAAATAAAGAAAACATTAACAGTAAAACCTCCAGTGCGTTTAAATATTCAATATTCCTTGAGTGAACAATTTTCGGCGGATCATCGTAGGGGATAAAGTGAACCAAAGTGAACCCCCACAATACAACATCGATCAATTAAAAAATACATTACCATTGAATATAGAAATTGCTGTGAACGTATTTCTTTATTCCATAACACAACACATTGCATTGTGGAAGATTTATATATGAGGGTTGCCCCTTATGTTTCGGGATTTGGCAACCCTAGTGTTGCAATCCGGCAATTGACAGCTCTGTCGTAAAGTTGGACATTTTTGAGGTTATACGCACTCAGAACGTTTTGACATACGAGCGCTATTTGTGTTGTTTACAGTAACTTAAAAGATTCATCTCGGCCCAAAAATGGAATTAAATCGTCAACATTTTCGTGCGATTATTTTTTACAACTTTCGGCGTGGATTAACTCAGCAACAGTGCATGGATGAACTTAATTCAATTTTTGGCGATGAAGCTCCATCAAGGACCAGTGTTTATCGATGGTATGGTGAATTCAATCGTGGTCGTAGTTCACTCCAAGATGAATTTCGTGAAGGTCGTCCAAAATCAGTTGTTGTTCCGAAAACCATTGATGCTGTGCTCGAACTGATATTGGAAGATCGTCATGTGACCTATCGTGAGATTGAGACAACCTTAGGCGTTAGTGGGACCAGCATACATTTAATATTGCATAAACATTTGACTGTAAAAAAAATTTGTTCGCGTTGGATCCCACACAATTTGTCAAACGCCCAAAAAAAGGCTCGTGTCAATTGGTCGAAAGAAATGTTCAAAAAATACGGTCGCGGTGCTTCGAAACACGTCTATGACATCGTGACAGGTGATGAATCGTGGATTTACGCGTATGAGCCCGAAAGTAAACAGCAGTCGACTGTCTGGGTGTTTCAAGATGAGCCAAATCCAACAAAAGTTGTTCGCGCAAGTTAAGGGAGTTAATGGTAATTTAGGGTTAAAACCATTGTAATCACTTTAATCTATTATTATAATAAACATATTAAATAATCATGGCCAGCAAAACCAGCAATCATCATAAGTCAACATAATAAGACGAAAATAACCATTGTTATCAAACTAAGATAAAAAACCATTGCAATTACTTTAAGCTAATATTCATGTCAAGCAAAACCCAACAATCATCATAAGCCAACAAAGATACACACGACCCGAGTACCCAACAAGCATCATAAGTCAACACAACAAGACAAAGATGCACACGACCCGAGTACCCAACAAGCATCATAAGTCAACACAACAAGACAAAGATTCACACGACCTAAAGACCCAACAATCATCATATGAGCTAAGATGATAAGACGTCCGAAGCAAAGACTATAAATGCTACATGATGACCAGACGAAGGGGGGATTCTGATTTGGACACCAGCCGGCATAGCCGAGAACTAAGTAAAACTTGTAACAAAGATTAATAACAATTAGAATTTGTAAATAAAATTAATATAAGTGAAATTCACAAATAAAGTTTTTAAAAAGTTAAATTCCGTGAATTGTGACTTAATTGGCGATCCTGCCAGGAGTGTTTTGGATTATAACTCCATCACAACCTGTGGACCATACCCGGACGAGACGAGGACCATATCTGGACCTAACTAGGACCATAGCTGTACCTGACAAGGACCATATCCAGACCTGACCAGGAACTCATCCGGACATTACTAGGCGAAAAACACACTGGAAACCACACTAAGAGTTGCATAGGAAAAACCGTGAGTAAAAATTAAATTTTCTTAAAGTGTCAGTGATTCCCTAGCAATAAAGGACAACATCCGCATAAGTACGGACACAACAAGTTTTGACTGCATAGCAGATAAAAAAGGAAAGTGAGAAAAAAACACACTCACGATAAAACCCCGGGATTAGACCCACATCTCCTTTATGAAAATTCCTAAAATACGGAATAAGTCGTCGAGACCATTCGAGAGACCATCCGCCCCAACCGAATCAGAAAGTGAAAGTGAAGAAATGGCCTCAGCAGCAGAACTACAAGCGCAGATCGCTCACCTAACAAGTACCCTATCGGCATTAATAACCGAGAATAAGGAAACCAGGGAAGCCGTCATACGGATACAACAGCAAGGATTAAACAAGGAAATAGTTACGATAGAAAAGCTAACCCCCGTAACTTGGAAGCTAGAAGATCCTAGCCAAATCGACACCAGTATATTTAAAAACATACCTGTTTTCAACGGCAAACCAGAGGAGTATAGAGCATGGCGGAGTCTGATCTGGAACCTAATGGAGGAAATAAAAAGATTCCAACAGACAAATGAATATTTTAAATGCCTACAAATCCTCAGAACAAAAATACAAGGCGACGCAGCGGACATATTGGTGAACCACAATACCATACTTAATTTCTACGCTATAATCAATAGGTTAGATTATACTTACGCCGACCAAAGGCCACTTTATGTGTTACAAGAAAACTTATTGAAAATTAAACAGGAAAAATTAGAAGTTACGGAGTATTTCAATAACATCAATAAAGCCTTAAATCTAGTACTAACTAAAATCGAGATGCAAGGTACGAATAAAAGTGAAGCCTCATACACCAACGCTATGGAATCAGGCGTTAGAGCCTTTGCTCAAGGATTAAATTGTGAATACACAAGAGGAGTACTTTTTTCCCAAAATCCGAAAACTCTGGAAGAAGCGTATGCAATCGCTAGAACTATCTTACACAACAAAGAAGCATACGGATTAAGCGAAAGGTATCACTATAGACCTCGGAACTCATATGATCAGAGACACCAGAAGAGATACGAAAAATACGAAAGGAAAGTCGAACCACCACAAGGCTACAAGGAGCAACGTTATTACAAACCCAACGTGCAAACATACGTGAAGCCGAAGCCTGAACCAATGGAAGTGGATGAATCTATCCGAGACAGGAGATCACACAATAACCAACAACAGAGACAGTGGAATAACCCCTTCAGAACAACTTCAACACAATACCATAGAAATGGGCCCCAAGAAATGAACAAAATACATCATAACGATAACATTTCTAACAGCCCACAGATAGGTAGCGAAGACAATGACCATGAAGCTAAGACGACTTTTTTAGCCGAATAAATGGTCTTCCGTGTTTGACCCTAAGAACCAAGGATAAAGGAAGACCCGAGCTCCGAGTGACTATTCTTATAGATACTGGAGCCACCAATAATTACGTTTCCTCAAACTACCCCTATGGAGCACCCATACCAATAGAACCCATTGAAGTTAATACAATGCATGGTACGACATTAACTCATGCAAAAAAACAAGTCAATATGTTTAATACGAATCTAATATTTTATGTCATACCTACTTTAAGAAATTTTACAATGATACTAGGAGAAGCAGGCTTAGTTCAATTAAATGCCAAGATAGACTTAGAAACTTATTCAATTACTTACAAAACCCCCAAAATGCAAATAAATTATTCTCTTGATGACGAATACTATTCTAAGGAGGTAGATGCAATTATGGAACAAAACAATAAATTCATTCCCACCCTCCCCTTCATTACCCAAGTAGAAGCCTCAATACGTACTAAACATGAAGATCCTATTTACTCGCGACAATACCCTTACCCCATGTCCGACAACAAGTTTGTAAATGAGGAAATCGCTCGACTACTGAAGGAAGGAATAATCCAAAAGAGTTTTAGCCCATACAACTCACCTGTATGGGTTGTACCGAAGAAAGGATACAACGAAGATGGAACCCCTAAGAGACGTATGGTAATAGACTACCAGAAACTCAATGCAGAAACAATTACGGATCGATACCCTATCCCTGACGTAAATTTAACAATACAAAATCTAGGGAAAGCCAATATATTTTCAACATTGGACTTAGAATCAGGTTTCCACCAAATAAAAATAAAAAAAGAGGATCAACAGAAAACTGCCTTCTCTATTAATGGAGCGAAATATGAATTCGCACGAATGCCGTTTGGACTCAGGAACGCGCCCAGTATATTCCAAAGAGCAGTTGACGATATACTTCGACCATACATCGGGAAATTCGCCTACGTCTATATCGACGACGTGTTAATATACTCTCATAGCAAAGAGGAACACTCAGAACACGTAAAAATAATTACAGATACATTAAGAAGAGCCAACATGAAAATTTCAAACGAAAAATCGCACTTCTTTAAGGAATCAATAAAATACCTGGGACATATAATAAAACACAACACAATTACCGTCGATCCGGAGAAGATTGAAACAATAAAAAATTACCCAGAACCGACTAACCTGAAAGAATTAAGGTCATTTTTAGGACTAGCTGGATACTACCGACGATTCATACAAAATTATGCGAACATCACAAAACCAATGTCCATATTCTTACAAACAGAAGAACAAGTGTCTAAGAATAAAAGTAAAAAGGTTGAAATCCAATTCGACGAACGAGCCAGAAAAGCATTTGAAATGATCAAAGAGGAACTACGAGCAAGGATAGAGCTATTCCAACCAGATTTCAGCAAACCCTTCGAACTTACGACCGATGCGAGTAACTTCGCCATAGGTGCGGTCTTAAGTCAAGGAAATAATCCAATAACCTTCGTATCACGAACACTTAGCAAAACAGAAGAAAACTACTCCACTAATGAGAAAGAACTGTTAGCGATAGTTTGGACGCTACAAAAACTAAGGAATCTGCTGTATGGTATAACAAACCTGATCATATATACGGATCATCAATCATTAACATTCGCCGTATCAGAAAGAAATCCTAATACCAAACTAAAACGATGGAAAAACTTCATAGAGGAATACGGAGCAGAAATCAGGTATAAACCCGGTAAAGATAATGTAGTCGCAGATGCATTGTCAAGACAACAGGTAAACACCTCCACTTGCTCTGAACATTCCGCAATAAGCTCTCCACGAACACAAATCTCACGAGTAAGCCAACCTCTCAATAATTATAAAAATCAAATAACGATTAACGAATCAAACAAAAACCAACCTATAAAAACAAAAAATGTTTTTAATAACTTCAGGCATGACGTATGCATCATAAATGAAGAAGATTTAAAGAAAAAACTAAAGAAAATACTTAACCCCAACGTCATTAATGCAATAAAAATACCAGAAGAACTATTACATAAACATGAAAGAACAATTAAAGAAACATTCAAACATTATAAACTAATTATAACTCAAACACTATTAAAAGATATAGAAGACAGAAATGAACAAATAAAAATAACAGAAGAAGTGCATAATAGGGCACACAGAGGATATCGAAATAATACCAAGGAAATCCTATTACAATACTACTGGCCGAAAATAGCTAACGCATGTAAAAATTACGCTACAAAGTGCAAAACATGCCTCAAAGCCAAATACGACAGGAAACCCAATAAGCACCCCATAGGAGAAACACCAGTACCAACCAAAATCGGACAATACCTACAAATGGATGTCTTCCACTTAAACGACCAAATGTACATCAGCACAATCGACCGTTACTCAAAGTACCTACACCTAAGGCACATACCAAACAAACTAAACATACCGACGGTTATAAACGAAATACTTTCGCAAATATTCAAGTACAACGATCAACAGTACGTAATGACTGACAATGAATCAATTTTTACAAGTCATCAGGCAGAATCAATGTTCAACCGACACAAAACAATACACGTAAAAACACCTATTGATCACTCAACATCTAACAGCCAGGTCGAAAGAGCACACTCGACCATTCTTGAAATAGTACGAGCTCTTGCAAAACAAAACAGCACAGATTGCGAAGAGGAAATTTTTGAAGCTGTGAAACAATATAACGCCACTATACACTCCGTCACTAATTTTAAACCCGAAGACATATTTTTTAATCGAGAACAAATACCACCACTCGAAAATGTTCTGAAACTCAACCAACAAAAAATATTAAACCACTTTAATAAAAATCGAGAAGCGAAAACATACAACCCTAATGACATAATATTTCACAGATCAAAGCGACGGAACAAGAATACAGACCGTTTCATTGAGACAAAAGTAAAAGAGGATAAAGGGAATTATATAATCACAACTCAAGGCAAGAAAATCCATAAAGACAACATTAGGAACACAAAATGTACATCATAATTGCTCTCCTACTAATACCTCAAGCGAAAACTCTTGAAATAAAAGACCTAACTGGCCAAAAATACATATCCATCGAAACCGCACCAGTTCACCTGTACAACGAGACCGAATACCTCCTTCATATTTTTAACTTAACGAAGATACTCGCACCCATACACATGGCAAAAGAAACAGCGGGACATGAAGAAACATCATTACAGATGAAAGCAATTCTCCATCGTATAGATTCGCTAATGGCGCAAATCACTCCGCATGAAGTCAGGCCAAGGAGACAAATAAACCTTTTAGGGTCAGTATTAAAACTGATAACGGGTACACCAGACCACAACGACATAGTCGAAATTGAAACCCGCTTGAATACGCTAGAAAAAAACAACAACGAACAAAAAGCGATTAACTCGAGATTCGAGAAACTACTAGAGAAAGTAGATAATAAAGAGCACAGCTCAGAAACCATCCTACAAGAAGTTTATTACGAACTCGAAACAATTACAACCACCATAAATTTAGCAAAAAATGGGAACTTTTACTCCAAAGCTATTGATACGTATGACGTAGAAGAAATAATCAAACATGAAAATACTGGTATCCCTATCATACATGTTCTAGAGTACTCTAAACAATTTATCTGTTATTATAAAGATTCTATTGTAATTACATACAAATATCCAGTAATAATCAAACAATGTCATTTGTACAAACTATATTCCCTATCCAGTAGAATTGGCAAACTAAAATTAAAAGAAAAAATAAGTCTATGTAATCAAAATTATGTAAATGTTAATGATTGTAAAAATTATATTGGGGACTACATTTGTAAAATAGATTACAGCAAAGATAGTTGCACCATACCCCTACTAAAAAACGAACCAGTACATTGTAAGTCTATAAAGGAAAACAATAAAGATATAAAAGAGTTAGAAGATGGGTACATATTTTTTAATCAAGAACAAATAGTGAATAATGTAACAATGACAGGCCCGAAACTCATTCATTTTGAAAATACTGTAACAATAAATAATAAAACATATACGAACAGAAAAAGGTTGATGAAAAAATTAATTGTACAAAACCATAATAATGATGTAACAATACTAGAGTATATGACCTCCAACAAAGAAACTAAATTTACAAACTTACAAGAATTATCCACGATACTCATACCAATCGAAGAACATCCTATACTTACACTTTTTGTAACACTTATAATAATTGTAATAATTAGCATGAGCATATGTGTAATAAAAACCATTGTAAAAATTATTAATATTAAGAAAAAACACAAATACATAGTACAATACACCAATGCTCTGGAAAAACTCAAAAGCGAGGACGCTTTATCTTAACAGAGGGGGGAGTTAAGGGAGTTAATGGTAATTTAGGGTTAAAACCATTGTAATCACTTTAATCTATTATTATAATAAACATATTAAATAATCATGGCCAGCAAAACCAGCAATCATCATAAGTCAACATAATAAGACGAAAATAACCATTGTTATCAAACTAAGATAAAAAACCATTGCAATTACTTTAAGCTAATATTCATGTCAAGCAAAACCCAACAATCATCATAAGCCAACAAAGATACACACGACCCGAGTACCCAACAAGCATCATAAGTCAACACAACAAGACAAAGATGCACACGACCCGAGTACCCAACAAGCATCATAAGTCAACACAACAAGACAAAGATTCACACGACCTAAAGACCCAACAATCATCATATGAGCTAAGATGATAAGACGTCCGAAGCAAAGACTATAAATGCTACATGATGACCAGACGAAGGGGGGATTCTGATTTGGACACCAGCCGGCATAGCCGAGAACTAAGTAAAACTTGTAACAAAGATTAATAACAATTAGAATTTGTAAATAAAATTAATATAAGTGAAATTCACAAATAAAGTTTTTAAAAAGTTAAATTCCGTGAATTGTGACTTAATTCGCACGAATCACTTCCAAGCAAATGGTCGCTCGTTTTTTCGGAAAAACTGGACATGTCGCAACCGCACCACTAGAACAACGCAGAACAGTCTATTCTGAGTGGTACACAACCATTTGTTTGCCAGTTGTCTTCCAAAAAATCAGGAAAACCAACCGCCGAAGACGGATCACTCTTCACCACGACAATGCGAACTCTCACACATCGGCTGCGACAACTGTATTTTTGAGCACCCAAAACATCGATTTGATGGGTCGTCCGCCGTATAGTCCTGACTTGGCACCGAATGACTTCTTTTTATTCCCGTACGTAAAAAACAAACTGAGAGGTCAACGTTTTTCGACACCTGAAGAAGCGGTTGCTGCATTCAGAATGCATGTGTTGGAGATACCTCAATCAGAGTGGGAAAAGTGCTTCGACAATTGGTTCAAACGCATGCAAAAGTGTATAGATCTTCATGGGGAATATTTTGAAAAACAATAAAGTGATTTTCGATGATCAATATTTGTTTTTCTTCTCTAATCCCGAAATATAAAAGGCAACCCTCGTATTGTGATATATTTATTTTAAAATACAACAGTGCTGGAAAATGTGATTACCAGAAGCAACAGTTGTACGGTGATCGTTACTTCCATGGAAATAGATACTGGACAACCACCACCCGTACAGCCCACGACTTCCGGTCGCACACCATTCATCCTTATCAAGGTCCATAGAATGACCCGGGATTTGTCGACCTTCTCAACCCCGGACTCAACTCAGTTATACAATACAGGTAAGGTTTGTAGTTCTAACATCCTGGGTTCGTATGGTGTAAAATGCCACGTTAATGGCTGAGTTTTGTCATGTGTTTTTTTTTTTGGTCTCGGTAGGAAGGTGGAATTCTTCAAAAGATACCTCTGGACAGATCCAGAGGCATGCTCGATTTTTACCGGATAAAATCACCTCCTATCAGCACATATTCTCGTTGACCCCCGTGGAACTTTCTTTCAGATATTCCGTCGCGGGGCGCGACGGAGTTTACCTATTTTTCCGCTCGTTGCGTCGCAACTCCTGCATTATGTTACATAGAATATCATTTATTACGGACCATGCTTGTTTAGAACTTAGTATGTATTCTGTTACTCCTATCGGAGTAAAGGCCCGTCCCATATGTCTCTCCAAAATCATTCGTGCGGTCTCGAATTTTACGCACTCTGTGAATACGTGTTCTGCATTTTCTAAATTGCTTTCGCAGACAAGCAGTATGGGTTAATGACATCCTTATACTTGTGCAAGTATTGCTGAAAGCATCCATGTCCTGATATCAGCTGAGGCAGGTGGTAGTTTAGCTCACTTTTCACCTAGGTTTCTATATCAGGTATCATGGTGTGGGTTCATCTTCCTTTCGTGGAAGAATCCCACCTTCATTGTCAGTCTCTAACCGCATTTGCAGACGATTCTCTTGTGAGACCTCATGAAAAGCAGCGTTTTCTTTATAACCCCCCGAACCCTTCCCTAAACCGACAGTTTAGCTCCCCTTACCCTGGGGTGTCACGTGGAGACTGTATGTCAACTTGGATTGAACAGGGACAAGGATTGTCCTGGCCTTCGCCGGGTTGAAAGCAATCAGTGAGTTTGCCCTGTATATTCGCTCCCATCATCATCATCATCGGCCCTACAACCGGGATCCGGTCTTGGCCTTATTTAGCAAGTCTCTCCACCGGTACCCGGTCCTTATCCGAGACTTGTTAAATTGTCCATAATAATTTGTTTTTCTAGGCAAGGTTATTAGCCTTGCGCCATATTCGCTCCCGCACCCCCATAATAATTGCGTTATAGCATTATTAATAATCACAGGTCGTGCCCGAATGCCGCCACTAGTGATTTTCATTCGGAAATATGTTCTTGCATTCTTCTCTGTGTTCACAGCATTCACGACAGTTTTAAAAAATTTTATGTTGATTTGAATAATTTCATGGTGATTTGAATACCTATCTTTTCAATTTTTTATATCAACTGGCAATGTTTAGCTAATGATGGGGAATAGTGGCTTTATACATAAAGTCCTTGAAATCAGAGTACCGCCAATCTGCCTATTTACAATCGTTGAAAACGTAAAACCATTTCTAACAAAAAAGAAATCTGTGGTGCAGTTCTTCAGAATCATTAAGAAACTTTTCTAATTTTGAATACTTAGATTATTATTTTTTTCCAATCTTAATCACTAGGAGGGAAAGCGTTATCGCCTTGTGGGCTTTTGAGAAACCTATAAATTCACAGTAGGTGGTTTGCCGTCGTTGAATGTGTTGGTTTGTGTTTCTGGATTTAAAAACGTGCCCAAAGGCGCCCCATTATCTGGTCAATGAGGAGGTTTAATTATATACAGATGCTAGCTTTCGTCTACATATGTTTTTAATCGTATAATAATTTTCAAAATTTTAATGGGATTGGTGTTTTGGGAACTTGCAGGAAAAAATTTTCATTAAATTTTCGTCGTTTCTGAAGCTGTTTGTTGCTCCTTCTTTTTTACTCCACGCGTTTTAGAATATTTTTAATTAGGCGAGACACGCCATGGAAGAAGTGCTTGTGAGAATGATTTATGGTAACTGATTCGTGTTACATTTGAGTGAAGTAACTTTAGAAATATTTCTTATACACAGGACAGAAACAAATGAAAATGAAGTGTAATTAACAAAAGTTTTCCAAAATGAAAATTCTTTAATTAATGGTATGCTGCTGTATACTTTGGATTTTAGGTAGCTCGAAATGAAACAGTCAATTTGGGCATGTACAGTTTATTAGGTAATTCTAATATGTCTTGACCATATTAAGGAATCAATTATCCAGAGAAAATGTCACGAACAACTAGTAAAGAGATGTGCCACAATATGTACGCAATACATCATTCACACACTGTTAAAAAGTGTATTACTTTTATATTACACACAATCACGTAATTTTTGTAGGTAGTTCAAATAGAAAGGACCAACACACAGCGAATCACGACTAAACCAAAACGCAAAGCCATAGTGAAAACCACACCATAAACAATTATTTATATTGTCAAAGCAATATAACATAGCAATAACAATGATGAAATATTCCCACACCGTAAATGGTAGTAGGAGGAAAATACATCGGTGACTACACGCAGTAGTCGTCTGATGCGTTCATCTAACTTTTGCTGCAATTCTAATCCTCATAGCGTTGGCTTGAATCGCATGCTTCAGTACTGTCTCAAAATGCTATATATTTTTTAACACGCGTTTATTATACAGTTAAACATTTGTAATAAATTAGTATAACGCACTAAGCCGACAAGTAAGCCACCGAATACACGACTGTAATATGACAATTTTTATATGGTCTATTCATAGAAGTCGTTTTAATTAAATTGCGTATATACCACACCTCGGAATGTGATTATTTTATTTATACCTTTCTACGCAAGCATCTTCGGAGCGTTACACTCTACACTTGAACTCCAATAGTTATTTAATAGCATCTCGGGGCGTTGACTTAACTCTATAGGTTGGATATTCCTGAGAGAAGAATTTATATAGAAGACACGACCGTCTTTACTGACGGTTTTATTTGGACTCTATGTAAAGACAACATTCTAGGTCTATTTTTTTCATTTTCGAATGTGCAGATGGAATCTTCATATTATTTTTGAACTTTATTTTGTGATTCTATACAGTCAGAGTGTGGAGGGGTGGTTGTCTGTGCGCCAACGTATGGCACTAGTTCACTACCGCCCTACTTACGAGTTCGTCGCAACCGTCGTTGGAAATTCGAGCACCGAGGGAAATGAAAACACTTGTTTTATTTGTTGATGTTCCTTTTAATGTGTTCTTTATTCTGCTCCCGCACAGTTCTGCTTAACTTGACACAATTAATTCACGCGGAATGCGTTCGTCTTTCGCGCACTTAATCGTAAAGATCGCAACCTTGTCAACTTGAATCTACTTAATTACCACCGCTTGGCTATGTCATAAGATCTTATTCTCTCCACACTCTAGATACTAGAAGCACTTAATGGATAATTCAAATGATTAGTTATTTTGCTTCAGTGCGTGACACTTTTCACTTCGTCAATTTCTTTTTATTACCCAAAAGCGGTTTAAACCAACGGTGAGAACCGATCCTCCGATCGTATATCTGCACGGCTCGAGGATTCAGTACGAACGCGGACTCTCGATCGACTCGACTTGGGTAAAAGGTAACACGCGACTGTGTGCACTCTATGGTAGTTGGATTGCGACTCTTTGTTGCGGACGCCACGGTGGATAAACTGCGACTGACTCATGAAATTGAAAATCCATTGCGTTGTGGTAGTGGCGTCGTAAACTCATTGCCACTTCCTAAGAATCTAGTGGAAGAGTTGCTATGCCTATGCATATGAGTTTAGTTCCGGCGAATCCTTGCCGTATAAGCTAAGTTGGATTCGTTGGTTGTGTATACCAGGAATTGAAATTGCTTGGGTGCAAGCAAGGAATATCGTTTAGATAGTGGTGTTAACCGAAGTCATTTCAGGGAAATGTATGCCGCTTGGTTGGCTGTTAATGTTCCGTTGAGGATTTGGATATACGCTTTGTTAAGGCATATGAGCTTCGGGGAAATGTGTGCGGCTTGGTATACTTGCTAATGTTCCGTTGAGGATTTGGATATGCGTTTGTTACGGCATACGAATTTCGGGGAAATGTGGATTGCTTGGTTACGTTGAGGAAATATGGATAATTGACCGAAGCAATTTTGGGGAAATGAATGCCGGGATGATTAGAATATATTCTGTTGAATTATATTCTGTTGGGAGTTTGGAAAATATTTAATGGTAGATTAAATTATTGCGGATACTATTGCGGTTTGGATTTTTGCATGTTTGCAGGTTAGGTTTGTGGGTTGGTTCTGCGTGTGATGTAGAGAACCCGCACAGTACTCCCCCCAGTGACGTAGTCACGAAATAAGGGTAGGGTGGAAGGAGTAGGTCGGTGTGTGCGGGAGGCATGTTAGGTAGCTAGGGGTCTGATGGGTTTGGTTTGTCGCTGAAGGCGCGGTGGTAGGGATTGGGTCGTCGTTGGGAGTGGACCTGGTTGTTGGTGCCGCGTGTGTTGCCGACAGGGGCAAAGGGGTTGCGGTGTGGTCCGGTGGTCTGTTGTGGTCTGCGTTGACCAGCAGGTATGCTGGCTGGGTGAGTGATGGCCTGTCGGTAGCTCCCTCACACGGTATCTCCCTCACACTTGCCGTGACGAAATTGCGTGTGTGGGACGGAGTAGCTTGGAGGCCGGAGTTTGTTCTTCTCCGCAGTGACGGGGTGCAGTGTGCCGGATGGAGAAGGTTTGGTTTGAGGGTCGGCATTCTTCGTCCATACGGTGGTATGGGGAGTTGTTTGCCGCTCTTGGTAGGAGTGCTGTTTCCTGGGCGTTGGCGTCGACGTGGAGTCTTGGCCTTGCGGGTTGGTGTTGGGGTGGGTGTTGCTGGGGGATTCCTAGGTTTTGATCCCCTTACCGTTTTTCGGCATTGATCCCACGTGTGGTCCGTACGGCCACATACCCCGCATCCGATTGGGCTGCTAGTCACTCGGATGGTTGATATAGTGGGGTTTTGGGAGGTAGAGGGTTGGTGTGGTCCCGGGTGTGCTTCCGTCGGGGACTGCCTCTGCTGGCGCGGCGGTCTATTCTGTGGGTGTGGGATATGGTGCGCACGGCATTCTACAATGTCGTGGCCATACTGCCGGCACTCCCGGCAGAAAGGCGTGTTTCGCCTTTTTAGGCACTCGTCGTACAGGTGGCCTTTTTTATGGCAGAAGCTGCACGTGATGCGTGCGGTCAGTGAGTACAACCGATGGGCGCCTTGATCCCTCGTGGGTTGATCCACGGGTGTGGTATTGTGAGGGGGCGAAGGTCGACCTGTCCGTTGGGTATGCGCGGTGGGGACTTCTTATCTTCGCGCGAATTTGGTTTAGTTCGCGGCGGACTGAGGCCTGCAACGCGTGGAGGTCGGATATAGTGGCGGGCGCAGGGAAGCTGTCCGAGGAAGGCTGGTTGGGCCTGCTGTCTTGGGTCCGCTGTGGGAATTGGGTTCCGCGGGGTGGGGTCCTGGGTGCTTCTAAAGGGGCTATAGGAGAGTGCCGTGTAGGCGGTGCGACGTGTTGGCTAACCGCCGCGACCTGGTATGGTGGGAGCTCAGACTGTGGGTCTAAGGTTTCCATGATTGCGTCAGCCACCTTTGATAAATATCCCAAACTTTGATTAGGTTGGGCCATTAATGCCGAGCGGGCGTGTTGAGGTAAACTCCTCAGAAAATGTGGCCTAATTAGGTCATCCGAGATCTTGGTCCCCGCTATCGAGCGTAAATGGGTCAGGAAAAGGGATGGTCTAATACCCGAGAAATTGTTCGCGTTCGCCAATCGTTGCTGTTTGATGCTGATGGGCTCGTCGAGAGTGTTGAGGAGCGTATCCCGCATGTTGCTGTAGGGATTGGGGCCTGGTGACCTGATCGCGTGCGCAATATGCGTCCGCTGTGTCCCATCCAGCACCAGCAGCAATTCTATAGCACGATGTTCCTCATCGTGGATGCTGGCTAACCGGAAAAAACGTTCGGCTGTAGCGAACCAAAGCTGTAGATCCTCCTCGTGGAACGGAGGGAGCTTTATATATTGGGTAGGGGGTGGGAACTCGACGCCGGAAGCGTCCTGGAATGCGGGGGAGTTGGATCGCGGTTGTTCCTTCTGGGTAGTACCGGCTCGTGTGGTGGGCATAGTGGTGCCGAAGTCGGAAAGGGTAGCCGGGATTGAGGAGAGACGGGGTGTGTCTGTGGGTGAAGCCAAGAGGCGTGGAGCGGACGCGTAAGTCGAGGGGATTTAAACGAGAGTCGCGTAAGGTCGAGTGGAGTCGTGGATATTGTCGCGGTTTTTATTTTAATTGCTTCTATGTTTAGTGTGCGTGGATTGTACCCAGAAGGGGTGCACGGCAGTTTATAATTTGATAAGGTTCTTTCGCCTAGTTTATTTTTAATATTTTTGGTTTTTTTTTTTGCTTGTGATTATTATGACACAGTGGTTTTGAAGTATGGTTTAATCGTGATCTTGTTTTTGGTTTGGTCCCGGAAGGGGACTTACAATAGTTTTTAGTTTTTGTTGTAATAGAGTAAATTTAATGTTTGATGTATTTATATTAAACTTAATATGGGGACAATATAAGCATGTTCCCGCAAGTGTATGTATTTTTATCTGTATATAAAATAATGGATCAATCGGTGTACGTAGAATGTATATATGAAAACGAATTCGTAAAGGGATCATTAATATTGAACTTATGATTATGTTAACTACAGAACGGAACAAAGCAAGAGGGTGATATATAATTTAAAAATGGAAGGAGCGAAAATATATATTTTATGGGAGGGTCTTCAGAGCTTTCGGGTTCTATGCCTTTAAGTCTTGCTTTAGTTATTTAATTTTTAAATGAGATCGTTTAAACACCGTCCGAGATCAGATTCGACATTTAAAATATTCAACTGTCGTTACAATATTAATGTTTCCTTAAATCTATGTAAAGTGATGTTTCTGTTTTACAGATTATGTTCGTATATTGGTTTTAAGGATATTTATAATTTTTTAGATAGATATGATTTGTCTCTGTTAGTATTTTCTTCGAATGAGTGATAAACAAAAAGTTGTATGTGTTTGGGTTTTCTTACGCTGCGCTCCTTTCATAAATTTATGTCGATCAGTGCTGGATGAGGGAGCTGATGATTCTACGGGTTCGGGTACTTCGTCTTTAAATGGTGTAACGGTGATTGTGTTGTTCGTTTGGTTTATTTATGATGTCCTGGTATTGAAAATACTTAAATTGGATTGGATTCTCTGATTGCGGTAAGTGTTTAATCGGTGTTGATTACTGTTGGGCAAGCGGAGCCATTTGGTAAATATATGCGGTGAGACGGTGTAGGTTGCGGCGTTTGTAGTCTCTCATATGTATAATTTTATTTATTTTAACATAGATTTGTTGCACTTGCTTTGGGTTAATGTGCAATTATGTGCGCGTGCTGTTTGGGTGTTTTCGATTTGATTGTCCGATGAGAGATGGTATACTTGCTAATGTTCCGTTGAGGATTTGGATATGCGTTTGTTATGGCATACGAAATTCGGGGAAATGTGGATTGCTTGGTTGCGTTGAGGAGATATGGATAATTGACCGAAGCAATTTTGGGGAAATGAATGCCGGGATGATTAGAATACATTCTGTTGAATTATATTCTGTTGGGAGTTTGGAAAATATTTAATGGTAGATTAAATTATTGCGGATACTATTGCGGATTGGATTTTTGCATGTTTGCAGGTTAGGTTTGTGGATTGGTTCTCCGTGCGATGTAGAGGACCCCCACAAGAGCACTATCGCTATCTCTATCTATCGATGTAATCTAAACATCCTTTAAGATGCGTAAATCACAGTGCATTCTTAGTTTATCCAACAATTGGTTTGATGCTTATATTGCGATTCCTGATTGATCACCGATATTTGTAATAAATGTAGTACTAGGAAACCCATTATATTTGTACGAAATTTAAGGCTTTATTTAGCACACTTAGAATGATCCGATTAAGATTTGTTAGAACATTGATTACCCCCCAAAAAAAAAAAAAAAAAAAAACGGCTCTACATGTCAAAGTAAAACCCACGTTACAATAGCCCATGCATACCATTTCATCAGAATGTTTGGTTTACACACTTCAAATAATACATTGCAGCTGGATTGACTGCTCTGTAGTTGTTGCTCCATTAATTGTTTTTTTGCGGTATTAGTGCGGTTGGGCGGATATCCATGAGTGCAGCTGACGTTGTTGATGTTGTTGATGTTGAGGAGGAGTAAGCGACCGCTGATCTATATTACTGTCTTTCGTCTGTTTCGAGGGTTGAGACACTGCTACTATCATCAAATGTATCCGTCGTTGCTTCATATTCGCGATCCAATGAGTGTATGTATTAGGTGCATTTACGTCCGGAGTTGGTTGAAAAGGTGTTGTTGACGCACCTCAATGATTTGAGTACCCTGGTTTTAGTGGCGTTTGTTGTTGAAGTTGTCGTATGTGTGATTTTGTGGATTTTGTAATCCGATCGGGCTAGCGGAGGGCGTCTCTCGTTGCAATTTGTTTTGTTGTATCTGCAGAGCGAGATAAAATGTTCGCCTTTCGATTTTACCTGAGGATATCGGGGCTGTTGCCGGTGTTTAGCCCCAGGCATGCTTTTGTTAATTGCTAATACTATTTTAAGGGTTTTCGGCAGATTTTTCGGTCTGTCTATAACAGCTGAGGTGTGGCCGAACATTGTTCCAAAGAAATCGAAACACGGAGTTTTTTGGTTTTAAATTTTCTTTATTATAATATAACACAAATCGTCTTGATGTTTCGCAATATAATGCTCTATTATGATATAATACAATCGTTTTCATGTTTCTCACTATAATGATTTCGTGGTAAGGTGTATGTAACAAAAATACTTCAATAGCCACTTAAAGACAAACATCTCACAGTTTTTACATACTACTTATTTTTTAAGAAAATAACACAAACAGGTCCTTACTAATCCGCATCAAATTTTCTTCGATTATTACATTTGAAGTTCAACGGAAAAACACAAATTACGGAGCTAACGTTTGAACACACACGGCGCGATCTTCCACGGTTAGCACTTCCTGTAGACTGTGGTTACTTCTCTGGGGGATGGTTCCATTCACCCCAGAGTTTTCTTTTCTCCTTTCGCTTTCCCTAGGTGGTGACTGTCTCTCAATCGAGAATCTCTCCACCAGGAAAGATCGCGCTCACACATACAGACGCGGAGGTTGCCGCCCGTGGGCCCACCAGAATTTTCACACTTTTGTTGCATTGATTATGCAAACAATCGAATGTGTGGTTTACATTAGTCGATCCTGGGATCGTGTTTACTTTGCCCTATGGGAACAGCGTTTTCATTTATTGCTGTGGCGAAGTACATTGCGGCAGGGACAAAGGTTTTGTCAACGGGTTGGTTTTCCGGTAATTCGCTTATCGCCGGGGATGTGATGTTTGTCGACATCTGGCACAGCTGTGCCAATCGTTGGTGGTTATCCAGTTGATGGATCGATACATAATTTGTGTGCTGGGTCATGTCCTTCGATCGCCGCGCATGCGTAGGAAAATTGTTCGGAACTTGTGGCCCATGTGTTGTGGTCCTTCTCTCACGGAGCGTGTCTCCTTGTCGTGAAAAGGATGAGGAATCTCTTTAGACCGCTCCTGAGGAGACCTGTTGCGGTCGCCACCATGCTTCCGGGGCCTCAGGGAGGAGTGACGACCGATTGCTGTAAAAAGAGATCAGATATTCGACTGAATCCAATAAAAATACTTTTGCTTTGAATTTCATATATTTATTTTATTTGATTGACGTCCTTAAACGTCGGACGCCAACCTAGAGACTGATCCTCGAATACAAAATTTATCGCCCTTTTATACAAATCTTCATTGAGATTTGTATGTGAGAAACTGGAGAAAAGGAATGGGATATCCAGTTTTAGAATGTACACATCTGGCTACAATCCAGATGGAGATAAGGTTTTTAGAATTGTGTGCATGGGAAGGAAATGAATATCTTTTAACATGAGTTTGTTTGCATCTGAAGATGTGCATTGGGATTCGGGTTTTGTTTACGGATGGTAATTGAACGTGTGGTTCAATTTGCCATGCGTTTGATTTTGTTTGATAATTATGAGGAATTGGATGTAAGAGTGATAAACGAATATTTTATTCGTTTATGCCGAATTTGGTTGGATTGGGGTAATGGATTTTGTAAATATGAGTTTGGGTATAGGGATTTGGATGTATGAGTGGGGCAAGGAGATGGTAGGGCTTTTCAGAGGACTACACATGTATCTGTGGATACGTGGGGTTGTTGACTCCAGCATGAATGTCACCTTTCTTCAGGTGAGCAGGTGGACTTCAGGGACACGTGGCTGTGGGCACGTGGAGTTTGGCTATAGGTGAGTATGTTCCTTGGTGAAACGACGACATCTCGACCTATGGTGGTTTGTGCGGTTCGTAGAACTGCCACAGGTTGGTGCTCCTTCTCCTTTTGTTGGTATGGGATTACGGTATCCCACCGCTGCCACCATTTTGTGTTGTGGCCTTTCTCAGAAGGAGCTTGTCTCCTTGTCCTTAAAAGGACGAGGGATCTCTTTAATAGAATGCTCCTAAGAACGCTCGTTGCAGTCGCCACCGTGCTTCCCAGGCCTCCGGGAAGAGTGACGACCGATTGTTGAATACGGGCCTGACATTCGGCTGAATCCAATAAAACGCAGGTGTTTGAATTTGAAACTATTTTTATTAATGCCAATATTTATTTTATGTGATTGGCGTTCCTAAACGTCGGGCGCTAACGTAGAGACTGATCCTCGAATCTGAAATTCATCGCCCTTTTATACAAAATCTTATCGGGATTTTGTAACGCGGCTGCATCGAAATGCAAGCAGAATTTCGAAATGTACACTGACTGGAGTCGAGTACTGGAGAAAAATAATGGGATATCTATTTTTAGAATATGCCCATCTGGCTAGAATGCAAATGAAGATAAGGATTTATAGGAACATGGGTTTGTCTGCATATAATGATATGTATTTTAGTGTTTAGTTTTTAGGAAGGATTTAATATTTGAACATTGAATTGTTAGTTTGGGGATATGGATGCATTATATAGTAGGTGGATGTGTATGGAGATAATAATAATAATATGAAATGTGTGTGTGGAAGGGAAATGGTAGGGCCTTGTGGAGCACTACTGTGGGTTATGTACGTTGGTATGTCAACACGGACACTAGGTTCACATACACACCACGAAACTGTTCCATCAGATACAAAAGGAATTGTTCACCTGTGATAAGTTAAATATAATAAAACACGCTGGTACTTGTTGTTTAGAGTTAATCTTTATTTGAACTTTACGTGAATAACCAAGTTGTAACACAGGAACACGACCACGTAACTCACTTAATTCTAACGTAACACAATTCAATAATTTCTATGGGGTCTTTAAATTTTATTTGTACATTTTTGTTTTCCTTTTTTTGTTTGTCCACACTAATTTAAACTTAAATAGACCGTAAGGCCAACTAGACTTAATTTAAATGGTCAACAGACTAACTTTACACGAAACTTATCCATTTAATTTGGTACATCGACTTCCTTGAGGTGTATTTCAACTCTTTTTATTGACTAATTAAAAACGCGACTTTTACGACTGCCTTCACGTCACGTACCTCTGGCTCGGTAGCTAAAATCTGACTCCTCGACACAATCCACATCCGTCAGATTCAACGGTGGTGGATCACATTGATGTAGGAGGAGCGAAACGGATCAACTTGGCGACGGCCAATGGCGATCGCATGAGGGGTTAAATGGGAGGGTTTCCCATATGCCCATATAAGACAAGTACGATGCCCTTTCGTTGGAAGTGCGACAACGATCGATCCTGCAACTGTACAAACAAAGGAACTGGTATTAGGGGCTGCAGGCATCGTTGAGATAAGCGATAGCGAAAATCGCCGAAGGAAGAAATAGGTTTCTGTGTGTTCTGTAAATAGAAACACTATTTCGGAGGGTCATACGCAGAGATGCGCATTTGTTTGGTTTAGAAAACTGTACGCGGGACACGATCATTGGCATGATTGTTTAAATAGCAATCATGATCGTGTCCGATTCAATGGATGTTAGTTTTCGGAAAACTGTATCATAGGTCGACCCAAGATTTGTTTGGCAAGGCAATGGCTAGGGTGGCTATTATTAGGGTTCATGTGGTGGTACATGTGGCATGGTCATGAGTGCGATTGTTTAAATAACAATCGTATTCATGTTCAATCCTATACTCGGTTGATAATTAGTTGCAGCTGTAGGAAACCTAATGGACATGAGGGCAATGTTTGTTTATTCAATTGCCATCGCGTGTAGCATTGCTTTGATTCTACACAACATGCAACATCTCATCGGTCGACGGGTCTGCCGATAAGGCAAGGTTGAACATGTCCTGCCGCATATGGGGAAATGTTCCTCAGCTATGCGTATTGACATGTTCGAGTGTTTATGTCGGTTATATGTTGGGAAAACAGAATTAAGTTTCAGGACATAGGTTGGATTTGATGCCATGGCGACATGGTAATCTTGCCGTGGACTTTTGTTACAGGTATGGATGGTGGAGATATTTTCAGGGTATTTGCAGGTTGGGGAGGGGGAGTTGGATTAGGACGATGGGTGGTTCTTCGGGAATGCTTACAGAACCCCCACACTACAATGTTGTCTATGAAAGAAATCTGACCTTTTGCAAACGGTGACACCTTGAATCTCGCGTGCTAACTAATTCACGTTTTTCTCATCCTTAATGGCCTCAGGCAGTCAAGCCTTATATTTATTAGTTATCATCTATCTTTTTCCTGACTGTCGTTCCTACTATCATTTCACATTATGAAACTTCAACAACCCATTTTTACACGTTTCCTGGCCATTAGAATGTTAAGTATTTTAAATCACACTGCATTGATATCTCCTTTCTTAACCACTTCCCTCTTTTGTCACACTTATTTAAAAACCCTTTGTACGCATATCTCGTCATCAACCTCCAGCCATTCAATACACTGTTCATCGATGTCTCCTTTCTTTTATTCTTTTGCCCCCCCCCCCCCCCCCGCCGCCGCCGACGCCACCACATTTTGTTTTTTACGAGTACCGCAAAATTCCTTTTGTAGGCGCAATTTATGCAAAACGAGCACAAGTAATTAAACGTCAGCTCCGTTCGCATTAAAACCAATTTTATCCTGTCTATATACAGGCCCTGCCCTCTATCGGCAATTTATGAGTTATTGACACATCAACATCGTTGATCATTTTGTAACGAACATTTCTATCAAGACGAATGATATTAATATATCAGCAGTTAAATTGCATTTACATGCCACATGTAGACCTATCCACTCGAGTAAGTTAAATTCGTAAAATATAACAAAATGGAGGGGAAAAGAAGGATGAGAAATCAGAAAGTCTGCCCTCAATCTCTCATGAATTTTTATGGTTTTAAGTTGACATTTCGTGATGAAATTTTTTTATCCTTCATATCCTGAATAAATATTGTTCCTTCGGACTGTAAGATACTTTCTCTGTATTCCACAAAACCCGTATTTTCACACTCCTCATCCTGACTTTTTGTTTTTGTTAAAAGGACCCTTTTCATCCGTGGGTGTAATCACGAAGTGCAGCTTCTGACGAAATTTACACTTCACTGGATAAACTTGACGATAGTGTTGGAAGGATTCATTATTTTTTAAGGATGTTACCTTTTTTTATTTATACACATATTTCGTGTGACTTATAATTCCTTGGAAATCGACGATGAAAACGAATGGAGTAAGGGTTGATACGTTTCCTTTTGGGTGCGGTTTATAATGGATTTTAGGGAAGGTTTCTAGATATAGTTTGTTTATGAAGTGGATCTGGAAATGAAAACAACTGGATAACCCAAGATTAGGGATAAGAACTTTAAATTTTCTTCGTGCTTTCATTAGAAGAGCAAGTCCGGGTTGTGGGCAAACTGTGGTTTATCGACGGCTTCCCATTTGAATACTCTAATACACATATTTTGATCAAAGCCACGGTATCGAAATGTATTAGAATTTACCAGTTTCATGATGGAAGGGTGCACGTGCACAAAATAAACGAGCAGTAACAAAGTACCCGATAACTTTTCGAAGTTAAGTATTGAACTATCATGTTGGGTGGGATATTTTAACAAAACATATCCAGTGATTTTTGTTATAATATAATTGGATACTGAAGTGAGGAAAGGAGTGTATAGGTCTAAAAAGTGGTAAAAACAGTAGAAAGAAATGAGTATGTGTCAGAACGATGTGGTTCCGTCACTTGAATAAAACAATATTTCATTATAAAACAATGGTACATTTCATATACGGTCACTGGAAAAGACAATTACAACAGTCAATGGATACACGAACATAAGTTCGACATCACTAAGCGAAGCTTGAGGTAATAGCCGTTTACCGTTTCCAAATGCAAATTATCTCAAGTGTTATGGCTTCATGTCTTACCATTTTCCATTGGATTGTTATAGTTCACCCTTTGCAAATTCAAGCCCGTTCAAATACGAGGGTTGTACCGGAAATATCCGATGACGATTGTTCGCTGGAAGATATTACAACCGTTGAAAGTATCAACTTGATAAAAACTACGATAGAAATTTGAAAATGTTTTGAATTTTTTTTATGAATTTGTAAACTTGAGAAAAAAAAACTACCACCATTTTACGTCTTACAATATTTTCATTTGAAAGGTTGGAGTGAGAACAAATTGAATTAGATTTTACTCTGGGGAAGTCTGCGCGCTTGTTGACCTCAATAAAATATGGGGTGGTGTCAAGATGAACCTCTCGGAGATCGACCAATTAAAGTCACCACACCAGAAATAGTAAGCAAATCCACAACACTGAGTGTGCGGGAGCTGGCAGTTGACAATTTAAAAAATACTGTCCATTGCATATTGTTGTTACGCGCAAAATGGGAGCCGTGTCTACTCAGAATGGAAAAGCATCCCGAGGATTTTCCTTCGCCCGACATAGGCCCACGGGAGGGGTTTTAAGATGGCTTTAAATGTGAATGTGGGTGGACAAGAGAGCGATTAGGAAATAAATTATCGATAAACGTTGAATGTTATAACGACGAATAAACTAAATTTGGGTAGACATTCTGAATTCGTGTAACTCGGATGAAAAATAATCCATTATAGTTAATTGTAAGTCGGTAGTTAACTTCTAAGGTAAATCGAGCTACACTTTCTGACTGATGGATAAGTGTTTTTGTTTTGTTATTTGTTTTATATCCACATTTATTTAACGAATTAATTACATATTTTTCTTAAGACTAAATATTAATTTCTATTTTACAAATATCACTCTTACATTAACTTACTGGCTCTTCGCAAGCACTCTATATTATACATTATTATATTTCTTATGCCATTCGGCGTACAATAACTGTTTTTATAACATGTCACAATAATGGATATGTTTCCTTTTTTAAATGTATTCTATTTTTTTTTCTACACCATGTACTATTTAAAACTTTTTTTTTTTTTTTTTTTTTTTTTTTAATTACATATATAGGGAGTTGACACGCAAAAAATAAAAAATAAAATGAAACAAAACGGACAAACATAAACAAGGAATAGAAATAAAAATAAAAAAATAAAAAATTAAAATCAAATTAAAAACGAAAATAAAAAGAAAATAAAAATAATTGAGAATTCCGGATAGGGGGAAGGAAAGCGGTGCGCCTAAGAGGCATACTATGTTTGGGGACGTGTAGTCCTTTCTTCATCAGTGATCTGTGGGGGTATAAGTGGCGATGTTCCAGCGTATGGCACGTATTCCTTATATCTCCCATCGATCCGTAGAAAGAATATTGTTCGAATAATAACGTCAGAAAAACGTTGCTCGAAACCCCAGGTTTGTCGTATAGCCATTCGTCTCTCGAAATGCGGCATCGCTGATTTGATTATAAACGTCATTATCGGTGTTACTGGCGAAGTACCTTCTTCCACACATTTATGTTTACATTTATTGAGGAATGTGTAATTGTAAACATTTATGGGACGCACGTCCATTTTCTGATTGTATCGAATCCGATGAGCATATTGGACGACATCTCCTTAAAGTGGATAGATAAATAAACGATTGAAGTCTAATTCAAATAAGTGAGTTAAGATGCCAAAGTAATCAATAAGAAAGATAACAGATAGTACTGCCAGCAAGCGTTTTAATTTATTGAAAATATTCTCTCGCGGGAACATTCCGATGCCGTCACACAACACATAACTCAGATAATATTTCTAATAATTATTAATCATCACTTTCAACCATACAACGGACAAATTGAACCGACTTATTTAACGTCGACATTGAATGTCCGCGGACGAGCGTGTGCATAGGAATGCACACGCGGCGGCGGTTAACGACACAACCTCTCTATCCTAAACACGTTAATCGACTCACTTGAAAGGGAAGAAATTGGATACAACCAAAAGAGAACATACTTCTGCTCTCTCATTGCCACGTTCTTCGATGTGTGGTAGGTTACATCGGTAATCTGATGATCGAAGAGAGCGGGACAATGAGAGAACAGAAACACGATGTACGATTATCTTGGGGTGGATTTGGTTGTATGTGCATGAATCAATGTAGTTCTGAGCGGAACCCATTGACCTGATTCGGTAGTATGGTGAGTTCAGTGTACATTGATCCATACGAAGACAGAACTGAGGAAGAGAGGACAATTAGGCTGATGATATTCACCTGCAAAAAGAGAACATTGATCCCCAGCGAATGAAGTGTCTGGAGAAAAGCCGAAGTAACGCTAGGGAAATATTATCACGTGATTCAATCGAATGTTTTGTTAAATTTCCCCAGCGGATCGGCGATGATGCGACAACTTCGTCCGGCTGGATTTGGTTGTCGCTAATCGACATGGACACGAGTTGTCGTATGGCAAAAAAGGTAAGCTAAACTCATTTATGCATTGTCTGCGTGGTACAATGAGTTTAGCTATGTGTCCTTAATGGGAACATGCTTTGCAAGTGAACAGGTAAGTAGGGGGAAATGGGGTTGATTTGACGCGCTGTAAGGCGGTCGAAATTAGGTAGGAATTGTGGGTTGTTTCTCATATAGAATAGAGAAACTCCCACAGATCCACCACCCGTTGGGATGGGATCGATCTTTTATTGATTTATCTCTTTAACCGATCACCATACTAAAACGCAGGCGCTCTGGAAAATTAGAGATATCGTTATCGTGGAGAATTCGTTTATCCCTGGCACCACGGAAAGCGTGGTAAATAATAGGGACTTCGCGTTTGTCTTGGATAAGTCCTTTTTTATCCAAGAAAGGGAACGCTTCTGGGGGAATGAACCCATTCTGGAGAGTACTCTCCATATACATATCACTGGGATAGAATGCTCCCTCTATAAGATCATTTTCACTGCACATTACCCTTGTTGTGTGACCACGAATAATCTTAATAATGAAGTTATCTATTCTGTTTAGTCCTGATTTGTCGTACAGGACTTTATTGGGATAGTATTTCTTATACTGCGACTCTGGGGTTCTGTACATTCCGAGGCAGGAACGCAAACACTGCCTCTCGAACACCCGAAACTTCTCCATGTAAAATGGGGATATGTTGTACCATACCGGGCAGCTATACACCAATATTGGTCGGATGAATGCTGAGTATGAAACTATTTTCACCTTGGGGTCCAGCAGACTACTACGGAAGAGTCTTCGTGTCATTCCATATGCGTTTTTAGCTGCTGTAAGAGCAGCTGCTGTATGCTTATCAAAGTACAGATACTGATCAAGCCAGATTTCAAGGTATCTGACTACAGTTTTTACTTGTAGAGGGAGATTATTACTTCCTGCAATGGAAAATGTTTTCCGATTCCGTTTTGTATCCCTTGATGCGCTGGACAGTGGCGCTCTGAAAAGGATAGTCTCTGTTTTCTGGAAATTTATTTTTAATTTCCGGTCGTCGCAAAAACGTTTGATTTTGTTGAAATCATCTTGCAGAAGTTTGTTGATGACATCAATCTTTTCTCCAGATCTGTACACCACAATGTCGTCGGCATACGCAATTGCATGGTTGAGAGAACCCATTAGATCACTAGTGTAAATGTTAAATAAAATGGGAGAATTCACTGCTCCCTGTTGTAGACCGTTTTTGATGTGGAAAGTCTTGTTAGAGATTATATCTCCACATTTCACTACAAATTGTTTACCCATTATCATATCGTAGATAATGTATAATAAATATTCGGGCATACCTAGATTTGATAACTTATATACCAGACCTTTTAGCCATACGGTGTCGAAAGCCTTTTCAAAGTCAACCAAACAGGCCCCTGTGCATTGTCGCTTCGCCTTGTTCCATTCTATGTCGGAAACAAGTTTTGTCGCAGCATGAACTGTGTCATGTTGCGAACGGAAACCAAACTGATTGTTTGGAATAATACCATTTTCCTCACACCAGTTAGTCAATGCTTTATTTATAATTTTCTCGAATATCTTGCTGATGTTCGGAAGCAAACTAATCGAGCGAAGATTGGCTGGATTGCTCCTGTCCTTGCCCTTTTTGGGGATGGGATGGACTACTGCAGATTTCCATTGGGTTGGATAATATGCATTATTTAGAGCGTTATTGAAGAAAATAGTGTAAACCGTCACTACTTCAAGAGGTAAATGCTTTAGAACAATGTTTGGAATACTATCTATTCCAGAAGATTTTTTGTTCTTAATCGATCTAAGAATGTCCGTCAGTTCATCTTTGTGTACAAATATGCTAGTGTTTAGATCTCTAAGCGGGGAATCCGCTCTATTATTTTCACTAAAGATAGTGAAACTTCGACTTAAGAGACGCCAATTGTTAAGTTCATTGCGTAGCGAAATATGTTTTTGGAGAGCCCTATTTTCCAGGTCAAGGTTAGAATGAGCCGATTCGTTCAATCTATACACTGCTTCGAAACAAGCGCCAATTGAGTTCGCCTTTTTTTGCGGATCCTCGACTATTATGAACTCTTCGTTTGAGTTGATGTGTTTCAAGGTAAGTCCTGCGTTCAGCAGAATTTGACAATTCTCGGGAGTCCGTGGAACTCATAGACATGGGATGTCATTATAATCTTTCCTTCGAAAGACTTTATTTATTTGTGGGAACATATTCGGTCCACTAGCTTTCATGGCTTGAATTCTCTTGTTCCAGTCTTCATTAATTACTGATCTATAGTTGTCACGGATCAGTTTTTGAAGATTTTTAATTAATGACTTAATTGTTTTTATTTCCACGCTATTTGGATCGCTGAATTGTCTGTAGAGCAGTTTCAACTTAGAGAGCAGAATACTCTTTTGCCTATACAGCTCGTCGATCGTTGCGTTTCTGTACCGGTTTGTATGGCTCTCCATGTGAGACACTTTTGGGATAGAACGATTCATTGTATTAGTAACAATGTTGTTCATCGTCGAAATATTAATGATCAATTTCGTCATTATGAAGATTTCTGTCAGATGGTGGATCTATGCCATCGGAGCGTAATACTTTTTTTATTATCCGATCAAAGCGCGACCAGTGTGCTTTTCCGAAATTAAAAGACTGTATCTGTTTGTACTGCTCAAGTAGTGAATGTTCGGTTGGGATATGTATTACAGCACCAAGTCCGTAATGATCGCTATCGTACTCGATTGTACGAAGACAATTTCGAGTAGTTAGATCCGTATCTAATAATTGTATTCGTTCGTCGAGCAACAGTAAATCGAAGAAGGAATTTCCTCTCGGATATAACGGCGTACTTGTAGCGTACAATTCTAGTTTATATTCGATAGCGTTTGTTTGCCACCAGTCGAACAACACATTGCCTCTTGTGTTTGTGATAAGGTTACCCCAAGCACTGTGCTTGGAATTGAGATCTCCCGCCATAAAGAAATAATTATTTTCCGAGTCTAACTTGAGACTTCGAAAAGGGTATCAGGTTCATTGATAAACTGTAGACATTGTGGAGATTCGGGAGCATACGCAGAGATCACATGTAGATGTCTTTGACTTTTCAAAGTAATATCTATAACGCAGGCTTCTAGTACCTGGAACTTGTATACGTCTCTACTGTAGACGACTTTGTGTTGTAGACCATTTTTAACTAAGACAGCGACCCCGCCCCCCTGAGTGGAATTTGGACGATCTCGTCTAATTATTTTATAATTTGGGTAGTCCAATTTGGTTAACCCAATTCAGTCGCAGTGAACGTTATGATTAGAGTGTGGGTTCGTCTGGAAACAGGGTCGAATAGATAATGTCCGTTCGAGCCACTTGTTCCGTCAGTTTTTTTTCGAACTTTTCGAATTTTTTATCAAAGGCAGCAAACTGTCCTTGTATGGACAGTAATATTGCTGTTATATCAGTTTGTGCCTCTGGAGCAGGCGTTTTAATGATATTACGTGATTGTTCTAAGATTTGTGCATTTTTTACTCCACCTACCATTTGGGCGTACGAGGGTTGCTTTTTATATTTCGGGATTAGAGAACAAAAACAAATATTGATCATTGAAAATCACTTTATTGTTTTTCAAAATATTCCCCATGAAGATCTATACACTTTTGCATGCGTTTGAACCAATTGTCGAAGCACTTTTGCCACTCTGATTGAGGTATCTCCAACACATGCATTCTGAATGCAGCAACCGCTTCTTCAGGTGTCGAAAAACGTTGACCTCTCAGTTTGTTTTTTACGTACGGGAATAAAAAGAAGTCATTCGGTGCCAAGTCAGGACTATACGGCGGATGACCCATCAAATCGATGTTTTGGGTGCTCAAAAATGCAGTCGTCGCAGCCGATGTGTGAGAGCTCGCATTGTCGTGGTGAAGAGTGATCCGTCTTCGGCGGTTGGTTTTCCTGATTTCTTGGAAGACAACTGGCACACAAATGGTTGTGTACCACTCAGAATTGACTGTTCTGCGTTGTTCTAGTGGTACGGTTGCGACATGTCCATTTTTCCCGAAAAAAATAGGTGACAATTTGCCTGGAAGTGCTTCGTGCGCGAACAACTTTTGTTGGATTTGGCTCATCTTGAAACACCCAGACAGTCGACTGCTGTTTACTTTCGGGCTCATACGCGTAAATCCACGATTCATCACTTGTCACGATGTCATAGACGTGTTTCGAAGCACCGCGACCGTATTTTTTGAGCATTTCTTTCGACCTATTGACACGAGCCTTTTTTTGGGCGATTGACAAATTGTGTGGGATCCAACGCGAACAAATTTTTTTGACAGTCAAATGTTTATGCAATATTGAATGTATGCTGGTCCCACTAACGCCTAAGGTTGTCTCAATCTCACGATAGGTCACATGACTATCTTCCAATATCAGTTCGCGCACAGCATCAATGGTTTTCGGAACAACAACTAATTTTGGACGACCTTCACGAAATTCATCTTGGAGTGAACTACGACCACGATTGAATTCACCATACCATCGATAAACACTGGTCCTTGATGGAGCTTCATCGCCAAAAATTGAATTAAGTTCATCCATGCACTGTTGCTGAGTTAATCCACGCCGAAAGTTGTAAAAAATAATCGCACGAACATGTTGACGATTTAATTCCATTTTTGGGCCGAGATGAATCTTTTAAGTTACTGTAAACAACACAAAAATGTATGTCAAAACGTTCTGAGTGCGTATAACCTTAAAAATGTCCAACTTTACGACAGAGCTGTCAATTGCGGGATTGCAACACTAGGGTTGCCAAATCCCGAAACATAAGAGGCAACCCTCGTATGACACACTTGGTGCCACGAAGTTGTTGTAAGAGCGAGTTTTCATCCTTTTCTCTTCTTCAACTTGCTTCTTTTTGACTTCCAACTTTGATTTTAGTTGTTGGTACTTAGGGCAACCTCTAAAGTTAGCAGGATGACCTGAGTTGTTACAGAGGGCACAGGATAGTTTACTTCTATCCGGAAGCTGTTCTTTGCCCAATGGACATTCTCCAATGATATGTTTGTTTAGGCATTTGACGCATCTGAAATGCATATTGCAATTCGCTGCCACATGCCCGAAGAGTTGACAGCGCATACACTGCAATACGCGGTCGCACTTCTTTATTCTCTCCCAACTTATTGTTTGGTGATTAATGTATTTAATATATCTAAGTCCATCAATTTTACTATTGGGGCTTAGCGACACAATGAAGAAAGGCAACTTACGGTTGCGATTTCTAGAATTTGCTGTAGAAAATGGTTTCACACCTGTAAACGTCAGGCTATCGCTCTCGAAGTTTTTTAGCTCTTCGAGCACCTCTTCGGGAGTAAAGGAAGCGTCAACTCCTTTGAGGAACATGGAGACAGTTTTCTCCGATTTAGGGGTGTACGTGTAGTATTCGCTTTTCGATTTCCCTAATGCCGCTTTAATTTTGTTATACCCTTCCAAATCCTCGCATGTTAAACTTATCTTAAAATTATTTATTCGTTTTGTTTTAAAAGTTTTGCATGCCAACTCACCCAATTTTATGAGATCCTTTGTAGCTAATGTATATAGGAGGTACTTTCTCCCTTTTTTTGACTGGCACCTGCTGAGATGATTCCTACCGAGATGTGTCCTGCTGCTGGTGTGATTCCTGCTGTTGATGCGGTTCCTGCTGTTGTTGATGATGTGATTCCTGCTGTTGAATTTCCTTATCTTGTCGTGTTTTCTTTGCCTTCGTGAGATGCTGTTGTCTTTGTTCTTGCTGTTGTTGTTCTACCATTTTCGGTTTTCTCTCGTTCTGGGACAGGTTGTTTTTTAGTTTAACAACTTCCTCCATTTGTCAATCCAGTTCTTCTTTTTTACGACTAATCTCATGGATGAGTCTGTTGAGGACCTCGACTTGATTGCTAGCGTCTGCATTTGTTTTGCTGACAGCTAGTTCTTTGAATTGGTTTTCAGCCCCTGAGTACTGGGCACCATGGCTGTTGTCTTCGTCATCGCTGGTTACAATCGACGTGTCTGATTTCTTACTTTCATTTGTTTTAACGCGTTTAGCTTTTAGGTATAGGTCCCTATTTTGCCTTCTCCGATTTACCATTTTGGCATCTATTTGTTTTCCGTCCATATTATGGACCGCGTGTCACTTTTTTTTATTGTTTTTTTTGTTTTTGGATCTACGTCCGTATTATGGAAAGTATTTTTTTTTTGCGTGAAGGACAAACAGATTGTGCCCTCGCGCACACACTCACAATGTACACGCACTCACATGTAAACACCGTTAACGTGTTACTCACACACTTTTTGTATTAAACTTGTTCTTCGTTTTGACTGTCACAACACGTGGCTTCGTTTTCTTTTATTTTATTCTATTTATTTATATTTACTTTGCCTTGACCGCTTCTATCACTCTAATTTATTTGTTTATAAATAGTCTTTTTATAACACTTCAGCCACTCGCGACTTATAGAAGCAACTTTTTTCATTCAACTCGATCGCCGAACCGAAAACACGTCCGCACTCGGTCACTGTGTATCGTTGTATGACGGATAAGTGTTTCAAAAGGCAAATGCATTCACTAAGCTGAGCACTAAATCTGGTAATATCTATGAAAAAGAGATAGGCAAGATACGTTGTACTTTATTGTCCAATTTACTGCTGGTTTTTGCATGATATTGAGTAGGGGCCATGCCATTTTAGATTTAGTAGGTAAAATGGCATTTGAGGTATGTAATCGCCCATGAAAGACGGTTAAAGTTTAATTGATAATGGCATTTCGTAACAATAGAGGCAACGGCTTCACCAATACAAATATAAACGCCCTCCATCAGTATTTGCATACAACGAAACCTGATATCCTGGCCCTAACTCATCAACTGACTCGACATATCTTCGTTGCTCTGAAAAGACTTCTTTACGAGATTTCGTTTTAAGGATGGAGTCTGCCTCTTCCCCTGATCCGATTTGACTTGCCAGAGGGAAGAAGCATTAGAACCCGATAAGGATATCATTTGGATGAAAATCGTGCTGAGGAATTCTGTAAAATTTCTTTGTTGCCTTTACCGGTTTTTGAACGTCAATCGTTCAGTGACACTTTTCGAACATGTTTCACGTACCATCGATTGGATATACGGAAGCCAACTAGCTTCTGAGATGTCGTTCCTGGCGAGTTTAATGTGCACAACTCCAACTGATTAGGACATTCTAACAGAAACGACGAGGGTATGAGGCTCGTAGAGATTAACTGTAAAGTATCGTAAAAACTGCGGCATGGCGAATTAAACAAAGATGGATAGATAATGGTATAAGCGATAGGACAGGGAAGGACGAGGATACGCTGGAGGCTAGGGTGTGAGTACGAGTGCGGGTTGTGAGAGTGTAGGCGGAGAGTGGGTGAGATCAGGGGGGGTAAGAGAGGAGAGCGGGAGAAGTTAAATTGGAATCAAAGAAGGTAGGGTAAGAGTTTGACCACTGCAGCATTTGCGAAAGGGGTTCATTAGAGCCGTGAGAAGTGTGATGGGCGGGCAAATAAAAGAGACGACTGTTTCCCAGATTTCAGGGGTGAGTGTAAAACGTAATGGAAGAAAGTAGGCTTGGGCAGTTGATTGAGTCTGAGAGAAGACGGTGGATGAAGAGGATGTCTACATGAATTCTGAGCTTTCAAGTGTGTTATGGTTAATTCGGTGGAGACAACTTGTGTATGGGGGTAGAATCAGAGGATTTTCCGAATTCAGTCCTCGGAGGTCAAAACGCAAAAACGACATTGCACACTTTCGATCCTGTGAATATGGGATGAGTAGTGAGACGATCTGATTAGCATATTCAAGAAGGGAACGAACAAAGGCTATGTAGACCGATTGGGAAAGAATTCTTTCGACCAGCGTTTAACAAACCCAACGGTAGAGTTGGCCTTACGGATAATGTCCTCAATATGTGGGATGAAGTTAAGCTCCCTATCGCTCAAGATGCCATGGTCATGAATCTATTGTAGATTAGTAGCCCCCACCCCATTTACTGGCTTAATTCAAGCAACATAATTACATCTAAAGTATATCTTAGTTACAAACTAGAGAACTTAAGAACTATTTTAACTAGGCTTAACTTAAGGTAACCAGAACAAATTAAGAAGGTTGGAGAGGGGGCGAGGGATGGGGTCAGGTTATAGTAGAGTGTAGAAGCGCCACTTAGGATTGGTGGTTAGAAAAGTTTAGGAGGCGGTGCTTGAATGTATGGGTAGAGAGGTCGAAGTCGAACAAGGTCGAATTGGAGTTGACATTTCTCAGCATCCGCGAAAGGGGTTCGTTCATACCATAAGAGGTCCGGTGGGTAGGAATGTGGAGAAGGCGGGGGTTACGAATTAAGTTAAGGAGTCGATCGAGCCGGAGAGGACGCGTTGACATTGCTCAACATCTGCGAAATGGGATTCGTTGAGACCATAAGAGGCGTGATGAGGGAGAATGCAGAGAAGGCGGGGATTACTCGTATTACGAGGGTTTGTGTTCAGAGGAATTAACTTCAGGAGGTTAGTGTAGTCTACCGAGTGGGAGAGGACTCGATGAATGAATACTGCCAGCCAGACCCCGCGCTCCCCAAGGGTTCTGAGGTTGATTAATTTGAGACGGTTAATGTACGGGGGAAGGACTAAGGGGTTTTCTTATCCTAGCCCTCGGAGAGCGAACAGAAGGAAGCGCCGTTGACTACTTTCGATCCTACAGATATGGATCTTGTGATAAGGAGAGCAAACTTCCAAGCAGTGGACGGACGGGGGTAAGGTAAAGGGAAATGTAGACGTGATATCTGTTGGTTGAGTAAGAAATAGGAATGTAGTCGGCTGGGGGAGGGTTTACGGGAGAAGAAGATTGAGTGACATTTGACAATATTAAGTTGGAGACAGTTATTTTAGCATCAAATTGAAAAGCTGTCGAGATCCATAACTACTAAAGTTCATAATACCAAGAACGAAGTAATGATCGGCGCCCAAGGACAAGTCGTACAGACGACATCATTGCCGTTCGAGAGCTAACTTTTAAATTCTCTGGCCCACGTATATACACGATTCTGGGACAGTGTATCATCATAAAACTGTGCCTTCAATTGAGAAAAAACGTCCGAGAGTTTAACGACTTCATTTGTGAAAATTTTTATAATAATCCGTTGCGCAACAGACGTACCCTCCCAATCACTAGGATGATGCCACACATTTTGCAATTGATTTTCGCTCTTTCTACCTATTGGAAATTTTGTACCCGCAATCATTTACTACCTGTGAATAGGTACGTATTTTCCCAAAAAAAATTCATTAAATTAAAGGGTACTTCAGAAACGACCGTTGGAATTTCCCAAGATCAAATAATAAACTACTTAAAAAGGGTATAAAAAATTGCGTCACTTGAATGAGACCATTACGATTTCGTTGCAGGAGTGCACATGAGCGATTTTTTTAAAACTTTTGTTAAGAATATTTAAAAAAGTGTTAAAAAGAACTGTTTTATTTAATTTGAAACACGAATCGGTTCCGGAAAGACGTTGACAGCGACAGAAAGATGACAAATAGATGACAAATAGATGCTTTCAAGCATTTAAGACTGTTGTAAACAGTTATCTTGCGGATTCACAAAAATATGGGAAAATCAAAAAGGACGTACATCTGAAGCAACAACATGACGAGAAAAGCGGTTGATTTTACGGCTTGTCTCAAATTCTACTCCACCAGCGACTAAAGTAAGGGCCAAAAGCAGAGTATCAGCCAGCATAGCAACGGTCCGAAGGATAATAAAAAAAAAGTGATACTATCAAGAGAAAAAAATTGAAAAAGAAACCTGTTTTGAGGCAAGTACACAAGGAGCATCGAATGAATTTTGCAGGAGAACATGTCGCTTGGACCAGTGAATCGAAACGCGTTGTCTTTTCGGATGAAAAAAAGTTTAACCTTGACGATCCCGATGGTTGCAAGTTTTATTTCATGATCAGAGAAAGGAGGAGCTAATTTTGGCAAGACATCACAGCCGTACATCAGGTGTCATGGTGCGGTTAGCTATTACTTACTATGGCACAATCGAGTTGGAGTTTTTGTCCACAACAATGAACGGAAACAACTACAAATGTTTGCTGGAACGGCCATTTCCAAAAATTAAAAACATTTTCTAGCCCCTGTCTTAGATTTTCCAACAAGACAATCCCCCCATCCACACTTCCAGGGTTGTTAAAAGTTGGATTCAATCAGAAGACGTGGAATTTTTGCCATGGCGGCCTATTCGCCGGACTTAAACACAATCGAAAACGTTTGGTCATGGCTATCTCGTAAAGTTTATGAAGGCGGCAGACGATTTGAAGACAAGGACAGCTTAATCGAACCTATTCGTGATTCCTGGGACCAAATTTTCTTAGACTATTTAAAAAAAAACTCTACGATTCTATTCGAAATCGTCTTATAGAGGCCATATCCAAAAACGGCGGGCATACTCATTATTAATTTGCTTGCCATCCAAAACGGATCTTCTCTTATCACCATCTCTTCTTCTCCCAACCTCGACTATGTCGCAATAAAAATTGGACATCGCTCAAAGTCCGTGTACATCATTTGCTTTTACATACCGCCATCGCAAACTATCGAGTCATACGCACTCGATATTGCGGCAATCGACCGCATAACGGAGCCTAGTTCTTCTCAAGACGACATTGTAGTCTTTGGCGATTTTAATCTCCCCCATCTCCAATGGACGCTGTCTGATGACTACTCCCACTACATCTCAAACGCCACTACTACTAAGGAATGTCTGTTTATAGACAGCCTCACTGACTCTAGCCTTTGCCAAGTAAGCAATGTCCAAAACCAACTTGACATTGTGTTCACGACAGACCCCTTTAATTCCTCAGTCGCCCCTAGTCCTCACACCCTCTCAACTATTGATACTCAGCCCACAGCACACCTCCCCCCTATCAATTTTCTTTCAACTTCCGAAAAGCCAATTTCCGCCTCATTAATGAGTACCTCAGCAATATCACACTCCGCGTAAATGATATAAGTGCAGAGGACGCTACAGCCTCGCTCTACACAGAAATCCACAACGCCATATCCCTATATGTCCCATACTCCCTACACAGGTTATCATTGTCATCGCCCCCATGGTATAACCACAAACTACGCACCCTTCGTAACAAGAGGAATAAGTTGTGGAACATTTCCCTAACCACGCGTTCTCCCCTTGACTACTCCAACTATCTGGGTTACTTTTACCAATTCACCGAGCTTTATAGCTCCCTCTACCACAATTACCTTGCCAAAGCTCAATTCAACCTGATCAACGACCCCAAATCTTTCTTCCACTTCATCAACCACAAACGGAAATCTGATGCCTATTCCACCTCCCTTTTCTACGGCTCAACTACTACAACGGACTCTCAAACCATATCCAATCTTTTCGCGTCCTTCTTCAAACTATGCTTCAGGACGACTCGTCCGAGCCTAACCCCTCCTACTTTACTGGCATGTCTGAATTCTTCCTTGGCCCTCTCATCCCTCTACACATTCAACAACACCAAGTCATAAAAAAACTTGAAGAACTGAAAGACGATTTCAGTCCCGGCTCAGACGGACTCCTTGCTATCCTCTTAAAAAAATTTTCCTCGTCCCTATCTCTCCCGCTCGCGAATCTTCAATCTATCTCTTGCACAAGGTCTATTTCCTGACTTTTGGAAATCCTCTTACATAACCCCCATACATAAAAAGGAAAAAAAAAACGATATATCCAATTATCGCACCATTACCAAGCTCTCGCACATTCCCAAAACTTTTCGAAGGCCTTCTATATGAGGCGTTATGTTTTCGTTGTGCAACCATAATCTCTCCGAACCAGCACGGCTTCCTCTCAGGCAGGTCCATTACTACTAACCTTGTCGAATTCACATCCCACACACTCCTTGCCCTAAAAAACGGCGATGAGGTCGATGTAGTCGCTACCGACTTTAGCAAGGCCTTCGACAAAATCTCCCATAACCTCATTCTCTTCAAGCGATCTACCCTCTCCGATCGTTTTTTCGCAACCTCAGGTGTCCCCCAGGGCAGTCATCTCGGCCCTCTCCTATTTATCCTAACCATTAACGACATAGGCTCTTCCATTAATCACTCCTTCATCTCGCTTTACGCGGATGATTAAAAAAAAATTTCGAAACAATCCGGTCTCCCCTTGACTCCTCACTTCTCCAATCGGATCTTGACAGCTTCTCGACTTGGTGCTAAAATAACTGCCTAGAAATGAATATCGCCAAATGTTACACAATCACCTTCTCTCGGAAGAGTTCCCCCACTCACCCACGCTCCTATCTCTTACTGAACCAACCGATCACATCGGTTGAATTGATTCGTGATCTGGGCGTCCTATGCGACAAGGAGCCCAAATTTACCGCACATATTGATCACATAATCCTCAAGGCCAACGCCGCCCTTGGGTTTGTCAAACGCTGGTCGAAGGAATTCCTTAACCCCTATGTCATCCGATCACTCTACACAACATTCGTCCGGCCACTACTCGAAAACGCTAGTCAGGTCTGGTCCCCGTATCAAGTAACTCACATTCGCAGGATTGAGGGTGTTCAATGTCGTTACTTGCGCTTTGCCCTCCGCGGACTAAACTGGGAAAATCCGCTGATTCTACCACCATACACAAGCCGGCTCCCTCTAATCAATCTAAACACACCTGAAGATCGCAGAGTCCATGTCGACATCACCTTTGTCCATCGCCTTCTGTCTGGCTCAATCAATTGCCCAAGCTTGCTCTCCACTTTAACGTGGCATACAAACCCCCGTAACGTACGTAACCCTCGACTGTTTTACGTGCCCGGTCATCACACTTCTTACGGCGCTAACAAACCCATCTCCCGTATGCTACGACAGGCCAACTCTTTCCCCACCTCCTTCGATTTCAACATCTCCACTCCCGCTCTTAAACGACGTCTCAGAATAAACCCGTCCTAAATCCGCCCCCTCCCTTCAATAACTCTTCTACCCTGCAATCCTCTCCTCTCCCCCATCAAACTAGTTCTCACCCCCCCCCCCCCCCCCCCCCCCCGCCCGCTAACCACGGCCCCCGTAACAGTTCGTACTCATGCCCTCCACTGTCGCACAAAGGCCGCGTTTACCACCCCCACATACACTCGCTCTTCCCTGGCCTCCTACCTCCCCTATCGCCCAGTAATCTTCAACTGCCTGGTTTTCTTCTCATTTTTTTTTCAATGGAATAATTGAATAAGGGCTTAACTACTTCTCTAGATTTTAAGATAGTCTGTAAGGTTTTATGTTAAGCTTGCAGTAAGCTAAATAAAAATGGGGGTTCCGCCTTCAATCAATCAATCAACCAGTTAATGTAGAAAAACGTTATAAATAACATTTAAATAATTTTTTCCTTCTTTTCTAAAATTTTGCATGTGGCCCCTCATCTTTTTTTATACCCTTTTAAAGTTTTTTATTAATTGATCTTGGGAAATTCCAACGGTCGTTTCTGAATTACCCTTTTATTTTATGAATTTCTTGTGGGAAAATACGTACCTATTCACAGGTAGTATATGTTTCCGGGTACAACATTTTCAACAGGTATAAAGACCGAAAATCACTTGCAAAATTTGTGGCCTCATCCTAGCGACTCGGAGTGTATGCATCTCTGCTCGCTCATGCCTTCACAAAGCGAGCGCGACCGCTAGCCAAGGCGGTTCCCCTATTCTTCATAAACCAAACAACAGTCACGCACAAGATTATCTAGCTCGCAACTTGTTGCTTAGCAACAAAGTAAAATTATTGTTTATATTTGATTCACCCTCGTATCATCCTGTTAGATTATGATAAAATTGCCGTACCACTACTTCGCATTGAGTTTTTTCCGGCACTTCAAATTAAGGTACATGATAGGACCTCACAATTCTCTTATATGGGTCCATGGATACCATTTTAAATATTTGATTTACCTGCGCAAACTGGTTTTACTTTTTTAAACCATCTATTTGATAAATTGTGGTCTTTGAACTTCAAAAAAAAAAAATTGCCCTTTTAATTCGGTTTCAATCAAAATCGTATATCAGGTTGGTGCCCGGCAGAGTAACTTGGTATTTTTGTTTGTCTAGTATTAGAAAATATGCCATTGGCATTCTGAGCATATCCTCTATTGGGGGGATACTATTCGCAGACCTTCGCGTGTCTTCCTTCAATAGGTAATATTCGATCAAGGACGTTATTTTTACCGTGCGAATTATACATGTAACAATAAAAACGAACATTCACTTAATTGAATTGTAGGTTTACGAACAACTTGTACTATTACAATCAATAAGAAGAAGTTCTGACTTATTTTTAATCTCTAAAACGGCCCGAATTTTGGTTTGCAGTCAAAATGTAGGAAAATAACTTTTACGACTATTTTATTGACCTACACATTGGGCTTATGAATTTATGAATTGTACGTGAAATATCCTAAAGGTGGAGTGCAAAAGGTTTCGCGAACATTCCATAACATTGTAATCCTTATGTTGCGTCTGTTAGCTTTTTGAACTGTCTCAGCAAGTTACGGAGAAGGACGACACCCCACGGGGTGCCGTTCACAGGTAATGTTCCACTTTATGGCACCAATAAGGATGTGGTCTGTTTCTGGCTCAGTAAAATTTAAGGCACGTAAAGGACATAAAAATGGGCACGTATATTTCGAGGGCGTGTGATGCCTTGTTTGAATCATTTTGTCCTTCCAATTTCTCTTCCCTTGGTGATATATTCCATGGATTCTTCACCATTTAAATTGGATTCATACTTCAGTTGAACGCATTGATCATTATTCGTGCTACGTGCTAATATAATTGTTGGAGTAGTTGATATTAAAATTTAATATTTCAAATTTAAGACTGCTGTTCAATAAATTTATGATTTGTTTATAAAGATGTTACGTCTCCAGCGCCGTGCTTCCTATTTCGAGGGAAGAGCGTGGGGGTTATAATATCTTTTCTTATTTGAAACAATTATAGTTCTTAGTTATTAAATTAATTATAGGTTTTATTTATTTTTATATTTTATTGAACTCAGCTATCTCAAGCTGAGCTCTAACTTGAACTACTTTTACAATATACATTTTCCTGTTTTTATAGAACATTTTGTTCCAACTAACTGTGTCGTATAAAATGAACAAAACAATCTAGAAGTCTCTGTGACTTAAAATTTTGAATAAACTTTGAACGAAAATCAAAGTGGCTATGTTTTGAAATGAAAAATGTGCTTGTTATGAAAAGGGGCATGTTTTTAAATGTGCTGTAAGTGACTGGATAAAGAATATTGTGTCTGTTTATTTATGAATTGTATTAAATGAGAATGTAAAATATATGAGGATGTAGTTTTAAAGGTTGTGTTAGAAAGGACATGAGATTAGTGTTAAAGCGAATAAGGGTAGTATTCTGGAATACAACATCCCACCCTTCTTCGAGAAAGAAAATTATCCTTGAAGAGAATAATTTTCTGTTAACTATTGCTTAGATTATGATTAATTACCGACTTGGATTTTCGTTCAATTACATTGGCGTTCAAAGTTAATCTTATATCAAAAGTTACAAAAATCCAAAAGTTCTTAATACTAGAAAAATAGGTTACAATAATCCAAAAGTTTACTTATAGTCTACTTACATTATATTTTAACTAACTTTAAATATTTCCAACTAACTTAAAATATTTCCGCTTGGAACCTTTTCTTTTATTATCCAACATATTTTTTTTTTCTATATATATGATTAATATTAATTCTCAAAATTCTCTTTTTCTTTCGAATTTCCAATATATTATATCCCAATATATATTTTAACTCTAAAATTTTCTTTTTTTCTTCCCCTTTTTTACCTTTTTTTTTTTTTTTTTTCTCTTTCGTTTCCGTCATATCTTACAATTGTTTTATATATTGAATAAAAACAAAGGCCATTTGTTAAGTGTCTATCTTTTCCTTAAATTTATGGATTTAAAAATGCATAATACCAAAAATTTTCTTAAGAAATGATCTCAGTTGTCCTAAATGACTGTGTACCTTTTTATTTTTTCTTATTTTGTCTTCGAATACATGTTTATTGTTGTAAAAATTAATTTGTAAGGTATTTATATGGCTTTATTTTCAATAACTATTTTAATTGAATTATTATTTTCAATTTTCATTACTTCGTGTTGGTGTTCAGTATCGTTATTTAAAATGTTTAGTGTTTTCGGCTCAATGTCATCATTTCCTACAGCTTTAACTTCTGTCGGAACGTTTACCTTTTCAGTCTTACTCATTGCTGATGGATCGTTTAGTTTCTCAGTCTCATTTACTGATTCGTATAGTTCTTCAGACTTATTTGCTGTTAGAACATCTTGGTTCCCAGTCTAATTTGCTGTTTGAACTATTTCTTCAGTTAAATCTGCTGTAGAAACCTTCAATCCTTCACTCTTTGCTGCTGAAACATGGTGTTCTTCAGTGTTAGCTACTGAACTGACTTGGGTTTCGATTTTTATTGCAACTTTTGGATCTTCAGTCTTTACCACTGCTGAATTTTCAGTCTTTGTTGCTGAAGTGTCGGGGTTGTCTATAGGGATAGCCGAAATGTGAGGGATTTTTGTTTGTGTATTTTCTGCAAATTCTGAATTTTCAGTCTTTACTATTGCTGAGTTTTCAGTCTTGGTTGCTGAAGTGTCTGTGTTGTCAATAGGGATATCCGAAATATTAGGGATTTCAGTCTTTAATACTGCTGAAAATTTCGAATTTTCAGTCTGTGTTGCTGAATTATTTTCCAAAATTGGAGTATGACTCGGAATATTTATATTAGTGCTTGTTTTCTCTTCGTTTATCTGTATCGCTTTAGTTATTTGGTTAGGCGCTTCATTAAAATTGTCGTTATCTATTGCCAAAGATCTAATGTTATAAATAGAAAAATTTTGTCTGTTTTCCACAAAATTGGGTTGGCGTGAGGCCTCGTTTTCCGACTCTTGCACCCGAGAAAAGTCAACATTTTGCCTATCGTTTTGTCTATTGGTGATTCTAGGATTTTCACTAAAACGATTTTCGGTGTTTGCAGGATTATTTCGGAATGGATTACGCGTTGTTGTACCTTGTTGGTAATTTGTTAAGGACGGTCCATTCCTAGATATCTTGTATCTACACTCGTTCTCTGTGTGATTATTCCGTCCACAGAAATTGCAAGTAATATTAAATTCTCTTTTTATGGGTTGTCTAATCGGAAAATTGTTGGACTGCATGTTCCGATAACATGTGTCCTGAGCATGACCTGGCTTACCGCAGGTTTGGCAGACTCTACGATTAAATTTAGGATTTTCATTATATTGATAATGCCTGGGAGAGTTGTCCATTCGAGCAGCATGTGATACTACATGTGCAATCGACTGTTTTAAACTACTTCCCCCATGGACTTTGGCTAGGATTTTCAGTTGTTCATTCTTGAGACCATCCTCAAATATTTGGACTGCCAATTTTGAGTTTTCTTCTATCAAGAATTCCCTAACCACCGCGTCTGCTGTTATTTCACACGTAGCAGAGTTCAGCGTCCTCAGAGCATTCGCAACTCTATCTCCGTATTCCCGAACGGTTTCTCTGAAGTTTTGTTTCAGGGATATCAACTCATTGTGTGCCGTTGACCGAGATTGCTCCTCTTTATTTTCTGATTCAAGTTTATCCTTTAAATCCTCCCATTTAGCGATTGTGCTATACCTAATCAGATCATAGGCAGGGCCCTCTAATCTATTTTTGACTAGCTCCAAAAATGTTTCATATATCTTCGGGTCTGCCCTTTTTATAGATCTAAACAAAACGTCTCCCCCGGAAATAAATTTATCTAGGTCGCAGGGTTTTCGTCAAAGGTAGGGACGATTCTGAAAACATCAGAAATTCCGACAGAAAGAGCCATTTCAGGGGGGTTATGGTGTATTTGTAGAGAGTGGATTTGTTCTTCCCCCTGCCTAGCCGCCTGTCTCGTGTAATAAGGACTCGTAATATGGAAAACTTTGAAATCAATGTATGGTAAAATCACTTCTTAAAAATACGGTATATAAAAATGGCCTTTCTTTTAGTTATTCAATATATATGGAAAAGAAAGTTAATTTGGTCCCAAAGCTGTAAAGAAAGAAAATTCGGCGAAAAAGAAAAAACGGAAATGTCGTCGAAATACTGAAAAGAGAATATTCGAAGTAATTTCTATCGGAAAAAATTTTTTTTGTAAAAAGGAAAAGTTAAAAGTTCCAAGGTGAAAATATTCGTACGGAAAAATGAAGAGAGAAAAATTGATATTTTGCTAACGATTCTTACTACTAATATATGTGGGCTAACTGTTGATTGATGTGTTGTTCTTTTCGAGATTACCACTTCCTGGATTCCAATAGTGTAGTTTCTTCTTAAAAAAATTTTTTTCTTGAGTTATCGTCTTCTTTTTATATTATTTCCGCTTTTTATATTATTACTGCCAGGCAGACTTCACGCCCTATAGTTGTGTGTTATCCTGGCCTTTTTTTTTTTTTTTTCTTTTTTTTTCGTCGTTTTATGTCTTATATATAATTTTTTTTCAAATCTCTGAGGTTAATTTGGATTTCCTCAGCAGTTGCGTTGACTTCGTACAAGGAACTTTCATCATTTATCCCGCCAGTCGTCGTTAATCGCACTAATCTTCCTCTGGGATCGAGTCCTCCTTCGTGGATCGGTCTTCCTTCGAGGATTGAGTCGTCCTTCGGGGATTGGTCTTCCTTCGAGGATTAAGTCGTCCTTCGGGGATTGGTCTTCCTTCGAGGATTAAGTCGTCCTTCGGGGATTGGTCTTCCTTCGAGGATTAAGTCGTCCTTCGGGGCTTGGTCTTCCTTCGAGGATTAAGTCGTCCTTCGGGGATTTGTCTTCCTTCGGGGATTGAGTCTTCCTTTGGGGAGTCCACCAGTCTTCGTGGATCCCACCGCTGCCACCAGTGTTACGTCTCCAGCGCCGTGCTTCCTCTTTCGAGGGAAGAGCGTGGGGGTTATAATATCTTTTCTTATTTGAAACAATTATAGTTCTTAGTTATTAAATTAATTATAGGTTTTATTTATTTTTATATTTTATTGAACTCAGTTATCTCAAGCTGAGCTCTAACTTGAACTACTTTTACAATATAAATTTTCCTGTTTTTATAGAACATTTTGTTCCAACTAACTGTGTCGTATAAAATGAACAAAACAATCTAGAAGTCTCTGTGACTTAAAATTTTGAATACACTTTGAACGAAAATCAAAGTGGCTATGTTTTGAAATGAAAAATGTGCTTGTTATGAAAAGGGGCATGTTTTTAAATGTGCTGTAAGTGACTGGATATAGAATATTTTGTCTGTTTATTTATGAATTATATTAAATGAGAATGTAAGATATGTGAGGATGTAGTTTTAAAGGTTGTGTTAGAAAGGACATGAGATTAGTGTTAAAGCGAATAAGGGTAGTATTCTGGAATACAACAAAGAAGTGCTTTTGCAAATTTGAATAAAAACTACATATAACGATCCAACCATTTATGCCAATTCGCATCGTGAATCGGTTAATGGTTTCATAAACGACTAAACAATCTCAAACTTACTTTGGAGGATTGGTACTGAAAGCCCTGACATTTTAAAATTGTGATGACCGAGCTTCGGGAAATTCATTCTCGAATTCTCAAAGATCAGTAATTGCTTTGCATATATTGCTGCTGTAATTTAAAGGATGGAACTTAGGGAAACAGCCGAAGATGATATTATAACCCATGTCAGGACACACTATCATCAATTCTGTAACTTCTGTTAATATTCAAACGCTTGAGGACTACTTCAATCGCTATTGGCCGATATCACATAACCTACCATTGAATCTAACAATACATGTCGCAACCACCTCAGAGACTCATCCACTAGGTGGAATAGAGGTTAATATCTTACTTAGAAATATCGCTGATGACATTTTATGGCAAAAGTCCATGGTATTGAAGATCCATAACTTTGTCGAAATATTGTAACGGTGGGTAAGTGAGCCACACCATCTAGTGAAACACGAGAACTTATTCAGGACGCTAATCATTATTATAGTAGTTTTATTGTTCAGTAATACCACCATTAAGTCGTGGGTATGCTTGCGAGCTGTATTTGAGTGCATGGGTACTTTGTAGAGGAGATCTTTTAGCTCTAAAGAGGTAGCACATATTCGACACTCAAGGCACGTTCCAACTATCCGTTACGGCTAGCAAATTCATGTTTTCCTTAGAATGAATGACCGATCCGTTTTTTCCTGCAAACGTTGTGTGTGCACCTTTGTTGTATGGAAATCAACGAGGTGAGTGTTTCCCTAGTCTAGAATTTTGTCCCGATCTCTACTCAGAGAGTCGCTCTTGTTGCATATCAGCTGAGTTTTTAACTAGTCGAACATTCAAAAATGAAATCTTCATGTACTATCGTCGGTACAACTGAGTATGCTGTTACCTGTTGATACTAGCACCTCAGAAACAGAAGTAGGATAGGAGTCAAGACAGGGCTTTAAAGAACTTCGGAATTGATAGAAAAGAGATCCGAAGGTACAACATCTGCAAAAAATTGAATCGATCGGTTTCAAAAGAACGCTTCATCCAGTCGCGAAGTTGTTAGGAGCTTGTTGCGGTTCTAGCAGATGCAGACACAGCTCACAAGCGAATAGTGAAGAAAAGCACCGGAAAAAATATGGAATAAGCAAAAACATCAGAGCCATATATCGTAGCACAATAAATATAGCAATTCCACATCAGTTCAGTGGACTTGAGAATAACGATCAAATTTATACACGCGGCAGTGGACTGATGTGTTGACTTTTGGTTCTACCTTTTAGTGACTCTGACCGTTTTAACGTCGGTTCGTTTTACACGCTCTTCATTATCGTCGCACACGCTATACGTTTACTTAGTCATGCTCTGCGCTAGACGCGGCCAAAAGCCTTGGAAGTATCCAATGCGGGTTAATTTTTTTTTTCAATTTTCATTTTTCCCAACATCTTTTATTTCCGTTATTGTCTGAGATTCTAAATTATATGCTAGACAAAACATGCTTTAATTCTAGCTTAATTATCTTATACTATAACTTACTAGTCCTATGCAGACGCTCTAAGCTAAACATTACATGACTATTGTGTAGTTTGGCTTTCGGCGACAGAATCTTGATGGTGGCTTTAGTTATGAATATTTGTGACAAAGCAAAGTTAGAAAAACTTTGTGCCGATTTTTGTTTTTGGTTTTTTCTTAGAATTTAACTTACTTCTGTTTTTTTTAATTTAAAAGAACTTAATTTAAATCTTATACTACCCTAATTCTAGAAAGGCTAAGTCTGTGATGATGCAGTTATTCTACCGGCATTGGTATTCAGGTCTTTATTTGCCATTCAACCACCAGATCTGTTGGTGCCGTTTAATATTATCGCCCCGGTCTCTGTAGGAGATAGCCATACTGAAGCGCAAGAGCTCTGCTTCGGTGGGCGTGACTTCCCGGTCGTAGCACAATCGCCCGTCTACAGATGGATCAGCGGGATTTCGGATCCATCGCTCCTGACCACGCCCCACCCACCGTCTATATTCTTACAACCCACACACATTCCAATACCCTACCCTTCTATCCTACCACCCTATCCTTTCACCATCCCACCACTCATACTATCATCTATCCACCTTATCCAAATACCCCCACTACCCGGGGTCTCCCTCTCCCTCTTCGTTTACTTAGATAACAAGCCTGGTCGTAACTCAAGGAATTTCGTGCGAACTAAGCTAAATAAATAAGTAAACAATAAGTAAGTAAACCCAGAATCAACTCGCCAAACACACAGTCCGATTCCGGTGTTCGATATAATCTGAGACAAGTTCTAAAACACTTCAGCATTGGTTTGATTAGTGTCATGGAGCATATAACTTTTACCCCGATGTCAAGTTGGGTACTGTGAAATAGCCTTTTTGTCATACCAAACGTTTTCATAGCTTTGGCCAATGCACTCTGTACATGTCTGTTGAAATACAGATATTGATCTAGCCAATCTCTTGGTTTTCAGTTTGCCTCCATGCAGTCCCACGATAATTAACTTTCGCCGGTTTCTTCTTGTGTCGTTCGTGGCTTTATATAACGGGGTTCTAAATAGTATGGCTTCACATTTCTGGAAGTTGATCTTAAGTTTACAGTCGTCGCAATAGCGCTGCACTTTGTTGAAGGTGTAGTAAACTATTTATGATATTAACTTTCGGAGCTGTTCTGTAAATTATGACTGTAAATTATGAGATCGTCTGCGTAGCAATAGCATGCGGAAGTGCATCCAATAAGTTGCTAATGTAAATATTAAGAAGAATCGCAGAAAGTACTATGGCGTTTGCTACGATAATGAAGAACGTGTGATTCGAACTGACGCTATGACGGTTAGAATCACTAAAAATGGAACCAATGTTCAATCAGCCGCGTGTACAAATTCGATTTATAAACTCAAGTACACTCAACTGAAGTGGAATTGTTATGTTATCGCTATGGTATACGGCTCTGATGCTTTGCTTATTCGAATTTCCTTTCGTTTTTTTTTTTTTGGTCTCGGTAGGAAGGTGGAAATCTTTAAAAGATACCTCTGGACCCATCCAGGGGTAGGCCGGGTTTTTACCGACTAAAACCACCTCCCGCCAGGCACATATTCCCGTTGATCCCCGAGGAACTTTCTTTTAGATATTCCATCGAGGGGCGGGTCGGAGTTTACCTGTTACTCCGCTCTTCGCGTCGCAACTGCTGCATAATGTCACATAGAACATAATTTGCTACGGACCATGCCCGTTTTGAACTCAGCGTGTATTCTATTACTCCTCCCGGAGTAACTGCCTGTCTCATATGTTTCTCCAAAATCGTGCGCGCGGTCTCGAATCTCACGCACTCTGTGAGTACGTGTTCCGCATTTTTATTTTGCGTTCGCAATACAAGCAGTATGGGTGATTCATATGTTTATACTTGTGCAAGTATTGCCGAAAGCATCCATGTCGTGATATTAGCTGAGTCAGGTGGTGATTCAGCTCGCCATGTTTCCTTTTTACCCATGTTTCTATATCAGGTATCATGGTGTGGGTCCATCCTTTCGGCGTTCTTCACTATTTGCTTGTATATTGTGTGTGCATCTGTTAGAAACGCCACATTACCGCTCCCTGTTGCAAGCAAGTTCACATTACCACTTTTGACCACGAACCTCCTGTCCTTCAACATATCGTAAAGTACATATAGTAAAGGCTTATATACGCCTCGTCTGGCCAGGTTGTAATATAACCCTTCGATCCAGACGGTAATAAAGGCTCTTTCCAAGTCGATCAGACAGGCATCTGTGCACTGGTTCTTACATTTATTCCAGTATGTGTCGGAGACCAGTTTAGCTGCGGCATGTGTGGTTTCATGATCCGTCTTAAGGCCAATCTAGTTATTCAGAATAGTGTTCTTGTCGTCTACCCATTTTTGCAGAGCTTTGTTAATGGTATTTTCAAATATAATACTTTACTGAGCTTGGGAGTAAACTTATCGAATGCATGTTCATTGGGTTTGTACAGTCTTTGTATGATTGCCCTTTTCCAGCGCGCGGGAAAGTATGCATTATTCAACACGTAGTTAAACAGGACCGTGTATATATCTATTGCCTTTGGGGGGGGGAGGTTCTTGAGTACGATGTTAGGTACTCCATCTATTCTCACTGTCTTTTTGTTTCTCAGTGAGTCGAAGATGCCCTGAATTCTTTCCCTCGTAATTAAAAGGCTATTAGCCGTACCATAGGCACTAATGTCAATTGACAGATTATCGTCACTGAATTTGGCAAAACCGGGATTCTCCGATTGCCAAAGTGAAATTTCATTTCGGTGATTCAATAAAGCTCTGTCCTCCAAGTCGTTGTAAACTGCAGCACACACATTTTAAGGACTATTGCTCGTATTCTATCGGGGCTTTTCTTACAGTCCAGCCCACGGAAAATCTTTGAACAGGACTTGGGCGGAAATTTACATCTGTTATGTAAATGTGTAATTTTCGCGGCTCTAATAAACCGGTGTTTTTTTTTTTGAATTGGTCGAAAAAGAGTTTGTAGAAATATTGGCTTTATATTTTAAATTCGTGGCTAGTGTCCCATTGTCTGCTACTAACTAAGAAAAGAGGACGAACTGAAGTTAATTCTGGGCGTTTGTATCACCATCATCATCATCGGCACTACAACCGGGATCCGGTCAATGCCTTATTTAGCAAGTCTCCAGGCTTGTTAAATTTTCCATAATAATTTATTTTTACGGGCAATGTTATTAGCCTTGCGCGTTTGTATGCGCCAGTCGAAATCATGTTTTATGTTTCAACTGTGTATAATTTAAAAACGTAGAAATGTGTATAAGGAAAGTTTTCTTTATTTATTATAATAATGTTGATGCCCATCACCGAAAAAAGAGAGACCGAGTGTCCACCATGCGCTGTTTTTATACTTCATACTTAACGAACAGTGAAGTTAGCGTTCATGCAGTGTCCGAGACGTCAGCCGCACCATGGTCGGAGTTACACTGAACAGAATTGTTATTCACCATTTAAAATTCCGCTTATTGGTGGGAAAGCTGTGTTACAGCTGGTCGATCCTGACTTAAGACTCGTACTCGAGTCTTTCTGGAATCTTTGGGTATCGCGCGTTGGTGTACAGATGTTCTGATTCCGTTTCGTCTGTTTCGCACTCGGAATGGCTGTCGTCACCAAAAGGACCGCACCAAGTCTTCATCCCGCCTGAACTGTCTATGGACTCGAATTTTTTTTTGGTCCGTTGTGTTCCTGGGGCATCTCTGAAAACATATCGGTCATTTCCCAACACTTTCGCCACGATGTACGGTCCACTATAAATTGGGGCAAGTTTTCGGGACTCGTCGGTTGGTGCAGGCGCCCGTTCTACCAGTGCCAAATCATCTACGTTATATGTAAGACTATGTGGGCCTTATCGAAGCGTTCCTTCTGCTTTTGTTGATCTAACATGATGTTTCCCTGGGCAGCATGTCGCCCCGGTTTCATTTTTCCTTGATCATGGAGTACTTCCTGCTCAAGTTCCAACAATAATTTGTTCCAGCAATTTCCCTTGTCGCATAGGCAAACATTAGTTCAAGTGGAGTCATCCTTGCAGTTGCTCTCCTCGCCGTATTCAGACTCCATTGAATGCTCCTCAACCGCTGGGCCCAATCTCTGCCGGGCACATGATCACACTTGAGAGCCGGTAGTACCCTATGGTTGACCCTCTCCACGTGGTGTCATAATATGCTGTATGCCGTAGGTTTGACAATATTTTGTAAATTCGGTGGCTGTGAATGCTGTACCTCTGTCGGTGATTAAGCATACCGAAGAATTCGCTGACCTGGTTGAGCACGGCTATCACTCTTTTTATATTAATTGTAAGGACAATTTCAAAACCGTGTATTTGTTAAAGTTGTCCACTATAAAGGGTCCGAGATTATCCAAATGTTGAAAGGTACGGATAGAACTCTGGGAGATGAAGCGAATGTCTGCGAGTGGGGACGAGGGGAGGCTTTTGCGTTTTTGTGGCTTTATTGTTAAATAAACTGTGATAAAGGAATCTTTGTTTTTGTAAAATAAATGTCGTTAATTGCTGAGTGCGAAGTGTTGTTTATATTGGTTGCCTTTGTTTTCAATGTGGACTGGTAGAAAAGGAATAAGAAATGGTTCGAGGTCATCAGCGGAACCCTGTGGAGAAACCCCCAGAGAGGCCCCTTTTCTTCAGAGTTAAGTTGCGTCGGAGGGATTCATGATTGACGACCCACTAGCTGGTTAATTGCTTGATTGTGGATGTTGACGCAATGGCGTATCCGAGAGCATAGTGGTTATCGCGATAGACCGTGGCTAACGAGAATACGGGTAATCAGTTTGATTAATTTGTTCGCCTCCTCTAGGTGGACCCACGTGTGAGCGGTTTACAAGAGTGTGCCCGATTTATCTGGGGCTGTATCTCGTGTTGAATCTGTCGTCGAAATCTCACCCAACATAAACTACATGGTCAACAGCGAGTCGATGCCATACCTATTCATCGATGTTTCGTTAGCTCTACAAAAGGATATAGAAGATACGTTGACCACCAGCAGGGGCAGTGTTGTGCGTCGGATGTTTGTTGTGTATGAACCCTTCACAAGTGGTACACGGAGGGTTGTTGCCGTAGGTGCAGATTTCGACGGTTGTCAGGAAACAGGAACTACAACCGGTGCTTAGCATTAATCGTGATAAGAATTAACTTCTAGTTGGTCATGTTACGCACAAAACCTTCCACCCCTGAATACCTACTTCTTTGAAACTAAGCTCCATCATTAATCGCGCATAGATTAAATATCGCGATATCAATTCAATATCAAACAAATTCAACTACACTTTCAATTTGCCCATATTGAATCTAATTTGAATCCAAGACGTGAAAGAACGAACCATATCTTCAACACACAGAGTCCCCTGGATCCAAATCTGTGGACCCGATGACCAACTTTCAAGTAAAGTTGTTGAGAATCATAAATTGCACGTCTGCAATTTCATTATCCTTTAAAGGTTTGTTAACCCAAACCAATTCTTACAAGGAACATCCTTCTCCATTCGCCTGGAACAAACAACTTGCACCATAAAACGAATCGCACGTTTTAGTGCCCAACAACATAGAGGATCATAAATGTGCATTAGCACGATCCTCTGTAGATTTTTCCTTTGTCTTTCCTCACCATTTCCCACAGAAAACATCCTTGACCATTCGCCTAGAACAAATAACTGGCGCCATAAATCGAATCGCACGTTCGTTTTAGCGCCTAATAACATAGAGGATCATTAATGTGCATTAACACGATCCTCTGTTGATTTTTCCTTTGTGTTTCTTCTTTTGAGCCCAAGCCGGGAAAGATAAAGAAAGGAAATAGCAGCTGGCAAAAGGGCCAAGCTGAAAAAAGGACATATCCTTCGATCTGCACGATGAAGGAAAAAAGTCTTCGTTAAACGAGTTGGTTATAGACGATTCGTAGAGAAGCTGAAGGGGTTGGTTTTCGAGACTTGACGGAGGCGGTCATTGGAGATAGTGGTCCGCAGCAGAAATTATCTTCGTTCACATAAAAAATAATATAATGAAAAGAAAGAGCATTAAATTAATCGGTGGTTTAGATTTTGATACCAGAATGAAATCAACTTCAAACAGTAACTCACAATAAGAAAAATTCGTGTAGTTGAATAAGTGGAAAAATCAGTTTTAATTGTGGAACATTGAATTAATCTAATTGTAAAACAAAGTAAATAGAGTTTATATTAATAAGTGTAAAGTCAAGAGTTATATTAGGAACACACTATATTATATGAGAGTTCGGTGGTTCAGATTTTTATATCACACTGAAATCAATTTCAAACCGTGTTTTATTTAAGGTGTGTGTGGTGTGCAAAAAGGTGGTGAACTAAAGTTATTAATAGTCAATCCCATTCAATTGGGGATGTAATAATAGAAACAAAAACCAACAAAATTTTAACAACAACCACAGCCTAGACACTATACAGCAGTTGACGCAACCCACAACCGTGGGCTTGTTGAGGTATAACGGCTTGCAGTGCAAGTTAACACTACCGCGGGCGAATCACAAGGGCGGCAACTGGCGCGGCACAACAACTGGCGCAGCCTAAACCACCGCACAACAATTGGCGCGGCCTCTTGGAGAAGCAATCTTGAATGTTATAATTCTGTTAAACGTTTCCGTAGGATTATATTCTCTACATACTTTTCTCAAGTCCACGACTGCACTTTTAAATCATACTGTTAAAATAACCCGCATCTTATAAACGTCACATACATGGTTTTAAACATACATCATTCAAATGTTGAAACCCCCCACTAAATATTTCAAGTAGAGTTTGTGGCGTTTCTAACAGATACACACACAATACACAAGCATATATACCATAGCGATAACATAACAATTCCACATCATTTGAGTATACTTAGGTTTAGAAGTCGAATTCGTACACGCGGCAGTGGCCTGATGTGTTGAGCATTGGTTCTTTTTTTAGTGATTCTTACCACCATAGCATTGGTTCGAATCACGCGTTCTTCACGATCGTAGCAAACGCTATAAGTTCATTGGCACAACCCCGACATCCAAAATGTCACACCTCCTTACTAACTCAACCATTGAGGCGGCGGTATATAATATATAGTGCTCTGGTATACAATGCTGATGATGTTTTTTAAATAATCTGTTGCTGCTCTGTTCTACGGCATAATCTGTTGGTTGGTATGCCACCGACGAGATACAAGATTATTTGGTTAACGAATATTTATTCGTGACCTATTTACCAACGTCTTCACTATATATTTATTGGGTTAAGTAAAACGTAATCGAGTATCTTTTGTATGCTTTGTAAAGTCATTTGCAATACCTATTGAATAATCTTTCAAAGCCTAATATCTACCAGGAGCACTATAGTGAAAGAATGCGACAAAACTGCAAACTTTGTTAACAGTACACAATCTACATAGACGCCACTGTGCAGACCAGAATTATTTATCGTATTATAAAAAAATTGTGAGATAGCGTTGGGGAGTTAGAGGAAACATCCTCTTTTCTCTTGTACGTCTCGGTCTTCAAATTCAATCAAATTTTTGAAAGTACGTAAAATCTTTTCAGGAAGCGAAATAAATCTACGCTTTGCTAGGTGTGAATCAGATTAATCTATCGCTACACATTGTATAAAACTTCCTGTAAATTCATTGCCGAAACTTCCTAATTCGATTTTGTATTCCTTCCAACCAGCGGCTACTTCATCAGTAGCCCCATTGAACAAGTTCTTGAGTCTTGGGAAGCTCGGAATCGAAGCGCCATTGAATGTTTGTCCAGTGAACGTTGATTTAAATTTAATAGAAATCAAACTTTCCCTTCCACTTTCTTCATACATTAAAATTCCCTACCATTATTTTTTTGGAAAATGGAATTACTTCGTTTTCCTCAATATATGCCAGCAATCGACTGGAATTTAAAATCCCCTCAATGCTCCGTTGCTAATATCTTGTTAAGCGGGAACGGAAACAATAGTCCGAGTCGAGAAATCTCCTGAACATACAATATCAACATATGATACTGAATCAACAGTATCCCACCTGCTTGATGCACCCTCAAAGGCTGTGTTATTGAAGTCCTTAGATGGACATCCTTGCATCATGTATAGTTTCAGAAATGCAGACATTCCGCTTTTGGTAAAATCTATTTACCAGAGCTTTTGTGTTTTCGAACACGTCAGATCGAGGGCACTTGTGCAGCAGTATACCTTTTAATCTAGGCGAACGTTCCTAGTGAGGCACTAGAGAAAAATACGTAAGGATGATGGTGAATGGGAACAGGGGATGAACGTCCTTTAAGGTACTTCCATGTTTTGAATGGTAGGATAGGAGCAAATCTAATTTCCTTTCAATTTCTCACTAAGGTTAACTGGACGGACATCCGGTCATACAAACTAAATTGGCCGTATATGTATTTTGTTTCATACATCAGCAGGCGGCATGTGATGTTGAAAGGAAACCGACATTTATGACGTAAGGCTATCAGGAAGATATTTACGAATGTCCTTTATAGGTTATAAGAATTCTTAGAATGGTAGAGGGTCCAGCAGAGCAACTGGTCTCGATTTAGAAAGGGTATACGAAGAAGGATTTCAGCTCGTGGAGCGATTTCGTATTTTGTATTACAAGATGATGCCGAAATTAAATTCTAATTTGGGTAGATAATAGGGTCGATCAAAGGGTCGATTCGAGGTGGTTATGCTGCCTTGTATGTATACAGCATACCCTTGTTTCGTCTCAAAAAAACAAAACAAAGCAAAGAGGTTTCGTAATCCCAACTGAAAGTGAATGTTCTGGCATATTTCGACAATTCAAAGATTGCGTTAAAAAATGTTCTCGTCTATTGACGTTGAACACGTAATTTTGTAGTAATATGTTTTGAAGTTTGCTAAATGTAAAGTCTATTGGCTAATTTATTTAGATTGATTTAGAGACGAATAAGACAATGAATGGATAGGCTTAAAATAACTGATACTTTCCTGATATGAGGAGAGTTTTTCTCTTAATGAAACATTTGTGGGCAAATCCATGCTATAGCTCAGTGAAAGATCGAAAATATATTGTGACGCATATGACAATCCGTACTAGAATATTCTAGGGAGTCCGAAACAGAGTACTAGAATATTCTATAAAGTAATGGAAAACTGAAGACTAGGAACAGTAGAACATTCAAGGCAATGGAACGGACGGAAGCGAAACGCTGAAACAGTATAAATACGCCGCACACAGAGCGATTGCAGATGAGTATGAAGTAGAAAGTGAAACAAGCGATTGCAGATGAGTAAGAAGTAGAAAGTGAAGCAAGCGATAAGTGCGGTAGTAAGGAGTCATAAGTAAGAAGTAAGCAGTGAAATACGCGATAAGTACGGAAGCGATAAGAAAAGAAATCGTTGTGTACGGTAAAAGTAACGGTTGTATTACGGACTAATAAAGTGTTATATTAATTCAAAAATCAATTTAACGGCTCTTATTTATTTTAAAATAATTAATCCAGCGAACCCTATGCTCGCTACAATATTTTTTTATGCAGAGAGTGAATATGTCTACTTGTGCATTCAGACTTTATTCGGGAAAATAAAACTTGCGATCTGTGTAGCTCGATCTATAATGCACAAAGAGCTTGGTTAACAAAAAAAAAAAAAAAATTGGGAAGCGAGAAATGGGACAGATGTGTCCTTCATCTGGTCTCTAGCTTCTGGTCATCTTACGATAACCAGAATCACCCACATCAGTGAGGATGTTGGGCGCGGCCTCAAGACATCCGAAAAAGAAGGGGGGGGGGGGGGTTGTGGGGGTAGAAGTATAATGCCAACGTATGGCACAGGATTCACTTAAAATCCCCCGCCACTTGTTACTCCGAAAAATTGTTCACAGGAAGAAGGATGAATAAATAAATAAACACAGGAGCTTTTTTGTTGTTTAGTTTTCTTTTCTTTTTTTCTTTTTTTCTTTTTTTCGATAATAATGATATACACTTAGCACACTCTACGGTTAGTTCTAAATATATCTCGATAATTCCACAGATTCCCGTACTTAAATAATATGGTCCGGTGAATTAGGTAACACAGATAATTTTTATATGATTTCTCTCTAATGTGTTTCTGGAGCAAGCGGACTGTTCGACTGCACACGACTTTTTACACTCGGAAATCTTCACTCGACGTGGTGTTGGCTATAGTCCTCGGAGGTTGAATAACGACTGGTGTGAATTAGGGTTGAAATTCATATTTCTTTCTACACACAGGACAACCAAAAGAGACCACGCCCCTGCTCTCTCAACCTCACGCCCGTCAAAGTATGAGTAACTTTTGTTAATAGGGTAATTGACGGATATGAAGAATGAGAGAACAGAAAACATGATATGCTGTGATCTCGGGGTAGCTTTGGTTGTGTGTGTTGGTATCAGATGCAGCTACTGACACGACCTACTGACCCAGTGGTACGGGTATGGTGTAGTTAGAGCGCATTGAACCGTGGAAAGAAATACGAATGAGAGGGAAACAAAGCGGATGGTACTCCCCTGCAAAGAGAGATCGTTGATCGCAAGCGAATGGGTGATCTGAGGGAAAGTCGATAGGACGCCGCTGATGTTTGGGAAATAATTCGCGTGAGAACCAGACTCTAAGACGCTGAAATTACCTCAGCTATATTGCTATGATGCAACAGCGTCGTTCTTTTAGACTTGTTGTTGCTAACCGACATTATGAGATTTCCGATGGGAAACTCATGGTTAGCAAGAATGGAGTTGCCGTATGGCATTTATGTAGCTAAACTCAATGATGCATTATCTGCAAAGGATGATGAGTTTAGCTATACGTCCGTTTGAAATGTTTTACAGGGGAATACATATAAAGGAAATTGGTAAGTATGACGCGCTGAAAGCGGTCGAAATTAGGTGGAAATGTTGGTTGGACTTGTGGGTTGTTTCTCATGTAGAATAGAGAAACCCCCCACAGGGTGGTCGCATGGGCTTCGTGTGGGGCCCCGGGGGTCGATGCCGACGAGACCTCCTTTTCATTTGCTTAGAGGGGTTGCGATCTGCAGTCGCACGCTCGACCAATTCATCTGCGTTGGAGTTGTAAATTCGCAAACCACGGTCAATGGCCATGTGGTGGCTGGTGACAGGTCTCGTCACACCGGAGCTGGGTGACGCGGTGGGTGCTGCGCCTGTTAGCACCCATCCCAATTTAGTAACCTGCGCGACGAGGTCGGAACGTTGGTCCTTCCTTAAACCTTCTAGGATGAGGGTGGGGTATAGGTCTGCCCCAATGATAACGTTCACCTTGTCGGGGGAGTCGATTTTCGGATCGGCAAGCTTCAGATCCGCCATGAACGAGAGATCCTGGGTCACTGGTTGTGATGGTGGCGCGTACACAGAGAGGCGGGATAGGATGAAGCGCCCCAGTGTCCACTGTTTGGTGCCGGAGGTGCAACCTTTGGGCGAGCGACTCCGAGGTGAATGTGGCGCTGAAGCACGGGTTCAGCAGAGCACGGACTTCAATCTTCTGTTGGAGTTCCGACGTCACGATAATAGGAGCGTCGCGAGCAGCGCAGCTTGCTGGGGAGCGGTGTTGATTGTGTGTGCGCAGGCCATTTGTGGGTGTTTGATCGAAGTGGCGGGTACTGCGCTTACTGCTGGCGGTAGTGAGGTCGTCCCGTTGATGGCGGTTGTCCGAACATGCAGCAAGGTGTAATGTCTCTGCTGGCATTGCCGGCACGCCTTGCTGGAGTGGCAGCCGCGCAGCCGGTTGCGATCCAAACTGTTGTAGCACAGGTTTCTTTTGTGTGCGAAGGACTTCCGCCGGCCAGGCGTGAGTGATCGGAAGCCCTCGCAAGCGTAGATAGAGTGTTGGGCCCAGCAGAACGTGCATGGAGCCTGTTGCCTTAGGGGTTCCGGCGGTGTTCTCTGCATCGGGACACGGGGCTTGTTGGTTATTGGGCCGGCGGCATTCTGGCGGGTTGCTTGGTCAGGATTCACTGGTCTGTTGGGCGGTTCCTTTCCCGGTGGTTTGGTGGTGACCGCTGCCGGGTGCACCGGGAGCAGCTCACTAGGATGGGCGCAATTGGCGTCGTTCGCCATTGTTAAGGAAGCTGATGCGAGTGCATACTGATCCTCGAATAGCTTCGTCAGTTCATCGAGGTATACTTTCTCGGTCTCGCCGATATAATCCTCCGCGAAGTACTGGTGTTGTTCATACTCAGGGGCCGCCGTGTAGATGATTGCGTTGTGCCGCCTGACGATGGCTTCCCATTCGGTGTGGAGGTCTCGTTTGGTGGTTTCTATCCTAGTCGGGGTTGGTTAGCCCTTGTCCTGCAGGTTGGGGAAGGTGCGGGAGATGGTGTCCTGTGCCGCGAACTGAGCGGCGATGAGTTCATCATTCACTAGTTCACTAGTCTGTGTTTTCACTCACTGTTTGGTTTCTTCTTTTCTTTATTCCCAGCTTCTTCGCGTTTACCTTTCTTCTTTTTTGCGCCTGTTTGCTTCCTCAATGGCTTGACACAAACGTTCCTCTTCGGCTTTGCGCTGTTGTACAGCTTTGCGCTCTTGTTCAGCTTTGCGCTGTTCTTCAGCAAGACGAAGAGCTTCCTCCTCAAATGTATGCTCCCTTTCAGCTTCTTGACATTTAAGTTCAGCTAAACGTTCTGTTTCTAAACGTTGACGTTCCAGTTCAGCTTATACTCTCGCAAGTCCTCGGCGTTCGGCCAATTCAGCCTTTGCTTCTTCTTCAGTTTTGAATTTCGACTTAGGTATCATTGATGCCGGCATTTCGCTTGAGTTAACTTCCTGTTTCTCTAAAAATATTTTCACTGAACTATCTTTACTGTTGTCGTGTAGTTCGCGTGTTAATTCTTTTTCACTTCCTTGATCAGTTCTCTCTTCGGTGCTATCAGTATGAATTCGTTTCGAATTAACTGTAGCAATTGTCGATTTAGTTTCAGTATCTATATCTGAAGGTGAACTATCTGTAGTATATTGTTGAATATCAGTTAAGTCTTCTATCTGCACAACATTTAAAGCGTTCTTCTTATCTTTGTTTTAAGATTATCAATAATCAGAGATTGAGTCATCACGTCTTTGGATTTATCTCTTAGGTTTTCTGAAGAAGATGTATTATGCGATGAAGCTCGAGAATTCTGAACCTTGGGTTGATTCGTATCCTTCCTTAATGGGGTTGATCTTTCACAACTAGACACACGTGGTGATGGTGTTGAAGTAGTTAGAAGGTTTAGGCGCTTTGGAGTTGAAGAAGTCTTACTCTTCACAGGTATCCTGTGCTGCGAACTTGGCGGCGATGGTGTGCATCCACACGTCGCTGGATGATGCGCCATTATTTTTTTCGGCGAATCGCTGACTTCCAATTACGAAGTCACGAACATGCAAACAAACTAGCTACACTGGTCAAGAATGTCTAACTTTTATTTTCATTTAACTTAGTAAAGCAAGTAAATTGATCCTATTTTAGGGAGCTTGGTACACTCCCGACGAAGAGTTGGCAGAGACTGTCTAGAAGCCGTTGGTCATATTTGAAATGGGTGCGATGGCGTCCGTAGGCGATGACACTTTGTCAGCTGGCTGCTGACAAGCGTGTGGTGAGTATGTGGCGGTTCCGCCAAACCCCACTGTCTACTTACCCCGTAACTACAGCCCAACCTTTATAGTTGTCCGCTAATGCAATCGCATTAGCACCTGTAAATGCTTCACGCATCAAGTATCTAATGTATTTAGCTAAAAGCACCTGGAAGAGAATTCTAACCTTCATTCATTAATTCGAATTCAGAATTACCTACAAGAATTCTGTCCAAACTTCATAAATCCCAAGTCCAATTCGGCACCTTCGGTTGCCAAGCAAATCCCAATCTTATCATACGCATTTTCCCTAGACGAATTCCTGAAAACGAAACAATTTGGTTTACATATAATGTAACAATCATAACAGGGATAATAAACATTGCGTCGCCTATTCCCAGCCTCATCAAATGTACAATAAATCCCTTTACATACATATTGGCTGGCAACCTTTTCTCCCTACTATAAACAATCCAACGCAGCTGCACACAATTAACGCAAACGACACTGAAACCCCAACCTATAGCATAGGCAAATGCACACAGGAATTGTATACATAGCCTTGGTAGCGATGCCATAAACACCAATTCTTTGTGAATATGCTAAAACCAATTAGCACTATGTCTACCAGCATTGCAGTCTATCAATACAGCTGCATGGAACATCAAGACACTGATCTATACGATCCCTTTGTCCTACAATATTTCTGGATCTGCTTTCCATGACCTCGCGGCATGAGCAAACAGAAATCCATTACTAACCAATGAGATACGGCTTGTTTATTTAGCCGAACTCACATCTCATTGATGCACATTATTCCCTTTCTTTGTTTTCAGATTCGTTCTCATGGCCTTGTCCCATGAAAGAACCAATGTTCACACATACATGTGTACCACTTCGATCTTCTCTATGAGATCTGGTTAACTACCCCCAAAGAGAGACTTCACGTTTCTCTTGGGATAGAAAATGCATCCTCAAATTAAGAGAGCCAGTACCACTGGCCGGATTTCCTTTGCCAGCGAATTGATATCACTGAGTTCTATTACATCCACCGACCGAGCCGGTCGTGTCACTTCCGCTCCCCGGTGCGCACGGGGACGCGAATACACCGCGAGTCGAGTAAGCGCGCTAAAAGTAAAAAGTCATACAAGTAGTGCATACCAGCCTTATATTATTTTTCTTTCTGCATACGGTTCATCTTCTGAGTAATTAAAATCAGTTTGCTTTAAACAAAATAAATACCGAAAAATATGTCGTGAATAAAAGTAACCATTTAATTAATAAACTAACTCGAGTGTTTTTCATTTAACTATCTTGTGGCGGAGTTTTACTCCTTGTGTTTGTGAACAGTTTGCGGAAGGATCGATGGTGTCTATTGTTCCTCATTCTTCGATTCGCGGATGAACTCAGTTTCTTTTGGTGCCCGGAGAATTCTAATTTATGATGGAGGAAAGAAGAGAATCAGCGCCGTACGTCGGTGCACAATGCTGCTTCCCCACAAGTATGTTGGTCGGGGAGTGTACTAGACGGTGAACGTGCTAGATTCTCCCCGCTGTATTTAGTTGCAAATCCGCAACAATTATATTGGGTATTTATTTTGATAGAGGAATAGTAAAGCTTTGCAAGGCACAATATTCTTAATGTACTCGCTATTCTAGGCTTTTTTATGGTTACGTCGAAGGATGTGTAATCTTCTAAAGATATCGCGGCCAAGCCTATGGAATGCGTAATTTACAGATTTCTGTCAAAGCACAAACACACCCACACTAAAACACACCCTTGCATCTCTTACCACTCTCCCTGTGCGTTTGAGTTTGTGTTTTTCTTCGCGGGACTGGTTAGCTCTTTAAGCTGGTCTCCTGTTGCTTTCTATGACTTCGTCTCCTACTCTTTCGAATTTGCGCAGATTATTCTGTACTAGATTATTAGAGTACAGATTTCCGTTCAACACTACTCTGACTGTATCATGTAGTCTACGAGGTGCCTCGGCCCCGGGGAGTTGGTCCTACACTGAGCAAAACGACTACATACAAAAATCGCATATACAGCATCCTCTTTTCACTGTTCGCATTGTGGAGACAGCGGTTTAGGTGTTTTCGATATATACGAGGGTTGCCTCTTATGTTTCGGGATTTGGCAACCCTAGCGTTGCAATCCGGCAATTGACAGCTCTGTCATAAAGTTGGACATTTTTGAGGTTATACGCACTCAGAACGTTTTGACATACGAGCGCTATTTGTGTTGTTTACAGTAACTTAAAAGATTCATCTCGGCCCAAAAATGGAATTAAATCGTCAACATTTTCGTGCGATTATTTTTTACAATAATCGCACGTGGATTAACTCAGCAACAGTGCATGGATGAACTTAATTCAATTTTTGGCGATGAAGCTCCATCAAGGACCAGTGTTTATCGATGGTATGGTGAATTCAATCGTGGTCGTAGTTCACTCCAAGATGAATTTCGTGAAGGTCGTTCAAAATCAGTTGTTGTTCCGAAAACCATTGATGCTGTGCGCGAACTGATATTGGAAGATCGTCATGTGACCTATCGTGAGATTGAGACAACCATAGGCGTTAGTGGGACCAGCATACATTCAATATTGCATAAACATTTGACTGTCAAAAAAATTTGTTCGCGTTGGATCCCACACAATTTGTCAATCGCCCAAAAAAAGGCTCGTGTCAATAGGTCGAAAGAAATGCTTAAAAAATACGGTCGCGGTGCTTCGAAACACGTCTATGACATCGTGACAGGTGATGAATCGTGGATTTACGCGTATGAGCCCGAAAGTAAACAGCAGTCGACTGTCTGGGTGTTTCAAGATGAGCCAAATCCAACAAAAGTTGTTCGCGCACGAAGCACTTCCAAGCAAATGGTCGCCTGTTTTTTCGGAAAAACTGGACATGTCGCAACCGTACCCCTAGAACAACGCACAACAGTCAATTCTGAGTGGTACACAACCATTTGTTTGCCAGTTGTCTTCCAAGAAATCAGGAAAACCAACCGCCGAAGACGGATCACTCTTCACCACGACAATGCGAGCTCTCACACATCGGCTGCGACAACTGCATTTTTTAGCACCCAAAACATCGATTTGATGGGTCATCCGCCGTATAGTCCTGACTTGGCACCGAATGACTTCTTTTTATTCCCGTACGTAAAAAACAAACTGAGAGGTCAACGTTTTTCGACACCTGAAGAAGCGGTTGCTGAATTCAGAATGCATGTGTTGGAGATACCTCAATCAGAGTGGCAAAAGTGCTTCGACAATTGGTTCAAACGCATGCAAACGTGTATAGATCTTCATGGGGAATATTCTGAAAAACAATAAAGTGATTTTCGATGATCAATATTTGTTTTTGTTCTCTAATCCCGAAATATAAAAGGCAACCCTCGTATCGTGCCCCGACAAGAACCGCGCTAGGTGACAATTAAAGTTCCCATGTGAGCGACTTAGCCAAACTCCGGCAGACGGGATGAGTTTAAAGGTTAATCTGCCCTTTACGTTCGTGTTTGACCTGGGCTGCCATACAGCAACAGAAGCTTCTCTTTTTTTTTTGTTTTATAGTCACTATTTCATCGGCCACTTCATCCCTTGTGGCGCTTCTTTTATAGGTCTGAAGTTTGAACGTCTGTGGATAGTAACTCGACTAAACAACGGCTGCTTCGTCGGAGCTCGTGTCGAAACCGCATATAGTCCTTAATACCAAAGTCTGTGTGCTGCTCTCGTCATTTTTCTCAGCTTTTGTGTTTGTAGAGCTTCTGCCCACCTTGGCGCGGCATAGACTAGTACTGATGTGATACTTAAAAAACGAGATAGAGAATAATGTCTTATGAAACTACTGAGTTATCAAACATCACTCGTAAATAAATCGATTTGAGGTCGGGAGGGATTTTTAATAAACTAATATTCGATCACCTTTCGAATTCACATCGCGAAGAATTCTCCAGATAAATACCATTTGCTGTCCCTGACCTCCTTGACATAAGACTACATCCACATTACAAAAACGCTAATAAAAGAAGTAAATATAAATGAATTTCGATTCAGCAGTTACATTATTGTAAAAACCTCCTCCTACAAGTGCGGGAATGAAAGTGGTCTGCCCCAAAAACTGACAACCTCAAAAAGCTTGTGTCATAAGAGATCTATAGCGTTTGTGACCATAGTGAAGAACGTGTGATTCGAACCGACGCTATAACATTTAGAATAACTAAAAGACTGTTAGAAATGCCACGAACACGGTTTACAATTTCCCATAAAATACAACTCACATCCTGGTGTTGATTTTTATACATGCCAACCAAATTGAATTATATACCCCAAACCTTTCCCTTTTTTGGCAAACACCTCGAAACCTAGAGTTTTCCTTTTTAAAAAACGGGTGCAGTCTCCACATCCTCGCGCACACACTGGCATTTTTCCCAATGCAATTAGAACGTATTGCTCCATAATTGGCATAGTGTACTTCAGAAAAATGTGCTTCATTGTCCCTGGCATTTGATAAATTACGTGACTAGCTCAACACGTCGGGTTCAGAATTAATTGCTTATTTGTGTATAGCATCGTGTTTTATGCAGGGCAATGCATCAACCTAAAATCTCCTTTATTCAAAGGTTGAACATATAACAAGGCAACCACCAAACACGAATTTTCGATGCTCTGAGTGGAGGAATTTTAATAAATTCTCCTTACTATAAGAGTAGCAACACATGTTGCAAGTGTGTAAAATACAAGACCCATACACAAAACTACAATGACTGGGGTGAACAAATTAAAAAAACCATTCAACAATAATTTATAGCTATGAGGGTTGTTTATACCCCAGGAGTCTCGAATGTGCTAACGACAGCATTGGTCTAAGTTTGCATTTTTGGATATACAAGCTGAAAACGATTTTTAAAAACGAAGCATTTAAAATGCAAAAACCAAAAAGACTGCAATACAGAGAGCTACTCTTTTGCTATTTTCAGGATCTAAAAGGATAATTAATAGAGGAAAGAAGTGGTGAGTGGAAAAAACAAGAGACGGATGGAAAAGTAATAAGTGAGTGCTAATGGACTTTTGGTTTGCCAGGCTACGTTCCGAAGTACACATCTTGTTAGGGTATCATCAAATATGTCCGGCGAATATCGTTAGCCATAACAACGAAGTGAATCAGAAAACTTATCAAGCACCAAATACGTGTATATCCGAAGATTGAAAGGTGTGGTAGATCTCGAACACGATTTGTTGCCACATAACAGAAATTTCACATCGGGGTAATAGTTTAAGGATGGTGTCTAGCGAGTGGGGGTCAATTGTGATTGTGGTTTTAAAACGTGTTCACACTAGAGACATTCAATGTGAAATCGAAGCGACGTAGAAAGTACACATGTTGTTCATTTTGTGAGATTGAAGTGTGGCGTTTCCAACAGATACACACGAACATGCAAATCGTAGTGAAGAACACAGCACGAAAGAGAATCGAAAAATTCAATCACAGTTTATCAGAATATATTTATCTTAGACAGGCGATATGAGAACATTATATTTTATAAGCTTAACAACTAACCTAAAACTAAGGTATATCAATCTTAACAAAGTGGACAAAAGGCGATGTAAGAGCCAGGACAACGAAGATATACCGGCGATGAAAACGAGGAAGATTAAGATTTAAGTAGGAGGATGACTGAGGATTGGGTTTGTGTGTGAAGGAGGAATAAGGACGTACTAGTAAGGAGACGGAGTTTGAGGCCAGAAGAGGTGAGATGGAAGTCAAAGGAGGTGGGGTAAGTTTCATTCATGAAATGGTACGTCGCAGCGAAGCTTGTTCCAAAATAACTGAAGTTTTTGTAAAAAGGGTATTGAAAACCAGTCAGCGCCCGAAACGCTATATTTTCTCGACCGAGTACTTCAGCCAATATTTAATGAGGACAGAAGTCCCGTTTATTTAGCTTACTACAAGCGATACATGTGGCTCAAGGCTAATAACGTTGCGTGAAAACAAATTATTATGGAAAATTTAACAACCTTCGGGACTTGCTAAATAAGCCCAAGACCGGATCCCGGTTGTAGTGCCGATGATGATGATGACAAGCGGGAAGGGGGCGTTTGCGGGAAAATCAATAGAGTTATTTGGTGGCAATTCGGGGCGCGATATCGGCCCTATAGGTTCTTCTCTCCCGAGAGAAGTATATTAAGAAGGGAGAATCTGAATCTGACACGATAGGTTCGAAGGCAGGTTGTGAAGAGGCCGCTGAAGACTTCCGAATTTTTTGTTAAAGCAGTCTACTACAGCGTTAGGATCTATTCAGTCCCACAAATTATTCTGTTTGAAGGCAGGTTGTGAAGAGACCGCTGAAGACTTCCGGCTTTTTTGTTTTCTATTTTTTTTTTAATTCTAAACACCATAAAATTATTTTCTATTTTCTATATAATATAAATATACAATACGAAAGCATAATTCTAACACAGTACCTTTTAAACGGCAGTGGGAAAGTTTTCATACTCTTGGAGTAGACTAAAGGACTTTTGACTACTGTTGGTCTTTTCCTTTTTTATTTCTTTACAGTTTTCTTCTTAGCATCGAAGAAGAAACGGTAAGAAGTTTTTCCCTTATCGGTTGATCAGAGTTTTCGACTTAATAACTAATTTACTTGGGTTCGATGAAAATCTCTTCTCCTTACTATTCCCCCTTGTTTTACTTTTGTTTGGGAAGATGAATTTACTCAAAGAATATTTAACACGCGAATCGAATAATTAAAGCGCGCGAAAGTTAATATCCAATTATAATAACCCGAAACTAATAGCAACGAACGTCACAATTGGGTTGAAGGATATCTTAGATTTCGTACCGGTGTCCAACGGTAACCCGGACGAATTGGATAATTTTGTTTCTTGCGTGGATATTATTTTTTCCCAGGCACAGGACGACAGCCAACAGTAATTTTGTTGCATGATAATGCTCCGAGTCATGCAGCAAAATCCGTCAAAGAAACAATAAAAGCTATCGGCTGGGAAGTGTTACCCCACCCGCCATATTCACCAGACTTGGCTCCTTCGGACTACCATTTGTTTTCATCGATGGGACGCGCATTGGCTGAGCAGCATTTCAATTCCTACGAAGAAGTCGAAAATTGGGTCTCCGAATGGTTTGCCTCAAAAGACGACCGGTTTTATTGGCGTGGTATCCACAAATTGCCAGAAAGGTGGTCGAAATGTGTACAAGGCAATGGCCAATACTTCGAATAAAATGTTTTTTACATTTAAAAAAAAAAGTTTTTACTTAAAAAAAAACGCCCACTTCATATAGGTACAGCGGTAGAAGTAGCACATGCGGCCACTTCATGACGTTTCCAGACTGTCTGTTGACATCGGTCTCTGCGTCAAACTGTTTGGTTTCGTCTTCCAGTATATAATCGAGCAGTTCTGCATCGAGGTCCTTCTCTTTCCCCCTTTTTTCTGGATTTTCTTCGCCAATTTGCCAGTGATGAATCCCCTGTGTGGTAATATTTCGTACATCACGGTTTGGTGGTCACTATGGGTGTAGGTGTTGAAAACTCGCCACTCCATACTTCTTGCCAACATAGACCTGGCAAATGTGATGTCGATTTTGGACCGTTTATGAAGGTGTCAATAGCACCATCATTAAGTAACACCACATTTAGGACTGCGAAGGCTTCGAGTAGTGCCTGGTATTGGGTTGTGAGGGCGGCGTAGTGGATGTGCCCGGCCTCTTTAGTGGGAGCTCCCCGATGAGCCGATCTCCTAACGGAAGTTCCTTGGATGTACTGCTTGTTTCCGGTGGTAGTTCGCCAGGGCGAATGGATTTCCTTGTTAGCGGTTGTGCCGGCAGCGTTGCCAATCTTGGGGAGATGGATCAATGGTTGATACGTAAGCGTACCCGCAATCGTTTTTCACCCCTGGTTGGGTAGGCCCACCTGGGCGGCTCCCGGTGGCTGGTATACGGCTGACGGGGTGTAGGAGCAGAGTGCCCACCTTTCTTCTTCTTCAGCGGATGGGCCGCACTGTCGACCATTGCTCCTTGAGATTGAGGATGTCCCTAAGAGATGATGGTCGCCCTGCGTAGCTGTGATGCCAACAGTCTTGGTCGTATTTGTGGAGCGAATCAACTGCTCATGACTGCTCAACGGGAGAAGGTACCCACAATAATCCAAGAAATCACAATAAACGAAAAGGCAACTCTCTATTTTCTAATACTCAGCTTTTAATGATTTAATTTCGCTGGGAATTATTTTACTTTGTTCGGCCGTAACTTGGTTTTATATTTGGTCTTCTGGATTTAGCTCATGCGCGACCTTGCCTCTGGGATCCTACTGATCTCGAAATCGAAAATTACTGCCCTTTTATTCTTTTTTACGTTGAGATTTGTTAACGATTTTAATGTAAAAATTCCAAGAAGCATACACAAGATTTTGTGTGCTTCAATTGGAATTGTGTTCTGGGAATTGGTTAAAGGTTTGGTTGGATAGGTTCCTAGAAGGGAAATCATGAAATGCGTTTTGAATTAAGCATTTCATGATGTCAGGATTTTGGGAATTGTGTCAATGTGCGACGAATTAACTTTTGGTTGAATTCGTTGCTCATGTGAATCAATATGGAATTTGGATGTAGGTTAATGGGAAATTGAATCAATGTGCAACAAATTAACTTTTGGTTGAATTTATCGCTCATGTGATTCAATATGGAATTTGGATGTAGGTTAATGGGAAATATTGGGGATTTGGATGGGGGTAGTGATTTAGAATCGCTACACTGGCCTCTACTGTTGGTCCTTGTGCTTACCCATTCTACTGTCCAAGCGTTGAAATCTCCAGGAATTATAAAAGGGTTTGGCGGGTTTGTTGTCGAAGTGTTCCGCCGAACACTGTCCACGCACCAAAAGGAATACCTGGAACGCGGAGCGAATTCAATTGCACAAAATAAAACACGAAAAGAATTGTCTTTATTTTTGAATTTTATTTTTGTTTTTTTATTGTTGTTTTAGAGTTCGCACACTTTTGATTTATCGCTTATCTTAGGTTGCACCGTTTTGAAACTACCTTGAATCACACATTCGACGTCATTTCTTTTTTTTTTATTATTTTCGCGATATCGCAGCGTGGATCGACCTCCTTATTGGGTTCTCAGATGCCTGCTCGAAGTAGACTGAAAAATTCTCATCCCCATTTCGAATATTCCATCCCCTCATCTGTAAAAGAAAATTTTTCATCCGATCTGAAAAGAAAATTTCCCATCATAATGATCATTCTCCTTTCCGTTTCCTTTATCGGAATCTTGTTCCTTTGCTTGAACGATCGATCGTACCGCCGCTTATTTTTCGATCTTTTCTTGGGGTTTGTTTGTGTTTCCCATCTGGCTTACGACAACCAGGGTTCTCGTGCGCTTCAGATGGGTACAAAAGAACCGTGGGATTGGTATTGCTTTTGTTTGCAGTTCCAACTCATAAACGTCTAGCTTGAGATCTCCGCTAAGATGTTTATGATTGCATGAACTGTTGGTCGGAGCGAATCGCCATCCTTTGTTCGCACAAGTGCGCCTTTAGAGTTTTGGGTCATGCAATATCTCCTCTAGTAGCTAATTGCTATTAGCTACTAGAGGAGATATTCGTTGTTCGGCTTGTTTACCGAAAATTGCGTTTAATGGGTGCAATGCATTGATGCCTTGAATGGGTGCGTTGGCTTGGATGGTTTGAATTCAATATTAGAAACTTTTGAACGTTTAGTTCGATTAATTTTTACTATTGAATTCGATGTTGGTGTACGTAATGTTACCTTTTGTTTCAGGTGGGAGTAAGGACTTTTAGGACACGCGTAATGGATACAGGTGAGTATGTTCCTTGGTGGAAAGGACATCTCAACCTATAGTGGTTTGTGTGGTTCGTAGAACCGCCACAGGGCTTTTATCTCTAGCTTCTTGTATTACACTGTTCAAAAACACTTGAATTTTTCTGTTTCCCATCTTAGTGAAACGTAACAACAGTAGAAATGAATCCCTCTGATTTTAGCATAGGCGCGCTGGACACTTTTGCGTTCCATGGGGGAATTTCCTGTTGTCCAGATGGCCGCTGTTCCACTGCCGTCTTCTCCCATGAAATTGTACCAGTGCCAGGCATCCTGTACGGCTCATTGATGAGTTCCACGTCTGTACCATATTCCTTACCCGTTTGGGAAAGGAGATCTTGTGCGGCGTCGCAGGTGTAAGTTAATTTGAATGCACTTAAACCTGTCCATTTTTATTCAGGAGATTGGACATCGCATTTTTAAATGTTCGGCGTTTGTAACTTCCTGTTGAGTGGTGGTTACCGCCTTCGCCCCCTGATTCGCAGAATAAACATTTTACAGCCCATTGATTTGTGGCCTTTATCACCACATTTCAAACAGTTTTCCGAACGATCTGCTTCGGATTTGCAGGATTTCGCCACATGTCTGTATTGCCAACATCTGAAACATCATGTGGGTGCGATGTGTTCTCGTTGTCTGCATCTCACTCATCTAACCCGTAGGTAACCTGTAGCCTGCAACATGCTAGCCTTTTCTCTTGGTAAGCGGATCATGGCAGCCTGCGTGCCATCTGGATTCCTTCTTAAACTCTTTACCGCTTTTGGGAGCACGTTCCCATCGTGGTAACCTCATCTAAATCACGACACTCGACAGTCATTTCCTGTGACACTGTTTTCACACCAGCATTTTTTTTAATGCTTTGTTGTACCTATGCTCTCAGTGTCTCGGTGGTGGCCTCTGGTCGGGGTTTCAGTTGTAGCAGTAATCCCCCTTTTGCTGTCTTTCGGACTTTATTCACGTTATTTCCGAGTTTACTTAGTGTGGCCTTGGCCTTCATGAACCTCAATATATCTGCATATGTTTTTCCCCCGGTCTTGGAGATCATTATAGCGTCCGGACGTGGCTTCTTTTTTTTATAATGTTTGCTTTCCTCGTATCGTTTTTTGGAGCCTCTTCAACCTCCAACCTCGCAGCCCTCTTCTTTTCTTTCTAGGCAATTGTAAACCAATTGTAATTGGGAGAATCGTCATTTATCTGCCCCAGGACCCCGCTTACGTCTATTTACGACAAAACGTAGCGACGGCTATCTGTTTGTTGTTGCTCTTGAGGAAGATTACAAATTTATACAATATGTGTGTATTTTAAGAAATGAAATTAATGACTAAAAAGTTAATGAGTGTAAGAAAAAAGAAAGTACGGCCGAGCAACGGGGCGTTAAGCACAGTGCGGATGAAAATATCATTTTTCTTCCTTGCCACAATTTCAAAACCAGCTGGTATGAAATTAATATATTTTCGTTTTGGTATTGTTCATCGAAGCGAAGTTAAATTGAGGACGATGGGGTCACAAGAGTTCATAAAATTCTAATGATTCACAAACGACCATTATGATTCCTGCTCAATGACCTGTGAACGCTTCCACCTTTTTAATAAGTAACAGAACACCCACTTCACGCCTGCGGTTATAGGTACATGGTTTGTTTTTGATTTTGAATTTTCACTCTCACTCAAACATTAGCCATAAAGTCAACACCATTCTCAAAGATTAGCGTATAGTATTGACCAATCGAAGTGACCCCTAAAACAGACTCCAAGTGAATTTGTAGATGTCTCGATAAAATCTTTATTATTCGTCAATCTTAATACTTTTTTATTGTTGCAATTCTTATTCAAGTTGGCTTAATCACAACTGTTGCTGGATGTTTCATTGTATACATACACGTCCCGAATGGGAAGCACGTTATTGATCTGCACAAGGATATCCGTAATGTTTTTTAAGGAGAGAGATAAACTTTTTATTGCTCGGCGTGTTCCCGATAGCAAACATATTGCGTTTACGTTTGTAAGGGCTGAATTGCCGTGCACAATAAATGCAAAAGAATTCGATACGAATAATTTTGTGAATGGCTGACATTTTTCCGAATACTGTACTTTATATGGCATGTGTTTTAGGACCTGTATACTTGTGCCAACATATTTAATGGCTATGGTGATTTCAATTTTATTTTTATGTGAATTTCGCAAATAATTGATATACCACTTTAAGGATATTTATTGCTGGAATCCGGTGGGTCGAAGGGATTCTTTATAGTAGTGGGTGTGAATCACTCTCGCTTGGTAATTTATTAATGCGACCAGAATTTTGAAGATGGCAAAGGCCGAGCTTTTACATTTGGCGCGTGGGATTTAAATTTGGTTAGACGTTTATCGCATACATTCACCAGTAAGGGATAATTTAAGAGAGTGTTTAAGGTGTTCTTTAGTTTCTTAATTTGGTGGGAGCAGAAGCCTCATATATTTAGCTTAATAGAAGTGATACAAAAACTTAAGAGCTAACTTAAAACGAAAGTATAATAAAAAAACGGGAAAAACAGGTTTTTTTTTAACTTAACTGGGTGGACAAAAATGTGTGTAGGAGGTAGAAGTTTATTTAATTTAGTGGGGTAAGAGCCTCTTTTGTTCGCTTACTACAAGCCCTAAATTCCATTTTATAAAATTTAGAATGCTTATAAAACTTCTAAATAACTTGACTAATTTAGCCTAAGAGAGAAAGGAAAAGGAAAAGTGACGGCTTCAACTTTCAATTTAACATGATCGTTGAAACTCCGATAAGACGGGGAAAGACCGTGGATAAGACGAGGAAACTCAGATTTATAAGAGAATCTGGTCGACGTATTGTGGCGGTTCCGCCAAACCCCACTGTTACTTACCTGAAGAACCCGCATAACTTCGACCCAACCTCATAAGTTTCGCGGTGTTTTCCCTTTTTTACTGCCCAACGACAAAAAGGAAAGTAATACGATTTATTTTTAGAAAGGTGCCCGATGATTTTAATTGTCATTGCCTTGCATCGGTTTAAAACCCCTTAATTTTCCTTTTAATACATAAACATGTATAGATACAATTAATTAAATGTGACAGAAACAACACAATCGAAATTAACGAGGGGACATACATTAATTAATTGTAAATATGAAGATAAGGAATTGAAACACAACTATTTAAATATTTTTGTGGCTTTAATGTAATTAAATCATTGAATGAATTGTAACAGAGTTCCATGTGACTCCATCAAATACAGTCCTGTTCAGCTTACATAAATCATGATATTGTTTTTTTGTCATCATCATCATCATCATCATCATCATCGGGACTACAACCGGGATCCGGTCATGGCCTTATATAGCAAGTCTCTCCATCGGTATCCGATCCATTTCCGAGACTTGTTAAATTTTCCACAATCATTTGTTTTTCTGGGCAAGGTTATTATATTTTTTCATACATACATAAAATTATAAAACGTAAACAAGCGAACAGGACCCAATACCATAATTAAATAAACGGTAATCTGAATGGTAAAAATATTTTTATATTCCCCTTTTTATTTTCCTAAATTGCCTTTCTTTCGTCCAATTTGATATTTCGCGTATTAAATATTCGGTAAATCCAATTGAATTAAAACGGTTGCTGCAAATTTTATACATTTTATACAAGCAAAGATTATAAATATTGTAAGCCCTTTCAGGGTATTTAGCAGTGCACAACCATTCTAATAAACTGCTCAACTTCTCTAGATTCTTTTCGACATGTTTCACCTCTGCGCCTCCACTCAACTTCACGCAACCCCATTTAATCCCTTGCCCCACACGCCACAACCCAATTTCGGTCCTTCTCAACATTTTGGCGCATCAATGCCCATTATCCAATTTCACGCGACTCCGCTCGCCTATGCTCGTTCTTATTCTACTCGATACCATCAACCTCAGCTCCTCACTGAACCACAGCTACTGCGCGTAGCAAAACTACCAGTAGGATGCTCAACCCCCTTAATTCCGGCTCCTCACTATACATTAGCTACTACGCGTAGCAAACAATTAGTAGGATGCCCAGTTCACCTCACACTCTACCTTCTTTCCGCCTCTTAATAATTCCCCCAATGCCGGCTCCTCACGTAATCACAGCTACCCCGCGTAGCAATCAACTGTTAGGGTGCCCGGTTCCACTTCTCTTGCTCTTATGTACGGATCCTTCCTCCTAGGGACTTCCGATGTCCCCCAAGCCAGCACGGTCCAATTTAAGCGGTAACCATGGGCAAAACACGGCCCACAACGCCGTCCCCATATCTCAGGTGCATCACACTTCGGAGCGCGCATCATTTCCCTAGGGCGCCCTGCGGTTGGACACAACCAACCACCCACCAGGAGCCCCTAAGCTAAGTCGCCCAAATTTAACCAATCGCGACTGGCCGGCACCCCCTCACAACCTGCCGTTCGGACGAGGTCGTAGCTGCCGTATATCAAGCGCCGTAGTCGACACCGGTGCCGATATGCGGGTCCTCCCTCGATCGGTAAGCCGCGTAACTGAGTGCCCGCACCTTTACCAGTCCCAGCGGCAAACAATTCGCTATACAAACGTATGGACGAAAGACAGTGACTCGGGACTCGGTTTCCTCAAGTTATCCACTGACACTTCGTTGCACGATGTCAGTGAGTCACAATAGGCCTCATCTCCTGGCAATTTGTCGTACGATGCCAGCGAGCCCCTATGGGATTTGACCTATTAGATAGGTACAACCTGTTGGCAGATACCGCCAACAACAGGTTAACACCCACAGCCCCCCCATCTGCATCTTCCCGCTAACGCTACTTCGTCACTGCGGACGCGAGCAGATTCTCGATAGGTTCCGAGCTACTCGGCCGATAACCCTATTGGCCCAAGTGACCCACAACAGGCCAATGGACCACGTCGTACACCCTTGACGGCATCAAGCGGTAACATGCGCGTCCACCTTATATATCGACACAGGCCCAAACTATAACCAGGAACTTGTCAACACGACAATTCCCCAAACAAATTTGCAGCGCCTCCCGAGGTACGCAGGGCCACCTCGTTTCCAAGCGTTCACCCCTCCCCCCAGCACCGTACCACCCATTCGAGCACCCCTTCAGCCCTACCTGTTTTTCGTCACTACGTCACGGGGGGGGGGGGGGGGGGGGGTACGGTAGCGGTTCCGCCAAACCCCGCAGTTACTTACCAGAAGAACCCCCATAACTTCGACCCAACCTTATAAGTTTCGCTAATGCAATCGCATTACAACCTTAAATGATTCACGCATCAAATAAATCAAATTTATATAACCTAATCGTCCCTGTTAAAGAACTCCTACCTTTTCATGCATCTCTTCGCATACAAATTCCCTACAAGAATTCTTTCCATTATACAGGTGCATAAAACCATAACCTATTCGGTACCTTCGGTTGCCAAGCAAATTCCAACCTTCCCACACCTGCACCGCAATCTCCCCACAGCAAAAACTTTTCCTTTCCAAGGATAACGATGCTTTCAATGCATTACCTAGACATGCCTGCAAGGAATTTTTCCTACAAGGGCATTCATACATGTATCAATGCATCTCTGCATTAGCGACCCAGAACCGAATTTCCAATTAGTGTAGATATTCACAGTAGAGTTCGATCCTGGCGTCACCATAGATGCCATGTACAATTGATACAGATGGTATATACAAACCGTCATTGTATAACCATCTAATCTGCTTTGCAATGACTTGCAACTATCGATACAGCTACAAGCACTTTACCCAGAAATGCTCCTTTGTTTGAATCTCCAAACTATCATCGACTTCGCGCATAGCCGCCGGATTGAATTCAAAGCATAAACAATGCAAGTATAGAATCCGTTTCCCACAAACGAATTTCCCTGCATATACAAATGCAAGCAAGGGATTGCCGTCCACCAAGCCATTAGCCCTTTCCCAATGTCTATTCGTATATTTACACAAGGGTATCACTCATCTAAGACTTATATGATGCCCTAGTCCCACATTTGCTTTTAGCACATCCCTTCGACGCATCATCGTCTATTTATTTAGCCGCGATGCACATCATAAGCCATGATCGCCCCGATTCCTTTGTCGTTGCCGCCTGCCTGCTTTGTTTTTCCATTGCCTTCGCGCATGAGTAAACAACACAGATCTGAACGATCACACACATGCCACCATGAGCTCCATTACGAGATCTGGTTTTCTATTCCACCAAGAGAGACTTTACGTTTCTCTGGTGGTAGGTAAAAACGATATCCTTAGGGGGGAGGATATCTACCACCGCACCACAAACTCACCCTATCAGCGAGTCGGCTCTGCACGAGCCGTTTATCGTACAGTCTGATTACATCCGCCGACCACCACGGTCGTTGCCGCTCCCGCTCTCCGTCGCGCGGCGGAGAAACGTAGGTCGTGTCGAGAAATAAGTGTTTCACCTTGTTTAAAATTTATAAAAATCAATTTAATAATTATAATAAGTTCTAACTTAAGTATAAAAACACTAATGGCTGAGAACAAAAGAATTGTCCATCACAGTTTGAAAGAGAATAAAACGGAATAAACAAAATCAGCGTGTTTCCTTTTCCTGCTGTGAACGTTGCATTGTGGAGTATCGTTTGTGTTTTTCTTTCGGTCTACGGCAGACACTTTGTCGTGCGCCGGCACAATGACCTCGTACCCCACAGTATCCCAGGGAGGAATTAGGAGTTAGGAGGGCGTACTCAGGAGACGGAGCTTAAGGGCGTAAGTGATAAGGTTAAAGTCGAAAGAAGCTGACCTTGGGTTGGTGTATCGCAGCATTCTGGAGAAGTGCTCATTAGAGCTGTATGGGGTGTGGTGTGCGGGTAAAGAGAATATGTGAGGATTACGTAAATTTCGGGAATACGGTGGAGGGAATTTGCACACTAAAGCGATCCTGAGAGTAGACGGAGGATGAAGAGAATATGAATTTGATTACGGTGTTCTTCTAATGTTTGTGGGTTACGAGTTTATAAACGGCAATTTCTTTTTAGGAATTTATTAAATAATGTTATTAGGTGCGCAACTAAGTCCTCGCTGTTTTTTTTTATGAAAATGTAATTTTATTGTGAACAAATGGTTACAAATAAATCATTCGAAGTATTGCCCATCGCTAGCCTCTAACTTTTTCCTATCTTTCTCCTCGAATTCCGTTACGGTAAAAGTGTTCATCTTTTGGGGATATCTACGAATCAAGCCATTTTTTGATGTCTGCATATGAGCGGAATTGCTGGCCTGCCAACCCATGTGCCATTGAACGGAACAAGTATTAATCGGACGGCGCAATATCTGGGGAATATGACAGCTGGGGTCAGACTTCCCATTTGAGCGTTTCCAGGTAGATTTTAACGGGTTTGGCAACGTGAAGCCGAGCGGTATCATGCTGTAGAATCACTTTTCCGTGTCTCCGCTCATATTGCGGCCGTTTTTCGCGCAGTGCTCGGCTCAATCGCTTCAATTGAAGTCGATACTGTTCCACAGTGATAGTATCGTTCGGTTTAAAGAGCTCATAATAAATAACACCGACCAGGTCCTACCAAATACATAACCTTCGCAGCGTGAATATTCGGTCTCACAAAATACACAGCATAATCTTCGCAGCGTGAATATTCGGTCGAGCCGACGACGTGGAAGCATGCACGGGCAGTCCCCATGACTTTCCTTTCTTTGAGTTGCTGTAATGAATCCATTTTCCATCACTCGTCACGATGCAATGAAGAAAACTCTTTCTTTTTTGCTGGTGCAGCAGTTGTATGCAACCGAAAAAAGACACCCAACGTCCCTTGGCTTCAAATCATAAAGAATCCAAGTTCGTTTCTTTTGAATCATTCCCAACGCATGCAATCGCTTGGAAATGCATGGAGGGTAATGCTGATAAAGCCCTTGTTTGTTTGGCATGGATCCTCATCGAGCAACGGCTCGAATTCAGCGGGTTCGAAGGTTTTTGGCCTTCCTTCACGCCTTCACGCCTTCACGCGGACAGTCGTCAACATCAATCACCGCCTTGGAAGCGAGAGAACCAATCACGGCACGTTGTTTCACTTAGAGCACCATCTTCGTAAACTTTGTGGAGCTCTATGGTTTTTTGTTTTTTCTTTCTTTTTTTTGTTTTTTTTTTTGTTTGTTACGAAACGTACCTTGCAAATAGTGTTATTGTAGTGATCAAAGGTTTTTAAGCACTTACAAGTATTTAACGTGGGCCTTCCCTGATGCTACCGGCTGCGCCAATTTGTGTTATGTAATTTTTAATGATTACCTGAAGTTGGAAGGTCTGCCCTGGCTGCTTCCGGTGGCTAGAGACCTGTTGGATCCTGCCGGCCGCTGGTGTGGGCATGTCGAGCGAGTTCACGGGTCAGGGGTTGGGGTGGAGGCGGCGTCGAACGGTATACCCTTTTTGCTTATTTGGCGGAAGACTCTCCGAGGGGCCGATCCTTCAGTATGAGGTCCCTTCCAAATAGTTCCCACAGTTAGTTCCCGACAGGTGATGGATCTCCTAGTTAGCAGTGATGCGAACAGCCTCGGGCGTCGGTGTGGACTGTATCAATGGTTAATGGGTCTAGGTACCCGCAATAGTCAAATGCAACGCAATGTATATCTCAGCCAAACGAACCACATCAAGTCCCAAAAATTGATGTGAACCGTGACAGAGAAATAGGCAAAGACCTAATTTTGTAGTTATTTTGAAGATTTATTTTATAATTTTTGGCCGTAGTCTAGGTCTCTGGAGACTGATCATAAATTAAAAACAAATTGGGTGGCGAGAGGTCGACTTAAGCGAGACAAGGACAGATGTGTCCTTCATCTTGAATCTGGCTTTTGATCATGTTGCGATAGCCAGAATCATCCACATCCGTGAGGATGTTGAGCTCGGTCTCAAGATGTATGAAAAAGAAGGGGGGGGGGGGGGGGGGGGGATCTGAGGATAATGTGGACAGTGTTATTTCAAATGTTCTCTAAATATTTGGATGGAGGGAAGGTGGGAAAGAAATCATACAAGACCGGTAGGTCTTGAGTGCGGTGGTAAACGCAGATCACGTTTTTGACGTCTGATAATTTCCGCTTTGGTCGGTGTGTGTGTGTATTTGTGGTGTCTTGTACTGTGTGTGCGTGTTTGTAGTGTGTCAGCAGTGTACCCTCTATTATAGAGGGGAATGTTGTTGGGAAGGGAGTTTTGTACTGAAGAAGCCATTGTGGTAGTCAGATTCGAAGAGATCGAAAGAGAGATGGAAGAACGCAAGACTCCTGTACAAGTAGGTTCTCGCTCTTCTGACTGCTTTCGATGTACTTGTAGTTTAATTGTAGCAAGTACTCGCCGATAGGGGTAATGGATGCACCTTCGTATAGGTGAGAGTTGGGGATGTGATCATAAATTGAAAATGCGACACCCCTTTATACCCTTTATCTAAAGAGATTTGCTTGAAAACGTGTATAAATATTCCAAGAAGCACAAACGATTTTGTGTGTGCCTCAATTGGAATGGGATCCCAGAAATGATATGGGAATTTGTTTGAACAAATTCCCGGAATGTAAAATCATGAAATGCATTTGAAATAGGCATTTCATGATGTTAGGATTATTGGGAATTGAATCAGTGTGCGACAAATTGACTTTTGGTTTAATTTGTCGCGCATATGATTCAATTGAGGATGATGATCGGGCTTGTGGATAAGGGTAGGTTAATTGGGTATGGTCGATAAGCTTATGATGAAATAATGGGGGATTGGATTAGAATAGTGACTTAGGATCACTACAATATGAATATTTCGTTTATACTGTATTATACTTTTTCTATGAATGGTTTGTGTACCTGTTGTCTTGGTTAGAATGATAAAACTTAAATCTATATATCTTCTACAATAGTTGCTCCCGAGACTAACAATATGTTATTTATTTTTTTTTTCTTTTTCAGTTAATTCTAGTATAGGTAATCCGTTTCTTAGTCTAAAAGAAGATTCTCTGTAGTTGTCAGTGATACTCACGTTCCCCTGTATGGATGTACTGCACTTTTCTGATTTTACATTGTTTATTCGTTGTTGTTCCGTAAGGTGCTGTTTATTGTTGAAGAGATTCGACTGATTAAATTGGCTAGATGTGAACTGATCCACATCCATATGATTTTGTCCTGGTTGATTCCATCTAGGTCTAGGTTGATTTTGGATATAGTCCTGGTTGCCATTGCTTCCTTTTGTTCGTCTATGATTTTGCCAACTATCTATAGCCATTCGTTTGGCTGTTGGTCTATAATGTATCTGTACGTTCGGTCCATATCTTCTGGGTTCTGGGCTGACTAATATTGCCTTGGATTGTTACGCTATTCCTGGTTCTTCATTATTTGTCGAGGGTTGTCCTCCCGGTACATTTGTTTAAGTTTTAATATATTGCTCTCCTGCAAAATGGTACTTGCAATAGCATAGGCGGATTATAGGTTTTTCGGGGAATGAGTGTACAGCGTGGCCCTTATGTAGTCACAGTTCAATCCCTTGATAAAGGCTCGGACTCCATTCTTCATGGATTCTTTTCTTTTGCCATATTTCATTTCGATCTTCATCATCATCATCATCGGCCTTACATCCGGGATCCGGTCTTGGCCTTATTAAGCACGTCTCTCCGGTCCATATCCGAGACTTGTTAAATTGTCCATAATCATTTGTGTTTCCGGGCAAAGTTATTAGCCTTGCGCCAACCTTTCTCAGAATGTCGCTGCATGCATTGGCTCACTACTTGGCGGGTGCCAAAGTAGCTATCCAGGGGTGTCACTTGGAGACTGCATGTCAACTTTGATTGAACAGGGAGAAGGATCGTCCTGGCCTTCGCCGGGACTCTGCTGTGTATGTTCGCTCCCACTTCCCCATATAAGATACTATTCATATCCAAAAAGGATGTTATTAAAAAAAATCGGCAGCAACAGATTCTTGTTTATTTTGGGACAGAGAGTTTGTCCGTGTTTGGTATTTAGTATTTTTCTAGTACTTTTTGTATCGTCAATCTAATACCCTACTGTGCCTAACAAATAATATTAGTTTAATTTTTTTTTATGTTTATCTATTATTCCAATCCTATTTCGACGCTGACAATCCCCCCCAGATACTGTACACTTCTTTGAATGTTTTTTTCCAAGCATTTGTTATAGTTCAATTGTGGAATGGCTTTCAAAGTGCGCAGTGATTCAGATTGTATCTCTTCAATAGCGTCAAAACAATGTCCCCGGACTGCTCTCTGGAATTTTTTTGGCCATTTCGATCATGCTAAGGACTAATTTTTAGCGTCTTGCTTACTCCATCCAAATATTCCGTTAAACTAACCAACGTGTTTGCCGCAGCTCCTCGTATTTTGGCTTGAAGTATGGACAGGCACGTAATATATTTGTTTTGTCGACACTCTGCAATGATAAACTGGCTGGTAACAATTCCTTTGTGAGGAATTCTATTCCTTCCAATCCTCTTGTTTTCAATGTGGATGTGGCGGTTCCACTAAACGCCACTACTTACCTTTCTTCAATTACCCGAAATTCCTCCTAAAGCATCTAAAACATTATCATTTGCTAAGGCAATTGCATTAGCATCTTTGAACATTTCCCCCAGGGGCATGGTTGCCAGCGTCGCAGCATGTTCCTGAAAAACAATTCGATTACAGTACCAAGCAACCGACATCAAACCCGAAGCATGTCAATGCTCATATCTCCCAAATGAATTTCGCCACACACGTGCGGGGAATATTCCCCTGTTTTTATCTGCATGCGCGTCGGTCGATTGTCCAACCGAAGGGCATATCGTAGCTCACGACTGGTCGCCAAAGGCAACCGAATTCTCTATAGTGTAAATATACACACGAGAGTTCGACCCTTTGAGCCGCCACCGATGTGTGCACGATCGGCATATATGCTGTACGCAGTTGCCGATCGTATGAACATCCAAATTCCTCTCTGCATGATGGCTTGCCCGGCTGCAGGCACTTCCCTCGGTTTGCCTTTGTTGGGTGTATGTCTGCGGTTCGCGTACTCATGGACACACAGCATGAGAGGCCGAGATGATCATCGCGCGTGTGGTCGCACCCTCGCTGAGACAAATGTGTCGGAGATCTTTTCCCATTGGTCGCTGGACGAGGGGGGAAATTCATTTTTCTTTCTCACGAGGAGTCGAGTATCAACCTTTGGTGAGAGCGCACGCAAAGTCTAGATCGGGCAAATCAAAATTGGAGAGTCGAAATTTTCATCCCTCTTTGGAAGTCGGACGCGTGCGGCCTTTTAAAGTATTTCAAATAGTAACTTTAAATGTAATCCAAACGTGCATTGTGAACATCAGTTAAGTTTATCCAGAGTTAAGTAGTGGGACCTGTATATATATCCTAAATTGTAAACATTAAATGTAACCAAACGTGCATTCTGAACACCAGTTAAGTTATGAAAAGAATTGAAATAAAAAGTTTATGCACCACCAACCGGTGAGCACCATTTATTTACTGTCTTCGGTAAAGGAAATCAACTTAACCCCACATGGTCACCAGCCCTTCCAGTTCCTCCTTTTTTTATCGAATATTTTTTGGCTGTTTATTAAATGGACTATTTGTGCCTGTAGGCCTGCCATTGTAAGTGTATCCATTTGTGGGTGTTGTTTGGGTTCTTCCTCGCTGTAACTTTCTTGATCATAGGTATGTCAACTCAGTACGTTGTCTGATATCTTTTTTCTCACGGTTTTAATTTTCATTAATCACTGGTTTTTTTGTTTGTTTGTTTTGTTTAGCACTGAATTAATTTATGTTGATTTCCTGGTCCCTATATCCAGTAGCTGTATTCGTCTATAACGAATTTTATTGGTCCGCCCACACAGGGAATATTAAAAATATTTCGAGTGGCATGATCGCCAGTTAAGTTTGACTTCATTGAGTTTTAGAAAACACTCGTTTTTTAACGGCCGGAGTTTGATACTTAATTCGATAATTTTTCGGTACAAAAGAAAGTGCTTAGGAAAAAAAATGGGGTGGCGAGAGGGACAAATGTGTCCTTCATCTTGTCTCTGGCTGCTGGTCACCTTGCGATAACCAGAATCACCCACATCCGTGAGGATGTTGGGCTCGGTCTCAAGTTATCTGAAAAGAATGGGGGAGGATTGTGTGGACGGGGTTAGTTCAATTGTTCTCTAACTACTTGGATGGGGGAATGGTGGGAAAGAAATCGTACAAGAGCGGTGGGACTTGAGTGCGGTAGTAAACGCCGATCACGTCTTTGGCGTCTGATAATCTGTGCTTTGGACGGTGTGTGTGTGTTTGTGTTGTCTTGTACTGTGCGTGCGTGTTTGTAGTGTGTCATCAGTAGACCCTATGGGATGGGTCCAGGAATTCTCTATTACAAAGGAGAATGTTGTTGGGAAGCGTGCTTTCTTCAGTTTTGTACTGAAGGAGAAATTGTGGTGGTCTGATCCGAAGAGATTGAAAGAGAGAGGGGTCAAGAACGCAAGACTCCCGTACAAGTGGGTTCTCGCTGTTCTGAATGCTTTCGAGGTATTTATATGCTAATTGTAGCAAGTACTCGTCGATAGGGATATTGGAGGCGTTTTCTTTCGAAAATTCGAAGTCTTTCAATTTGGGCCGAAGATATGCAGGACTGTAGGAACGAGGTCATTGTGCCGGCGTACGGCACGGGGTTCTACCTCGTCTCCACCTGACTTTCGTTTCTATAACACCAAAAGAGATCTGCACGTCACCGGGGATCATGAAAACACAATAAACAGACATCCAGGAATTGCTCACCAGGAGGGAACGACACAAAACAAAAAATTAAAACACAGGAATTAGTCTGTTCAGTTTTATTCACTTAATAACTTCACACACAACTTGTTGATGCGCGATATATGCCTCTCCGCGGCGCCACGGGGCTGCAGGAGCTAGCATGACCAGCTCGGTCTGCGGTTGAAATTTGACTCAATCGAGGGTTAGAATCTGGTTCTTGATTCACCCTCCATTCGGTGGTGATGGATATCCTCTCCACTAATGATATGTTTTACCTACCACAAGAGAGACGTAAAGTCTCTCTTTGTGGAACAGAAAACCAGATCTCGTAACGCAGATCATGGTGGTATGTGTTTGATCGTTTAGATCTGTGTTGTTTACACGTGCTCGAAGGCAATGGGTAAACGAAGCAGACAGGCGGTAAAGACAAAGGGGAGAAACGACCAAATGCGCCGTTCGGTAATGCAGGTCATTGTTTACGCGATGCATCGTCTCTACAATAGACGTTGGGAAAAGGTGCTAATGGGATTGGTGGCCGAACGAATCCCTTGCATGCCTTTGTATATGCCGGGTAATTAGTTGCGGCTGGGAAAGAAATTGAAGATTGTTCGTTAGTGGGAAAACAAACGATGAGTTGGATCTTATGCATGTTTACATGCGTAGAAATATGGTTTATGGCATCTCCGACTGGTACCGGAACCGAGTTCTTGTTTATACTAGAAAATGCTGGAGGATACAGTTCCGATGATAATAATTGGGATGCGGGAATTGTTTGTCGATTGTACAAACGAATCGCGGGTCGGTTTATTGCAGCTGTAAAAGCAAGCTGTCCGACATAGGATTTTAACACAGACAAAGGGTGCCGACTAGCTTGGGATTCATGATGCCATATGCACTTTAAAGAATTATTTATAGGAATTTTAGATAATGCTTTGTATGCATTAAATGTCCTTGTAAAAGGAAATGTTTCAGGTATGCTGGGTGGAGATTGCGGTGCAGGTGTGGGAAAGTTGAAATTTGCTTGGAGTTCCTGAAAAGGTAGAAAGAAATTCTTACAGGGAATTTGTATGCGAAGGGATGCATGAAAGGTAAGTTTTCTTTTCCAGGGGCTTTTTTGATTACAGATTTGATCTCATTAATGCGTGAAGTATTTAAGATGCTAATGCGATCGCATTACTGAAATTAGGAGATTGGGTGAAAGTTATGGGGGTTTTCCAGGAAAGCGAACCGTGGGGTTTGGCGGAACCGTCACAGGACCATATTGGAAAGGCGTATGATATTCCAGATCGGATTAGCTGCTTATAGCAGAGAAGCTTAACTTTGGTGTCAACTTTGTTGCTCCACATCAAGATGTTGTGCAGTTGCTTAGACCGACCGAGGCCCCTTTGAAGAATGTGGATCACTTGTTTGATGAAATTCATTTTTGGGGTATAGTATGGTCTAATCGTAGTACCTCCTATTTGTATTCGGATATTCTGTGCATATCGAGAAGTAGGTTGGGAGTGTTTACTACTCAGAATTATAGCTATTGCTTTGGATGGGTTAAGTCGAATTATCCATCGACTGTAATACTAATACAGTTCGTCCAGATGACGGTTGAGTCGGTTTGTTGCGAGTTTTGGGCTTTTAGATGACGTGTACACCAGGACGTCATCCGCATAGCATATCTGGTTTAGTCTACCGTCCACAGGGCGAGGAGTATCTGAGGTGTAGATATTAAATAAGATGTGGCCTAGAATGGAGCCCTGTGGTACGCCTGCAGCAGCGTTGTAAGTTCGAGAAAGCTTTCCATTCACACGAACTTGGAGGGTTCTGTTTAGAACGAACTGGTAGATGATACTACACAGTGTTTTACTGAGGCCAATATTCAGTAATTTAAAAACGAGACCTTCGATCCAGGTTGTGTCAAAAGCCTTTTCAATGCCCAGGCTAACCGCAATGATGGGTTTCTTATTAAAGCGCTGCACGCAGACGTGGTTTTGAAATATGTTGAGAGCCATAGTGGTGCTGTGCACTCTTCGAAATCCAAATTGGAAATCAGGTATTAGATTCCTGGCACTGATAAATTTATTTACCTTCTCGTATACGAACTGTTCATATATTTTGCTGATGCGGGTGAGGAGTGAAATAGGACGAAAGCTTGAGGGGTGACAATTTGGTTTCCAGAAAGTGCTTAGGCTAATTTTACATGCTATTTATACTACGTTGTTATTAACCTAAGAGAGACTTATCATTATACTACATCGTTATCTCAACATTAATCACCCGATGTGGTTTTAAACATAGAGCTGTGGAAAATTACGTATAATTCGGATGAGTAAGCGTGATATGTTAACTCTCGCATTTTGAAGGCCCGTGATGCCCTTCCCAGAAATTGGTGCGGTGTTCGTTGTTTTCATCCACTAATTGCAGCGCTTTCTTGTTATAAGGCAAGCTGGTGATGCTTGGGTTGGAATTATCTGTAGTTTTGATAAAAAGAAAAATAACACAAATAACTAAAATTATTTTGCGTGTATTACAACATAAGTATGATGAATTTAATTTTTAAATACTTCACTGAACTCAAGTTTGCCGACACCGAATAGTTCAGTGCCCTTTAATCAACCGAAATGAGGAAATGAATGAGTAACTAAATCAATCAATTTCTAAATAAGAAACTAAATATAGAATGTCCTACTAACAGAATAAATGTATGTATTGAAGCAAATAATAGAATTTTTTTCCTATGAGAAGCTCTCGGGATACTCTAAACAAGATAATGTCACTACATTCTGTCCATAAATGACATAAAATTTTCCTCCAATGCTTTACTGTATGAATTGATAGGTGAACAATTAGATGGATGTGTGCCTGTTTATTTGTCTATCTGTAGTACGTTTGTCCATTCAATACAATCGCCCTTCAAGATTTAATAGCTTGCAAACCGACATTGGACTACGGGATGCGGCAATCCACTGGGAAATGGCATTTAATCGATTGGTTGAATAATCTAACGAAACCCATCGTATTGTTGTTGACCTATGAAGCCCATTTCAATGGTCATCGTGAAACGAGTATGTTTGGTTGTGTCAGTTCAAGTTGTATCTACAAGGACGTCAGTGTACCATTTCTGGTTTCAAGAGATGAACAGCACCTCTTCGGGTCCATCATAAAAGGACTCTTCTGCTCTCGAGTATTTTTATTATTATTAGTATTTACTTTCTTCCCCTTCCCATATCTCGATTGCCGAGTGGATAGAGATTTATAAAAGAATTTCACAAATTGAAAATATGAAAAGAGGTCAACAATAGTGTTGGACGAAAAATGACTGTTTAACAACTTAATTGTGCAGTCATAAATTGTTCTGTGGAGGACGTCAACCGGCTTTCCTTTTGGAATTAACACAGCGAGTACTAAAAGTACTTATAATCCCACCGTAAATAAGGTATAGATGATTTATAATATACCGTCCTAGGAAGTGCACTCTATTTTGAAATAACCTCGTAGAATAATCGTGGAGAGGTCATTTTCAAAATTGATTTGGTCTAAGTAGACTCCATCCACTCAAAATTACGCAATCATTTATTTATTTGTCGAAATAAACCGGATATGTTTTCTAAATGTGGATTAATTGCGAATTCAATTACATTACGGGCCTCATGAAAGTTCATTAAGTCAGAAACTCTGCATCAATGAAAGTTTACTCCAATGGTACAATAATAAAAAAGTAATTGGTAAAAACTTTTATTTAAATTCGATTAAAATGAAAGTGAACTTTGGTTATTTGAATAATAACATAGAATAGAATTTAATTAAACACTTATGCTCATGCGGATGTGGGCGATTTGCAAGTTGTTGACTGACCAATTTTGATTCTGATATATATCAGAAACAAAATTGGTCAGTTAAATATATTTAATATTTAGCATTATAGAGTAATGTTTGTCGATATAGTTTGAGCACTTTTTTGTCGGTAAGTCGCACACAGTTATTTATTGAAAAATAGAACAACTAGCCTTTAGGAATTTTAGGATGTGTTGTTTCCGTGTTGCAATAAATACAAAACAGCTTAAAAGCGTTCATTCGTAACCAAAAAATAAATTCTTAAAGATAGATCCTTCGGAGCTGAACGCTGCTTTAGTAAACTCTCAGACGTTTTACTTAATTAAACTAAATTAACTACAATTCAAATATAGTATTAAATATGATAGTTAAGATTGTACTGTTCATATTCAATAAAGGATGTTATTAAATTTTTTTAGATAGATCAATGTTATTCCTTCAACGTTATCTTCCTCAAATTGTTAAAGGATAATTTAACAATTAATATTTATTTTGGGTCACAAAACTTACCCCGGATTTGACTTGATAGGAGTCTGGACTGATGTGGGCGACTTCCGCTTCTGCTGCAAATGGGAGTGGTGTTATTGCGGTCCTCAATGAAACCCTCCTTTTCGAATGGAGTCGGATCGAATGGTCAAGCGTGGAAGGAGAGTGCACAGGACAGGGAACGATGACGGAGTCGAGTCGGTGAGGTCATGAACTTCCGGGTTCCTACAGGTGAATAAATAATAATAACAGTAGAGACTGCGAGTGTACCTCCGACTGATACCCACACGACATATTGGCGATCCATATCATTTTTTCTTTTTACATTTCTGTATTTATTGACCATCAATAATTTTTACAATAAGCAATACAGATAAGTTATGATACTTTAGCTATAATTGTTTACATATACTTACTAGTACATTTTTCAAACAATATGATAGGAGTTATATATTGATTATGGATTAAGATTGTAGTGGGTAGAGCTTCCTGGAAAAGGTCAGAAAACCAGGATATAGTTATTTACTTAATCTATGCTAATTTACTTAACTTAACTGAACTTATTATTGAAATAAGTTAGTGTGGTGTCGAAGGGGGAAGCATAGTGATCAATAGGTAGGTTATGGGTTAGTGAGGATATTGTCAGTCAGGGATGTGGGTTGGGGAACTACTTTCCGTTTGTTCGTTGAAACGCAAAATATTGGAGAAGGGTTGAATATTACTATATTTAAATTGGTGAGGTGAAAGCTCTGTATTGTGGTATTCAATCTCATTAGAGTTATTAACCAACCTGCCAGAGGTGAAGAACGTTCTGATGTGGAGACAGTTCGGGTAGGCAGTTCGGCTATCTGACGGAGTCGATGTGAGCGCATTTATTATCGGGTTGGGATTATTGGGAAGATTTTCGATAAATTTGATGAACAGCTCGAGGAAGCGTCGATCTATACGTTCAATATTAGCGGCATAGTAGAGCGAACTACTGTTGTAATATTTGTGGGAGTTGGGATGTCGGTTGGGGCCAGTGATAAGTCTGAAGCATTTCCTTTCGAAAATGCGTAGCTTCTCCATTTGGGCGGGTGTGATATGGTACCATATCGGGCATGCATATGTGTTAATATTTTGACTGAGGCATCGTATCCGGAGAGAACAACAGACTATTAGACCATACAATTCTGATAGATTACATTCACACACGAGAATTTTGACATAATGAGACATCGGGAGAGAGAAATCGGGTTTAGGTGAGGAAAATAAAGTGATATCCATTCCCATCATATCGACTCCACTCTTGTGACCCTCGCATGTATAGCAAGTGTATATTCTAACTTCCCGATGGGCATTTAACTTAGTTTGTTATAATTATTATTAACAAATACATTTTAGAAAGGGACTTACTTGTGAAATGCCGAACCGCTGGCTGGTTGGCGTTGACCGTTATCCTTGGTGCAAGGGGTGTTGAAAACTTGAACCCCCTGTGTCTTCACATTTGTGCGGCCTGACGAATGGTTTTTATAATTAGTTCTGTATTAAAATTATTCCTTCACTAATAATTGTTAATGGTTTTTATAATTATTTGTTTATTAAAATTATTCCTTTACAATTAATTGTTCACCTTTCTTGGTGGGCGAATTTTATGTCTTTTACAGCGAACTTTTTCTCATTAACTGAAAACTTTGGTCACAAAGTTTTTCTCATCTGTTTTTTCATTCTTATTATTAGCAAGTAGTTTTTTATGTTTTCTACTTGTTGTTATAATTATTATTATTATTTGTCAAGAGGGAGAAGGAGAAAGTTTGGGTGTGGTACCTAACAAGTCCTACGAGGGTTGCCTTTTATATTTCGGGATTAGAGAACAAAAACAAATATTGATCATCGAAAATCACTTTATTGTTTTTCAAAATATTCCCCATGAAGATCTATGCACTTTTGCATGCGTTTGAACCAATTGTCGAAGCACTCTTGCCACTCTGATTGAGGTATCTCCAACACATGCATTCTGAATGCAGCAACCGCTTCTTCAGGTGTCGAAAAACGTTGACCTCTCAGTTTGTTTTTACGTACGGGAATAAAAAGAAGTCATTTGGTGCCAAGTCAGAACTATACGGCCGATGACCCATCAAATCGATGTTTGGGTGCTCAAAAATGCAGTTGTCGCAGCCGATGTGTGAGAGCTCGCATTGTCGTGGTGAAGAGTGATCCGTCTTCGGCGGTTGGTTTTCCTGATTTCTTGGAAGACAACTGGCAAACAAATGGTTGTGTACCACTCAGAATTGACTGTTCTGCGTTGTTCTAATGGTACGGTTGCGACATGTCCAGTTTTTCCGAAAAGCAGGCGACCATTTGCTTGGAAGTGCTTCGTGCGCGAACAACTTTTGTTGGATTTGGCTCATCTTGAAACACCCAGACTGTCGATTGCTGTTTACTTTCGGGATCATACGCGTAAATCCACGATTCATCACCTGTCACGATGTAATAGACGTGTTTCGAAGCACCGCGACCGTATTTTTTGAGCATTTCTTTCGACCAATTGACACGAGCCTTTTTTGGGCGATTGACAAATTGTGTGGGATCCAACGCGAACAAATTTTTTTGACAGTCAAATGTTTATGCAATATTGAATGTATGCTGGTCCCACTAACGCCTAAGGTTGTCTCAATCTCACGATAGGTCACATGACGATCTTCCAATATCAGTTCGCGCACAGCATCAATGGTTTTCGGAACAACAACTGATTTTGGACGACCTTCACGAAATTCATCTTGGAGTGAACTGCGACCACAATTGAATTCACCATACCATCGATAAACACTGGTTCTTGATGGAGCTTCATCGCCAAAAATTGAATTAAGTTCATCCATGCACTGTTGCTGAGTTAATCCACGCTGAAAGTTGTAAAAAATAATCGCACGAAAATGTTGACGATTTAATTCCATTTTTGGGCCGAGATGAATCTTTTAAGTTACTGTAAACAACACAAATAGCGCTCGTATGTCAAAACGTTCTGAGTGCGTATAACCTCAAAAATGTCCAACTTTACGACAGAGCTGTCAATTGCCGGATTGCAACACTAGGGTTGCCAAATCCCGAAACATAAGAGGCAACCCTCGTATTAGAGTAATCTACTAAATATAGACTCACGGTTTATTGACAATCATGGACTTTGCGCTACGAATAAAAGTAAACAAAGGAAGAAAGTTGTCGATCAGTCAGCAAGGTGGTTGCCTTGAAAGTTATCGTTGATTAAGAAGTTCTCACGGTCAAAGGGATGGAGTGTAATAACGGATTTACATATGAGATCACACATCAACAACTTGCCAATAATTTTAAGGGACTAACTACGTACCATAAACATATACTCTCCAAATTTAGTACCTTTATGAACGAGTTTTGTTTGAGAAAAATGTCGGCCGTTTTCTGAAATATATTTGCAGTAAAGTGAATTCCAGAAATCTGTCGGCGACATATCTTTCAAAACGATTTGTTCCAGAAAGAACCAGCAAATGTGGTCCTCTGCGTATTTAGGATCTTTGGACAGTCTCAATGTACTTGGTTTCTCTATTAGAATATTACTCCAAATTTGCCTGCGGTGTATTGGGAGATAATGAGATTTTCAACCACATATTAGCGTGCACTTCCATATATACTGTTTTGTGACTCCAGGGTTTTTATTAAGCTCCTAGTTGTACACATTTTTCCTTTCATATTAGTTTACTGATATTTGGTTAACGAAATTGTTTGGTTATATAGCTACTGAAAATGACAAAATGACCAAAATTACAATAGGGAACCGTGCAATAAACTTAACATATTCAAAGGATATAAACGAGTCAGCTCAACTTAACTGAACCTTTTTTCCTAAATTAACCTCTAAAAATATACGACAGAATTCTATTAAAACTCCCCATAAGACCCGAACTTAACATAAACACATAAAAGACGGGTAAACATAAAAATGTAAGCAAAACATTTGCACATGGTTTATATAGGTGTGGCGGTATACAATCATCTAGAATCGTGCGAAGTAGGGAAGCAGGAAGCACCGACTGACAAGCATCACCTCACATTTCCACCTAAGGGCTGTTTAGGAAATCGATAGTCAACAGAACATAAATCACAATGGGACTACCGATAACTGAATTATTAATTCGATATTCGTTACTAGAACTTGGAAATATTTCCCCCGCAACTCCGGGGTATTTTATCATCTTTGCCGCAAGCAAACTGGCGATTCGGGACGATTATTCATTCCAGCCGAAATGTCACCCAAAATAAATCTACTTATTTCCGACCAGAGATCTAATAAATCTGAATTGCAAATCAAAATGTTGTCCTCCGGATAAAACTATACACTGCAGGAGCAGATACAGCTGAAGGTCTAAATGAAGTGTTTCATTACCATTAAACAATTCATTTTGAAGGACGAGATTCAAATGTTCCTTTCTAGGATTTGATAACAGAACAAAGAATCCACTTTAATCATCCTTAAGTGCAAGATGCTACGCATACCCTGAAAAATCTAAAGCATACTTGAAGTTTGTTTTGTCGAGTTTTTTGAGAAGAAATGGAATAAGTGAAAAGCAAATTGGCAGATACGAGTATATCACTGGTGAAGGAGTGAAAATCATTTCTTCAATTCTATAGAGGCATTAGATGATGAGATGATATGTTGCCGTGAAAGAACGCATTTGAATGATGTCGGAAACGATGTAGGCATATACAACTTCAAGTGGGTAGTTCGACATGATGTATTGCATTGTTTATGGAATAAACCACATGATAGGTAATGTAAAATATTTCATTCTGAAATTTTTATACCAACACATTCATTGCTATAAAATAATCTTGTACGCCTCTTATAATTCTGAGGCTGAAATCCGTAGCTCCAAAACGGCTTACCGACTTACAGCGAATATTCAAATTGAATCGCATTACGTTTGCGGGAGTCTTTTTTTTTTTGTCATGAGCTTATATAAATCCTTTTTCAGGAATGATTGCTTCAACAGTGATGAAAAAAAACAATGTAAGGCCAACTAAACAATAGGGTAACGTGATTTAGGGAAAGGAATTTGTTGTTGTTGCTTTAGTTCGTAATGATAATAAATTGGAATTGAATTGTTTGAAGTATTTGCGTCCGAAATTGTATCATCTTACTATTGCCCTTTCCTCTGGCAACAAGTGTACTTAAATTCCGAAGGGAATGTGAAGTCAACAGAGAATGGAAAACAAATTTCTGAAAGTCTTACTACGTTTATAAGGAAAGGTTTTTTTGTATGAGCATCTTCATCTTCACATCGATGTTTTCGGTAGTTTGATGAAGTGAAAATAGACGAACGGATAGTTGCATGGGTTCTCTGGAATTTATAACATTGGTGGCGGGAAAAATATTCAGGCTATTTGGGTAACTTTCAATAAGTTGAGTATATCCTGTTTTGTTATAAAAATTAACTATCATCATCATCGGCACCACAACCGGAATCCTGGCTTGGCCTTATTTAGCAAGTCTCAAGGCTTGTAGCATTTTCCATAATAATTTATTTTTACGGCAAGGTTATTAGCCTTGCGCCAAAAAGGTTAACTATACTCCGTGAGCTCACCTCCTCCAATTCCTTTTCCTTAGGGTATTGCTGGTGTTGCTTCATTCCTGTTTCCGTTTTCTCTCCTTTGTTTTCGCTTGTTTTGATCTTCTTTTTGAATTCTTGTTTGCCCATTCATTGATTGCTTGAACAAATTGTTATTGTTGCAATGCAACACATTTAAAAATACTTCGCAAAGAAAATCTATTCTTTTTTCTGTCCTATTCTATTACTATTTGCAATCATCAACAAGAGAAACTGATCCATCATCGCCAATTAATGAAAGAACAACAACACCAAATCCATAGACAAAATATTATATGTGTGTCATCGTCTTTTTTACTTACAACGAATTTGTTGCTTTGTTGGGACCGTTTGCCAGCATGGTAAACCCCGCATCAGTTTTTTTGAACGATTGGGTACTGTATCATCACTTGAGCTCCACTTGCTGCAACTGCTGTCGGCGCTCTTGGACTCGAGGTTTTCTTGTAACATTTCATGTTCACATATAATATTTCATTATTATTATAAACTAGTTTTCATGCCCAATAAGTGATTGTTTAAATAAAAGAAGTCTAGTTTCATTTAAGTCGGAACTTTGAGTAAATAGCATCAACGTGTTTTTTGCTAGTATCCTCACGATACAGTTATTAAATAAATTTATACATTTTTTTGAGTTATCAATTTACGAAAAGCATGTATTTAAAATAAAAACGACAAAAAAAAAATACACAGTTCGCGACTACAGTCGCTCACACAAAGAGCGCTCTCCTCTTTTTTTGAGAGAATCCAATCTCCGACCTGAATGATGAAATAATTTTGTTTCCTTTAGTCTGGGAGAAAGCGCAGATTTGTGGCGACTCTAACAGATACACAACACAATTCACAAGCAAAATAGTGAAGAGCAGCGAACGAAAAATCGAATAAGAAAAATACATCAGAACCGTATACCAAGCGATAACAAAAAATAATTCACATCATAGTCGAGTTTAGAAATCACGTTCTAAACACAGCCAGTAGCCTGATGGGTAACGTTTAGGTTCAATTTTTTTCGTGATTCAAACTGTCATAGCGTCAGTTCGAATCACACGGCCTTCTTCACTATTATTTAAAACGCTATAGATTAGTTGAACGCCTGGACTTTTTGCTATAGAATTCACAACCCCTTACGACGGTCAAATTATGACATACTGCTCCTCATCCGCTAGTAATAAAGCCCCCGTATTAATAACAAACCTGCTCGTCCCCGCCACCACCTGTCCCTGTGGGCAGACCTTAAAACAGGCGGGAAGTATTCCAACTTCCTCAGGTCCCACACTCTCACCCCTCACCCTCCCCCCACCTCGACCCGCGCTACTCATCCGCAGAACCCAACTCGAGGCTGTCTCTTGCATCATTTCTTCCCGCACCCAGATTTCGCTCCCGCCCATTTCGTCCCTCCACCAGACCTTTAATCGACCCACTCTTACCCCAACTGTCAAACTCACTCAGTAAACCATTAATTCTTCTGATAATCGGTATGCCTGGTCTAAATTTGGGAACAAAAAGAATGAACAAAATGAAATTCTCAATATGCTCCCTAATAAAGTGCTAAAAGATCTCTCGGCATTTCGACAATATATCGACAACAAAATGACCTATCCCAATATTGAGAATCCTTTTTGACAATAATCAGCCGCCCCCCCCCCCCCCACTCATCTCAATACCCCCAATACGCTCCCCCTAACCATCTACTATCAGAATGTTAGAGGTCTCCGCTCCAAAACACAGTCGACTCTGGAAAAGGCACATTCCCTCCCCGTCGACATATACGCTCTGTATGAGACCAACCTTATCCCTAGTATTAATCGTCCTGAACTAGTCCCTCCTTCCTTCAATGTTTTTCGCGATGACAATGTTCATCGAGAAGTCTCCAATTCCCCATGCCGGGGAGTGCTGCTTGCCACTCGTAACAGACTCGCTTCCTCTCTAATTGCCATCTCTTCTTCTCCCGATCTTGACTGCGTCGCAATACAAATCGACAAGCGCCCTAAGTCTTTATAGATTATCTGCTTCTATATACCTCCTTCACGACCCATCGTGTCATATGAAGTCACAATTGAAGCGGTAGACAACCTTGCCGAGTTAAGCACCTCCCTAGACGATATCATTGTTCTTGGCGATTTTAACCTCCCCCTTCTCCAATAGACGTTGGCTGACGATCAAGCCTTCTACTTCTCAAACCCCACAAGTTCCAAGGAACGTATTCTTATAAATGGTCTTACTGAATCATGCCTCCGTCGAATAAGCAATGTTCCGAATCATATGGGGAGACAACTGGATCTCGTGTTCACAACGGACCCACACACGTCTTCAGTTGCCCCTAGTCCACACGCCCTCTCTACCATTGAGGATTACCACCCCCGCTGCTCTTATCCCTATATCTTGATCACGAAACCCAGCCTTCTCTACCTCATGACAGCTTTTCCTACAACTTCCACAAAGCTAACTTCCGCCTTCTAAATGGGTATCTTAGCGAAACACCGTTTCGCTTTGATCATCTGCGGGTAGAAGAAGCTACTTTCACTCTCTATAAGGAGATCTACTATGCCATCCCCATATGTCCTCGAGTCTCGTCACAGGTCATCGGTTTCATCGCCCCCATGGTACAACCGCACACTCCGCACTCTTCGGAACAAGTGAAATAACTTGTGGAACATTTTCCTAAAAACGCGTTCCTTCCAAAACCACCCCAACTATCTCGGTTGCTTTTATAAATTTACCGAGCTCTACAACTCCCTATACTCCAACTACCTCGCAAAAACACAATCCAACTTGATCAATACCCCAAATCTTTTTTCCATTATATAAATTACAAACGCAAATCTGACGCCTATCCTAACTCCCGTTCTTATGGCGCGACTACTTCAACCGGCCCCCTAACTATTGCCAATCTATTCGCTTGGGTTTTCAATAAATTCTTCACGGACATCTCCTTCGAGCCTAACCCGTGTTACTTCAAAGACTTGCCCGAATTCTCTCTTGGCCTCTTCACCCCTCAAATTATTCAGCATCACGTAGTTGAGAAGAAATTAAACTTACTCAAACACGAGTTCAGCCCCGGACCTGATGGACTCCCGGTTGTCCTTTTAAAGAAATGTTCCTCTGCTGTTTCTCTCCCGCTATTAAAAATCTTCTGTCTGTCCATTACACAAGGTATCTTCCCTAGTATTTGGAAATCCTCCTATGTCACCCCCATACATAAAAAGGGACCTACAAACGATATAAGTAACTACCGTCCCATCGTCAAACTGTCTCATATCCCTAAACTGTTCGAAGAAATTCTTTACAATGCGTTATCTTTCCGTTGTAAATCCATCATCTCACCTAACCAGTGTGGTTTCCTTTCGAGTAGGTCGACCACAACCAATTTGGTCGAGTTCTCATCCCATACTCTCCGTGCCTTAGAGAATGGCAACGAAGTCGATGTAATCACCACAGATTTCAGCAAGCTCTTTGACAAAATCTCCCATAATCTCATCCTTTTTAAGCTGTCCTCCCTGTGTTTCGAACCCCTATTGATTAAGTGGCTATCTTCTTATCTGAAAGATCGGTCCCACCGTGTCAAATTCAGATCCTCCCTTTCCAATCCTTTTCTCCCCACGTCAGGGGTTCCCCAGGGCCGTCATCTGGGCCGCCTCCTATTTATCCTTACCATCAATGACGTTGACTCCATTATCAAATACTCATCCATCTCCCTCTATGCAGACGGCGTCAAACTCTACAAAACGATCATCTCTCTTCTGGACTCCTCACTTCTCCAAACGGATCGCGACAGCTTCTCAACTTGGTGCTGTAATAACTGCCTCGAACTCAACGTTGTCAAATGTCACTCCATCACCTTCTCACCTTCTCAAGTATGCTCCGCAATGCCCCATGCCAGACGCGGTCAAAAGCCTTGGAGATATCCAATGCGACCCCCCTTGACTCACCATGCCCCTCAATCGCAGATGTCCATATATCGGTTATAAGGATGAGAAGGTCTCCCGTGGATCGCCTGCCACCGAATCCATATTGACGATCATTCAGTAGTCCGTTGCACTCCAAATACTTAATTAACTCGGCATTGATGACATTTTCCAGTACTTTAGATAACATAGACAGTAATGCTATCGAACGGTAATTTTGTGGGAGACACCCTTTTCTCCTCTTTGGGATTGGCTGAACTCGAGCGATTTCCCAGCAGGCAGGAAAGGTCATTCGATTATAAGATAAGCGAAAGAATCTGCCAAGCACTGGCAATAGTTCTGGAGCACAATTCTTAAGGACTCTTGCTGGCATACCGTCCGGGCCGGTCGCCTTCCTACAGTCCAGTCCACGTAGAATGCGTTGAATAGTGCGCAGGGTGAATCTCACATCCCGCACCGAAGACCGTACCGGCGCCATCGTGGGTGACTCCAAAGGACCGGCATCGAGGTTTGAATTTATGGAAAATAAATTTGGGAACACATTAGCTTTATCCTCTGAATTCGTGACTAACATCACGCTGCCCATCACTAACGGAGGGAAAGAGGAGGGAGCGAAGTTACTGTTGAGAGTCCTTGGCATTGAACAGAAGGGATGCGAACCAGCTGGGTACTCAAGGAGTTTATTGGTCACTCTGCCGTTGTAAGCCTTCTTCGCGGTATCAATGGCCGGGTTGCGCGCGTTTCTTCCTCTAACAAAATCCGGTCTATTAACATCAGTGGAATTAGAGCGTCATTCTTTAAAAGCTCCATTTTTTGCCCTTGGAATCTGCTCTCATTTGTTTATCAAATCAAGGCTTATCAGATGAACTTCGTTTGATGGAATGGGGAATGTAGATCTCCATCCCTCGAGGAATAATCTCTGTGACCGAGTCCGCGCATGCGTCAACATCGCAGTCTCCAGGGCACACCTCTGACCAAGGAAAGGACGCGAAGAAATCTATCAAATCGTCACAGTTGGCAGCCCCATACCTCCATACATGGCTGCTTAGATCGGTTATTCGTTTGAAACGCAAGTGGTTGCGCGACAGATACCAAGCAGTGATCTGAGTTTCCCAGTGACGTAGAAACTTCCATGCTCGGTTCGGATGTCAAAAACAACTCCAGGGTGTTTGCATAATTACCTCGGGTATCCGGTACTCGTGTAGGTTCCTCCAAAAGTTGAGTCAAGTTGTGGCTAGCAGCGAACATCTCCGCCAGCCGCCTAGCCTCGCCGGTTCTGTTGGAGTGCATCAACGAATCGGAATTGTGTACATTAAAATCGCCAAGGACGATAATTTCAGAAGCCGGGTGGTTGATTTGTATCCAGTCGACGGTTCGTGAAAGATGTTCGAAAAGTGTCGGTCGGGGAGCGGTAAAAACAACCAAGAAACTTATCAGAACTCCTCAGCACGACCCGTAACCACATGATGCCCATGTTATTGGGGTCCTATGCCTCCATCCTCTGGCAAGCCAGATCCGTATCTTCAGCAACGAAGATATGTCGAATCAGTTGACAAATCGACCTGGATCTCAATTAGGGCAAGGATATCAGGTTTCGTTGTTTGCAAATATTGGTGGAGGATGTTTACATTCGTATTGGTGAAACTGATGCCCCTGATGTTACAAAATGCCGTTAGCAGTCGAACGTCGACAGAGTCCCGAGAGCGGGCCCAAGTATGCGATGACGAACCTCTTAAAGTTGGGTAATTTATCATATCTGCATGATGTTCCCCCAGACATATCCCCCCCCCCCCCCCCCCCCCGGAGATCCGAATGGGAAATTAGTTTTCCTCGGGAATTCTCTATCTCAAAAGCTACCACCACGACCTGTCTTCGTGCCAGTCCGGACCAACAGCCATACACCCGAAACATAGTCGAAAATTACTCTCACCGATATCGTGGAGTGTACAGCGTGACGGAGTGCTATCTCACCTTGGGACCGACTACCACCTAAACCAATCTTTTCTCGAAACGGTTCATCAGCTACGCTCAGAAAGATGGCCACGGATATCTCCCGACCATTTCATGAAGCCTATAGCTTAATGGGGTGGTATTTCACCGGGCGGCAGGGTGTGGGGACCCCACCTACCACTCGGCCTTTAGTCACTTCTTACGACAAGTCGGCCTAGCTGTGATATATTCTAACGCCCTACTCACAGAGCATATATGAATATATATGATACGTAACAGTTTCAAGTTAAACTTAAAATATATTCCCTTTTCACCTTTAAGAAAAATAATGTTATAATGTTACTAATAACAGCGATTCGAGTTCCAGAATTAAAGAAAGAATACGAGTATGTAAGAAAAAAATCTTAAGATTAGTTACATGCGCTGTATTTAACAACTGGTTTTATCGTTCTACCAGACTTGGTGACATAAAGTGTGGAATGAAAGGGAGGCTTGTTGATACTTTATCTGATTTGCATCCACTATGATTTCTCTTTTTGAAACGATGGTGGCTCTTGTCATATGTAAATGAATGCTGTTTCTGCGATAGAGTGATCCATCGTCAGCTCGTACCATATAAGAGTGTGGTACTGATTTCGATTCAGCTGTTGAATTCCCACTACGTTGAAAGGGTTGTTTTTTGTGGCTTCCTCTGTTAGCATAGAATTTGCCTCCGTTTTGAGCTTTCAGAAGGTTGTAATGTACATTGTGTACTATATTTGGTGTGAGAAACTGTTAGCTGCACGGTATTGTGGTTCGGGTTCTTCGACTTATCAAACGTTGGTTGGGCGATGGCAACTCGCTGTTTCGAGACGTGTTGCGGCAATTCAGTAGTACAAGACAAAGGTCCGATTGGTCTTGGTGACACTCTTTCAGTAAAGATTTGCACACGTGATATCATTTCGCGAGGCCGTTGGATTTCGCGTTCCTCGGGCTTGATGTTTGATGAATAAAGTCTAATTTTTTGGAAAATGTTTGGAATTCCTTGGAGATAATCTGTGGACCGTTGTCCGATTCCAACACATACGGTATACCATGAACTGCTAACCGTTTTTTGAGTTGTATTATTACTTCTGCTGTTGACGACTGTTTTAACGGAGGGCAGCTCCAGAACCTGTTTGCGATTTTACGCAGTAACTCCCCCACCGCCTTTGTCCCCCTGATAAACAATTCAAATTAAACATGTAATACACATAACATTAATTTACACAGAAAACATTCATTTACAATTTACATTTTTAAAATACACATATAACGTATAAACTATAAAATAACACATAAAACACTTATCACCCATTTACATTATACTCAAAATTTCAACATAAACCTTAAACAGAAAAATTTACGTTTTTAATGTGTGTGTGTTTATTTGTCGTGGCCCTCGTATAGAGAATTTGGTAATTCTTTCGTTTAAGTATTACGACATGTTGCGAGATGGGGGATGAAAGGGTTGGAAAATATTCGTCTGTATATTTTCCCTTTATCATCATCATCATCATCGGCACTACAACCGGGAACCGGTCTTGGCCTTATTTAGTAAATCCTGAGGCTTGTTAAATTTTCAATGCTAATTTGTTTTTCCGGGCAAGGTCATTAGTCTTGCGCCAAAGGCTCCCCGACGGGGAATCGAACCCCGGTCTCCCACATGACAGGCGGGAATACTAACCGCTATACTATCGAGGAGCATATTTTCCCTTTAAATCCTCGCTATTCAAAATTGAATAGTCTGTACATTCTATATACAGAGGAAAATTTGGCCTTGGACGGTTTGTAGCACAACACATCGGTGTGCACCTCACTTTCATACCCCTGTATAGAAAAACCGTATCAATTTCCTCAATTGAGATAGAAAGCCATATTGACGACGCCATCGATATTTTCTATATTCAATGCCACCCTTTGACAAGAATATAATTAAGGTATTGAGGTTAAGGACCTTTATAGTCTCAATTATTGCAGACAAATAAAAACGAACCACAACCTGACAATTTGCGATAAGGATAATTCCCTACAACGTTAAGTACAGTATAAGGAAACCTCGATCTCTCCTATCCATTTCACCCGTCCGGCGTTGCAACTAAAAAGTTCCATTCCACTCTTTCAGAAGCTTTGAGACAGCAATCTAGGACAAGCATTAACAAGGCGACGTACTCCATCGAGAGATTATGTCGAATCAATTACTGTCGTCTAAGATTCTTGATATTTACAAGAGGTTTACCGTCGCATTAAAATTAAGTCTCACAACACACTTACTCGTCTTAATGATGCCTCGATTCCCACTACAACTTCCGTCAACGGGCTTCCAAAGGAACCTTACAAGAGTAAACAACACCGAGGCGACGCTTAGATCTAAGTTGATTAGTTCACTAGATATAAAAGAATAAAAGCATGACAGCGTTGGATTCGCTTTCAGGATTCCATTCATTATCATAGCGTCGCCAAGTATTAAATTTATCACATTAGACGATGTATCTGGCTATTGAAATCCCATTTGATAGCGGAGGTTAATTCGAATGTCAATTACGAGAACAAGCAAATTTAATGGTAATCTGCGAAAGTTGCCAGGACCATTGTTACCAATTTGACGATATAACAAAGAGTGTCTGATATCGAGGTATTCATTTGTGTTCCCGTTAGATTTATGGATAATTAAATGCCTTCCTTTTATGCGCTTCTTTTATGCGTTGTGGCCAATTGGTTTCCTCGGGTTGGTATTGACGTCTTTAGTATTTATCGAAATTCCGCAAGAATTTGTATTGCTGCTGGCAGGTTAATGGTTTTTGCCAGCATATCCTTCGATTTCATTGCGAATCCTGCGTAAAGTGAAACATATACGAGTATACTATCGACAGTTGGATGTTATTGCCCCCGTTTATTTGTGTTTGCGTGTGTTACCTTGTTTTGCAGACCGGCTTTATAAAGAAAGTTGTAGAATGAAGTGTTTCTGTTGTTAGCAGGTTAGTGACTGTTAAATAAATGAAATCTCTTTTTGAATTGAAATGGAAATGCTGTTGTGCAAATTGCGATACTAATTGATTTTATTTGGAAATTTAGTGAAGGACAATGTTTCCAAAGCAAATCGCTTGAGTGTTTATAGTAGACATCTTTTAGGAGATTGTTAACTTCGTAATGGCAAAGGAACGTTCTGAATTAGCTTTCCTCTTCTAGGAAAGCTAAGTCAGAAACTAAGGGTTCCGATATAAGCATCAATATTTAATGTATTATAGCTTCTTTTCTATCTATTTTGACGTCCTCCTAATAAGAGAAGTGGATCAAACAGGATTTCGACGTCGTGGCAAATATGAAATTACTAGATGACTGTATTAATGAAAATGGGAACGACAGTTGTTACAGAAGTACATACGTGACATGCAGATAGCAGTTGTTCTTTAATAGAAGTTGTAATGCTCGAAACTAAATTTATAAAGTCTATATTTGAAACTACTGTGTTGTGTGGTACTTTACTGAGAGTTCTAAATACCTAACGCTTTCAAATGGAAACGTTATAGAGTATAAATTTGAAGATACTATGCAGTGTGGTACTTTACTGAGAGTTATGAATACCTAACGCTTTCAAATGGAAACAAGGTAACCATTGGTTATCGTTATATCATGTAGCGTTATACACCAAAGAACTTTATTCGAAACGAACGCTATAAAAGGTTAAAAAGTACGAACCAAAGCATCAACATATGAGACCACGACCGCGTGATCACGAGGATGGATTTACTCGGTATTTAAGCTTAAGAATTGATATGATTATTGGGTTTTCAATACACTCTGATGATTTATTTGTTCTTCACAACAGTTTGAGTGTTTGTATATGTTTGAAACGTCGCACTACTCTGTTACGAATAACTTCTACACAGCGACGGTACGTTACTATTCCTGGTGCAACACCACGCTTCCGGTTCTCCGGAAAGAGTGGCCTACCGTTGCTGTCCTTGATAAATCAATCCGCGACCAGGTGATCCACACGATATTGTCAATCATTAAGGACAGAAAAATGTCACTGCACACAGTCGGAGACAAATTTATAAAAAGACGAGTTGGAAAGAAACATTCCAGTAAACGATACAATTGTACGTTTTGGGAAACCAACGCACCTACACAAAAACTCCGATTGTAATGAAAACGAAATGGTCAATTGTTATATATTATACTATCTATTCTAGTGAACTTTCATGTCCATTCTACTCGCGCTACCGACTAACTTTTAATTATAAAAACCGCGACTATACAACGGCAACTTAACTATACTACTCCTGCTATGCAACTGTCCCTTCACTTTCCAACTTCAACATTGTATCTTTTTCTTATCCTTCATCAAAGTCTGGAGGCATCGCTCCTTATCACAGATTTTTTTTTTTTGAGGTTTGTTTTTGTTATCCATCTGGGTAATACAAACAAGAGTTTGCATGAACTTTAGATGGGGATAAAGTCCGTGAGAATTGGATGAGAATCTGGGTCTATTTGCATATCATAAAACATCTGGCATATGTAGATATGCGTTGTGATGTTTAGATTGCTTGAATTTTGTGTGTGCATGATAAACGAACAATTGGCTCGTTTATCGCGTATTTATTTCAAATTTTGGAATTTAGGAGTTGATAATTGCGCATACCATGCATATGAAGATATGAAAATTTTAAGGAATTGAATTCAATGTTCGACAATTGAATGTTTGGTACAATATGTTTGTCATTGAATTCAACGATGATGTGGGGATACGCATGCTTTGGATGCGAATTTGATTAGTGGTGAATATGTATGTGGAAAAAAAAATGGCAGGGCTACTTGGAGCACTAGAGTACAATTAATCTGTGGAGAGCGACGGACCGGTTGTGGTGATCCCAAATCACTACTCTTTCTACGACCTTATGATTCATCATATTTCCACAAATCAAATAGCACTTCTCTGAATGGTTTAACAAAGTTTTTTCAATGATTCACAGAAGCATCACACATTTTTATGTACAAATCTCAACGAGAATTTGTATAAAAGGGCGATACATTTCAGTTCGATAATCAGTCATCAGAGAGTCAGAGTTTGAATTTTACAGTACACGGACGTGTTAATTATAAATTGGAGTGAATGTGTTCGGGAACATAAAATCTCGTTTTGCTGTGACATGTTTTATTAATTAATACGTGCTTAATTAATTACTATGCCAGTTGTGGTTACAAAGAAACAACAAACGTACAAAGGATAACCAAGTAAAAGAGGACTTCTCGCAATAGTCATCACTCATCACCAGCAGTCAGACAGGATTGCGCATCTTCGTACACAGGGAGTATTTTATATTATTTCATTTATTACAATCTAAATTTAAAGTATTTTATTTATAATAATTATAATTTAAATTGTATTCGACTTTTCTTCATTTAAATTTCTTCTCATCCTCAATTTCAATTTCATTTAATTTTCTCTTCTTTTCATATAAACGTCCCTCCAACACAAACTTGGAAACCTGTGTTTTTAAAAAACTATAAATTTAATACTAATTTTTCTTTACCCTTTTCCAAATATTTCTATTTTAATTTACTTAGCAACTTTTTACATTTCGGTTTTGTGCCAAAATTTTGGTTTTCATTTAGGTTTCATTAGGTTTATCTTTCATCTTCCTTGTTTTTGTTCCTATCTTATTTTATCTGTTTCTTGCATTCCTACTTGTTTTTATTGACCTGCTTCTTATCTGCCTGTTTCTCGCTCTTTGTGATTGCCCGTCTCCATCACTTTCCTTTCATTTATCCGTCGCAAAAATGGACCTCTCTTCTCTTCAGAGCTTGGGGCATCAACCCCATCAGGTCTTGATGACTCTTCTTGGGAGATTGAAAAGCGAACTCGCGACCGCGGTAGCCAGGATTGCTGATCTCGAGAGGGAGAATGCAGCATTGAAAGTTACTTCACCCAGACCCCCTCCAACCCAAACCTGGAAACCCGTCATTCACAGGTCGAACCTGAAATGACAAGCCAGGAAGCGACTTTGATGTCTCTGCCGACGAGAATAGTCTCCATGTCCCTACTCCTAATACTTGCCGCTCCACGCCCACTTCTCTCCGCGCGGAAAAGCGGAAAACACCTCGACCCACGCTGAACTGCGAGGGAGGTCCCTCCAGTAAACGTGTTGCCACCAGCTGTACGCCAGTAATATCCCCAGCTTGGGCTAATGAAATCGTGGCAAACCTATCGGTACACCCCTCTGCACAAAGAGTCATTCCGTTGGAAAAATCGTGCACGCCGAAGGTACCATCCTCCACAACCCCAAAACCAAAGACCGCTCCAACTCAAAAGGCCAACCAAACAGCGGTCGGGGCAGACGTACCTGCTTCAAAAAAGAAGTAGCAACTTGGGGTCTTTGCACGAGACCTTAACCTAAAGGAGTTCGTCGGTGATATGAACCGACAAGAAATATCCAACTTTAAGGCAAAGACCTTGAGTCCAAGTCTCAATAAAATCGTAACCTAAGATCGACAAACGTTCTCTAAGGTTAACGATACCCTGAAGGCCAAGGTGATGAATTATTACACATTCACCCCGGCCGACGAAAAGTCGAGGACCATCCTCTTATAACGAGTCACTGCCTGCTGGGAAAAGGACGACATCTTAACTGCCCTTGAAGCAACATTCCCCCACGTCATATTCACCGACGTTAAAAAATTCTCTCCCCCACAACGGTTTGTGAACATCAGACCGCAAAAATACAGCAAAGTAAACATATGGCAGCCTCACCTTGCCCCAGGAACTGACATTGACTCCATAATACGGACAAAGTCGCTTCCAACTCTTATCAAAAAATTGTCTTCCTCAATGCCGACGTTGCCAATGTTTTGGGCATGTCCCCCGGAACTGCAACCTGGATCGCCGTTGCGTCCGTTATGGAAAATCCTACGACATTGGCAAGTGCGAACTCCCGCCAGCAAAATACGATCCCACAACAAATGTGCAGGTTGAAATTTCGTTGCCAACTTGCTGCAATCGCGGTAAGAAAGGACATCCGGCCAGCTACAGGAACTGCCCCAAATATAAAGAGATAGTCCACAGAACCAAGGAGACTCGAGCTAAACAAGTAGCCAAGTCAAACTTCGGAAAACAGGCCACACAAAATGTCTTCCAAAATGGATTTACATTCGCTGATAAGGTTAAAGGGAACCAAACAAAGAATATGAAAACCCCACCACCTCTCCCCCAAAAACATACTCAAGTTCCTAAGCGATCCGCTATACAGGCCAACACAATGCCGCAAATCCAAGCGGCGGCACAAAAGCCTCCAAAGGGGCAACCCTCAATGCTGGAGAAACTACTTAGTCTCTCTCGCGTGATTGAGGATATTCGACTCCGATATGAAAAACTAACAACTGAGGCTGAGAGGGATGCACTCCTTTTCACGGCATACGTAAGACATACGCTTCAAAATGGATCCCAAAATTAAAGTTATCCTTATAAATGTCAACTCCCTTGCTTCGCTATCAAAGGGTGCGATAGTCTCTGACTTCATAAAGGATAGCCGGGCGGACGTGGTTCTTGTAACCGAAACTAGGTTGCATCCATGTTACCGTCCCACTTTCCCAAACTTTTCAATGATTCGAAGAGATCGAAACTTAACTGGCGGCCCCACCATCAACGGAGGTGGCACCTGTATTCTAGTTAATAGCGAACTTCGCCATGAAGCTATTGACCTCCCACATTTCGAGTCCATAGATGTCTCCAGGGTTGAACTGCATCTAGCTAATAATGGTGGAGTGAACATATACTCCGTATACCACTCGCATAAAACCAATAATGGCCCCATTAATCCCGAAGATATCGGCAAATTAATAACGTCCTCGGGGCATACACCCTTCGTCATAGGCGGCGATTTCAACCCCAGGCATCCCCACTGGAACAACTCCGTCTCTTGCCCAAACGGCACAAAGTTGTTCCAATGGTACACCGAAAACTGTCATGCCCTCAACTTCGAAATAGTCGCACCTACGGTTGGTACGCGAGGTAACTCAATTCTGGACATCTTTATTGTGTCCAAAGATTTACTTCCCCAAATCTCTCCTCCCCAAGTATCGGTGCGTGTATCTGACCACAACGCTGTGACCACGTTCATTCGCGGCTATCGAGCATCCCGGGCTCATGTCAGATACATACCCAATTATGGGCGCACAAATTGGGACAACTTCAATATTACATTGAACGATAAACTCCACCAATTCTCTCTTCCCACTAACAGGAACCTAACGACGGTTGAGATAAACAACGCTGCAAAACGACTTCACGAGATTCTAGTTGCAACTTCTGAGACTCATGTCCCGAAGTACAAACTTGAAAAGACTTATCAGATTCTCCTTGACGACCTCACTCTTCATCTCATCCGGGAGCGTAAAAAGCTCTGCAGAATGAGATATCGTCACCGCTTCAGGCAAAGGGAGCCATTATAGCAAGCCATTATTCACAATATTGGCACACTGATAAAACAAAGAATCCAAAACAATCGTACCCGACAATTGGAAGACAAACTGATGGGTATTCAGATGGACCAGAACATTTATAAAAATGTTAAAAAGATATGTGGCACCTCTCGTATCACTGGACCAATCATGCACAACGGTCTTGTTGTCAATAATTATGCCAATAAAGCAAACATCATCGGAGAGACCTTTGAAAATAATCACAAGCTCGCTCTCGAGGATGGCGATCCGGAAACTAATGCAATTATTAGCTCAGAGGTTCACAACAAATTAGACAACTATAACGAGCCAATAGTTGTTTTTAACTCAGCTAACAGTGCATACTTCGACGACACACGGCTTCGTTACACCAAATACCCTACAGGACCTAGTTAAATCTCGAAACCCCAAGAAGTCACCCGGTATCGACAACATGTCCTACCACTCGTTGCGAAGGCTTCCTGCTTTATTCTTTATAAAGTTCTCCATTCTGCTTAACCATGCCTACAACATGGGGTACTTTCCCAAAGCTTGGAAGCATGCTGTTGTCTGCCCAATAGCCAAAGCTGGGAAACCAAATTATCATTCGTCAACCTTTCGTCCTATTTCGCTTCTCACCTGCATCAGGAAAATATATGAACAGTTCATATACGAGAAGCTAAATAAATTTATCAGTCAGGAACCTAATACCTGACTTCCAATTTGGATTTAGAAGAGCGCACTGCACCACCATGGCTCTCAACATATTTCAAAACCACGTTGGCGTGCGCCTCTTTAATAGGGAACTCACCATTGCGGTGAGCTTGGACACTGAAAAGGCTTTCGACACAACCTGGATCGAAGGTCTCATTTTTAAATTACTAAATACTGGCCTCAGTAAAACGCTGTGTAGTATAATCTGCCAGTTCGTTTTAAACAGAACCTTCCAAGTTCGAGTGAATGGAAAGCTTTGCCGAACTTTCAAGGCCGCTGCAGGCGTACCACAGGGCTGCATTCTAGGCCCCATCTTATTTAATATCTACACCTCAGATATTCCTCGCCCTGTGGATGGTAGAGTAAACCAGATTTGCTATGCGGATGACGTCCTGGTGTACACGTCATCTAAAAGCCCAAAACCTGCAACAAACCGACTCAACAGTCATCTGGACGAACTGTATCAGTATTACAGTCGATGGAAAATTCGACTTAACCCATCTAAAGCAGTAGCTATAATTCTGAGTAGTAAACACTCCCAACTTGCTTCTCGATATTCACAGAATATCCGAATACAAATGGGAGGTACTACGATTAGACCACAGGATAGTATGAAATATCTTGGGGTCATCTATACCCCAAAAAATGAATTTCATCAAACATGTGATCCACATTCTTCAAAGGGGCCTCGGTCGGTCTAAGCAACTGCACAACATCTTGAAGTGGAGCAACAAAGTTGACACCAAAGTTAAGCTTCTCTGCCTTGCGCCAAATTGCAATCATTATGATACAAATTATTACAAAAGTTATTATTCCGGTAATATGGGGTGTTCTTCGATTATGATATAAATTTCTTAAGGTATTCCATGTTTGAAAAAGCTTTTTTAGTATTTGAGTATAGAATTTTTACTGAATGAATATTTATTTCGTTCTCATGAATAACAAAGTATTGGATTGCTTCTTTAATATTGTAATATCTGATTGTATTAATTGTAACATTGTCGTTAAATTTTATTTCTATTATAAGTTTTATTATTTACATTATGTTTTCCTGATATTACTATAGTATCATCTGTAACTTGTATTATGTCTTTAGTTCTTTCGAATGTTATATTACATACTGCATTATTATTGTGACTTGTAGTATGTCTTTAATTTATTCGAATGTTATACTACAAACTGCATTATTATTAGTTAATATATTTAGAGTGCAATTGTTAATAGGTATTTCTCTTCTTTAAGTATTTCATTACATTTCTCTACACCTTTAATTACATTATTACATACAATTATTTGATCCATAATCCGAATTACACCGTGTCTGGTATCGAAAGCAACATTTTTACATCTCTCGCATTTCTTAGTTAATTTTGGATATTCTATAGGTATTAAACATATGACATCATACCTTCGATATGGAAAAACTTCAGAATATGCCAGTATATTTATTAATGGATTTTTTTTTCTTATTGAATTATCTGTTCAAGTTCCTCTAAATCTAGTGAATTTGGGTAGTAGGTCCCTGTTTTTGCTGCTGCTACGGTATCTAAGACGTTTTCTAATATGTGTCTTGTTTCTGATAAAATAAAATCTACGTGAGTATTTCGAATAGATACATCTGTGGCGGTTCCGCTAAACCCCACTGTCTACTCACCCGAGGAACCCCCCATAACTACAACCCACCTCTCATTAGTTACTGCTAATGCAATCGCATTAGCACCTGTAAATGCTTCACACATTAAGTTTACCAAATGTATTTAGCTAAAAGCTCCTGGAAGAGGATTCTTACCTTCATTAATTTTTTCGAATTCAGAATTCGCTAAAAGAATTCGGTTCCAAACTTCATTAATGCCAAGTCCAATTCGGCACCTTCGGGTGCCAGGCAAATCTCAATCTTACATACGCATTTTCCCTAGTCGAATTCTTGAAAACAAAACAATTTGGTTTACATACAACGTAACCATCATAACATGGATCATAAACATTGCGTCGCCTATTCAGCCTCACCATGTGTATAATACATTCCTTTACATACATGTTGGCTGGCGACCCAAACCCAAGGGACAAAAGCAAATATACGCATCTTGCGTCTTAGGCATCAATTAAATCCTACAGCATAGGCAAATGCAAATAGGAATCGTATACTTACCCTTGGCAGCGATGCTATGAACACCAATTCCCAGTGAATGCGCTAAAACCAATTAGCACCATGTCCACCAGCATTGCAGTCTATCAATACAGCTGCATGGCACATCAAGACACTGATCTATATGATCTCTTTGTCCTACACATTTCTGGATTTGCTTCTCATGACTAGCGGCATGAACAAACAGAAACCCAAATAGCACCCAATGAAATTCGGCGTGTTTGCTTAGCCGAACTCACATCCCATGGATGCACATTATGCCCTTTCTTTGTTTCAGATTCGTTCTCATGGCTTTGTCCCATGAAAGAACCAACGTACAAACATACATGTGTACCTTGATGATCTTCTTCTACTTTACGTCTCTCTTGGAATAGGAAATGCATCCTTAATTTAAAAGAATCAGTGTAACTGGCCGAATTTTCTTTGACAGCGAACGAATATCGCTGAGTCCTTTTACATCCGCCGACCGAGCAGGTCGTGGTCATGTCACTCCCGCTCCCCGGTACGCATGGGGACGCGAAATTCAACGGCGAGTAATTGTTAACGAGACGGGGTTAGTCATTTTGGAGTCAAGATCGTCCTTAATAACGGTAGTGTGTATTAACGAATCGTCCGGTCGTTGGCGGAAACTTTGCTTAGTGCATAATCAAGAAACAGTTTAGTGCATAAGAACCTACAATATATACAAAATATACCAATAACTATAATGCCATGTTTTATTCCTGTGTGGTGTCCGCTCCGTGCTTCGGAGCTTGATTCTCGGTGAACCCTGTGGCGGTGTTGCTCAGTGTTTTGTCCTCCTTCCGGCTGGCGGTGTTTCTTGCTGGAGATTTATAAAGTGACGTTGGAGAAGCGAAGTGAACCAGAGCCATTCGCCAGCGCAACAGATATCGCCCCCCACACATCTTCTAGTGAGTGCATTATTCTTAATTAACTGATTTAATATTGTTTGAATTGGACTAAGTCGTCGTGATCTGAAATTTCAGACATCCACTTTCGTACTGATCCGAAAAAGTTAAAGGCTCCTTTTTCCTTGTGGTAATGATCCTCCTTTAATTGTCGGCATAACTTCTTTATCATCATCGGCACTACAACCGGGATCGGGCCTTGACCTTATTTAACAAATCTCTCCACCGGTCCCGCTTTCGAGCCGATGTCATCCAGTTTGGCACTCCCGGGCTCTGGGCGTCCTGGTCTACGCCATCCCTCTATCGCAGACAAGGTCTGCCGCGCTGTCTCCTTCCATACATCCTGCCACAGACTTTCCGGGCAGGGTTCTCTTCGCTCATTCGAGTCTACCGAGCTTGATTTTTCTTACAATGTTAGATTCAATGTAGATCGCGTACAACTCATGGTTGTACCGTCTCCGGAATCGCCCGCCTTCACATACGGGATCAACAATTCTCTTTAAGACCTTCCTCTCGAACGCGGCTAATAGGTCAGAGTTCCTTTTATTGAGCACACGGGTCTCGGATCCATACACGAGTACTGGTAAGACCATGGTCTTGTACAGTAGTAGCTTGAATGCTTTGGATAAATTTCGGGATTTAAAGAGTCTTGATAGCCCATAGTACGCTTTGTTGGATTTGATTAGCCGTTCGCGTATTTCTTCTTCCATATTGTTATCGGCTGATACTATTGACCCAAGGTAGTTAAAGGATTGCACTACCTTAAATTCATGCTCCGCTACCCTGATAGTTTCATCAACGATAGGTCTTCTTTTCGCAGAAGTTGCCACCATGAACTTAGTTTTCCCCTCATAAATGTGCAGTCGCAGTTTTTGTGCCGCCTGCTCGATCTGGGTGAAGGAATCCTGTACAGCCGATTTGTGGTGTAATTTCTTGCCACAGAAAATCTGATATTCGATAATATTATAAATGGGTTACCTGACTCTTCACTGGTTCATCAATCCTGCTGTGATCGGCTCCGGTCTGTGCAGCAGTCCTCCCGTTGGCTGTGGTCCTCGATTCCTTGAGAACTAAGTTGGAGGTAAACTTTAGGATTGGAATCTATAGTAAACCAAGTTGTCCAAGGGCTTCTTCAATAATTCTCCAACTTCAACTCTTTCTCCTTTACAATTCATTTATTTTTCCTTTAATCCTTTTAACTTTACTTTTTCACAATTGACTCATAGGAACCGGATTCACTGCTTTTTCCTTATCTTTTTCTGCTGCTGACCAACTCACTGCGGTTTAAACAACTGTCTCCAAAGATCAACCCAACGGAAACAAAAATTTCTTGCCGTTCCTCTCTCTCGCTCTCCCTCAACGTCCACTCCGAAAACAGAATTCGAACTCGCCCACGATCCACACTCGAATCGGGGCGTGTTCGAACACTCACCTGTTGATCGCCCAATTCTTCCACCACCTTACCATCAAACTACATTAAAACAAAATATATTAAAAAGAATTAATTGATGGGGTGGCGGAAGCCGCACGTAACAGATTCGGTTCTACCGATGATGTCGATGTCATCTGCGTAGGCAAGTATCTGGCTGGACTTGGTGACAATAGTCCCTCTGGTCGTAACGCCAGAGTCACGGATTGCTTTCTCCAACGCCAGGGTGAAGAGGAGGATATTGTTGTTTGACTAGTTACGTTGGTCATGGTCAACCTATAAATTCGTATTAATTTGTTTGGAATGGCGAACTCTCTCATGCCATTTTATTTTATATTTTGTCGTAGGCGGCCTTAAAGTGTATAAATATATATATATATATATATATATATATATATATATATATATATATATATATATATATATATATATATATATATATATATATATATATATATATATATGATATTTATATGATATAATGGGATCTTAAATTACAGACATTTTTCCGTCGCCTACCTAAAAGTGAATATCTGATCAATGACTGATTTGCCTGGGATGAAGCCGCACTGATATTGACCAATTATGACTTTAGAAAATGTTTACCTGTTTGAGAGGGTATAGGTGTAGGGTTCAGGATCTGTTTGTTGGTGTGCCTCTCGTATTTGCACGAAAGACACGTTTCACAATTTTTTAGTTCTTTCTTACACACCCGTCTCATGTTGGGCTAAACGTATCTTTCTTAACTTTATATTATGTTATTCCTATAACTTCTGTGTGGTCTGTTACGTACTTCTTTGATTCATCATCATCATCATCATCGGCACTACAACCGGGAACCGGTCTTGGCCTTATTTAGCAAATCCTGAGGCTTGTTAAATTTTCCATTCTTTGATTACCTGTATATTATTCCTGGTGTACGCCCGTGCTTCCGGGACCTCCAGGAATTCTGAGCCACCGTATAGATCCTGATGGATACGTGTATCTTTAATTCGTACGGATAATCCAAAGGATGCTTCGGCCGTGAACGGGTGAGCTTGCAGGATAATTTTAACCACTGTGGCTACAAGTGTCAAAGCACACACACGAAGAGAGTTGTTCAAACACTATCGATGGCACTGAGAACGAGCAATTCACAATACACTGGACAAGCAGCCACAAAAACTTCGCATCACATCCGAAAACAAAAACTGATTTATTTTAGAAGACCAATTTATTTTACTGTTCACTTTATTTTGAAGTATCCTCCTCTCCTTCCTTTTACATGATACTCACTGACTGCCTTCTAATCTACTTTTTATTCTTCATCAAACTTTGGACGCACTGCCCCTTATGATAGACCTTTTTTTTAGACTTGTTTGTGTTATCCATCTGGCTAATGCAAACGAGAGTTTGCATGCACTTCAGATGGGGACAGTCCATGGGAATTGGATGAGATATTGGATGGGAATCTGGGTCTATTTGCATATCGTAAAACATCTGGTTACAATACATATGGAGATATGCATTGTAATGTTTAGATTGCTTGAATTTTGTGTGTGCATGATAAACGAACATTTAGCTCGTTTATCGCGTATTTATTTTAGACTTCGGATTTTAGGAATTTAAAGTTGCACATACAATGCGTATAAAGATATGCGTTGTGATGTTTGAATTTTAAGGAATTGAATCAAATTTTCTACAATTGAACATTTGGTTTAATTTGTTTGACATTGAATTCAAGGTTGATGTGAGGATATGATTGGATGGTATTGGATGGGCATTTTATTAGTGGCTAATATGTGTGCGGGAGGGAAATGGTAGGGTTACTTTGAGCACTACATATAGTTGCTCATTTTCGCTTAAAATATCTTTTACCGTACTTTACTTTGTACTAAATGATTACAATCCAAATTCTGCTCGACCGTTTCCTGTAAGTCGTATAAGGTCACTTCGTCGCAATGTACCGCGTTTTTGCGTTTTTTTCGATTATTCTTTTTAATATTCCTATATCGTCATTTATATTATAGGTTTTGAGGTGATGTCATCTACGTTGTTGGAATATTTGTTTTGTGCTGATATCGTTATCGTGTGAAAATTCTATATAAATTTGGTTCTTAAAGTGGTTTATTGGTTTCCCTACTGTTTTGATTTTGTAGTCAGTTGAGCTGTCCATTGAATCTGTTGATGCCGTAAAGGAGTTATTTATTTGCTGTCTGCTTGCAACAATATTTTCTTTCCCTGGCTGTTATACGGCGATTTTCGCGCCGTATTCTTCTATTATATTTTCCCAATGTTTGACTTTAGTGTTTAGTATTCCTTTTCGAGATTGCGCATGTTAAGATATTCCCTGTATGTATAATCCTAATTTATTTAGCGAGAAATTTATTTCTGATTATTCTTTTTCATTCGTCGTGTATTTTTGCTACGTCTTACTGAGGCTCCTAGATAAGAAAGTTATTGGTCTTTCACCTGGTGAAAAAACGGCTCCAATTGTTATGTTGAATGGATCTGTGGGGAAGAAGTATGGTGCGCCGGCGTACGGCACGGATTCACTTCTTTCCTCCATGGATCAAAAGTTCAGCCGGAAATTGTCCCCAAGGAACGAAACAAAACACACAGATGGTACCGTAGCGAAAGTAAATGAAACGCACTGTTCTGTTTGTAATTGATTTCTTCTTTTATTTTTAAATTCACATAAGGTGTCACAAACTTGTTCGTTGATTTTATTGTTGAGTTCTGCTCGATGTACTATTTTTGGGCGGTACGAATTTCACAGGGTTCAGTTAAATTATGTTCTATTTCTTGTAAAAATGGTAATTAGTCCTTGGTAAAGTTGACTTAAATTCGCACGTAGAAAGTTGCGTGTATAAACGTACAGTACCGTGTGCATGGCACGGCGAAGAGGAAAAGACACGACTGACTCCGGTAGTGGCTGTGTAACGACTCTCGACTTATCGTGAACCCACCGTACCGGCGCCGGACGACCCGGCCGCTTTGAAGGACCACTATCCGAGGAAAGAACTCCGATCTGTATTCAATCCTCGGTTAAGGGTGAGATTAGGAGGCGAAAGAGAAAATTTTCTCCTTAGGGTGTGGCCACCAAGGAAATGCAATCTTTCCTTATTGGGTGTGGCCAATGGACGGCGATCTCTGGCACGCAGTGGTGTGCGTGTGTGATCGTATAGATCTTGGTTTGCTCATGCTTCGAGGCCATGAGAACGAAGCAGAAAGACGGTGAGGACAATGAGGTCATGAAGATCATTGTTTATGACGGCAATGCTTCGAGGAAATTGTACTAAAAGGAAAGATGGGACTAGGGCATCATAAAAGTCTTGGATGAGTGATGCCCTTGCGTAAATAGACGCATAGCCATTAGAAAATGGTGCTAATGGATTGGGATACTTTAGACAATGAAAATTGTATATCGTATCTTGGGTCGGTGGGCGAAACGAATCCCTTGTCTGCATTTGTATATGCAGGGTAATTCGTTTGTGGTACAGCACGAATTTGGTGGTTGTTTGTTCGTTAGACAAGGGATCGTGGTCGGGTATATTCCAGCTGGACAAACAAGTTGCCCGACGCTGCTTTGGTCGTCGGACAAGGGTATCCCCCAATGCGTATGTAAGAACATTGTTGTACAAATGTGAGGCTGGGAATAGCCGACTCAAGGTTAATATTCCCGAATTATGTGGTTACATTATATGTGAATCGAATTGTTTCTTTTCAGGAATTATGTTTGACCTTTAAGGAATATGACGCTTGGTCGACAAAGAATTCTTTTAGGCAAATTTTGCCGATGCGTTCATGCATGGAAAATGCCCTTGTGAGAGAAATTTCTTTTTATAGGAGCTTTAAGATTATGCAATAGATAACCTTAATGCGTGAAGCTTTTACAAGTGCTAATGCAATTGCATTAACGGGAAACAATAGAATTTGAGGGGCTTCAACACAGGAAGCTTGGGAGTAATTGGGCAAGTAGGCAGTGGCGTCTGGCGGAACCGCCACAGATCTGCCGTCAATTCGAAGGGTTCTGAATAATTAGTCGGCGATAATTCTGTACATTCTTCTAAGTATTGTTTTAGGTTTTGAAATGCTGATCTCTCTTCATTATTCAATTTTATTTCGTAACTTGAGCTTGCATTTTTTGCTATGAGCTTGCCTGCTTTGAGCAGGTTGATTAAAGGTTTCGCTATGCCTGCATAGCCTTTAACGAATTTTCTGTACAATCCTGACAGTTCAAGGAATTTTCTGAGTTGTTTTAAATTCGTTGGTTCCGGATATTGCTTGATGGGTTTTTTTTTGGGGTCAGCTTTAATAGATTTATGGCTAATTACCATTTTACATATGGTTTACAAAAATGTGATTCCTCATCTGAGATTATAAGGTTGGCTTCATATAAAGCACTGAGTATCTGTTTCAAATGTTGCATGTGCTCCTCTTTTGTCTTGGGGAAGATTATATTATCGTATATGTAAACATAGGAAAATTTGGTAACGAATGGGCACAGCATGTCGTCTACACAACGTTGGAAGATTACTGGGACATTCTTGAGTCCCAAAGCCTAACGGTTATAGTCGTATAGGGCTCCGATGACTGTGTGGACGCTATATTTTTAAATTAAAAGCTTTGGCTTTCCTCCTTTAGTGTTGTTGGGTCATCTCCTTTGGGGTGATCTCGTGAGCGGCCGTTTACCGAATGGAGTGGACGGCGTGAAAGGTGTGCCCTCGCAACTTCCTTCGGTGGGCGAGGGCGCTTCCGGACGGGGGGCTCAGTTTTCGTAAGTTCCTTGGCATTGACGGCGGAGTTTCCTTTCTTAGGCATCCTTGGTTACTCCGAGACAAAGCACATTATCTTCACTTGGTCACCGAGTGGATTCAGGATTCATCCGCCATTGGCGTCGGTTCAGGGGCCGTAATAAATGGTCAATGATCACTTCTCTTCATAGAAAAATGTTCCGAATAAATAAACCCACGCACGGAGAGCACAGGCTCCCCATCAACTAACCACACCGCGAAAATGTAATGTCAAACTTTAGTTTGAAATGACACTATATTCTTTATTTTATTTTTATCGACTAATTCCTTTTTAGTTTTATACATTAAGTTTTCTATTTTACGTTTGGCGTGGCTTCGGCCTCCTAGAATTCGACTCATTATGAATTCAAAATGTGCCGCCCTTTTATCCTTTTTGTCGTTGAGATTTGTCAATGTTTTTATTGTAAAAATTCCAAGAAGCACACACAAGGTTTCGTGTGCTTCAATTGGAATAGGGTTCTGGGAAATGACTAGGAATCTATTTGAATAAATTCCTGGAAGGGAAATCATGAAATGCATTTTGAGTTAAGCATTTCATGATGTTAGCATTATTGGGAATTGAATCAATGTGCGACAAATTAACTTTTGGTTTAACTTATCGCTCATATGATTCAATATGGAATTTGGATTGGGATTATTGGTAATATTGGGGATTTGGATGGGAGTAGTGATTTAGGATCACTACAACTGCGAAGCCTGACTTTTTCTTTCCTTCTTCCTTTGTGGTGTAAAAAGCCACAAAAAATTTTATGTTTGGATACAAAATCGGTTACCTGATATTGGGGGAGGACTGCTTCCTTGTCTTAATGTTGTTGCGGCACACGCCCTTAATGAGGCTCCTCAATGGCGTTTCCCCAGTAAAATCGTAGAGTAGGCATCTTACATTAACCACACGAGATTCCGCTGAGTACCGTAAATAGTTGATGACCACATTAATTATTTAAGATCCGGTTGCATATCAAGAACAATATGATTGATAATTATCGACGTCTCACTCGGGTTCACAACCAATGTTCGCGGATTAAGATTGTATCAGAAGCTTTTAGATAGACAATGCAAATTTCACTTCTTCCGAGGTTATTCTAGTTCGTTTTTTCTTTATTACTTTTTGTTTCTCTTTTTTCTTTTTACATTCAAATTTTTTTCAACACCGATTAAATAACGGGGACAACTTGCTGCCTTTTCTTCCTCTTCCTAACTGCGCACAAAAAACGTTTCTTTTTCTTTTTCCGTTGTCAAAAAACGTCAACAACGGAATTCCAAACCGTATTCAAGAAAAACATCAACCCTCCGTCTCTCTCGCTCTCCATTCACGTCCACTTCGAAAAACAAATTCGAACTCGAAGAACCGCACGATCCACACCCGAATCGGGGCGTGTTCAAAAACTCACTTCTGGATCGTGCAATTCCTCCACCACCTTACCATCATACTATCTTAAAACAAAATTGTATTAAATGCAAATTATCAAATGATGGTGGTGGCCGACGTACGTAACACCTTGATTAATGTTTAGTAAAAACCTGATTTTAAATCTATAGTCGAGAATGCTTTTACTTCTCCCGGATGTTGTATTGTGTGCGCTATATTAGGCATAGGATATCTGTCACTTATTGTTTGTTCGTTCAGTTTACTGTAATCATTGACTAACATTTTCCTTTGAGTACCATCGGGATAATGTCGTTTTTTTGCCACTGTCCATATTGGTGATTTAGAAGGGCGTATTATCTTTCGTTTTAATAAATCATTATTGGCGAACTTGTGGTCTGCTCTCCTATATGGTGTTTTAGTCCTGGTGTTTTAGTCCTGGTAGTAGCTATTACCCTGTTGCGTGAGGTAGGTTCTTGTCTACTTTTTTGTTTCTATCGGGTTTTCCAATAGGGACTTGACAACTTTGAATTTAATTTGTGAACGCACTCTTTCACTAATCATCGAACTGTCACTGTCAATTTATTCAGTAAACTCAACATTTTCATCATAGTTAAGTACACGAACGAACAAAGTATGAAAATTATAAAAATTTACTACCGAAAAAAAGTTGTCAAGTCCCTAGTGGAAAACCCATAGCTATTAATTCTTCAATTTCGTTTTCGTATTCTTTATCTTCTATTTAGTTAGTTTTTTACTGGTTCTCCTTTAGTTCCCCGGTAACTATTGTTAATTTATCAAAATCTATTGTTAAATTATCAAATTCTATTCTTTAAAATTTTCAAACCTTCTAGTCCTATCAGTGGGTCATACTCTTTAAGTTCTCGTAATTCCAAGAATGTTAATTTGTATCCGTGTATGTGGATTCTTCACCAGGCTATTGCCATGTAATGTTTTTATATTCACGGGGTTTATAGATGTTCTTGTGCTTAAGCCTATGTTCTTCCTACAATAATTATGGGTTGCTCCCGAGTCTATTAATATCCTGTATTTTTTATTATTATCTTTGTCTCTTAATTCTGAAGTAGGCAATCCGTTCCTCTCCTTTAATATTTGACATTTCACTTACATTGTTCTTCAAGGATAATTCGCCTTCATCTGTCTTTATATTATTAATTTTCTGATCTTGGTGGTTTCTGCGTTGATGTACTGGGTGAAAAGGTATTTAATCCTACGCCACAACACCTCCAAGTGTTCACACCAAAACGCATATGATAGAAACAAGTCGTAAACTCTGCCTGAGGTATGGGAACCGCTTCGTTGGGGGTTAAGGAGTTTCGGAAATGACTCGTCTGATAATGTTGGTTTTCATTTGGAGATATGAAATCGTGTAGTCGAACCCCACTAATCTCTAAATGAATTTCTTGAAGTTTCGTTCGCATCCTGGCAATTTCCTCGTTCGGAGAAACTGTTGGTGATTATTGCCCCAAAGATGTGTTGAATGCCACAATCTGGATGGGACACGACTGTTTTTGACCAGTCCTAATTATCTAATTCGCATTTTGATCTAGCTGATAAATGTATACGTCCGTTCGGGACACGAAAATCTCTCGTATGTGTGGTGGAAAATTCTCAAGCAGCGAGAATAGATTTTCATCTGCTGCGGTGCCAGCTGAAGACCGTAAATATGGCAAGAAATGCAATGGCTTTATTGCAAAAACATTACGGAATGATCTGGCGATTTAGACCTGCAGCACTTACGTATACGATATTTCTGACCGACGCGTTGCCCCACTAGCACAGGAACATCCAGTAGTGAATATTATGACTCAAATTTATTTACTATAGCATGCACAGTATGACCAAAATAAACAGTAAACGCTATTAAAGTTGGGACTCCCTTCGAATATCGTAAATAATATTTAAAAATTTCCGATCGTTGTTCGCTCGTAAAATTGACCTTGGGGCAAAATTAATCACCCTATCAGAATATGTTATAATTTGTGCAAATGGCGTCGTACGTCAGTCATATTGGACATTTGTGAACTAGACAGCTGCAGTATACAAACAGATAAGCAATGGAGCGCTACACTATTACTGTCAAGCCATCCTTAATCTCAACAAGGAAGAGGAGGATGTTGTGTCGCAAATCAACATGAGCAGAGAGGCGCATTTTCACTTAAGCGGTTACCTCAATACTGGCGCAAGACTAATGACCTTGCCCGGAAAAAAAAAAACAAATCATTATGGAAAATTTAACAAGCCTCAGGACTTGCTAAATAAGGCCAAGACCGGCTCCCGGTTGTAGTGCCGATGATGATGATGGTTACCTCAATAAGCAAAATCTTCGTTTCTGGGGCACTGAAAATCCACCTGTGATGCACAAAGAGCCATTACATCCACTCAAAGCCACTGTGTGGTACGGCGTTCACGCGGGTGCAGTGATTGGGCCGTATTTGTTTGAGGACGCCATCAGCAATACGGTCACTGTTACTGGCGAACGCTACAGGGCCATGATAAACGACATCTTACTACCGGAATTAGATGAGCGGTGCTTGGGGAACATGTGGCGTTGCAACCGCACACACAGCACAAGCCACAATGGATATTGTGAAGGAAGCGTTTCCTTGTTGCGTAATCTCCCGTTTTGGCGATTTGGCATGGCTAGATAGCCCGATTTAACCATCCCAGACTTCTTTCTTTGGGGCTACTTGAAGTCGTGGGCTTATGCCGACAAGCCTCAGACAATCACAGCCCTTAAGCAGAATATTCGACAGAAATGCGAACAGTTATCACCGGAAATCTTGCGGAAAGTCATGGAAAACACGATAAAACGGGGACAAATGTGTGTCAACACTGGCGGCGGCCACTTGACGGATATCATCTTTTCCACTTAACAGAAAAAATTGTAAAGGTCCAAATAAAGATTTCCATCACTCAAAGTAGTTTTCTTTTTATTTAGTAAGAAAGTAATTCAAAAACAAAATTGGATGATTAATTTTGCGCCACCTCGTATAAACCTTGATTGATGTTTTGATATTGACAAATCCTGAAAAAAGTTCAAGAGACCGATCGTTTTAAAATAAAAAATTTTTATATCACTTTTGAAAAACACTTTATTTCCATTTTTGTGTGTTTTTTTTTTAATAATACGTACCAGGTGTACCAGTATGAAGTGAGCGCTTTTTTATAAATAAAACACTAATTGTAAACAGGAAAGCAAAAAACATTTTATTCGAAGTATTGGCCATTGCTTTCTACACATGTTGATCACCTTTCTGGAAATTTGTGGATACCACGCCAATAAAACCGGTCGTCTTTTGAGGCAAACCATTCGGAGACTCCATTTCCGACTTCTTCGTAGAAATTGAAATGCTGCTCAGCCAATGCGCGTCCCGTCGATGAAAACAAATGGTAGTCGGAAGGAGCCAAGTCTGCTGAATACGGCGTTTGGGGTAACACTTCCCAGCCGAGAGCTTTTATTGTTTCTTTGACGGGTTTTGCTGTATGACTTGGAGCATTATCATGCAACAAAATTACTGTTGGCTGTCGTCCTGTCGTCCTAATATCCACGCAAGAAACAAAATTATCCCAATCGTCCGGGTTACCGCTGAACACCGGTACGAAATCTAAGATATCCTTCAACCCAATTGTGACGTTCGTTGCTATTAATATCGGGTTATTATAATTGGATATTAACTTTCGCGCGCTTTAATTATTCGATTCGCGTGTTATTTTGGGTGGCTTTTTTGAAGTCAACGAACAGTTGGTGAACCTTCCCAAACAAAAGTAAAACAAGAGCGAATACTAAGGAGAAGGGATTTTCATCGAACCCAAGTAAATTAGTTATTAAGTCGAAAACTCTGATCAACCGATAAGGGAAAAAGTTCTTAGCGTTTCTTCTTCGATGCTAAGAAGAAAAATGTAAAGAAATAAAAAAGGAAAAGACCAACAATAGTCAAAAGTCCCTTAGTCTACCCCAAGAGTATGAAAACTTTCCCACAGCCATTTGAAAGGTACTGTGTTAGAATTATGCTTTCGTATTGTATATTTATATTATATAGAAAATAGAATATAGTTTTTGGAGTGTTTGTAACCCCTTATATATATATATATATATATATATATATATATATATATATATATATATATATATATATATATATATATATATATATATATATATATATATATGTATATGTACTCGTATATATATATATATATATATATATATATATATATATATATATATATATATATACGAGTACATATATATATATATATATATATATATATATATATATATATATATATACATATATATATATATATATATATATATATACATATATATATATATACATACACATATATATATATATATATATATATATATATATATATATATATATATTGTGACGCATATGACAGTCAGTACTGGAATATTCGGGAAAGTCCAAAACAAGCACTGGAATATTCTATAAAGTACTGGAAAACTGGAGACTAGAACATCCAAGATTATGGAACGGACGGAAACGAAATGCGAATGTGAGAAACGATAAAAAGACGTGAAGACAGCTGATGGCGACAGACAGGAGGAGGAGAAAAAGCGAAGCAAGCGATAGAAAAGAAAATCGTTGAGTGTTATATTAATTAAATTAAAAATCGGTTTAACGGCTCTTATTTATTGAAAATAATCAATCCAGCGAACCCTAAGCTCGCTACAATATATATATATATATATATATATATATATATATATATATATATTAATAGCTTTACATTTTCTTTAGTTTAATCGGGATTTTTTTTTATCCCTTTCGTCGATAATATCTAGAAAACATTTAAGTAACTTCGGGGTTTGCTTTTATTTTTCTTAAAGTATGTGCATTAAATATTCAAAGATTTATAAGTTTATTCGTTATTTTCCCCCTTGATTGATAGTAATAAAAAAATTTAAAACAATTGCTTAGGCCGGTGATGCTGCTGGCTGTGACCGCCGCTGTGGTGATGTCTTCAGGGAACTGAGCTCCTTGGTGTTTTTGCTGCTGTTGTTGTGCTGCGGAGCTGAAGTACTAACGGCTACCGTCACTTGATTGTTAGTAACCGACGATATCCCATCTGCATCCTTCTTAACTTGGACTGCTGGGCATGTATGTGACTGCGATTGTAGTCGCCGCTGGATGTGGCAGTCTCCACTTTTCGCTTCACACCAGGCACGCTTTTTTTATTTTAAATTTTTTTATTATTTTCTTTCCACTGTTCACTGTTGCCGGTGTCTAGCCCGAGGTACGCTTTTATTATTTTAAATTTGTTTAATTTTTTCTTACTATTCCCGCAGCCGAGGTGGGCTTCCAACATGATTCGTTAATTCTTCCCTCTCGTCGCCCTCGCTTGTCACGAAGTAGTTCTCCGTTTCTTCCATCAGAGGGTTAGGCGAGCGAGTAGTTGGAAAAAAATGCTGCCGCTATTTTTTGGTAGAGTCCGTCCGACTCGTAGGTATCTTCTTTTTCGCTGGAATAGAGGGTACCGGGCAAATCGTAGTCCGGGTAGTATTCCTCCGGTTCCCTCCCGGTAAGTCCGTGGTCCACCTGCTCTTCTCTATTCTGTTGGTAGGGGATGCTGCCATCATTTTTTGTAGTAGCCTTTCACTCAGAGAGCGTGTCTCCTTGTCCTTAAAAGAACGAGAGATCTCTTAAGACCGCTTCAGAGAAGGCTCGTTGCGGTCGCCACCGTGCTTGCTCAGATCTGAGGGAAGAGTGACGGCCGATTGTTAAAAATAAACTCTATTTATTAATTTTTGTTTAGTTTATTAGGGTCGCTACACCTCGGACGCCACTTGAGACTGATCTCCGAATCTGAAATTCATCACCCTTTTATTTAAAAACTAATCGGGATTTTGTATCCCGGATGCATGGGAAATGCGAGCAGAATCTCGAAAAAGATACTTGGCTGGAGTCAAATGTTTGTATTTTGAGATAAGACTACGGTTAGGCGAATTCTCGGAAACACGAGCGTGAGTATGGAAATTGAACATCTGATTCAACTTACCATATGTTCACTTTTGTTTGAGGTTCATAGGAAATTGAATGTATGGACGAATATTTGATTCGTTTACCAGGAATTTTGCTGGATTGGGATAATTGTGGATTAGTTAAATGATTATGGGGAGTTGGGTCAAGGGCGATAAACGACCATTTTATTCGTTTATCGCCAATTTTGAATTTAGATAATTGTTTTTTGAATTACATTTAAAGATTATGGAATTTGGATGTATGTGTGGGGGAAGGAGATGGCAGGGCTTTTAAGAGCACTACAGATACGTATGGCAAAGTTGATGGTTCCAACCCTTATCCTCGATGACCTCGATGGTCAATGAAAGGCGTAAGGGCGGCTAAGGAACTGTTCTTTGGCACCTCGTGAAACCTCCTGAAGTAGGATATGGCTTCTTCAAACCCTTCCTTTTGCATAACCTTCACCATTCTATATCGTACTTCTTCTAATTTAGCAGCTTGGAGTTGCCGTGTCTGATGATTTGTCTTCTGTCTAGTGTTGGTGAACAGTACATAGGCCATAATATGTTCCAGCCATTTAAATGAATTCCCGTGATTGAAAGTGCCAATAAAAGTGTCATTATAAACATATTTTTTGCTGATAGCGCCCGCTGCTGAACGCTTGCGCTCTAGGTTGCACTCAGTGTTCTTTGTGTAAGGAAGAGGCCAAACATTTTAGCTGCTAATGCCGGTACACAGACTTCCAATTTTGGGAGCGTTATTTTCTTTGGGGTTGGTGGAGCTACCCTAGATTTCGAACACCAGAGACGTACGATTAGTATTCCATGAGCATCCCTAGAACGTATATATATAACAGCACCATTACTCTTCTCGGATGCGTCCGCAAATGCATACAACTGACAAGAATGTGGAATAGTGTTCTCGAATACGTGCCGAGACACACAGATCCCTTCCAAGGATAGGATACTGGGTCGGAATTTTGTCCATCTTGTATGCCGCTCGAGTGGTAAAGAGGCGTCCCAGTTTTGCTTTAGTCCCCACAATTCCTGTAAATATATCCTAGCGGTGACTATCCCTGGAGTTAATAGTCCAAGCGGGTCAAATAGCCGAGCTATGTCAGATGCCACAGTTCTCTTGGTGATTTTGTTTATTTCCGGGAGGTTAAATTTTAAACAGAAGTAGTCGGTTTTCGGTAACCATATTATTCCGTGTTTTAATGGATGAATCTTTTTCGTCGGAGGAGTTTAATTGTACCTCTTGATCTTCGGGTGCAATACCATTAAGTAGCTGACGATGGTTGGTCCATCATTTCCACAGCTTGAGGCCTGCCGTGCTGAGCAATGAGACAAGTTGTGACTGCATATCACTGGCTGTGATGGTGCTATCTGCTCCTGTCATTAGATCGTCAACGTAGAGGGGATATCTGATCCCTTCATCCTGTGCCAAACGCTGCAAGCTTTTTATTGCCAAATATGCTAGCTTTCATTTCTATATGTTACAGTGGTTAATTGATAGGAACTCATACGTTGACGCTGATCACTTCGCTTGGTTTACGATGGCTGAAAGTGTTTTTTTCGCTGACAGAATATGCTAAGGTACATTATTATATGAAAATGAGAGAATGGCTGAATAAGTAATCTCATCTCGTCAAGTTTACACAAACGAGGCACTGCATACGCCATACAATAACATACAGTGCTATTAAAAATTATAGACGTCGAACCATTTGAGACGAAGAAGCTCCTGTTTTTGACATTACCGTCGGCAAAAATTTTGTTGGTCTCCCAGATCGCTTATTCTTTCTAGAAAATTCTTCACTACACCTTGAGCAGGATTTATTTCATTGGTAATTTGTCTTTGCGTCATTCCGCTATTTTTTAAATCGACTATGTTTTTCAATGTCGGTTATTTGTATCCCACATGGCATATTTAGAACTTTAAAAAAATTCACTGCGTTAAACAAAAATCTGTTTATTATCACTTCAGAATGCCAGCACATACAAAAAATTAGTTCTTCCAAACACTGGTATTGAAAATGACGGAAGGAAGAAGCGATCCGGGAGACCAACACCATTTTTGGCGACAATAAAAAGTGCCGCTCTACGTGAAATGTCCAAAACAGGAGCTTTTTTGTCCCAAATGGTTCGACGTCTATAATTTTAATAGCACTCTATGTTCCTGTATGGCGTATCCAGTGCCTCGTTTGTGTAAACTTGACGAAATGAGATGATTTATTTAGCTCGTCTCTCATTTTCATATAATAATGTACTTTAGCATATTCTGTCAGCGACAACAAAACAATTTCAGTCATCGTAAACATGTGTAGCTATTGAATTCCTAGAAAGAAGCGTGCGTTTTCGCTTCATTACCTTTTCCATTTGTACTGGAATAAAAAGTAAATTGTCAAAGATTAGACAAGAGCTTTTCTCTGAAGTCAGGATTATCTGGAATCACATTAGATGTTTGGATATTTTCTGAAGTTGTTTGCGTACAATGTTGTTGATGTCAATGGGATGTTTCCGTACTTTGATCTTTGAGTTGAATCTGTAATAAGTTCGCCCTTCTAGTTCATATTTAGGTGTTGAACGTCGTCTACCATGTTTTGGATAATGTCATACTTTATGGCTCCATGACAATCCCTTTTATTTTGAAGAGAAGCTCGCGAATCCATGCCATTGAATAAATATGTTTTTGCACATTTCCCATCTTATCGCATTATAGAATATGAAGGAAGGTCTTGATTCCTGTGTACACTAACCACAAAAATTTCTCGTAGGAAGAAAGAATCTATACATTGAATACGTCTCCTCCTCAGTTCTTCAAGTTTTCAAAACTCGTTGCACTCAAAATCTGTTGCCTCTGCCAAACCACTATGAAGAGGATATGCGGCATCTACCTAACAAACTCCAAACCACATGTGGTGGCTGTATAAATGTTGCAGTTCGCGAGTTCTGAGTTCCATCCGTCTGTATATGGTGCAAGGTGGTTACTCACGTTATTTTACGAAGTGTACTTCTGAGGTTTAATCAAACGAATATCGTGCCATCTTTGACGCTATGTTAGTTAACATGTTTGCATCTTATCTCCTGAAAGCCACGAAAGAGTTGCGATTTATTCATGACTGATTAGATTCACAGATGTCAATGTTTCTCAAAGGTTGTGCGTCCTTTTCTTGTCCCATATCTCAGGAATGATAGTTGAAGGTTTCCTTAAAACCACGCAAGCATCAAAAACAGTAGACAAGGAAAAAAATCTTGAAGGCAAAGACGATTAAGTAAATGTTTATTTAAGAAACATTTGTAAGTGGCATATTTCTCTTTGGAGATTTAGTTATTGTTTATTCGTGCAAACACACACGTATTGATTCAAGGAGTCGGCTAAATGTCGACAATAACGCTTAATATGTTTGCGTTATTGTATTAGCACGCCAAACTATAAGCAGGTATTTCAACTACGGAACAGAGAGTAAATTTAGGTCAAAGCACCGAACTATCCGACCGAATTTAATAAGCGTAATTAATTCTGAGCATAACTGCTCGCTTAGCAGAAATCCCTTGTGCCGTATAAGTAAACGAAGTCCTTGGAGCTGTTCATAAAAACGGAACTTCCGCCGGACTGACCCTAAAGTCATTAATCTTGAATATAACCTCTGTTATTTACTTTTTTATTTTGCTACGTTCACATTGTTTCCTTTGGGTCTTAAAATTTAACTAACTCCAACAGAATATGTTAGGATTCGGGATTGATAAGGATATATTGGAGGCTCACAATATTTTGTGTTAATTAGATGTGCTTTATTGGGGTGTATTGATTACGGCAAGTTCAATCCTGTGAACAGTGAAGTGTATAAATTTGTTGGTTGCACCCAGCTGTAAGGTTGCAGACCTCGTAAAACAATATTCGTTAATGTTCTTTTTTGAGTACCTCATTAAGTAGACATTTTTTTTTACGGAAAAACGTGTCACGGATTTTTTGCTTGCCCATTGTTAATTACCTCAAGCTGACTTTGGAGAGAACAAACGATGTTCTGGTATTTCCATGCAACCATTTTCTGTACAGTTTAAATTTATACATTCTTCATTTTATCTAAATCCACATTCTACTTTATTTTGTCGTAAGCTGAAGACCATCGTTGCTGATGCTAATCAGGTTTAGCTTAACATTTCGAATTGTAAATAAATTCTAATGAAACATAAATGTTGGGCAAAAGAAGTATTGGGATACCTATAAATGTCAATAGATAGTGTGGGTGGAAAAAGAGGGAGAGAATAAACAGGTGTCGATGTATATAGACTTTGAGTGCGACTGTTTATAATGACGAGGAAATACTTGAGCAAACAGAGCATTATACAACTTGGGGTTTGTTAAGGAAGAATTCTCTGCGGTTATCAGAATGTCTGAAATAATTTTTAATGTGAACTGATCCACTCATCCTAAATGCGGAAAAGCATTTAAAGCTCATTTGCGCGGTTCTTAGTTACGCCACCATTACATTTTTTAATCGATAATGGCATCGTAAATTTAGATCTTTGAACAAATCCATTCGAGGTTCCTCGTCACATTACGAACCTTCACGAGTAAGCTGCATCACGCCATTCAATCAATTAATAAGTGCAACTAGGGACATTGTGTTTGTTAAAGATACTCACGTCGGATTTTTACTGTTTATTGGCCTGTAGGATCCCAGAAGTTCATGACATCACCGATTCGACTTCGCCTTCGTTCCCTGTCCTGTGCACTCTCCTTTTTCGCTTGACTATCCGATCCGATCTCCTCAAGGTCAAACCTAACATTGTCCTGTAGATCCGTCGCGGCCGTGCTGTCGGTCTCTTTCCCGTTGGTCTAATGTTAAGAATCCTATGCATGGTCCTATCGTTGCCCATTCCCGGCACATGTCCGTCCCATCTTAGTCTTCGCGACCTGATTACTCTCACTATTGTAGGTTGGCGGTATAGTTCTTCCAATTTGTGATTGTAGAGTTTCCTCCATTGTCCTGCCTTCTCGTCATATTTACCTCCAAAGATACCCCTTTAAACTTTATTCTCGAATGCGCCGAATTTGTTTTCTTCTCGGTTTGTGAGAGTCCATTTGACATGATTATGGTTCTGTAAACACGCAGCCTTATACTACGTGATAGCAGTTTGGATTTCTGCAGTTTACTGACTGCGTACCAGCTAGAGTTGCCTGAATGTAGTCTTTTGTTAATTTCCTTCGACATTTCATTACTGGCCGTCAATATTGTTCCGAGATATTTAAATTCTTTAACTTTTTCAAATATTTTTTTAGTCTGTCCAGGATTTCAAATTGTTCTGAGAGGTGGTTTTCTATTTTAACTCGCCCTTTATTTTCGTTCATGCAAATTTGAATGAGGGCGGCATATTTTTTCCGGATTCCCAGCTTAACTACAATATGGTAGAGTCTTTGCCTTGCGGCTGAGTCGTAGGCGTTTTTGAAGTCAACGAACAGTTGGTGAACGGTCTCTCCGTATTCCCACTTCTTTTCCAGCAGTTGCCTCATTGTGAACTATTTGGTCGCTTGTTGACCGGTTCCTACGGAATCCGCATTGGTAGTCTCGCAGTATTTCTTGTGCGTACGGTGGATTCTCCCCAGTATGACATTTGTTAATATTTTGTATGTGGTTGGGTGCAATGATATTCCTCTGTAGTTTTCGCAGTCAGATCTGTCAACTTTTTTGAAACTGGGAATGACTATTGAGGTTTTCCCTTCTTCCTGAGTGACTTTTTGTCGGTTTTTTTTATTGGTTATGTTCCGCCGAACATAGTCCACACCGAAAAGAAATAAGGACGTTTTTACTATTTTTGTAATATTTTTTTTTGTATATTTTTTATATTACATTTTTGTTACTTAAGTAAACTCGCGACTCTTTCACCGCACTCTCCGTGCTTGTGGTCCTCCTCTCGTTGAGGTTAATATCGTACTAAATACTATATCTCGCGACGGCAAAAATTACCACAGAAAAAACATTCGTCAAGTTGTTCCCGCTTTCCCCTCGTTCGACCTTTTTGTATTTTCTCCGTACCTGATGACCTTTTCTACCTCGGCGGTATCTTTTTGTTTTTTTTTCTGGTGCTTAATTACCCAGGGTATTTTACCGGGTAATTATTTTAGGCAGCGATACTTACAGGTAATTGTTTCTACAGTAGGGTACATGTTACAAATAATTGCCGTATTTGAGCCTGTACCTGTGGTGATCTTTTCGCGATGGAAAAACCGAATGGCGGCTGGCTCCAGAGGAGATTACCAGTATTGTCCAATACTTGACCGCGTGGCGTTTTAGTAATTTTTTGCCGCGTTGGTTAATGAATTTTTCAGCTAATGCATTTTCAACGAATTCGTTTCAGAAAAATGTGACAGATCTCAGGCGTGTGTCCGTGCGTCTGTGACAGGCACAAGGAGTTTGGTGAAACATGCAACCCACGTGTAAAAGACCACGTGCGGTGGAGGATGAAAGTATGCATGGGGCAGGTAAGGGATTTACTTTGTGGGGTGCGTAGAACCCCCCCCCCCCCCGTTCGGGTTACTTAATGTGGCGGGGAAGCCCAGTAGTCTGGTATTCGTTGGCCTTCCCACCTAGGCCGGTGCCTGGGTGGTAAAGATGCGAAGGAAATAATTCTATTTCTTTGTTTGAGGTTGGTGTGAGTCGCGGTTTCGGTGTGTTGGATTGGCGGTTCTTGCACATTGAGGATTTTAGACGGGTCTTTTGCGGTCGTTGTTTGCAAACGCGCTGTCGAGTTATGGGTCCGTAGAAGGTTTCTGTGACTTCGAATGAAATGGTTTCGCGGTGGTTCGTTTCTTGCTCGGTGCTTGTCATCTCCTGCATCGCCGCGGAGGACGGCAAATGGCGCACTGGGCAGTTTTCGGTCGGTGTCTTTGTGTCGCGGGGTTCTTGGGGTGTATTTCTCGGTACTATATCGGGTAACGATTCGAAATAATAAGGCTTTAGCCTCTCAACACTGACGGTGTATGGTTTTCCTTCGATGTCGAACGAGAACACCAGCTCGTTAATCAGTTCTAGCACCATATATGGTCCTTCGTACGAAGTTTTCCTTACTTTGTCCACCCTGATGAAGACGTGCGTGCTGTTGCCCAGTTGTGGGCGAACGAATAACTTTTTGGAACCGTGTCTGGCGACAAGTGTTGCCCGGACCTTCCGCATGAGCTTGCACAGATTCTCCATGCTAAGCAACATCCTGGGGGGGCTTCTCCGCCCGTGAAGAATTCTCCTGGAGGCCGCAGATTTGTTTCGTAAGTTAAATCTGCTGCGGATGCTCCCAGGTCCTCTTTAATACTAGTTCATAGACCTAAGAGGACATTGGGTAGGGCGTCGAGCCATTGGCTGTCGTTGTGGCACATCAGCGATGCTTTGAGGGATCGGTGTCATCGCTCTATCATCCCATTAGATTCGAGGTGGTTGCAGCATTTAGCATACTGCAGTCGCCGCATGGTCGCCATTCCCCGTTACTCTTTCTCACGAGATGGAGTGGGTTAGCCTATGGGCTATCGTGTAGCGATCCTAAATCGCTACTCCTACCCAAATCCCCAATAACATCAAAAATCCTATCCATAATCCCATAATCAAATCCCAAATTTCATATTGAATCAATGAGCCATAAATTAAACCAAAAGTCAATTGTCGCACATTGATTCAATTCTACATAACACATCCCAATTTCCATATTGAGTCACATGTACAACGAATCTAACTAAAAGTTAATTCATCATACATTGACTCAATTCCTAAAAACCTTGACATCATGAAATGCTAAATTCAAAACGCATTTCATGATTCCCCTTCCCAGAATCTACCCAACAAAAGCCCCCAACAAATTCCCACAACACAACCCAAATTGAAACGCACTTAGTCATTATGTGTGCTTCTGGGAATTTCGACAAAAAAATAGTTGACAAAAGTCAACTGCAAAAACTATAAAAGGGCAGTGCTTTTAAATTTCGGGATCAGTAGCATTCCAGAGGCCGAACCGCTGGCCGTATGTCCGATCAAAACAAACCTTTAATTTGAACACCATTAAAACTAACTATTCTTATGTTTACTAAATCCTTTTGGCCTTTCAATTTCTCAATAACAAAACTTCGCGCTCTTCTCTCGGGTTTACCGTTAAAGCACGGCGCGGAGTGCAACAATCGGATGGCTGACAAATCCTAGCTCGAGCATGTAATCGAACTATGCGCGGGCTTCGCGCAATTTTTCTGGAGTCAAACGGCGCGAGGGTTGACTCACTGGTGGGCCGTGCGTCTCGATCTGATGAAAGACGCCGGCTTTTGCCCGCCGAGGATTACTGATCGATACAGTTATGTCCGCGAATTCTTGCAACAGTTCGCTGAATGGGCATTTTGCAATGGTGCACGATTGCGTCAACGGTTCTCCCACCTTACTGGCTTGGAGAGAGACGTTTTTGGATCCAACAGCCTGTTCCGAGCTAAATCGACCAACAGATCGTATTGTTTTAATAAGTCAGAACCTATTAGGGGTTCACTTACGTCAGCGGTAACGAAGTCCCATCGGATGGGTCATCGAAGGCCTAAGTTGACTGTGAGTAATCTGCGTCCGTATATCGCGATTGGGGAATTGTTCGCGGCGAACAATTTCAGTTAGTCCGGCAGCCTATTGTCAGATGCAGAGGAACGAGGGAGTACGGAAATGTCTGCACCAGTGTCAATCGTAAAGTTCAAGTTTGAACTCTTATCGTAGATCGACAAGCGACTTAATTGTGAGACGCCGGCCGTTCGCGCTTGGCAGTTCTGGTTTAAAGTACTAGACTGCGTAAGAAGTGATCGCGGCCAGTTGCAGGGTTGTCTACACTTCCTGGCGTCTGCTCCGAAACGGTAATGGAAATATCATAAGGCTGGTTCGCATTGGTTGGTGTGAGCGATCTGCGTGGTCGGTGTCGAGAATTTCCTCGTGACCGATCCCTGCGTCCTTGTCGAATTTGGGTTGCCCATCGTGGATTCTCGAGTTCGAGTCTACTTATTTGAGTCTCTAACTGTTGGATTCTCAAAAACATACTTTCGAAGTCGTCATTTCGTTGCACCGTATGACTGTGCGGCGTTGGAGTATGTTGACCCGGGCATTGGTACGCTGGGAGTGAATGGTTCGCGGTAGGTTGTGACTGCGATTGATTCGGTGTTCGGTGTGTGGCTACGATTTGTGCGTGCTGTGGATCTGAACGCGAACGATCTGTGGCGATCACAGCTTCGGCTTTTCTAGCGAGTTCGTCTAGATTTACATCTGCCTGCGGGGCAAGGATTGGTTGGACGTATTCGGCTAGAGATTCCCGGAAAATCGCTGCTAGTGCGTGGCCACCATATAATATATAAAAAAAGAGCTAGTGAGCGTATGTGAGCCGCATGATGTGACGGTCTAATTCGTTGGGTGTCATTTTTTTGCAATAAGGGTCGCAGGCGGTTTTTAGGCGTCTCTTGGAACGCCTTAATCACCGTTGCTTTGAAATTGGTATAGGGTTGCGTTTGGGGGGACTTGATTAAATGCTTGTTTGAGTGTGTCAATGATCTCTTGTATGTCATCTTTGGCTATGACGCCATCGACACACTTAACACGTGCGGGAAGGGCGTCGGGTCGATGCCCCTGGTGAGAAACAAGAATTTCGTTCGGTCGTCGGTAATTCCTTCGAGCTCGAACGTATGTTCTACGAAACAGAACCAAAATTCGGGGTCACTCGAGGTGAAATTCTGGAATTTTATATGCCGACCGTGCGAACGCCTGTAGATTTGGGACGTCCTCAACCCCTGGTTTGGCTTGTTGTGCTGCAGGAGGGGAAGGTCCCGTTCTAGTGGTTGGCGTGGTTCTGTAGATTAGCGGTCGTTGATCTACCGTATACGGGGTCGCGTTTGTTTTCAAGGAGGAATGTCTCTGAGTGGAACGTGCGAAATGACCTGCTGGTGTCAAAGATAATTTCAGGGATGGGTCTAATGTCCGAGGAGTTGTGGTGCGATGAGCACCAAGGTGTGGTTCGGAGAAAATTTTCTTTTTTGGGTGATAAGTGGGAAGAGAGAAAAACCCAAGAATGCTCGCGATGTGCAACTATGTCTTAAAGTTGCTTTTCTTTCGGAATTCACAAATTATTTATGTGTGCCTAAAACGGTCGAGTGTGTTGTTCGAGCACGAGTGTGCTTTTGTGACTCTGAAGGAGCTTAAAAAATATTTTACATTCGGGATTGTATGCATATATGTGTAAGTGATTCTTTTAAAATGTGGCTCGGAAGGAGTCCGTTCAATGTATTTGCACTCGTTAAGGCTAGGCTCAGAAGGAGCATCACAATCTCCTTATGGAGTTTATTGTGTACATGCGAAGGTTCAAAAGGATTTCACTCCATTTATATTTACACGCCTTTTGTGGCTCAAAAGGAGCTCATATAAAAAAAAAAAGTATATATATTTATATAAGACGTGATTTAATATAGAAACAATTTTTTTTGAAAAAAAAACTAGCGGTTGTCTCCAGTATTGTGCGGTTGCCGCTGCCAAGTCCTGTCTGTCAATCCTTGTTTGGGGTCTGCTGTTCGTGGGGCTGTTTATCTTCGCTTCAGGAGGAAGGTTGCTGTTAAGTGTGGGTCTACTACAGTGGTTGGGGCACTCGTGTGACACTTACACCATATTCTGACTAACACTGTCCGGTATTGTTTTCGACATTGTTTCACCGTATTGTTCACTGTTTAGTCCCGGTATTAATGCGTATTCCTTTTCCGATGCACTGTTACGTATCAACGCGCGTTTACTTTTTACGGACTGCCGGGATCATCAATTTGGCGTTTCACAAAACTTTTCATCGCGTGTATCACTTTATTTTAAACCACACCGAGGTCACCAATTTGGCGATTCTCCTATTTGTTATGTTCCGCCGAACATAGTCCACACCGAAAAGAAATAAGGACGTTTTTACTTTTTTATTATTTTTTTTTTTTGTATATTTTTTTTATTACATTTTTGTTACTTAAGTAAAGTCGCGACTCTTTCACCGCACTCTCCGTGGTTCGCGCTCGAGTCACCTTTTCTTCTTCGTTGCTCGTGGTCTTCCTCTGGTTGAGGTTAATATCGTACTAAATAATATATCTCTCGACGGCAAAAATACTCACCGAAAAAAGATTCGTCAAGTTGTTCTCTCTTTCCCCTCGTTCGACCTATTTGTATTTTCTCCGTACCTGATGACGTTTTCTACCTCGCCGGTCTCTTTTGGTGTTTTTCGTGGTGCTTAATTATCCAGGGTATTTTACCGGGCCGCGATTATTATTTTCGACGGCGATACTTATAGGTAATTGTTTCTACAGTAGGGTACATATTAAAAATAATTGCCGTATTTGAGCCTGTACCTGTTGATCTTTTCGCGATGGAAAAACCGGATTGCAGCCAATACTTGACCGGGTGGCGTTTTAGTAATTCTTTGCCGCGTTGGTTAATGCATTTTCCAGTTAATGCATTTCCAACGAATTCGTTTCAGAAAAATGTGATTTTGCTGTCGCCTTGTTGGAGTTCGGTGAAACATGCAAGTCACGTGTAAGAGACCACGTGCGGTTGAGGACGAAAGTATGCATGGGCGAGCTAAGGGATTTACCTTACTGTGATTTGTGGGGTTCGTAGAACCGCCACAACTTCCTTATACCGTAATGTTTTGATGAGTTAGTGGATCTTTCGAGCGGTTTCCTCTCTCCCGTGCTTCATAAGCTCTGCTGGTATGTGTTAAAGGTATTTTAACAATTATTTTAAGAGTTTGCACCAAAAAACTTACCCCGTTCTTATCCAGGTGTATCGTTGGAACTCTGACGGGGATGTCCTTTATCGTTAATGGTATCTTCCTCTCAGACTAAGTTCTTCTTATGATTCCTTGTCACTGGATCTAAATCTGCTTCAGTTGTTCATCATCACGTGCGAATTGGTTTATTATTGATGTTTCATCCATTTACGTATCCACTGGTTAACGGCGAATTTGCGTGCACTTAGTGATATGATGAAAGTACAACAATTCGCTCAATTCCGAGTTTTTATATCTTGCACACACTCTTTCTACGAAAATTCTAGAATAAAGCCTGCCAGTCTACCAAAGGAAATTTTGAAGGATATTTCTAAAATGAATAAAATATACAGAGAAGGTGCACGAATTCCAATTTATTGAACTATTTTCTACGAAACTCGAGTGATACACAATACAACTTCATTTATTTCATGTTTACTATTGACAACTACACCACTGCACGCGTCGAATGCTTAAATCACAGGAAGGAAATCTCGCGTCGTTCTTTTTCATATCTTTTTTTGTTCCGCTTCCACGATTGTTATTTCTAGGAAACGGAATTGGGGTAATAGGGGACTGGGCCGTGGTTGGTAGGGAGACTATGGCTAATAGAGAGAATATGGCGTGTGCAATGTGATTGTGGATTTTAAATAGGGGTTTTACTCTATTTAAATTCCTTTACTATTGTATATGGTAATATTCTATTGTAATGGGAAACTGATGATTTGTAGGGAAGGGAAGGATATACGAGTATATGTGAAGACGCGAGATGTTAATTATTCATAGCGGGTGATAATTAAATGAACTTAATTATATAACATATGCAGTCGACTCCGGGAGCTTTGTTGTTTTTCAATCGATTTATTACGTCTACAACTTCGTTGAAAGAGGGCTCTGGGATCTGAGGCTTGGCTGTATGTACGTCTGATGCGTTTATTTGTGGTGGATGATGATCGTGCAGATTTTCAAAGAACTGCTTCCATCTTGTCACGATATTGTTTGTGTCTGTGACCAGACAGCCGTTTGCTGATCGATCTTCGCCCTGCACTCATCGTCAAACCAAGGTTTGGACTTAATTGTTTTCTTCAATCCTAATACCTATTGGGATATTTGTTTGATTGTGTCTCTGGCTTTCTCTTCCCCACTGCTCCCATTCTATAGGATGCTAAATCTATTCGTTAGTTGGTCTTGATATTCAGCCTTTTTGCGCAGGTCTTTTAGTTTATCAATGTCGACATTTTTGCTTATCTTTGCTGCGAGCCGACTTCTAATTTTGCCCATCACTAGAAGATGATCAGAGTCGCAATCTGCTCCTCTATATGATCTTACGTCAAGGATATTCGAGTGATGTTTTTTGTCTATGAGGAAGTGGTCTATTTGATTACGCGTTACGCCGTCGGGTGATATCCTTGTAGCTTTATGGATTTGCTTGTCCTTGAACAACGTGCTTTTCACTACCAATTCTTTTGACGCTGCGAACGTAATAATGCGAATTCCATTATCATTTTAAATGTCGTGTAGACTTTCTTTACCTATCGTAGGTTGGAAGATATCTTCCTTTCCCATTTTCGCATTGAGGTCCCCGAGGAGGATTTTAACATCGAATGATGAGATCCCATGAAATACTTTCTCTAGTGTTTCGTAGAAAGTGTCCTCCGTTTCTTCCTCTGTAAATTCTGTTGGGGCGTGTACGTTTATAAATACGTACTTGTACCATGGGCCCTGTATTTTTAGCTCCGACATTCGGTCATTAATAAATTGCACATCTTTTACATGGGGCGTAATCTTCTTCTTATGATGAACATGCTTCCGAGGTTGTGTATCGGCACCTCCACACGCCAGTGTAAATCCGTTGGTTTCGATTACCTGATGTGGGAGTCGGACTTCCTGAAGCGCGACGATGTTCATTTTATATTGTTTCGTGTTTTGTACGACCGTCTGTATCGTGCCTGGTTTATATAACTTTCGAACATTCCACGTGCCGACGCGTATATCCCGCTTTTTCCGTTTTCCCTACGTCTTCGTTTTGCCGAGTCGGTGTTTTCTTGATGATTTGTTCCCTTATGGTAGTGCCGGCTCATCACATCTACGCCTACCGGGTTTTTCAACTCACGTCGGATTGCATAATCGAAATCTGAGATAAGGATTAGGAGCTTCTTTATCGAAAATAATTCACTTTCTATGTTTTTTATAAGTTAATGATTAACGGAATATTCTGCATGGGGTAGTAAAAATACAAACTAAATTCATCGGTATAATTAAACGAATTCAGCAAGAGACCCAGCAAATAATTCATCTTCTAACACTCGCAGGTAAAATTACGTGGAGTAGAATACCACAGTTCATCTTGCGTCAAACGGAAGGTGAATACTTCAGAATGCCTATATCATGTAATACATATTTACTTCCGACTTTGCAAAAACAAGTTTTGTATATTTTTACAATGCTGTCAGTAAAAATATGCATTTTAATAATAACTACAAAATGCAAAGCCATTCTTCTAAGAGGAAATTGCGATTACCGGAGCAGCTACATTGTTCAACGTATTTTACTACTCTATAAATCAAATGCCAGGAGAGGATATATACTGCACTGAATATTATAACGCATCCATGACTGGTTAATGGGGTCAGAATATAAATTCATTTCCCTTGTATTCAGTGGCCGGCATTAAGGGTAACATTAGGAACGTTATTTTTTAATTTCATTTTTTCAACGCATGACTTCAATTAAAGGCTTGGGCTGACTTCCGGCAAAAGAACGTAAGGAAAACATACGACCTGGATAAAAAATATTTCACCATGGTATTAATTATAACAAGAATTTTCGTGTGACTGAATGCGTGTGTAAGCCACCGTCGTAGAAGGCATAAGTAATGAGGATGAGGGCGATCAATAAAAAGCGTACAGGAAAACTTAATGGGTAATACGGTGTTCATTCCGTTAACATCCATTTTCACTCTGTTAAATCGTCGTATACAACAGTCAATGCTTAAATTATAAACTGGATGTAATACAATCGGCAAGGTAAAGGAGCTAACCGTATGAGAATGGACCAACGACAGAAGGTTGACGTATTACGATGTCGCTAAAAGATGGTTTCCTATATTGAGAGGTCACACTCGGGTGTGTTGTAGATATTAGTTGCTAATTGTAAGCATGACCTTTCAACACTATGCATCTAGTGTCAAAAGTGAATACATTCAACTCGGCTAAGAGTGATGGTAAAATCAACAGTTAATATAAATTCTTCCTCTAGAGAAAATTCTAAGTGATTCTAGTCTATTCTAGATATCTAAAGAATGTAAAATCCCTGCCCTGTGACTAGGCTTAAAAGATATACTCGCAATCGCATCCGATTTCCGGAAGAAAATTTTAAAGGTCATATCCTGATTACTACGTAGTCCTATAAGTCACTATTGTTGGTTTTATTTTGTTTTCTACTACGTTTTGGACTGACGACGCTTATATAATCTATCAAAGAAATATAGGAAATTGTCTATTTAAACTGTCGCGCTAGTCAACGGTGGTACAACTGTTTTCCAAGTTGCTACAACTGTTTTTAATTATGGTGTTAAGTTTAAGCGGAATCTGCCAACCAGTGTTGATAAGTCAATGGATGTCAGTAGTTCGTGCCGATTTTTAACAGGTCAATTGAAAAGTTCCCGGCCTGTCACATAGATGGAGGCACTAGAATTAAATCCATATGATTTGTAGTTAACCCCTAACCTTCAAAAGACGTGTGTATAAATTTGACAGGTGTCGGATCATTAGTTTGTGAATTATAGTATTTTGAGTGAAGCAACTTCTGTTATTGTGAAAAAAATGGACAAAAAGGAATTTCGCGTGTTGATAAAATATTGCTTTTTGAAGGGAAAAAATACAGTTGAAGCAAAAACTTGGCTTGATGACGAGTTTCCAGACGCCGCCCCAGGAAAATCAACCATCAAGGATTGGTATGCTAAGTTTAGACGTGGCGAAATGAGCACCGAAGACGGTGAACGCAGTGGACGCCCAAAAGAGGTTGTTACCGACGAAAACATTAGAAAAATCCGCAAAATGATTTTGAATGACCGTAAATTGAAATTGAATGAAATAGCAGGCACTCTAAAGATATCAACTGAACGTTTTTTTTTTTTTTTTTTAGTTTTTAAACCACATTTATTTTCCTAATTCTTTTTACATGTATAATATTGGGGGTAAATGTTAAACCCTTTTCTACAATCACAGTCCTTAAATTAACTTACTGGCTCTATGCGAGCTCTCTAAATTACACATTACAACTTGATTTTTATATATGCCTTTCGGCGTACATCTTTTTTTTTTTGTTTCTTATATATATATATATATTTATATATATATATATATATATATATATATATATATATATATATATATATGAAAAAAGTCATATATTAGAGGGACTCCTCGTTTACATCTATATGTATACATTATTATTACAATTTTTTTTTTTTTTTTTTTTTTTTTTTTTGTAATTATAACAAACAAAAACTTCAAAACAAAACGAATAAAACATAAAATAAGAAATAAAAAATAAAATAAAAATAAAAGTAATGGTGAAAGGAGGACAGGGGGAGGGGGGACAAGAGGAAGGAGAGCGTTGCTCTTGAGAGACATACTATATCTGAGAAAGTGAAGTCCTCTCCTCGTTGAGAAGCCACCACCATTTGGGAGATGTTCGATCTTTGGCTGATTTATCTCTTTGACTGATCGCCGTGCTAAAACGCATGCGGTCTGGGGCATTGGAGATATCACTATCATGGAGAATTCGTTTGTCCCTGGCACCACGGAAAGCGTGGTAAATAATAGGGACTCCATGCACGTCTTGGATACGGCCTTTTTGATCCAAGAAAGGGAACGCTTCTGGGGGAATAAACCCATTCCGGAGGATATTCTCCAGATACATATCATTGGGATAGAATGCTCCCGAGATAAGATTATTGTCACTGCACATTGCCCTTGCTGTGTGACCACGAATAATTTTAATTATGAAATTGTGTATCCTATTTAACCCTGATTTGTTATACAGGATTTTGTTGGGATAGAATTTTTTGTATTGCGACTCTGGTGTTCTATAAAGTCCGAGGCAGGAACGCAAACACTGCCGTTCGAACACACGAAACTTCTCCATATAAAGTGGAGATATATTATACCATACTGGACAGCCATAAATCAAAACTGGTCGGACGAATGCCGAGTACGAAATTATTTTGACTCTGGGGTCAAGAAGACTACTCCGGAATAGACTTCTTGTCATAGAATATGCGCTTTTAGCTGCGGAGAGGGACGCAGCTACGTGCTTGTCAAAATATAAATACTGGTCTAGCCAGATACCAAGGTATCTAACTACAGTTTTCACTTGCAGTGGAAGGTTATTGTTACCTACAATAGAAAAGTGTTTCCAGTTGTATTTTGTATCCCTCGAGGCCCTGGATAGGGGCGTTCTGAAAAGGATAGTCTCGGTCTTCTGGAAATTAATCTTTAATTTCCAGTCGTCGCAAAATTGTTTTATTTTGTTGAAGTCATTTTGGAGGTGCCTATTGATGACGTCTATTTTTCCTCCTGTTCTGTACACCACTATGTCATCGGCGTTCGCAATGGCGTTTTCGAGAGAACTCACTAGATCACTAGTGTAAATATTAAATAGAATGGGAGAACTCACAGCTCCCTGCTGTAAGCCATTTTTAATTTGGAAGGTCTTGTTGGAGAGTATGTCCCCGCATTTCACCACAAAATGTTTGTCCATTATCATATCATAAATAATGTATAGCAGATATTGCGGCATACCCAGGTTTGTTAACTTATAGACAAGTCCTTCTAACCATACGGTGTCGAAAGCCTTTTCAAAGTCAACCAAGCAGGCGCCTCTACATTGTCGCTTTGCCTTGTTCCACTGTATATCGGAAACAAGTTTCGTCGCTGCATGAACTGTATCATGTCGCGCTCGAAAGCCAAACTGGTTGTTGGGGATGATATCGTTTTCATCACACCAACCTATCAGTGCTTTGTTTATAATTTTTTCGAAGACCTTGCTGATGTTGGGAAGCAGGCTGATCGAGCGCAGATTAGCTGGATTGCTCTTCTCCTTACCCTTTTTGGGGATAGGGTGGACTACTGCAGTCTTCCAATGGGTTGGATAGTATGCATTGTTTAGAGCGTTGTTAAACAAAGTAGTGTATATGTTCACTGCTTCGCGAGGCAAATGCCTTAGAACCACATTTGAAATGCTATCTATTCCAGATGATTTCTTATTTTTTATTGAGCTAAGTATGTTTCTAAGTTCATCCTTGCGCACAAACATATTTGTATTTTCATTTCTGACGGGAGAATCCGCCCTATTATTTTCGCCGAATGTGATGAAACTATGGTCTTCGGATCGCCAGTTGTGAAGTTGGTTGCGCAGCGAGCAATGTCTTTGACGGGCATTGCTTTCAATTTCAGTGTTAGAATGAACTGATTCGTTAACCCTGTACACTGCTTCGAAACAGGCTCCAATTGAATTCGCTTTCTTTTGCGGATCTTCGACTACTATTACTTCATCATTGGAGTTGATGTGCTCTAAGGTGAGTCCTGCGTTCAGCATTATCTGACAATTCTCGGGAGTCTGTGGAATTCGGAGACAGGGAATGTCATTGTGATGTTTTCTTCGACATATTTTCTTGATTTGTGAAAACATGTTCGGTCCGTTTGCTTGGACAGCTCGAATTCTGTTGCTCCACTCCTCATTTATTACTGCTCGGTAATTATCCCGGATCAGTTTTTGAAGATTTTTAATCAAGGACTTGATAGTTTTGATTTCATTGCTATTTGGGTCACTGAACTGCCTATAGCACAATTTCAGCTTTGAGAGCAGGGTGCTCTTTTGCCTATACAAAGCATCGATAGTTGCATTTCTGTATCGGTGGGTATAGCCATCCATATGAGCTACTTTGGGGATGGAACGATTCATTGTGTTAGTAACAATATCGTTCATAGTTAGGAGGTAATGATCGATTTCATCATTACGAAGGTTTCTATTAGTCGGTGGGTCTATGCCAATGTTTCGTATTTCTCTTTTTACTATGCGATCGAAACGCGACCAATGTGCTTTTCGGAAATCGAAAGAGTGTACCTGGTCGTACTGCTCAAGTAGATGGTACTCGTTTGGCACGTGTATTACGGCTCCAAGTCCGTAATGATCGCTATCGTACTCAATTGTGCGAAGACAATTTCGAGTAGTTACCTCGGTATCTGGTAACTGAATTCGATCATCTGTCATAAGTAAATCCAGGAAGGAGTTACCTCTTGGATAAGACGGTGTACTTGTAGCGTACAATTCTAGTTTATGCTCGATCGCATTTGTTTGCCACCAATCAAACAAGGCATTGCCTCTGGTGTTCGAGGTCAGATTGCCCCAGGCACTGTGCTTGGCGTTAAAATCACCTGCCATTAAAAAGTAATTGTTTTCCAAATCTAACTTGAGACTTCGGAAGAGCGTATCGATTTCACTGATAAATTGGGTACCTTGAACAGATTCAGGAGCGTAAGCAGCGACTATATATAGATGCCTTTGACTTTTTAGCGGAATGTCTATAATGCATGCCTCTAGCACCTGGAATTTGTGTACTTCCGTGCTGTAAACGACCTTATGGTGAAGACCTTTCTTAACTAAGATAGCGACCCCACCCCCTCGAGTAGAGTGTGGTCGATCTCGTCTAATTATGTTATAATTTTTGTAGCCCATTTTATGCCTTTGGTTTAGCTTAGTTTCGCTAGCCAAGAGCACATCTGGGCATTCGGCTTGGAGCAGATTGCCTAAATTATCCCTTCTTTCGATGTGGATTAGTGAATTTACATTCACAGCTATAATTTTTAGGTTAAGTTCAGACGGAGGGTTGAAGATTTTGATGTGGAGAGTTATTTGAGAACAGGGTTGAATAGAGAGTATCTATTCGTGCTCTTTGTTCAGTCAGTGTTCTTTGAAATTCGGCAAATTGTCCTTGCATGGTTAATAACATTGTTATTATTTCTGAATGTGCCTCTGGTGCAGGCATTTTCCCATTACTATATGTATGTTCCATGGATGCTGGTTGCTTAGGAGCACCGGCCATTTGTGCATATGACACACAAGGAGCCACGAAATTGTTGTAAGAACGAGTTTTCATTTTTTTCTCTTCTTCAACTTGTTTCTTTTTGGATTCCAATTTTAATTTCATTTGTTGAAATTTAGGACATCCTCTAAAATTAGCAGTGTGACCTGTATTTTTACAGAGGACACAGGACAGTGTTTTCCTATCTGGAAGCTGTTCCTTGCCCAAGGGGCATTCACCAATGGTATGGTCGGAGAGGCACTTTACGCACCTGAATTACATGTGGCAGTTTGATGCCGCGTGCCCGAAGCGTTGACAACGCACACACTGCAATACGCAATCGATTTTTCTAATTTTTTCCCAACTTATTGTTTGGTGGTTGAGGTGTTTGATATATCGGAGAGCATCAACTTTACTGTTGGGACTCAGTGATACAATAAAGAAAGGCAATTTGCAATTGCGTTTTCTGGAGTTGGCGGTAGAGAAGGGTTTCACACCTGTAAATTTTAAATTGTCGGCTTCGACATTTTTTAATTCCTCTAATACCTCCTCAGGGGAAAAACATGGATCAACGCCTTTTAGGAGCATGGAGATTATTTTCTCCGATTTCGGGGTGTACGTGTAGTACTCGCTTTTTGTCCTACCCAAAGCAGTCATTACTTTGCGATAACCTTCAATATCATCGCACATTAATTTTATTTTAGAATTATTAATTTTTTTTGTTTTGAAATTTTTGTAATTTAACTCACCTAATTTTATAACGTCCTTTGTTTCCATGGACGTAAGTATTATAGGCGGCGCCTTTTCCTTTTTGTTGGTTACGATCTGCTGGTTTGTTTGCTGCTTCTGCATCTCCTTTGTTTGCTGCCTTTTGTTTGCTTCCTGATGTTGTTCCTGATTTTTCCGTTTTGCTGTTGTATTTTCTTGTCTTTGTTGTTGCTGCACCAGGTCTTTTAATTTGAGGATTGCTTCTCTTTGTTTATTGAGTTCCACTTTTTTTGTGTCAATATCCGCAAGGAGTTTTTCTAATTCCGCCGGATTTGTTGCAGTACCTGTGATATTGTTTTCTTCCTCAGCAGGTAATTCGATTTCACTTGGGTCAAGGTCAACCAATTCGTTGAATTGGTTACCTGCGCCTGTGTATTCGTTTTTCTTTCCTTTTGCATTTTTTTCGCCGTCTGAATTTGGCTTGTGCCGCTTTGTTATAATACTCGGCTGTCGCTCGAGTCGGCTCCGTGTCATCACTTTCAGGTCTGCCTGGCCCCTTTTCATGAAAGGCGACGAGCTCTTTGGCACTTTCTTTGTTTCCATAATTTTTTAAACAACCGCTCTCAGTGGCGGCCACACTGTGTAATCTACACTTGTTCACTTACACTCGCGCGACGAATTTATTTATTTATTATTATTTTTTCTTTTCTTTTGCTTTCTCCTGTTGTCAGGTATACGTCTTATCTCTTTGACGTGTTGGTAACGACTGATATCAACTGAACGTGTACATCATATCATTCACGAATATTTGGGTATGAGAAAGCTCTGTGCAAAGTGGGTGCCGCGCGAGCTCACTTTTGACCAAAAACAACGACGAGTTGATGATTCGGAGCAGTGTTTGGAGATGATCAAGCGTAATAAACCCGAGTTTTTGGGTCGATATGTGACAATGGATGAAATGGCTCCATCATTTCACTCCGAAGTCCAATCGACAGTCATCCGAGTGGACTGCACACGATGAACCCGCCCCAAAGCGTGGAAAAACGCAACAGTCGGCTGGCAAGGTTATGGCGTCTGTATTTTGGGATGCGCGCGGAATAATTTTCATTGACTATCTTGAAAAAGGAAGGACCATCAACAGCGACTATTACACAGCGTTATTGGGTCGTTTGAAGGACTAAATCGCCGAAAAACGACCGCATTTGAAGAAAAAGAAAGTGCTGCTTCACCAAGACAATGCACCGTGTCACAAGTCAGTGAAAACGATGGCAAAAATCCATGAATTGGGCTTCGAATCGCTTCCGCATCCACCGTATTCTCCAGATCTGGCCCCCAGCGACTATTTCCTGTTCTCAGATCTCAAAAGAATGCTCGCTGGGAGGAAATTTTCGTCGAATGAAGAGGTGATCGCCGAAACCGAGGCCTATTTTGAAGCAAAGGACAAATCGTACTACAAAAAAGGTATCGAAAAGTTGGAGGGTCGCTATAATCAGTGTATCACCCGCGAAGGGAATTATGTTGAATAAAAGAAACGAATTTTGCCGAAAAAATGTGTTTTATTATGGAAGGCCGGGGACTTTTCAATTGACCTGTTATGGGAGTTGAACTCCATTTTTGGACGAATATATGCCTTGTAAATAGTGGCCAGGTTGGATGGAGTGAAGTATCTTTTGCATCTCTTAAGGAACCCCATACATTTGGCTGCACTTTTCGCAGTTTCAAATATGTGGTCATTCCAGTTAAGAGTCGAATTAATTCGAGTGCCGAGGATTGATAGTTCCTTGGTTTCGTCGATGCAGGTGCCGTTCATAGACATTACATTTACTTTGGGGCTCGCCTTTGACGACAAGAGGCAGCATTGAGTTTTTAGGGCATTGAATACTACTGGTATATCTTGTTGAGGTCTGAATTCAATGTATCAAGCATAAGTTGCTGGTTGGTAGTGAGGTTCAAAAAGTTTGGATCGGGGTGTTTGTATGAGTATGAGAAACTCAACGTGCTATCATCAGCAAATGGGTGAATTGGGTTATGAGTAATTGACAAGAGATCATTTATAAGGATCAGGAAGAGAGTGGGTGAAAGTACCGAACTGTGGGGAACACCTGCATTAGTTTGATGGGAGACAGCTTTGACACCATCAAGAACCACTTGAATTGAACGGCCAGAAAGATAGTCTCTTATCCATTGGATCGTGGAATTGTCCACTCCATATGAATGTAATTTTGACAAAAGGGCTGGATACCAAACTCTGTCGAAGGCTTTTAAAATATCCAATGCGACTACCTTGCTTTCACCGAGGTAGTGGGTGGAATGGCTCCACTTTCAGGTAAGGTACGCCATCAAATCTCTTGTGGACCTATTGCTACGAAAGCCATATTGGCGGTCATTGAAGAGGCCTTCTCTATTGCAGTGGTGACTCATCTGTTATCGACTATAAGCGATGGAATGGATGAAGATACCGAGTTTTGGATGTTCTTCACAAATCCCCAGTAGTTTTTAATACCTGTGGAAGAGTGTAGTATTTTTTGTCTCACTCTTTGGTCATGTAAGAAATTGGCGAGTTGAATATACGCATTGCAGTCGTTTCTAGCTCTCTTAAATCTTTTCCGGTTTTCCTCAGTATTGTTTGATTTATACAACCGGAAGCTCAACTCTTTAGCCTTAATGGCTTCTCTGCACCCGAAATCGAACCACATATTTCTCTTGGGTTTGATACTCTTTACTCTGTGTGGAATAAAAGTCCGCATGCCAAGTAGAATCGTGTCTGTCAATGTGTCCACTATAGAGTCAACATCGTTATTGAGGAAAAATAACGACCAATTTATCTTCCCCAAAAAATCGTTCAGACCTTCCCAGTTGGCTTCCTCATAGAACCATACTGTTCTTTTGGGAGCTTTCTCATTAACGTTACTGTTGGTTGGAGGAAATTTAGCTGACACGACACAGTGGTCTGAAGTGCCCAAAGGCGAAAAAACTTCAATTCTGTATTTATTTGGGTGGGAGGTGAGGAATAGGTCCAGTGTGTTGGCGATACCACCTTATAAGTCTGGTACCGTGTTGACTCATTGACAAGTTGAATTAAACTATTTGAATCAGCAAAAAGCTGGATATATTGACGTGCAGGTGTTGTGTGTCCGGAGTGACGAAGCTGTGGTGTTTCTAACAGATACACACACAATTTACAAGCAAATAGTGAAGAACACCGAAAGAAAATCGAATAAGAAAAAGCATCAGAGCCGTATACCATAGCGATAACAAATAATCCACATCAGTTTAGTGTACTTGAGTTTAGAAATCGAATTCGTACAAGCGGCAGTGGCCTGATGTGTTGAGCATTGGATACATTTTTGGTGATTCTAACTGTCATAGCGTCAGTTCGAATCACACGTTCTTCACTACCGTCGCAATACGCCATAAGGCCACTGAGAATTATGCACATTAAAAACACCCACAATAACGATTTCAGTGTGCAGATATAGGCTCAAGATCCTATCGATAGAATCAGACAGAGCATCAAATTCGTTAAAGGATGCGTTTCTATCCAAGTTTGGGCTTCTGTAAAGAAAGCAGTAATGTATGATATGCTTACGAACTTGAAGTTTAGCCAAGAGAAATTAAATTCTGGGTTGGAACAGAGTCCATATTGTGGCAGAAGCTGATAAGCAATATCATTTCGTATGTATGTGGCTATACCACGATGTGGAAGGAACAGTGTCACTAAGTTATATTCAGGTAGATTAAAATCGAAAATATCTGTATTAGTAATTACCTGGGTATCGCTAAGTGCAAGGATAGTTAGTTTCTGATTAGAAACGTGGGCAGACACATAAGAGAAATTGCATCTCAAGCGGCGAATGTTACACAAATCAACGCGAAATCCCCACTCCATTGAAGTGGTCCTAGACAGAAAACCAATACCGTTTCGGGAAAGGATGCAAGTCGGGACCAGGAATAGATAAACGAAAGCAACCACTACTGGTGTTATGCCCTTGTAGTAGGTGCCCCACTAGATCCGTTCCGAAATCCTGGTCACATCCCTTTCATGACGAACATTATTTCACTCAGACACCAAAAACTCTCCAAAGATTATAAATCAATTGAGAGTATGGGTGCCTGAGGGTGGCAAAAAGAGGTGCGAAAATAGGAAAACAGACACAAGGAATGGAATGAGTAGAGGGTTTTCCCGCACTGCACGTCATGCGCGTGTATATCTCCGCAGTTTTCACAGCACTAAAACGCATGTGACGCGCTGTAGGCTTTTTAATTTACCTAAGGATCGCACGTTAATTTGCCTAGGATCGCACAGATAACTTTTCACTGCACTCAGACCCATGCGTGAAGATCCGTTTGTTTGTTTAGGATCGCATAGTAAGACTGTGGGGTTATTATATAGTTGCGCCAGCACGGGAACGTGTTTACTAATATTCCACCGATTCGCGCGGCGGTGTAGATGACCACCGAACGTCACAACTTTGTTAACTTCACAGGATCTACCGTCTTCAAAATGATATCTTTATTCGACCAAGTCACGTTTAAATTATATCAAATCCTTTTGTCAAAAAGAGAGGAAGGAATGAACACAAATCGTTGAAAGAAAAGGCCAGTTTGTTTTCCGGTGATGCCTCACTGATCACAAATTTATTGTTGCATATAAAGTGTTGAAACTTATTTATTTATTTATTATTTATTTTCTTTAGTTAAATCCGACTCTGACACCATTCATTACTCGCCTGCTGTTTTTTTAAAAGGGGATTTTACACTTAATTAATCACGGCTCCAAGGGCACTCAGTCTCGGCTTGATCCCCAAGGCGAAATTTTGCAAATTAAATCCAATCGACAATGAATGAGGACTTACGGAAATAGCACCTCGAGACACTTCGCGACCTTCGGCATCTGGTGGTTGGGTAAATCCACATTCTCCTAACAGTTGCCCGAGTTGCACCGCGCTATATTGCAAAAGGCTGTTTGATACGCGAGGATTGCCAAACGTAAGGTGGCCGAAACGCACGTCAGGTTCCGATGACCGACTGCCGAAATACACTACGTCAACACCGACTGGGTGGGTCGAAAGGAAACACATGCGCACTCGATGGCGGTTGTGACTCGACTGACTAATGAATGGAAAGGAAAAGGTTCATCGCGTCGTGGCAGTGGAGTCATAGTCATCAATCTCACTGCCACTTACTAGGAACTTGAAGGGGATTGCTATGCTTGCATAGGAATTCAGTTCTAGCGAATTCTCGCCGTATAAGCTGAGTTGGATTCGTTGTTTGTGTATACCAGGAAATTGGCATAGCCAAGTATGATCAAGGGTCTTGATCGTTGTGATTGTTTCGTGGAAAATTAGTTTTCGCTTGGTTGCGAACGAGAAGTATAATTTAATGAGGAAATGAACCGAAGTGGTTTTCGGGGGAAATTGGAATTGCTTGGGTGCCAGCAAGGAATATCATTTAGATAAGATATTAACCGAAGTAATTTCGGGGAAATGTGTGCGGCACGGTATGGTTGATGGTGATGGTTAATGTTCCGTTTTAGGTTGAATATGCGTTTTATCACAGCATATGAATTTCGAGGAAATTAAGACTGCTTAGTCGCAAGGAAGGAAGCAATTTTGGGAAAAATTATATGTGGGGTGATGTAATTGAGGGAGATGATTAATATTCTGTTGTAAATTGGAATATGCATTTATTTCAGCTTGGGAAATGGGTTCCAGGTAAATTGGGGAATGTGTGTAATTGCGGATCGGGGACGGATGCTGTTGCATATTGGGATGGATGCCCTTGCAGGTTTTGCATGGTTGCGAATGTGTGTATTGCCGGTTTGGGATGGGGTGTTGGGTTGATCTGACACGCTGTTAGCGGTCAAGGTTGGTTGGCCTTGTGGGTTGGGTCTCCATGTGGTATAGAGAACCCTCACAAGACTTCTCGCGCGAACCGATAGTGGAATTGGCTATCTGGTGTATATTTAAGATTCCCAAAACAGATTAAACAAATGATCCGATGGTACGGATCACGAGGCCGAAGCGCATGTCGCGTTGGCGGTCTTAAATTGGCGGTTGTACACCAAAGGCATTGCAATAGTCAATCACGATAACATGTATCACAAGATTTCGTTGTGTATGGAGTTGGTATGTTGTCGTTTAGTAATATTGACCCGTGTCAAGCTGGAATATCATGCAACGTCTGATTTGTTCATTTTAAGATTTGCGATGTTCGTTTACCCACTGAACAACGTCTTTGAATTAAATTTAGAATTCTGAACGTTTTTTACAATCTGGAATTATGCCGCAGTTACGTTTCGATCTTTACGAGTAGATTATGGTTGGAATAATCGCTAATTGATTGACCGCCAAGACTGAACGATTTAACATTTTTAGTTACGCAAAGATCATGGTTAGGCGGATATTTCTCAAACTCTTGAGCAGTTGAAAACCAGAACTCGTCAACTCGTCATATTGAATGGCAAATTCGAGACAATCAAATAAGAAAAATTTCGTTAACATATTAATTATGTACGTGTGATTTCTTTTACTTTGCTTTCCAAACCTAAAATCGGATAACACTGTATAAGATATAGGTCCCGCATTCTTCACTTGCAACACACCAGAAATGAATTTCACTAAAAACTTAAATTCCTTTTTTAGTTATGCCAGCCCATGAACTATTCGTCTGTAGTTCAGCTTCATTCTGAAATCGTACCTAAAGAGACTTAAGAAAAGTCGTCCGTCACAAGAAAACTACTTCAATCTTGTTAATATATAAATAACTAACTGCCTTTGGCACGTAAGAGGGTTGTACAAGTAGAAAAATCGCCGCATACACAATTCGGTCCCTTTAGGCAAATATTACTCAATCAATAAAACATCTTTGAATCAGAAACGAGTTTTAATGAAAGTCTTGTTTCTGTACTTTTGCCACGTGATGGAATTCTTCCCGTTGTAATACCAATAATTGACCCTGCCAGCTAGTATATCCTCATGTGTATTGTATATGCTTCTGAATGAAATATTTATGAGAGTCATAAAAGTTCGGGCGAAACATCATCGGATTTACACGCCACAAAACCGTCAACCCACTCCTTGTTGTCGTCCGCAGGGGTTACGGACACCACGTTTTATTACCTCCGTAGCACTATACAGAAACTTCCTGGGCTATGTGTTAATTTTTGGCCACTTTTTATCCTGCCCTTGGGCGCTTGAAAATTCTCTTCTTGTTGGATACGGTATCAGGTTGGCATTTGGTAAAACATTTCCGTTCTTATTGGAGAACCGCAGATTCAGATTGGCGTTGTTTTCGTTACTTTTCTGTCACCATTTGGTTTCTCGAAAACTAGGTTACAAACACCCGGATCGTAAAGAAACTTTTTCAATCCCTTGATACGAAGAGGAAACGAAATTGAATATACGAAAAAAAAAAGGAAAAAAATGGTAGGACTTCCCAAACAAGGTATAACAGATGGTGAGAGAAGATTTGTCCTACCGCTTTGCCTTTTTGGACATTTTTAGATGGGTATTCTCCATAATTCTCTAGTGTTGAATGCTCTAGTGAATTTTTTAATTTCTTAACACTTGGAGGCAATTTGTTCCAAATTTTGATTAAAAGACAAAAGTAATCAGGCAAGAGAGTGGAAGATGGAACTTTAATTTTCTGTGTTTAATCCGCTCTTCGGGTAGAGTTTTCATATATCTTTAGAATACGTTATCATGTAGAGCTATAAAATCACATAGGTTTGTTTAATGACTATAGTAAGGGATTAAGATTTGTCACTGAATACTGGATACTGGATACATAACAAATTTAATACTGGATACTGGATACATAACAAATTTAATATAATTAATATAAACAATTTTCTCCGGGCAACAAAAAACTTTATATTCTATGACAGATGTGGGGCAAGGGATCCTTAAGACATTAGTCTTTACTTTTTATGATTGTAGTAAACTGTGTTTTATAAAACATATAGATTGTGAATCATATTTTGAAAGTACGAAAGCAATCGAATCTGACTCCGGATGCGGGAATCAAATAGAGAAATGAGCGCAGTACCATTGCGCCCTTTATTGAAAAAATGCAGTTTAGCTTGGAAGTTTTAAAATCTCAAGAGATAAATTAATTGGAATAAGATGAAAAAAGACATCAGACCAAAATGTAAGGGAGTTGGCCGGCCTTAGCTCTCAGTTGGCGGCACCTTTTAACAAATAAAAAAATAAAGTAAAATAAATAACGTCAGAAACAAAACAACATATTCAATAAAGAAGCAAAAACTTTAATGAGTTGGAATGGCCTAGTTTTTCTTCGCAGCTAGTAAGTGTATATCATGGGAGTTTTATTCCTTCTCTTCTTTCTTTTGACCATTCGTATGTTTTATAGTCCACAATAACATGGGTCACTATAAAGAACACACATGTCACATGTTATGATGTAATTCGAAATAATTTGAAACTTTTTTCTAACAGACTTCTACTCAACTTTGCCCTTTGCCTTGAGTTTTAATTTTTCCTCAGGACTTTTCCAACTTTCCCGATTTCAACCTGTTGGTTCCATTATAATTGTGTCCTTCCTGTGTACGAATTCAGTATCCAGGATAAAAATATCCTCCTTTTAGGACTGTTATTGGTTATGACAGTCCTGCCATAATTTTACACTAGAACTTGATGTCTAAGGATCTAGTGGGGCCACATTTTACTGTGTGCAAAAGTGAAATTATATTAAATCCGTTACAATGGCTACGACAAGGATAACCACATCCATCCGATGTTAGTGGTTGGGTCGTTGTCAGCTCACCGGATTTATCTCATGCATTTTTGATTTAATTACGTTCATACTTGAAAATCGGGTAGGCGGCAAAACGCGACGAAGTAAAATGTCGGTGTCCTTTGCCCATTTAAATCCCGTTTATGCTGTAGTCTGCACTTATAGGACGGGCATCGGATACGCGCATTTATGTAGTTTTATTTGCCTCCTTCAGTTAAGATGGGGCCCAGGGGTTATCCTTTAACTAATTTTGTGGATTAACCCCGCGCCTGACTAACGAAGTATCTGGAATAAAAAAGAAAGGACTCCATCGGGTTTGGTGAAACTTTTTACCATCAGTCTGAAATATTAAAGTTTGCAATAAAATGTACGACAATCATTTTGCTTTTACACTGACAAGAAGAAAATTGGGTTCCAGCCTCCTGCAGGGTAAAGTAATCCCAGACAGTGAAAGAGAGCTACGCCGTATAAGGATGCGTGCCATTTGACGAAAACGTGACTGTTATGTTAAAGGCGCATTGAAGTAAATCCGTACAAAGGATAATGGACGTCCATGTTTAGTGTTCTCAACAGACTGAATTATACTTTCGGCTTCACCTGAAGTGGAAGGATGTTCCCATGACTTCCGATTGATGGGCATTACGGAGAACTAAATTCTACATGTCGTTCGCATGGAGATTAATGTGGAATTAGTTAAGAGCTTATGTGTGTGTATCTCAAATGTAGCGTGTGTCCCAAATGCACACAGAAGTGGGTTATACTCACCAGGTGGTCTAATTGGTTTTAGTTAGCACTTAACGGAATTAGTATTCTTAGTCACTTAGGTGTATCAAGTCTTGTCCGTATTTGTTGGGATATTACATCTCTGTCTGAGAGTTTTGTTCTACACAATTTTGGATGAGTTGTGACCTTGTTTCTCAGATAAGTCTACTTTTCGGATAATACTTATAAACTGTTTCGCAGTCCCCAGCAATGGGTGTCGCTTGAGTGATGCTTCTAACTTTACATCGAGAACTTTATAATTTGTAATTAAAAGTTTGCCTGGAGTTGGTTACAAGGGAAATAGATTTAATTTGAGGAAGAAGATGAAATTACTCTTAACTAAATATTTCGAGGCAGAAGTTGAGTATCTATTCCTGGGGATTGTTATGAAACATTTGAAATTAAAATGATTATGACAAAATTCTTGAGTTTCTTTTTATGTGGCCTTTGTCCGTTCATATTACTAGAGGTGGTTATAATGTTGGGTAAAGGAGAAATACCATCATTGAATCATTTGGAAAACAACCAAACCGACTTCGATAGCGTTCTCACACATCCCTTCGACGCAAAGTGTATTGTTTCCAAGTTTTCGTGGTCAAAAATACTTTTGTGATCGGAATTCAATGAAAATTTCTCCTGCAGTAGGAGTAGTTTGAATAAATTTGTACAAATATTATGGCTCTTTGAGTCTTTAATTTCGGAAATACATTTCGTTTTTTATATTTAAAATGACTGTAATTTTTAGCTTAAGCATTGTTTACTATAAAAAAGTAGTAGCTTCATGTAGCCTTGTTTTTCAGATAAGTCTGCGTTTCGGATAATACTTATAAACTGTTTCGCAGTTGTCAGCAATGGGTGACGCTTGAGTGATGCTTCTTGTACTTGTTTATAAATTACGATTTTAAAAACGAAATTTTTGGATGTAAACTGGCGGTTAAGCAAAAGGCGTTATTAGTTCAGTATATTTCGTGTAGAAAATTCAATTTTAGCGTGAATAATATGTTTTTATGGCGTAGTGAAATAAAGTATATTGTTTCGCCAGCTGGGAACCGCAACCCCGTTGTTGCTGATGGTTCGCCAACTGGGTAACAGCAAAGGATGATTTCCGCGTCGAGTTCCTCCTCGACGAGACAGCAAACATGGCTACGGCGAATCTCTCGTCGTTGCAAGGGTTCCGAATAATGCCGCCCTGGGCACAAATAGATGATCGAAATGAATGATCGAACTAACCATCAACAAACTATACAAATCAAACTCAAAACGTTTCGAACAATATAAAACAAATGAATTGAAAAAAGTAGATCGCAACACGAGATCCCTTTAGACTTTATTTTACGATGGACTGTCCCTAATATTTAACTTGTGACTAAATACTTTCCTCGGGCTCCTCGATAGTATAGCGGTTAGTATCCCCGCCTGTCACGTGGGAGACCGGGGTTCGATTCCCCGTCGGGGAGCCTGTGGCGCAAGACTTAATGACCTTGCCCGGAAAAACAAATTATCATAGAAAATTTAGCAAGCCTCTCAGGACTTTCTAAATAAGGCCAAGACCGGTTCCCGGTTGTAGTGCCGATGATGCTGATGAAATACTTTCCTCATAGGTTCTCTTAAAAAATAAAGACGATTTCAATTTTATCGGGTACTGTTTATTACCATAAAAACAAATCATTCCTTACTAATATGTTTCGTTCTTAAAGATTTTTTTTTCAAATGTTGGTCGTAATCGCGTCTAAGTGGTCTATTCTAAAGTTTCAGTCCTATATGAAGCGATCAAGCATTTTAAGTGGTGTTTGGAGACTGATGCGAATAATGTTGGCTTTTTATTCCTCAGTCGTAGCTGGCCTATCCATGCAGACATGTCCATATACTACATAGGCGGAGGAAGGAGATTTTTAATGAAAACACGCCTTTTTAGGCAAAGTTATATTTATTCCTCAACATAGTTGCCTTCGAGGGCGATACCTTTGGTGTAGCGATTTTTCAACATTTCAACAAAACGTCCAAGTCTTCGATATACGCCTCTGTTTCCACGATGACCTCCTCATTTGATCTGAATCTCTTTCCCTGGAGCCACCGCGTGAGGTTGGGTACAGATAATAGTCGCTGGGGGCCAAGCTTGGAGAATACGGTCAAATCGTAATTGGTCTAATTGGGGCATCGCTTTTAAGGACCTGCGTGACCAAGCGTTGTCGTGATGGTACAGAACTTTTCCCTTCGCCATATGGGGCCGTGTTTTTATTTATTTCGTTGGTCAGTTTGTCCACTAATGCTGCATAGTATTCTCCTGTGACTGGCTTTACTTTTGCAGGTAATCGGTGGGGATTATGCCATGCGCATCTCAAAACGGAGGCCATAACCTTCCCGGACAAACGTTTGTCTTTTGCACGCTTTGGTCGGCTTTCGTGGGTTTCCAGCCACTCTACAGACTGCACATTGAACTCAGGTGAATGGTAACGGACCCGCGCTTTATGCACCGTCACAAAATAGTGAAAAAATTCCGCTCGACTTCGCTGCAACAACGCCAAACCGGTCGTTGAATCACCAACGCGCTGCTGTTTTTGGTCGAGGGTCAGCAAGTGCGGCACCCATCGATGACAGATGAGACTCTTGAAATGAATTAAGTTTATTTTCTAGTGGCACTGTGGGGGTTCTCTATACCACACGGAGAACCAACCCACAACTCTAACCAACCCTGACCGCTAAGAGCGCGTCACCTTAATCCAACTCCCCATGCAAGATCTGCATTTGTATACACCCCATACTTACCAGGGACCCATTTCCCAAGCTGAAATAAATGCATATTCCAATTTACAACGGAATATTAATCATTTCCCTCAATTACATCACCCCACATACATTATCCCAAAATTGCTTCGGTCCATTCCTTACTTAATTCATACTTCCCCTTTGTGACCAAGCAATCTTGACTTACCCGAAATTCGTATGCCGTAACTAACGCATATTCAAATCCACAACGGAACATTAACCATCAAGGCCAATTATACCAAGCCGCATACATTTCCCCGAAATGGCTTCGGTTAAAATTCGATCGAAACGATATCCCTTGCTTGCACCCAAGCAATTGCCACTTCCCGGTATATACAACCAACGAATCCAACTTAGCCTATACGGCAAGGATTCGCTGGAACCGAATTCTTATGCAGGCATAGCGACTCTTCCACTAAATTCTTAGTAAGTGGCAATGAGTTTACGACGCCACTGCCACAACGCAATGAATTCTTGACTTCATGAGTCAGTCGTCATCTAACTACCACCACGCGCACATCAAGAGTCGCCTTATATCCGCCGCGATCACACGGGGGTCTGCAAGCCCCCGTGTGTAAAGTAAAGTCGAGCCGCATCGCGTGAGTCTGCTGCGCGAGTTCTAATTTAAGTGAAAGTTTAAAATGAGTGCTGCGTACGTTACCTGGTCGCCTTGTTAATTGCTTAACTTTATTCAGTAAATATTTGTACCGAGATTGAATTAAACCTAAACATTTTCACATAAAATAGAACAGAAAAACATTGACCATAAACACTTTCAATTGTGAACTATGTGCTGAGTTTTAAACTACGTGTAAACACAACTTGCCATGAACACAAATAAATTTAAATAAGAATCGTCAAATAAAAGAACTAATAAACAATAGAATAATTTATACCCGATCCCGTGTGTCTCATTTCCTGGGCTGCGTCCGATTGGTCTTATTTCATTCAGCCCCTTTTTGGTGAACTTTCCGCAGTTCTAATTCGGTGGGAGCGTAGAGAACCCATGTCCCTGCCGACATCTGAACACCTCCCCCACAGCACCATCTATTGAAAAATCCCAGGACATTTACAAGGTGGTGCAAAATTTATCACTCTGTCGGAAGATGTTATAATTTTTGCAAATGGCGTCGTACATCAATGATATTTGACATTTGTGAACTAGACAGCTGGAATATACAAACAGACAAGCAATGCAGCGCTATACTCCGCCAGACCGTGGAATAATTGTGTCGATTTTTTTGACCAATAATCCGGTCGGTGGTGTTAGCGCAGCGTGAATTTCGATGTCGATTTCCTAATCGTGTTGCGCCAACTGGGCAAACATGCCGGTGCTTAGCTACGCGACTCGAACAGACTGGAGCCACAGGAGACCATACAGGGGGTGGTCGCCACCGAACTGGTCGTTCGGGTTAGAATATCACGGCTGTGGCTGCCGATGTCGCTGAGAATGAAGAATCATCTACCAGACGACGGGCTACACAATTGGGCATCACCAGATGGACCGTACAGCAAATTTTAGTGAAAGACTTACACACGTCCCCGTACAAAGTGCAAATAGTCATCAGTTAATGCCTGCTGACCGTCAGTCGCCTGTGAATTACTGTCAGGCCATTCTTAATCTCAACAACGAAAAGGACGATTTTGTGTCGAAAATCATCATGAGCGGCGAGGCGCATTTCCACTTAAGTGGTTATGTAAATAAGCAAAATCTTCGTTTCTGAGGCAATGAAAATCCGCGTGTGATGCACGAAGAGCCATTACATCCACTCAAAGCCACCGTGTGGTGCGGCGTTCACGCGGGTGGAGTGATTGGGCCGTATTTTTTTTTTTGGACGCCATCGGCAATACGGTCACTGTTACTGGCGAACGCTACAGGGCAATGATAAACGACTTCTTACTGCCGGGATTGGAGGAGCGGGGCCTGGTTAACATATGGTTTCAACAAGATCTGCAACCGCACATACAGCACGACCCACAATGGATATTGTGAAGGAAGCGTTTCCTGGTCGCGTAATCTCCCGTTTTAGCGATTTCCCATGGCCAGCAAGATCACCCAATTTAACCATCCCAGACTTCTTTTTTTGGGGCTACTTGAAGTCGTGGGTTTATACCAACAAGTCTCAGACAATCGCAGCCCTTAAGGAGAATATTCAACAGGGATGCGAACAGTTATCGTCGGAAATCTTGAGAAAAGTCATGGAAAATGCGATGAAACGGGTACAAATGTGTATCAACACTGGCGGCGGACACTTGACGGATATCGTCTTTTTCAGTTAACAGAAAAAATTGTAAAGGACCAAATAAAAATTTCCATCACCAAAATCATTTTTTCTTATTTAGTAAATAGGTAATTCTAAAACAAAATTGGATGATTAATTTTGCGCCACCTTGTATGTTTATCGTTTGCCAACCCCAACGATTTTTTTTACGAGTTGTCGCTAATGTGTATGTCATCGCAATCAAGAGATGTGAAAAATTATATATTTCATGTTCTACATATTGTGGAGACAATGTGGATTATGTTGAGAAACAACTTCTGAAATTTGTTTTTGGAAATGGTGTGGAGTGTACGAGCGATATGTTTGGGGACATTATGGGGACATGGTTAGAGGGTTTATATCGACTTTTTATTTATTTGTATTCAGCAAGTTTTTTGTTTTACACCAACGCGCGCACAAAACAGGATTTTGAAGTACCCTTAAAGTGCGAGTAGATCTTGTTTATTTGACTCTGCTGCTGTGTCATCTGTTTCTGTAGATTGAGCAGGATTGTGAACACGTCTGCTTGTGATGTTGGTTCAGTTAGTGTGGGAGTATTTGTGGCTACCAGTGTTGTAGCCTGTTTTGTGATTATCCCACCGGACGCAATTCGTACGTACGACCGCTGCGATGTTACGGACATCATTGTCGTTCGAGTTGTGTCTGTTTTTTGTTTGCCAAGTCACAGTTCTCTACATAAATTCTCGGGATTTAGGACATCCTCGATAGTTAGTGGGATGTCGCTCATTCCGACACACAGCGCACTTTAGAATAGCTTTGTCTTCTACCCTTTCTTTCTTCAGAGGTCATTCTTCTGCCTTACGGTCCTGTCCGCATTTTACGCAACGATGCTGCATTTCACAGATCGCCACTGCGTGACCAAACTTTTGGCAGCGGATACATTGTAGTATGTTTCTGTCTGTTTTTAATTTATCCCATCTAATAATTTAAGGATCCATGACTGTTATTTTCTTTAGACCACCAATTCTGCTGCTCGGTGTTAATCGGACAAACAGTGGGAAGTTTTTGGTTTTCCCTTCTTGACTTGGCTGTGGTGAATGGTTTTATCGCGATAAACTGGAGATTTTCAAGCTTTAGCTTTTGAAGTATTTCAAGCAGAATCTCCGTTTCCATTTTAGGTTCGACGAACTGTTATATTTTTTGTTTGTTTCGGCGTGAACGAGTAAAATTCCGCGGTAGCTTCTTTTAAAACCTCGCCATATAGGTTTGAGTGGCATGCCTGTTACCTGCCAGTCTTTTAATTAAAAAATTGTTACCTATAGCTACATTATAAAGACTTACCAATTCCTTGGAATCACTATCGATGGTGTCGACTGGCGGCATCTTTATTTTTTTGTTGATCTACTGGTGGCTATTGTGCTGCTGGTTACTGTGTTAGTTGCTGTTGCTGTGAGGTTTGTTGTTTTATTTTTTGTTGGCCGACTTCTGGATTCGGCTTTTGGTGTTGGTGGATTCCTATTCGCTGTCCGAGCAGAGCTAGTTTTTCTTCCTTGATCTCTGCTCTAGCCGTGCTCCTGCCACCGTTAGTTTTGCTTCCAACTCATTTATCTCCTCTACCTCATCCTCAGACTCAGATGAGGCAAAAAAGGCCGAAGTATTATTTCTACCATATAGATCATAGTTCGAAGAGGAGGCGCCCTTACTCTCCAGCTCCATTTGCTGCTCCTGTTCCAACATCAATTTTGCGGTTTTGATATGCATCATGATTGTGTTATTTAACTGTGCCGACCTTAATTTTGTTGTCAACGGACTTTTGAGTCCTTTAGCTGTTTTCAATGGCTGGTGTCCACTCAGCTGACGATCTTTTTAATCCTGGTGTGTAGTAGTAGATCTTTGGCAGATTTATTTTATTGATGCTTGTGTTCCGCCGAAAACTGCCTGCTAATAAAAGTCACTTTTTGTTTAATCTGGCGATATGCCTTTATTTATTATTAACTTTAAAAAGGATTCGCGGCGACACACTCTTAGTTTTCCTTCTTATTTTACAGAACACATTTTTTTTCGAACACTCGGTCCGACACACTCGTTTTTTTTTTTTGAAGTATCGCGTATTTTTCCCCTGCGAATGTTGTCACTGATCTGGTTAAACGAATGAAAGACTCACCCGGTTGTTCTTCCTTTCTCTTCCGTTCTCTTATCTTTTGGTATCCTCTCTTTACCAAGGGATTTCTCCTTTCCAGGAGATCGCACCCTCACTTGTCCTACGATTTCGTATTGTTCATGGGAATACTGTGCGGATGCACCGACACACACACAGATGCGAACGTTGCTGTCCGTGTGGCCGGATATATGCCGAGGATCGTCAGGATTTTCACATATCTGCGGTATCCCTTTGTGTACATTATCCGTGTGTGGTTTATGGCCCTGGTGATTTCCTCGGCCGAAGTCATTATTTTCGCCTGCGATATTTACATGGTTTTTATTTCCTTGTAGGAACAGTATTTGTTGTTGGGTTTAGTGTTTAACATCTGTTCCCACAATAGTCCTTTCGATAAGGAAAACCAAATGGCGGTTGGCTCAAGGGAAGTTCATACGTTTGTTTATTCCTTGGCCGTACATTTATCGCCTGAGATTTTTCTGGCTGTCGGTATCAGGCGCTGCCGCGCTGGACACTTGTGTTCGCCCAGCTAATGGGTCGTCAAACAATTTCTTTTCTGGGTAGTTTCCTTCGATAGCCGTGCAGGCATGAGGAATCGGTCGAGAAATTGGGCCCACATGTCTGTGAGATCACGGTGACCGTTTGGGAGCAAGAGGAGATACCAGAAGATTGGCGTCGTGGTATAATTTGGCCTATACATATGTTAAGAAGGGCGATATCACACTGTGCAGCAACTATAGGGGTATAACATTGCTGAGTACTGCCTATAAGATACTCTCCACTATCCTACAAGACCTGTTCCGGTTATTAATGCCGAAGAGACATCATTGCCAAGGACAACGAGAAGACGTCGTCGATGTTGACACCGATGCACCCGAAGACAGTACATGCGTCCTGCTACCATCAGTAACCACGGAACGCACAATGCCTCGTTTGACCACCGGCGTTCCCCAATAGTCAGGAATCGACTGAGCCCCAACCGCTGCATCCGAATGAGCGCTGCGACCTCACCCGCAAACGACCGCACCATTCCGGTCGTTAACGTCGGACGGGCGCCACTGGAAACAACACTCGTCAACACCACCACTTGCCTCGATGGAATGAGACCAATGACCAGGCACGTGGTCACTTATTGTGGGTTGTCCCAGCACAATTCCAATCCGGAACACATGCCCAGCCACGTTAACCGCATCCTCATTGGAAGAGGAACCTCGCGTCCCTGGTTCTGATGACCATCCCCTGCAACCAGACGATTCGCCAATGATTGGCGAAGGCGGGCGGAATGTTGCGGATTCGCAGTCGAAATAACCGGCGAATTCACAATATTTAAATTTGTGGCATCATTTAAATTTGTGGCATCAGTAGTAGGGTTTGGGGTGTTCCGGGACAGTTTCTGGCTCAAAATTCTATTTATAGACACGATGACTCATCACATCCGAAAGCTGTATGTCAAGGTTGAGATATGTTTGGTGGGTGGCGAAGGCAGTTTGTGGGAGTGATTCATGGTTGGCGGGGGGTTGTGGGTTCTTATCAAGGTGTAGTAATTGCTGTTCTTATCAGGGGTAGTAATTGATGCTCTTATCAGGTGTAGTAATTGATGCTCTTATCAGGGGTAGTAATTGATGCTCTTATCAGGTGTAGTAATTGTTGTTATTATCAGGGGTAGTAATTGATGCTCTTATCAGGGGTAGTAATTGATGCTCTTATCAGGTGTAGTAATTGATGCTCTTATCAGGTGTAGTAATTGTTGTAGTTTGTAGTATTCTTATTGGCTGTAGTAATTGTTGTTATTATCAGGGGTAGTAATTGATGCTCTTATCAGGGGTAGTAATTGCTGTTGTTTGTAGTATGTTTCTTATCGGAAGTAGTAATTGTAGTATTTTGTAGTGTTCTTATCAGGGGTAGTAATTGCTGTTGTGTGTAGTACGTTTCTTATCAGGGATAGTAATTGCTGTTCTTATCAGGGGTAGTAATTGATGCTCTTATTGGCTGTAGTAATTGTTGTTCTTATCAGGGGCAGTAATTGCTGTTGTTTGTAGTATGTTTCTTATCAGGAGTAGTAATTGATGCTCTTATCAGGGGTAGTAATTGATGCTCTTATCAGGAGTAGTAATTGATGCTCTTATCAGGTGTATTAATTGATGCTCTTATCAGGTGTAGTAATTGCTGTTCTTATCAGGCGTAGTAATTGTTGTAGTTTGTAGTATTCTTATTGGCTGTAGTAATTGTTGTTCTTATCAGATGTAGTAATTTGAGTATCGGGGCTTTTTGTTAATGGATTGTCGGGCTTTTTGCTAATGGTTTGTGCTTTTTTTTGTTGAGTCATTGGATAGAGTAATATATATGGGGATTTTGTGTTGTTCGTGTATTTGTATGGAAATGGTTCATCATCGTCATGGGAATTTTTGGTGATTCTTTATAGCGGATCTGGGACAGTTTTTGCATAGGAAAAAAGCCATGCCCATATATGATAATTCCGGAAGTGGCCCCCTAGGAAATGAGGTAATCGGAGGCGGGCGGATGATTCATGATCGTTGTCTTTGGGTGATCGATATTTTTTTAATTTTGGGTTGTGATTAATGGTTGTTATCAGTAGTTGGCGATCGATATTTTTTCAATTTGAGGTGTGTGATTCATGGTCGTTTTGGCTTGTTGGGTATTTGTTATCAGGTGTGTACATCTTCAGTGGGTTATGGATTTGTACTTGTTATCAGTATTTTTTCAATTTGAGGTGTGTGATTCATGGTTGTTTTGGTCTGTTGTGTGCTTGTTATCAGGTGTGTACATCTTCAATGAATTGTGGATTTGTACTTGTTATCAGTATTTTTTCAATTTGAGATGTGTGATTCATGATTGTTTTGGTCTGTTGTATATTTGTTATCAGGTGTCAACATCTTCAGTGGGTCGTGGATTTGTACTTGTTATCTCGGTAAGTGAATTATGTATTAGGTTTGGGTGATTAGCGTTCAAGGTTAATTGTGTGACATGAGCAGATGGTATTTTAAATTTGGGTGTGTGAATAGGTGATAGGTGATTCATGATTGTTTGACAGTGAATATATTATTATTTAGTCATTGAGTTTGAGTAATATATATGGGAATTTTTTGGGTGATTCTGTCTTGAAATGGATGTATGTTTTAGCTGTTTCTTAATATATGGACATTTTTTGATGATTCTGTATGCTTTTAGACTATCGGGCTTTTTGCTATATATATATATTGAATATGGGCTATTTTTAGCGCTACAATTTTGAGTTTTTATATGGATATATTATTAATTGCATACTTTAGGGGATACGCATTATTCATATGATATATTAAATTGTTTGTGTTTCTGACTTTTGTTTCGGTTAAAGTTTGCAGTAGGTTAATTGAGGGACAAAAATATAGTAATAGTGTTGTTATCAATTGTTTTAATTTTGTTCAGATGTGGTTCATGGATGTTTGGCTTGTTGTGTATTTGTTATCAGGTGAGTACATCTTCAGTGGGTTGGGGATTTGTACTTATTATCAGTATTTTTTCAATTTGGGGTGTGTGATGCATAGTTGTTTTGTCTTGTTGGGTATTTGTTATCAGGTGTATACATCTTCAGTGGGTTGTGCGATTAGCGTTCAAGGTTAATTGTGTGACATGAGCAAATGGTATTTTTGAATTGGGTGTGTGAATAGGTGATAGGTGATTCATGATTGTTTGGCAGTGAATATATTATTATTTAGTCATTGAGTTTGAGTAATATATAGGGGCATTTTTTTTTGGGTGATTCTATGTTGAAATGGATGTATGTTTTAGTTGTTTCTTAATATATAGACATTTTTTGTGATTCTATCTGCTTTTGGGTTTTGTTTCGGTTGTCGAGGGCTTTTTCAGTAAATCTAAGCTGATTCTTAATATTTTGGGCTTTTTGCTCTATACTGAAATGGTACCACTTGATAGTAAATCTATGTTGAAATGGAGTTTTTTGTTATATTGAATATATGCTTTTTTGGGGATTGTCTGAGGTGCTAAAGGCTTTTTTATGAATATATTCACTTGGCAGTAAATCTATGCTGAAATATATATATAGAAATACGGGCTTTAAATTTGAAAAAAAGAAGAAAAAATCATCATCAAATCCAATATTCGACATGGGATTAGCTAGGAAATAAAAAAATCAACATCATCAACTGGTGAGTTACCTTATTTATATATTAATTGTTATTCCTTTTTTGACGCGGTGCTAGTATTTATTTTTGTGTATTGTATCGTGAGTCTAGCAATAATAATAATAATAATCCCGATGTTTTTGCTATTGCTGCATAATGTATGGAAATGGTTCATCATCATCGTCGTCGTTATCAGTTGTGTGTATGTGAATAGGTGACAGGTGATTCATGGTCGTTTGACTTGTTGTGCTGTTATCATTTGTAGTAAAATAGAGGCGTGTTATCAGTAGTTGTTCGTGGATTTATATGGAAGTGATTCATTGTCGTTTGGGCTTCTTTCTTATCTCAGTATGTGAATTAAGTCTTAGGGTTGGATGATCAGCGTACAAGGTTAAAGTCTGGAGTAGGTTAATTGTATGACATGGTTGGTCGTCGATTTGTCTGGAAGTTGAGGACTCTTTTATATATTATTATTAGTCATTGAGCTGAGTAATATATATATAGAAATTTTTGTTGTTCGAGGGATATGGTATGGAAGTGATGATATAAGACTTAGATTTGGATGATCACAGCGTTCAAGGTTAAAGTTTGGGGATAGGTTAATTGTATGGAAGTCATTCGTAGTCATTTGACGTCGTGGTTTTTGGGATTCTTTCTTATCTCAGCATGTGAATTAAGTCTTAGGTTTGGATGATCAGAGTTATTTTCTAATCTGTATTTATTGGTATATTGTTCGAATGTTTTTATTATTATCTAGTGTGGTTATATTAGGCTGTTGTTGTTGCTGTATTTAGTTTATTGTTATAATGATGTTATGTTTTATTGTTCAAAGTTTTGAGATCTTTTGGGATTCTTTCTTATCTCAGCATGTGAATTAAGTGTTAGGTTTGGATGATCAGAGTTATTTTCTAATCTGTATTTATTGGTATATTGTTCGAATGTTTTTATTATTATCTAGTGTGGTTATATTAGGCTGTTGTTGTTGCTGTATTTAGTTTATTGTTATAATGATGTTATGTTTTATTGTTCAAAGTTTTGAGATCTTTTGAAAGTTCTTTGTTTGCTTATAATCATATGAGGATATTTTTGAAAAGCACAGACAGTTTTTATATGGATATATTAGTATGTGTAGACTTTTTTTAGCGCTACAATGTTGTTAATAGCGAATATATTATTATTAGTCATTGAGCTGAGTATTATAAGGGAATTTTTTGTAGCTTGTTGTTATATTAATTATGTGTGTATGTATGTGTATGTGTGTGTGTATTGATGGACAAATATCTGAATTTCACCTGTTGAGCTGTTGTCAGTTGTACACATCTTCGGTTGTAGTGGCGGTGTTGTTATCAGTAGTTGTTCTCGGATTTGTATGGAAGTGATTCATTATCGTTTGGCGTAGTGGTTTGGAATTCTTTCTTATCTCAGTATGTGAATTAAGTCTTAGGTTTCAATGATCAGCGTTCAAGGTTATAGTCAGGAGAGAAAGAGAGAAAGTGAGAAAGAGAAAGAGAGACTATTTGTGGACGAATGAGATGTGTGTATGCGTAATAATGAATGAATTTCGGTATAGATAAGACCATCTTGACTAGTTAGAAATCATTGTATCACTAAACCATTAAAGAAAAACACTAAAAGGTTCCATTGTGGTATATATTTGGCTGAGCAGGAAAATTGTTGCCATAGGATTAAAACAAAAAAACAACAACAAAAACGGTAAGTTAACACCTATCATGAACCATTTTTAGGATTTCTAATTTATTTCTTCAAATGTTATGTGTTATATTCGGGGGATTTTAATCATCGAGACAGCCTTTTTTTCTGAAAGCGTAACAAAGCAAAAGAATTAACAGTAAATTTTTCATTACTTTTTTAGAGAAATATGTCTGCTAACGAGGTCAACACCAGCAACAACTACAATATTAACAATAATAATGTCAGAAAAAGACTGAGGCAATTTTTGGAGGAACGCCAACAACAACAACAACAACAACCTGCAAAGAAATTAAAGCAACAGATCTATAAAAGGTGCTTGTTTTGTGATGAGGATGTTGAGGGACGGCTTTGGGTCCAACATCATAGAAAAAATACCCACAAAGCAAACGCCCAACAAGCTCTTAATGAAAACGTCTCCTTAATAGCAAGCGCATTCCAAAACCGTATCAAAATATTTGCCATTACCAACAAAGATGAGAGTATGATAAATGTGAATACGTTATTTGAAAAAAATATTCCATTGATTAACGAGTTACTGCAAGATGAATTGAAAGTTTTGAAAGCTTTTAAATTTAGTATGGAGCTTTTTGCTAACTTTGCGAAATTCACCAAAGAATGTGATGAGTTAATGCAAATAGATATAAAAAGCATGCAAACTAAAATGTACACGATTGCGAAAGAGGAAGACATAAGAGAAAATTTGAGCACGGCAGTTGAAAATATCAAGGCAAAATTGGAAGAGTTCCAAGAAAAAGATAGCGGATGGGCGTTGGCAGCATTTCAGAGGATCGAAATTAACATCAACAAATACGAGCCATTTCGAGCTTGATAGATAAGGGCCGATATAATAAATCTTTTAAAGAACTTGTAGCTGCATCAAACAAGAATAAATAAAATGTATTTATGTATTAAAATTAATTGATGTTTTTCCCTTTGGCTAATTTTGTGGGCAAATTATTCGAATATTGGTCATTCATTTTCCCCCCATGAGTCTTAGAATATCAAATATAACCCCACCAATATATGTGAATTTTCGGCTGTAAGTTGCTTCTTAATGTATGGGAAATGTTTTGTTGATTCTATCTGCTTTTGCCTTTGGTTTGTGCTTTTGATAATGGTTTGTGTCTTTGATCGCCAGACTTTCGGGTGGGTTGTCTCAGTTGTTGGGGGTGTTTTTCCTTTTTATGAATATACCACTTGACAGTAAATCTAATTTTATGAATATATATACCACTTGGCAGTAACTCTATGTTGAAATGGTTTAATGCTTTTGAACTCTAGACTAGCGAGCTTTTTGCTATATATATTGACTATAGCCTATTTTTAGCGCCACAATTTTGAGTTTTTATATGGATATATTGTTAATTGCATACTTTAGGGCTACGCATTGTCCATATAATATATTAAATTCTTTGTGCTTTTGGCTTTTTTATGAATATACCACGAGTCAACGAATGATTATTCAAGTCCATATTGGTCAAAAAAAAGTGTTGATATAAAAAAAGGGTGTTGTTGTCCAATCCCTTGACCTTGGAAGCTATATTAAATTCTTAATTTCTAAGTGTTTTTTAGTGAGTCGCCATTACTCTTATCTTATTTTGCATCCAGTATCACGACCAAATACTGATTTCTATATAGTAAGTTGTTGTTCATTATTCTGACCCCTTGACCTTGGGTGCTATATTAAATTCTTGATTTCTAATTCTTATTTTTCCATAGCACAATTTCTAAGTACATCAATGGGGCAATGAATGATTATTCAAGTCCATATTGGGCTGTTATCAAAAAACATATGGCTGCTTATCAAATCCCATGACTTTGGATGCTATATCAAATTCTTGATGTCTAAGTGTTTTTAGTGAGTCTCCATTATTCTTATCTTACCTATATGAATAAAACCGCTGATCATTGTTCTTTAAACATTAAAATTAATTGAGGCAATTTTTTCCATGAGTCTTGGAGGATCAAATATAGTCCACCGTAACATCATATGATAAGACCTGCTTACATCATTGAAGAGTTATCAGAGAGGGATAGTTATAATACAGCCAGTTTGCAATCGCCCTGTTTAAAGAAGCCGCCTGTTTGGAATCGCCCTGCTTGAAGAAACAGCCTGTTTGGAATCGCCCTGTTTGAAGAGACCGCCTGTTTGGAATCGCCCTGTTTAAAGAAATCGCCCTGTTTTAACCGCCCTGTTTGAAGAGACAGCCTGTTTGGAGCCGCTCTGTTTGAAGAGACAGCCTGTTTGGAACCGCCCTGTTTAGAGCCGCCCTGTTTGAAGAAACCGCCTGCTTGGAACCACCTGTTTATAATACAGCCGATACATAGAGATCTGTTTACTGCTTTGATTCGATGTGGCATCAGAGAGGGGAGGTTATAATACACTCAGTATGTCTTTGAATGCAAACCATCTAATGGGTACGATGACGCATATTTCCTTGGATTAGGTGTGATAGAACTTTATGTGTTACTAATCGTTCGCCGGCTCAAACAAGTTCGGGATTCCTTTTGATATTACAGAGGAAATTTAGTTATTCGACTATCTAGATCATTTTAGCAAAGGTCGTTCTATGAGTCCCGGCAGGTCTGGGTCTTAAGGTCATTGGATTGGACAACAACACCCGTTTTTTATATCAACACTTTTTTTGACCAATATGGACTTGAATAATCATTCGTTGACTCGTGGTATATTCATAAAAAAGCCAAAAGCACAAAGAATTTAATATATTATATGGACAATGCGTAGCCCTAAAGTATGCAATTAACAATATATCCATATAAAAACTCAAAATTGTGGCGCTAAAAATAGGCTATAGTCAATATATATAGCAAAAAGCTCGCTAGTCTAGAGATCAAAAGCATTAAACCATTTCAACATAGAGTTACTGCCAAGTGGTATATATATATTCATAAAATTAGATTTACTGTCAAGTGGTATATTCATAAAAAGGAAAAACACCCCCAACAACTGAGACAACCCACCCGAAAGTCTAGCGACCAAAGACACAAACCATTATCAAAAGCACAAACCAAAGGCAAAAGCAGATAGAATCAACAAAAAATTTCCCATATATTAAGAACCAATTTACAGCCGAAAATTCACATATATTGGTGGGGATATATTTGATACTCTAAGACTCATGGGGGAAAAATGAATGACCAATATTCGAATAATTTTCTCACAAAATTAGCCAAAGGGAAAAAAACATCAATTAATTTTAATACATAAATACATTTTATTTATTCTTGTTTGAGGCAGCTACAAGTTCTTTAAAAGATTTATTACATCGGCCCTTATCTAACAAGCTCGAAATGGCTCGTATTTGTTGATGTTAATTTCGATCCTCTGAAATGCTGCCAACGCCCATCCGCTATCTTTTTCTTGGAACTCTTCCAATTTTGCCTTGATAATTTCAATTGCCGTGCTCAAATTTTCTCTTATGTTTTCCTCTTTCTCAATCGTGTACATTTTAGTTTGCATGCTTTTTATATCTATTTGCATTATCTCATCACATTCTTTGGATAGTTTCGCAAAGTTAGCAAAAAGCTCCATACTAAATTTAAAAGCTTTCAAAACTTTCAATTCATCTTGTAGTAACTCGTTAATCAATAGAATATTTTTTTCAAATAACGTATTCACATTTACCATACTCTCATCTTTGTTGGTAATGGCAAATATTTTGATACGATTTTGGAATGCGCTTGCTATTAAGGAGACGTTTTCATTAAGAGCTTGTTGGGCGTTTGCTTTGTGGGTATTTTTTCTATGATGTTGGACCCAAAGCCGTCCCTCAACATCCTCATCACAAAACAAGCATCTTTTATAGATCTGTTGTTTTAATTTCTTTGCAGGTTGTTGTTGTTGTTGTTGTTGTTGTTGGCGTTCCTCCAAAAATTGCCTCAGTCTTTTTCTGACATTATTATTGTTAATATTGTAGTTGTTGCTGGTGTTGACCTCGTTAGCAGACATATTTCTCTAAAAAAGTAATGAAAAATTTACTGTTAATTCTTTTGCTTTGTTACGCTTTCAGAAAAAAACAACAGCTGTCTCGATGATAAAAATCCCTCGAATCTAATACATAACATTTGAAGAAATAAATTAGAAATCCTAAAAATGGTTCATGATAGGTGTTAACTTACCGTTTTTGTTGTTGATTTTTTTTTTGTTTTAATCCTATGGCAACAATTTTCCTGCTCAGCCAAATATATACCACAATGGAACCTTTTTGTGTTTTTCTTTAATGGTTTAGTGACACAATGATTTCTAACTAGTCAAGATGGTCTTATCTATACCGAAATTCATTCATTATTACGCATACACACATCTCATTCGTCCGCAAATAGACTCTATTTCTCTCTCTTGCTCTCTCTTTCTCTCTTTCTCTCTTTCTCTCTTTCTCTCTTGACGCCGATACATACACATAATTATAAACTATAACCTTGAACGTTGATCATTGAAACCTAAGACTTAATTCACATACTGAGATAAGAAAGAATTCCAAACCACTACGCCAAACGATAATGAATCACTTCCATACAAATCCACGAACAACTATGCCACACAATTAACCTACCCCAAACTTTAACTTGAACTCTGATCACCCAAACCTAAGACTTAATTCATCACTTCCATACAAATCCGAGAACAACTACTGATAACAACACCGCCACTACAACCGAAGATGTGTACAACTGACAACAGCTCAACAGGTGAAATTCAGATATTTGTCCATCAATACACACACATACATACACATAATTAATATAACAACAAGCTACAAAAAAATTCCCTTATAATACTCAGCTCAATGACTAATAATAATATATTCGCTATTAACAACATTGTAGCGCTAAAAAACTACACATGCTAATATATCCATATAAAAACTGCCTGTGCTTTTCAAAAATATCCTCATATGATTATAAGCAAACAAAGAACTTTCAAAAGATCTCAAAACTTTGAACAATAAAACATAACATCATTATAACAATAAACTAAATACAGCAACAACAACAGCCTAATATAACCACACTAGATAATAATAAAAATATTCGAACAATATACCAATAAATACAGATTAGAAAATAACGCTGATCATCCAAACCTAAGACTTAATTCACATGCTGAGATAAGAAAGAATCCCAAAAACCACGACGTCAAACGACTACGAATGACTTCCATACAATTAACCTATCCCCAAACTTTAACCTTGAACGCTGTGATCATCCAAATCTAAGTCTTATATCATCACTTCCATACCATATCCCTCGAACAACAAAAATTCCTATATATATTACTCAGCTCAATGACTAATAATAATATATAAAAACCCTCAACTTCCAGACAAATCGACAACCAACCATGTCATACAATTAACCTACTCCAAACTTTAACCTTGTACGCTGATCATCCAACCCTAAGACTTAATTCACATACTGAGATAAGAAAGAATCCCAAACGGCAATGAATCACTTCCATATAAAACCACGAACAACTACTGATAACACGCCTCTATTTTACTACAAATGATAACAGCACAACAAGTCAAACGACCACGAATCACCTGTCACCTATTCACATACACACAACTGATAACGACGACGATGATGATGAACCATTTCCATACATTATGCAGCAATAGCAAAAACATCGGGATTATTATTATTATTATTGCTAGACTCACGATACAATACACAAAAATAAATACTAGCACCGCGTCAAAAAAGGAATAACAATTAATATATAAATAAGGTAACTCACCAGTTGATGATGTTGATTTTTTTATTTCCTAGCTAATCCCATGTCGAATATTGGATTTGATGATGATTTTTTCTTCTTTTTTTCAAATTTAAAGCCCGTATTTCTATATATATATTTCAGCATAGATTTACTGCCAAGTGAATATATTCATAAAAAAGCCTTTAGCACCTCAGACAATCCCCAAAAAAGCATATATTCAATATAACAAAAAACTCCATTTCAACATAGATTTACTATCAAGTGGTACCATTTCAGTATAGAGCAAAAAGCCCAAAATATTAAGAATCAGCTTAGATTTACTGAAAAAGCCCTCGACAACCGAAACAAAACCCAAAAGCAGATAGAATCACAAAAAATGTCTATATATTAAGAAACAACTAAAACATACATCCATTTCAACATAGAATCACCCAAAAAAAAATTCCCCTATATATTACTCAAACTCAATGACTAAATAATAATATATTCACTGCCAAACAATCATGAATCACCTATCACCTATTCACACACCCAATTCAAAAATACCATTTGCTCATGTCACACAATTAACCTTGAACGCTAATCGCACAACCCACTGAAGATGTATACACCTGATAACAAATACCCAACAAGACAAAACAACTATGCATCACACACCCCAAATTGAAAAAATACTGATAATAAGTACAAATCCCCAACCCACTGAAGATGTACTCACCTGATAACAAATACACAACAAGCCAAACATCCATGAACCACATCTGAACAAAATTAAAACAATTGATAACAACACTATTACTATATTTTTGTCCCTCAATTAACCTACTGCAAACTTTAACCGAAACAAAAGTCAGAAACACAAACAATTTAATATATCATATGAATAATGCGTATCCCCTAAAGTATGCAATTAATAATATATCCATATAAAAACTCAAAATTGTAGCGCTAAAAATAGCCCATATTCAATATATATATATAGCAAAAAGCCCGATAGTCTAAAAGCATACAGAATCATCAAAAAATGTCCATATATTAAGAAACAGCTAAAACATACATCCATTTCAAGACAGAATCACCCAAAAAATTCCCATATATATTACTCAAACTCAATGACTAAATAATAATATATTCACTGTCAAACAATCATGAATCACCTATCACCTATTCACACACCCAAATTTAAAATACCATCTGCTCATGTCACACAATTAACCTTGAACGCTAATCACCCAAACCTAATACATAATTCACTTACCGAGATAACAAGTACAAATCCACGACCCACTGAAGATGTTGACACCTGATAACAAATATACAACAGACCAAAACAATCATGAATCACACATCTCAAATTGAAAAAATACTGATAACAAGTACAAATCCACAATTCATTGAAGATGTACACACCTGATAACAAGCACACAACAGACCAAAACAACCATGAATCACACACCTCAAATTGAAAAAATACTGATAACAAGTACAAATCCATAACCCACTGAAGATGTACACACCTGATAACAAATACCCAACAAGCCAAAACGACCATGAATCACACACCTCAAATTGAAAAAATATCGATCGCCAACTACTGATAACAACCATTAATCACAACCCAAAATTAAAAAAATATCGATCACCCAAAGACAACGATCATGAATCATCCGCCCGCCTCCGATTACCTCATTTCCTAGGGGGCCACTTCCGGAATTATCATATATGGGCATGGCTTTTTTCCTATGCAAAAACTGTCCCAGATCCGCTATAAAGAATCACCAAAAATTCCCATGACGATGATGAACCATTTCCATACAAATACACGAACAACACAAAATCCCCATATATATTACTCTATCCAATGACTCAACAAAAAAAAGCACAAACCATTAGCAAAAAGCCCGACAATCCATTAACAAAAAGCCCCGATACTCAAATTACTACATCTGATAAGAACAACAATTACTACAGCCAATAAGAATACTACAAACTACAACAATTACTACGCCTGATAAGAACAGCAATTACTACACCTGATAAGAGCATCAATTAATACACCTGATAAGAGCATCAATTACTACTCCTGATAAGAGCATCAATTACTACCCCTGATAAGAGCATCAATTACTACTCCTGATAAGAAACATACTACAAACAACAGCAATTACTGCCCCTGATAAGAACAACAATTACTACAGCCAATAAGAGCATCAATTACTACCCCTGATAAGAACAGCAATTACTATCCCTGATAAGAAACGTACTACACACAACAGCAATTACTACCCCTGATAAGAACACTACAAAATACTACAATTACTACTTCCGATAAGAAACATACTACAAACAACAGCAATTACTACCCCTGATAAGAGCATCAATTACTACCCCTGATAATAACAACAATTACTACAGCCAATAAGAATACTACAAACTACAACAATTACTACACCTGATAAGAGCATCAATTACTACACCTGATAAGAGCATCAATTACTACCCCTGATAAGAGCATCAATTACTACCCCTGATAATAACAACAATTACTACACCTGATAAGAGCATCAATTACTACCCCTGATAAGAGCATCAATTACTACACCTGATAAGAGCATCAATTACTACCCCTGATAAGAACAGCAATTACTACACCTTGATAAGAACCCACAACCCCCCGCCAACCATGAATCACTCCCACAAACTGCCTTCGCCACCCACCAAACATATCTCAACCTTGACATACAGCTTTCGGATGTGATGAGTCATCGTGTCTATAAATAGAATTTTGAGCCAGAAACTGTCCCGGAACACCCCAAACCCTACTACTGGCATCACTTTTAAGTTTATCGTACCAGTCAATAATAGTTGATTTCCCCGGTGCAGAATCTCCATTACGGTTATCAAACCACTTTCGATAAAAAAAAAAAAAAAAAACAAAAGTTTGACACTCTTAATTGTTTTGCCATTGTTTTGAAAATACCAAAAGTTGTTTCAAAAACCACTGTAATTTTAGCTCTAAACGTCAGGTTGTCATGCCTTTGTGACATGTATCGTTTGAAGGTCAGTACTATTTACAAATCATATCGGTATGTCAACCGTAGGGCCATCTACGAGTCAGATCAGAAGCCTGTTGTGTGATGTGTTATGGACTATACACTGTCCGAAAAAGAAGCAATCAATTGATTGTCTTATATATTAAGTCATAAAAACTAGATAATAATTTTTGAATGATTACACTCTACAATAGTTTTCTAAGAAAAATTGAATCAAATTAGTGTAGTATAAACTTCTACTCACACAAACAGCTCAGACAGCGCATCAGCATATCTCAGCAATAAATTTCGCCAAAGACTTCCTCATAATTCTTCAAACACAAGAAGAAGAAAAAATTGTTTCTCAACAGCTGCTCGAGCCTCAGCATTTAAAGTGGCTCATGCAATGAACCGACGAATCTGTCCCTTGGGATTCTAATGCCCCAAACCTTCTCAACAACATTTTATTAACAAGTATCCTTTGATATTGGCATTTTCCGCTTTGGAATAGTGAAAACGAAACACTGTTGATGTAGAATTTTGAAATTTAAGAACCTTGAATTGTTTGCGAAGATTGTGTTTTAATTCATTCGCATCTAATTTAATCTAGATTTATTTAAAGTGCTTGAAAAAATCAGCCTGTTTATAAATGACTATACAAAAGAGATGTGTATATAGCCAGTGAGAATGTATCTAAATACCAAACAACGTATACTACAGTTGTGTACATAGTGGGTGGCGGTTAAAGCATAACCCACTAATCTCATCTTAAACAGGATTTTGAAGCTGATGTTATAGACCAGCATGGTATTAACGCCACAGAAATAGAGTGCCGCTTGAATGTGCTCAAAGAGTACAATATGTGGATAAATATATTCTGCGATGATGCGCTTTGTTGAGTGTTCCTCGGTTGAAAAGAATAGTAGCCATTAAATTAAACATGGATGAGGGAAATCTGATTATCTGGATGTGTTTCAACTGAGCAAATACGGTACACATTTTGGTTGTAGCAATTTTGCCAAATTTGAATTGAAGCTTAGTTCTACACAAACAGCTGTGGCGTTGGAAAACCGCGTCCGTGGATGAATAGAGAGGATTTACCACAATACCCCAATCACAGTTGTAAGCGTATTCCTTACCGAGGAACAAGTTTCGTGAAACTTCCTTTATTTTCAAAAGATGCCTGGGGGTGGTACTCTCAACTTGGTATATATTTTTATTTCAAGGATGGTGGTATCTGAATTTGGTACTGTTCCTGGCATTACCTTGTCACTGTCGTTTATGAAGGATTACTTCCAAAAAATAGTTCATTGAAAGTTTATAACCAAAGAGTTTGTTTTAGATAAATAACAATTACTGGTTATTTTAAGATGAAAGGTTTTGGGATGTTTGGAATGAGGTATTGCTAAACGAGAATATTAATAAACTGAACGTGAATTTTAGGGCAGTATTAATTTAAATGTTTTGTTGAGTTTCGGTATATACTTTAAGTTTGTCAGAATGATCACGAAAATTAAAAACAAACAAAAACAATTGGATACTGGTCCTACTTAATTAACTGGGCTTTCGATTCACCGCGGTGAACCGAACGTTTTTTTTTTTTAAATATACTGTGTTTATTTGACCAATAATTAATTTTTACATTAAGTACTAAGTAGCGGTTCCGCCAACCCCACGGTACATTTACCTTAAAAACCCCCATAATCATCACCCAAGATGCATAAGGGTTCGCCAATGCATTCGCATTCGGCACCCAAAAATGTTTCACGCATTATATAGATCAAATCCATGATCATTAAGTCCCTGTAAAGAAAACTTACCTTCATGCATTCTCTTCGCATACCACTGCTCCTTAAGATTTCTTTAGTAGCTTACTAGGAAATTCCAATCAATTTCGGCATCTACGTCGCCAGTCAAATTTCCTTAGATGAATTCCGGTAAACAAAATAATTCGACTTACATACATTGTAACCTTCATGACAGCGATCATAAATACTGCGCCGTCTATTTTCCCAACTTCGCCAAGTAAATTTCTTTACGTACACATCGGCCGGCGACCTTTTTCTTCCAGCAATAAAATTCTCTAACTCGCACCATGTGCAATGTTCCTACATAGGTTCCTGCGATACCATAGACAATTCATATCGTTTGTGGTATCCGAATCACATTTTCTATTTAATGAGGGGCTGCTATTTATCTAGCCGACCGTCATTACCGAACTATGCATCGGGTCATATTTCCCTTGTCCTTTAATTCGCCGAATCCTTTCCCCCACGACCTAGATGCATAAACAAATACAAAGCCATTAGCATCCGACGAGATGCGATTCGTTTTTTCAACAAACACACATCTCTTGGATGCTCATTATGCCCCGTCCTTGAGTTTCAGGTTTATTCCTATGGCCTTGTGTACGAAAAAAAAACAATGTGATCTTCACTCACACATACACATTCATTCCGAAGTCTGTCTTCCTTGTTTCCACCACAGAGAAACATTTTCTTCTTGGGCAAACTCACCTCAAAACGATAAAATATCGTTGAGTCCTATTACAACCACCGTTCGCGACGGTCGGTTCACTACCGCTCACCGCCTTCTGTGGAAATGCGTTTATAGCGAGTCGTGTGTGAAGTGCTACGGAATTAATAAACTACAAGCGAACTTTCCTTTAATAATTAAATAAATTGACTGTCACTTGGTCGTGAAGTATAAAATTAAACAATTAATGGCGAACAACATTCAATCATCATCATCATCGGCACTACAACCTGGAACCGGTCTTGGCCTTATTTAGCAAGTCCTGAGGCTTGTTAAATTTTCCATAATGATTTGTTTTTTCCGGGCAAGGTCATTAGTCTTGCGCCAACATTCAATAGTGTTTTAATATTCCATGCTGCAGTTCCTGAGTGTGTTACATGTGTGGACATAGTGTTGTGGAGTCCCCTTTTGTGTTTTTATTTTTCCTAGTGACTTTCGGCAGATTTCGTTGATGGTGGAAGAAGGGAATCTCGTGCCCTTGTTAGGTACATACTTCTTCCCCACACTACAGCTAACTTATAATTCTAGTGGTACAATTGCTTACATGTATCATCATCATCGGCACTACAACCGGGATCCGGTCTTGGCCTTATTTAGCAAATCTCTCCACCGGTATCCGGTCCTTATCCGAGACTTGTTAAATTGTCCATAATAATTTGTTTTCCCGGGCAAGGTTATTCGCCTTGCGCCATGCTTACATGTATACATTACACCTTTTTCAAAAATAACTGAATGTGTGAATAACAATTTGAGTATTATAGGTTTCAATATTTACAGTTTTCTTGGAAAAGGTGCGAAACCAGTATTTTTTTTTTTTTTTAATTTAATCAAATTTAATACTTAACTTAACTTAACTATCTATCTTATCTAACTTAATTTAGCTTAACCGAATTAATATTATAATAAGTTAAATATGTAATGTAAATAAGTTAAATATGTAATTGGGGAATAGGGGGATTTGGTTAAGGAGGTACGTTAGTGTGGGATATGGTCAGTTAGTGGTCTCGGGTGCAGTAACACTTTCCGGTTGATCGTTAAAACGCAGAATGTTGGAGAATGTTGGTATGTTAGAGTATCTGAACTGATTGGGTGCCAGCTCGGTGTTTTGCTACACTACCTCGTTGGAGTCATTAACCAATCTTCCAGAGGTGAATATAGTTCTGGTGTGGAGACAATTCAGGCAGTGAGCACTGTTATCTAGAGGAGTTGGTAGTATTGAAGTTATTATGGGGTTGGGATTATTTGGGAGGTTTTCAATAAATTTGATAGACAGCTCTGGGAAGAGTCTATCGAGATGCTCAATATCAGCGCATTGTATAGCAAGCTGTTATTATAATATTTGTAAGAGTTGGGTTGTCGGTTGAGTCCAGTCACTAGCCTGAAGCATTCCCTTTCGAAAGTGCGTAGCTTCTCCATTTGGGTGGGTGTTATATGATACCATAGTGGAGACGCATATGTGAATGTGGGCCTGATTATTTGTTTATAGATGAGCAGTTTGATTTTGGGGGCGAGACCGTTAGGTTTCCACATCATTATTCTAAAGAGATTCTGTTGTATTGTGACTTTATGTAAAGTATTTTGAATGTGAGTGGAGAACGAAAGGCCATTGGAAAAGGTTATTCCCAGATAGTTTAAAGTTTTGGAAGGTTTTATCTGGGTGTTATTTAGTTTGAGTCTAATTTTGTTGTGGGTGCGCCTTGTGTTGTTTGTGCAGTGTTCATTTTTACCCTTAAGCACTATAATTTGGGTTTTATCAGTGCAGTGATCCTAAATCACCACCCGGACCCAATTCATAATAAGCCTCAACGTAATTCCTTTTCCCCAAATGATGCATCATAGTACGAACCTTAAGTTCATACTGTGTGTTGAACAATTCTCTGGAATGATAACATTTTTTTGTTGATCTACTGGTGGCTATTGTGCTGCTGGTTACTGTGTTAGTTGCTGTTGCTGTGAGGTTTGTTGTTTTATTTTTTGTTGGCCGACTTCTGGATTCGGCTTTTGGTGTTGGTGGATTCCTATTCGCTGTCCGAGCAGAGCTAGTTTTTCTTCCTTGATCTCTGCTCTAGCCGTGCTCCTGCCACCGTTAGTTTTGCTTCCAACTCATTTATCTCCTCTACCTCATCCTCAGACTCAGATGAGGCAAAAAAGGCCGAAGTATTATTTCTACCATATAGATCATAGTTCGAAGAGGAGGCGCCCTTACTCTCCAGCTCCATTTGCTGCTCCTGTTCCAACATCAATTTTGCGGTTTTGATATGCATCATGATTGTGTTATTTAACTGTGCCGACCTTAATTTTGTTGTCAACGGACTTTTGAGTCCTTTAGCTGTTTTCAATGGCTGGTGTCCACTCAGCTGACGATCTTTTTAATCCTGGTGTGTAGTAGTAGATCTTTGGCAGATTTATTTTATTGATGCTTGTGTTCCGCCGAAAACTGCCTGCTAATAAAAGTCACTTTTTGTTTAATCTGGCGATATGCCTTTATTTATTATTAACTTTAAAAAGGATTCGCGGCGACACACTCTTAGTTTTCCTTCTTATTTTACAGAACACATTTTTTTTCGAACACTCGGTCCGACACACTCGTTTTTTTTTTTTTTGAAGTATCGCGTATTTTTCCCCTGCGAATGTTGTCACTGATCTGGTTAAACGAATGAAAGACTCACCCGGTTGTTCTTCCTTTCTCTTCCGTTCTCTTATCTTTTGGTATCCTCTCTTTACCAAGGGATTTCTCCTTTCCAGGAGATCGCACCCTCACTTGTCCTACGATTTCGTATTGTTCATGGGAATACTGTGCGGATGCACCGACACACACACAGATGCGAACGTTGCTGTCCGTGTGGCCGGATATATGCCGAGGATCGTCAGGATTTTCACATATCTGCGGTATCCCTTTGTGTACATTATCCGTGTGTGGTTTATGGCCCTGGTGATTTCCTCGGCCGAAGTCATTATTTTCGCCTGCGATATTTACATGGTTTTTATTTCCTTGTAGGAACAGTATTTGTTGTTGGGTTTAGTGTTTAACATCTGTTCCCACAATAGTCCTTTCGATAAGGAAAACCAAATGGCGGTTGGCTCAAGGGAAGTTCATACGTTTGTTTATTCCTTGGCCGTACATTTATCGCCTGAGATTTTTCTGGCTGTCGGTATCAGGCGCTGCCGCGCTGGACACTTGTGTTCGCCCAGCTAATGGGTCGTCAAACAATTTCTTTTCTGGGTAGTTTCCTTCGATAGCCGTGCAGGCATGAGGAATCGGTCGAGAAATTGGGCCCACACGTCTGTGAGATCACGGTGACCGTTTGGGAGCAAGAGGAGATACCAGAAGATTGGCGTCGTGGTATAATTTGGCCTATACATATGTTAAGAAGGGCGATATCACACTGTGCAGCAACTATAGGGGTATAACATTGCTGAGTACTGCCTATAAGATACTCTCCACTATCCTACAAGACCGGATAGCCCCATACGCTAAAGTCATCATTGGTCAATATCAGTGTGGCTTCATACCAGGCAAATCAGCAATTGATCAGATATTCACCCTTAGGCAGGCGATGGAAAAATGTCAGGAATTTAAAATTCCATTATACCACCTATTTATAGACTTTAAGGTCGCCTACGACAGCATAGCCAGGGTAGAACTATATAATGCCATGAGAGAGTCCGGGATTCCAAACAAATTGATACGACTTTGTAGGTTGACCATGACCAACGTAACTAGTCAAGTAAAAATAGCGGGATTGCTGTCCAAACGAATAAGCATCTTTAATGGACTCCGACAAGGGGACGGTCTGGCCTGCCTCCTCTTCAACCTGGCGTTGGAAAAGGCAATCCTCTGTGACTCTGGCGTTACAACAAGAGGGACTATTATCACCAAGTCCAGCCAGATACTTGCCTACGCAGATGACATCGACATCGTCGGTAGAATCGAATCGGCTGTACAATAATCCTTCACCCAGATTGAGCAGGCGGCTAAAAAACTGGGACTGCACATTAATGAGGGAAAAACGAAATACATGGTGGCAGCTTTTGCGAAGAGAAGATCTAACGTTGGTCAAACTGTCAGGGTAGTGGAGCACGAATTTGAAGTAGTGCAATCCTTTATGTTTGTTCAACAAGCGTTGAACGCACCTTCCACGAACAATGGATATTGTTGTGGGACGGGGGGATGACGTCTGGAAGTGCTGTCCCCTGGCGTGTAGTGATGTTGGTGATTGTATAACTGGTCGCCGCGAACTGGTCGCGGTGTGGTGATAAATAACTGCTTGGGGCAGCTTCTGTTTGCACCACGAACTGGGCGGCGGTAATTGAGTGGTAATTGAAAGTCTTTCTTACCTGTGAACCTAGGCGGTTGATCCTTACGTCTTGATCCTTGCTGACGTGCGCCGCGAACTGGTTGCGGTGTGGTTAATTGTGTCTGCTCTGGGGGCAGCTCCGTGTTGCGCCACAAGCTTGGCGGCGGTCGGTTCTTAGACTGGACCTTCTAAGTTAAGATAACTGCACTGGGGGCAGCTCGAATGATGCGCCACAAGCTTGATGGCGGTCGGTCTTGAGGCTGGACCTTCTATTTATCAGCACACGGTATTCATTCTAAAATTGCTAAAGACAATGCTGTGAAATAGGAACAAGAGTACCTTAACCAATTGTCGGCAGAATCTCCATAAATAATCCTCCAAATAAGAACTAGTTGTTTTGATGATTGATTAAAACTTCAAAAATACTTTTATTTTTATTGATCGGTCGGATATTCAAGGATTCGCTCCGGTTGCACATCTGATGGTTCCATGTAATTAACGAAGAGAGAGATATTGTCTGGTATTTTCTTGCTTGACAACCAAATATACGATTATGGCAGCTGGTTGCTGACATTTGTTATTTAGTTGCCACGGGTAGCATTCAAGTGCGAATTCGCTGGTTGTGTCCAGTGCGAACCCGCAACACTTTAACTACCTTGGGCCAATAGTATCAGCCGATAACAATATGGAAGAAGAAATACGCCAACGTCTGATCAAATCCAACAAACCCTACTATTGTCTATCAAGGCTCTTTAAATCCAGAAATTTATACAGAACATCCAAGCTACTACTGTACAAGACCGTGGTCTTACCAGGACTCATGTATGGATCCGAGACATGGGTGCTCAATAAAAGGCGCTCTGAGCTCTTAACCGCGTTCGAGAGGAAGGTCTGAAGGAGAACTGTTGCCCCCGTATGCGAGGGAGGACGATTCCGGAGACGCTACAACCATAAGTTGTACGCGATCTACCTTGAAGCCAATGTTGTAAGAAAAATCAAGCTCCGGTGGGCGGGACACCTAGCTCGAATGAGCGAAGAGGAGCGTGCCCATAAAGTCCTTTGTGTATGGAAGGAAGCGTAGAGCAGGGCGCCTAGAGCCTGGGATTGCCAAACTGGATGACATCGGCTTGAAATCGGGACCGGTGGAGAGATTTGTTAAATAAGGCCAACACCGGATCGCGGTTGTAGTGCCGACGATGATGATGATGCCTGTGGGCACGTGGGGTTGACGATACAGTATGTATGTCACTTTTAGCCAGGCGAAAGGTATTTAAGCCCACAGTGATTTGTGCGGTTCGCAGCACCGTCACAGAAATTATTCTCCATTCATTGTCACATATCAACGGAACAAATCCTTTTTATCTCCCTCTAGAGAGCGCTCTGAATCGTCGATGCGTTGCTATGGGAGCAAACACAGTAGCCACTTCGAAAGCAACTTATGCTGCTCAAATTTTCGTGTAAAATTATAAACACACTATGTTGCGTATTCGCAGTCGAAATAACCGGCGAATTCGCAATATTTAAATTTGTGGCTTCATTTAAATTTGTGGCATCACTTAACAATACGTGGCATCACCAATGAACAATGTCAGCAATCAGCTGACATTTATTTTTCTGTTGGTTGTCACTTGACAACCAATTCTTTTTCTTTCTTTTCATTTCTTGGTTTCGTTAGCTTTGGATGATTTCAGTTTTGTTAATCTTTATTAATCTTGAAAATCAATCGAAATAAAGTTCATGTTTTATTGCTAAATTGTACCCACCAGTCTTCACTTCTTTAAAAGGCTAATATTTGGGAATAACAACCAAAGGTAATAATTTCACTTTAAACATTCAAAATTAGATTATTACAGCAAACGTGGACCAGTGTCGCTATACATTGGTTCTGCCGTGCATTATCCAAGACCACCGAACATTCATTGGGTGGATAACAGTTTTGTAATATACAATTACAAAACAAGATTTGGTCCTTCGAGAGCCGGATCCAGTCTGTGGATCCAATTCATTGCTGCCAGCTCGCAGTATATCAAAAGGTCACGGGACATATTAGAGTCCAGACGCTAAGACCCACGACCAGGAAAGTGAAAGTGAAAAGTGTAGTGCAAGTAAAACCTCCAACACAATGAACTCGACGATGGCAACAGCAGTGCATTCCACCACCAGTGCAGTGAGTGGCCACTGCCAGGGTTCCACCTGTGGATCAAACCGATGTCCAACAAACTGACAAAGAGCAATTCGATTGCAAACACCGCTGCCCAGTTCGCTGCCTCAAGGTCCAGCCTAAGGACCAACGCCGCCAAGTTCGTGGCGCCACAACAAGCTGCCCCAGCGCAGCTACAACTAACCACACCGCGCCCAGGTCGCGACACACACAAGAAGGATCCAGATACGGATCATCCAACCAGTTCGCGGCACAGCCTGTCGGAATCCAAAGCTATACTACCGCTGCTCCGAATGCAGTCCCCGTCCAGCCTAAGGACCTAAACTCAGCCCGCCTAGTGGCATCAACAAGCTGTCCAGTGCAGCTATAGAAAGCCACCAGGTTAGTGGCGCATCAGCAATCTGCCCAGTGTAGCTATAGACAGCCGCCAGATTAGTGGCATTAGAAATCTAACCACAGACGCGAAGACCCACCGTTATCTAGTTCGTGATACCAGTTAGTTCAAAGTCAAGAGGGCAGAGCAATGTCAGCGAAGTCAAACATGACAGCTACATTGGCAGAGCAACTCATCAGCGCCCAATTAACCGCACAGGAAGAAATGATGGGAACTTTCACTAAGTTCATCAAGAGAGGGCCACCGACGTTGGCCACCGTGGAGGCGCAAGAACGAGACCTCCATCGGCGTTGGGACGAGATACGGAATCGGCATGAAGATCTCATATGCCTTATCGCTCCGTGGACGGCCATCCGTCAGCAGTATTTTGAAGAGCGGTTCATCGACAAGGCCGAAGAAACATACCTCATTGAGGCCACGGAGCTTGCTGAGGTACGGCACGCACTGATCGCCAACCGCCCGACCAGTTATAAGACTGCGACGCTCAACAGTCGTTTACCGCCATTGATGTCACAACCATCTTGGTGGCCAGGAATTCCATTAACACCAGGCATGCATATGCCACCTGGCCATCTTTCCAAACTACCATCGCGGATGATGCCCCCGGAACACAGAATCCACCTGACAAACAAAGGTGTGACGACAGACACCGAACAACCAGACAAGGCAGGTGCTGCCGACATCAAGACAGCCAAAGGAGTAACGGTCGAGAAGAAAACCGATCCAAGGCCTACAACTAACGCCGCCAAGTACATCAAAAGGGATCCAGAGGCAATGAAAGAAATGACAACTGCATCAGCATCCATCACCGCTAAAGCGACACCACACAAGAAGGCTGATTTCAGTAAGAAGGTACCAGCAGCTGCTAGTGCACCAGCACCAGCGACGACGGATGCCAACAGTTATGAGGCACCCAGCCCAGGAAAAGAGCCTGCTGCAAAAAAACCCGCCGAGCAAGGCACTGATGACCAACTCCCGCGACTGCTCGAGGCTTCGTTCGCGCTCGATCCAGTATTTCCCATTAAGGCAAGCGATGCCGGCCAAGGCAAAGATGCCCCACGACAGTCCCCTGTGACATCAGCGGTCCTCAGTCCGACATCCTATAGACGAGAACCGCACAAACTCCCAGTGAGTATGGACCAGCAGGCCGCCGACAAGAGTGCCGCCTGCCCACAAATCAAATCAGCCCATGTCCCGATGTTCGGACCAACGCCGACACACATGGCCGTTCCTGATGGGTTGCGAATTTACGACTCCAACCCAGGAGAACTAGTCCACCCTGAACCAAGGCATTCATGAAGACACCATCAACTGTCCAAGAAACAGTAACCAGCAACCTCACCAGGACCCGCGGACGGCGCCATGGAAGAAGTCGCACCAGACTAAACGTGGCGACCTCAAATGACAAAGGCCGCATCTCGTCGGTAGCTACCCTCGGACGGGCGCCAATGGACGCACCATTTATCACAGCCATTGGTCTCGAGACAGTACTTTTGACCACCAGCCATTACGTGGTCATTGATCGTGGGTTGCGAATTTACAACTCCAACCCAGATCAAATGGTCAATTCTGCAACTAAAAGCATCGAACACCGACGACTGAACTCTCGTTGTCATCAATACAACTATCACCAATTCAGGGCGGACGGCTCTTTCCAGGCCTCCACATCAATAGAAGTCCATGGCCCTGGGCCTCCGGCCCCTAGAACAAACGGATTCCCCAATGATTGGCGAATGCATCCGCAAGCAGTCACCACCAAGTCAGCTGAAAAGAAGCCATACCATTCCCAAGTCAGTGAATATCAACAGACAGCTGACTGAACTGCCGCCTGCACAGAGATCAACCCGACCATTGTTCTGATGCACGTACCACCACCGAAGCCCCCACGAAGACAATCGCCATGCATGTTCTGTGAGGTGTACCACTACAACTACGTTTGCGGGGGTTTTCGTTCCCTCACACCTTTTGATCGGAAGTCTGTCGCACGAAGAAAGAAACTGCGCCTCAACTGCTTGGATCGCCACCTCATACGCGACTGCCTCTCCAACAAGGTGTACCGACGATGCAATCGCAGACATCTTATCTTGCTGTATGTGCCAACCACAGCACCCCTCAAAGCATCCAGGGTAAAAGTGATCAGTCCTGTCAGCAGCCACTACATGACCGGTTTTTGGTGGTTGCGAATTTACAACTCCAACCCAGAAGAGCTGGTCGACCATACGACTGCTGACAGATCCCCGCAAAGAACAAATAGAAGACATTGTCGACGTCTTACCCGGAGACCAGATTCAAGGCACCATCCAGCTACCACCCTAGACCAAGGAGCACACAGTGCCCCGTTTGGCAGGCGCCGTTCCTCAGTATCTAGAGCCAGACCGACTCCCAACCGCTACAACCGACTGAAAACTGCGGCTTCGATCAGCGACCGCCCTGTTCCGGTTATTAATGCCGAAGAGACATCATTGCCAAGGACAACGAGAAGACGTCGTCGATGTTGACACCGATGCACCCGAAGACAGTACATGCGTCCTGCTACCATCAGTAACCACGGAACGCACAATGCCTCGTTTGACCACCGGCGTTCCCCAATAGTCAGGAATCGACTGAGCCCCAACCGCTGCATCCGAATGAGCGCTGCGACCTCACCCGCAAACGACCGCACCATTCCGGTCGTTAACGTCGGACGGGCGCCACTGGAAACAACACTCGTCAACACCACCACTTGCCTCGATGGAATGAGACCAATGACCAGGCACGTGGTCACTTATTGTGGGTTGTCCCAGCACAATTCCAATCCGGAACACATGCCCAGCCACGTTAACCGCATCCTCATTGGAAGAGGAACCTCGCGTCCCTGGTTCTGATGACCATCCCCTGCAACCAGACGATTCGCCAATGATTGGCGAAGGCGGGCGGAATGTTGCGGATTCGCAGTCGAAATAACCGGCGAATTCACAATATTTAAATTTGTGGCATCATTTAAATTTGTGGCATCACTTTTAAGTTTATCGTACCAGTCAATAATAGTTGATTTCCCCGGTGCAGAATCTCCATTACGGTTATCAAACCACTTTCGATAAAAAAAAAAAAAAAAAAACAAAAGTTTGACACTCTTAATTGTTTTGCCATTGTTTTGAAAATACCAAAAGTTGTTTCAAAAACCACTGTAATTTTAGCTCTAAACGTCAGGTTGTCATGCCTTTGTGACATGTATCGTTTGAAGGTCAGTACTATTTACAAATCATATCGGTATGTCAACCGTAGGGCCATCTACGAGTCAGATCAGAAGCCTGTTGTGTGATGTGTTATGGACTATACACTGTCCGAAAAAGAAGCAATCAATTGATTGTCTTATATATTAAGTCATAAAAACTAGATAATAATTTTTGAATGATTACACTCTACAATAGTTTTCTAAGAAAAATTGAATCAAATTAGTGTAGTATAAACTTCTACTCACACAAACAGCTCAGACAGCGCATCAGCATATCTCAGCAATAAATTTCGCCAAAGACTTCCTCATAATTCTTCAAACACAAGAAGAAGAAAAAATTGTTTCTCAACAGCTGCTCGAGCCTCAGCATTTAAAGTGGCTCATGCAATGAACCGACGAATCTGTCCCTTGGGATTCTAATGCCCCAAACCTTCTCAACAACATTTTATTAACAAGTATCCTTTGATATTGGCATTTTCCGCTTTGGAATAGTGAAAACGAAACACTGTTGATGTAGAATTTTGAAATTTAAGAACCTTGAATTGTTTGCGAAGATTGTGTTTTAATTCATTCGCATCTAATTTAATCTAGATTTATTTAAAGTGCTTGAAAAAATCAGCCTGTTTATAAATGACTATACAAAAGAGATGTGTATATAGCCAGTGAGAATGTATCTAAATACCAAACAACGTATACTACAGTTGTGTACATAGTGGGTGGCGGTTAAAGCATAACCCACTAATCTCATCTTAAACAGGATTTTGAAGCTGATGTTATAGACCAGCATGGTATTAACGCCACAGAAATAGAGTGCCGCTTGAATGTGCTCAAAGAGTACAATATGTGGATAAATATATTCTGCGATGATGCGCTTTGTTGAGTGTTCCTCGGTTGAAAAGAATAGTAGCCATTAAATTAAACATGGATGAGGGAAATCTGATTATCTGGATGTGTTTCAACTGAGCAAATACGGTACACATTTTGGTTGTAGCAATTTTGCCAAATTTGAATTGAAGCTTAGTTCTACACAAACAGCTGTGGCGTTGGAAAACCGCGTCCGTGGATGAATAGAGAGGATTTACCACAATACCCCAATCACAGTTGTAAGCGTATTCCTTACCGAGGAACAAGTTTCGTGAAACTTCCTTTATTTTCAAAAGATGCCTGGGGGTGGTACTCTCAACTTGGTATATATTTTTATTTCAAGGATGGTGGTATCTGAATTTGGTACTGTTCCTGGCATTACCTTGTCACTGTCGTTTATGAAGGATTACTTCCAAAAAATAGTTCATTGAAAGTTTATAACCAAAGAGTTTGTTTTAGATAAATAACAATTACTGGTTATTTTAAGATGAAAGGTTTTGGGATGTTTGGAATGAGGTATTGCTATACGAGAATATTAATAAACTGAACGTGAATTTTAGGGCAGTATTAATTTAAATGTTTTGTTGAGTTTCGGTATATACTTTAAGTTTGTCAGAATGATCACGAAAATTAAAAACAAACAAAAACAATTGGATACTGGTCCTACTTAATTAACTGGGCTTTCGATTCACCGCGGTGAACCGAACGTTTTTTTTTTTAAATATACTGTGTTTATTTGACCAATAATTAATTTTTACATTAAGTACTACAGTAGCGGTTCCGCCAACCCCACGGTACATTTACCTTAAAAACCCCCATAATCATCACCCAAGATGCATAAGGGTTCGCCAATGCATTCGCATTCGGCACCCAAAAATGTTTCACGCATTATATAGATCAAATCCATGATCATTAAGTCCCTGTAAAGAAAACTTACCTTCATGCATTCTCTTCGCATACCACTGCTCCTTAAGATTTCTTTAGTAGCTTACTAGGAAATTCCAATCAATTTCGGCATCTACGTCGCCAGTCAAATTTCCTTAGATGAATTCCGGTAAACAAAATAATTCGACTTACATACATTGTAACCTTCATGACAGCGATCATAAATACTGCGCCGTCTATTTTCCCAACTTCGCCAAGTAAATTTCTTTACGTACACATCGGCCGGCGACCTTTTTCTTCCAGCAATAAAATTCTCTAACTCGCACCATGTGCAATGTTCCTACATAGGTTCCTGCGATACCATAGACAATTCATATCGTTTGTGGTATCCGAATCACATTTTCTATTTAATGAGGGGCTGCTATTTATCTAGCCGACCGTCATTACCGAACTATGCATCGGGTCATATTTCCCTTGTCCTTTAATTCGCCGAATCCTTTCCCCCACGACCTAGATGCATAAACAAATACAAAGCCATTAGCATCCGACGAGATGCGATTCGTTTTTTCAACAAACACACATCTCTTGGATGCTCACTATGCCCCGTCCTTGAGTTTCAGGTTTATTCCTATGGCCTTGTGTACGAAAAAAAAAACAATGTGATCTTCACTCACACATACACATTCATTCCGAAGTCTGTCTTCCTTGTTTCCACCACAGAGAAACATTTTCTTCTTGGGCAAACTCACCTCAAAACGATAAAATATCGTTGAGTCCTATTACAACCACCGTTCGCGACGGTCGGTTCACTACCGCTCACCGCCTTCTGTGGAAATGCGTTTATAGCGAGTCGTGTGTGAAGTGCTACGGAATTAATAAACTACAAGCGAACTTTCCTTTAATAATTAAATAAATTGACTGTCACTTGGTCGTGAAGTATAAAATTAAACAATTAATGGCGAACAACATTCAATCATCATCATCATCGGCACTACAACCTGGAACCGGTCTTGGCCTTATTTAGCAAGTCCTGAGGCTTGTTAAATTTTCCATAATGATTTGTTTTTTCCGGGCAAGGTCATTAGTCTTGCGCCAACATTCAATAGTGTTTTAATATTCCATGCTGCAGTTCCTGAGTGTGTTACATGTGTGGACATAGTGTTGTGGAGTCCCCTTTTGTGTTTTTATTTTTCCTAGTGACTTTCGGCAGATTTCGTTGATGGTGGAAGAAGGGAATCTCGTGCCCTTGTTAGGTACATACTTCTTCCCCACACTACAGCTAACTTATAATTCTAGTGGTACAATTGCTTACATGTATCATCATCATCGGCACTACAACCGGGATCCGGTCTTGGCCTTATTTAGCAAATCTCTCCACCGGTATCCGGTCCTTATCCGAGACTTGTTAAATTGTCCATAATAATTTGTTTTCCCGGGCAAGGTTATTCGCCTTGCGCCATGCTTACATGTATACATTACACCTTTTTCAAAAATAACTGAATGTGTGAATAACAATTTGAGTATTATAGGTTTCAATATTTACAGTTTTCTTGGAAAAGGTGCGAAACCAGTATTTTTTTTTTTTTTTAATTTAATCAAATTTAATACTTAACTTAACTTAACTATCTATCTTATCTAACTTAATTTAGCTTAACCGAATTAATATTATAATAAGTTAAATATGTAATGTAAATAAGTTAAATATGTAATTGGGGAATAGGGGGATTTGGTTAAGGAGGTACGTTAGTGTGGGATATGGTCAGTTAGTGGTCTCGGGTGCAGTAACACTTTCCGGTTGATCGTTAAAACGCAGAATGTTGGAGAATGTTGGTATGTTAGAGTATCTGAACTGATTGGGTGCCAGCTCGGTGTTTTGCTACACTACCTCGTTGGAGTCATTAACCAATCTTCCAGAGGTGAATATAGTTCTGGTGTGGAGACAATTCAGGCAGTGAGCACTGTTATCTAGAGGAGTTGGTAGTATTGAAGTTATTATGGGGTTGGGATTATTTGGGAGGTTTTCAATAAATTTGATAGACAGCTCTGGGAAGAGTCTATCGAGATGCTCAATATCAGCGCATTGTATAGCAAGCTGTTATTATAATATTTGTAAGAGTTGGGTTGTCGGTTGAGTCCAGTCACTAGCCTGAAGCATTCCCTTTCGAAAGTGCGTAGCTTCTCCATTTGGGTGGGTGTTATATGATACCATAGTGGAGACGCATATGTGAATGTGGGCCTGATTATTTGTTTATAGATGAGCAGTTTGATTTCGGGGGCGAGACCGTTAGGTTTCCACATCATTTTTCTAAAGAGATTCTGTTGTATTGTGACTTTATGTAAAGTATTTTGAATGTGGGTGGAGAACGAAAGGCCATTGGAAAAGGTTATTCCCAGATAGTTTAAAGTTTTGGAAGGTTTTATCTGGGTGTTATTTAGTTTGAGCAGTGTTCATTTTTACCCTTAAACACTATAATTTGGGTTTTATCAGTGTAGTGATCCTAAATCACCACCCGGACCCAATTCATAATAAGCCTCAACCTAATTCCTTTTCCCCAAATGATGCATCATAGTACGAACCTTAAGTTCATACTGTGTGTTGAACAATTCTCTGGAATGATAACATAATGAAATGCGTATCTTCAAAAGCATTTCATGTTTGTGTCTTCCGCGAAATTCGATAACAACAATCCCAATCAAGTTCCCCAATTGAATCATATGCACGACAAATTTAACCGAAAGTCCATTTGTCGTGCATTGATTTAATTCCCTATAACCATTAACATTATGAAATGGCTAATACTAAATGCATTCAATTATTTCTCCTTCCGGAAATTTGTTCAACCGCTTCCCAGAATCCCATTCCAATTGAAGCACACAAAATCTTGTTTGTGCTTCTTGGAATTTTGAAATAAAATTTTTAACCAATCTCTATCGCCACAGAGTAGAAAAGGGCGGCACATTTTGGATTCGTGATCAGTCGAAATCCAGAGGCCGAGACCTACGTCAAAAAAGTAAAATCAAGTTAAGCCACCAAAACAAACAAAAACAAAACAAGACTTTTATTTGCCCACTAAAAGTAGTACGGGTATCATCATCAATAGAGACTCGGGTTGTCGGCATTACAACGGCAAAATAGGGCGCCGATCACCTAGCGGGGACCAGCTCTAGGAACGACCAGGTCAAAAGGGGCGTCCGCTGGAAGTTCGGCCACATCAGGACCAATGCAGCTATTAAAAACCCGCAGGACCCTTCGTAACTGAGCCGGGGGATCTAACAGGCCTCCAGTAACCGTAAGCAGTCCGAGCGGACCTACCCAAAAGGCACGGAGGTAACCCAAAATTATTAGTACCAATAAAATATAACCTTACATCAGTATTTAGGCGAATTTTACATTTATTGAAGCATGTTGATAGATTTGGGAGGAAGTTATTAATGTGGTTTCTTGCCTCCTTTAAAAACTTGCTGCTGGAGTAGATTATAGTGTCATCAGCGTAATTCAATATTACGGTATTGGCTGATTGATGCTGCGATGTGTCTGAACGACAGAGCAGGTATAATAGTCGCCCAAGAATTGAGCTTTGCGGAACCCCTGCGGGAGAGAGAAGAAGAATTTATTTTGACCATGAATTTCCTACCAGAGAAGTAGGATGCGAGAATTTTGGTAGTGTGGGTGTTTAATCCGAATATGTAGTGCAGCTTGTAAAGCAGTCCTGAGATCCGAACACAGTCAAAGCTTTGGATATGTCGAGAGAGATACAAACCAACGGGCTTTGGTTTTGAAGATTAGTTGTGAAATCGTGGGTTAGTTTTAACAGAGTATTTTAACAGGTGGAGTGCTGCGAGCAAGTATAGTATCTGAAACTGGCAGCAATGTCCCTATTGACTCTTCTCCAGTTTGTCCTTGAGAAATTCGACATCGAATTGAATGGGTAGCGTGGTTCGATGGCAGGGATTTGGACAGTGGTGTGGACGGAGCAATGATTGGATGGGAATTCAAAGGATATTTTCCTTTTTCCTTTTTACTTGCTTCTGGTGGACGATTTGTTGTGGATTTTTGTTCCCTGGCTGGAAAGCGTTTCGAGCGGTATTTCTTCTCTCGGTGTTGTTTGACCAGCGAATAATTCGTGGGACGAAGTGGAACCCGGTGCCATATGCCGGCACCACGACTTCGTACCCCACAGACTGGGGCGGGACTCAGGCCACCTTAGGTAGTTAGTCATTTAGAAACAGGTAAGTGGAGGCTGGTTTGATTCATATGCACGCATGAGATAGCGTTTTCAAGCAGGCCTAACAAGGATTGCGAAGCTGCTAGTTCATTTCTGACAGTGCCGAGTTTGTGTAGAACAAGCCCGAGTAAGGGGTCAGGTTCCGCCGATATGAGTTGATTTAGTGTGAAGGAGCGAAGTAAAGCGAGCTCCTCACTAAGGGTATTCAACTAGCAAAGAATGACCTCAAAAGGGGGATGGTATGATGAACATGCGATTGTTGGTATTTATCAATGTTTGAACGAATGGAGTAAAGTAACTCGTGTGTTTTTTTTTTTTTTTTTTTTTTTTTGAACTTACGGCTTAGACCCAGGTCATCTACATTTGATGGAGGTCAGCCACCTTACCCCTCAGTCGCATCGCGACAGTAACGCGTGTGTTAGGGATTGTCAAGCGAGTAAGTAATTTGATTGACGAGCGTTTTGTTGTTCTCTAATGAGGGTGGTGATGATTGAAGGCGACTTTTGGTGGAGAGAGCCAAGGTCTTCAATAGACTTAAGGTTACTCTCTAGGTGTTTGAGAGTTGATGACATCCGCCCAGTTTTTGTAACACTCCTTCTTGTTCTGTAGTGCTCTAAAAAGCCCTACCATCTTTTTCCCCCATTCATATATCCTAATCCCAGTAATCCTACACCCAAAACCTTAAAACTAATCAAAATCCTAAAAAACCTAAACTAAATCCAAAATTCCCAATAAACGAATCAAATATTCGTTTATCGTTTTGCATTTGCCCCACGGCATAATCTAAATTCAAAATCCAGAAATACATTTCAATCTGGTAAAATCCCTAGTAAATTAACTAAACCATGACAAATCGAACCAGCTGTTTAAATTTGCCACAAACAAACAAAACCCAAATTGAAGTACAAATCCTCATATGCAAATAGTTTCATGAGAATTCAGTAAACTGAATTCTTATCTAAAACAAACATTGAGCATCATACGAAATGTATCGAAATTCGAGATTGTCCATCTGAAACGTTCGTTTCAAGATACAAATCTCGTTTTGGTGCCGTTTAAAAGGTGATGTATCGTGATCTCGAGGAAGCAGTTAATTAACGTACATGGTCCCCGGCAGAAATGCTGCAGGACCACGATCAGGGCAAACAGTATCTAAGTAGCATCATAGAGCAAGGTCCTTGGAGGTGGTGTCCCTAAGGGAATCGTCCCCTTTTCAAGTAAATAAAATAAAAGTGAATTTACGATATCAAAAGTATTTTTATTATTTGGAGTGATGCGTTCGTTACAAAACGTTGGCTGCTCCAGCACAGGCGACGACTTCCAACCTAGAACCGGCGAGTAGAGTGGTGGCACTGTGGGGCTTTTCAGGGCCCGAAGAGCCTCGCATCATTTTAGCCCCATTAAAATCTATTAACTCCATACCCGTAAGTCGAATCCCCGGCAAGATTACACAACCTTGCCATGGCATTAATTCCCGACCTAATCCCTGAAAACAATTCGGTTATCTCTAGGGATAACCGACATAAATATCCCATCATAGCCGAGGAGCTTTTCCTCTACACCCGGCATGTCATTCTTACCGTTTAACTACAGGCCCATCGACTGATCGTCCTATCGACGATATTCAGTGTAGCCATCGTTCGCTACCTACAACCGATTGGGCACCATTCAAAATAACACTCATCGATACATCGACTGACGGAAAGTTATTGTCCAGCAGAACAAACGGTATACAAACACCGCGTCGATAAATATATGGCGGGCTATTTGCTGGCTTGCACATCTGCAAGCCAGACTTCTAATAGCCCTGCAATACGAAATACCGAGCGGGATCATAAAACCTAAACAATAAACCTTTCCGGCTTAGGTCGTATGGCGAGCGACCTTCTGTGAATTTCACATCACAGAGGAGCCAATTCCGTAGCCGCATTATTTCCTTATTCGTACTTCTGTCTGCCAAACATTAACAGAGGACAACGTTCTCGCCACTATCGGCACCATATTTACCCACTACCGCCTGAAATAATCATGCTCTCAGGCAGCCTCGTGTTTCGATCGATATTTTATCACCGTGATGGGAAAACCATTCTCATGATTTATGACTGCATTTTCTGCCAGTCTCAATACCCGTCCTTTTATTTACACAGATGTGTACTTGAATTTTCCTGGTACAGCACCAGATTTCCAATAGGCATTGCTTCCAGCGAGAGGGCGTGCCTTCCTAGCCTGTACGGCTGCCGGAGTAATTCCATTGTGGAAGTTTCCAGTTCGATGGCGTTTGGGTTACCACCAATGAAGCGTTCGGATTGGCTCGTTGACTGATCAGCGTCTCAGCCTCGTGGCTTCAAGGAATGTTGAGGACGAATTTACCGAGGAGTCAGATTTTATCATGCAAAGTGTTCACACGCACCGACCCGAGAGTCATCGTCGTTAACGGAGTCGAGTCCTTTTTCTTTTACCCCTGTGGATTGTCGTTCGTGTAACATTAAAGTATCTTGATCAGATTTGTGAACATTGCCAGTTGCGTTAGTAATTGAACTTGTCGTTCGTGGATGTAGGGTAACCTTAGTGTATTGTGGGGGTGCGATGTGGATGTACCAACGTATGGCACCGGTTCACTATCGCCCACTAGAAGATGTGCTGCGAAACTGTCATCCGCGAGGAGGAGGCACCAAGGTAACGGATGAATGAAACGCACCGAATGATTTCCACGTTAATTTTCTTTATTCGTTCAATATTCTGCACAGCATGATATATTGCGCCATTACCGCACTTTACAAGTCAGTAGCACTTAGGCATGTGGGGTACAATGAGTAACTTAATACACTAGCCTCCGCGTAGGAAGTCATCGATCTCCGCTAATTCCCGACTTTTCTCTACCCACTGAGTTACGAGGCTGCGGCGACGTATTATATTGTCCATTAAGTTTTCCGTGGCCGCGATAATTCACTTTATAACTCCCGCTCGCGTGTACGCTCCCGAGGTTGAATTCGTTCTTTTTACTTCCTTTCCTTTGCATAATACAGTGGCGCGGACTCCCTACTCGACTCGGGGTGATGGAAATGCGATGTGCCCTCGACGGTGGTCGTGACTCGGCTTACTCTTGCACATGGAGGTGTGGCCGCGTAGGTTACAGGGTAACCTCGACGCGCGCGTGGCGGTAGTTGAATGACGACTATATACTCGGGGGTTTGCACCCCTCCGAGCGCACGTCACGGGGGGGGGGGGGGGGGGGGGTGACGCGCGCGCGTCGATGGTAGGATGATGACTGATCGTGAAGTCAAGAATTCATTGCGTTGTGGCAGTGGCGTCGTAAACTCATTGTCACTTACCAAGAATTTAGTGGAAGAGTTGCTATGCCTACCTAGGACTTTAGTTCCAGCGAATCCTTGCCGTATAAGCTAAGTTGGATTCGTTGGTTGTGTATACCGGGAAATTGAAATTGCTTGGGTGCAAGCAAGGGATATCGTTTAGATAGAAATGTTAACCGAAATAATTTCGGGGAAATGTGCGCGGCTTAGTTGGTTGGTAATGTTCCGTTGTGGATTTGGATATGCGTTTGTTATGGCATATGAATTTAGGGGAAATTAAGATTGCTTGGTCACAAAGAGAAAATATAACTTAAGTAGGAAGTTGACCGAAGCAATTTTTAATTGAGGGAAATGATTAATATTCCGTTGTAAATTGGAATATGCATTTATTTCAGCTTGGGAAATGGTTTCCTGGTAAGTATGGGATGTATGCAAATGCAGATTTTGCACGGGGAGCTGGATTTAAGTGACGCGCTGTTAGCGGTCAAGATTGGTTGGCATTGTGGGTTGGTTCTCTATGTGGTTAGAGAAACCCCCACAGTACTCCTCCCCCAGTGACGTAGTCACGAAATGATGGTAGGGCGGAGGAGTTTGGTGTGGTGCTGGAAGGAGGGCTAGGCGCTTGAAAGATAAGGTAGGTCTTCTCGCTTCGGAAGGCGCGGTGGTGGGGTATTGGAACTGTCCTTAGTGACGGGTTCCTGGGTCGTGGTGGGCCTGGGTCGATACAAGGAGTGGACACGTTGTTGCCGCGTTGATGCCACTTGGGCAAGGGGTGTGCGGCGTGGCCCACTGGCCTGTTGTGGGTCGCTTGGAGCAACACGTTTGTCGCCCGAATGGGTCAGGGCCTATCGGGAATTCGCTCGCATCCGCAGTGACGAAGTGGCGTGTGCGGGATGGAAGAGGTTCGAGCCAGGGTTGATCGCATCCGCGGGGGTCCCTAGAAAGAAGAATCCTTGCGTGTGGGTAAGGGTGGTAGAGGCGGGCGCCCTGACTATTGTTCGCTACTCGGAGTAGCGGGTGGATAGCAAGGAGCCGGCCTGGGGGTCGGGCGTCCTACTGGTTGTTTGCTACGCGCAGTAGCTGTGGTTCAGTGAGGAGCCGAGGTTGTGAAAGCGCGTGAAGCCGAGAGGGTTGAGTGGCGGCGTTGTGCGCCAGTATGCCCCTACAGGGCAGGAAGGAATCGACGGAAGTAGGTCGCACTGTGTTGAAAAGGGTTGGTCGGTGTCGAGCGATGTCGAAGGGGTTGCGTAGGGTCGAGGGGAGGCGAGCTGGGTCGCATGGAGTCGGCTGGTGGGCAATGTTGTGCCGAAGTTGAGAGAGGAGCCGGTTTGAAGGAAATTGTGGATTTCGAGGAGTGTCGCGTGGAGTTGGGCGGTGGCGGAGGGAGTCGGGTTGATGAAGTGAGGTTGGGCCGATGTCGAGGAGGGGGGGTCGAGCGCGAGTCGTGCGAGGTGTGTTAATGCGGTGTTGTGCGCGGGTTGTGCCCGGAAGGGGCTTACGATGGTTTATAATATGATTATTTGAAGGCGGATAAAGTAGTATACGCGCAAAATAAGGCGTTTTTTATATTCGTGAGGCAAAATGAAGAAAATTGCTTTCGGTACGGATATATCTCTGGTTACTGCGCTAGTTTTTCTTATTTTAAACGTATAGGCGGTATGTGCTCGTATAATCTAGCGGAGAGATATACGTGTTCTGATATTGTTTAATACGATTTTCTTTGCGCGGGGGCGGCAGTTCGGGGAATAAAATACAAAAGTTTATGGTAAACTTAATTATCTAACAAAAATGGGACGGGCCGGTTATTTGCTAGGCGGTTATCTGCTTAAATTACATACAATGTCTTATATATTTATACGCAATTCTCTTATATATAATAATAATTATAAAACGAAAATATTTTCTTTGATAAATAAAAAAAATTAAGTTATGTTCACAAAGGGGGCCGAAAGTGCCTACGGAATATTATTTAGTATGTTTTAACGTCTACTTTAAGTGTGAGTCCTTACATACAAATTATTCTAAGTGTGAACTTTTGGTGCATTGCGTGCACTGGAGTGTTGCATGTATTCTTAAATGTGCAATTTTTTAAATGCGAGAAAGTTTATACAATATATATAGCCTATATTTCTAATGCTAAAATTTAATTTGTTTCTATTGGTAGTGAATCCTGGTTTACATTGCAGTCAAATTATCGTTAAGCGTATGTGTATCATTTATACTTGGTTTTTGAAGTTGTTCGGTAGATTCAATTAAGGCTAGGCGTGTTAGATATTTTTAAAGCTTAATAGTTAATTCTATAGTAGGAGAACAAAAGGAAGGCCGTCTTCATTGGCATTATTAATGGACAATTTATGTTGTATTATACATATAGTGTGAAGAGAACATATATTTGTATATATGCGCTGGCATATATATCTGTATATATATTTAGATATAAACATACTAGGTATATGTATTTTTTAATTTTCTTCTTATATTAATTTAATAAGGGTTGGCTTGATTTGACTACCTATTCTATTTTACAATAAACGGCTGAAAGTTGAAAAGTACCGTTTATTTCAGCTAACCGATATTTGTAATACAGTATTGTTAGCGGGCAAGGCCCATAGACATTTGTTTAAACAATTTATGCTTATAATCTAAGTATGTACATTACATTTAAAATAGACCGTGTAAAGTAGTTTGAAAGAAAAAAAAAACTATTTATAGAATTCTTTGCTTTCCACTAGAAATATACAATGCTTCTACAATTACAATGATTATTTTAAAATAACAATGACGTGGAAAATGGGTTAGAACGAAACCGAATGTCGAATTCAACGAAATACGATTTACGTTCAGATTCACTAAAATGTACAATATATCGAATTATCAGAATTTCTACTCGTTCAAGATATGTTACTACAATATCAACTGTTATGGTTCGTTTCGGTGTGCTTACCTCCTTTGCTATCAATGTTTGAATCGACTAGTGTGGTGATTAGTTGTTCTAGTTTAAAACAATGCTGGAATGATTAACAGAAATGTTTGTTTATTATTGCAATTTTATGGACCACCACAATTGATCCCTTTTCTTAGGTGTCCTTTTTGAATTAATTATCCATTATTGAAACTATTGGAGGAATTTGACCTTGAATTGTTGGATCTCGATCAGAACTATTCCCTGAAAATACAGTCGCTGATGTCGTTGATATTGGTGATTGTGCGGATGATGAAGATGCAGATGCTGTCACTGATCGATAGTCCAGAATGATACTCGGGAACGTTGGTGATTCTCGTTTAATCCTCATCTTTGGATATTTTCACTTTTATGAGTCACGAAGGTGTTGTATCTGTTGCCTGATTCCTGACTGATATGTTGAATCTCGGTTGTATTATGTTATCGTAGCCACTTTGCTTTGCGATATAATCATTATTGTAGTCGGACTCTGGATTGGTAATTGAGTATTCCAAATCTGTACAGTGGCTTTTAAAGGCTGATTCGTTACCTTGAGTTGAACTCTTATTATGGGTGGCGATGCTTTCATCCTCAGCCGCCGGTTGAGAAGGTATTTGTTTACGTCCTACTGTCTTGATTCAAGTGCTAGTTGCGATGTTTCGATGAGGTCAAATGTTTCGTTTGTGAACTCCGTTTCGCCATCATTTCAGCTACTGAGATTACACACGCGCTTAGGCAAAATGTTTCATATTTACGCGTCGCTGTGGTTCGGAAGGTCTGTGTTTTTATATTTTAAGTGCCGAAAGGGTGGTTCGGAAGATGGCGTATTCACTGTCTAAAAAGGCGTCACCATTAAAATGTCGGGTTTTTACGCACAAAGCTTCGAAGGCTGCACGTCTTTTTACGGGATCACCAGTGTGGGGGTGCGATGGTGGATGTACCAACGTATGGCACCAGTTAACCGCCGCCCCACTACAGAGTTGTTTACCAGCGAAAGTGTCCGCAAGCGCAAGGAAAGAAATGAAACACTGGGAGTCGGCCGTAAGGGTCTTTTTATTTCATCTTAGGATTTGTCATAAGTTGTCTAGTTTTAATCCGCGAACTGCGCCCGAATGTTTTTTTTTCTATTCATTTTCGACGCTGTACCCGCGGCAATTGGAAGGAGAACATTAGGTTGGACTTTATTTGGCACGCTGGGGCCGCGTGCCGCCGCGTGGCCGCGGCGGTTACAGGTAACTACCGATACGCGCGTTGTGGTAGTTGGAGGACGACTGACTTATGAATGAAAATAATTCATTCAATGCGTCGTGGGGGTGCGTCATACCGAAATTAGGCTCGCTGCCAATTACGAAGAATTTTGGAGGAGTTGCTACGCTCGCATAAGAACTCAGTTCCAGCGAATTCTGGCCGTACAGGCTGGGTTGACTTCGTTGGTTGGGTGTACCGGGAAATTGGCTTTGGGGACGCGAGCGAGTATGAGCATGCATTTTTGGAGGAAATTGGAATGGCTTGGGTGCAAGCAAGGGATATCGTTTAGATAGAAATGTTAACCGAAATAATTTCGGGGAAATGTGCGCGGTTTAGTTGGTTGGTAATGTTCCATTGAGGATTTGGATATGCGTTTGTTATGGCATATGAATTTCGGGGAAATTAAGATTGCTTGCTCCTCGATAGTATAGCTGTTAGTATACCCGTCTGTCACTCGGGAGACCGGGGTTCGATTCCCCGTCGGGGAGCATCTGGCGCAAGACTAATGACCTTGCCCGGAAAAAAAAAATCATTATGGGAAATTTAACAAGGCCAAGGCCGGTTCCTGCTTGTAGTGCCGATGATGATGATGAAGATTGCTTGGTCACAAAGAGAAAATATAACTTAAGTAGGAAGTTGACCGAAGCAATTTTGGGAAAACGTATGTGGGGTGCTGTAATTGAGGGAAATGATTAATATTCCGTTGTAAATTGGAATATGCATTTATTTCAGCTTGGGAAATGGGTTCCTGGTAAGTATGGGATGTATGCAAATGTAGATTTTGCACGGGGAGTTGGATTGAGGTGACGCGCTGTTAGCGGTCAAGGTTGGTTGGCATTGTGGGTTGGTTCTCCATGTGGTTAGAGAAACCCCCACAGTATCATTAGCGAACTCTATACTTGTGAACATTTTAACTTAGTTCTATCCAAAAATAAACATGTGTTAAATAAAAGTGACTTCGAACCATAAAACAACTCCAGCGTTTTATTTCACTGCCCTATGGTGACTGTGTGTTTTATTACAAGCTTTTGTGTGCGGGAAAACGGCGTTCGGCCGAGCAATCTAAAGAGAACAATCCGTGGTGTTTATACAGAATTCATGTCTGTGCTGACGCCCAGGTACATAATCCACCACAGCACGCCCACAAAACAGATCGCTGCAGCTTTCCTCCATTTCGGACATCACCAGGTGGCACCAGGTTGCACGGCGCTGGGACACTATTCTTGAAACGACGTCCCACGAACGAGTTGGTCGTTGCTTTTCCCTCAAGGTTTGAGGAAGTACGACGGCGACCACATCAGGTCCCCGCTACCTGGGAGCGAGACCAGTAGTAACTAAAACTAATACTACAGTTCGACCATTAATGTTTCCACCTTCTTCCACACTTGTTCCTCTCGTGCTCACGTGCTTTCTTTCATCCCCTGCACCCATCATTTGTTATCCCCGTTCTTTTCTCCTTCCTTCCTTCTTTGTTACCGCGTTCGTTGCATTTTGCCCCACGTTCCTTCCGCAACCCTATTCCTTCGTTCTCCTCCTTCTTACTTCTTCCGCCCCCCATTCCTTTATTCTTCTTTCCCCTTGTTTCTACTCCCGCCCCACCACTACCGCCTTTATCAGGCGCATTTGTTCAGCATTTTGAGAGCAGTAAGAAAAAAGTTGGAAAATAAATTTTATGTAACGGTCTTAGCATTTGATTAGAATTGTTGCTGATGTGGTATTAGGAGCATTGAGTTGACTGAATAATGTGCAGCAAATAGATTCATGTCCTCTGTTCTGTTGTTAATTTGATGCTCACCAAATGTGGGTGGTAGGTGGTCACTTGAGATACAGCTCCTGATGTTCTTCATGAATGTCAAGAGGTTGTTGCTACCTGTGGGACAGTGCCGTTCTTTTTTTATTACTTTTATTATATAAAGAGTGCACAAAAAGGGTTTTTTAAAATTCGAATCGCAATCCGGATAGAATTCTTGTTATTTTTTTGTCAAATTTATGAATCATGAAATAACTTTCCATTTCAGATGTTTTGCATTGTCCGATGTATACAACTCTATACGCGTAATAGCCAATTTACTATTGAAATCGATTCATACGAAATTATGTTTGATTTACAAAATGAATCGTAAACTTTACCTTCAATTAAGTTTTCTTATTGTTACACTGGCAGAGAATTAATAAGTATGATCAATAAAAATAGATATGAATACATAAGTGAGAGATAGGGCAGGGCGTAGATGCATAGCACCTCCTTACAGAGGTACTAACGCATAGAAAAGAGAGCGGGAGGATATCTCCAAGGCGAATGTTTTATATGATAAATTCTAGAGATTTTTCAGAACAATGTATAAATGGAAACCATCGATTTCTAATAGAAAAACACCAAATGTGAGATGATTATTGATTCGTTCACTATTTATTTTCTCATCTCGTGCAAAAGTGATTGGCCGGTGTATTTTCCAGCGTTCTTACTTATAAATGTTAATTGTTTGGCAATCAACTTATTAGTTAGTAATGTACAATTGTGACCAGTTATGAAATCTGTGTATTATATGCAGGGCTTTTTTGGGTCCACGTAACATAGGCTACAATGTAAATAATTTTGTTTTACTTGTTAATATTTAGACCAATTGTGGAGAGTCACAAGTGGCCTAAATATTGCATCGTATATATTGCGATTCCTGTATTTGAATAATACGGTAAGCAATCATTTTTTTTACTCTTAACGTTTATTTATTGTATTTAAAAACCTTCTCGTGAGAACTGATTATGAATGTCCTTTATTTTTCAAAATGTTTTTGTGCATAGAAATCATTAGAAACCAACTATTTGCACAGATATTAAGTCATATTTCCTTAATAATATTTAATCATGGTTCTTCAATGCTACCGAGCAGTTGTCCTACCAATTGCGTTGAAAAAATTGTAGGCTATGTAGTCTATGTTGAATGTATATCAGATGAAGAAGTTTATTTCAAAATACTACTTTATTATTAACAAATAACCTTCCTCTAAAGTCCAAATCAACTACAATCAAAAGAATGCCTTGAATTACATCAAGAACTGCGTCACGGAGGTAGTTTTATAAAGTCTTACAACAATTCGATGCTGCCCAGAATGGACTGAATGTATTGTTGTTTTAGTTTTCCCTGCGGTGATTCTCAGTGTTTTCTCTGCATAATTTGTTTTGCTTTTAGGTTTGTGAAATATTCCCATTCTTGGCAAAGCGAAACAACACGTGCCTACAGTGTAGTTGTCTTCAAATTGAATGTGTTGATTTAAATGTTCTGTTTATTCAAAGGGACGCCCTTGTTGGTTTCTTTGGGTGGCCGTGTCAGAAGACATAAAACGTGCCGGATAGAACGTGGGATGCTGAGATATGAGGGTGAGTTCAAGAATATAATAGACCTTGGAGTATTTAAGCTTAATTAAATTTGGGGGTTAATTTAGGTGGTGATTATTTGGGTAGACAATATGATAAATGCATGAAATCTTTGCAACGCCGTACCTTTGAGGAAACTGCATAGATGTTGTGGCGCAATGCATCATTGTTTTGAATGCTAAGATTTATAAGAGAAGTGAAATAAATCGTGATGAACAATGATTTTCAAGTGTTGCATTGTTTCTATTTGGAAGCATTTATGTTTTTGGTATGTACCTATGTGCAGACATTGTTAACTATTGTTGACCTGATACTGTAAGGAAGTTATACATTCTTTAGGAACCCACTGGCTATAGGTTGTTGTATGAGCAGAATAACTCCACCGATTTAATTTATAGTTTATACTAGAGGACTAGACTAGGTTACATGACAACCTCTTGGTCTAATGTCTTTGCTCAAAACTCTCATTCCTATTTCAGTTTTAATAATCTAGTCTAAACTCCTGATCCCAGTTAATCATCATAGGTTGCAACGGAGCTATGCTTACTCCTCTATTTTGTTTCTACATACTGCATGAGGTTGTGGGGAGGAAGTATTGTGCCAAACACGGACACTCCGTTCATCTTCCTCCTCCATCATAAGGTTCCACCAAGTAAAATGCCGAACCACAAGGACGAAACGCCGCCACGTTTGTCCACAACCGGGAAGGATGAAAAGTACGCACTGGGAGAGGAACACAAGCGAAACTCCACAACGCAACGTCCACAACAGGAAAAGGAAACACACTGATTTAGTTTATTCCGTTTTATTCTCTCTAAAATTTTGAAGGATAATTCTCTTTATAAAAACCACTTTGTTCTCAGCCATTATTAAACATGTTCGTGTTTTTATACTTCACTTAACACTTATATTTAATATTAAATTGATTTTTATAAATTTCAAACACGGTGAAACACTTCTTTCTCGACACGACCTACACTTCTCCGCCGCGCCACGGAGAGCGGGAGCGGCACGACCGTGGTGGTCGGTGGATGTAATTTGACCCCGCGATAAACGGATCGTGCCGAGCCGACTAGCTCATGGGATGAGTTTTTCGCGGATTATTCGAAGAGTTCCGTCGTACCTGTCCACACGCCAAAGGGAACACCTGGAAAGCGGAGCAAAGTCTATTGAACAAATAAAACACACAAAGAATTGTCTTTATTTTGAATTTTATTTTGTGTGAGAGTTCGATCTCCACTTGTACTAGGACACACTTTTGATTTTTCGCTTATATTAGTAGTTCGGGTAGAATATTAACACACGAGCAACAACTTTCACTACGACCTTAATCGCATTACTAATTAACACTGCTTTTATTTATATTCGGTCTTCGTATTTACTGACCGCCTTCATTAATTATTTAAAGCACAATTTAACTGCCCGATACACACGTTGCGCGTGAACGTTGCATATTTTCGTGTCTTTTATTGTAATACGCGGAGCGGATTGGCCTCCTCGGTGGGGTCCTCTGAATGTCAACTCCTCGGATGCTCGATCAAGATTCGACTGACTATCTGCCCGAAAAGATATCCCGATTCAACACTGATATCTGTATCCGTACAGGAGAAATTTCCCTATTCGTTCTGCTAACAGAATTTCCGAATTTCTGTTAGCAGCATGTTATTAATGCCCATGGGTAATTTAGGTGCCTGAAAGGAGCTAGTCCATCGACGCATACATCCTTATCACCATCAGTTGTGGTGATCGAACTCAACTGCCAAGCCTTGTGTTTGCACAGCGCATCTGGCGCGCAGAACGGAGATAATTGTTAGGACGTACAGTCCGTGGGTTTGTTTGCCTTTTGTAAACACATACCAAAATCCATTAGATCCTTCTGATGGTGTGAAATTCAGAAGGGACCATGGGATCAGAGTAGTTCGTTTGTGGGTTTTAGACTCATACATTTTTCGAATTATCTCGTTGAGATAATTACGGTTGCCTGCCATTGGTGGCGGATAGGCGATATGCTTTATTGCATGCGGGTGCCGTTTTCTTTGTTTGCCGATGGATTTGGTGGTCTTTGTGTCAGACCACCCGCACATGCATCCGTTAGTCGGCTAATTTGCTGGTGATAGGGTTCTATTTTAGCTCCAACCTTGTTCTTGCTTCACATAAATGATTTGTTGGAGATAACGGATAACAAAGTGTTCAGTTTTGCGGATTATAGTACGCTTGTTTCCTCCCTTTCGAGTGATCGGCCGATTGGTGCATCAACGTCGCACCAGCTGAGATGTAGACAGATTGACTCTCTGAACCAGGATCTGGATAAAGTCCTGCAGTGGGGAAAGGCCAATCTTGTCGACTTCAACGCAACGAAGACCCAGTATACAACATTCACAAAGAAAACTGGATCATCGGTTCCACAGCTGATGATGAATGGCCGGGCCCTCGAGGCTGGGGAAAGTTTGAAATTGCTCGGCGTCACGGTCTGTGGGAATGTATCGTGGCATAAACACGTATCGGGTATCGCCAGATCAGCCTCAGGAAAACTGAGTTATCTTTTTAGAGCCAAGAAATACTTTACTCCGGCCCAACTTCTTCTCCCATATAAATCTCAAATTAGACCCGCGCTCGAATATTGCTCTCATGTTTGGAGCTCGGCTCTTACACATACCCTCGACCTACTTGAGAGCGTACAAAGACGAGCGATCCGACTGATCGGGGACTCGGCGCTGACGTCGGGACTACAGTCGCTATCACATCGAAGGCGCGTGGCCGACCTCTGTCTGTTTTACAGATATTATCACGGGTGCTGTTCTTCGGAGATTCTTGGCATTGTTCCACGCAATTCGGTCTATATGCGCTCCACAAGACAATCCGACGGATCACACCCGTTTGTGGTTCATCTCCCGACAGCGCGAACATCCCTGTATCAGAACTCGTTCCGTTACAGAGCGGGGAAGCTGTGGAACTCCCTTCCCACGCGAGTGTTCCCGGAGCGTTACAACCTGCAACTGTTCAAAAAGAACTGCAACAGTTATTTGATGGCATCTCGGGGCGCCCACTCGACGCTATAGGTTCGCCTCTCCCGAGAGAAGTCTAATAAAAAAAAAAAAAAAAAAAAAAAAAATTCACTGTATTGATACCCGGAATTGTGGGTCCGATGAGGTGTTCCTGGGCTCAGGCAGCATGTCTGGCATTCTCATGAATTGCTGTTAGGAACAGGATGAATGTACGGCTTTTGTTTCAGGCACGAAGGACTATAATTATTGAGTTTGACATTAAAAGCTTTGGGGACGTTCAGTTCCTTGCTTTTTGGTGTCGGGCTCAACGTTGGCTGCGAGTTGCAGGCCCTAAGGTGTGACTTTGGGACACGCACCTGTGGGGCGCGTGCAACGTTTTCAGGGTAGGTATTTCCTTGAAAGGTAGGAATCTTACCTTGGTGGAATTGTGTGTTCGTAGAACACTACAAGTTTGTGGTGTGGTTTATATCGTTTACTTACCACCAGAGAAACGTAAAGTCTTTCTTGGTGGAATAGAAAACCAGATCTCGTAATGGAGCTCATGGTGGTATGTGTGTGATCGTTCAGATCTGTGTTGTTTACTAATACGCGTAGGCTATGGAAAAACAAAGCATGCAGACGGCAAGGACAAAGGAATCGGGGCGATCATGGTTTATGATGTGCATCGTGGCTAAATAAATAGACGACGATGCGTCGAAGAGATGTGCTAAAAGCAAACATGGGACGAGGGCATCATAAAAGTCTTAGATGAGTGATGCCCTTGTGTAAATAGGCGAATAGCCATTGGGAAAAGGTGCTAATGGGTTGGTGGACGAAACGAATCCCTTGCTTGCATTTGTATATGCAGGGAAATTTGTTTGTGGGAAACGGATTCTATATTTGCATTGTTTATGCTTTAAATTCAATCCGGCGGCTATGAGCGAAGTCGATGCTTGTTTGGAGATTCAAACAAAGGAGCATTTCTGGGTAAAGTGCTTGCAGCTGTATCGATAGTTGCAAGTCATTGCAAGGCAGATTAGATGGTTATACAATGACGGTTTGTGTATACCATCTGTGTCAATGGTTCATGGCATCTATGGCGACGCCAGTGTCGAACTCTAGTGTGAAAGTCTACACTAATTGGAAATTCGGTTCTGGTACGCTAATGCAGAGATGCATTGATACATGTATGAATGCCCTTGTAGGAAAAATGCTTTGCAGGCATTTCCAGGTAATGCATTGAAAGCATTAATTATCCTTGGGAAGGAAAATTTTTTACTGTGGGGAGATTGCGCTGCAGGCGTGGGAAGGTTGGAATTTTCCTGGCAACCGAAGTACCGAATAGGTTTTGGTTTAATGCTCCTATATAATGGAAAGAATTCTTGTAGTGAATTTGTATGCGAAGATTTGCATGAAATGTAAGGATTCTTTACAGGGCCTTTTAGATTATAAATTTGATCTATTTAATGCGTGAAGCATTTAAGGTGCTAATGCGATTGCATTAGCGAACTTAAGGAAGTTGGGTAGCAGTTATGGGGATTTTTTAGGTAAGTGGGCCGTGGGGTTTGGTGGAACCGCCACAAGGTTCGATTGTTTTCGTACTTTCGTCCTAGCCTCTGCACCAATTGCACAAATATGCGAACGCTTCAATAATCATGCTATGACTAAGGATGGAATTTTTGGAAAAAAAAAGGCAAAGTAACCTGAAAAATTATAAATATAAGGAATTCTTTTATTCATTAAAATAATACATATATGCACATATTGTTTATACATTTTTGCTTTTGGGCGGGACGTTGTTTAGCCCGGTAGTACTGGCGATTGAGTATCAATAAATTAATGGAAGGCCAGTTTGGTATGAAGGTAGGTCAATAAATCCTTAGAAATGCCTACTGTAGGGTTATATTTTTGAATTGCTTACCTCCTTTCCTTTGGGGTGGTCTGGTCGTCTCCTGGCCACAATAATGAAAAGGCAATTTTTTTTTTTTTTTTTTTGAATTCACTTAAAAATTCCAAGAAGCACAAACAAGATTTTGTTTACTTCAATTGGAATGGGATTCTGGGAGGTGGATGCGAATTTGGTTGAACAAATTTCAATTTTGCATGATAAATTCGGTATGAAAAAAAAGAGCATTTGCTCTCAGATGAGAACTTTTGGAGCGCATGCGTTGCAACCCAGATGAGTTTCTGAGCAGTTTAGTAACTGAAGATGAAACATGAAACAGTCCCGAGATGAAAGAACAGTCAAAACAGTGGTTTGTTAATGACGAACGGGCTCCAAAGAAGACAAAACAGTAAAATCAGCTGGAAAGATTATGGCTAGTGCGTTTTGACATGCACGTGGTATTATCTTCACTGACTATTCGTAAAAGGGACAGACGATAACTGGACAGTATTATGCGTCATTATTAGGCCAGCTAAATGAGAAAAATGAGTTTTTTTGTCAGAATTAAATACTTTTCTTAATAAAGACTTGTCCAAATTGCTGAAAAATCGGTATTTAGTAGGAGCTAGCACTTTTGAATATGGAAGGCGATGAATAAGTTTCAACTCCAATTCCTGCAGTGTTGTCACAATCATTTGTGCCGTCTGTGGTTAGCGTGCATGCAATAAAATTGGAGCCGATCTGTTAACCAATAAGATAGCAGTCTAACTGTTGACTACTTGTATTAATGTTTGCTTCATTTGTTCCAGTTGGTTGTAGTACATTTCTGCTGTTATCTATAAGCTAGGTTTCATAAAGGCATATTGGATATCACCTTCGATAGACCATCAAACTCGGGTTCTACCGATGAATATTGATCTTTGGGGGATGTGTTGATGATTCATCTTTGTCCAACCATTGCGCTAAACGTGAGCGGTTATCATATTGAATCCATTTCTCATCACAAGTGACAATACGATTCAAAAGTGGATCGAATTTTTGACGAGAAAGCATTTTTGGAGCTGAATGAGGTAATATTGTATGTTTGATGATAATATCAAACTACAACGATAATTCATAGGTGCTATTGTTGAGCTCTATCTAGAAGGATCAATTGTTGCAGACCCTTCGTTTTGAAGGACCAATTATTACGGTTAAACGGAAAGCTGGTTCTCAGTGGGCCGGTGAATTTCTTCTCTAGTGGACTGGAAAAGGAATTAAATTAACTTCTACCAGCAGGGGCGTCAAAAGACTCCGAAAATTCGGATTGAACAGGTAAAAAGCCGATACTGAAAACGTCTTCCCTCTAAACCTTATCACGCTCTAGATTCCACCACGTGTCACTGGCTCGATGGGCGGTGGTATCTATTTTTATTTTCCTCCGTGAGACGCCCCTTGCCACATATGGGTGGAAGCGCCTTTGGTGTACGTGGAGGAATTGATTTCAAGTATCTCTTACCATTGGTAAGGCGGAAAGTACTCTGGGAAACAATTAGCGGACATTGAAAAACAAAGAATAGTCGATTTATAATATAATGAAATGACGCAAGGACAAATTGCTATAGGCTTCGTAAAATGGTTGCGAGAAATTCTTGAGCATCTTTCGGAGTTTGGTTGATGGGCCCGGCCAAGAAAAAATAGCGTCCTAGGTTCGCCTTTCCTGGGAGAAGATAAAAAAAATACTTATTCTGTATTCCACCCTATTCAATCTGGCGACGGCGCCGAAGTAACATTTCTGCCCTGTTTTCCGTTTTCCTAGAATGATTGACGATACTTACTTACTCTGTTGGTCCTCGATACTCCGTAGGTGTTTGGATCTTTTGACCGTCCCCTTCTTTATTTCTTGTTCGGTTATTTCTTGTCGATCACTCATGCTTCGATCGAATTTCTATCCTTCTTCTGCGAATTACTCTTCTTGATGTCTGGTCCACCGTGTGTCTCAAAAATAATCGTTTCGCGTCTGACTTCTACACCGATCTTTGCGGTGATTGTTGAATGCAACAGCGAGATGGTGGATTCCCTATCCAGCAGAGCTCAGATTCGAAGTGATCGTTTCGGTCAGAAAAGATCGATTGGTACCATTTTAAAATACGCTTTACCACTGCCGGCGGGACGAAAGTAACCACTTCCTTTCGTGATTCCTTTGGTATGTTATCTGGTTTTCTGTTTGATCGAGGCGTCCTGCAGTATTATACTTCTTCATTTTCCTGCGCCCTCTTCTTTGGTGGCTTTTCTGAGTGAAGGGTAGTTTGATGCCATTTTAAGGGGAGGTTCTCATCTACAAGCCTTCTTCTCGAATTTTTTTCTCATAGAAGGAAAATGTGGGGGTTCTTGAAGCTCACCCGAAGAACCCCTCATATCCGCAACCCGTATTTATATCCCAATCACCAGCACCTGAACACATTTCCTTTTCCAAGGACATTAATGCATACAAGCATTACCTAAAATTCCTAAAAAGAATTGCATCTACAAGGGCATTTTCCCATGCATTAACGCATCGGCAAAATTTTCCCCACAAAGAATTCTTTATGGAATAAACAGCATATCATGTGTCCACCCCAACCAGGGATAATGATCATTACGTCGCCTATTCCCAGCTTCATCATGTGTACAACAAATCCCTTTTCATACACATTGGCTGGCGACTTTTTCTCCCAACAATAAACAACCCAAGCAGCTGCATTCAATTAGCGCAATCGACGCTGAAGCCAATTTCCCTAACTCGCACCATGTGCAAACAAAAGAAGGCTGTTCTTCTACAGGCATTCTGGCGATACGATAAACAATCCATATCGTTTGAAGTATCCCAAATGCATCTCCCGTCTAATGAGTTACAACTTGTTTACTCAGTTGAACTCTCAGATCATAAATTCCCTTTGTCTTACATATTCCTGGATCCGTTTACCATTGACCTTCTCACATAAGCAAACACAAACCCAATTAGCATCCAATGAGATTCGGCTTGTTTGCTTAGCCGAACTCACATCTCAGGGATGTACATTATGCCCTTTCTTTGTTTTAGATTCGTTCTCAGGGTTTCGTCCTACGAATGAACCAATGTACACACATACATGTGTACCACCATGATCTTTATTACGAGATCTGGTTTTCTGTTCCACAGAGACTTTACGATGCAAGTCGAAACTTAACAAAATGGCCGACATTTGAATTTTTCACAATTTTTTTAAAGTACTGTAAAGAAAATTTATGCATATCATCTTGATTGTCTTAGAGGCACCAATGACTCAAATCCACTTTAAAATACAACAAGAAAAAAGGCCACCCGTGAAGTGTTTTTTGAGATATCATGGAGACCAATGTGAAAAACATAGTTTCGAGAAAAACAAAACAAGTTTCATTAAAAATCGATTTTTAAAAACTTCTTGATGAGAACCTCCTCTTAAACACTTTCTGTATGTTGGCGCCTTGCAGCATGATCTTATATGTCGACGACGAAAGCATTTGAAGCACAGCCTGGCTTTCTTTGCCATCCACCATTTACCGCCAATGCTGGCCTCATTAAATTTGGGCCTTTCACAGATCCAATGTCCCTTGTGATATACCGGGCACCTTGTTTTACTTCGGATCTGAGGTGCTTCGTTTTCTTGGATGCCAACGTGACCGTCGGGTGTTCCCTTTTTAGGTTGTGTGATGAGTTGGGACCTAAATTTCTTCAATATTTAGCCGTATTAAGAGTGATTCTTAGATTCATCGGTTCGAAGTTCAGTCGTCGACGACATTCTTGTGTGAAGCGGGATCATATACGCACCATCCGCGTTTCTCCCTGTTTCTCTTGGCATCATTCTCCACGGCGTGTTCGTTCAATACTATTAACGATTCTGAGCGATTTGCTGCACGACTTCTTAGGTGTTCCAAACAATTCCTCCAGAAATGCTCTACAATTCCACAAGTTTGACTGGTTCTTCTCAGGACCCTCATTACTGTTTTGTTTGGATTCACAACTCTACTCAATTTCTTGCTGAAGTCCCTGTAGTATGTGTCAGTTTTCTATTCAGCTCTAGTATGGTCGTAGTTGTCAAGATGGCCTACATCAACTTGTTCATTGTTGTCTGGATCACGAGCATCCTATTGTCTCTTCCTGTGCCTTATTCTCAAACTCTTTCTCATCTGTGTTTGGGAATCAGAACTCTTTCTCCGATGACTTTCTTATACCGTTAAACCTGTCACTAGTTTGTTCCATTTGCTCGTTCTTACTCTTCGAGGTTTTATCTATCTTTTTGAAGTGTTTCTCAGCGTCAGACCCTTTGGATTTCTTTTCTTTATCAGAAGCCGATACATTCTCTAGCTCATCTTTCTCTGTAACGGATTTCATGAGCTTGTCGACTTTCACCAGTGATAAGATATCATCATCTGCTTTCCGAAGGCGTCTATATGTAGATCCATTTCCTTAAGCACATACTACCTGACTCCCTACATTTTGGTTGGCAACAAAGTAATTGCCGATTTTTTCAGATAAATAAAACACTTTTTTTTTTAAACACAACGAATAAACTTTAATCATTGATGTATTTTCGTCTTTGCTCGATGACCTTTTGTTGTCTTTCTGGCAACTTCATAATTCCACGTTCGTAGAACTTCTGATCTTTATGGCAAAAAAACTGATTCAAGTGCGAATTCACAGCGTCATCATCGTTGAAAGTTTTACCCTTCGAAGAGTTTTGCAAAGATCGAAATAAATGGTAATCTGATGAAGCAAGGTCAAAGCTATATGGTGGATGTAACATCAATTCCCAACAAAGCTCCAATCATTTTTGTCGACTGACCAAAGATGTATGTGGCCTAGCGTTGTCCTGGTTAAAAATGACACCTTTACGATGGACCGCTTTTCGTTAATCGCTGTATTTAATCTGTCCAGTTGTTGACAGTACAAACCCGAATTGATCGTTTGATTCCTTGGAAGCAGCTCAAAATGCACCACACCTTTCCAATCCCACAAACTTGAGAGCAAAGTCTTCTTTTGGTGGATATCAGCTTTCAAGGTGGATTGTGCTGGCTCATCAAGCCTGGACCAAGAACACATTCGATTGACGTTACTGTGAACCACCCATTTTCGTAGCCAGTGATGGTTTATTTCAAAAAAGGGTCGCATTCATTGCGTCTAAGATGCGAATCGCAAGCGTTAATGCGGCTCGTGAAACGAATTTCTTTTAAATCATGTGGAACGCAAGCATCAAGCTTTTTAACGAGTTTAATACGTTTTAAATATTTCTCTATCGCTATATGTGACACATTGAACTTCTTTGGTATATCTCGCACAGTTACATGGCGATCCGACTCAATTATGGCTTTAATTTGATCAGCATCAAGGTCACCTGGTCGACCTGATCGTTGTTCATCTTTCAGTGAAAAATCTCCGGAACCAAATTTGTCAAACCAATTCCGGCACTGTCTTTCTTTTAAGACTTGTTCACTATACACACTCACGTAACTTTTTAACAGCTTGCGATGCGTTCCTTCCATTATGGAAATAAAAAAGTAACACTTGACGTAAATGCTCTTTTTTGGACTCCATATTAAAATTGACACGAAACTAATACTTTTTCACAAAAATACGCGCCATTTGCTTCTAAAGAAAAGTAAGACTGACAGCTAACAAACGTCAAAAGGAAAAAAAAAAAATGTCCTTGACAGAAGCCATTAAAAAATATGGCCAAAGACATCTATGTGTGAAATCGGCAAATACTTAGTTGCCGCCCGATATTACATATCTGCGCTTCCACTTTTTCGTTGTCGTTGCTACTTCTGTGATGTGGTTTTCTTTCGTCAACTTTCCTTTCGTTGAGTTCGACGGTTCCGTTCGTTTATCTATTTCGACAACTGTGTCAACTCCTCTTCCATTCTTTTCGATTCTGGCTCCATTTGTGGTTCAGTTTCCTTGTTCCCTCGTCAAACTGGCTTTTCAATGACTATTTCCTTGTCACAGTTTTCTTCAACAAGGGGTAAACTTTTGTCGTCCAATAATTGTTCGGCTACAGGCTCGTCCTCATCATCATCATCATCGGCACTACAAACGGGGACCGGTCTTGGCCTTATTTAGCAAGTCCTGAGGCTTGTTAAATTTTCCACAATGATTTGTTTTTTTTTCCGGTAAGGTCATTAGTCTTGCGCCAGAGGCTCCCCGACAGGGAATCGAAATCCGGTCTCCCACGTGATAGGCGGGTATACAGGCTCGTCCTCACACGCTGTAAATCAACACTGTGTTGCTCTTTTCCTTGCTTCCATCATCATCAATCGGATTATCATCGATAAGCTCCTTCTTGTCTTCTTGGAATATATTTTCCTCCCGTTCCATTACTTTTATAAAACCACTTCGCGTTGTTAGAAGGACTCCGACCCTTAGTCACATCTTGCGATTGTCTCACCTCACATATCGTCTAGTGAACGTCGAATTGCGGATCATCCTCTCTTCTTCTGAACGCTTTCAACAATTTTAGTTCTTTATGTGCTACCCTTGCCATTTCCTCCTACCGGGTAGCCACAATTTCGCCATCAGCCTTGAAGGCACGAGTTGTCTGCGGAGGTTTTCTTCCATTCTGGTGGCGTTGATGGACGCTGGTTTCCCTCTAACGAATTGCAAAGCGATAAATGATCTACCACATAGCGTGTGGGACAGGCTTTTCTTTGTATGCGGCGGTTGGGATGGTGCAAACTACCTGAGTGTAAGTAGTCGGTGCACCTCCATCAGGGTATGATAACTTCTTGTTTGATTTCATCGGTCAGGGGGCGTGCTATGGTTCCCTCCCACATGGGGAGATATTCTTCCTTTCGTGCGAGCGGCTGGTATGGTTTAGATTACCTCAGAATGGGTAGTCAATACTCCTTTAGTGCCGTGTGGTGCCTTCTTTGATTTTGTCGCTCAGCGGTTCCATCAGTAGGAAGCGATTTTGGGATAGAGGTTGTATATATATTGATATCATCACCATTTTACCTCCTCCAGCAATGAGCCCCAGTTCAGCTTGAATCGTTGCTCCTTTTATATTCCTGGTGAGAGTGGGATACCGTATAGATCCTGATGGGTACATGTATCTTTAATCCATCCGGATAATCCAAGAGATGCGCCGTCCGCGAGCAGCTGAGTTTGCAGGATAATTTTTACCACTATGGGCGCAAGTGTCAAAGCACACACACGAAGAGGGTTTTTCAAACACTATCGATGGCCCCGAGAACAAGCAAACACTGGAAATGCAACGACAAAAACTTCGCATCACACAAAAACTGATTTATTTTAGAAGACCAATTTATTTTACTGTGTACTTTATTTTGGAGTATCCTCTCTTTGAATATGCTCCTCACTGACTGCCTTCTAATCTACCTTTAATTCTTCATCAAAGTCTAGACGCATCCCCTCTTATATCGATTTTTTTGAGGTTTGTTTGTGTTATCCGTCTGGCTAATGCAAACAAGAGTTTGCATGCACTTTAGATAAAGTCCATGGGAATTGGATGAGAAATTGGATGTGAATCTGGGTCTATTTGCATATCATAAAACATGTGGTTACAATGCATATGGGGATATACATTGTCATATTTAGATTGTCTGAATTTTGTATGTGCATGATAAATGAACATTTGGTCGTTTATTACGTATTTATTTTAGACTTTGGATTGTGGGAATTGATAATTGAACATACAATGCATATGACGATATGCGTTGTGATGTTTGAATTTTAAGGAATTGAATTCAATGTTCAACCATTGAACGTTTGGTTTAATTTGTTTGACATTGAATTTAACGTTGATTGAGGGATATGGATGCTTTGGACGGGCATTTGATTAGTGTATGTGGAAAGGATGTGGCGGGGCTTCTTGGAGCACTACACTCCTAAGACCTGTTGTTTGGATGATAAAAAAAACTGAATCCGCCTTATAGCTTTGAGGTTTTGCGTTGTTGTCTTTCTTCGGAAGGAAACTTATTCCGGCAATGCTTGCTAGATTGTTCCTCTTTCTGTTTTAATCATTACTACTCTGTCAACTTGATCCACTCCGGTGTGAACTTCAATAATACTTCCGCGAGGCCACTTCGACCATTTCAAAAGCTCGTTTTCAGCATTACCAGTTGACCAATCATGATATTCCTTTTTGGTTACCTCCAATTATATCTTTGTTGTTTCCGATTTAACGATTGCAAAGGTCGTCTTTACGTTATTGAATGAGCTCTCACTTTTTCCAATTGCCATCAACTAGATCCAAAAGGACACCCCTTGTTGTATTAATCGGGATCCAATGATGTAGCATGCACGCTGGGGAGCATATTCTTGCTATCTGTCTTGACGTGTAAGAAAATTTAGTTGTGCGGCCCTACGAAATGTCCTCCTTTACTCACTTAAAATTCATTTACAATAACTAATGTAATTAAGTCTTGTTCTAGACTGGGGCATAATACTAAAGATAAACTGGATTGAGCAAAAAAAAAACTATGTTGCCCAACTTCAATGTCAAGGATATAGTTGATAATCAAAGCTGCACCCGTTTTCTTCATTGTCACGAATTTAATATCATAACCATACACTGTGAGGTGCAACAAGGTAGTTGTCAAATTTTGTGGCATTTTTCACCCCTAACGGAATCACTGAAATGTAGATTGTGCTATATGAAGGAATCGTTTTATCACATATGTTTCTAAGTTCGACCTTTCACTGGAATGCCAAGCATACCTGAAAAGACGTGACATTTGATTTAAACGTGACTGTTGCACGGAGAATGCAATAAACCACACGACAGAATCGATGGGAGTCTCATACTATATCTATCCATGTGGTACTTTGACTAGACGTTGTGTAGGTTCTATCAATTGTAAAGGTCTCTTATAGATTCCGTAGGAATTTGCTCAAATCTCACCGGAAGCTTTACCTTGAGTCAGTACTGAAACAGAAGAGGTACAATCAAGCGGTTGCATGCTTGGGTAGGAACCGCCTCTGCGCATCAAACAAATTGGATCCGAATTCTAAGGTGTTGTAACAACAATTCTAACATTACAAATTCAGAAGTTGAACCAATGTTATGAATTTGAGGTTGGGATGCTCCTGCTTGCGTTTTGCTTGCTACTGATTTCTTGTTATAATTACTTGTGAATAGTTAATATATGTTTGTTATCGAAACTACTCTGTTCAACGACTTAAAGTTGTTCTAATAAAAGTTATCATTTTATATAAGAGTGGAACTGTATAATGTACTCTTGCGATGTTAGAGTTTCCAGCTGTCGCAGGATATTAATTTTAAAATATGTACGGAAGAGTAAACTTGTTGAAGGGGCTGCCTAAGGATAGCTCTCGAAAATAGAGTCAACGCTATTCTTGTGCGTAGAGAATAGTTTTCAAAATTTTCAGTATAACAAGCATAGAAGTTTAGAAAAGTACAGAAATTACCATTATTAACTATTAACAATTTTCACAAAGTAAAACGGGAGGATGGCGATGTACTTCGTTTGTTTTCACCGAGAGGAAAAGTGGAGAGCATACATATAAAACTGAAAAATGTGTCCACAGGATAGGGTTGTAATGTAAGAAATATGAGCTTAATACGGCAAACATTTACTGTTTAGAAAATACTATCGGTTCGTATGGAGAGAGGTAATGCATATACATGGGTTTCCTGAAAAGGTTCCGACCTAACAAAGAGAAAGACATTTTTTCTTAAAATTTATTTTTATTTTTCTGCATAGTCTCCTTGTAACTCTACACACTTCTCCCAGTGGTGCTCCCATCTCTCTAACCGGCCTAAATAGTACTCGGCGTTTTTATCTGCAAAATAACTGTCCATGAAGGTGATTGCCTCCTCATTTGATGAAAATCTCTGTCCTCCGAGCGCAATTTTTAGATTAGGGAACAAAAAGAAGTCGCTTGGGGCTAGATCTGGTGAGTAAGGCGGATGGTCAAGCAGTTCAAACCGTAATTCGTGGATTTTCGCCACGGGAACCGCTGAGGTGTGAGACGGCGCGTTGTGTTGGTGAAAAAGAATTTTCTTTTTCTCCAAATGTTGCCGTTTTTCCGCAATTTCTGCCTTCGGTTGGTCAAGTAATGGTACGTGGTATACTCCTGTAATGGTTTTTCCTTTTTGAAGATAATCGATTAATATAACGCCATGACTCTCCCAAAAATCAGTCGCCATCACTTTCACAGCCGAAAAAATAAACAGTTTCTGCTTTTTTTTGGAGCCGATTCCCCCTTTGCAGTCCACTGTTTTGAGTGTATTTTTGTTTCGGCCGTATAATGGTCTGTAACGTTAGAGGGTAACCCCTAGTGCTAACATTTAATATTTAGTTATCTGAAATAATGTTTGGTTAAGTTAGTTATATTTTCTTTTATTAGGCCCCACGTTGGGCGCCAAAATGTAACACCTGAGCGTAACCCCAGCTGCTAACATTTATTAATAAATTATCGGAAAATATTTTATTTTGTTTAGTCCCTGTATCACAGGGTAATAGCGTTTTTATTGCTCGTACCGAATTTGGTTTCAATATTTATCCATCAAGGATTGTAAAATTGGGTTTTAGCTTTATTATCTGTTCACTACGAATACCGTATCTAGATTTAATATTTAGTCATTAAGGACTGCTTACGTGTTTTGGACCAGCGGGCTTCCTTCCGGGTTTGTCTGTTGGTCTAATGGGGACTTGTCTTCCGTGGTTGTGGCTTCTTTTATTGTCTCTTTGTTTCCCCCAGGTTTAGACTGGTTGTAATTAAAACAGCACGTTTCTTTACTTTTGTTTAATCTTTAATATCAAAGTATTACTTTTACAAATGCTCTTCTCTAACATCAAAAGCATCACTTTTACAAATGGTCTTCTCAATAATCTTCAATAGTCTTCCTTAATATCACTTTCACAAATGGTCTTCTCAATAATCTTCAATAGTCTTTTTTAATACCACTTTCAGAAATGGTCTTCTCAATAGTCTTCTTTAATATTAAAAGCATCACTTACCAATAGTTTTCTTTAATATCGCCTTTACAAACGGTCTTCTCAATAGTCTTCAATAGTCTTCAATGGTCTTCTTTAATAACACTTCTACAAATGGTCTTCTCAATAATCTTCAATAGTCTTCCTTAATATCACCTTTAGTTTAAACTATATACTTAAACTTAGTAGTAAGAAGGTGCGCTGTACCGTTGCAAGGCTGCAACATTCTTACTATAAAATATTATAATAATGATCATCTTCCCATTCGCAACCTTCTCTTTATATACCAATTTACTGGCGAATTACTGTAGGCGAAGCATTTCCCTCTATCCGAACGTGTAGCCTATTTTGAGGTTATTTGCATTTTCAGTGATTGTTAAGTTTGCCCTGCTAAAATGCATCGGTAGGGAATTTCGCAATTACTTAATTGCTTTCAATTCGGCGAACCAATTATAGGCCATCGCCCGCATGTGCCAATCGTATCATACGATTTATTTGCGCCTCACTGCTGTGTGCGCTACTTCGCCGAACTCAGCACTTCTATGACGCTCGACTACTTCGTAGTCGCTGGCTTTTGATAATCCCGCTGGGGCTCGCATATCATGTGTCACACCTGTTAACATATGTACTTGTAACATGAGACCGTGAAGGTCTGTAGACAGGTGCTTGTTTGATTTTCGTAATGCGAAGCAGAATGCAAGGTCAAGTGCACGATGGATATATGCTTTGGCATGGATGGTTAATTATCGCAAAATATGCAATATGAATTAATTGTTCGTGGAGAAGGCTTTGGTTCTGAATGAACGCGAGTATCGCATTGTATGCAGAATACTTTGATTAATGTTTATATGAATTGATGATTGGATTTCTATGAAGATTTATTATTTGAGGATGGTTGTTTGAGAAGATGTCTGAGATCGTGTGAAGATACTTGAAGTATTAATTGTTTTGTTTAAAAGGGGGTGTGTAGCGAGGTGTAACAGGTGTATCCAAGTTTTATCGACGGTAATTAATCGACGCCAAAACTCGGATTTATAGCGCCTAAACTGCGCAAACAGAGCGTTGGAAATGTGCATTCGAACACGTTTTTGGGCTAACGTAAGCAGACGCGGCACCCAACGCTGGGACAGATTTCTCATGCCTAAATCTTGATTTTATATGTGACAAACACGTTCTTTGGACATTTTCATAGGCTCTGCTATCTATCTAACTTTAATTCCAAAATCCCTTTTTGTGCGCGCGTTTGTGTAAAAAAAAAGTTTTGGGACGTAAAGAACGTTCATCGTCTCCCAAGCTCTCACGGCCACGTTTAAATTCAGCTGCCCAAAATTTCACTGCTGTAAATGATCGTGCAGAGTCCACGTACACAGAGTCCAACTCATCTTTGATTTGCGTAGGCGTATTGCCTTTCAAAAACAAAAATTTAATGGCAGCTCGATACTAAATTTTGTCCATTTTCACAAAAACACTCACATCGTCTCACTCACACGACTGTCAAATAAAAACTACAAAATGTTGGTGAGTAACTGTCACAAGATGCACAACTACATTCACTAGCCTTTATTGATGAGTGCTGCTATCTTCACGTTGAGGTCGGAAACTTTTCAGGCAACCCTCGTAATAAGACAAAATAAGTGGTGAACTTGTAGCGGTTCTACAATCCCATCACACATTATTAATTATGTATTTTGTAATAAGTGGTGATTAAATACGCCCTTGAATTAAAAAGCGAATTCACAATTAACATAAACATGAATAGCGGTCGGTTGCCGACAAGAATTTTTCTGACATCGAATCAATCAGTGAATTCTACAACAGTTGCCGCAACAAGAGGAAAATCTTTTTGAGGAACCGTCCCTCTGATTTTCAGCGTCCTTGTGCAAATTTGATATTATCTCATTTTTGAAGAATGAATTGCTCGGGGGTTATTGCCTCCACTTGCGCTCATGTTAATGTTAGAGTATTAAAACGAAAACCAACAAAAAACTAATAAAACAAAACAAAATCCGTGAGATGGGTACCACATTTGCTCTCAACGACGCGCACGCGACGCAACCCAAATAAGTTTCTGCGTAAATTGGTAGCTGTATCATCGATACACCACTAACCTCTCGAGACGAAAGAACATTCAAAACGGTGGATTTTTGAAGGCGAACGGGCTCTAAAGAAAGCAAAGACGGTGTTGGGTCCTGAGGCGGCGGCGTCGTTGACGTGCTTTGCCTCTTTGATGGGGAGTCCCCTGATATTCAGCTGCGGGATTTCCCGATGTACTTGGTGCGTCGAATAAGTGCGTATCGCTCGACGTCACTGGAAAGACTATTTCACTCCCGAAGCCAAGCTAACCCGAGGGACTGTAGTCGGACATTTGGGACAACGCAATTTGAAACAATTTGAAAAGCCGGATCAAGGGTCAAGCATCTCCAAAGATGAAAAGGCAACCTTTTTGCTAACTAATGTTTATTTTATTTTTTGTAACTTAGTCGTATTGCGCGCGGCCAGGGGTTCGGCCTCTGGAGATCTACTAATCACGAAATTGAAATTCACTCCCCTTTTATAGAATTTTTAGTTGAGAATTGTCAACTATTTTATGGTCAAAATTCCCAGAAACACACATACGAGTTTGCGTTTCAATTTGAGTTGTGTTCTGGGAATTTGTTAGAGGCTTTAGTTGGATGGGTTCTAGGAAGGGAAATCATGAAATGCGTTCTGAATTTAGCATTTCATGATTTTTTAGGAATTGAGTCAATGTACGATGAATTAACTTTTGGTTAAATTCGTTGTACATGTGACTCAGTATGGGGTTTGAAATGAAGCAATGGAAAATTTGGGATTTGAGTTTTTTATGTGGAATTGAATCAATGAGTGATAAATTAACTTTGGGTTAATTTATTGCTCATATGATTCAATATGAAATTAGGAAATTTAGGAATTGATAATATTGGGGGTTTGGAAAGGAGTAGCGATTTAGGATCGCTACAACGGTGGAATCTGCCGGAACGGTTAAGGCTAGGGTGTTTTGTGTGCATGTGGTTTTATCGTCGTTGACTATTTGGAAAAGGGACAGACGATAACAGGACAGTATTATGCGCCATTATTAGATCAGCTAAATGAGAAAATAAGAGAAAATCGTCCTCGTTTTCTAAGGACTTATTGGCCTGTCCTTGTATATTAATATAGCCTTCCTTTCAACCCAGTAACTTAAGGTAAATAATGTGAATTCAGCTTTTAGTTTTAGTCATCTAATAATAGCAAGATTATTACTCAACCATCACAAATTCTCAGTTGAACCAGTCAGTTGAACCTACTTTTGCGTAGTTGAACGTATGGTGAAACCTTCCTGCCAACTAAACTACTTAGATGAAAAAAAAAAAAAATAGTAAGTTCTAGCCCAATATGGGCTTGCGACGTTTCTAGCGGATATACACGGCCAATAGTGAAGAACACCACCACTTAAAAGATAAGACAACAACAAATAAGGCGCATCCATTAAAGCCGTATACCATAGCAATAGCATAGCATATTCCATATCAGTCGAATGTACTAGAGTTTACAAATCGAATTCGTACACACGGCAGTAGCCTGATGCTTCAATGCTTCGCTTTTCACCCATTTCATCGCATGTTCAAACCATCGTCTTCACTATCCTTGCTTAACGCAACAATCCGACGTGATCTGTATACACAACACACAATCTCCCATAGGTAAACGGGACTTTACTCCTACAATCACGACTTCCGCATAGAGCACCGGCACACTCGCCTGCTCCGACGTTCTGTCGCCCGTTCGTTCCTCGCTGCGTCGTTCGCATACAAAGTTGATCGTAACAAAGTTACTGAGGAGGTAGTAGTGTGGCGTTTCTAACAGATACACACACAATACACAAACAAATAGTGAAGAACACCGGAAGAAAATCGAATAAGCAAATGCATTAGCCGTATACCCAGCAATAGCATAGCAATCCCACATCAGTTGAATGTACTTAAGTTTAGAATTCGAATTCTTACACGCGGCAGTAGCCCGATGTGTTGAGCATTGGTGCCATTTTTAGTGATTCTAACCGTCATAGCGTCAGTTCAAATCACATGTTCTTCACTATCGTCGTAAACACTATAGACTGACTACTGAAATTGGATTATCTCCCGGTAAACGTGGCTATCACCAGGCTTTCGATACAATCAATGGCAGCCATAGTTCACGTTATCATTTAATGTGTCTAAATCATGAGGCAAGTTGATGGTACAATCAAATCCTTAATTGTAGTGAATCACTCTAAGATAGCGATTGCTCTTTACGCAGAATTTCTGGAATAGTGAACCAAATAAACTTCCAAATCTATAACCTTTCGACGGCAAAATGCCATTCCATTTTATATCTGTTAAGAGTCCTAGTGACTCCATAAAAGGCAATCGTTGAATATGGTTGAGTACCTGGCATGATGTGCACATGCTCTATAAAGTCGATGTGTTTTTCGTAATATTCAAATTTTATTAATTTTTAATGTCTAACGTAACCTACATTCGTGATATCATTATATTTGTATGATGACGGTAAAATTCAACTCGACAAGAGCAACGGATTCTGGAAGACTTGATGACGGCTTATTAATATGTTTGCAGTCAATTTTAAGCGCAGTTCAAGAGGTCATAACGTCGTTTAAAACGTTATCATATTTCTTCAATGGCTCTGCTAACTGTCAGGTACATGGCTTCTTGCAAATACTTTCATTGAAATTCGGCTACCAAAATTGACAACATTACATTAAGTGGCATAGTGGAAGGAGAAAATTGTGTATCCCTCAATCAAAATCCCGCGCTACTTCAGCGTTCTTCTCACATACGTCCGATAAAAAAATATTCTGATTACATCTCCGCTTGAATATCTCAATACATGAGTTAATAAATAAGGAATGTTCCACAATATTTACAAATTCGTCGATTCTTCTAACAGAATGTTTTACATGTATAAGGCCGCTCGAGAATTTAAGGACTAACACGAGCACGTTCCCATGGCCAATTGTTTTCAATGTATCCTTGGGTATGCAATTGCTGTGAAAAGTAGGAAAAGTTGATGTTCTGCTCATTCACATATTCTAAATTGCCATTAAGGAAACACACTTTTCAACTCTCAAGGAATCCTCTCCGGAGTAGAAAAGTACAAAAAGTGCCTAAGGATGTTTTACGAAAAACTGATTCCACGAATATAAATGTGAAAAACTCATTCCAGGAATATTAAACGGTAAATGTGAGGTTGGTATTTTCACTTGGCAACCACCACATGGCTAAGAACCTCCGTCATCGTTTTCCCCTAATACGAGTACTACAGCTAATAGTGTAATGATTAAATTGGAGGAATTTATTACTAAAATTACTTCTGCTCGCTAGTTTGTCTGTTGTTATTTGAAATGCGACGGAAAGCAAAGGATAGCGTGGAGAAAGGAGTACATGATGAATAACAAACCGGATGCTAAATTCATAAGTGTCTTGATTGTGTTTAGGTGAGAATCCAGTTCTGGAGTAATCCATTCCTGGAGGAATTCATTTTTGAGAATCCATTTTTGAAGATATTTCAACAACTTTTCACGTTGATTAGCCATCGTGTGTTCTATCGCTTTGAAGAGGTAAGGGACTGCTTAAAATGAAGGGAATCTTGAATGGAATTTTGTGTAATCGTAATATTTAACGAGGTGAAGTTGATTTGTCTAGGTAGAAATTCATTTTGTACATTGAGTACACAAGCTTAAAAAACGAGATTTAGAACTGTGATATTTATAGAAGATTAAGGCCACAAGGGAAAGGTTCTAACAGTTATTGTAAATCGGAAATGTTAATGTATTTATAGGAATCAAAACTTGCTTGGATTCGATTTGATTGGTTGATTGAATAACGCATTTATTGTACAATAATTTAACAAATGTTGACTTAGGACTAAAATGCTAAATCCTATTTTACAATCTTTTCTTATTCTTAAAATAATTTACTGACTCTACACGAGCACTCTAAATTACACGATACAATTTTGTGTAATGCCTTTCGGCGTACAATAATATTTTTATATTTTTATATTTTTATATATTTTCTATTACCCGAATATTTTAGAAGACGAAGTTCTCTCTGGTTGTTGTATTTTTTTTTTTTTTTTTTTTTTTTTTTTTTTTTTTTTTTTTTTTTTTTTTTTTTTTTATAAATAATATAAGGTAAAAAAGTTTATAAAAAAATTAATAACAAAAAAACAAAAAATGTTAACATAAAGAAATTTTAAAACGGCTTGGATTCGATCTAGTTTATGAATGCCAGAGCGAGTAAAGGAACCTATATCGCTTATAATGAGGTTGGAAGTTTGAAAATTAATGACGTAGAATTCTACAAGTATATGATCGGCCTCAGCATGCTCTATGAATATTGACTTCTGAAAAGCCGATCACTTGAGTTTTTCTATACATTCCGATTGTCCTTTAATAACATCCAATGATCGCAATTTAATTGTAGGATGTAGGGTATACCCACACTTCGAATCACATCACATCTCCAGGCCGACATTAGCAATATTGTTGATACACTCCCAAACGCATTACAATATTTTTAATTACATTTATATACACAGAAGGGTGACTCAATTTTTTTTTTTTTTTGTTTTTTTGTTTTTTTTTTTGTTTGTTGATGCGGTTGACTGTGAGTAACTAAAGTAAAATACCATACTGTAGTACTGAGTTTAAAAAAACAGTTTCTGGCTCCTCTTACTTATATAAATACATTAATTTTTTTGCTAAGCCTTAGGAGAGGCTAATACAATGCTATGGGAAGATAATGTTTCTTTTCGCGCATTAATAGTTGTTAGGGATGCATAGGAAATATTAATGCTTTATTGAATTGTTTTTTGACACAAAATTGGCATTAAAAAAGATTTTGTGACATCCCTAAATCTCAAAGCACGGTGCCAGCCTCAAAAGAGGCAAAGAACAGAACAAAGGAGTATATAATAAGTACATGTTTTTAATTACATCACACCACCCCCGGCCCCTATCTCCAATTCCATCCCCCTCTTCGACCTCAGGCGCGAAGTATTCCAACTTCCACAGGTCACACACTCTTAATCCCCCCCTTCTATCTGGAGGCACTTCACTCATCCACAGAACCTAACTCGGGGCCACCTCTTGCACCACTCCGCCCCGCACCCAGTTCTCGCTCCCGTCAATCCCCTCCCCCCCTCCCACCCCAGACCTTTAATCGACCCACTATTACCCCCATCTGTCAAACTCACTCAGCAAACCATTAATTCTTTTGACAACCGGTATGTCTTGTCTAAATTTAGGAACAAAATAACCTACGAGAATGTCCGCCTCTATCTTTCATACCTCCACGACAAATCTGACTGGCTGTTATGAAGGTAAAACGAAAACCAGCGTAACGGCCTCCATCCAACAGGAAGGTCCACCTACCGACATCCCTAGCCTTCGCAGCCTGTTCGTTAAGTTCCATAAAAATCTCGATATGCTCCCTAATAAGGTGCTAAAAGATCTCTCGGCATTTCGCCAATATATCGACAACAAAATGACCTATCCCAATAATGACAAGCACTTTTGACCCTAATAAATCGCCCTCTCGCCCCTCTTATCACTTCAATACCCTCAGTACGCTCCCCCTAACCATCTACTATCAGAATGTTAGAAGTCTACACTCCAAAACACATTCGACTCTGGAAAAGGCACATTCTCTCCCTTCCGACATATACGCTCTGACTGAGACCAACCTTATCCCTAGTATTAGTAATCTTGAACTATTCCCTCCCTCCTTCAATGTTTTTCGCGATGATAACGCTCATCGAGAAGGTCCCAATTCCCCATGCCGTGGAGAGCTGCTTGCCACTCATAACAGACTCGCTTCGTCTCTAATTTCCATCTCTTCTTCTCCGGATCTTGACTACGTCGCAATAAAAAACGACAAGCTCCCTAAGTCTCTTTTCATTATCTGCTTCAATATATCTCCTTCGCGATCCAGCGTGTCATACGACCTCGCAATAGAAGCGGTAGATAACCTAACCGAGTTAAGCACCTCAATAGACGATATCGTCGTTCTTGGCGACTTTAACCTCCCCCATTTCCAATGGACATTGGCTGACGAACAAGCCTTCTGCGTCTCAAACCCTACTAGTTCCAAGGAACGTATTTTTATAAACGGTCTCACCGACTCATGCCCCCATCAAGTAAGCAATGTCCCAAATCATATGGGGAGACAACTGGACCTCGTGTTCACAACAGACCCACACATGTCCTCAGTTGCCCCTAGTCCACACGCCTTCTCTACCATTGATAATTACCACCCCCGCGGCTCTTATACATATATCTTGATCATGAAACCCACTCTTCTCTACCTCATGACAGCTTTTCCTACAACTTCCACAAAGCTAACCTCCGCCTTCTAAATGAGCATCTTGGCAAAACAGCGTTTCGCTTTGATCATTTGGGGGTAGAAGAAGCTATTGCCACTCTCTATAAGGAGATCTACTATGCCGTGGCCTTATATGTCCCCTATTCTCGGCACAGGTCATCAGTTTCATCGCCACCATGGTACAACCGCACACTCCGCGCTCTTTGGAACAAGAGAAATAACTTGTGGAACATTTTCCTCAAAACGCGTTCCTCCCAAAACTACTCCAACTATCTCGGTTCCTTTTATAAATTTTTCGAGCTCTACAACTCCCCCTACTCCAACTATCTCACAAAAACACAATCCAATTTGATCAATGACCCCAAATCTTTTTCAGTTCATAAATTACCAACGTAAATCCGACGCCTATCCTAACTCGCTTTATTATGGCGCGACTACTTCAACCGACCCCCTAACTATTGCCAATCTATTCGCTTCGTTTTTCAATAAATCCTTCACGGACATCGCTTTCGAACCCAATCCGTCTTACTTCAAAGACTTGCCCGAATTCTCGCTCGGCCCCTTCACCCCTCAAATTATTCAGCGTCACGTAGTTGAGGAGAAATTAAACTTACTCAAAGACGAGTTCAGCCCTGAACCTGATGGACTCCCGGCAGTATTTTTAAAGAAATGTTCCACTTCTCTTTCTCTTCCAATATCAAAGATATTCAATCTATCCCTTTCACAAGGTATCTTCCCTAGTCTCTGGAAATCCTCCTATGTCACCCCCATACATAAAAAGGGACCTAAAAATGATATCATCAACTACCGTCCCATCGCCAAACTGTCTCAAATCCCTAAACTGTTCGAAGGGATTCTTTACAACGCGTTATCTTTCCGTTGCAAATCCATCTTTTCATCCACCGTCTCTTTTCAGGCGCAATCAACTGCCCAAGCTTCCTCTCCATCATTGCACTTCACACTAACCCCCGTAACCCGCGAAACCCTCGTCTTTTCTATCTGCCCACCCACCACAATTCTTACGGCTCTAATGAACCCATATCGCGAATGCTGCGGTGGACAAACTCCTACCCTATCTCCTTCGATTTCAACTTTACCTCTACTTCAAACTTCATCTGCTCTCTTTCCCCCCCTGACCACGCCCACTCCCCGTCTACACTCTTACAACCCGCACTAAGCTAAATAAATAAATGAGCAATAATTGATGGATAAACTATTGCGGGTTAAAAACACAGGTTAGCATTTGCAGATTGTTTTCTTTTTTAATGTAACATACAAAAACACTTGCTCTGTTTTATTCTCCAAAAGAAAAATTGCCGAAACACCTGTGTGAGGTTTAAGGAAAATAAATATCACATATCAGTCAATACGTCCCGGGTCTAAGTAATGATACAACAACTTTTATGTAAAATTCAACTTTATTCAATAACATACTCTCTTTCGAGGATGCTACACTGATTCTAACGCGTCTCTAACTGCTGTTGTCGCTCCGGGTTACAGGGACCAACCAATCGTTGATGGATCCGACTCGAAGGACCAACATTGTTGGCTATGACTGTAGTAGACTGTATTTTTTCGTTCGTTGCATTCGCCAGCTGGTTAAGCATACCTGAAAAGACATAAAGAAACCCACCGACATCCAAAAGTATGAGAAAAGAACGCCTTCACTCTACGTCCTAACACGATTGCTATCGAATGCCTCCGACGCGATGTGTCGTGGTATTTATTTGATATTTATTACCCTCGCGAGGGCTGTTACCACGGCTATTGGGGTGTATTGAAGAAACGAAACAACTTCCCTCTAAAAACTAACTAGTATTTCTAGTTCTTAGCATACATTCATTAGTACAAGGAGAGACCTAACCATCCCTTGAGCTCTGGATCCGAACTCAACGGATATGTCAGAAAACATCATGTAAATGTGACTTTAAGAAACTCGTCATCGTGTAATCGGGTTCGTTCTCGAAACTCTGTTGACGATCGACTGATAACGATATTTGGTAACATCAGGGGCATCGGTTTCACCAATACGAATGTAAACGCCGTCCACCAATTTTTGCAAACAGCGAAACCTCACATCCTTGCCCAAACTGAGACACAGGTCGATTCGTCGACTGCTTCGACATATCTTCGTTGCTTAGGATACGACTTGCATTCAACATATCGTTTTAAGGGTGGAGTCTGCGTCTTCACGCGGGGCGATCTGGCTTGCCAAACAATGGAGGCGTTAGAACCCAATAATTGGACATCATGCGGTTGAAGGTCGTGCTGGGGAATTCTGTTAAATTTCTTTGTTGCCTTTACCGCTCTCCGAATGACGATCGACGGGTGACACTATTCGAACATCTTTCATGTACCGTCGACTGGATACAGATCCACCAGCCGGCTTATGAAATTATGGTCCTTGGTGATTTTAATGTACACAGCTCCAGCAGAATGTAGTAGCCGTTGGTACATTCTAACAGAATCGCTGAGGTTGGGAGACTAACAAAGATGTTCGCTGTAGCCGCAATTTGACTCAACTCGTGGAGGAACCTACGCGAGTGCCGGATACCCGAGGTGATTATGTTAACACCCTGGATTTTGTCTTGACTTCCGAGCCGAGCGTTTATACCATGGAAGTTGTTGCGCCACTGGGAAACTCAGATCAGTTCTTGGTATCGGTCATGCAGCCACTTGCATTTCAAACGAATAACCGACATAAGAAGCTGCGCCTTGTATGGAGGTATGGGACTGCCAGCTGGGACGATTTGTGAGATTTCCTCGCATCCTTTCCGTGGTCGGAGGTGAGCTTTGGAGGACTCGGTCATGAAGATTATTCTCCTCGGGATGGAGATTTACATTCCGCATTACATAAAAAAAAATTTATTTGATAAACCTTGGTTTGATAAAAAATGCAAGTAGATTACAGCGGCAAAAAAGGGTTTTTAAACAATAGTTCTCCAATCTCACCGATGTTAACAGAACGAATTTTGTTAGAGTCAGAAACGCGTGCAACCATGCGATTGATACCGCGAAGAAGGTTTACAACGACAGAGTTTTTTTACACTAACACGCGCACAAAAGGGGATTTTGAAGTACCCTTAAATGTCAGAGCACAGTGCGAGGAGAGGATGGAGAGCAAGTGGATAAGGAAAGGAGGTGTCGATGTATATTGGTCGTGAATGTCTGGACATCACAACGGCCAAGAAACACATGATCAGGCAAAAAAAAAAAAAAAAAAAAAAAAAAAAAAAAAAAAAAAAAAAAAGTAGATAAGTTTAGGTAAGTTAAGTAAGTTAAATTTTAAGAAAAAAAAAAAAAAAAAAAAAAAAAAATTTACAAAGTTTTTCAAATTTTTCTTTGTCTTTCAAATAATTATAAGTTATGCCACAAAGTTCTGTCGCCGAAAGGCAAATTATACAAATATTAAGTAATGTTTAGCTTAGAGCGTCTGCGAAGGACCAGTAAGTTATTATATAAGATATTTAAGCTAGAATTTAAGCATTTTTTGTCTAGCCTTTAATTTAGAAAATAAGAATATAAAAAGAATATAAAAAAAATGTTTAAAAAAAAAAAAAAAAAAAAAAAAAAAAACACATGATCAGGCAGAACATTCTACATTCGTGTGGTTCGGCTAAAGAATGAAAGAGTGACCAATAAACTCTTTGAATGACCAACTGGTTCGTGTCCCTTCTGTTCAATGGCAAGGGCTATCAGCAGTAACATCGCTCGCTCCTCTTTTACCCTGTTAGACATGGGCAGCGGGACAATAAGTCACAAATTCAAAAGATAAAGCTTATGTGTTCGCGAATTTATTTTCCGTAAATACAAACCTCGATGCTGGTCTTTTGGAAGCACCTGCGATCGGTGCGGTATGGTATTCGATGCGGCATGTAAGGTTCACCCGGGTTTTATTCAACTGTTTCTATGAGGACTGGACTGTTAGAAGGCAAACGTCCCGAGCGGAATACCAGCAATAGTCCTTAGGAAGTGTGTTCCAGAACTGTCGACGGTTCTTGCCACGTTCTTCCGTTTATCCTATGCACAAAGGGCATTTCTTACCTGCTGGAAGGTGACTCGAATTCAGTTGATCCCAAAGAAGGGGAAAAGTGTCTTCCACAATGTTACCGGCAGATAGAATTAGTGTCTATGTTACCTAAGGTGATGGAAGTGCCGAGTTAATTAAGTATTTGGAGTGCAACGGACTTCTAAATGATCGTCAATGCGGATTCCGTGGGAGGCGGTCCACGGGAAACCTTTTTACCCTTATACATGATATTTGGACATCTGCGATTGAGTGTCATAGTAAGTCAAGAGTTGTCGCATTGGATATCTCCAAGGCGTTGGACCGCATCTGGGACTTAGCATTGCTGAGGAAGCTTCGTTCATATGGACTTTCCCAGCAGCATTGCGACTGGACGAAGAGCTTCCTCGAAAACTGAGCGATCCGGGTTGTTGTAAATGGCGAGTGTCCGAATCTGTGTCCTATTAATTTTGGGGTGCCTCAAGTTTCTATTTTGGTTCCTAATTTGTTTTTTGCTTCACATAAATGATTTGTTGGACTCAGCGGATAAAGAAGTGTTCAGTTTTGCCAATAATAGTGCGATTGTTTCCTCATTTTCAAGTAATCGGCCGATTAGTGGTGCCCACGGCCTCGGCCAACTAGCGCTACTTTACTTGACGATCATTCAAAACGATTCGATGCACCAGCTTTACGATTTCCGCATTCGTAGTCTCTTTTGATCTTCCAGAATGAGGTGAGTCTTCGGTGATTGTACGACCCATTGTAAATCCACTAAACCACCGATAAACTGTTGTTCTCGAAGGATCAGATGTGGGATAACATTTCTGCAACCATTGCAATGATTGTTCAAAGGCTTTTCCCATCAAAACACAATGTTTGATAAAGATGCGATATTCCCGTTTTTCCATTTTTTTACGAAGGCAAAAGTGGCGCCACTTAAACGATTGTAGCCCGTAAACGAATACTCGTGATGTGATGAAAGTTCACACATAAACTAGTGACAGATCAGCCTTTCGAAAAAAAATCATGCCTATTGTCTAGTGGCGTCACCTACTGAAAAAATCCCAGGACTTTAAGAAAAAGTAATAATATCTATTTGTTTATAATATAAAAATGCAACCATTTTGTTTCAGGGCGGGATTTTTTTCTAAGTCTGATTTTTTCACCACCGTTATTTTCAAACTAAAATCTATTAAAATTCATATCAACAACGTTATATGTTCGTATCTCTAGAGCAGAAGTAGCACAAAAGCATGTACCCTGTGAGAAGGACTTTAGATTGCGCTTACTCGTTTACATCTAGACTAGCTTGTCGTAAAAGTGCCGTGTGATAGGCTGACCTACGAAGCTTTAGATTCCGTGAAATGGCCGGGAGAAAACCTTAACCATCTTTGCGTCTTGGTTGATGGACCGTTCGAAATTGTTGGAACTGGTGATCCAAATGCATGCAGGCACTTTACCGACTAAAACCACCTCTCATCGGCACATATTCCCGTTATTCTCCGCAGAATCTTCTCCCAAGGAGAGTGCGTGGGGGGGCATCTATTATTCTGTTCATAACAACGCCACTACTCGTACTGCATTATGTCACGGACAATATCATTTGTTACGGTTCATGGCTCTTTTGAGCTCAGCACGTACTCTGTTACTCCTGTTACATGGTAACCTTCCCCAGTGCCCATATCTATGCTGCGGTTTCGGAGCAGGAGATGTCCAGGGGGCATTGATAAGGGCAGTGGGGGAGGTTACCATGTAACACTCCTATCAGGATAACTGCCCATCTCGTATGATGCTCTAGTTGCATTCATGCAACGATTTAAAACCGCCAACGTGACAGCACGTTTGCTTCTGCCTCGTGATCCGTGCTATCGGATCAATAGTGCAATCCGTTTTGGGAATCTTAAATACACATAATATACCCAATTGCACTATCGGTTCGGCGCGAAGTTTTACCGTGGGATCCTAAACAAACAAACGGATCTCCGTACACGCGTCTTAGTGCTGTGGAAAGTGCGAGAATATACACGCGAGTGATCTGCAGTGCGGGAAAACCCAGGTAATTACTAATACAGATATTTCCGATTTTAATCTACCTGGTTATAACCCAGTGCCACTGTTCTTTCCACATCGTGGTATAGCCGCATACATACGAAGTGATATTGCTTATTAGCTTCTGCAACAATATGGGCTCTGTTCCAACCCAGAATTTAATTTCTCTTGGCTAAAACTTCACGTTCGTAAGCATACTGCTTTCTTTATAGAAGCCCAAACTTGGATAGAGACGCATCCTTTAACGAATTTGATGCTCTGTCTGATTCTATCGATAGGATCTTGACCCTATATCCGCACACTGAAATCGTTATTGCGGGTGATTTTAATGTGCATAACTCTCAGTGGCTTCGACACTCCAGACACACTACACCTGAAGGTCAATATGTCCAGCTTTTTGCTGATTCAAATAGCTTAACTCAACTTGTCAATGACCCAACACGGGTACCAGATATATATGGTCATTTCGCTAACACACTGGACTTGTTTCTCACCTCCCACCCAAACAAATACACAAATGAAGTTTCTCCGCCGTTGGGCACTTCAGACCACTGTGTCGTTAACGACCCTTCGAGAAAGCTCCCAAAAGAACATTATGGCTCTACGAGAAAGCCAACTGGGAAGGTCTGAACGACTTTTTTGGGAGGTTAAATTGGTCGATATTTTTCCTCAATAACGATGTTGACTCTATAGCGGACACATTGACAGACACGATTCTGCTTGGCATGCGGACCTTTATTCCACACAGAGTAAAGAGTATCAAACCCAAGAGAAATATGTGGTTCGATTTCGGGTGCAGAGAAGCTATTAAGGCTAAAGAGTTGAGCTTCCGGTTGTATAAATCAAACAATACTGAGGAAAACCGGAAAAGAGCTGAGAGGGCTTTGGGGCGGTTTATTAGTTCATTGCTTTGACGGGTATTTTTCATTTTGGTGGATTTGGTATGTTGTTCGAATGTCAAAACGTTCCTAACAGTGTTCTGCCGAACACTGTCCACACACAAAAGAACAACCTGGGACATCGAGCGAATGCACAAAGCACAAAACCCAGAGAAATAATTTCTTACAATTTTACTTCTCCTTTTTAACTTTTTTTTTGTCTTACAGTCACGACACAAGATTTGTTATTGATTTCACATGCAGTTGCGAATATATATATTTTAAAATGTCATATGTATCTACAATAGTTGTTATACGAAGACATGTAGCATGAACGATGCACACTCATCACGCGAATATCTCCCCGTTGGGGTTCCTCGGTTGACCTTTCTTCTGCGACCCTTCGATATGTCGTGTCCCCGGTTAGACTGATCGATATAGAATCTCCTATAAACTGGTTTCTTAATACCGACTGTTAACGACTCGATAGACTTTCGATGGATTGTTCAATCTGGAACCTCAATGCAGACTAACTGCCTGCCCAAAAAGATATCCCGATTCAGAACTCCGATCTGTATCTGCAAAGAAGGAAATTTCCCATTCAATCTGCTAAAAGAACTTTCCACAGTATCTGTTAGCAGCATACCATCTTCCTTTTCATCTCACAAGGAGTATTTCCCAATGGACCTGGAAGGAGAATCTTGCTCATGATCATTACATCATTATCACCATCCGTGCTGGTGATTGATGTAATGTGCACACGATTGTGTGCCGCCTTTATTTGCACAGCACATCTGGCGCGCAGGCCGAAGGAAATCGTGCAATTTGAATGGGCGTACGGTCCATGGGTTTTGTTTAACTTCTTTCAGTTAAAACTAACAATCCATTAGGTCTTTCTAATGGGTGTGAAATATAAAAAGGAAACGTGGGACTGGAGTAGTTCCTTTTGTTGGTTTTACTCTCATAAATATTCACGAACTATCTCGTTGAGATATTTATGGTTGCCTAGAATTTGGCAGCTGATAAGCGATATGCATTATTGTATGAGGTTGCCGCTGCCTTTGTTTGCGCGACGGATTTGGGTGGTCTTTATGGTAGACTACCCGCACGTGCATCCGTTGGTCGGCTAATTTACCGACGATAGTAATTTATTGTAACATCGTGTAGATGTTCAGGATTGCCGATTGTTCAGTGCTGGAATGCGGCGCATTGCAGTTTTTGGGATTGTTTTTGGGCATGGAATGAGTGAATGTTTTACCTTTGTTTCAGGTATGCTATATTCAAATGGTTGAGCTTGACATTGAAAGCTTTGGGACGTTCAGTTCCTTGCTTTTTGGTGTCGGGCTCAAAGTTGGCTAAATGTTTCAGGCCCCTAGCAGGACTTAGTGGCGTCTGTGGGCGCGTGCAATGGTAAGTATGTTCCTTGAAGGGTAGGAACCTTACCCGTGGTGAATTGTACGGTTCGTAGAACGCTACAGAGCTAGAAATGACTGCAATGCGCAATTTCAAATCGCCAAGTTCTTACATGACCAGAGAGTGAGCCATAAAATACTACACTCTCCCACAGGTAGTAGAAACTTCTGGGCATTTGTGAAGAACATCAAAAACTCGGTATCTTCATCCATTCCATTGCTTATAGTCAACGATAGACCAGTCACCAATGCAATAGAGAAGACGAATCTACTTGATGCACATTTTGCAGCCAACTCAACGCTGCCTGATACCACATCAGTTCCACCTCAGCCTGAGCATAAGCAGCACTCCATGATCCAGACTGGCTTCCGAACGCGTACTGTTGCCCGCGCACTCAAAGAGCTAAACGCACACGAATCCGCTGGTCCGGATGGCATTCCCCCAATCCTGTTAAAGAGATGTGTAGCGTTTTACGAACGCACAATTCTGCGCAGGTAAGGTTCCTACCTTCAAAGAACTTACTTACCTGAGAGCGTTGCACGCGCCCACAGACGCGTGTCCCAAAGTCCCACCATAGGGCCTGCAACTCGCAGCCAACGTTGAGACCGACACCAAAAAGCAAGGAACTGAACGTCCCCACAGCTTTTAATGCCAAGCTCAACATTCGTAAGTCATCATACCTGAAACAAAAAAAAAACATTCAATCCGCCTGCGCCCATGAACATTCCATTGAATTGGCAATTTCAAACGTCTATGCAATGCAAAGTAGCCGACCAACGATGCACGTGCGGGTAGCTGCCATAAAGACCACCAAGTCTATCGGCAAACATAAAGAAACGGCAACCGTAATTATCTCAACGAGATAATTCAAATTGTATGAGGTTGAAAACCTACAAGGAAACTACTCCGATCCCACGATGTCTGTTTGTATTTCACACCCATTAGAAAAATCTAATGGATTTCGGGTGTATTGACAAAAGTCAAACAAAACCCATGAACCATGCATCCATGCAAATTGCAGGATATCTTTCGGCCTTAGCGCCAGATGTGTTATATAAATAAGGCGGCATACAATCGACAACCGTCGAACTTAATTTCGACCACCACCACCGATGGTGATAATGATGTTCGATGATGAGCGAGTTTCTTCTTTCAGGAATGAAAAATCACCCCTGGGACGTGATAACATGCTGCTAACAGAAATTCGGAAGTTCTGTTAGCAGAGTAATTAGGGAAATTTTTCCGTGTAGATACAGATACCAGTTTGGAATCTGGATATCTGTGTGGGCAGACAGACAGTCTAATTCTGATCGTCACCGGGGCGAGAAGGATATATCGAATATCCGTACAGTGAGGAGATCAGAGAACCCCGCCGAGGTGGTTAATCCGCGCCAAGAATCCTTGATACTTCTCGTGTCATAAAAAGTAAAAATGTGTCGTATTAAGTGTGTGTCGATTTGTTTTCGCCTACAATGTGTTTATTTAGATAGTGTAAGAACGTTCTTTTCGGTAACTTACTCGGCACTTATTTCGTAAGAAAAGCAGCGAAAATTATAATTCCAAATAATAATAGACAACTTCGATTAAAATAAAAATTAAAAACAAATTTGTTGGTGTTTCATTTGTAACCGCGTTCGCTCTGTGTATGTATGTTTTCTGTGCGGCAAGCAGTGTTCGGCGGAACACTTGAAAAACGTATAAATCCGCCAAAGATGTTCCTCTTCACTCGGTAAACCACCGCGGAAACTCTTCCATTTGCTTTATTCTACTTTATTCCTCAATGAACACCAATATGGCTTTCGTAGCAACAGGTCCACAGGAGATCTGATGGCGTACCTTACCGAAAAGTGGAGCCATTTCATCCACTACCTCGGTGAAAGTAAGATAGTCGCATTGGATATTTCAAAAGCCTTCGACAGAGTTTGGCATCCACCCCTATTGTCAAAATTGCATTTATATGGAGTGGACAATTCCCTGATCCAACGGATAAGAGACTGTCTTTCTGGCCGTTCAATTCAAGTGGTTGTTGATGGTGTCAAATCGGTCTCCCATCAAATTTATGCCGGTGTTCTCCAGGGTTCGGTGCCCTCACCCAGTCTCTTCCCCATCTTTATAAATGATCTTTTGTCAATTACTCACAACCCAATTCACTCGTTTGCTGATGATAGCACCTTGAGTTTCTCATACTCACACGAACACTCCCGTCCAAACTCTTCGAACATCACTACCAAGTAGCAACTTATGCTTGATACATTGAATTTAGATCTCAACAAGATATTTCAGTGGGATTATCTAACGGAGTAGAATTCAATGCCCTAAAAACTCAGTGGTGCCTCTTGTCGTCCAAGGTGAGCCTTAAAGTAAATATACTGTCTATGAACGGCACTTGCATCGACGAAGCCAAGGAATTCAATCCTTGGCACTCGAATTAATTTGACTCTTAACTGGAATGACCACATAGTTGAACCTGCGAAAAGTGCAGCCAAATGTATGGAGTTCCTTAAGAGATGGAAAAGATACTTCACTCAATCTAACCTGACCATTATTTACAAAGCGTACAATTCGTCCCAAAATGGAATTCAACTCCCATATTTAGTCAGGCGCATCTAAAACTGCACTACACATGCTCGACAGGATGCAAAAACGAGCAGTGAAACTTATTGGGGACTCAGCCATAAGTCGATCAATTCCGTCGTTAGAACACAGGCGCAACGTAACATATCATGCCTATCTCTTTTCTATAGGTATTACCACGGTCGTTGTTCAACTGAACTTGCTGAATGTGTTCCGCCTCTTTAGACATTTTTCCGCGATATCCGTCAACCTGAGAATGCGCATCAATTCAATTTAAAAGTCAACTTCAGGCGCACAAATAATAGCCGAACCACACGAATGTGGAATGATTTACCTGATCATGTGTTTCCTTGTCCTTTTAATGTCCAGGCATTTAAGACCAATGTACATCGATACCTCCTTATCCACTTCCTCTTCGTCCACTCGCACTGTGCGCTGACGTTTAAGGGAACTCCAATATCCCCTTGTGTGGGCGCGTTAGTAAAAAAAATATTTTACGAATCAATTCTCTAGCGGATTGTAAGTTATTTGATTTCCAGGATTTTTATTTTCCGTTTTCTGTTTTTATCCAGGAGCTTAAACTTGATTTACATTGTTACTCACCAGGTAAACTTTGATGTCAAAAAATAATATAGGAATCGAAGGCCAGGGTTAGGGTTAGCTACGAAACGTTGTTGAGAATGGTGTTTTCAGAGTGTACATCTAAAAATAATGAATGTCCGGAACTTTACATATTCGCCCCAAAAGTACCGGGACGACTGAAGCACACAAATTTATAATTGAAAGCATTTATTTAACAATAATAACACATCGATTTATCAGGATTACAAGATGACTTGACTGTGTAATCTACCGAGAGCGTGTCTGTCTTTAAACTGGCGTACTCGAAATCCAATTTCACGCACGAAATTGGCGCTTCTATGCGAAGATATAAATGTCTTATCTATACGGATATTATTATCGGACTTCCATTCAAGGATTTTATGCTCTAGTTACTTTTAAGGAGTACGAATTTACTCATATTCGAACAGTCAACAAGTCGTTACAGATCTGTGATTGCTACGCTGTTCTCTTTTGGTACTGTTTTTCTTTATAGTTTCATGAGCGTATGCTCTTAGAAAATAGACTGTGACACGGCTTAGCTGAACAATTCAGGGTCTTAAGGTTTGCGCTAGATTGGTATTGCATTTGGTAAATGTTGATCACAAACAAAAACAATTTTTGTACTGTTTGTGGCGTTTGAAGGGAAATATAATTGATTTTCTGCGCTGAGTGGTCCACCATTTGCACTTGAACCACAGCACCAATCTAATCAGAAAGTAGAATCCGGTGTTTCTGTATAGAAGAAAGCAAAGACAGTTGCATCGGTTAAACAAATTATGGTTAGTGTTTTCTAGTATTCCAATGCTTAGTCTACTTGGCAAAGTGACAAGCCCTAATTAATGGGGAATCCTACGGACTACTTCTTGACCAGTTAAATGTAATGATTAGAGACAAAACAAAAACCGCCTTTCACCAGGATAACTCTGTGGGAGGGCCAAGTCCTGGCGCCGGCAGGGGCGCAGAGTTCTAGCTCGCCCTCACAAATTGTTTAATGTTCCGCAGATTGTTCGCTGAAAATTGATCTCCACAAGACATCGGTTCACCAGGAAAACAAACAAACAAATCTCCACAACACAAGTCATTCACCAGAAGGAAGAAAGTAAAACACACTGCATGATAATCTGTATAAGTTTTTATTTTTATACTTTAAGTATTAACACTATTGTTTAAAGTAAATACAAGGCAACGTTACGTATTCATCGGGCCAATTATTTTCACATCGATAGTTTTTTGTATTGAAATAGATTACGGAAAACAGATTCTAATTACGCTGACATTGTTCACACGCTGTTTACATTTTTATTTTTATTTATTTTTATTGAAATTACGACAACCTGACGCGGATATATCATGCACTTAATACTCGCAACGTGTTAAAACGAAAGAACCAACAAAAAACACAACAAACTGCAATCGCGTCCGATTACAGCGCTAGCATCGACGCACTCGCGACAAAGGTAAGACTGGTTTAAAATAACTTTCAGGGGTTGGAAATCTGCGACTAACGGATGTACGCATCCTCGGCGCGCTACGAGGAGCGGAAGACGTACCGCCCGGCTCGGTCGGGTGATGGAAAACGACTCAGCGATGTCAATTCGCTAGGAAAGGATATTCGGCCGGCGGTACTGCCTCTCTTAATTTAGGGTATCTCTCTTTGGGGTAGGTAACCGGATCTCATAGAAGATATCATGATGGTATTCATGTATGTGTGAACATTGGTTCTTTCATGGGACAGGGCCATAAGAACGAAGCTGAAAAATCAAAAGGGATAATGGGCATCAATGAGATGTGAGTTCGGCTAAGTAAACAAGCCATATCTCATTGGGTACTAATGGATTTATGTTTGCTCATGCCGCGAGGTCATGAGAAGCGTATTCAGAAATATTGAAAGACCGTGTAGATCATTGTCTATGATGTGCATTGCAGCTGTATTGATAGACCGCAATGCATCGTGGACATGGTGCTAATTGGTTTTAGCATATTCACTGAGAATTAGTGTTTATGGCATCGCTGCCAAGGGTAAGTACACAATTCCTATTTGCGTTTGCTTATGCTATAGGATTTGGTTTACGCATTTAGACGAAAGATGCGTGTATTTGCCTTTGTCCCTTGGACAAAGGTCGCCAGCCAATGTGTATGTAATGAAATTTATTGTACACATGGTGATGCTGGGAATAGGCGACGCAATGATCGTTATCCCTGGTTATGATGGTTACATTATATGTAAACCGAATTGTTTCTTTACAGGAATTCATCTAGGGAAAATGCATATGCCAAGATTGGGATTTGCCTGGCAACCGAAGGTGCCGAATTGGGTTTTGGATTTATGATCCGATAAGATGGACAGAATTCTTGTAGGGAATTTTGAATGCGAATTGGCGCATAGAGGTAAGAATTCTCTTCCAGAAGCTTTCAGGTTATGCGTTAGATAACCTTGAAGCGTGAAGCATTTACAGGTGCTAATGCAATTGCATCAGCGGGAAACTATGGAAGTTGGGTTGTAGGTATGGGGGGCTTCTTCGGGTAAGCTAAAAAGAACCCCCACAACTCCCCGGCTTGTAAAGGCGCTCCGACAACATGAAAATTTGTGGATTAAAGTGTGAATTATTAGAAAAAGTACCTACATGATAACTTTGACTCCCTGTGGCTTTCAACTGTTCTCAAACCTTGCGAAATTTGTGTTTCAAAAATGGTCTGGGTAAAATAAGGAGTTGCCGGAAGATTTTTTAAACCTCTGAATCTCATTTCATGAATCCAGTTCTGTGTCAAATGAGGAGATGCTGTAAAGATCTGAATTATATTTTAGGAATTTAGGAGAAACGAATCGATAATTGCTATTGTGGGGGTTCTCTATATCACAGGGAGAACCAGCCCACAGTCCCAACCTAATTTCGACCGCTAACAGCGCGTCACATCAATCCCTTTTCCACCGTTCATGCTATTCACCTGAAATACCATGTTTTCCAAATGGACGCATAGCGGAATTCATTCTTCTATGCAGATAATGCATAATTGAATTCAGCTACCTTTTTGCCATACGGCACCTCTATTTTTGCTAGCCCATGAGATTTCCATCGGAAATTACATTTTGGCGGATCGTTGGTCTATAATCGATGATGCAGTGTTCCGCCGAACACTGTTCGCACCAGAGAAAAAATACCAGCAACCAGAACACGGAGCGAATCAGCACAATAAACACGAACAGATCCTTTACGGATTTAATCTTTTTTATTTCTTTAATACTCGAACAATGTCCCGTACAATATTTTATTAAAAAGTGCAGCGAAACACACGCACGACACACACGTTACACCCTTGGATTCAATTAACTATAAATCGGATACGGTACTCTACCTCCTCGACGTTTCTCTTTATCTATTCGCCTTGACGATCAAAATCTCTCCAACTATCTGCCCTCTACCATATCCTGCTCACACAGATACCCAGATTAAAAACTGGTATCTGTATCTATCCGGAAAATATTCCCTATTTGCTCTGCTAACAGAACTTCCGAATTTCTGTTAGCAGCATGTTATCACATCCCCCGGGATATTTTGTAGTTTCCTGAAAGGGGAAAGTCATCTTGCATACATCATTATTATCGCTGATAGAATTTCATTTCCACGGCCTTCTGTTTGCACAGAACATCTGGCGCCCAGACCAGAGATATTCGGCGATTGTTTTGACGTGCAGTCCGTGGGACTTATTTGAACTTGGTACCCGGAATCGAAATCCATTAGATCTTTATAATGGTGCGAAATTCTAGCGTGGCCGTGGGACCGGAGTATTGCCTTTGTTGGCTTAACTCCTCATAAATTATCGGATATCTCGTTGAGATATATTCGATTGCGATAGGTCGTGGCTGTCTTCTGTTGTTCAACGGATTTGGGTGGTCCTTGCGTTAGATTACCCGCACGTGCATCCGTTGATCGGCTCATTCTTTGATGATAGCAATTCTTTTGTATTGAATTTCGGAATGGCCGGTTCGATGAGATGTTCCTGGGCGCAGGCAGCATGTATGGCATTTTGGGAATTGTTTTTTTTTAGGAATAGAACGCATGGATGTTTATGCCTTTGTTTCAGGCATGAAGAGTTATAATTGTTGAGCTTGACCTAAAAAGCTTTGGGAACGTTCAGTTCCTTGCTTTTTGGTGTCGGTCTCAACGTTGGCTGCGAGTTGCAGGCCCTATCGCGGGACTTTGGGGCACGCGTCTGTGGGCGCGTGCAACGCTCTCAGGTGAGTAAGTTCTTTGAAGATAGGAACCTTACCTGCGTAGAATTGTGCGTTCGTAGAACGCTACAACATCATGTCGGTTAGCAACAACAAGTCGAAGCAAACGACGCCGTCGCATCATAGCGAAACCGCTGGGGAATTTATCAAAATATCTAATTAGTTTTCATGATAAATTACCCTAGCCAATTTGGCGTCAATTCGGCTTTTCTTCAGATCACCCATTCGCTTGAGATCTCATTTTACAGGTGAATAGCGCACACAACATGTTCCTCTCCTTCGTAATTTTGTCTTCCTACGGCTCAATGCACTCTGAGATCACCACAGCCGTAACACTAGGGCAGTGGGTCATTCTCAGAAACTTCATTTGATACCGGCGCACAAGCTAAGTTATTGTGCTCTTTCTTTTGTTATCTTTATCCTTCGCATGTCCAACGACTGCCGAATGATGCGCGAGTATTATCCACCTCACTGAGGCATGCGAATGAGAAGATATATGAAAAGAGCGTGGTGATGATTGGCTAATAGCTGTGCGAATACAGAAATCCCAATTTTTACCCCTTATATGAGGCAGTCGCTGGTCATACTTCACAGTGTCAGGTCACGTCGCTGCTCGATCAAAAAAAAGGTATTTCAATTACCATCGCTGGTGCACACGCTCGAGCCACAAGTTTTAAAGAAAATCCGATTAACAATTAAAATGTTATTTACGAATGGAGACGTACCATGAAATCAACCGCGAGTTAATATTTAATAATCAAGAACCTCATAGTGCACTAGTTAAATCGAAACGCGAAATTTGGTATTTAAATTCGTTGCTTATAGGGCAACTAGAAAATATTCCAATAAAATAATAAGTGTATAAAAAGAGAAAAACATAGTTTAAACGAAAATTAAATAATAAACCCAACAAAAACTACACCAGTGTGTTTTCCATTGTTCCTGTTCTTCCTGGGTGAACTAGTTTCGTCGGAGCAACATCGTGGGGAAGAAAGTGTACCGCGCGCCCGTGTCTGGCGCAAATACTTCTTCTACCCCCAGACAATGTCTAAAACATCATCGTCGGTTTTTACGAATGAAATCTAAATTAAAGGTTTTGCGAAAGATGAACGCACGTTCTTTTATTGGTCCTTTTTGCAACATATATGAAGTATTTCTTAGAAATACTCCTATGAAATGTCTGTTGCTATAACATTCGACGTTGTTTGTTGCCGGCGGTATATGGGTTTTCGATTGATGAGTCAATTAGATTTTATATGGGAGCAAAAACGTATGTAAAATTTACCGCAGGAAATTCGCAAGCACCGCGCCCCACTACCACCGACAGTTGTGGTATGCCAGGAATTCGGTAGTGTCTCGTATATGCCTTAGTTTTAGCTCAACGTTGGTACTCTCTATAAATTTATTGGGTAGTTTCGCGAATTGTGTGTGGATGAGTAAGCAGTCAGATTGCGAAAAACGATTCGCGCAGCATCTCTATTGGCGTGGGGCAATTTAAAATTATCAAATTCTAATATTTGTACAATCTAATGCAATGTTAGTTCACAAGCTGTACTCATACGCCCTAGAAAACATGAACTTTAACTTGCTTGTTCATCAATGTGCACTCCATAATCTAAATTTTTTCATAAGCAATTGATTAAGTTGAAGAATCATTTGAAAGGGACTCTTTAAGCAATTCCATATCATGTGTCCAATTGATTTTAAAATGACATTCTAAAGTTCAACGTGATAGTATTGTTCAGGTTCAATTAATTAGTCGTGCATGGAAGCACTTCCGCAGGATCATAAAAACAGTGAAATGAAAACTGATGCAACATTGTCCAGCGACTACACTTTGGTCTTTCACACCTGACCCGCTCTATCGCAATTATGTGACATTGGCCACCACTTTTTAGATCTATTGTTTCTCCTCACATGCTCACACAAGGACTGAGTTATGACAGGCAACCGACAAATGGCGTAGTGGAGGCGAATGTTTTATTACAGGATCACTTTGTCGTGCGAATTGGATTTATACCACTGTACTGTCCTTGTCACCGTGCTTGGTGACGATGTAGTTCGTGCTCTTGTGCTTTTGTTTTACGATAGGCTTATATCTTACGACTATGATTTGCGGGAATTTGAGCTTTTGTCTTCTTCAATGTAGCTGTGCCTCACGGATATTAATACCATAAGAAGGATACATTTTTGTGAAATGTGAGGTAGTGTGCGCAAGTCGTAAACCATTCAATCCTAATTAACCTCAAATTATTTTTTAAATGTGACCCTGTATTCTTTCCTTCTCCCTTCACCTGCATGACTTATTAGAGCTAATGATGCTCTTCAACGCAGTCAAGGTGTGAATTCATTTAATTCTTGCTTGACACGCGAACCTATACTTGAGTCAATTAAGTGTGATTGACCGAAGTCCACGATAAAAAAGAAATATCTGTCCATCAATTTGGGGCACAGACGGTTTTTATACGTCACTATCTTCTATACAATGACAAGAAGTTAAATGGAAAGAAAAATCGATGAAGTTCATCATTTATTAAAACGAGGTTTTGAACTACCATCCTTCCCTTAACACGAAAGCGAACTCATTGCAAATTGCCTTCATATCTAGTTGAATGACAATGTATCACAACATGATGTCATGCACGCGAAATAATATACGCTGTCTCGTGTTAAGGCGGCGTTGGAACTATAAGAACTTAAATGGTCTGCTGCTTAATTTGCGTGACTTCGGCAGACAAACAAGTATTTTACTTGACTTTTCTATGTAATTCATTTATGTTGCTACAGTTTGTCAAACCCTAAGCTAAGAACTCCCTGAGATCGATCAGGAATTTAATTTAATTCTACCTTTGCGTTGACGATTGACTAAAGTATCTATAAGAAGGTTACTAAAGTAACATTAAGAATTGTGAGGGGGAACATTATGGAAATACTTTGATAAATAACCGAACGTTAGGAAATTCGTCATCACGTAATCGGGTTCGTTCTCGAAGCCCTGTCGACGCTCGAGTGATAACGGCATTTTGTAACATCAGGAGCATGGGTTTCACCAATATGAATGTAAACGCCCTCCACCAATATTTGCAAACAGCGAAACCTCATATCCGTGCCCTAACTGAGACCCAGCTCGATTCGTCACCTGATTCGACATATATTCGTTGCTCAGGATACGACTTGCATTCTTCACGCGGTCCGATCTGGCTTGTCAAATGATGGAGGACTTGGAACCCAATAACTTTGACATCATGTGCTGGAGGGTCATGCTGAGGAATTCTGTTAAATTTCTTTGTTGTGCTTACCACCCCGCGAATGAAGATCGACCAGTGGCACTTTGGGAATATCTTTCACGTAGCGTCGACTTGATACAGATCAACCACACGGCTTCTGAAATAGTGGTCCTTGGCGATTTTAATGTGCACAACTCCGGCTGGTTGGTACATTCTAACAAAACCGACGAGGCTAGTAGGATGGCTGAGATTTTCGCGGTTGGCCGCGAACACCCTGGATCTGTTTTTGACATCCGAGTGAGCGTTTATACCATGCAAGTTGCTGCTCACACTGGGAAACTCAGATCGTTGCTTGGTATTGGTGTTGTAGCGACACTTGGGAGGATATTGTTTTGGTTCTATATGAACAAGATCTGTTTATAAATCTCCCAAGTTCTACCGTTGCGGTCGTCACCGTGCTTGTGGAGATAACCGGGAAGTATAGCGACCGATCGTTCGAGGGACGTCGTTTCGGGAATAGCGCCCTTGCGCCGAGCAACCCAGCAAGTTCCCTGCCGCAGGTGATCTTTGGAAGCAGCAAAGCTTAAAATATGTTTTGTGGGTATATAACCCAACTCTACTCACCAATGCCGGAATGTCAGCAAGATCTTCTTGTTCCCTGCTCTGCGCCTGTGTTGAAACAACTAAACTTAAAACAGCACACTCCATTTATAAAACGCTTTGCTTTATTTTATTTAGTAATCATTTTAAAGGATTAGCGTCCTCAATAATCGGGCGCCAATCTAGAGACTGAGCTAAATTGACTTAGACCTCGAACACCAGTTGAGACTATATCCCCGAATATAAGATCCATCGCCCTTTTATTCAAAATCTTATCGGGAATTTGCATCGTGGATGCATAGAAATGCAAGTAGGATTTCGAAAAGTCGACTGGAGTCGAGTACTGGAAAGTGTGTAGGAATTCGGTTAAGCGAATTCCTGGAAATTTGGGATATGTAGGGCATATGAAGATATATGTGATTGAACATTTGGTTCTACTTACCATGCGTTTGTTTTAATTCGGGGATTATGGGGAATTGGTTGTGTGGGCGATAAATGAGCATTTGATTCGTTTATCAGGAATTTTGTTAGATCGGGAGAATGGATTTGTGAATTAGTCGGGTGATGCAGTTGTTAATTGCTTTGAAACGAACAATTGATTCCTTTGTCAGGAATTTAAGTTTAGGTGTAGGGATTTGGATGAATGTGTGGAGGAAGCAGATGGTAGGGATTTTCAGAGGACTACATTGGTGGCGCAGCCACTTGCATTTCCAACAAATAACCGATTCAAGAAGCTTCTACATTTAGGCTTCTACAAGGCTGCCAACTGGGAAGATTTACGAGATTTCTTCGCATCCTTTCCGTGGTCGGAGGTGTGCGATGTAAAATTTGTTAGTGTTATCCAAAAAACGTAAGTAAATAGAATTATACCTTAAGCTGTAAATACATTATTTTTCTCCGGATGGAGATTTACATTACGCATTCCATCAAACGAAATTCATCTGATAAACTTCGTTGTACGATTTGATAAAAAATGCGTGTAGATTACAGCGGAAAAACATAGAGTTTTTAAATAATGGCGCTCCAATCCCACCGATGTTAACAGAACGAATTTTGTTAGAATTAGAAACGCGTGCAAACAGGCGATTGATACTGTTAAGAAGGTGCGGGGATGAGGTATAGTGCCAGGCATGGGCACTCCGTTCACCTTCGTCCTCCAGCATCACGAAAGAAATAAATACCGACAAAAGAGCGAAATGCCGCCACGTTTGTCCACAATTTTGCGTAAAACCCTAGGGAAACAACGACTAGGTAAACACATCTAGGAACTGTCAGGCACTGCAGCACGGAAAATTAAACACTTGTTTGAATTTGTAAAAAGGGCGTTTTTTTTTTATATATTTAATATTAGTTACAAAATGTCTGGAAAACAACTTAAACTTTAAACGCACACGTATTGCTGACTTAAGGTCTTTGTTATTATTTATGGCACGCACATTGGGGAATAAAAGTTACTCGACTTTGGATTCTGCATCCCCGCACGACGCGGGGAGCGGAAGAAGAACAGACCGCTGCGAACGGTGGTTGGAAAAAGACTCCTAGGTAACCCACCGTACCGGCGCCGGTTCGGTGGATGGCAGGCGACCCGACCGCCTTGCTGGTTGAATTACGACTCAACGATATCTTGCTCATTCAGAGCTCACTCGCTCATCGTGATCATGGTGGTGGTGTGTGTGCCTAGAACACAGAGATAAAGTGAGAAAGAGATAAAGTGCATTCCTAGGATACGATTTCGGTAAAGCAAATAAAACCGAAATCGTCGGATGCCAATGGAATCTTTGTTGGAACATGTGCGGCTAAACAAAGAGACGATGATCCGATTTGAAAATGTGCTAATTGGTTTTAGCTAGGTTACTGGGAAATGGTGTTTATGGCATCGCTAGTAAGGGTACGTGTTGAATACCTATTTGCATTGTTTATGCTTGGATTTCAATTGATGCCAAGGGACGCGGAATGCGTATTTGCTTTGGGGTGCACATTGTGCGAGTCAGGGAATTTTATTGCTGGGAGAAAAACGTCGCCAACCAATGTATACATAAAGAAATTTATCGTATACATGAATGAAGGTGGGAATAGGCGACGCCATGATAATTATCTCTGGCTGGAATGGTTACATGATATGTGAACCGGGGTTTTTATTTTCAGGATAATTTATGATAAGGAAAGTAAGAACTCTTACAGGGGATTTGTAAGCGAAGAAATGCTTGAAAAGGTACGAATTCTTTTGCTGGTACTTTTAGGTTATAATAATTGGATCTATTTGATGCGTGAAGCATTTAAGATGCTAATGCGAATAGCATTAGCGAAAGCTTATGCAGAGTGGGTTGTGGTTATGGGGTTTTTTCAGGAAGGCGAGCCGTGGGCTCTGGCGGAACCGCCACAAAAGCTTACCACGACAAGGTGACCAATAAAATCTTTGAGTGTTCAACTGGTTTGCGTCCCATTTGGTTAATGGTAAGGGCTACCAGCAGTAACATTGCTCCATCCTCTTTCCCCCCGTTAGCGACGGAAAGTGGGGCACTAGTCACAAATTCAAAAGGTAAAGGTTATGTGTTCGCGAACATATCGTCCGAGAATTCAAACCTCTATGTCGGTCCCTTGGAACCACCCGTGATCGGACCGGTACGGTTTTCGATGTGGGATGTGAAGTTCGCCCGCGTTTCATTCAACAGGTTGTATGAGGACTGGACTGTAAGAAGGCAACCGGTCCGGACGGAATACCAACAATAGTCCTTAGGAAGTGTGCTCCTGAACAATGGCCGGTTCTTGCCAGGTTCTTCCGCTTTTCTTATGCACGGTGGACATTTCCTACGTGCTGGAAGCTGACTCGAATTCAGCCTATCCCAAAGAAGGGAAAAGGTGTCTCCCACAATATTACCGTCAGATAGCATTAGTGGCTATCTTATCTAAGGTGATGGAAGAGGTCATCAATGCCGAGTTAATTAAGTATTTGGAGTGCAACGGACTTCTACATTATCGTCTATACGGATTCCGTGGCAATCGGTCCACGGGAGATTCTTTGACCCTTATAACCTATATAGGGACATTTGCAATCGAGGGGCATAGTGCGTCAAGAGCGATCGCATTGGATATCTTCAAAGCTTTGGGCCGCATCCGGGATGGAGCATAGCTGAGCAAGCTTCGTTCACATGGACTTTCCCAGCAGGTTTGCGACGAAGAACTAGAGAATCGATCGATCCGGGTTGTTGTAGACGGCGAGTCGTCGGATGTGTATGCCTATGTTTTGGCTCCAACCTTGTTTTTGCTTCACAAACATGATTTGTTGAGTCAACGGATAACCGAGTGTTGAGGATAATAGTATGCTTGTTTCCTCTTTTTGTTATAGTAATTTTTAACAATTTAAATAATGTTAACAATGAAAGAGTGAAGGAAAGTGACTTACTTGGTGTAGGACCGTTTCTCTGTCGTAGTTGCGGGTATTCAGGTTGCAGGGGGTGTAGATTCTTGATCCCCCTGTTGTCTTTAATTATTTAATAATTACAATAACAGTACCCCATGTTGTCTTTAAGAATTCTTCTTGTGTTGAGTCCGGTCCGTTGCTCCGTTACTTCGGGATCATCGGCTCTGTGGCGATTCCGCCAGATCCCACGGCTCGCCTTCCTGAAAAAACCCCCATAACCATAACCCGGGTCTGCACCAGCTTTCGCTAATGCAATTAGCATTAGCATCTTAGATGCTTCACGCATCAAACAGACCCAATTATTATAACCCTGAAATCCCTATAAAGAAAACTTACCTTCATGCATCCCTTCGCATACAATTTTTCATAAGATTTCTTCGTTTGCTTATTTGGTATTCTGAACCAATTCGGTACCAGACAAATACCATAAATATCGCGCCGTCTATTTTTCCAGCCGCGTCATATACCATTCATATACATTGCCTGGCAACCTTTTTTGTTTGTCTTACCAACAAACAACCCAAGCAGCTGCATATAATTAGCGCAATAGACGCTGAAACCAAATTCTCCAGCATTTCCTAATGCAAATATGAACCCGGTTTCTATTGCAGCCTGCGATGCCATAAACATCCAATTTGCTTTTAGCACCTTTTTCTCCTAACGTCGAAAATAGCGACGAGGCATCGTGTAAACAATGACCCGCATTACCAGCGGCGCATGTGGTCATTTTCCCTATTGTCCTTGTTTTCGAACACATGCAACAACGTTGAATCTGTTCGATCGCGCACATATACCACTGCGCCACTAGTTACACCCTTAAGAGAAACGTTTTTCTCTCTCTTCCTTTTTCTTCCTTAGCGAAATCATCTCTGCATGAGATGACGATCGCTTAGTCCAATTACATCCGCCGACAACCACGGTGGTGCTATCTCCTGCTCCCCGTGACGACGCGGGGACGCATATATCCGAAGTCGAGTCGGGAAAGCGCGCTTTAATTTAAGTGAATTTTTATTCATGTTTTATCCATTATCTGCAATAAACTTTTTAATTAATAAACCATAGACAGTGCGTTTTATTTTTTTACTCTCCTGTGCTGCAGTTTCCGGGATGTTTTCGTTCATCCTTCCGCGATTGTGAACAGTGTTCTTTCAGTGTTTGGCGGAACATTTTTGTAACCTTAGTGACAATTGGATGGAGGAGGAAGTGAACCGTGTGCCCGTGTCAGGTACCATACTTCCTCCCCACAGTGGTGACTCCGAGTTGGAACAATCGCGCCTTCCGGAAAATAAACAGTCGACGAAAACAGTGCGCGTTTTTTTGTGAAGCACGAACTTGCGTTTCTTGATGTTTTTCATTCTAGTGACAACCGAGAGCAATTGTGGCGGCAGTTGCCGAAAAATAATCAATGGGCAAAACATCGCCCCAACGCCAGCCTTCCTTCCAGCACCGGCAACCAACACGCACCAGCACCAGACTAGCAGCAACACCAAACAGCCAAGGCTTTACCAACATCACCTGGCCGGGAGCAGCACTCGCCTCAACAGCAACGGCCAGGATTTGGTAAGTTCCATTTTCTCTATTCTTCGTTTTTCTGAACAGGGAAAATCTTCCCAAGCGAATGTATATTTTAACAAAGCCATTGAATTAGCACCGGACCACGAACAGGCTCTTTTGAATTCAGCGATCCTCTTGCAAGAACTTGGAGGTGACGAGTTACGCAAGGTCTCATGGGAGCGGCTATTCACAGTACTGAAAAAAGATCAAAATAATGAACGAGTCTATTTCAATCTGGGAATGCTAGCAATGGACGAACATAATTTTGAAGAAGCGGAAAACAATTTCAAACGTGCTATTCACATTAAAACTGATTTCCGCAGTGCCTTGTTTAACTTAGCTCTATTGTTGGCAGACGCTAATCGCCCTCTGGACGCAGTTCCATTTCTAAATCAATTAATTCGTTATCATCCGGATCACCTAAAAGGCCTTATACTCCTTGGAGATATCTACATCAACTATATGAAAGATCTTGATGCGGCTGAGGTATGTTATCGAAGTATCATTAAATACGAACCACATACCATTCAGGGACTTCATAATTTGTGTGTGGTTTTCGTTGAACGCAAGAAGCTTGTCAAAGCACGAACCTGCCTCCAGTACGCCCATCAATTGGTTCCGAACGAGGAGTACATTTTAAAACATCTAAAAATCGTTCAGAATCGCCTCGAAAAGATTTATAAGCTACCTGATGAATCTCCAGAAAAGCAAATTGCTTTATCTGATTACGATCCAAATGAATTCAGTATGGACAGGATACGGAACACGAATACCTCCGGGACACCAGCAGCTACAGCAACGAACCGTTCCATAACCCCAAACCCTATAACGTCCTTATAGCATAATATTATTTACAAGCACAGGGAATATTAACAAATTATTGGTTTTAAATTATAATAAGTTTTATACTGCGAAATAGTTAAGCCTGAACCGTAACAGGATAATAGAATGTATTGTATTTTATATCTATCCATTGTACTTAATTCAATCGATTCGTTAGTCAAAATTTTATTAGAAAAACAGAAGTTGAATATGAAAACCAAAATAAAAAAGTTTTTAGGAAAATGTTTTCAGGGTTTTACTGTTTTTATCGTTGTTAGTGATTCTTATTTAGACGGGAGGATATTGATATTTTATAAAAAAGTTGTATCTTTGTTATTTAATTAAAAATGAAAACTTATTGGCAGGAATTAAGTTGTAGTTATATACCGCTAGCTGGTGTTTCTAAACACCTCATGATATACATGTGAACAACTCGACTGGCTGCGATTATCCTTAACAGACACCGCTTAAAACCCTTTACAGTTTTATGTATGATGTAGTAATATTAAATTCCTTAAAACCTTTTTAATTTTTTTTTCTCCTTTCCTTTTTGTATTGTCTTCATGTAAGCTCCTTCTGAGCGAAACTTAAAATTTGTTTCCTAAAAAACATTTGTGTGCATTGACATTTGTTATTCAAAAATTAATTACCGATTTGAAGTGCAAATTACCACACACAGTCCTAATTAAGCGATTTTCATGGTAAAGGTAGACAACTGGTTCGAAACAGTTGTCCTGCCAGTCTAGGAAAATCGTTTAATAAGCTTGACTGTTAAAGGCTATAAAGGATATCGATATTTATATGAATGAACGTATGTCCGGAAATATGTTCATTTGTATGAATGCGTTTCTTTTATTTTCTTTTAAAACAAACAAACATTAATCCGAATATTAAAAATATTTTTATATTCTCCTCTTTGTTCTCCTAAATGTCTGCCTTTCTTCTGTCTTACTTAACACCTTGTATATTAAGCAAACTTCAGTTATTTAAAGAAAACAAGACCTTATATAAAACACTTAAACGCAATCGTTTTTTCCTTTTTTTTTTTTAAGTACTATAAGCTCATTTTGATTTAACATGATTTTTGGATAACAAACAAATAACATTTTGTTGCACACTATATCTAAGAAATAAATTCAAATATTGGGACTTTTAATTAATATATATGAAGTTGGTTCAAGGTTATTAAGGATAACATTGACTTGTTTTATTCTTATTTAATAAATTTTTTTTTTGTTTGCTTTTATTCTTTGTTTTTAACGACCAATAATTATATACATGTTATTTGAAACTTACACCAGTAATTATCACCAACACCAACAAACAAACAAAATGTTTATATCTACTAAATAGCTTAGACTTTGTCCTATATGAATATATTAGAATACCTTCAATTCAAAGAAAAACAAAACTAATGTAATAGCCCAAGTAAGTGTGTCTGTTCTCAAAACTTGTAAAACAAATATCGAAATACAATCCCATATATCGACAAGTGACACGAAATAAACATTCACACCCATTTAAAATACACTTATTGTCATATTGTCCGATTTCCTTGTTGTTCCCCTCAATTTCTGTTTTTCTTTCGTCTAATTTAATGTTTCGCATATTAAATATTCTGTTAATCTAATCGAATAGAAATGGTTGCTGCAATTTTATACATTTTAAAAACAAAACAACAAATATTGTAAGCCCCTTCAGGGTATTAAGTAGCGCACAACCCTTTCCAGCACGCACACGACTCCGTTTACTCACACGCGACCTCTCGACTCTTCGACTCCATTTGTCCAATCCACTCGACTCCGCTTACTACTTCTCTCGACTTTTCGACTCCTCTCGACTCCATTCATTCCTCCACAACCGACTCCTCTCTTAATAGCTCGTCTCTTACATCGGGACGCAATGCCCCTTAAACACTGGACCCCACCCAACCTCACTTGACCCCACATCGGCTCAATTTATTCCTTTAACCGGCTCCTCATCACACCCTTCGGACTCTTCGAGTTCAAAGTGATGGCCTTTGGCCTTCTTTAAATACTGGCAAAGCTCGCCTCTATGCGACCCTGTCCGCCTACTCTCGTCTATATACATTTCTGCAAACCGGCCCCTTATGTAACAACAGCTACTACGCGTAGCATATAATCAATAGGACGCCCGGTTTTGTCTCGCGTGAAACACCTCACCCTTTTCTGTCTCTTTTCTGAAGGTTGGCGCTCACGCTCACCAACCATAGCCTTCACGCAACCCCAAACAACCCTTCTCGACTCTGCGTGACCTCTAACACATTTTTCTGTCTCTGTTCATATATTGGCGCCCATCTACGCCAAAAACAGTTATCACGCGAAACTGTTCATCAATGCTCGACCTTTCTACCCGATTTCAGCAAGCCAACTTCCCTCGTTACCACAGCTACTACGCGTAGCAGCACCCATCAGGGCACCTGGTTTTGCCCCTTTATTTAAATTTCAGGACATTCGTCCTTAGATCTCCTACGTCTCCCAAATGTCTCAGCAACACCGGTCCACAAATCAAACCGATACCACCGGGCTGAGACAACATACCTGTTTCCCCAATCCTTTAACCACCATGGCTCCCCTTTAGCGGCAACTAAAGGCTATACACGCCCCTCTACGCCGCCTCAAATACCTAGGTACATAATACTTCGGAACGCACATCTAATAACCCTAGGGCGCCCTGGGGTTGGACACAATCAACCACCCACCAGGAGCCCCCTAACCAAAATCCCCTATTTTTTTTTTAAACAAGAGCGACGGCCAGCACCTCACAGCTAGTTTCCATTCGGTCGAGGTCGCAGCTACCGCTACATTGGCACCAATGTACCGGTCCTCCCTCGATAGGTAAAACGTGCAATTGAGGGCCCGCCCTCCTCTACCAGTCCCAGCGGCAAACAAATCGCCATACAAACGTATGGACAAAGGACACCCGCTCTGGACTTGGTCCCTTTCCATTCCGCACACGGCAACCCGTCACCGCGGATAGGAATTACCCTGGGATAAATTCCCCTCCATCTCGCACACACTATTTCGTCACTGCGGATGTGAGCGGATTTCCGATAGGTTCCGACCTATTCGGGCGATAAGCCTGTTGGTCTACGAGACCCATAACAGGCCTATGGACCACGCCGCACACATTTGCCCTTGATGGCATCAAGCGGTAACAACTGTGTCCATCTTATCGATAAAGGCCCAAACAATAACCAGGAACTGGTCACCACGACAGTCCCTTAACATTACCACAGCGCATTCCGAAGCAAGCCCCCTACCATCACAGCACCCACCATCGAGCATTCCCTCGCCCCTACCTTTTTTTTCGTGACTACGTCACTGGGAGGGGAGTACTGTGGCGATTCCGCCAGATCCCACGGCTCGCCTTCCTGAAAAAACCCCCATAACCATAACCCGGGTCTGCACCAGCTTTCGCTAATGCAATTAGCATTAGCATCTTAGATGCTTCACGCATCAAACAGACCCAATTATTATAACCCTGAAATCCCTATAAAGAAAACTTACCTTCATGCATCCCTTCGCATACAATTTTTCATAAGATTTCTTCGTTTGCTTATTTGGTATTCTGAACCAATTCGGTACCAGACAAATACCATAAATATCGCGCCGTCTATTTTTCCAGCCGCGTCATATACCATTCATATACATTGCCTGGCAACCTTTTTTGTTTGTCTTACCAACAAACAACCCAAGCAGCTGCATATAATTAGCGCAATAGACGCTGAAACCAAATTCTCCAGCATTTCCTAATGCAAATATGAACCCGGTTTCTATTGCAGCCTGCGATGCCATAAACATCCAATTTGCTTTTAGCACCTTTTTCTCCTAACGTCGAAAATAGCGACGAGGCATCGTGTAAACAATGACCCGCATTACCAGCGGCGCATGTGGTCATTTTCCCTATTGTCCTTGTTTTCGAACACATGCAACAACGTTGAATCTGTTCGATCGCGCACATATACCACTGCGCCACTAGTTACACCCTTAAGAGAAACGTTTTTCTCTCTCTTCCTTTTTCTTCCTTAGCGAAATCATCTCTGCATGAGATGACGATCGCTTAGTCCAATTACATCCGCCGACAACCACGGTGGTGCTATCTCCTGCTCCCCGTGACGACGCGGGGACGCATATATCCGAAGTCGAGTCGGGAAAGCGCGCTTTAATTTAAGTGAATTTTTATTCATGTTTTGCATTTAATCAACCACGAAGTAACTATCGGTTAACTTCAACAAACCTTTTAATTAACAAGTAACAAAAACAAATGACTTTTAATTCATGTTTTGCATTTAATCAACCTTAAAGTAATTATCCATTATCTGCAATAAACTTTTTAATTAATAAACCATAGACAGTGCGTTTTATTTTTTTACTCTCCTGTGCTGCAGTTTCCGGGATGTTTTCGTTCATCCTTCCGCGATTGTGAACAGTGTTCTTTCAGTGTTTGGCGGAACATTTTTGTAACCTTAGTGACAATCGGATGGAGGAGGAAGTGAACCGTGTGCCCGTGTCAGGTACCATACTTCCTCCCCACAGCTCCACAGCTGATGATGAACGCCCAAGGCCTAGAATTTGGGGAAAGCTTTAAATTGCGTCAAGGTCTGTGCGTATGTATTGCGGCATAAAAACGTGTCGTACATTGTCAGGTCTGCTTCAGGAAAACTGCGTTATCTTTTTATAGCGAAGAATTATTTTACTGCGGCTCAACTTTCTTCTGTGTAAATCCCAAATTAAACCGGCCCTCGAATATAGCTCTCATATGTTGGGCTCTGCTCCTAAGCATATCCTCGACCTACTTGAGAGCATACAGAGACGAGCGATGCACCTGACCGCGGACTCGGCGCTGACGTCGGGACTACAGTCGCTATAAAATCGCGTAGCTGACCTCTGGTTGTTTTACAGATACTATCACGGGTACTGCTTTTCGGAGATTCGTGGTATTGTTTCGCATAAATCGATTTATATGCGATCCACGAGACAATCCGATGGATCGCCCGACTTTGCGGTTCATCTCTCGACGGTGCGAATGTTATAATAACAGATGCTTAAATTAATATGTACATCCTGCGGAAGGTGAATTTGGTAAATTTTAGTTTAAAGATATAAAAATGTGTCGTATGGCGAATTTTGCGTTCAATACAGTGCAGTATGGCCAAACTTGCCAACTTATCCACATTGCAGGTCTGTTGCCCTTGGGTAAATCCCTCATAAGCTCAGAGAATCACTAGTCTATCCGCCTAGCACACAGGCGACACCCTCACATGTCCCTCGTCCACTCGGCTCACTTGTGATTCGTGGGTGTAGCCCCCTTTTGTTCCATACTTGTATGGTTATCTCGTGACATATGGTTGTAAAACTAAAATTACCTGACGTCCCAAATGCTGGGTAAACGCAATTGGCCAAAAACGCATCATTGTCAGATACTGGGTACTTTAGAAAATACCGGGCGACAAGAGCACAATAAAAATCCCACAACCCAATTTTACTCTCCTCATTTGAACTTTTCCTTTGCTTCAATAGGCAAATGGGCATGTGTTGTGACCCATCGTCTGCACTGTATCTTTCTACTGACAGATAAAACATTCCATCACCACCGTGTTCGAAAATGAAAATGCGAACCAAGGGGCTACCATTGACCATCAATTATATAGCGGAAAATTATTGTAACAAAGGAACACCGCTAAAGTTTGAAAATTCACCATGGTTCTTATCGCATCTTCGTATACACAGGCACCAGCGATCGTGCCTGGGTGTACAGGTTATATCCGCACTCTGCCTGCGGCCTGGGATAGGATGCAATAAAAACGAGAGTTGTAATTAGACGTGAAAGACTAGAAAGAGTTGTTTGGAATTAAAATTTGAATGAGGCAAGTTCCAGTGTATTCGTATAATAAGCAGTTCAATAAGAGTTGAGTTTGATTGTGACAGTTTGTGCGTTATTGTTGTGTTGTAACAATAGAAAAAATAAGGTTATAAACTGTAATCAAAATAAAATAAAATGTATTTTATCTCTGTTTTGTGTGGCATTGCTGGTCAGTTGCTGTAACAGTATAGCGTCTGTTTAAAAACAGAATTTAACTCTTCTTGGCAAAAACTGCACTATCGTTTCTTGTACAAAATCCCCAATGCGGATAAAGACGCTTACTTTACCAAATTCGATGTTCTATTCGACTCTATAGAGTCTTGATCATATATCTGCACTCTAAAATCGTCACTGCATGTAGATTTCTCAATCGCTTCGTTAACCTAGATAGAGAACATCTAAAGGTCAGTACGTCCAGCCTTTCGCGGCTTTAACTTTATGCCTCATCTCAGATAAGGATGATCCTCCACTGACACATTTGCTTCCCATCAAATCTTTTATTCCACTAGCGCAACATGGTATTCCGAATGGCCGATCAACTATAACCAATCTTGTTGAGTTCACTTCCTTTACATTCTCAGCAGTAGAGTACGGTAACGGGGTCGACATGGTCTCAACCGACCTCAGTAAAGCATTCGACAAAATCTCCCACAATCTAGTCCCCTTTAAATTATCCGCCCTTGGCTTTGGACCTGAATTGCTGAAATGGATTTCTGCCTGTCTAAAGGATAGACTTTATTCTGTTCGGTACGGGTCCATGATATCAACCCCTTCCTCTTTCCCGAGTTGATGATACCATGATATACAAGATCATCGAGCCACCACTTTTTTCTGCACTGCTGCAATCAGACCTTGACAACTTACCGATTTGGTGTGACAAAAATTGCTTTGTACTTAACATCGCCAAATGCTAATCTTTAACCTTTTCCCATAAGCGTATTCATTCATCCTTGCGCCTTAACCATTGTCCAATCTATTCGAGACCCCGGGATCCTTTACAATAGGGAACTTAACTTTCTCTCTCACATTGACGAGACGATCCGGATAGCCAACTCTGCTCTCGGGTTCGTGAAATGATGGTCTAAGGAATTCTCCGACCCCTACGTAACTCGATACTTATACCTTACCCTCGTCCGTCTACTGCTTGAATATGCTAGCCAGGTATGGTCACCTTATCACAAGATCCATATCCGTAGAAACATAAGTACTCAGTGTCGCTTTCTTTGGTTCACTCTCCGAGGGCTAGAATGGGAAAACTCCTTAGTCTTGCCTTCGGACATTAAACGTTTCAAATTAATCAACCTCAGAACCCTTGAGGAACGCAGGGTCGTAGCTGACATAATGTTCATTCATCGGGTCCTTTCCGGCTCCGTCGACTGCGCCTACCTTCTTAACTTAATTCGTCTGAACACAAACCCGCGAAATACGTGTAATCCTCACCTTCTCTACATTCCTCCTTACCGCACCTCCTATAGTCTCAACGAATCCCTTTCTCGGATGCTGCTACCCTAGGTTAAGCCTAGTTAAGATAGTTCTTAAGCTCTTCAGTTTGCAAGTTATATATACTTTAGTTGTAGGTACTTATGTTAGTTGAATTAAGCCAATGGGGCGGTAGCTTGAACTTAAACAAAGAGAGAATTACTGTAAGGAAGCATTTGGGAATCCTAAAAGATACGGCTAAAGTCCTCAGAAACTCGATGTGTTACGATCCAAAAGCTAGACCGACAATAGATTCAATGGCGAAAATAGTGGAATTATTGATGGGCCCTTAGTTGATAACTATCGAGTTTCAGAGTTGTCAATTGCTGGCCGTATTTTGCAAGGCGAAATTCTTGGTGTTACAGTAGCATTCTAACCAATTGCTGGTTTGGATTGGCTTGTGGCGGTTCCAATAACGCCACCGCTCGCCTTTTCCAGGTACAACACCTAACTTCCCCCTAGGGCATACAAAAACACATAAAAGCATGTATTTACCTTTACATAGTTGTACTATAAAGACTTGAAACGCTGTAAATTCACAATATTTGCTGATACAAAATCCATCAGCACCAAACAGACATGTTCCTTATAGGCAATTTGGTTGCATCACCAAGCAGCCAACATGAACCGAACCAATTCAATACACATGTCTCTGATCGATTTCCATCAGTAATAGTAAGTACCCTCCACAAGTAAGAGCAATTTGGTTGCACCATCAAGCAACCAACATTGCCAGAACCATATCAATGAGATATCCCCTTACGAGTCACCCGCACACGTGCAAGAGATGTTTCATCTTTTCCTTTTCATACATGCCCACATCGATCGGTCATCCGACCGACAAATACATGGTGGCATACGGCTGACCGCCCATGGAAGTCAAGTTCTCCTAAATGGAAAATTACCACCGAGAATTCGACTACTTGGAGATGCCGCCAGGATGTGCACGATCAGCATAAATGCTGTACACAGTTGCTGAACGTGTAAACACCTTAATCCCTATGTCGAGATATTTGCACCAGCTGCTACCATGCCAGCTAATGTGCCCCTTGTGGATTTGGTCGATCCACGGTCCGCATGCTTGTGAACACACACACGCCACGAGCTGCAGAAACGATCATCGTGTGTGTGTTTCATCCGTTTTTGCGGGGCCAATGCAAGGAAGATCATCCCTTTCGGGCACCGAAGCAATGTACAAATTTGCTGTGCTGTCGTTTTCGATGATTAAATAGTCAATCGCATTACAGATTCCGTGGAGGCGAGTCGTGCCTCCACGTTAAATAAAGTAGAGTCGAGTATCAACCACTGGTCGGTCTGCAACGAACAGTTCTTGCAGTATTAAATGTATTTAATTTAAACAGTTGTATCCATAGTAAACCAGTTAATACACAGAGTTCTTGCATTATTAAATTTATATAATCTAAACAGTTGTGCCCATTGTATCTAGTTAATACACCTGGTGTTGTCTTCATCATCAAATTATTAGTGATTTTAAGACTGTGCACCACAATCGTAATTTACATAATGCTAAGTGACCTTGTTACCGTAATTGTAAGATGTGTAATCGCCATTGGATCCGTGTTTATGTTAAACTTTAGTTTTTTCTTATTCGAGCAAATAATAAATGAAAAAAAATCAGATCAATTGCGGAGTTTTATTTAGTTGAGTTCAGAGCAGTGACAGACCACTGGGTAAGCTAAGTGAACCTGTGCCCCTGAGGCACCTTACCACTAGAAATAGTACATATACAACCCACAGGGTTATATAAACAGGTTAACGTATGTAAAACACTTTGTTCCACTCTAATTCTTTTCACTTTTGCATAGCTTTGTTGCACGTGCATATAAAAATATTTTCAAACTCAATTACCAAACAGTCATAGAAGTACTTCGAATATATAAAACCTAGTTAATAAATATATCACATCAAAACGTAGTTAACAAACACACCATGCGATTTATCGGAAAATGTCTGTTCCTTCCTCAAGATATCGCCGAGAAAAGCCATTGCTTATTATTCATTTATTTATTTACCCGATTTTTCTACAGGAAAATGGTTTCACTCTGCGGACATTTGCTCCTTCACCACAAATATACGACTATGAACCGTGTCCTAATATTTTTTTTTACGGTAATCCATTCGGAATCCCAAGGGAGTCAAAAATTCGCTTATCTCTCGTTTGTTTAGGCAACCCTTGCCTGTAACACCTACAACAAAACTACGCGATTCTTTAATCCATTGGTATTGTCTTGAATAATCCCATCAAACTTCACAGCTAAAAAGGTTATTTTTTGTAAACTAGAAGAATCCATTGGTCCCACCTCCGGAAACAACACAACTTGAGGCAAGTAAGAAACTCAAGAAAAAGTATTATACCTTTTTAAGTTGCCGAGATGAAAACCAAATACATTCTTGTGCAACGCCCAGGGAAATTCCACGAATATTTCCACCTTCAATCCAAGTTTGCTGACCTAAAATTCTTTTCCTTTTTATCCACCTGCCCGACTCACCGCAAATGTCCTTGAACACTTCATTGTTTTAAAAAAATGTTCTTCTCTGTTTTGATCTTGGTCTTCATTGTTAAACAGATATGGACCAGGAATTTCCATAAAACTTACTTGACCTCGTAATAAAATGAAGAAATTCAACTCATCCATTCCCATGAGCTGCTCTTCACTGTAAGGAAGGTAATTTCTATACATTTTATAGCGAGAAGTGGTTCCGTGTACGTGACAATAAAAAACTTGCAAAACAATTTCCTTGGGTCTGTCAACGACATACGGTGAACGAATGGAATTATGTAAGCAAATATTAATTTATATTGTGTGGGGTTTTCACATTTAAACAGTTGAAAAAACAATAGGAAGTCATATTCGTTAATTTAAAGAATTTTGGATTTAAATAATTTAAAATAAATGTTAGCCGCTACCAATGCAGGACATGTGGTGGTCCTAAATGTTATCTGTTGGATTGTGTTTCCTTTGGATACGAGTATCCCAAGCTACCAAAATAGGATTCCTATTTGCATTTTTTTATTGCCGATGGGCGCACAAAGTAATGTGGAAACTCAAGTAAGCAAAAGGATTTCCAAGCACGTGTGTATCTAATTACATGTGTTTATATGGAGTTGCGTGCGATAGTGTTATAGTGCGAAAATATTCCACTCGGTTCTCTATTGTGGGGCGTCTATTGCGTGCCCTAAATACCTAAATTTAGAATTATTATTTAATGATTCGCATTTCTTGTTTAGGAACGTTGTAACATCCATAACATATAGGATATAGGGTGATGTTACTCAAGGATACAGTGGAGCAACTGCTCTAGATGGGCATAAAGTCTGTAAGAGGGGCCGTCGTTTATCCATTGTGGATTTCAACAGACATACCACTCTGAGCCGGTATTGGTCTTCTGTGCAGAACAATTGCTATTCGAAAAGAGTTTCGCGTCGCTCAGTGCAACATTCGTGTCTTGTTTCACAAATTCCTTGCTGTGTCCACCTATTGTGTTGCACCACATGAAATGTCCAATTTTCGCTCAGTCGGAAATAAGAAGTTCTCGAGTGAACATTGAATGTTAAATTTTCTTTTTTTTATAAAGTAAAGTGGGACGAGTGCTTGACGTGTACGAATTTCAGGGTTTGTTACAAGTACAGCTATTTTTTGTCTAGGAATTGTTTACCATGCTGTCGGCAATACAAATTCGAACCCTCTTCTTTTATGAATATAAAATGCGACATAGTGCGTCATTGGCAATGAATAGCATTAATGACGCATTTGAGGATGTAGCGGTAAACGAACATACTATACGACGTTGGTTTGGAAAGTTACGTTCGGGAGATTTCAGCTCCGAAAATGAACCACGTGGGAAGCCGGAAACGTTAGTTGACGACGATGTTTTAAGAGCAACGATGGATGAGCTACTATTACTATTAATATTTATTGGGTGTAGGTACTCGGAAGTTCATGACCTCACCGACCCGACTCCGCCATCGTTCCTTGTCCTGTGCACTTGTGGCGGTTCTACGAACCACACAATCTTTGGCAGTATTTTTTTGTTCCTTAGGTTGACACTTTGAAAGTTTGTTGTCCTTCGGTTGATCGTTTTGGTTGCAGCGTTCCGCCGAACAATGCTAACACAAAGAACAATACAATACGGAGCGAACAGCACAATGAAACACGGAAAATTGTTTTTTTTTTTTTTGGATCTTTAACTTTTATTGATCTCGTTTGCTTTTTTTTACACATAAACGTCTAGAGCATAATTTACATCTTGTTTTACGAAATCTAACTCCACAATGTTTTAAGAAACTATCTGATTGTTACAATTGCAGTTACCACACACGAAAGAAAACGCAAGTTACTCAGTTAATGTTTTAACACGGTTAAGGCACAGTAACGAAACACAAGTCACTCGGTTAATGTTTTAGCACAGGCACGACTCCACCTTCTCGATTTTCTCAATTAGCGATCCTCTCCGTTCGATTGAACTTTCCACTCATTCTGGTTCCCCATCGGCAAGGGAATTTTTCCCAGCGCATCTCTGCACATAATTTTCCATCCTGACTGCTAACAGAATTTCCCAAAGTATCTGTTAGCTTTATTAACCATAGTCTCTGTAAAAGGAGAAATCTTTACTCATGATCATTATCATCATCATCACCATTAGTTGCTGGTGGTCGCAATCTTGCCCCTTTGTCTGTTGATCGGATGCCGCCGCTTATTCTCCGATCAGTCTTTGGTTTGTTTGTACCACACATCTGGCATGCGGACAAAGGATCACATGCAATTCGGATGGGTACACGGAACTATGGGATGTAATGCTGGTTACCCATCTGGCTTAAGCTAATAATGTTCTTGTGTGTTTCAGATGGGTAATAAAAGAAACCGTGGGATTGGTACGCAACGATTCGTTTGTTTGCGCAAGTGTGCCTTAGCATCACCTATATCCATTACCATGCCCACAGACACGTTTCCCAAAAGTCCTTTCGTCCGCCTGAAACGAAAGGTAACATTCTAAATACCCAACATTGAATTCAATAGTAAAAACCAATCGAACTAAACGTTAAAAATTTCCCAATATTAAATTCAACTCATCCATTCAATTCAATTCAATGCAATTCCCCCATTTACTCAATCCATCCATTAAACGCATTTTTCTGAAAACAAACAGAATAACGCATATCTCCTCATGTAGCTAATAACAATTCGCACCCTAAATTCCTCGCAATATCCCAAACCGACAAGCGCACGTGCGCAAACAAAGGCCTAGCGATTCGCCCGCCGACAAACAATTCTTCCAATCATAAACATCGTAACGCCTATCCCACGCTAGATGTTTATGACTGGGAAATGCGATCTACAAACCAAATCCCACTGTTCCTTTGTTACCCATCTGAAGCACACAAAAACTCTTGTTGTCGTAAGCCAGACGGGTAACGCAAACAAAGCCCATGAAAGGATCGAGAAATGAGTGGCGGTACGCTCGATCCCTCGAACAAAAAAAAAGAACAAATAAGGAAATGGGAATGATGGTCATGATGGGAAATTTCTTTTACAGATAAGAGGATTGGAATGAAAAGTATTATGGAAAATTTCCTTTACAGATGAGGGGAATTAGGAATTTGACAAAGACTGTCTACTTCGAGCATTGAATTGATGGAGAACCCCACCGAGGAGGTATCCTCGATTCGAAAACAACAAGAGGTCTAGTTTAACGTGTGTCGATTAACGTGATGTGTGAGTTGCGTGTGCAATACAAAAATATATTCGTATCGACTCTGTAATATGGTGTGAGAATAAAACATTAAAACATTTTGTGTATCAAACTCTTAAGTCGTGACAGCAAGTCATTCAAAATAAAACAAAAATTTAAAGCCAAGCTTTTCACCGTGTTTCATTTGTTTAGGTATTCGCTCTGTGTTTTCTATGTTAGAGTTCTTTTCTGATTTGCGAGCAGTGTTCGGCGGAACACAAAGGCAACCAAAGACAATATCCGTCAAAGGGTCATTGTGAATTAATTAGGTATTGGAGATAGCGGGAGAACGTTTATGATATTCATCGGGTGAAAATGTTATCGAATTTGAACACGAATGACATCAGCGAATGATGATATCATTCTTATAAATCGTTTTTGTCCAACCCGAATGGATGGTATGGATATTGCGGACCCAAAATGCATTTCTTGTAGCACCCACTGATGTGGAGTCGCAGTTGGCACAAGTGGATTTCTTAATATATTTATGAAATTTAAGAGTTATTGTATACATTTACTGTAGGCGTTGAAGCTTGTTTTAAATTTAATTAAGAAATAAACCCACAATTTTTGAAGGGTTTTTGGTGTTTTGAGTGGAGTAATATTCGTCACGAAAGGGTTGTGACCTGGATTTCGGCACGGATCTAGTGGGGCGCCTACTACAAGGGATAACACCAGTAGTGGTTGCATTCGCTTATCTATCGCTGGGTCCAACTAGCATCGTTTTCTGAGGCGGTATTGGCCATTTCAACGGAACGGGAATTTCACGTCGATCTGTGTAACATTTGTGGCCTAAGATGCAATTTCTACTCTGTGTCTGTCCACGTCGGTAACCAGAAACCAGTAATCCCTCCACTTAGCGAGACCCAGGTAATAACTAATACAGATGTTTCTGATTTTATTATACCCGGTTATAACTTAGTGCCTTTGTTCTTCCCGCATTGTGGTCTAGCCACATACATACGAAGTGATATTGCTTATCAGCTTCTGCCACAATATGGGCTTTACTCCAATCCAGAATTTAATTTCTCATCGCTAAAACTTCACGTTCGTAAGCATATCACACATTACTGCTTTCTTTACAGAAACCCAAACTTGGGTAGAAACGCATCCTTTAACGAATTTGATGCTCTATCTGATTCTATCGGTAAGATCTTGACCCTATATCTCCACGCTGAAATCGTTATTGCGGGTGATTTTAATGTGCATAACTCTCAGTGGCTTCTCCACTTCAAACACACTACACCTGAGGGTCAGTATGTTCAGCTCTTTGCTGAGTCAAATAATTTAACTCAACTCGTTAATGAGCCAACACGGGTACCAGATATACATGGCCATTTCGCCAACACACTGGACCTGTTTCTCACCTCGCAGCCAAACATATACACAATTGAAGTTTCTTCGCCCTTTAACACTTCAGACCACTGTGCCGTATCAGCTAAATTTCCTCTAACCAACAGCAACGCTTACGAGAAAACTTCCAAAAGAACAGCATGGTTCTATGAGAAAGCCAACTGGGAAGGTCTGAACGACTTTTTGGGGAAGATAAATTGGTCGTTATTTTTCCTCAATAATGATGTTGACTCTATAGCGGACACATTGACAGACACGATTCTACTTGGCATGCGGACTTTTATTCCACACGGAGTAAAGAGTATCAAACCCAAGAGAAATATGTGGTTCGATTTCGGGTGCAGAGGAGCCATTAAGGCTAAAGAGTTGAGCTTCCGGTTGTATAAATCAAACAATACTGAGGAAAACCGGAAAAGATTTAATAGAGCTAGAAATGACTGCAATGCGCATATTCAACGCGCCAAGTTCTTGCGTGACCATATTGTAAGACAAAAAATACTACACTCTTCCGCAGGTAGTAGAAACTTCTAGGCATTTGTGAAGAACATCCAAAACTCGGTATCTTCATCCATTCCATCGCTTATAGTCGATGACAGACCAGTGCAATAGAGAAGGCGAAGCTACTTGCTGCACATTTTGTACCCAACTCAACGCTGTCTGACATCACATCAGTTCCGCCTGAACTTGAGAATAAGCAGCACACCATGAGCCAGATTCGCTTCCGAACGCGTACTGTTGCCCCGGTACTCAAGGAGCTACACCCACACAAACCCACTGGTCTTGATGCCATTCTCCCAATTCTCTTGAAGAGATGTTCCAATTCACTCTCTAAACAACTGCGGAAACTCTTCCGTTTGTTATATTCTACTGGTCGTTTCCCAAATAGATGGAAGTCAGCGAATATTCAGCCAATTCCCAAAAAGGGCGACAAATCATCCCTCTCTTCTTATCGATCAATAGCACTAACTTCTTTTCTCTCGATGGTAATGGAATCACTTATTAACCGTCAATTTTCGAAATATCTGGAATCAAATGACCTTCTCAATGACACGCCAATATGGCTTTCGTAGCAACAGGTCCACGCGAGATTTGTTGGCGTACCTTATAGAAAAGTGGAGCCATTCCATCCACTATTTCGGAGAAAGCATGGTTGTTGGACTGAAGGCCTTCGACAGAGTTTGGCATCTAGCCCTTTTGTCAAAATTGCATTCATATGGAGTGGACAATTCCCCGATCCAATGGATAAGAGACTATCTTTCTGGCCGTTCAATCCAACCGTCTCTTGATGGTGTCAAATCTGTCTCCCATCAAATTAATGCAGGTGTTCCCCAGAGTTCGGTACTATCACCCACTCTCTTCCAGATCTTTATAAATGATCTCTTGTCAATTACTCACAGCCCAATTCACTCGTTTGCTGATGATAGTGTGGCGAGTTTTTATTTGGTATCGTCAAGGATACAGGTTCAATAAAAACTCCACAGTTGCAAAACACAAGAACACTAACTGCACTGGTGAAGATGATAGCAGTAAACTCGGCTGGAAGTCCTTTGCTGTCGATACTCCACTAACGACACGTCAAATATTCATTCGAGCTGCGCACGGTCGTCCTACTGCTAGCAGCAGCCTTTTGTCCAGAAAGAAGTAAATAATAAAACACCTTGTGTTGTGGTGTTGAGCGCGGTTTTTTATTGACACTAATTCCTCCTCTGTTACAAAGTCACAAATGTTAGTTGCGGTTAAAAGCACATCTCAATATCTGAAGAAAAGTCTAAGCACTTGTTTAATTGAATTATCCTAATCGCGACACTCTTCATTTAATTTCAACACGTTCGATTCGCCGTGCTATCGCCAGAAACCGGAAATGGCAATCAAAGGATTTTTTTTTGTACTTATTATATCGCGCACTTTAACTGAGGATTAACGGACAGCCAGCGAACTCCACGGAGGACGAATTTTGACTCCCTAGATTGCGTGAGCACACTAAGGCTGTTGAAATCTGACTCGACGATGCAACTCACATCCATCAGATTCAATGGCCGCGAATTGTATCGATAGGGGAGGATTCTATATGTGTCCGTATAGGACAAGTACGATGGCGTGGAATGAGGACGATGATCGGCGGACACCTGATTAAACAAACGTACGATCATCGGGGGCCGGCGGCAATGTACCCATACATTGTTGATGATGTATGCCAGGGATCGAAATAGATTTTTGTTTCAATGTAAAAAAAACTCTATTTCACAGATCAAATGGTGGCACACATGATACACATTATGTGCCTATGATACAAAGGGTTCTTCATGGTACGAGGGTTGCCTCTTATGTTTCGGGATTTGGCAACCCTAGTGTTACAATCCGGCAATTGACAGCTCTGTCGTAAAGTTGGACATTTTTGAGGTTATACGCACTCAGAAGGTTTTGACATACGAGCGCTATTTGTGTTGTTTACAGTAACTTAAAAGATTCATCTCGGCCCAAAAATGGAATTAAATCGTCAACATTTTCGTGCGATTATTTTTTACAACTTTCGGCGTGGATTAACTCAGCAACAGTGCATGGATGAAGTTAATTCAATTTTTGGCGATGAATCTCCATCAAGGACCAGTGTTTATCGATGGTATGGTGAATTCAATCGTGGTCGTAGTTCACCGCAAGATTAATTTCGTGAAGGTCGTCCAAATCAGTTGTTATTCCGAAAACCATTGATGCTGTGCGCGAACTGATATTGGAAGATCGTCATGTGACCTATCGTGAGATTGAGACAACCTTAGGCGTTAGTGGGACCAGCATACATTCAATATTGCATAAACATTTGACTGTCAAAAAAATTTGTTCGCGTTGGATCCCACACAATTTGTCAATCGCCCAAAAAAAGGCTCGTGTCAATTGGTCGAAAGAAATGCTCAAACAATACGGTCGCGGTGCTTTGAAACACGTCTATGACATCGTGACAGGTGATGAATCGTGGATTTACGCGTATGAGCCCGAAAGTAAACAGCAGTCGACTGTCTGGGTGTTTCAAGATGAGCCAAATCCAACAAAAGTTGTTCGCGCACGAAGCACTTCCAAGCAAATGGTCGCCTGTTTTTTCGGAAAATCTGGACATGTCGCAGCCGTACCACTAGAACAACGCAGAACAGTCAATTCTGAGTGGTACACAACCATTTGTTTGCCAGTTGTCTTCCAAGAAATCAGGAAAACCAACCGCCGAAGACGGATCACTCTTCACCACGACAATGTGAGCTCTCACACATCGGCTGCGACAACTGCATTTTTGAGCACCCAAAACATCGATTTGATGGGTCATCCGCCGTATAGTCCTGACTTGGCACCGAATGACTTCTTTTTATTCCCGTGCGTAAAAAACAAACTGAGAGGTCAACGTTTTTCGACACCTGAAGAAGCGGTTGCTGCATTCAGAATGCATGTTGGAGATACCTCAATCAGAGTGGCAAAAGTGCTTCGACAATTGGTTCAAACGCATGCAAAAGTGTATAGATCTTCATGGGGAATATTTTGAAAAACAATAAAGTGATTTTCGATGATCAATATTTGTTTTTGTTCCCTAATCTCGAAATATAAAAGGCAACCCTCGTATTTGCCTAAGATTCCTTGGAAACACCGATGTAGGCAATATCCAATCTAGCCGTATGGCTCCGGTGCACAAGGAGGAAAATTATTTTGTTGACATAAGTCAGCAGAAACCTCGTCGACGGCGGCAAAGGGTCAGGCTGGATGGCTATATGTTTAGATTAATATGCGGGTAAGTAAAACGAACACAGTGAGATACTGTATGTTTAATTTAGGTTTTCAGGCGGTCGTCATAGGCATGGCATTGGTAAGGTTACCTAAACAATGATCATATCCATGCCCAAATTCATGATTGGTTGATAGCCGATAACGGGGAATTGTCGCAACTGTCGTGGACCTAAGGGTATATGCGCGATATACAATTGTGATCTATGGAAAGAATATCGGCTACAGCTATGTCAACAATACGCTGGCCAGCGTTTGTTTATCGTAATTGAAGACAGGCTGAGCCGATAGAAGATGAACTGCTTCATGGAATATGAACCAGGAAAGTTCAAAATGTATTGATGCCGTCGGGTAGGTTTTCCTTTCAAGTATGATACCGCAGGGGAGCTTACGCTGCCCCTAATTGCAGTTAAGTACTATGGCTTTGCATGGAAAGAGGAAGGTGGTTAATTTAAGAGGATGGGCGGTTTTTTGGGAATGTATTAAAGAACCGCCACAATAGCACGTTGAGTTTCTCATACTCATTCGAATATGGCCAAGGTCTTCGAACGTCAGTACCAATCAGCAGGTTATGCTTAATACATTGAATTCCGACCTCAACAAGATATATCAATGGGGAGAGTAAAATTCAACGCCTTAAAAACTCAGTGTTGTCTCTTGTAGTCGAAGAATGGCACTTCCATCGACGAAGCCAAGGAACTATCAATCCTCGGCACTCGAATTAATTCGACTCTTAAATTGAGTGACCACATTTTTGAAGTTGCGAAAAGGGCAGCCAAATCATTGGGTTAGTTGAGAGATGTACAAAATATTTCACTCCATTCAACCTGGCCATTATTTACAAGGCGTATATTCGTCCCAAAATGGAGTTCAACTCCCATATTTGGGCAGGCGCATCTAAAACTGCACTACACGTGCTCGATAGGATGCAAAAACGAGCAGTGAAACTTATTGGGGTCCCAGATGCGAGTCGATCAATTCCATCGTTAGCATATAGGCGCAAAGTATCATGCCTATCTCTCTTCTATAGGTACTATCACGGTCGTTGCTCAACTGAACTTGCAGTATGTGTTCCGCCTCCTCAGACATTTTCCGGCGATATCCGTCAATCTGAGAATACGCATCAATTCACGTTGAAAGTCAACTTCAGGCGCACAAACAGACATAGAGAGTCATTCTTTAGCTGAACCACACGAATGTGGAATACTCTACCTGATCATGTGTTTTCTCGTCGTTGTAATGTTCAGGCATTTAAGACCAATGTACATCGATACCTCCTTTCCTTATCCAAATCCTCTCCTTCCCCTCGCACTGTGCTCTGACATTTAAGGGTACTCCAAAATCGCGTTTTGTGCGCGCGTTTGTGTAAAAAAAAGAAAGAGGCGGAGTGAGCTAGTATCGGCTCCTGTGCACATGATGGTTTAACTGATGGTTGTGCTATTGTAGAGGTTGAGTAATAAATTTGTTGTTCATTCCTATGGAACTGATAATTTCAAAAAAAGATTGATGTTTTTTAATAATTATGTAATTTATCTGCAATCGATTACGAAATGCTGGTTGAGTTCCTTCAAAAGAGTATTAACTTGATCAAACACTAATTAACTTAATTAATTTTGACTCCATACTAGCCAAATACTATCAAATGTGCTATACGAATACCATACCAAATAAATTTACCTGGTTTCTCCAAATTTCGCATTGAAAATAGCCTTTATCGACTTTGCTCTCTCAGAAGCCGTTCAAATTCAATAAGATCCGATTACGGCGATTTATGTGTGAGGTAAAGTCCTGAGAGTACCCGTTGATATCGTTTAGTAAAATACTACAAAGCCGCAGATAACACCTTTTCCGATTTCGACCCCCCGGAAAGGATAAAACTGTCACAATATCAACTTTGCCACCACAATCCCCAGCAGAGCAGACCAACACACACGAAAACCAGTGTATCGTTTCATTCAAGTGTAAGCTCCCCTGGTTGGAATTTTACCGTATTTGAACATTTCTCGGTCGCGCACATCCGCGCTGGGAGTAATTGGAGGTACAATGTACTGGAAAAATCCGTTTGCTGCTTTTGGATTGGAAAGGCATTACACACGCTGAAAATAGAATCACCACGAAATTTCATGCAAATGTGTTCAATATTAATGGGCATCAAGTTAAGCCAGCCCCACAAGAGCTTGGTTCCTTTTCTGCGTCGTTGTATCCTGCCGTTTGCCTAGGAGTTAGTAACAGTAAAGGTACTATGAATCCGGTTACCGTCGACCTTGTGCAATATTTATTGAGTACCAGACGGTGGGTATTCCCCGATTAAACCAAACCAAGAGATTGTAATAAATATTGATCCTGCGATGAGGTGTTTATATTATCACATACACGGAACGATGGCGTTGGTTTGGTTCTTGATATTAAAAATGAGCCAAGAGAACGTTGCTATAATATACAAAGGAAGTAATCTGGTAGTCCTACATAACCCAGTGAATCACAGTAGCTCTATACGGTTCCGCACAAATACTTACGCTAACAAAAGAACATTGCTGTTACCATTGCTCTTGTATGATACCATAACGAGTATAATATAAGGCGGATTTGGCTTTCATTATCCCAGGGATATATAAAAATTCTGTTATGTTACTAAGCTGAGGGAAGATGCGGCCGGATAGTGAGATTTATTTCGTTCCCAAGGCAAATGGAGGTTTGGGTAGTTTAATAAGCAACAGTGCGAGACTATAGGGCAGAAAGAATAATATATACGTCGATGTATTTCTGAGATTAATTTTTGTCATTTGAGCAGATATGTAGATTTCGCATTTGGATCTGATTGCAGTGAGGTCTTCAAAATTCATTGAAATTAATCTTAGACAATCCCTTATGAAAATGTAAATATCTTAATTGATTAACAGGGCGTGCTGGTTCCCAACAAGTTAATAAAAAGAAAAATAGACAAAATAAAATAACCTAGGAAGACGGCGTCTCCAAAGAGAACAGACGTCAGATTTAATTCATGCACATTTTTTTCGGCTTTGAACTTTCGCTGAATAACCATCATGTAATTATAGAAAAAAGGAAATTAGTGAATCAATTATATAAAATAAATGTTATAAGTAAAATACTACCCTTTATTAAAATTAACACTGAATCTCCTTACACATCCTTAAAAACTTCCCTTAACATATATTACATTTTCACTTAATACATACCATTCATAAACATTCACAATATTGCCAGTTACAGCACATTTAATAACCTGCACTTTTTTATTCATTCAAAACATAGTAACTTTGATTTTCGTTCAAATTTTATTCAATTTAATAGTCACAGAGCCTTTGATAAATTTTGTGTTTTGTTCATGTTATAATTTCCAGGAAATTAGAACACAATGTTCTATAAGTAGAGAAAAAATTCATTTGTAAAATCAGTTTGAGTTTGGAGTTGAGTTCAGTTAGTTGGTTGCCAATCAAAGAGTTGAGGAAGTTGAGAAGTAGTTTGAGTTTTGTTATTTAAAAAAAAGGAGAAGCTGTAATAAAAATAAACAAAGTAACACACAATAAAAGAAAAGAAACATTTTTCAATTCAAAACCGGACAACTTTATATCAAGGATTGAAATAAAACAAAACGCGAATTGATGAAAGAATATTACATAAAGAAATAATAAAAGCTTAAGCTGCCAATACCGCTTATCAAAATTATCCAGAGCTTTCTTCGTTCGAGAAAATATGTTGTGAGTATAGGAACCGACATATCCTCTACTCACCAAATCCACTATGGTGTACCCCAAGGCTCGGTCCTTGGTCCCATATTATTCACATTGTTTGTCGCAGATTTACCATGTCTAGGTGAAAACATTCAGGTAGCTATGTTTGCCGATGATACGGCCATTTTCTCTTCGGGTGCCTTATTCACTAATGTCTACAACTCTTTGCAAGCAGCTCTTGACAAACTAGCAGTATATTACAGGAAATGGAAAATAAAAATAAATGGTAATAAAACACAAGCTGTCTGGTTTTCGAGATGTAGGAAACACTGCTACCTACCAAATGGCACTAAACTCAGTATGTGTGCAGTTGATATTGATTGGTCCGAAGACTGTAGATATCTAGGTATTATTCTAGATAAAAAACTCATCTTTCAAAAACACATCACTACCACAATTGACAAAATAAACAAAGTCGTAAGAGTTATGTATCCATTAGTGTGTAGAAAATCAAAGCTTAGCATCGAAAATAAAATTATAATATTTAAAACCATTTTTCAAGCTATACTCCTGTACGGGGCCCCTGTATGGTGTAATTGTGCTCGCACCCACAAAATAAAATTGCAAAGGTGTCAAAATAAAATATTGAAAATGTTGCTGAATTTGCCATGGCATTATTCGACACATGAGCTACATGAAAACGCTAACGTTAAACCGGTAGAGTTCCTTATTGACAAAATCAATCGAAACTTCCTCGTCAATTGTTCTTTTTCTGACAATGTTCTCGTTTCCCGTCTTGCGTTATTCTAAATCACTACATATGTACTCTGTCTATGAAAATTATATCGAGGTCATTACTATATAAAATAACCGGAAGGTCGTGCAATATTAGTCTTAAGATTCAAATAAGGGTTTTTTCTTGTAGTTTTCCCTTAATTTATTATTTGTTATTCATTAAAATTGTGCTATTGTCGTTATATAGATTTAAGATTATAGATGTAAAGGAATTGCTATCCTAAATCTCTTAAGTACTAGTTGTAAAATATACCATAAATGTAATTATCTACTAAATAAAAATTGAATTGAATTGAAAATGTCCCCGCTCTTCCCTCGATAGAGGAAGCACGGCGCCGGACGTCAACACTGGTGGCAGCGGTTGGATGATCCAACCAAAGGATCCCATAAATAAAATAAACTAAAATAGAAAAAAAAAAATTTAAATTTCTAGAAAGCAGAAAAGACCAGGATGAGCAACTTTAGGACGTGAAGTCTGCCTGGCGGTAATAAAATAATAATAAAATAAAAGAAAAGAAAAAAGAAGAACTCAACGACACAACAAAGAAAAAAAGAAGGACAACAATAAGAAACTCAACAAGACTTCTATCAACATCTAGAGTAGTAGTAAGAAATTTTTTCAATATTTTGATTTTTCTCTCTTCGTTTTTGTTTTTTTGTAGGAATATATTTCTTGGAAGTTTTCCTTTTCAACAAAAATATTTTTTCGATAGAAATTTCTTTGAAAATTCTCTTTTCAGTTTTTTTTTCGACGACATTTCCGTTTCTTTTCTCTCTCGTCGAAAATTTTCTTTTTCAGCTTTGGATCCCAATTATCGTTCTTTTCTATATATATATATATATATATATATATATATATATATATATATATATATATATATATATATATATATATATATATATTGAATAACAAAAATAAAGGCCAATTTTTTCATAACCATATTCTTAAGTTAACCATGTTATTAAGAATTGATAACAAATTTTCGCCATACAGTATTTTAAACTTTCACTATTACGAGTCCATATTACACGAGACAGGCGGCTAGGCATGGGGAAGAACAAATCCGCTATCAACCGATATACAATAAACCCCCTGAAATGGCTCTCTCTGTCGGAATTTCTGATGTTTTCAGAATCGTCCCTACCTTTGACGGGAAACCCTGCGACTCAGGTAAATTTATTTCCGGGGGAGACGTTTTATTTAGATCCATAAAGAAGGCAGACCCGGATATATATGAGACATTTTTAGAGCTAATCAATAATATACTAGAGGGTCATGCTTACGATCTGATTAAGTATAACAAATTCGCTAAGTGGGAGGATTTAAAAGATAAACTTGAATCGGAATATAAAGAGGAGCAATCTCGGTCGACGGCACACAATGAGTTGATTTCTCTGAAACAACACTACAGAGAAACCGTCCGGGAATATGGCGATAGAGTTGCGAATGCTCTGCGGACTCTAAATTCTGCCACGTGTGAAATAACAGCAGACGCGGTGGTTAGGGAATTTTTGATGGAAGAAAACACAAAATTGGCCGTACAAACATTTGAAGATGGACTAAAGAACGAACAGCTAAAGATACTAGCTAAAGCCCAGGGGGGAAATAGTTTAAAACAGTCGATTGGCCATGTAGTAGCGTATGCTGCTCGAATGGATAACTCTCCCAGGCCATATAACTATAATGACAGATTTAATCGAATAGTCTGCCAAACCTGTGGTAAGTCAGGGCATACACAGGACACATGTTATCGAAACATGCAGTCCACTTTTCCGAATAGACAACCCATAAAAAGGGAATATAACATTTTATGCAATTTCTGTGGACGGAATAATTACACAGAGACCGAGTGTAGATACAAGATATCTAGGAATGGATCGTCTTCAACAAATTACCAACAAGGTACAACAACGCGTAACCCATTCCGAAATAATCCTACAACCTCTGAAAATCGTTTTGGTGAAAAATCTAGGACCACCAATAGACAAAACGATCGGCAAAATGTTCACTTTTCTCGGGTGCAAGAGTCGGAAAACGAGGCCTGACGCCAACCAAAATTGATGGAAGACAGACCAAATTTTTCTATTTACAGCATTAGATCTTTGGAAATAGATAACGACCATTTTAATGAAGCTCCTAGCCAAATTTACCCGGAGCCCACATACTCCTATAAACCTAGACATATAAACAAAGTTAACCCTGCCCCTAATATACAGACTCCGATTCATACTCCAATTCTGGAAAATAATTCAGCAACACAGACTGAAAATTCGAAATTTTCAGCAGTATTAAAGACTGAAATCCCTAATATCTCAAAGACTGAAGACCCAAAAGTTGCAATAAAAATCGAAACCCAAGTCAGTTCAGCAGCTAATACTGATGAACAAATCTTTTCTGCAGCAAAGACTGAAGGATTGAATGTTTCTACAGCAGATATAACTGAAGAAATAGTTCAAACAGCAAATAGGACTGGGAATCAAGATGTTCTAACAGCTAATAAGTCTGAAGAACTATACGAATCAGTAAATGAGACTGAGAAACTAAACGATCCATCAGCAGTGAGTAAGACTGAAAAGGTAGACGTTCCGACAGCGGTTAAAGCTATGGACAATGATAACACTAAGCCGAAAACAATAAATATTTTAAACAACGAAAACAAACACAAACCCTTACTCAAACACGAAATAATAAAAAATGAAAATAATAATTTAACTAAAATAGGTACGGAAAAGGAAAACCATATAAGCACATTACAATTTTTTTTTTACAACAATAAACATTTATTCAAACACAAAATACAACAAAATAAAAAGTTATACAGTCATTTAGGACATTTGAAATCAGTTCTTAAGAAGATTTTTGGTATTATGCATTTCTATACAATCATCATAATAATAGGCCCAGAAAGGTGTTGGAAAGTTTGCCATAAATTTAAGGAAAAGATAAAAACATAACAAATGGCCTTTGTTTTTTTATTCAATATATATGAACTAATCAAACAATTGTAGGAAATGACGAAAACGAAAAAAAAAAAAAAAAGTCAAAGAGGGGGAATAACGAAAGAAAATTTTAGAGGTAATATATATTGGAAATTTTGGAATTAATATATATTTGAACGGAAAAGGAAAGAAAGGAAATTTTAGAGGTAATATATATATTGGAAATTTTGGAATTAATATATATATTCGAACGGAAATGAGAATTTTGAAACAATAATATTAATATTATGTAATTAATAATAATAAGTAATATAACTTTTGGATAAGAAAACAAAAGGTTCCAAGGAGAAATATTTAAATTTAGTTAGTTAATATGTAATGTAAATAGACTATTTTGACTATTTTTCTAGTATTAAGAACTTATTGATTATTGTAACCTTTGATAAAGATTAATTTTGAAAACCATTGTAATGTAATTGAACGAAAATCCAAGTCTTTCTTGATCTAATATATAGTTACTAGAAAATTATTCTCTTCAAGGATAATTTTCTTTCTCGAAGAAGGGTGGGATGTTGTATTCCAGAATACTACCCTTTATTAAAATTAACACTGAATCTCCTTACACATCCTTAAAATCTTCCCTTAACATATATTACATTCTCACTTAATACATACCATTCATAAACATTCACAATATTGCCAGTTACAGCACATTTAATAACCTGCACTTTTTTATTCATTCAAAACATAGTAACTTTGATTTTCGTTCAAATTTTATTCAATTTAATAGTCACAGAGCCTTTGATAAATTTTGTGTTTTGTTCATGTTATAATTTCCAGGAAATTAGAACACAATGTTCTATAAGTAGAGAAAAAATTCATTTGTAAAATCAGTTTGAGTTTGGAGTTGAGTTCAGTTAGTTGGTTGCCAATCAAAGAGTTGAGGAAGTTGAGAAGTAGTTTGAGTTTTGTTATTTAAAAAAAAAGGAGAAGCTGTAATAAAAATAAACAAAGTAACACACAATAAAAGAAAAGAAACATTTTTCAATTCAAAACCGGACAACTTTATATCAAGAATTGAAATAAAACAAAACGCGAATTGATGAAAGAATATTACACAAAGAAATAATAAAAGGTCCCCGCTCTTCCCTCGATAGAGGAAGCACGGCACCGGACGTCAACACCTTGACAACTTAAGCACCTCTTGGCCATTCTTGGCTACCGCCTTACTACTAAGTCACTCTGATGTTAGTACAGGGCGCATACCCCAAGCATTGTCAAAAACATCGATTTTTAAGTTTTGAATTTATTTTGAAGCTCCAAGATGTTTGGTGGGTGTGACTGCATGTTGATTACGCTGCAGAGCTGCCAGATCGCATGCAGGTGGTTGCAAGTCGGGCACGATTGAGCCGATGTTATTGTATTTACAAAATGTACTTAAATCTTTTGATCTTTTTGGTATCATGTATCTTTTAATTCCAACGAGTGTGGTACGAAAACTTGGTGGAACATCGTCACTAGCTAGTCGAAATTTATTCATTGACAAACTCTTAAGCGCAGATTTCTTAAAATATGTCGATAGCTACTGAACCCATCTATATATTTATTTTTTGGTCGGTGGGAACCCCGAATTTCATTACCTCACTAACTCGGCTACATCATCGTTCTCTCTTCTTTGCTCTTTTCCACTCAGGATCGCCAACTGATCCTATTTTTTTCGAAATCACCCCGACATTTTCGTCCCATCTCTGTCGCAGCATTCTCACAGGTGATACTTAAGAATTCTATGAAAGGTTCTGTCGTTGCTCACCCAATTAACTTGAAGTCTTTTGTGGTTATTATATACATAATTATCAAGTCTTTTCCACCGGGTTTTCTTTGTGTAGATTTTGTGTTATTGACCAAATACGAACGAATTTCCGCCTGGAAATCGCTACGTTGAATTCAAACACCAACCATTTCGTTAAATATTGATAATATTGTGGAATGGAAATGGCGGAGGTGAATTTGAGATAAACTTATAGTTAGCAGTCACGTAATGACAATGTAGTCAAGCTGAATTTTGTTTACTTTTTTTAAAATTTAATTCAGTCCTATAATTCAAAGTCAATCAGAGCAAGGCGCTCTTCATAGGGTGAGCATAGGAATAAAATACAGTCTATCATGAAAAGTTTAATAAAGCGAATATTTTATGCCACGTGTGGGGGCTCAACCGTGATCTATAGAACGAATAAAGACGGCAAAGAAAGACTAAAGACGGTAACGAAGGGAAAAAACCACGAATACAGACGACAACATAGCTTCCAACTACAAAAGGATAAATTAACCATGTTACGGACCAAAATTGAGTCCAGGCCCCCCCAGAATCCACTAATCCCCTTTGATTCCCCTCCTTACCTGTAAAAGGAAATAACGCGCCAAGTAGCTAATTTGCATAAACTACTTTATGCAAATTCTACTTGGCGGAGAAAAAAAAATAATAAAATAAAGATAATACATTGAAAATAAATTCGGATATATGATAATTCGACGTTAATTTTCGAACACAACGAGTCGGAATAAATAATCAAACCAATAAAATCCTCGTTGTGTATAAAATAGAAAGTGACATATTTGAATTGAAAAAATCTACTAGTACAACTAACATTGGTTTAAGTGTATCGTACTAAAACACTATTCGTCGAGGACATATCATACCGCTACGGACAAGCTGATCAGGGGAGCAACGACGCCCAACGCCCCCTGCAACGAGCCAGCGGACCTCAGCGCAACATAACAACACTGCGACCGCTCAATGGTCGCACGAAAACAAACTCCAAAGTAAGTCCCATTCAATATTACTTAAAAATATATTATTAAATAATATAAATTGTTAAACACACGTAACAACCATGCCTGAAGCGAGCGATTTCACAGTTAGGGAATTGCGACAAAAGGCCAAAATGTGTGGATTAGCCAGCGGTGGTACGAAAGCCGAGAGAATCGCCCGACCATGATCCAACGGGCAATTGGATGAGAATCACCAACGGGGAGGAGAACCAGGAGATCGCATCTGACCCAGCACTCTGCAATCGCGCAGGAAATACCGAACACAAGTATTGCAGCAAAGGATCTAAATCCAGCACAGTGCTAACAAACCGCGAAACAGTACTTCATATGCACGAACTGCAACTAATGCAGCGTGAACTCGAACTCGCTCAACGTTAAATTGCGATGCGAACATGGGCAATAAGAAGATTGCTGAATTAGTAAGTGAGTTTGACAGTACGCCTGATTATTTCCATGTGAGGGAAAGGCAGATCAAGTTTATGAAGGGAACGTATGAGCTAACGGATGGCAGGGCAAAAACGTTGGTCGGAATGAAACGCAGAAAGACAGTGTTCGAGTGGTTGCATTTATAAGCTGAACATCTGGAAATGTGGTGGCGGTTCTTTAAAGCTTTCCCAAAGAACCATCCATTTCTTTAAATCAACCGCTTTTCCCTCACTCCATAAACCACTATACTTACCTGCATTCGAGCAGCGTAAGCTGTCTTTCAAATAGTTTTCACCTAAAAGTTAAAACCTCATCAAGGCACGCATCACATTGAATTTTTTCCGTTTCATATTATATGAACCATATCATATCTCCATCGGCTCGACTCGTCAGCAATTATAATAGATAAACACTCGCTGGCCAGCGTAATTGTTGACACAGATGTAGCCGATGGTTTTGCTACGGTTCATAACCATTTATTGCCCCAATCTCGAGGTTCGCAACACTTGCGACCAATTTCCTTTATACATTATCTACCGATCATGGGATTTGGGCACCTAGATCATGCCTAACGATGCTCGGGCCTGTAGATCAAAGAAAATCCACCATAGCCTTGGCCATAGGCGAGCACACCATAGGTTTGCTTAACGCCACGGAAAAATCTATTGCCTGCAATGGCATAACCTGGGGCGATTATGTAAACATCCGATGTTCCCATATAGCATCGCCTAAATCACAAATAATGTGTATCGCATCGTTTGAACCTGGAAATATCGTTTCTGTTTATTTAGCACACAGAAACCTATTTCTTCCTTCGGCGATCTTCGCTATCGATATATCTCAACAATGCCTGCAATTCATTACACCAGCCCATGTTTATTCAGGTGCATTTTCGTCGTTGCCGATATGCAGGCTGAAGGGCATCGTACTTGTCCAATACGGACACATATAGAATCCCCCCACACCGATGTAATCTACCACCGTTGAATCTGACGGATATGGATTGCATCGGCGAGTCAGATTTTTACCGCTCAACCGCACACACGTGCCCAGGTGATTGCGTCGTCGGAGTCGTGTGACTATGTCAAGTGATCTATCCTCGAATGGATACAGGTTTTTCGAGATGTCAGTATTGCAATAGCGGTGTCTGGAGAAAATCTCGTTTGTTACCTGTTCTCGTGAAATTGGTGTTAAGGCGGTGTCTGGTATATCTTCGTGTGACTGTTTGTGTTTGTCTTCTTTTTCGCTGTACAACGATTTGATATTTAAAAAAATTAATAATTTTCAAAGCTGTGGATCATGTTAAGTTAACAAACGTTTTCTTATAATTTGGAATAAACAATTATACAGCAACGTGTTACACCATAAATTAATCAATAAAGAAAACTTTAATTAATACCTAAACTCCGGTGTTTCATTTTTTTTTCTCCTGTGGTGCTCGGTTTTGGTGTATCTCAGTGTGGAGAACGGTGTCCGTTGGAACAATTTTTCTCTCAACAAATTGTGGGTGTGTTGCTGAACCCACGCCCGTGAAGGCGTATGCGTGACACTAACCCCACAATGTCCTTTTACTAGAACATGAATGACTTGGGTCAGATGTATCGCCCGATGCAAACCAGAATTGACTTAGGCAAAAAGTTTGAAGCACGAATATGGAAGAAAGACGAGGCCTTCCCAGAACACGCATACGATAAGACTGTAGTGGGTAACCGTGTGCCGATAAATAATGAAGATATGATAGATTATTTTATCGGGGATATCCCTGAAAAATGCTTATGCAATCAAGCTCGCATGCAGTGTTTTCCTACGAACGTGATTACCAATCAGCAAGTTATGCTTAATACATTGAATTCCGACCTCAACAAGATATATCAATGGGGATTATCTAACGGAGTAGAGTATAATGCCATAAGAACTCGTGGCGGTTCTACGAACCACGCAAATTACCTAGAAAAATCCATTGCATATCCCCAATTTTCTAATATTGAATTCAATTCATTCATTCAATTCAAATCCAGTCACGCAATAGCATCCAATGCAATTCCCTAAAATCAAGCAGCATGATTCATATCTTCTCATGTACGCTATAAGCAATTAGCACCTCTAATTCCTTGCAAGATCCCAAAACCAAAAAGTGCACGTGTGCAAACAAAGGTATAGCGAGTCGACCCGCAGACACACAATTCTTGCAATCATAAACATCCTAACGCGTATTTTCTCATGCCAGATGTTTTATGACTTGGAAATTCAATCTAGAAACCGACACATAATTTCCACGGTTCCTTTGTTACCCATTTGAAGCGCACGAAAACCGTTGTTGTCTTAAGCCAGATGGGCAACGCAAACAAACCCCATGAAAGGATCGAGTATTAAGTGGCGGTACGCCGGATTCTTCGAAAGAAGTTACAGATAAGAAGATGGGAATGGAAATTGAGATGGGAAATTTCTTTTACAGATGAGGGGATGAGAATTAGAAATGGAGATAGAAATGAGATAGTACAGTTAGAGAAACCCCACAAGGAGGACGGTCCACGCGTGTGTAATAAAAAAAAAAAAGAAATTAAGTCACAAAGTCAGAATGAGAAATAGTGCCTGAGTCGTGAACGAAAGGCAGGCCACTGGTGTAACAGGAATCCGTGTAGTTTAAATGTTGAATGCTGTTTGGTTTAAAGGATTATCTATGTTTTTTTTTTAAATCCGTTTTATCGTTTCACCGAAACTAAATTTTATCGTGTACTCGCGTAACGTGGCGAAAAATAAATATTTAATTAAACCAAGAACACAAAATAAATAAACGCTTCAGAAAACAATTTAACAGTGGTTCATTTGTGTGCTGAAATTCTTTGGTGTTTTGTTGGTGTTAAGATTGGACAGTGTTCGGCGAACACTTCTTGCGACGTAAAGACACAAAAATTCGCGAAAAACTCAGTGCTGTCTTCTATATTCAATGGCGAACCCCAAAGTAAATACGTTGTCGATTAACGGCACTTGCATCGACGAAGTCTAGTTCCTTGACTTCCTGACTTCCTCGGCACTCGAATTAATTCGAACCTTAATTGGAGGGACCACATTTTTCCAGCTGCGAAAAGTGCGACCAAATGCATGGGGTTCCTTAAGAGATGTACAAAATACTTAACTTCATTCAACCTGGCTGTAGTGCTCCAAAAAGCCCTACCATCTTTTTCCGCCATTCCTAATCCAAAATCCCAGCAATATTACCCTAAAACCCAAAATCCTATCAAAACCCACAAAAACCCAAACATTATCCAAAATTCGCAATAAACGAATCAAACATTCGTTTATCGCGTAACATTTGCCCCCACGGCATAATTAAATCCAGAATCAAAATTAAAATTAAAATTCACAATAAACGAATCCAATATTCGTTTATTGTTCTATATTTGCTCCACAGCATCACCCAAATCCAAAATTCAGAGATTGTTATCTCTATCCTAAAAATTCCATTGAGTTGAACAAACAAAAACTCAAAAGCAGATACATTCACACATCTGCGTAATGGTTTCGTAAGAATTCAAGAAATTGATTTCTTATCTTGTGTAAACACAACATCTCGCTCGAAATATCCAAAAGATCGAGATTGTTGCACGAAAATGTGTATCTTTGAGATACAATTTTCGATTCCTTTTCCTTTATAAAGGAATGGTTTCGTGATCTCCGGGCCGCAGTTTAAATTCGTATCTTGTCCCTGGAGGAGATACCCCAGTGGGAGAAATAAAATCTGAAAACTAAAAAACCCGGTTTTTCATTTCACCTGGCCTGGAAGACCCAAAGAAGAGGACATTCGACCCATAACTAAGGACGTTGCTCTTCCCTTTGGACTCAAAGGAAGCACGGCAAACGAACCCTGTTGTGCGACAGGTTTTCGGGAACTTTTAGAAGAGATCTCTTAGTCCTTTTAAGGATTAAGACACACACTCCCCGAAACCAGAAGTACAACAAAAAATTTTGGTGGCAGCGGTGGGATCCCAACATCCCCTACCAATAAAATACGAACTAGGCAGTGGATTAGACAAACATCCCCTACCAGAGGGAGAATACACGAGTGGGATATCTATAGATCCCGCTACCAACAGCAAAATTAATTCCGATAAAAACAGCGTGCCCGGGGCTAAACACCGGCAATAGTTACAACATAGTAAATTTTAAATATTCTAAAGTGGTAAAAGCGTTCCTCTGGGGCATACACCGAGGAGAGGTAACAGTGTGAAAAATAACAACGAGCAGCCAAGGATAGACCGGGATTCCTGATGCAGCGGCAACACCAGGACCAAGCAGCTACTGACGACAAACAACAGGACACCCAACAAACCTGCAGCTAGAAATCACAGGTACGAAATTTTATTATAGTAAAGTGAAAAGTGAAAAAAAATTAAATCATACGATTCCGGTAATAGTGATTGGCTCCCCAAAATAAATTCCTTTTAATTTTGAAAATTTGTAAATTGAAAGGGGATGCCAAGAACAAGTTAAATTTTGTTATTTTTCTTTCTTTTTAAATACTTTTCCGTAATTTGAAATAAAAATTTTCTTTTCACATGGGGATCAAGAAAACCCCCTAAATTTTGATTTGTGGATTTAAATGAAATTTGATTTTATATTTTTTTATTCCTTCTCTTCTAATGAGAATATACATCACAAAAATACAAATATCCACACAAGTGCCATAATGGGATAAAAGTATAGTAAATACAAAATCAATCAAGTGAACTATAGACATTTTTTTTCTAGGCAAAATTTCAATATATCTTGTTACAAATAAATTTATTCGATCATTTTATCAAATTTTTACACATAGACAATATGCATATATTTTCCAAAACTATTTCAACTCATAGAAAACATTTTTAATAAACTTATAAAACCATTTTTAATTCTTATAAACATATACATATACACATTTATTTTTCAAAAATATCAACAATTTTATTCTTCAAAAGGGGACAAAATAAAAAACCCCCCACACAAAAATTAACTACAAATTTGGTTTTATTATTTATTTTTGATATATATATTTGAATTAATTATACACATAAACATATATACATACATTTTCTTTTGGGAAGATTTTTCTTACGTGACAAGCTAAAACAATAACGAACAAATCAAAATTCTTGGTCCTTGTCCTTAGCGTCTGTTTTGGAAAATTTTCTTTGGGTTGAATCTTTTCCTTTGACTCATCTGTGGCTCTTCGAAAATCCATTTTAGGTTTAGACACTTTTCCCATAGGGCGAAAGGGTGGATTCTCTCACCTTAAGTAGAACAAAGGCTTTCTAATAGAATCAAAACTAACTGAGTTTGAAGACACTTTTCTTGTCGTTGGTCTTGTCTTTTATCTTGGCCATCTTACCCAACAATAATGAAAATTACATCTCTTGGTTCTCTATCCCTTTTCACCATCATTTGGGAAGGTCTGTTTCATAAATACGTCGTTAGCGAAAAAAATAAACCGGGAACGCGTTCGCAGAGACCTGAGCCCGAGCTCATACAAAATCGCGAGGACGAAATATCGGAAACGTTACGTACGGAAATACACGAACAGAGTTCTAGAATGAACTTACCAATAGGATTAAGTGACATACTGGGACTCGTGCCGATATTTAATGGTCATCCTGACGAATTAGAGGGTTTCGTCTCTTGTGGAGACATTTTGTTCTCACACGCACAAGATGACAATCAGAAGTCCTTTATTCTAAGGGTGGTCAAAACCAGATTGCAGGGACCGGCGCGTGATTCTATCAGACATAAAATTATTTCTACTTGGGAAGATCTTGTTTCAGAATTAGAGGGAGAATTTAAAGCTCTCATCTCTAGGTCTGCTGCCCAAAATAACTTGGTGGCAACAAAACAGGATAGCAAGGAGGGTGTGAAAGAATTTTCAACTAGACTCACACACCACCTGCATGAATTGGACAGTGCCACATACGCTAGTTCACCTGAGCCTGCAGTCAGAACTTATCTTCTGGCTGAGAATCAGAGACTCGCGTTAAATACGTTTGAGGATGGGATACGAAACTCCAGCCTCAGAATCTTGGTGAAGTCTCACAACGCCCCAAATTTAAAAGCAGCCATCAGCTACGCTTTAGAACAATCTCGAAGATTAGGTAACGATAACTCAATGCTAACTTCCAATAACAATTTTAGGAGAAATAACCAACCAATTGTTTGTCAAACATGCAACAAGAGGGGACATACTTCTGCGACTTGCTATCGCAACACTAATTTTCCAAATTTCGTCCCCCAACGCATTAAGACTGAGGCTGAACGTCTCCAATGCACATACTGTCGAAAGTATAATCACACTCAGGCAGAGTGCAGAACCAGGTTAGCTCATATGCGAAACCAGGACCAACCTTCAACGAGTCGAAATCCTTTCAGAACTCAGCCAAACCAATCTCAAAATAGGACAATGACAAACTCGCCCCGCATTGAAAATCGAAATACCCGACAAAATCAAAATATTAACAGGGTATCCAATTCACAACAGGGAAACGAACTCACTCGGGCAGCGAGCAACGGCAATCCTTCTCGAGTACAGACAATCGCCGATATACATCATACCCCGATGTAAATTTTGAAATGCGCGTATTTTTCTGCCCTGAATTTAAGGAGCCAGTAATACGTGTAAAATTTAATCCATCGGATAAACAATACTCGACTTTCCTTATCGATACAGGCGCCGATATCAGCCTGATCAAATTAGATAATCCTTATATTGAACAATCTGTAGACAATTCAGACCCAGTGACTATATCCACCATTGCTGGGAAAACGGCCAGCACATGCGGAAAGGTATTGGGGGAGTTCGAATTCAGAACTAATAGGCACTCCATACCCTTTAAGCATAATCTATTTGTAGTGGGAAGCAACGTAGACTTCCAACACGATGGCATGCTGGGAAGCGATTTCCTTACGAAGCACCAGTGCCACATTAACTTTGAAAAGGGATTCCTTAAATTCGCTGTAAAGAAGAGAACTATGGTAGAACTCGAGCAGCCTTTAGGGAACAAAAATGAGGTCAAGGAAAATATTCAGAAGGCCACGCCTTACGAGGTATCTTCCACGGATAATACAGGCATTCTTGAAAAATTGGATAACACCGTTCGTGAGTCAACATCCGAATCCGTTTGTCTACGGGCCGGATCTGATGCTGTGACAAACACAACGAAACCAACCACCCTTGAATCTTCCTCTCCCCATTTAAGTAAAGTTTGTGGTAACAGAAAAGGTAAGGAAACTGCCGAAAAACTGAGTTCAGGAAAACATGAACCTGAAACTCTAATACCGTCAGTAAATTTAAAACGAAACACCACGGTCGACTACATAAAATTGCATTCGCGATCTCAACAAATAATGGAGATTCCCTTTAAAGAAAAATCCAGTCAAGAACTGATTATTAAAAAATCCGAGATCATGCCAGGGATATATCTGGGTAATAGTTTGACAACACCACAGGACAACAAAATAAAGGTATTATTAATGAACACATTAGACACCGATCAAGAAGTAAGCACCAACGACATAGAAGTCGAATGGGAAGATCTGGATGACTACAATGTGTTACAGGCGGATGAAACTAAGAACTTTCTAAAAAATAGGCTTGAACGGCTAGAATCACTCCTAGAGTTGCGTCATTGTAACCAGGAGGAAAGGATATCTATCCTAGACATCTGCCGCAGATTTAACAATCTCTTTTACTTAGAGGGCGACCATCTCACACACACTGACGCCATAGAGCATCAGATCATCACTGAAGAAGGAAAGCCCCCACTTTACATAAGACCATATCGCCTCCCAGATAGCTCGAAGCAAGAAATCCACAAACAAGTGAATGAAATGCTTCAGGATGGCGTGGTACAACCAAGTTTCAGTCCTTGGAATTCCCCTCTCTTACTAGTACCCAAGAAGGCAGGACCTGATGGGACAAAACGGTGGAGAGTGGTTGTCGACTTTAGATCCTTAAATAAAATAACAGTCGGAGATGCATATCCATTGCCCAATATTACTGATATTTTGGACCAGCTGGGAAAAGCTAAGTATTTTAGCACTTTAGATCTAGCAAATGGTTTTCACCAAATACGCATGGACAATAGAGACAAGGCAAAAACAGCGTTTAGCACACCCTTCGGACATTACGAATATAATCGAATGCCCTTCGGACTTAAAAACGCACCCGCCACATTCCAAAGGCTTATGAATAATGTACTCATGGGTCTCCAAGGAATAGAATGTTTCGTCTATGTAGATGATATCGTAATTTACGGATACGATCTGAACGATCACAATTCCCGACTCACCAGAGTTTTCGAGCGATTACAAAGGCACAATCTGAAAATACAACCAGAAAAGTGTCACTTCATAAGGAAAGAGCTCACCTACTTGGGGCATGTTATTTCAAAGGAAGGTATAAAACCAGATCCAGAAAAAACTAAAGCAGTGAAAACGTTTCCAACGCCCAAGAAACAAAAAGACGTAAAATCTTTTCTCGGTTTTGTAGGCTACTACAGAAAATTTATCCCAAATTTCGCCGAACTGGCAAAACCTTTAAGCAGATTGCTCAGGAAGAATGTTCCATTTTATTGGGATGCCTTTTGTGACGAGGCATTCACAACTCTAAAAAAAAAGGTTATTACCCCACCAATACTGGCTTATCCAGACTTTAACCGGGAGTTTATAATAACCACGGATGCTAGCAATGTTGCGTTAGGAGCAGTCCTATCTCAAGGTACAATAGGACAAGATAAACCTATTGCTTTCACTAGCCGAACCCTAAACGACGCCGAAACACGGTATACAACGTCTGAAAAGGAATTACTAGCAATCGTTTTTGCATTAGCACAGTTCCGACCATATGTCTACGGACGAAAGTTCACAATAGTAACTGACCATAGCTCTCTACAGTGGCTTATAGGACGAAAGGATCCTACATCCAGACTTATGCGATGGAGAATTCTACTCGAAGAGTATGAGTACACAATCGTCCATAGAAAAGGAAAGCAAAATGCAAATGCTGATGCTCTCAGCCGTATAACAATGACTACCCCAGTCGATCCCATCAAAAATAATATCCTCGTCACTACACGAAGTAAAGCCAAACTCGAAGAAGATGTGGCTGCACAATCATACAAAGATATTACCAATCTTGTATGGCAAGAACAAACAGGGTCCATCTATACCAAGAAGAAACTTGGACTACGTATTATAATCCTCCCATTGATAGACTCTGCTGAGGAAGAAAACCTGGCAGGAAGAATCCCAAACTTCACCAAGCCAGACGTAGGTAAAATTACGTTTCATGAGCAAGATGGGTTATGCGCCATCACATTGCCATTGCCTTTCAGAAACCTAAGCGACCAGGAAACCGCTAAGAGTTCCCTTATTGATCTGAAGAAGATTTGCGAAGACCGGAATTTCAATTCCATTGGAATTTTAGTGCCCTTCATAGAAAACGAATCAAAAGTAGCACTTAATAACTTGCTAAAAGAAACTTTTGCTCACCTCAACGTGACAATGTACGTTTTCTCCAATAAAAAGAAGCTTCTAACAGATCCTAACGAAATACAGAAGTTACTCGCGGAATACCACAACTCACCTTTCGGAGGACACCAAGGAGCCACCCGAACAATCAATAGATTGAAGCAAAAATATTACTGGCGCACAATGACCGCTGACGTCGCGGCGTATATTCGAAAATGTGCTTCCTGCCAGATAAACAAAAGTGGAAGGAATCCTAGAATTCCTATGAAGATAACCACAACAAGCTCAAAACCTTTCGAAAGAATTGCTTTAGATATAGTAGGACCATTACCAGTCAGCTATAATGGAAATAAATACCTACTAACGTTTCAAGACGATTTGACTAAATTTTCAGGAGCTTACGCACTGGCCAGCGCCGAAACCAAGGACGTGGCCAGAATTTTCGTTGAAAATATCGTCTGCCAGCACGGCATACCATCTTCTCTATTAACTGACCGAGGTGCAAATTTTCTCAGCGCACTTTTTAAGGACATTTGTTCCTTACTTAAAATGAGAAAACTAAACACAGCACCCTACCATCCACAAACGAATGGAGCACTAGAACGGAGCCATAGAACTCTGGTGGAATACCTCCGCCACTATGTAAACCAGGATCCTCTCACTTGGGACACCTGGATACCTTACGCAATGTTTGTGTACAATACTACACCCCACAGTAATACAGGCTACACGCCGCATGAATTACTATATGGTTTCCCAGCCGAAATACCCAGTTCTCTCAGACAAAACCCCGAAAGCACTTATAACTACGACCATTACGCAAACGAATTAAAAATGCGATTACAACATGGTTATCGTACAGCCAAGGGAATACTGATAGAGAAAAAACAAAAATCTAAGGCATACTACGACCAAAAAGTAGGCCGTAAGAAATTTAATGTTGGCGACAAGGTTCTATTAAAGAATCACTCAAGACCTAACAAACTAACCTCCCTGTGGAAAGGCCCCTATGAAATTGTAAAGATCCTATCCGAAGAAAATTCAATCCTCAAAATAGGAAAAGGAACTCGAATAGTCCACAACAATAATATAAAACTATTTGTGGACTAGGCAATCACGAATAAGAAACTCCAAAGAAAAATAAAAGTTGAAAAAAAATGTATATATGTATAGATAACCTTAAAAAAGAAAAAAGAGAAATAAATAAATGCATACACGTATAGTAAACAAAAAAAAAAAAAAAATTATAAACTAACACTGTACCAAAATACCACGATAATGTATTTAAAATTTGCGAAAAAAAAAATTTTCTATTCAAATAATTGTATACGAATAAAATAATTTTGTAAATAGTATACAACACTTTTAATACCAAAAAAAAAAAGAAAAAAAAAACAAACAAAACACAAAAAAAATAAATATATAGATAAAAACAACGCACTTAACTTAACGCACTTAATAAAATAAGTTTATATCATGTTTTAAATAACCACCACTAACTTAAATAAATAAACAACAACAACAAAATTTTGTAATAATAATAAATACTCTTAGGTTATAAGAAAAAACACATTATATATATATGAAAAAACGAAAATACAAAAACAAAACTTACAAAACAGTATTAAAATAAGAACTTCTAATATTTATATAAATTCAAAACAGTTTTCAACTAAGAAAATACTAAGAAAGTAAGAAAATTTTTATATAACAAAAAAAAAAGGAAAAGTTATAGAATAAAATTGTACGTCCAAATACATGGAAAAATTATATAAATAAATAAACGCCCGACTAATAAGGACAATGAAAAAAAAAGAACAAAAATAATATATGTAAATAATGAAAATTTATACGAGTATATAAACAATGAAAATTCTATGTAATATACAAATTGTAAGAATAAACCATAAAAACCTTACTTATCTATGTATCTTTTTACAAATAGTACTTTATAAAAAAAAAAAAAAAAAAAAAAAAAACGCAAAGTTAAATTTAATATAATGAATTCAAATACTTATGTAATTATAAAACATTCTACAATTAACCTTACACTCAGAAAAAAAAGAAAATATTTTATTATATAACCATTGTGGAAACTTGAATACACGACCATAAATACGAATACATAAATATTAAGAAAAAAAATAAAGAACAAAAATTACACATTTATAATAAATATTGTATACAAAAAGCTACTATGTTAGAAAATATCAGGCATATGTAACGGAATCACGATACCGTCATCCTTATTCCCAATCACACCATTTTCCAGAAAATTAATCTCATAAAGATCAATTTTCTTTTTTTCAAGGAGGGGAGGATGTAGTGCTCCAAAAAGCCCTACCATCTTTTTCCGCCATTCCTAATCCAAAATCCCAGCAATATTACCCTAAAACCCAAAATCCTATCAAAACCCACAAAAACCCAAACATTATCCAAAATTCGCAATAAACGAATCAAACATTCGTTTATCGCGTAACATTTGCCCCCACGGCATAATTAAATCCAGAATCAAAATTAAAATTAAAATTCACAATAAACGAATCCAATATTCGTTTATTGTTCTATATTTGCTCCACAGCATCACCCAAATCCAAAATTCAGAGATTGTTATCTCTATCCTAAAAATTCCATTGAGTTGAACAAACAAAAACTCAAAAGCAGATACATTCACACATCTGCGTAATGGTTTCGTAAGAATTCAAGAAATTGATTTCTTATCTTGTGTAAACACAACATCTCGCTCGAAATATCCAAAAGATCGAGATTGTTGCACGAAAATGTGTATCTTTGAGATACAATTTTCGATTCCTTTTCCTTTATAAAGGAATGGTTTCGTGATCTCCGGGCCGCAGTTTAAATTCGTATCTTGTCCCTGGAGGAGATACCCCAGTGGGAGAAATAAAATCTGAAAACTAAAAAACCCGGTTTTTCATTTCACCTGGCCTGGAAGACCCAAAGAAGAGGACATTCGACCCATAACTAAGGACGTTGCTCTTCCCTTTGGACTCAAAGGAAGCACGGCAAACGAACCCTGTTGTGCGACAGGTTTTCGGGAACTTTTAGAAGAGATCTCTTAGTCCTTTTAAGGATTAAGACACACACTCCCCGAAACCAGAAGTACAACATGGCCACTATTTACAAGGTGTATATTCGTCCCAAAATGGAGTTCAACTCCCATGTTTGGTCAGGCATCTCCAAAACTGCACCACACTTGTTCGATACAATGCAAAAACGAGCAGTGAAACTTATTGGGGACCCAGCTGGAAGCAGATCAATTCTGTCATTAAAACATAGCCGCAACGTATAATGCCTATATCTAGGTATTATCATGGTCGTTGCTCATATGAATTTTCTGAATGTGTTTCGCCTCCTCAAACATTTCTTCGCGATATCCGCCAATCTGAGAATGCCCATCAATTCACGTTGAAAGTCAACTTCAGGCTTACAAATAAATATAGAGAGTCATTCTTTAGCCGAACCACACGAATGTGGAATACTCTACCCGATCATGTGTTTCCTCGTCGTTGTAATTTCCGGGTATTTAAGACCAATGTACATCGATACCTCCTTTCCTTAACCACTCCCTCTCGTTCCGCTCGAACTGTGCTCTGACATTTAAGGGTAATTTAAGGCGCCAGACACCACATTCTTTGAACGAAGACACAATATTCGATATTTATAAAAAAAGAACTTAAAAAAAGAGCATAAGTGTGTTCGGTGTCACAAGCGATGGGAATGCGCCGTAGCATGAACATGTGTCAAGTATCTTCAGATTGTCTCTTAAAAGCTAAAAATTGTTCTACTTCGGCCCATCTCCTCTTTTACATAGTATTCCGGTGTTGTTAAAATATATGATTTAACAGAATATATATTCTATTCAGAAGAAAAATATAGCAAGATAAATACACGCAGGCCATTTGGTGGTGCAGATGTTAAGTAATGTATACGTGCATACACGAGCACGCCCCTGAGCCACTGGGGCGGTTGAATAGTAAAGTCATAATTAACTATGCTAACAAATAAGATAAATATAAGAGAAAGAAAAAAATAAAAAATTTATATAAAATGTAAAAGAAAAAAATTACTTTTGTTAAATTTGACCAAGTTATTGCTCGGGATATTTAGGCCTGGCGCTGTAATGTTATCTGTTTTATATTCAAATCGTTTTATTTATAAAATATGTATTTCAAAAAATAACTCTCTAAAAATTGCTTTGTTTATGTTATACTTTTAGGTTTTGTTTTATACCTCACGCGAGCGATGTGACCGTCAACAGGTCAGCAAAACCACAGCAAACACAGGACACTATCCGTGATTCGGTACAGCTGCTACAGTATTCTCTACAATATATGAACAGACCTGGAGATGTCGCAGTTATATGACTTAAAATCTGTTGCCTATTGCAGTTTTTATTTGAAATAAAGTAAGTTTGGTTTCTCTAGATTCAAAGCAAAATGTATCATTTCAGAAGCATACTTTTTCTTCCCAATAGTTTTTTTTAAGTCCTGGCAGAACATGACAGAATTTATGTTGAATATTAAAAATGTCTTTAATTCGAACGATAATTATTGGTCATTACAATATTCTTATTGATAATTATATCTAAGAAAATGGTGGAGGATAAACTCATTAAAACAGGGGTTTTACTGAACATTGGTTTAGAGGAGATCCGTCGCGAAATGGGTAAAGATCGAGTAGATCTCGTTTATTTGACTTTGCAGCTGTGTCATCTGTCTCCGCAGGTTGAGCAGGATTGTGAACACGTCTGCTTGTGATGTTGTTGCATTCTGTGTGAGAGTATTTGTGGCTAACAGTGTTGTAGGCTGTTTGGCTGTTCTCCTCTCCAACACAATTTGCGCATACGATCGCTGCGGCGTTACGGGCATTGTTGTTATACGAGGATTGCCTTTTATATTTCGGGATTAGAGAACAAAAACAAATATTGATCATCGAAAATCACTTTATTGTTTTTCAAAATATTCCCCATGAAGATCTATACACTTTTGCATGCGTTTGAACCAATTGTCGAAGCACTTTTGCCACTCTGATTGAGGTATCTCCAACACATGTATTCTGAATGCAGCAACCGCTTCTTCAGCTGTCGAAAAACGTTGACCTCTCAGTTTGTTTTTTACGTACGGGAATAAAAAGAAGTCATTCGGTGCCAAGTCAGGACTATACGGCGGATGACCCATCGAATCGATGTTTTGGGTGCTCAAAAATGCAGTTGTCGCAGCCGATGTGTGAGAGCTTGCATTGTCGTGGTGAAGAGTGATCCGTCTTCGGCGGTTGGTTTTCCTGATTTCTTGGAAGAAAACTGGCAAACAAATGGTTGTGTACCACTCAGAATTGACTGTTCTGCGTTGCTCTAGTGGTACGGTTGCGACATGTCCAGTTTTTCCGGAAAAACAGGCAACCATTTGCTTGGAAGTGCTTCGTGCGCGAACAACTTTTGTTGGATTTGGCTCATCTTGAAACACCCAGAGAGTCGACTGCTGTTTACTTTCGGGCTCATACGCGTAAATCCACGATTCATCACCTGTCACGATGTCATAGACGTGTTTCGAAGCACCGCGACCGTATTTTTTGAGCATTTCTTTCCACCAATTGACACGAGCCTTTTTTGGGCGATTGACAAATTGTGTGGGATCCAACGCGAACAAATTTTTTTGACAGTCAAATGTTTATGCAATATTGAATGTATGCTGGTCCCACTAATGCCTAAGGTTGTCTCAATCTCACGATAGGTCACATGACGATCTTCCAATATCAGTTCGCGCACAGCATCAATGGTTTTCGGAACAACAACTGATTTTGGACGACCTTCACGAAATTCATCTTGGAGTGAACTACGACCACGATTGAATTCACCATACCATCGATAAACACTGGTCCTTGATGGAGCTTCATCGCCAAAAATTGAATTAAGTTCATCCATGTACTGTTGCTGAGTTAATCCACGCCGAAAGTTGTAAAAAATAATCGCACGAAAATGTTGACGATTTAATTCCATTTTTGGGCCGAGATGAATCTTTTAAGTTACTGTAAACAACACAAATAGCGCTCGTATGTCAATACGTTCTGAGTGCGTATAACCTCAAAAATGTCCAACTTTACGACAGAGCTGTCAATTGCCGGATTGCAACACTAGGGTTGCCAAATCCCGAAACATAAGAGGAAACCCTCGTACCACTTGTGTCTGTTTTCTTTTGCCGACTCATATTTCTCGACATTAATTCTCGAAATTTAGGACATTCTCGATAATTAGCGGGGTGTTCCTCATTCCGACATACTGCATACTTTAGAAGGGTTTCGTCTTCTACCCTACCTTTTCCCAGACGGGATTCTTCTGCCTTGTGATCAAGTCCACATCTTACGCTGCATTTCATAGTTCGCCGCTGCGTGTCCAAACCTTTGGCAGCGGACACATTGTAGAATGTCTTTGCCTTTTTTGGGTTTGTCCCATGTGAGAATTTGATGATCTAGGACTGTTATTTCCCCTAGACTAACAATTCTGCTGCTCGGTGATAATTGGGCTAAAAAGAAGGGTAGCTTCGGATTTTTCCTTCATGACTTAGCTATGGTGAATAGTTTTACAGCGCTAAACTCGAGATCTTCATGCTTCAGCTTTCGAAGCATTTCAACTATAACCTCCGGTTCCATTTCAGGCTCGACGCCCTTTAATAGAACTGTTATGTTCTTCGTTTGTTTCGTCGTGAACGAGTAAAATTCCGCTGTGGCTCTTTTTAAGACCTCTTTAATTTTGTCGTGGTCTGCCACCGCATAGGTTTGAATGGCATGCCTCTTACCTGGCAGTCTTTTAATTAAGAAATTGTTACCTACAGCTAGCTGACAGAGACTAACCAATTCAATATTGTTTCCTTCTGTTTTTCACGATTGAAACCGAGGTGATATATTTTAATTAAGTATGATTTTGTTTTTCACACATTACAACGTATCATGCCTATCTCTTTTCTTTCGGACCCTTCAGACATTTTCCCACGATACCCGCCAATCTGTGAATGCGCATCAGTTCTCGTTGAAAGTTGACTTTAGGCGCACAAATAAACATAGAGAGTCATTCTTTAGCCGAACCACACGAATGTGGAGTGTTCTGCCTGATCATGTGTTTCCTGGTCGTTGTGATGTCCAGACATTCAAAACCAATATACATCGACACCTCCTTTCCTTATCCACCTCCTCTCCATCCGCTCGCACTGTGTTCCGACATTTAAGGGTACTTCAAATCCCCTTTTGTGCGCGTGTTAGTGTAAAAAAAAATCACTGAAGTGATTTGTTGTCTTTTTATTTTTATTTTATTTTTATCACTTAGTTTCAAGAGTTGTATTTTCACGTTTATTATTTGTTTTGTTCTTTGTTTTAACTGTCAGAACACATCGTGTTACTGCTTTTCCTTTTCGTGGCTTCGTTCTCTTTTATTTAAATATTTGTATATATATTGGTTTTGTTTTGATTGTTTTTATTACTGAAATTTATTTATAAATGGTCTTTATATTTTGAACACTCGCGAGTCACAAAAGCAACTTGTGACGGTTCCGCCTAACCCCACGGTTTGCTTTCCTTAAAAACCCCCATATCTTCTATCCAATCATATAATTTCGCTAATGCAATCCTATTAGCACCTTAAATGCTTTACGCATCTAGGATTATCTAAGGGATAATCTAACAAGTCGCTGTAAAAGAAAACTTACCTTCACGCTTCTCTCCGCATATAATTTCCTGTAAGATTTCTTTTCTACCTTTTCAGGGATCCCAAAACCTATTCGGTACCTGCAGTTCCCAGGCAAATTTCAATTTCCCACACCTGCACCGCAATCTCCACCCAGCATACCTGAAACATCTCCTTTACAAGGACATTTTATGCATACAACTTGTTAGATAAAATTCCTAAAAATAGCTCCTTAATGTGCATATGCACCATAAATACAAGACATTCGGCACCCATTGTTATCAATTGAAATGCAACGTCGGGCGGCTTGTTTTTACAGCTGCAACAAGCCGACCGGCGATTCACCATCAATAGACAAACAATCATCAATTTGGTACGTCGCCACAAACTAATTTCCCTGCATATACAAATGCAGGCAAGAGATTCGTTTCTGCCACCAATCCCATTAGCACCTTTTTTTCTTCTCAACGTCTATTATAGCGACGATACACAGCGTAAACATGACCCTCATTACCGGACGAACCATTTGGTCGCTTCTCCCTTTGTTCTTTTTTTTTCTTGTGTCAGGTTTCGTTTATCCCTTGCTAAATGCAACGATAAACACGGTGATGGGTACGATCACACACATACCACCATGATCTGCATTACGAGATATGGTTCTCTGTTCCACAAAGTGAGACTTTACGTCTCTCTTGTGGTAGGTAAAACATATCCTTAGTGGAGAGGATATCTAGTAGCCCTCACGGGGACGCGCACATCACAGAGTCGAATTCGAGCTAGCGTTGTCTAATTTTCTGAACGTATTTTAAAACTAGCGTTTTCTAAGTGCTTGGTATCCTGTTAAGTGAAGTTGTCGACTTGTGTTTCCTTTTTTTAATGTGTGAGCGTGCGGTCAAATCATAATGACATATGTGTTCAGATAGTAATAGTCGGCACCATGGTGAAATTACTATAACAATAGCGGACATATTAACAAAAGTTTTAACTAGTTGAAATCGGTGTTTCATTTAACTTTCGTTTCCTGGTGATTGTTGCAGCGGGTTGAGTTCGTTCGAACAGTGAAGAGTTGTGGGGACGGAGTAGAACCCTGTGCCGTACGCCGACACCACGACTTCCTTCCCTACAAACTCTCTAATTTAACTCAATCGCCTAATTGAAAACACGTCCGCACCCGGTCACTGTGTATCCAACTCCGACTTTCTGGTCGGTGCCTACGAAATACTGTCTTTTGGTTTGTCACAAATCATGAAGTGCTCCACAGTTTGAGGAAGCAACAAGCTTCAAAACATTTGTCCACCACTCAGTTAATTGCCCTTGTCCAGCAGTGTTGTATACGCCCTATCTTTGTTGTGGCGTTACACAATGAGACTTGTTAAATAGGAGAGTGCGAAAAAAACTAAGAAATATGGTAACTCCCAATGTGACGCCGATCACCGGAAACAAATCACTGTTCGCGGTATTGTCGAAGTCGGCATTCTCACAGACCTGAAAAGGAGATTTAATGATTTAGTCGCTACCTGCAACCCACGATGGTTAGTATCCAGAATGCAGAGTCCAGTGATTCCTACTTTGCGTTCGCGACCACGGTTGAGGAAAATATGGTGCCTAAGTGCGTACGAACCTAGCATCACTATTATGAAAGGGATCCTCAAGGATACGTCTCAATCTAATGATGCTGAATACTTCGCCGGATTCCAGGAAACATTTAACACCATGTGATAATAACTTATACCGGGCTATTTTCTAGAGAGCAGAGGCTACTACTACTGAGAAGATCAAAGGTAATGTCGTAATATGAATTGCCTGGCATTTTATTCGAAATGAACACACTTGGATTAAGTTTTCACAACAACAAAAAGTTCAGATTTTGACATTACTTCTGCCCCACCTTGTATTTGTAGCAGCATACAAGACGCACTTGCTCATTGTACTCTTAACCCAACCATGAACACACGTTTTCCAAAAGGTTTATGGTTTTATTTCCTCATTTTATTAAAATAAAAATTTGATAATCTCACTGAACTCTGTTGATTCGAGGAAACCATCAATTAAACTTCGACTTCCTGTATTTATTCATGATCCGGTATATAAAACGATTGCCACCCTCTAAGGAAATAGCTATTTAACGGTTTATAAAATTCTATTGCTTCACTACGTGAGTGGCATACACAAGTCCGTCATGTAGACGCCGTGGTGCTTCTTTATTTACCATTTGCTTTTTATGTTATAAACACGAGAAGCTAGAACAAAGTTTTGAAGATTTACGCTAAAAACTTTTGAAAGAGCTTACCTTCAATTTGTTCCCCTTGTTGATATATCAAAACTGTTTACGGAAGAGGGAATATTCCAGGTAGTCTTGGGAATAATTTTTTTTTTATTTTATTTTATGGCCGACTGAGACAGTTTTAATGATTTATGTAGTCTTTCATAGGACTCTTCTTTTCCCAGGTAGATGGCAACAATTGTAGCTGTCGTTGTCATTCTGAAGATACTTCGTAATTTATTTTTATTGTAATGAAGGAATTGCGTTTTGTTTGTGAAATGTTTTGTTTTTTTTTTGTATAGCTTGTCATTTGTCCATGTGCTTAAAACATATCAACATTTTGTCAAAATGAATGAATTTTGTTCAGTAAGAAATGGTGGGTATCACAAATCTCTATTTATAATACATAATGGGCCATAACTGCATTCTTCGTTCCAATACGTGATAAAAAAGGAACTGAGGAACTCGAAATGTTTAATTTATATTTTTAGAAACTATAAAGAAAGGACATTTTAAACATTTTCTTTTCTAAGAAAATCTGAAAAATATGTTGCTAAATTGGCATTGTTCAAGCCGGATTCGGAAATGTTCAAAACATATTGACAAAATTGATTTTGTTTTTTATTGCGTTGTGGAGTGCTGGTTGTGGACTGTTTACTTTGTTGGAAACGAATTCCCGAAGTACTATATTATGGGCCGAGTTAATATTCGTTGTATAATTCACTTAACCTTATTGGTAATCTATTTTCACTGAACATAATTGGTCCTACTCACTGGGCTTGCGTTGGCGTGGTACTTTATAGCGTTTGAAATAATAGTGAAGAAGATCGTGTGATTCGATCTGACGCTACGACAGTTTGAATCACGAAAAAAATTGAACCTAAGCGTTACCCATCAGCCTACTGACCATGTTTTGAATTTGATTTTTAAACTCGACTATACTCCACTGATGTGAATTATTATGTTATCGCTAGGTATACGGTTCTGATGTATTTTCTTATTCGATTTTCACTCGGTGTCCTTCACTATTTTTGCTTGTGAATTGTGTGTATCTGTTAGAGATGCCATAACTTCGCACGAACCGTTAATGCGATGCCGAAATCCGTATGTTGGTTGGGTGGCTGGAACACCGCTGCGACCGGATAAAATTAATCCGTATGATATGTTACCACCTTAACTCAAATTCCTTGCGATGGATACTTTTCTAAATAATCTTTTGACGTACGCGTATTTCGGATAATACAATATTATCATAATTCGGCAATCAGTTTTTTTGTCTTTTCTTCTAGCCTAAATGTATTTAATTGGAAGTACTCATGTTTCCTCGTTCCCTTTCTTGATGTGATGTCGCCTTCCACTTCTTGCAGATTACCTCCGTTCTCGTGCAGTTTCTACTGGTTACGAAAATATCTTCTCCATCATGAACTGTATTAATCGTCTTTTTTCTTCTTTCGTTCGTCATTATTATTCCAGTTCCTTGTACTTGAACTTTTTCCTATTTGGATTTTTTATGTTGGGCCCCTCGAAGGCTTGCCGCTAATCTCCTCCTTTGTTCCCCCATAAGCGATATTATTTTACCCTGGTCTTCTATAAGCAATCCAACCTTTCTTCTCTCTCTTACTTTTCGTGTAATTGCCGATCAAGGGCAGTACTCTTGTACTGTTCTCTTGAATTAGCCCCAGTATTTCTTGTGTCACAAAAAAACGTAATACGTGCTGGGTTCAATAGCACAAGCTAACACTTACCATGGAGAGTCATTTAATACGGCATTGCAATGAATACTCTCGACACCAGTAGGTGCATACTGTAACATTCTTTCCGGCTGAGAACGGAGTTCTCAATATTCCCTTCTGGAAGGGCATGTGTAGACCTGGGTCGGAGAGTGGGGGTTCTGTTCGAGTAGGCGTGTAGATAACACGGAGACAAGGATACTTCCGATGTAAACTGTCCTTTCGATAGAGGAGGTGGTTCTGGATCTGGTGGTTCTACAAGAGGTAGGGTGACTGGTGAAGCAGGCTGTCGTATTTTGTTTTTGGGGTTTATTACGCCTACGTGTTTAGATAAATCCCTGAATGATTTTGGATCGATGAGATCAAAGACGTCTGTGGTGGTTTCAATAACCCCACCGCTAGCCTTTTCCAGTTACAATACCTAACTTCCAAAAACGATATAAAACAAGTATTGTGGCAGTTCCGTAGCGTTTCCGCCAAACCCTACGGTCTACTTACCTGAAAAACCCCCATAACTACTACCCAACTCCCTTAAGTTTGATAATGCAACGCTATTAGTACCTGTAAATGCTTCACGCATTATATAGATCACCATCTGTAATCATAAAATCCCTATAAAGAAAACTTACCTTCATGCATCCCTTCGCATGCAATTTTCCGTAAAATTTCTTTGTTTGCTTATTTGGTATTCTGAACCAATTCGGTACCAGACAAATTCCTGTAAACAAAATAATTCGGATTGCATTCAATGTAACCGTCATGACAGGGACCATAAATATCGCGCCGTCTATTTTCCCAGCCGCGTCATATACCCTTTCATACACATTGCCTGGCAACCTTTTGTTTGTCTTACCAACAAACAACCGAAGCAGCTGCATATAATTAGCGCAATAGACGCCGAAACCAAATTCTCCAGCACTTCCTAATGCAAATATGAACCCGGTTTCTATTGCAGCCAGAGATGCCATAAACATCCAATTTGCTCTTAGCACCTTTTTCTCCTAACGTCGAAAATAGCCACGAGGCATCGTGTAAACAATGACCCGCATTACCAGCGGCGCATGTGTTCATTTTTCCCTATTGTCCTTGCCGCCTGCCTGTTTTCGAACACATGCAACAACATTGAATCTGTTTGACCGCGCACATATACCACCGCGCCACTAGTTGCACCCTTAATAGAAGAGTTTTTCTCTCTCTTCCTTTTTTTTCCGTAGCGAAATCATCTCTGCATGAGATGACGATCATTGAGTCTTATTTCATCTACCGACCACGCTGGTCGCGTGAGCTCCGTTCCTCCGTCGCGCGGCGGAGGAACATAGATATACACAGTCGAGTCGCAAAGTGTCTTGAGGCGTTCTTTTCAAAAGTCCTCATTCGTGTTAACTGAAATCGATTTGCAAAATTTCGTTTTGGGAAACAAACCAAAATCAAGTGCTCGTGGAAACGTAGTTTAAGTGTAGACAAAAACCTTTTTAATTACCACCAGTTTTAAATATTGTAAACTCCATTAATAAAAAACATTATCATTAATAAGAACAAAACAGTGCGTTTAACTTTTTCTCCTTGTGGACAGTATGTCGAAGAGTTTGTTGTGTTGAATTTCCTTTTCCGTGGTGAATAGTGTTCTATTGATTCCTCTTGTGTCGAACGTTTCTGGGTGACAATTTCCGGCGAACAATTCCCAGCTGTACACGAAGTAGTGGGTGGATGGTAGAATCAGCGTCCAAGCCGACGCACAGACCCTTCGCACCCCACTTTGGGGTAGGGGGGGCAGTACTGTAACGTTTTCGCCAAACCCTACGGTCTACTTACCTGAAAAACCCCCATAACTACTACCCAACTCCCTTAAGTTTGCTAATGCAACGGTATTAGTACCTGTAAATGCTTCACGCATTATATAGATCACCATCTGTAATCATAAAATCCCTATAAAGAAAACTTACCTTCATGGATCCCTTCGCATACAATTTTCCGTAAGAATCAATCACGATACGGATTCCGTGGAGGCAAGTCGTGCCTCCACGTTAAATAATTTGAGTCTGAGCCCAACAACCATCGGTGGACGTGCGTATTAAGGAAAATAAGCAAATCGAAATACAGTGTTTACTTTATCAGTGCCTGACTTTGTAAAATATTTTAACAACTATTCTAACTAGAGCTAAGCAAATTGAAATACAGTGTTTACTTTATTTAATCAGATTTAAATACAGTGCCTGCCTTTGTGAAATATTTTTAACAATTATACGAAATATACACAAGCATTGGAACGATGAGCTGTGTAAAAGGAATGAAAGTGTGTTTTAATTCGACTCATTTGAATTGACTACAATCGGGAAGTGCATTGCTCACCATTGGAATTTCTGGACGTCTGTCCTTTTGCTGCTTCTTCATCAGTTGATGCGCCGTTATTAATGATGTGTCGTTTCATTGCATTACGATAGACGCGATTATAGTGATATAGAAAATCCCATCGACAAGATGTTCAGTAAAATCAGTGTGTCTCGAAGCAGCGATCGTTTACAGAAGAAAATCCACGGCAGTGCATTCCACAATTCGATCTTCAGCTCCAACAATAACAAGCCGATACCGGAACTTTTACCCCACATTGGTGACGACCAACGGGGCAACAGCGTGCCAACGACGGCACACATACTTTCTACCCATAGGTCAATAGTGTAATCCGCAAGTATCCAAGTAAACACTGGGTATTGACTTGAGTCGTTGTATGATCGGCATCCGATTGTGTTTAAGTACATGAGATATCAGGATTAGAAATTTCTCTTGTGGGGCTTTTCAGGGCCCGAAGAGCCATGCATCGCTCGATCCCCACCTTTCCCAGCGATGCGACTTACCTTGAAGTCGAATCTTCAGCAAGATTATACAACCTTGCTACGGCATTACCCCACCAACCAATTCGCTGGAATTAATTCGGTTATCCTCAAGGATAACCGACATAAATATATATTAGGCGGCTTACCTTTTTTTGGGGGCTTTTCCAAACCTCTTCCCCATGGTCTTTCCTGGAAGCATAATTCACGGCAAGATTATCATCTTGCCATGACATCAATTCATCAACCGAGCTTCCGCGACCGATCAATGGATGGCACATATCCACCAACACGCGCTGACCTTTCCGTGTGTTATTTTCGTACCCATTCATTGACCTAGCATTATTTCGGGTTGCTTGCACATCTGCAAGCCAGATTTCCAACGGCATGTCTACGATCTATCTTTCCTAAAGTAAAGAAGATCAAATCAAACATTGGCCTTTCAGGCGCGCATATTTGCTTGGATCTTAGCATGACCGATTTTATGATCCGTTGCCGTTTCTTGGAACGATCACCAGCATCGGTCATGGCCACCAATTTTAGTTTACACAAAGTAAACATTCAAGCGGATACTTTCGCCTGACAGTGCCTTCAACGGGATTAACATATCCCTAAGATAACATGCATCGAATCGTACGACCGAAATTTGTTTATTCTAGATGTTCTAACAACGGCCATGCCCAACGTTCGATTCATTTTTCCAAGACAGATTTCTGCCTTCGGCAAGGGTTTTATTGACTCACGTCAATCAAAAGAATCTATCCCTTGCGTATGGCGGCAGTTTATCTTGCCCAACCATGTAGCAGCGGATTCGATCTGCTACATGAGTTTTTCTCTTTTCCTTTTTGTTTGGACCTTCGCCATTGGCGGCGAATCCTTTAGTTTTTTTTTTCGATGTCTGTAAAGAGACATCCAAAAGGGAGTCAGATTGTATCTCTCTAACCTACCAGACGTGTCGAGATTCGTGTATGTCAGAGTTGAGTCCTATCAACGAATCAAGAGTTTTTCGGTCCATTTTCTCCGCGACAATTGCAAGTGCTAATTTAAGAGCTGGGCCGCTCCACACAACGATCAGTATTCATCGTTTGAATTTACCATCAGATAAAAGTTAGACGGTACCAAAGTAAAGCGTTGTAGTTAAGGTGTAAACTTATCATCAATTGGAAGCCGAGCAGTACCGATGTGACGAACAGTGTTGAACGTTAAATTTGTCATCAAGCATCTATGTTTAAAATTAAAAACAGTATTCATGTTGTAATGTGATCGTAGGAAAGCTAACCAGTTAACGTAACGAACACCATCTATGTGTAAAATTGAAAACAGCATTTATGTTTTAATGTGATTGTATGAAAGCTAATAAGTTAATGTAACGAGTAGAATTTTTAACGTTTACAATTGTCGCCAAACGAAACAACACAATTAAAAATAATATCAATAAAGAAAACTCTTAAATAAAAAAAGGTGTATAATTTTGTTGGACAATCATTAGTTTTCTCGAAGTAAGTGAAGTGTATCGGAGGTGTTGCTGAACCCACGCCCATGAAGGCGTAAAGAGCGACATCTCTACACTCTGTTAACCCATTTCTGCGAAGCCCTGAGGCATGTACCAGCTTTGCGGGGGAATGTCCAGCACCTTATAAAATATTTGGCAGTTGTAAGCTAAGAATCTTGATGAATACCTTGTTTTATGTTTTAGTTGTGAAATTTAGAAAGTAGCTTTGATCGAACAGGAAAATCTCCAATACGCTTCGACGTATATTGTATGTTACTTATGTAAATAAACTTCACGGATCTTATCTATGGAGAACCGAAAGTCATTTTTCTCGCTCGCTGCAGATGGTGCGCTTAAATCGACGAAGGTAAATAAAGTTTGATTTACTTCGATGCGCCCTTTAACCTTTGTCATCAGTGTTATTAGATCGCACTCTTGTGAGATGACCTCATTTTTTAATGGTGCATCATGTCGTGGTTGAGCTTCAATTGAAAGGCGTAGGTCTTCTTCTAATGTAGAATTGTCGTCGTCAAGGAAATCTCGTACAACGGCTGTTTTTATTGTCGAATGGAGTTTCCGGGTCGCAAACATTCGATGTATCATGTTTCTTAGGGAACAATCGTGGTTCGAATTTGAGACGCACCCGCGCCATGTTCTCACGGTCATAAAGAGTCCATGATTTTTTAGCGGGATGTCTTGTTCATCACTAACAATACCGACACTCGAACTGCTATCTCATATCAACGTTGAAGGGTCATTTTGTTACTAGTGATGTGATGGACGGGATAATAGTTCGCTGTCATGATGCGATTCATCTGGGTATGGTATGGTTGACCTAGAGTCTGAGCTGGACACAAACGTGTGATAGCTTTCCGATTGTACCTTTGATGATTGCCGTTGATGAAAAAAAAACTACTTGGTCAGAGTACCAGCGACAGATGTAATCCTCCGGACAAGAATGCTCCAAACCACACTGATGGTTTGTGGCGATTCCGCCAAACCTCACTGTCTACTTACCGTGAAACCCCCATAACATTCAGGCAATTTTCTAACTTCGCTAATGTAACAGCGTTAGCACCTGAAAATGCTTCACGCACTAATTAGATCAAAGCTATAATCGTAAAGTCCCTGTAAAGAAAACTTGCCTTGTCATGCATCTCTTCGCATACAATTTTCCGTAAGATTTCTTTCTTTGCTTATCTGGAATTCGAAACCAATTCGGCACCTTCGGTACCAGACAAATTCCTGTAAACAAACTGATTCGGTTTGCATACAATGTAACCGTCATGACAGGGGCCATAAATATTGCGCCGTATATTTTCCAACTTCGCCATGTGTACGACAAATTTCTTTACGTACACATTGGTCGGCGACCTTTTTCTTCCAGCAATAAAATTCTCTAACTCGCACCATGTGCAAACAGAAGAACGTTGTTCCTACATAGGTTTCCTGTGATACCATAAACAATTCATATCGTTTGTGGTATCCGAAAGAGATTTCTTTCATTTAATGAGCGGCTGGTATTTATTTAGCTGACCCTCATTATCGAACGATGCATAAGCAAACCCATTAGCATCCGACGAGATTCGATTTGTTTACACACATCTCTTGGATGCCCATTATGCCTCTTCTTTGTGTTCCGCGTTCGTTCTAATGGTTTTGATCCTTGAAAAGAACCGACGTACACCCATGCATGTGTGCCATGGCGATCTCCTCTAATGAGATCCGGTTATCACTACAAGTAAATGCATCCAAAAATTCGTTTGACAGCGACTTAATATCGCGGAGTCTAAATCCAACCACCGATCGCGACGGTAGGTTTCTCTCCCGCACTCCGCAAACCGCGGAGATGCGTAATATACCTCGGGGTCGTGTCGAAGTGTTTGCAACCCCCATGTCGAATATTTTATTTGCAGCAATCGTCGAAGATTGTGTTATTATTGATTTCTTAAGTTAACTTTCACCCAGTGCTGACGTAAAATCTTAGTATCAATAAGAAAACGAAACGGAACAATAATCTATTAATTCAAACAAGTTATTCCTATAGTAGTGTTTTTCCTTGATTTCGAAATAAACTTAAGTAACAAATCAGTGTGTTTCATTTGTACTATTTTTTTTTTTTGGTGACGACCATGTGTGCTTATCCTTTTTGGCTTTACTCCTGGTTGCGGACAAACGTGGCGGCGTTTCGTGCTTTTGTTCGTGGATGATTGCGGTGGAACTTTCTTATAGTAATTTGTGAGGACGAAGTAGGACCCTGTGCCGTACGCCGGCACCACGACTTCGCCCCCCACAAGTTCATGTTGTCGTCCTGTGTAGAGTCAGTAACATGGGCGGAACTGAAACTTCCAGTGTTGATATTGGATATAGACGTAAGTTGCCTTCGCTCTGTAGCTATAGAGATCTGCCGGCTCTTTAGCTTGACCAATCGAGCGTGTGGTCTCATCGATACTGTGAGAGAAAATTTCCAGTTCTCAGGATTTCGACTTGTTTGTAGCTGCATAGTCTGCTGTTGGTTCTGAACGGCCTTGTCCTGGAAAACCTTAAGTGCTGGGACAGTAGATAGGGTTTCATTTGAAACACTGCCTGTGTTTTTCGGTGTGTTAGAAGTTGTGTATAGAATTGAGTCGTCGACAAGCGAAACATCTAGCACTGAACCTGTACTGATGGGAAATGTGGCATCGTCGCCATTGTGGACTCCATCTGATAATGATTTCGGGCGGTCATGAGTGCCAGAAATGGGAGGTAATTCATTCTTGGGCTGTCGTTCTTCAGACGTTTTGTTGTTGAGTGCATGACTGCTGGCGACTAGGGTAGTATCGGGTATCATATCCAAGGCGTCGAACAGATACATCCGGTCAATGACGTTTACTTTCTGGATTTCACCATTAGCTTCTGCGAAAGCTGTTCAGCCTCGTCATCAGTTTCGATAATGGCGTTGACGGCTCTAGTGTGGTAAAGAGTTCTTGGAGGTGGCGTTCCGAAGCTTTAGCTTCTTGGTCTGCCTGCTGCAAAGTCGTGTGGTCTCTACTCATCCGCCCTGGTAGGTCGCTGAGTAGTTTGCAACGATTCAGATAGTAAATCACTACTACGAGTACTTACTCTGCCTTTTCTGCTTGCTGGAGCGGTTGTTTAGGATCTTAAACGACAAGATTTGAAAAGTTATATTGTCCGATCTGACCTTATTGCCTTTGTAAATTTGTCCCACGAAATTATATATGTGTAGTGTTCTGTACGGTTAACAGTCTGTTGGTTAAAGTATCGAGTAGAGTTTGTTGCAATGTGGGTTGTGTTGGGTTGCACGTTTTAGTATGTGTATTTTTCTGTGTTCTTGCTTCGGCAGAACATATACTAAAATTGGAACGATACAGAGAAGATTAGCATGGCCCCTGCGCAAGGATGACACGCAAAATCGTGAAGCGTTCCACATTTTTACGGAATAAATTAACTGGAAAAATTCAGGCAATTTAATTAAGCTAAAAGTTAAATCATTTTATATTTTAAATATTATTTCTTTATTTCGTATCATTTGAAAACTATAAGCTTGTGCAATATACAGCAACTATGCGCATTCCTGTTGGCGCAAGACTAATGACCTTGCCCGGAAAAAACAAATCATTATGGAAAATTTAACAAGTCTCAGGACTTGCTAAATAAGGCCAAGACCGGTTCCCGGTTGTAGTGCCGATGATGATGATGTTGATGATTTTTCTGTGTGTGGTGATCTTCAGTCGAAAATGGGTTGCAGATTGTGTCGGGCTTAATATTCAATCGATTTATTTGTGTTGTGTAGGGTTGAGAAGATCCATATTCGGGCGAAATATCTATGATGTGTTGTGTTGTGTTGATATGAATATTAGCCGATAAATGTTTATCTCGCGTAGGGAGAATATCCGACTGAGAGAGTTATTTATTTATGTATTTCTTATGTTATATACGGTCGACTGAGATCATACTTTTTACATCTAGGATCGACGTACCCCATGTAATGCTCAGTTAATCAAACCATTTCGGCTTAAACTATAACTCAACCGATACAACTTACCGCGATTTTCGAAGAACGTGTTGAGAGGATCCAGCGTTGCTTCAGTTCTCGGGCATGGTAACGTTGAACTCCAAGGGTAAACTTAGGTGCGTGGATGTAACGTTGTTCCAAATGTAAAGATCAGCTCATCCAAAGTATTGCTTATCCAAGAGCTCCGGCTTGAAGGACCAATATAATTCGGCTTATCCAACATTGATGGCTCCGGCGTTAGTTTGACGTGTACCAATATTTTCTACTGTGTTGTAGCGTGCTGTTCGTGGACTCTACACTAAACGTTGTTATTTTACCCGTGTCCACCATCGATCCATCCTTTTTCTCTCTCGTACTTCTCGTGGTACTGTGGGGGTGAAGGGTACGGATGCGGACGTACGCCACGGGATTCACCTCACCCACCGACAGAAATCCGGGGAACGGCGAATAGTTGCGGGTAATAGCAAGCCAGGGAACAGTCACCACTGGTCCGGTTTAGATCGTTTGCAATTATTCCAAAAGTTTGATTGATTGGGTCATACATTGAAGTTATTCACTGGCGGCCATCCACTAGAAGATGGCACTTCGGGCACGTTGCGAGCACTTGAAAATCTGATGCGAAACCGTCATCTGCAAGGAGGAAACACCACAAATGAAACACTCGGACCTCGTTGAACTCAGTCCTTTATTTCTTCAATTTCTCATATGTTTATTTATGGATTAATTTCCCTTTTTATTTAGGATTACTTTAGTACTATATTTCATTTAACCACGGTTCCGAGAGCACTTCGTTTTGGTTTGGGTTTGATTCCCTAACCGACATTTTTGCAATTGAACTCGATTAACAACGAATGGGGACTTTCGAAAATAACGTCTCGAGACTCTTCACGACTTTCCGCATCTGGTGGTTGGGAAAATCGGTATGCTCCTAACAGTGACCCGGGTTGCGCCGCACTATATTACGCGAGGATTGCCAAACATAAGATGGCCGAAATGCACGCCACGTACTGACAACGCACTCCCGAAATGCACTACGTCAACACCGACTGAGTGGATGGAACGGAGACATTTGAAACTAAACAAAATGCTTGCAGGCGGCGGTGTGGCCCTGGTGGCGGTTGGATCTCGACTCCTCGGAGTGAGTGTAGTCGGCGAGGGATAATTAAAATAAACTCAAAGCGCAACGTTCCCGGGACGTGTGCATTGTTCGGTGGATACGATCTGACTGATTACACAACGACGGTTGTGTATTTATCCACGTCAATTGTGCATTGCATCCATAGTGAGTCGAGGTTCGAATTTCAGTGTGAATATTTACACTGGCAAAGAATTCGGCTCTTGGCAGTTAGGCGCGAGTTGCGGTTTGCTTTGTAGCGAACAAGAATACTCGGAAGTATTGGTCTGTGTTTGATGGGCATGTGGTCGCCCATAGTAACCGATCGGTTCATGCAGACGAACCGAAATAGTTTTAATTGATGACATGGCAAGATGGTAATCTTGCCGTGGATTTATGTTTCAGGTGCAAGATACTGACGGGTAGCTTATGCTGCTCGATAACAGGTAAGCAAAGTGGCTTTGTTGGGTGTGGAAAGGCGGGTTGATTTAAAGGGAATGGGTGGTTCTTTGTGAATGCTTTAAAGAACCCCCACAGTACTGCCGATCAAGAGCAGTACTCTTGTACTGCCAGTATTTCTTATGTCAAAACAAAACGTAATAGATGTTGGTTTCAATGGTTGTCAAACAGGATAACACTTAGTGTTTAGAAGGTGCAGAGTTATTATATAAAATATTGCAATGAATACTCTTGACACCGCTAGTTGCGATTTAAAGTCCACAGTTTTTTTTTGTACTGGAGCTAATTTGAATGTCTGTTTAAGCTATCTTTATAGGACTGCTAGTTCAAACTTATATCCCAAAAGTGCTTTAAACTACAAAGCAAATTTACAATAGGTCACCCAAAAAAACAAAACATAGAATCTTGCTAATATTGGAAATTCCAAATTATTCAGGGTAACCTTAAACCCAATTGGTAGGTAATCAACTCATTATTAGCAGCCCTTTTTTACCTAACAGTTCACCTTATTCCAAAGTTCGAATTGGCAGGGAATAACAAAAATATCAGTAACATCCACAGCTTAAAAATCCAATACTTCAATGAAATTTGTTTTGTAAGAAAGTTTTCTTTCCTGACCGTCGTCTCATGTGATTACGCCTTAGGGAAAAAATCACAAAAGAAATCCCTGTTCCCCTTAGTCGTCTTAATGTTTTGTATCTCATTTCAGTTTATTTTTTTTTATTCATCTAATCTGTCAAATCCTTTTCTACACATTTCAACCCCTCGAAAACGTGTCAGATGTCAACTCTTGTCAGCTTAACACTAAATCTATACCCGAAATTTTCCTTTGATCCACGTTCGGTCAAGGAGATGAAATGGCTGCGAGGAAGAGCAGAGAGATGTCCTTTAAAACTGACAACCCATTTGCAATGTCACAAGACTTGGTCATGGACATAGATAAATATTTCTTCATTCGATGAGGCTCCTTCCTGTTTACTTCGGTTGTCACAGGCTGCAGGAAAATGTCCTTGATGGCAAATAAGGAATAAAAACAGGAAAATGTTTAGTTTTTGCGCTCAGTTGAGTGTGCGGTTCCGTATGCTGTTGTTTCGTAATGAACAACTTTTATCAGCAGCGCACAAGTAACGAGCCTAAAATACCAAAGAAGCTTGGCGTATCCTTCGAAGAGTGCTGTTGACTTTTCCATGTACTGGTACTGAATGGAAGATTGATTTTTTCAACAACATAACTACGGTCTCATTTTATCTGTGGTTTTGAAAAAAAGAAAACTTTTTGCTCCATCTCATTCCTGTGTCCTTTGTGACCTGAAATCAAGATAATGTTTTTATGAGTTTGAGGTATTTGTTTTTGTTAGGTTTTGAAAACTCAAAGGAATTCTTTTACTTCGAAAGTTCAATGCATGTAGAGGTGGGGCCTTGTTTGTGAAGCATGGTTAAGATAAAAGGCTTTTAGTACGACGTATTTTGCGTGCTTTAATTTCATGGGCTCACTTTTGTGGAAAAGCTGATAAATATAATGATCCAAAGGATGTTTCTTTGACTCACATCCGTTGAAACCATGAATCCAAATTAGAAAGCGGGTTTTCCTTTGAATATAGTTACAGTTGTTTAATCGGCGTTTACCACTAAGTAAATTTTAATAAGGCAGTGCTTCTTGTTCATTCGAAGAATTGTTTTGACATAATACGAGTATTATTGCTTCTTTGATTTTATAGGATTTCTACACGTTTGCAGTTCGATCGACGCTCAGTTAATATGCTATTTATCGTTTTGCTTTTTGGTATTTGTATTTAATTAAGACTCTTTTAGTACAGTTGTATACACGGTTTTGATATATAGTGCAAACTTAAGGCGATTATGTCACGTGTTTACTAAAATTAATTACCGTTTATAGGAATGTTGAAGCGATACGTCTTTTGCCCGTCAATGTATTACAATTATACACGTAACACTCGATTTTTTTTTTTTTTACATTTCTGTATTTATTGACCATAAATGATTTGTTACAATAAGTAATACAGATAACTTATAATTATCTTAGCTTTAATCATTTACACATACTTGCTAGTACATTTTTCAAACATTATTATAAAGTTATATATTTCATGGGTGGACAAGATAGGAGTAGGTGGGGCTTCCTGGAAAAGGTCAGAAAACCAGGATATAATTATTTACTTAACCTATAACTAATTTGCTTAACTTAACTTAACTTAGCTTAGCCTAGCTTATCTAATTATTAAATCTATTATTATTACAATAAGTTAGAGTAGGGTGGGGCGGGAGGTATAGTGGTTGATGGGTGGAATTTGGGTTAGGGTGGGTACTATGAGTCGGGGATATGGGTTGGGGGAACACTCTCCGATTGGTCGTTGAAACGCAAGATATTAGAGAAGGGTTGTATATTACAATATTTAAACTGGTGAGGTGAGAGTTCAGTATTGTGGTATACAATCTCATTGGAGTTGTTGACCAACCTGCCAGAGGTGAAGAGGGTTCTGCTGTGGAGACAGTTCGGGTAGGCAGTTCGGTTGTCTGGCGGAGTCGATGTGAGCGCATTTATTATCGGATTGGGATTATTGGGAAGATTTTCGATAAATTTGATGGACAGCTCGAGGAAGCGTCGATCTATACGTTCAATATTGGCGGCATAGTAGAGCGAACTACTGTTGTAATATTTGTGGGAGTTAGGATGTCGGTTGAGGCCAGTGATAAGTCTGAAGCATTTCCTTTCGAAAGTGCGTAGCTTCTCCATTTGGGCGGGTGTGATAGGGTACCATATCGGGCATGCATATGTGAGAGTGGGTCTGATTATTTGTTTGTAGAATAGTGATTTGACTTTGGGAGAGAGACCATTCGGTTTGTACATGACTTTTCTGCAGAGGTTCAGTTGGGTTGTGGCTTTACGAATCGTATTTTTAATGTGGGCGGAGAATGACAGATTGTTGGTAAAGGTTATACCTAGATATTTTAAGGTTTTGGAGGGTTTAATTATATTGTTATTTATTTTAATTCTGATTTTATTATGGCAGCGAATAGTGTTGTTTGTACAACTCGCGTTTCTGCCTTTAAAAACTTTGAGCTGAGTTTTGGTTGGATTTAGTTGAATTCTCCACTTGGTAAAGTAGGCTGACAGGATTGGGAGATATCTGTTAATACAGTTTCTTGCCTCCTTGACAAGCTTGTTGCTTGAATAAATTAAGGTGTCGTCGGCATAGTTGAGCATTGTTGTATTGGGTAACAGTGGCTGCGGTGCGTCTGATGTATAAAGAAGGTATAGTAGTGGACCGAGGATGGATCCTTGAGGAACTCCTGCGGTTATGCTATAAGGTGTCGAGAGAGTTGAGTTTATTTTCACCATGAACTTTCTATCAGAGAGGTAAGAAGCGAGAAGTTTTGTGGAGTGGATGTTTAATCCATACATTGAATGAAGTTTTTATAACAGTCCTGCGATCCAGACACAGTCGAATGCTTTAGCTATGTCTAGGGAGACACATACCGTTGGGGATTGGTTTTGGAGGTGGGTCGTCACATCATGTGTCAGTTTTAAGAGAGCATGACAAGTGGAGTGTTGTGAGCGGAAGCCAAATTGAGAGTTCTGAATGAGGGAGTTATCCCTGGCAATGAGAGAAGATTTTTGTAGATTTTACATTCAAGAATCTTGCTAAGCGAGTTTAGCTGCGATATCGGACGGAAGTTATCCGGGTACTTGGAGGGCCCAGATTTGCTAATAGGGACGATCACCGCTGTTTTCCAACTTTTAGGGAAATGTGAAGCGTTTATTATGTGGTTGAGAAGAACGAGAATCGGGAGCAAGTTGCCTGGGTGGAGTCTTTTGAATAGGAGGTTAGGTATTCCATCTAGGCCAGTCGATTTTTTATTGTTACGTGAAGTTATGACTTCGAATAGTTCTTCAAGGCTTAGGAATGTGTCGATTCCTACGGGGTGTGATGCTTTATTGGTTTCGGTGAATTCAGTAATAAATGGTGTGAGGGATGGCTCCAGTGAGCGTGGAATGTAATCGTTCACGGTATCGTGGAAATTTGTTACTGGGAGGGTATCGTTTTGCTTATGGACTTTGCAGAAATGTTCAGCGAGACAGTTTGCTATATCAGTGTTCGACTGGACGATGTTATTATTAGTTGCGTGAATAAGATAATCTGTTCGAGGCTTGAGTTTGCGACCCGTTAGTCTGTTTATGTTTTTAAATAGATCGCGATTTGGTTTGATACTGTTTAAGGTGGATGTGTAGGTCTGATTAGTGAAAACTTTTAGTTGTCCATTTATCAGGGAGGTCAATAGCTGGATCTGTTGTTTAATAAAAGGTGAGTAGCTAGTGTGCAATTTTCGTCGGAGTTGTTTTTTTATACGTAATCATTTTGTGAGTAGGTTGGGTAGGGGTTTTCCTAAGTGATTATGAGGAACGATAGTGGGAGTATGGCTGAAGAGAGCATTTCCCAGTATTTGCTCTATGTGGGCCGCTGCTTGGTCAATTTGTGTAGGGGGCAGGTTAGAAGATTCCGGTAAAGAAAATTTTGAAAAGCTAGCAGCAATATCCTTATTGACTTTTTTCCAGTTTGTTTTGGTGAAATTTGGAATAGGATTCAGAGTGTAGAGTGGTTCAAGCGAGGGGATTTGAACCGAGGTGTGGACAGAGCCATGATCCGAAGGGAATGTGAATGACACTGTGGGAGGATTAGATGAATAGCTATCTGTAGACTTTAGGAAGAAATCTATTGTTGACTTGGTTGAGCTGCAAATTCGAGTAGGTTGCAACGGGCAGTCTGCGTAGACATATGGATGAAGTCGGAGGAGATCAAGGAGTTGGCAGCCGTATTTGTTGCATTTGATGTCATTAAATGCAGTATGTCGTGCGTTCCAGTCTCCTCCTATTATGAAAGGTGCTGGCAGAGACTGTTGGATTATTTGTGAGATGTCTGCACTAGGGAAGTTTGGTTCACGAGAAGGGTGAATGTATATGGAGGACAAGACCAGTACTTTATTGTTTCGGCAGAAAAGTTTAACAGCCGTGTATTCGACACTAGTTATATTAGCAAATCTAATCTCAGCAAATTGGAATTTTTTATGTATTAGGATTCCCGTACCTCCATGAGGGCCAGAGGTTCTTGGGTTGGACACAAATGTGTAATTAGGTATGTAGACTCGAGAAGTGGATTTCAGCCAAGTTTCTGAAAGCAGAAGAATATCTGGGGAGAACTTTTCAACAAACAGTCAGAGGTGTTGTCTACGGGTGTGGGAATAAATGGACTCTGAGTTGAGGGAGATAAGGGTTAAGTTATACGTTAAGGGAAAGGATGCGGGAAGTTATTAAATTTAAGATCTGACCTTTTTTTCCCAATTCGGAACTGTGTTTTAAGGTTGGTAGTAGTGTCTCCAGGCTCCTGATGTATCCCAAGATATCCAGGTTGAGAACGTTGGGGTTGGGTTGTTGAGATTTCGGGCAGCTACGGGAACTTTTCGTAATTTCTGCGTATGATGTTCCTGACCCCCTGAGATGGGATGGTTGTGGTGATAAGGGTTTCGTTGCAGCTGGTTTGGCCGTATTAGTTACCGTATGTAACGAACGTCTCTCCGTAGCTTTTCGGGGCATTGTGAAAAACTAGCTGGATGTGGGCCTCCGCAGTTACAGCAAGTTATGGTAATTTTTTTCGTGGATGTTGATCCATCGGCGTTTGTTTGCTGAATTATTGATGGTTCTGTGCCAAGCGGGTTCACTTTGCACTCTCCTGGTATATGCTGTTCGGCACATTTTCCGCATCGTGCACTTAGGTGGCACGCAACTGCTAGGTGTCCTGATCCTTGACACCTTTTGCAATGGAGAATGCTCTGTTTATGTCGCTCCTCGATCGTGATTTTGTGTGTGAACAAATATTTTATTTGTTTAAGTTGGGTGACATCACCGTTCGGTGGGATCTGTATGATTCGCAAGCTCCTAATATTATTCTCCCTCATGTGTGGGGTTTGAAAGTAGTCCAATCTGTGGATTTTCATTGACGGGCATATCCTCAAGATTTCGAGTGTAAGTTCCTCGGTAGTCCATGCTGGATCAATGTGCCTTATGATGAATGTTTTTGGTTTCATCAGGGCATGTTGGAATGTGAAGAACTCGTGTTTGTTCTCTGAGAGTTTTCTTATTGCCATGTCATGATCCGTTAGAGTCATCGTCTTGATAGAGATCGAAGATCCTTTTGAGTCCGTGGTAAAATTTCTGTGTCCAAGGGCATTCTCAAGCGTCTTGATGACTTCTTTGGTACTATTAGGATTTTTAATGTAAATTGGGGGTGGTCTCACCTTATTTGTAGATTTCTGTCCAACTGTTTGCCAGTGGTCTTTTGGTTTGTGGGTATCTTGGGGCGGTGGCGAGATATTCGATGATGATGGGTTATTGTTGAATGTTAATAAGATGGGTTGGGGAGGCACTTCCTTCATGGGGACGTCGACATTGGTTTTGGTTTGCGCTTGAAGAGAGCGAATTTTTTCTTGTAGTTGTTCCATTTGGGCTGTTAGTATCCTTATTGTTTCCATCGCGTCATCGTATTTTTTGTGGTATTCCGTCGTTAGTTGAGTAGCCATTGTAGCTACTTTCTTCGGTGCGTTCAGAGGACTGTGAGCAGTTTTTTTCTTTCGTTTTTTAGGTAGCTCGGCAGTACTGGGGCCGCTGACCAGCATCTGCGAACGCAAACTCCGGATGCGGTCGCTGATTTTATGTTTTGGTTTACCAATTTTACTTAAATTTTAAAATGTCGCGCAGAAATTTGTCAAAATTTTCCACTTAATATTATACACGATACACTATTGTTCGGCCACAGACCGTTCCTAATGACGGTCACACATTTATGTCTGCACGCGCACACGTGTTTTCTTTTAATTTTTCTTTTCTCTTTTGTTTTTCAAAAGCAGTAGTAGGACGCGTCTACACACTTCGACGATCGCAGAGAGAATGGTAACACTCGATACACAATTTATTATAATAAAATATTTCAACATAATATTCTAATCTTTGAATTCGGAATTTTGTATAATCACCTTCAACATTTGATAGATTCAATTGCACTGTAAATCTTTAAATAATGGAAATAAAACACGATCCCATATTACCAAATGAATTTACATATACAAATTTCCAAAAATGTTTATTTGAATTCTATAAAAGCTCATTAACTAATTAAATGTTTCGGTTATCTTAAAACTCGGATACCGAAGATGAATTGCAAGCAATCGGTCCGAGTTCATTACCAGACACATGTATCCTTATAAACCTATCATCATCATCATCGGCACTACAACCGGGATCCGGTCTTGGCCTTATTTAACAAGTATGAGGCTTGTTAAATTTTCCATAATAATTTGTCTTTCTGGGCAAGGTTATTATCCTTGCGCCAGCTTATATACCTATAATATTATATTAAAAATACTTAATTAATTACGTCTTTCTCAATCTGAACGTCTGGTCAACCCTTTTGTTTTTCTTATTATGACGATATCGGCCGGGGACTCGGAGTCACTTGTTTTTTTTTTTTTTTTTATTAATACCTAAACCGACCATCTTTGCCGACGGATGATTCTTTGATATCCGTGGTCGTTAACTAATAAACTTAGACTCTTTGTTTTTATTTATTTAAAATGAGACCACCTTCAGAATATGACCGATTCAGACATAGGTTGATAAAGGGCTCTGTTATCTTCAACCCTGGAGGTCAATGGTTAGTTTTGAAATTGTTTTTACTATTGAATTAACCACTACAGTCAGGGCACACTATCTGCAGAAGTACTCTTTGTTTTTTTTTTAAGATTTACGACGATTGCTTAGACTGAAGTTCCTGACTGATCATCGGCACTCGTTTATTACTAAGGATGTGGGTACAACGATACTAAGCACTGTGTGTTTACACAAGTGTCTATTCGTGGTCGACGATATCTACCAACGATATATTTATATATCTTATTGGTATCGTTTTGTCGTATTTGTTTATTTTTATCTAACAAAAAAGTTTCCAAAAGTATGTCTTTGCGTGAACGTAAACTCGGACGATCTAAATGACATTTTGGGAAATGAACTTGGTCGATGATTTTACTTAATAACGACGTTAACGTGATCCCTGAGAAAATTGTGACGATGGTGAATAACACATTTATTGTACAATAATTTAACAATTGTTTACATAGGACTAAATGCTAAATCATATTTTACAAACTTTTTTTATTCCTAAAATTATTTTACTGGCTCTACACGAGCACTCTAAATTACACGATGTAGGTTTGTGTAATGACTTTCGGCGTAAAATAATATTTTTATATATTTTCTGTAAGGTGAATATTTTAGGAAGAAGTTCTCTCTCTTCATCCTCCTTTTTTTAACATAAGATAAAAAAAATATTAACAAAAATATTAACAAAAATATTAACAAAAAGGAAAAGGAATCTAAACGAAAAATGGAAACGAAAAGGAAGATTAAATATATATTGTAGCGAGCTTAGGGTTCGCTGGATTAATTATTCACACAAAATAAACTGTGAAATCAATTTTCTATTAAATCTTTATTTTTCATGCTCTTGACAAACGTTCTTTCACTTTTCGCTCCTCCGTCAAAAGTGACACTTCTGTCACTGGAGACATCGTTTTTCCTCTCGCTTCTTTCTGCTCATAGTTTCCAGTTTTCCAGTACTTTCCAGAATATTCCAGAATATTGCCAGCTCGTCACAATATGAAAAGCGAAATGAGGAATAGGAAGGGAAAGCGTAGCGTCTGAAGATCTTACTATATTTCGGGATGTTAAGTCCTATCTTCATTGTCAATACACCACCAGTTGGGATGGGATCGGTCATTTATAGATTTATTTCGATGGCCTTTTGCCATGATAAAGCGCAAGTGAACTGCAGCATTTGATATTTGATTGTTATAAAGAATTTGTTTGTCCCTGGCACCACGAAAAGCGTGGTATATAATAGGGACTCCAGAGCTCTATTTCAACGAAATTAATCGATTGAAAAACAATAAAGCTCCCGGTGTCGACTGCATACCGGCAGAGCTTGTGAAGCATGGAGGGGAGCCAACCGCTCGAAAGATCCACCAACTCATCAAAACAATATGCGATAAGCAAGCCACTCCGGAAGAAGGGAAAACCTCAATAGTTGTTCCCATTTTAAAAAAAGGTGACAGATCTGACAGCGAAAACTACAGAGGAATATCATTGCTCCCAACCACATACAAACTACTAACAAATGTCATGCTGGCGAGAATCACACCGCACGCAGAAGAAATACTGGGAGACTACCAGTGCGGATTCATTAGGCATCGGTCAACAAGCGACCAAATGTTCACAATAAGGCAACTGCTGGAAAAGAAGTGGGAAAACGGAGCGGCAGTTCACCAACTGTTCGTTGACTTCAAAAAAGCCTACGACTCAGTCGCAAGGCAAAGACTCTACCATATTGTAGTTGAGTTGGGAATGCCGAAAAAATAAGCCGCCCTCATTCAAGTTTGCATGAACGAAAACAAAGGGTGAGTTGAAATAAAAAACCACCTCTCAAAACCATTCGAAATCCGGGACGGACTAAAATAGGGGGATGGTCTCTCACCGTGTCTTTTTAATCTTGTGCTCGAGTATGTCATCAGAAAGGGACGAGACGACAACATGGCCGGATCATCCCTGCACGGGATCGCACAAGTGCCCACATATGCGAATGACATCGCCGTTCTGTGCGATAATCTAGAAACTGTAACTAAAAAGAGTGAAATCATCACACAAGCGGCAGAAGAGGTGGGCCTAGAAATAATGAAGACAAAACAAAATACATGATTACGACCAGAGCAGGTGGACCTCAGGGAACACATATAAACGTCAGAGGCAAGATATTTGAAAAAGTTAAAGAATTTAAATATCTGGGAACGATGCTGACGGCCAGTCACGAAATGTCAAAGGAAATTAACAAAAGACTACACTCGGGCAACGTTAGTTGGCATGCAGTCAGTGAACTGCTGAAATCCAAACTGCAATCACGTAACATAAAGTTCCGTATCTATAGAACCATAACCATGCCGATTGTTCTATACGAATGCGAAACATGGGCTCTCACAAAACGGGAAGAAAACAAATTCCACGTATTCGAGAATAAAGTTTTAAGAGGTATCTTTGGCGGTAAATATGACGAAGAGGCAGGACAATGGAGGAAACAACCACAAACTGGAAGACCTATACCGCAAGCTTACAATAGTAAGAGTAATCAAGTCGCGAAGATTAAGATGGGCCGGACATGTAGCGCGAATGGGCAACAATGGGACCGTGCGTAGAATTTTTGACGGTAGACCAACGGGAAATAGACCGCCAGAACGGTCGCGACGGAGATGGGAGGACAATGTTAGGTGTGAGCTTGAGGATATCGGATCGGCTGGTCAGGCGTGGAAAGGGAGTGCACAGGACAGGGAACGATGGCGGAGTCGCGTCGGTGAGGTCATGAACTTCCGGGTTCCTACAGGGCAATAAATAATAATAATGTTTGTCTTGGATAAGACCTTTTCTCTCCAAGAGAGGTGGGATACATTTTGGAGTGTATTCTCTAGATACATGTCATTGAGTATGCTACCGAGATAAGATTATTTTCGCCACAAATTGCGACACAGATTAGCCACGAATCAGAACACAAAAGACTGGTCACTCTTATTTTAATTGTTTATTATTATTTTTCTTTTTCTTTTAATTCTATTTCTTCAATTTCACAACTTCACTATTTTTTAACAATTTTCAAAACTCACGGGGAACACAACCGCACGCGTCAAAATCTTAAACCACGAGCAGAAAATTACGTGTCGTTCTATGTAATATCATTTTTTGTTCCGCTTCCAGGAAGACTGGCTAATAAGGAGACTATGGTTAATAGGGAGACTAATAGAGCTAATAGAGAGAATATGGCTATGTGCAGTATGACTGTGGTTTTTAAATAGGGGTTTTAATTTATTTTAATTATTTAACTATTGTATATGGGAAGGGAAGGATATACATGTGCAGACACGAGATGTTAATTATTATAGGGGGTAATAATTAAACGAAATTAATTACATAACACTTTTAGCTGCGGAGAGGGCAGCTGCTATGTGCTTATCAAAGTATAGGTATTGATCCATCCAAATACCAAGGTATCTGACAACAGTTTTCATTTGCAGCGGAAGATTATTGCTTTCTACAATGGAAAAGTTTTTCCAATTATGCCTTGTATCTCTTGAAGCTGTAAAAAGAGGTGTTCTGAAAAGGATAGCTTCTGTTGTTTTCCAATCGTCATAAAAACGTTTGATTCTATTGAAGTCATCTGGAAGAAGTCTGTTAATGGCATTGATTTTTTATTCGTGATCTGTACACCACAATATCCTTGGCATATGCAATAGCATGATTAAGAGACCCAACTAGATCACTAGTATAAATATTGAAGAGAATGGGAGAATTCACGGCTCCCTGCTGTAAGCCATTTTTAATATGGAAGGTTTTATTGGCGATTTTGTTCCCACATTTTACCACAAATTGTTTATCCATTATCATAGTGTAAATGATGTATAACAGATATTCGGAAAACCTAGATTTGATAACTTATATAAAAGTCTTTCTAACTATACGGTATCGAAGGCCTTTTCAAAGTCAACCAAACATACGCCTGTGCATTGTCGTTTTGCCTTGTTCCACTGTATATCGGAAACAAGTTTTGTAGCTGCATGAACTGTGTCGTGCCCCGCTCTAAAGCCAAACTGGTTGTTCGGAATGATATCATTTTCATCACACCATTTTTTATCAACGCCTTATTTATGATTTTCTCGAAAATTTGCTAATGTTTGGAAGCAGACTAATCGAGCGAAGATTGGCGGGATTGCTCCGGTCCTTGCCTTTTTTGGGGATGGGGTGGACTACTGCTATTTTCCAACGTCTTGGAAAGTATGCATTATTTAGAGCGTTATTGAACAAGGTAGTGTAAATTTTCACCCCTTCCGGAGGCAGATGTTTAAGAACAGTATTCGGAATACCATCTGTTGCAGAGGATTTCTTGTTTTTAATAGATCTAACGATATCAATGAGTTCATTCTTGTTCACAAATATATTTGTGTGCAAATTTCTAAGGGGGGCATCCGCTCTATTGTTTTCATTGAAGATGGTGAAACTTTTGTTTCGAAATGCCAACTTTGCTGTTCATTGTGCAGCGAAATATGGCTTTGGATATCTCTGTTTTCGATATTGAGTTTTGAATGAATGGATTCATTCACTTTGTGTACCGCCTCGAAACAGGCACCAATGGAGTTCGCTTTCTCTTGCGGATCCTCGACTACTATTAGTTCTTCGTTGGAGTTGATGTGTTCCGGGGTGAGTCCTGCGTATTTGACAATTCTCGGGAGTCCTCGGGCCTCGAAGGCAGGGAATGTGATTATCATCTTTTCTTCTTAATACTTTATTTATTTGCGGAAACATATTCCTACCATTGGTTTTAATGGAGAGAATTTTGTGTTTCCATTCTTCATTAATTACTGATCTGTAGTTGTCACGGATCAGCTTTTGAACGTTTTTAGTCAATGACTTAATTGTCTTTATTTCTTGGCTATAAGGATCGCTGAACTGTCTGTAGAACAGTTTCAGCTGGGAGTGCAGAGCGCTTTTTTGTCTATACGGGGCATCAATTGTTGAGTTTCTGTATCTATTAAAATTCTCCTCCATGTGCGCCGCTTTTGGAATCGAACGGTGCATTGTTTTGATGACAATGTTGTCCATCGTTGAGAGATAATAGTCTATTTCCTCATTTCGAAGGTTTCTATTAGTCCGAGGATCTACGTCATTGCAGCGTAGTTCTCTTTTTATTATGCGATCAAAGCGCGAGCAGTGTGCTTTTCGGAAAAGGGACGAATGTATCTGGTCGTACTGTTCGTTTGGAACATGTAAAACGGCGCCGAGGTTGTAATGGTCACTATCATACCCGATTGTGCGAAGGCAATTTCGAGTATTTAGGTCCATGTCTAATAATTGTAGTCTCTCGTCTCATGTCTAATAATTGTAGTCTTCTTGGATAAGATGGTGTACTTGTAGCGGTCAATTCTAGTTTATATTTTGCTGCATTTGTTTGCCACCAGTTGAATAGTGCGTTACCGCTTGTGTTCGATGTGATATCACCCCAAGCACTGTGTTTGGAGTTGAAATCTCCCGCCAGAACAAAATAATTGTTTTCCGAGTCTAACTTGAGATTATGAAAAAGGGTATCCAGTTCGCTGATAAATTTCGTACACTCAGGAGCTTCAGGTGCATACACGGATACCACGTATAAATGCCTTTGACTTTTTTAAGATATATCTTTAATGCAATCTTTCAGCATCTGAAATTTTTGTACATCTGTGGGGGTACGTAGTCGGTGTGCCAGCACGGGCACTGGCTCTCTACTACCCCACGACGCGTTCACCGGATGAAACACTGAATATCGAAGTAAAACGATCAGCAGAGGAAAAAAATAAAACACACAGTGATTTGATTTGTTGTAAATTGTTTTATTTTATTGTTAATTATTGTTAAAATAGCCGATTTGTATAATAATTATTTTCTTCTTTGTAACACAGAATATTGTTCCAATGCCTTTTTTTTTTAATTTTGTGTGTTTGCGGTTAGAGTGTCATATTTCTCCGAAACAATTACCGAACATTGTTACTCTCTTACTTTCCAATCTATTACATTAACACCAGTGAAGGAAGGTTTCAACATTAAATTTCTAGGCTTACTTATTTAGTAGATGTCAACGTTAACGCAAAACGAAAGATCTATCAAACCATGAACTTGACTTCCGCGTGCGCACTCTCCTGATGTAGAAACTCGACTATTAAAAACTGACATGGGGGTGTGCGCACTGCCGTGCGCATGCTACGGGGGATGGAATGCGACCCACTGGTGGTTGGATTTCGACTGATTGAGGTACTCAGCGATTAATCTCGAGAGACTCTTGTGAGTCCTCTCTCAGCTAAGAGTGAGTTTTTTTTCCTTGAGAGAAACGTGAAGTTTCTCTCTGTGGTGGAGAGTTGGAGAGGATCTCTCCGGGTCGATAGTGTGTGCTAGTGTGCTAGTGATCCATTGTGCAACGAAGCTCATGGAAAAACGAAGTTGAGAAAAGAGGAAGGAACAAAAGACATCATATATGACATGGATGCAGCTACATAAATAGTCTGCATTGCAATTAGGAAAATGGTGCTAAAAGAAATTTCGTTACACAATGGTGATTGTGCACCATCTTGCTGGCGCGCAAGGGTCGAATTCTTTGTGTGCATGTTTATATGCTGAAGAATTCGATTCATGGCGGCTAGACGCTAGATGCGTAGATTGCTTTTGTCGGTTAGACAAAAGGCTGCCGAGACTGTAGATAAACCAGGAAAATATTCTGCGCACGTGTGTGGCAGCGTACTCTGGATCACAAGGGCGTCGATAAGTTTTTCAATTTATGATGTATGTATGGTGTAAAGAATTCTTTCCTAGAATTTTGAATGATGCAATAAATGCATGAATGATGAGAATTCTATACAGGGAATTTTAGGGGATGCATTCGGTGCATTAGACGTCCTTGATCGGGGAAACGTTTGCAGGTTTGCAAAGGCAGTTGGGGTTGGAATTGTGGTTCTTTGCGTAAGGATAGAGAACCCCCTCACATCTGTCCTGTAAACGACCTTGTGGTGAAGGGCTTTCTTAATTAAGACAGCAACAAATTTGAGCCATTTTGGACCCGTCGTTTTTATTTGACGGTCGTTTGAATGAGTCGATGTTAGTGTTTTTGTGGAAATGGACACAATTGAGTATTGAGCTGTGATTACATTTTTGTGTTTGAAACGGAATACGCCTACACAAATCAAAGATGAGTTGGACTCTGTGTATGGGTACTCTGCATATCATTTACCACAGTGAAATTTTGGGCAGTTGAATTTAAATATGGGCGTGATAGCTTGGGTGACGATGAACGTTCGGGACGTCCAAAAACTGCAACATCTGACGATAATATCGCTAAAGTTCATCTGTTGCCGCAGTTTAGCCATAATAAATCCGAGTTTTGGCACCGACTTTGATGGTCTATGAAAGTTGGATACACCATTATACGCTCGAAACAAAAATATAGTCAAAAGAGTGGACTGCAAAGGGAGAATCGGCTCCAAAAAAATCCAAAAACTGTTCCTTCGGCTGGGAAAGTGATGGCGATTGTTTTTTGGGATATTCATAGAGTTATCTTAATCGATTATCTTCAAAAAGGAAAAACCATTACAGAAGCATACCACGCATCATTACTTGACCAACTGAAGACAGAAATAGCAGAGAAACGGTCACATCTGCAGAAAAAGAAAATCCTGTTTTACTAAGACAACGCGCTGTCGCACACCTCAGCGGTTGCCATGGTGAAAATCCACCAATTACGGTTTGAACTGCTTGACCATCCGCCTTACTCACCAGATCTAGCCCCAAGCGGCTTTGTTCCCTAATCTAAAAATGCGCTCGAGGGCAGAGATTTTCGACAAATGAGGAGACAATCATCTTCGTGAACAGTGATTTTGTAGAGAAAAATAACGAGTTCTATTTGGACGAGTTAGAGAGATGGGAGTATTATGTTTTCTGCAATGGCACACACACTTTGCATGCCACACACATTTTACACCCCACTTTAAATAAAACACGTTTTTGTTTTTATTAACGCTTCTATTTTTTGTTTCCAATTTACTGTTTCTTTATCTTCATCTATGGGCACAGCTTTAACTTATTATTATTGTTCTGGACGCTGTTTCAAATTAACTTTATTTGTCGGCACAATTTCAACTTCTTACTATGGTTTGGACACGGTTTCAAATTAATTTCACGCACCACTTTAACTTATTCATTTTGTTCCGCACACTCTTTTTAAAATTAACTCCACGCAGAACTTCCAGACCACCTCGGTCAAAATTTTCTCAACAACTCCTAATGCCCATCTCGGCCAAATGTCAAAAACCAACTCCCTCCTTTTTTTTTCTTAATCTCCCCGAACGAAGACTCTTTCTTGCATCCTGCAGATCGAAGCATATGTCATTTTGTCTGCCTGACCCTGTTGTCAGGCGCTATTTCCTTTCTTTATCATTCCAAAGGACCAAAAGAGGAAACAAAAAAGAAAAATCAACAGAATATCGTGCAAATCCACATTTATGATCCTTTATGTTGATGGGCGCTAAAACGAACGCGTGGTTCGTTTTATGGCGCAAGTTATTTGTTTTAGGAGAACGAAAAAAGATGTTCCCTGTGGGAAATGGTGAGGAAACACAAAGGAAAAATCAACGGAGGATCGCGCTAATGCACATTTATGATCCTCTATGCTGGTGGGCGCTAAAACGAACGTGCGGTACGTTTTATGGCGCAAGTTATTTGTTTTCGGAGAATGGAAAAAGATGTTCCCTGTGGGAAAGGGTGAGGAAACACAAAGGAAAAATCAACAGAGGATCGTGCTAATGCATATTTATGATCCTTTATGTTGGTGGGTGCTAAAACGAACGCGTGGTTCGTTTTATGGCGCAAGTTATTTGTTTTAGGAGAATGGAAAAAGATGTTGGGAAATGGTTTGGGTAAATAAACCTTTAAAGGATCATAAAATTGCAGACGTGTATTTTATGAATCTCAACAACTTTACTTGAAAGTTGGCCATCTGGTTCACTGTTAAAGGTATTTCTTAACAATTATTATTTGTTGGTTTTTTATACAAAACTTACCCCCTTTGTAATCGCCCTTCAGGGTGTATTCCTGGCTGCTACCACTCCTGTGTGTGTGATTGGTCTTGTGATTGGGGAAAGAAAACTCTATTTTCCTTTTTCTCTGTCTTTATTTTATAATCTTTCATAAACTTATTCACATTTATTCCACTCTGGTTCAGTCATTTACTGTTAATCATATCTTCCAATTCAATTTGTTCAATTACTTTTAATCTTTCAATTCTATAGTCTTTTAATTCTATGTTTTAAACATATTCACATTTATTCCACTTCTAATTATTTATTCCAATTTAGTTCGTTCATTTACTTTTAATCTTTTAATTCTATAATCTTTTAAACATGTTCACTATTTATTTCACTTCAGTTCATTCATTTACTGTTAATGATATCTTCCAATTCAGTTTGTTCATTTACTTTTCTTTTAATTCTATATATATATAATTTTTCTTTATCTATTTTATATTTGGATGTGACCAAAACGCACCTACGACATAAGCACCTCTAGTCGCGGACAATTTCCAACGTTCTTTTTTCATATCATTACGACTAAACGAACCGCCCCGCGCCACGACTCAATTTAAAAAACCAAAATATAATTTTAATATTCTGGGAGCACACGACTACTCTCCATGAACGCACATTTAACAAGAACGAATCTCGTGTCTTTTCGGCACCTATCCTTTTTCGTTCCGCTTCCACGATAGTTATTTCTAGGAAGCGGAATTGGCTAATAGGGGGCGGCTATGGCTAATAAAAGGAAGATGACTATTGCAATGTGAGTGGGGTTTTAAATGGGTGTTTTACTTTTATTTAAATTATCTACTATTGTATTTGGGGATATTATATTGTAAAGGGAAATTAGTGATTTGGAGGGGAGGGAAGGATGAAGGATATGTATGTGAAGACACGAGATGTTAATTATTCAAAGGGGGAGTGATCATTAATTGGACTTAATTATATAACACCACAGATCTGGATACAGGGGATTTTGCGTATTGAACATATGGTTCGTGTTTTCACGTCTTGAATTTAAGTTAAATTAAATATGAGCAAATTGAACGTGCAGTTCAATTTGTTAGGTATTGAATTGACATCGCGATTTTTAATGTATGCGCGATTAATGGTGGAGCTTGGCTCTAAAGAGGTAGGTATTCTGGGATGGAGGGTTTTGTGCGTAACAGAAGCGTTACTGGGAGAAGTGTGAAGAGTTAGAAGCAGCCAATGTAGAAAAATAAAAATAAATTTTAAGATTGTATTTTTGTTAACTCGGAAACTTTTCAGTCCACCCTCGTATATCGCCTCTGATTTTTTTTTTTTTTTATTTGGTAGATAATTACATTTATGGTATATTTTACAACTAGTACTTAAGAGATTTAGGATAGCAATTCCTTTACAACTATAATCTTAAATCTATATAACGACAATAGCACAATTTTAATGAATAACAAATAATAAATTAAGGGAAAACTACAAGAAAAAACCCTTATTTGAATCTTAAGACTAATATTGCACGGGCTTTCGGTTATTTTATATAGTAATGACCTCGATATAATTTTCATAGACAGAGTACATATGTAGTGATTTAGGATAACGCAAGACGGGAAACGAGAACATTGTCAGAAAAAGAACAATTGACGAAGAAGTTTCGATTGATTTTGTCAATAAGTAACTCTACCGGTTTAACATTAGCGTTTTCATGTAGTTCATGTGTCGAATAATGCCATGGTAAATTCAGCAACATTTTCAATATTTTATTTTGACACCTTTGCAATTTTATTTTGTGGGTGCGAGCACAATTACACCATACAGGGCCCCCGTACAGGAGTATAGCTTGAAAAATGGTTTTAAATATTATAATTTTATTTTCGATGCTAAGCTTTGATTTTCTACACACTAATGGATACATAACTCTTACGACTTTGTTTATTTTGTCAATTGTGGTAGTGATGTGTTTTTGAAAGATAAGTTTTTTATCTAGAATAATACCTAGATATCTACAGTCTTCGGACCAATCAATATCAACTGCACACATACTGAGTTTAGTGCCATTTGGTAGGTAGCAGTGTTTCCTACATCCCGGAAACCAGACAGCTTGTGTTTTATTACCATTTATTTTTATTTTCCATTTCCTGTAATATACTGCTAGTTTGTCAAGAGCTGCTTGCAAAGAGTTGTAGACATTAGTGAATAAGGCACCCGAAGAGAAAATGGCCGTATCATCGGCAAACATAGCTACCTGAATGTTTTCACCTAGACATGGTAAATCTGCGACAAACAATGTGAATAATATGGCACCAAGGACCGAGCCTTGGGGTACACCATAGTGGATTTGGTGAGTAGAGGATATGTCGGTTCCTATACTCACAACATATTTTCTCGAACGAAGAAAGCTCTGGATAATTTTGATAAGCGGTATTGGCAGCTTAAGCTTCAGTAGCTTATAAATCAAGGCATCGTGCCATACCGTATCAAAGGCTTTTTCGATGTCCAGAAGAACCAGTCCCGTTGACTCCTTGTCGATGAATTTACCAGCTATGTGGTTTTTAATGCGCAAGACTTGGTGGATTGTGCTGTGACCACTACGGAAACCGAACTGAAAGTTTGGTAAGATGTTATTGTCTTCCACAAAACGATCAATCCTTTCCTTAATGATTTTTTCTAAGAGCTTACTTAGACAGCTAAGTAGACTAATAAGTCTGTAGCTTTCGGGGCTGCTCTTCGGTTTGCCGGGTTTCGGAATAAGTATTACTTTTGCTATTTTCCAACAGTCCGGAAAATAACAATTCTTAAGACAAGCGTTGAAAATGAACGTTAAATAGTTACTTGCAGCATGTGAAAGTGCTTTGATTAATTTGTTGTTAATATTATCGAGACCCGCAGCCTTTTTAGATTTCGATTTTTTTATCAATTCTTTAACTTTGCTGATATTAGTTGTGTGAGTACTTTCAGCTGGTGTTTGAGAAAGTACATGAATAGTGTTAGCAACTTCAGCTTCAGTATACGCGTCGCTTAGATGCATAGATATGGAGTGGTTCTTACTAAACGTGTTAGCAAGTAGGTTCGATTTCTCCACTGAAGAAATAAACAACTTGTCGTGAACTTTAAATGGAGGAATACTTGACCCTCTCTTTTTCATAATTTTTGATATTTTCCAGAACGGTGCTTTGTCAAGAGAGGAAAGGTGTTTATTCCAACACTTGTTCCTATATGTTGAGATTTCGTTTTTAATGATATTATTTAAGACTTCAACATTAACTAGAAAACAATCGATTCTATAACGCAGCGATTTTCTTCTTTCAGAGTTTCGTAGCCTAATCAGATGTAAGATATTTTCAGGAAGCGGTGCCTTATCAACTGGAGCAGTGGAACATTTAGGTATCGCAAGATCGGCCGCTCTATTGATAACAGAAACAAAATTGTTGCATAGGATATCAATGTGCTCGCTGCAGGTTATAGAATTTAGGCTGGTATCACCTAGAACCAAGTTCGTGTTTATATATGATTTATAACAATGTCAGTTGGCGGCGGAATAGTTGTGGTATAAACTGGTACGATTTACAACTACTGTATGATTCACTGTGAGGATGATCGGAAGGTGGTCTGAACTTAACGCATTTAGAGTTAATGGTACTGTGCAGTAATTTGGAATATTAGTGATATATAGATCAAGAGTTGAGGGGTTCTTGTTAGCACTCGCTGGGATATAGGTGGGGAGAAGTGGATAAAGTATGGAAAAACTTGGACTGGATTCAGCAACATCTAGTAAAATGTTACCCCAGCAGTTTGCCCTAAGACAATTCCACGACTGATGTCTGCAGTTTAGATCACCACCAATAATTACCTTGTTTCGAGTGTTGACTCTATACAATTTTTGCAGATCCCGCTTAAAGTAAGTAGATTTCTCAATGTTTCTATTTCCTCCAGGGAAATAGACCGAAAAAAGACTCACCTTGGAGTTGTCACTTAATGTTACATCTATACTAATTTCCTCAATTAACTTAAGGTGCAATGAAGGACGCAAGGAATGTTCTATACATTTTTTCACAACAATGGCGACACCTCCACCACTAGCATGTACCCTGTCTAGGCGACAGCATATGTAATTTTGATGTGAGAATGAAATGTCTTGTTTGAGCCAGGTTTCTGAAACAAGTGCAATGTCAATATTAAAATTTATCAAGAAACTAAAAAATGCATGCTTTTTGTTTTTGATGCTTCTCGCATTCCAAGTTATGATGTGAAGAGAGTTTCTTAACATGTTTTTTCCGAGTATATGTACTTAATAGCTAATGAAGTAATGACGTTAAATTGGTCAGCTTTAGTTTGACAAGCACTAAGCTTGGTTACAACTTCATTAAGAAGAGAGTTTATCTCGCTAAATGAGAACAGGTTATCATTAGTTAAAATTTCTGACGGATTTTTCTTCGTGTGTGTCGTATCACTGTTGGATGGTTGCTGGGTTTGATGGAGGCCAGAAGCCCAGGTGGATGAAGGAAGTGAAGGTTGACGCACAGATCGCCTCTGATTTAGTTTATCATTTTTCTAGTCGCTTTTTGCTTTTCCTTTTTCCTAAACGTTGCGTGGGCCCGACTCGGCTCTTTCACATCCACTCGACTGATGCGAAGCCACTGGTTCTTTTTTGTTGTTTTTGCCCACTGAGAGAATCAGATCATACGATGTAACCGTTACCTCGTATGATCCGTTTAACGGCGATGAATGATCGCCAATAATCTAACTGGGCCCTTGTATGCGCCCACTTATATTTATGTTCTGTTTTACTTTTGTAATGTTAAAATGTAATATATGTTTAATGTGCGTTTAAAATGTGAAATGTGTGTAAATGTTTTCTGTGTAATTTAATGTTTTGTGTACTACATGTTTAATTTGAAAATGTAAATTGTTTCTAATATCAAAATGTAATATATATTTTCCGTTTCAAGCTTATGTTTTAATATTTTTGTGTGTGTAATTTTAAAAATGTTTTTAATGGGGGACAAGGGTGGTGGAGAAAATTACTACGTAACACTTTTGAAGCACAAATAAACCGAATTGTGCGGAACAATGCCACGAATCTCTGAAGAACAGACCCCATGTTAAAATCCGTAAACAAACAAAGGCCTTCGATGTGATAGCGACTGGGATCCCGATGTCAGCGATGTGTTCCCGATCAGGTGAACCGCCTGTCTCCGTATGCTTTTAAGTAAACCTGACCGTATGCTTAGGAGTTAACATGGGGACAATATTCGAGTGCGGGTCGAATTTTTAAATTATACAGGAAAAGAAGTTGAGTCGGAGTAAAATATTGCAACTTCGTTGCTTTGAAGTTGACGAGGTTGGCCTTTGCCCACTGTAGAACTTTATCCAGAGCCCTATTACGAATGTCTATCTGGCTACATCTCAGTTAATGTGACGTTTTTCATTTTTTTTAAAAATGTTACTTCTCCCTGGAAAGGCTCAAGTTTCAAAAGATGGTCAAGTATTTTTGTTCTCCCAACTATTTCATGGAGCCTATGGCTTAATGGGTTTGGTATTTCACCGGCCGGCTGGGCTTTGCGACCCAACCCACCATTCAGTAATTGTGCCGAACTGCACAATAGCAAGAGTCGTCAGTTAAATTTACGTTTGCACAATCAAACGCAAGACGCAATCTCCTTATCAACTCAACCATCGAGGTAGGTGGCATTAGTCCGTCGATCATTTGAAATTAGGGAAATAAGTGTACTTTTATCCGCTAAACAGAATATATTGTTACGCGTTGATTCTATTATAACAAATCCTTAATATAACGGAAAAACAAGGTTGGTACCCAAAGAGAACCTTGCGGGATTCACAGTTATTAGAATATAGATTCGAAAAAAAAATGGTTGTCCGGGCGCAAGGCGCCCGGACATTGTATTCGTGACAACGTATCCTAAATATGTAACATTGAATATACAAGTTATTAAATCAAAATTAAAGTGTTTTTTCCGAATGCCGCCAAGTGTAGGCATTAATTTTGGTTTGCTTAACGAAATTTTACAAGTAGTGCAAACTACTGTGTATTCGTCAGGACACAGTTGTCGATTTTCTTTTGTGGGCCAGTCCGAAATTACGTTCATCTGTTGCACTGTGATCGGTTTTAAACCGCGTTCAAACCAAAGTCTATCGCAAACAGAGCAAGCATACCCAAAGTCATTGTCAAGAAACATCAATTTAAATCTTGATATCGATTTGTTCCATTTCATGTCCCATACCTCTTCCGCCGATATAACTGGTTGTATTGTAAAATACACGGGTTCTGCTGCAGAAGCTGTTGTAGGTTTACAACCTGTAGTTCTTGAACGTTGTTTGAACTTGCCGCTGCGAAACCACTATGAACAGACAATTTTCTCTTAGCTATATCCGATTTATTTAATGCTGCAAGGCGCTGCCTGTATTCGCGTTGTCTCTGTGTATTTTTTATCTTTACACTTTCAACCTGTACAGCTGTTCTCGACAGTGCAAGGCGCTGTCTGTATTCCCGTTGTCTCTCTGCATTTGATTTAGGAGCAATTAAGAGAGTCGCGCTCTCGCTCACTGCGGCTCGTGCGTTATCGGTTATCGTTATCGTAACGCTACAAACTTTTTTCCGAACGCCTCCCAAGGTATACCGATTTATAAGACGTTGTCACGTCAAAACGGCGTGTACAACAACACGAATCGATCGATTCTCGAAGAAGCTTTTCGTCCAGTCGCAAAGTTGTTGGGAATGCGCGTATGGACGAAACTTGCTTAGTAACGCTCTGTACCAGACGCGGTCAGAGGCATTGCAGATATCCAAAGCGACCGCCAATGATTCACCAAGTTTGCATATGTCCGGATATCAGCTACAGGGTCAAAAGGTGTCGTATGGTCCGATTGCTACGGAATCCATACTGATGGTCATTTAAATATCTGTTGCATTCCAAGTATTTAATCAACCCGGCATTGGTGACCTTTTTCCATCACTTTGGATAACATAGAAAGTATTGCTATTGGTTGGTAATTCTGCGGGAAACAGTTTTTCCCCTTCTTTGGGATTGTCTGAATTCGAGCTAATTTCCAGCTGTAAGAAAACATCATCTGTGCATAAGATAAGTGAAAGAGTTTGCTAAGTACGGGCGGAAATTCTGGAGCACAGTTTTCAAGGACTATTGCAAGTATTCCATGCAGACCGGTTGCTCTCTATCAGACCAGTCCAGTCAAATGCTTCAAATAACCAATGCCTGACACGTTTAATCATCACGTCTTCTAAACGTAACACGGTAAAAGCCTTTTAAGCTTTCTGCTCCTTTAAAAAGACAACGTTATTGTTAAATTATTTATTCATTCCACTACAAGCAAGAAACAGACGGAGGTAAAATCAACAAATTTTTAAAGTATTCGTATTAACGAATTTTGTGTTGCAGTGCTTTCCTCAATTCTCCAATAAAAAGTCGTCGTAGAAGGCCATATCCGTGAAAAAGTGGAAAAGAAAAAGTTTTGTTAATTCATTTCATATTCATGACTTTTGATGTGAAATTTGTGCTGAACATTACACCCGCAATGTTTGCGTCCTCTTTAGTATTTCGAACTTTGCTTTTTGCGTGACAACTTCAGTCCTGTGTCAATGTCAATCGTTAATTACCCGTCAATCAAATTTTGTCCTTTTTACCTTTTGGTTCTTAGAAAGGGACATAAAACACTAGTCTATTCAGATGAGTAGATGAGGTAATGACAAAGCAATATAATTCTCCAAAGTTGCCGGATAAAGAATCATTATGTTTCACATCAATTGCAATCATGTCTAAAGAGGGCACGCTTCTCATGGCATTCAGAGGGATTGTGGCTCTGAATAGATAGATGATCTAGCCTATCGATATAATAATTGATTCGGGTAATGAACAATAACGCCATTACTGATTGTTACTTGTTATAAGCTGTCCCATTTAAGTTGTTGACCTTTTCCGTTTACGCAACTTAACTAATTCATTTCTAATTTTAATAAAAGGGGTCTAACTGGAATGTCATAGGATGAATGTATAAACAAAAAAAAAAACGAATTATCTCATGGCGGTTGGTTGATACTCTGATATTTATCAAGCAATCGAAAGTTACCTGTGTTTGTGGAAATTACCGAATAAATATCACCACTGAGATACACATGAATCATCTAATTCAGTGTGATGATAGAGTAGCACGAATGGCCTTACAATTCATTTCGGGACTTAATACAATAAAATTAACCACGCTCAAGCCATAAAATTATGAGGTTAAGTCTAGTAACAGCAATATAAGTATTAATAGAATTAAATTTCGTTCAGTAACTCTACATGTTGGTGACATGTGATATGGAACCGTATTAAAAAAGTTAATTTATATATATATATATAATATAATAAATAATATAATTATTTATATAGGAATTGTTTACCATGCCAAATTCGAACCCTCTTCCTTTATGAATTTAAAATGGTATATAATGCCTCATTGGCAATGAAAAACATTAATGACGTATTTGAGGATGTAGCGGTAAACGAACGCATAATACGACGTTGGTTTGGAAAATTCCGTCGCGAGATTGCACAAAGCATGCGAGTATCCCCAATGACAATAAGTAGACACCTTTCTCTCATAGGAAAGGTAAATAAACTCGATAAGTGGGTACCCCATGAACTGAACGAGTCCCAAAACAACGGCGCTTGGAAATCTGCGCATCGCTTAGATTAAGAAACCAAACTGAACCGTTTTTACACCGGATAGTCACCTATGATGAAAAGTGGATTCTGTATGATAACTGTAAAAGAACTGGGCAGTGGCTGGATGCAGGTGAAAAACCAAAGTACACCCTCAAGCCCAATCTTCACCCAAAAACGGTGGTGGTGACAATTTGGTGGACATCGAAAGGACCAATCCACCTTGCTATCAAATATTCTGAGGACATCAACATAATGCATGCCAAATTGACTGAAAAGCAACCTGCGTAGGTCAATGGGCACGGCCCGATCCTTTGCGTGACAATGCTAGACCCCATACCTTACAAGTAACGATGCAAAAACTGTTGCAATTGGGATTTTAAATTTTTTCGGCATCCACCGTACTCTCCTGACATTTCCCCAACCTACTAACGTCTTTTCCGCAATGTGGATTCATATTGCCGGCAGAGGGTCTTCCGAAATCGTGCAGAGGTATTACGGACTCCACGTCCAAGGCCTCACCCAAAATCCCCAAATATCTCCAAATTCCGGAAGAATACAGCGTTGACCAACGAAGAGGTCGGCCGACGTCACATCCACGTAAGTCGGATTAAACTATTATTGTTAATGTATTCATTGAATTAATTGTTAAACCCTTATAACAATTTGGCGCAGCCGGTGACCACCATCTGAGCGCTGTATTAAATCGTAATCGGAGATACAGGCCCAATGTTGGATAGAGCCCCGAGGCTCTAACGTCCCTACGCCAACTAGCCGTACTAGTGGCTAGGATAAATATTAAAAAAAAATTTAAAACACAAAGTAGATGGAGAGGTAGAGAGGGGGAAATTTGGGGATATTTGGGAATTTTGGGTAAGGCTTGGACGTGGAGTCCGTAACAGAGGTCATAAATGCCTTTGAAGATTTTATCGCCTCAAAAAGTCAGTACTTTTATGAAAATGGAATATTTGAACTTGTTGGGAGAATGTCATAGATGCCAATGGATGCTATTTTGATTGAATAAAAATTTACGGAAAAATAATGGCTTTTAAATTTTTACTTTAAAATCGGACATTTGATGTGGTACAACGTTAAAGCATGTCCACTTCAGTGAATAATAGCTGAAAATATAAATTTATCTCCTATAGGCGACTAGTGAGTTCAAGCTTTCGTTTTATCTTTTAGATTGAACCGTTGGCTTGCTCCACTATCGTCGCAAAACGCTACAATACTTCGGGTGGAGCGAAGTCACCACACATGTCGTGTGACATCGCTCCAAAATAACTAGATATGCTCCTGCCGTTCTTCTTTTCGATGACTGTGGTGGTACATAAACGTTGTGTATTTCAGGCTTGGTGGCATCTTGTTCATTACGAGGGCAGTTTGATAAATCAGTGACTCTTTCTTTCACGCGAGTTATGGTTTCCGCGAGTTTTCTCTCCGCACTAGAGCACCCCCGGCAATAAAAGAAACCAATTTATAATAGTCACTCTTTTTTTCTTTATTTATTTTTTATTTATTATAACTTCCTTTTTGGTTTTTTCTTATCTGTACACATTTTCTAAATTATATTACATATAATTTCTTTTTACTTATATTTCACAGTGTTCTTTATTATTAATTACATATATTCGACCTTATCTATTCAGTTCTATTATTATTGTTCAAGGTTATTAGGCACTTCTTCCTTTCTTTATTAATTCTTCGCTACTTTTTCTTTATTCTGTGCACTTTAACTTAGCACTATGCGACAATACTTTTCTTTATTTCTATCTCGCAATGTTTCTTATCTTTAATTACAAATATTCAAAGTTATCTGTCCACTTCGATTATCATTGTTTAAAGTAATTAGGCACTTCTTCCTTTCTTTATTTACTTCTTTACCACTTTCTCTTTATTCAGTGCACTTTCACTTAGCTCTATGTGAACGGTACTATTCTTTATTTCGAGTTCTCAGTGTTTCTTATCATAAATTACATAGATTCAACCTTACTTGTTTACTTCAATTACTATGGTTAAAAGTCATTAGGCACTTCTTCCTTTTTTCATTAATTCTTAACTCCTGTCTCTTTATTCTTCGCTAATCACTCACTTCCCGGACTCGTCGTCACTACTCAACATTTCACTTCTCCGATACCGCGATAGAACACCTCTTCATCAAACCTCCTCAAAACATTCTGCCACCTATTCTGTTTGTTCCCCTTCTCGTTACCTTGCGGTCAACACCTCCCGATGACGATAATGCTATTTCGATTTGCATTGACCCAATTTTCCGATTTGCAATTGCGTTGAAATGCGGCGTCAGCCGATATACCTCCATCGGTTTGCGTCACAGTTCAACATTCGCAATTGCAAATTGGCCTAATAAATTTTTGTATGCAATTACTTATTTTCTTTACGCTTTTTACGCTATATTGATTGTTACGAAATGTGGGGCAATGAATTGCATTATCGCTGGGGGTTATCCGAGTTCAGAATCCGATGGCGTTTATTTGGTTTAAGCGCATCAATGACGTTATGTTCAACATCTTTATCTAGGTCGTCACTGATACACTTAACATGCGCAGTAACTCTATATGCAACATATATATATGTCAATTGTAGTATATACATAGACTACTGTCAATGTTTGAGTAAGCTGCGTTATTTAGTTTGTGTTTGACAACCATTGAAAGAAGACAACATCTTGAATTTTAAAGAAAATGGAAGAAAGTGAATTTTGTGTGCAGATAGGTTACGAACTGCTACCCCATCCAACATATTCTTCAGATTTAGGCCCCTGCGATTATTTTCTGTTTCCAAACGTGAAAAAATGGCTGGGCGGTAAAAGATTTGGGTCGAATGAAGTAGTCATCACATAAACAAACGCCTATTATGAGTGCCTTGAGAAAACCTCTTATTTGGAAGGAATAAAAAAAATTGAAAAACGCCGGATTAAATGTATCGAGCTAAAAGGGGAGAGTATGTTGAGAAATAAAATGCTTATTGGCCGAAAAAAATATCTTTTATTCAAAAAGTCATTGACTTATCAAGCTGCCCTCGTACTTTCTGCATGGTCTCCGGTGAACTCAAAAACTACGCCTTTCCTAGCGCTCTAATGATGGCGACTGAGTTCCTAACATGGCTAGAGAATGCGCAGACTTTGCTCGGCTCTTCCTCGACTGGAGGTGGTGACAGTTTTTAATCCCGTTAAGACTAAAGCTCTTGACATCCCGAATCGTGGCTTTGGTCCTTTCATCCCTTGCCTTGTTTCCTTCGGTGATGAATTGAAACTTTCTCAAGACTCCCTTTGTAGTCGTCTGGAGTTATCTTAGTAAACGCACAATGTTGCCAGCCAATTAACTTACGCCAATTACATGCTCTAAATTAATCATTAGCTCCGACTATTACTATTTATTGGCTTATAGGAATCTCAGAGGTTCATGACCTCACGGACTCGGCTACGCCATCATTCCTTATCCTGTGTACTCTCCTTCCACGCTTGACAATCCAATCCGATTTCCTCAAGGTCGACCTTAACATTGCCCTCCCATCTCCACCGCGGCCGTCCTGCCGGTCTCTTTCCGTTGATCTCTCGTCAAGAATTGTACGTATGCTCCTATCGTTGCCCATTCTTACCACAGGTTAGCTCCGACGGCCTTCGAAATCGCTTATGTCGGTCTCCTTTTCGTATTTGTGGTGCTGGATTGTTTCGATAGGCTAACCTATAATTTTGACCAAGGTGAAATTCTTCTTCTTTTCCTGTGTCTTCCTCTCTCTTTTACTGTCTTTCACACACTCTCTATTTCATGCTCTTCTCCTCTTTTTCTGTTCTTACTAGTTGAAGCTTTTCTGTGACACCTTTGCCTTATTTCCAGCTCTTATCTGGTGACCATTACTTTTATTTGGACCTCCACTCTTCCTCTGTTTGATCGGTCTGATAAGTGTTAAGTTCTAGCGATAACTCTCTTGATTTTGAATTGTACAGCGACATCCTTTTTTAGGGAAACAGCTCTTTTTTGAAGGGAAACTGTTCTTCTTGTGAGCTGATTTTTGGCATGATTACACGAACGTAGGGAGAATCCATTCTGGTTTGTTGATGCAGAGTGGTGCCCCACTACCGACACGTACAATGTCAGGTACAACGTGATTTCACATAAGACTTCTTTTTATGTGAAAATGTCTTGTTTTGGTGATATCTACCGCAGGTTGGCTAGGTGATATTCCTCGAGCACCTCCATCTCTTTAATTATTCCTGTTATTTTTTAAAACTTTATTTATTGTTTTTTTTTTATTACACTTCATTCGGGAGAGGCGAACCTATAGCGCTGAGTGGGCACCCCGAGATGCCACCAAAAAACGGTTGTAGTTCCTCTTAAACAGCTGCAGGTTGTAACGCTCCGGGTACACTCGCGCGGGAAAGGAGTTCCACAGCTTCCCCACTCTGTAACGGAACGAGTTTTGATGCAGAGATGTTCGCGCTGTCGGGAGATGTTTAGCGGTTCTTTAATACATTTCCAAAGAACCGTCAATCCTCTTAAATGAACCACCTTCCAAACCCACCATACCTACCTGCAATTTTGGGGCAGCGTAAGCTACCCTTCATTCTCTTTCACCTGAAAGTTAAATCTTAAGGCATGCATCACATTGAATTTTTCCGTTTATGATCCGTACCATATCTCCGTCGGCTCGGCGTGTCAGCAATTATAATAGATAAATACTAGCTGGCCAGCGTAATTGTTGACATAGCTGAAGCCAATGGTTTCTTGCTACGGCTCATATCCATTTATTGCCCCAGTCCCAAGGTTCGCAACACTTGCGACCAATTTCCTTTGTCGGTTATCTACCGATCATGGGATTTGGGCACTAATATCATTGACGTTAGACAATCATAACCCAAATCATGCTAACGATGCTCCGGCCTGTAAAACAAACAAAAGCTACCGTAGCCTAGGTCATAGGCGAGCAAACCATCGGTTTGCTTATCGCCACGAAAACCCTATAGCCTATAATGGCATTAGCATGAACGCCTAAGTAAACACGATGTGCATATCATCGTGACCCTTGAAATAGCGTTTTTGTGTATCTTGAAGCAAAAACCTATTTCGTTCTCAGGCGCAGGTCATCAAAGATTTATGGCCCTCGAAATAGCGTTTCTGTTTATTTAAGACACAGAAACCTATTTCTCCCTTCGGCGATTTTTCGCCATCGCATATCTCTATAATACCAATTCATTGCACCAGCCCATGTTTATTTAGGTGCATTTTCGTCGTTGTCGATATACAGGCTGAAGGGCAACGTACATGTCCCATACGGACACATATAGAATCCTCCCACACCAATGTAATCCACACCGTGAATCTGGCAGATATGGATGGTTTCGGGGAGTCAGATGTCAGTCTTTATAGAGGACAGTCACGCCCTTTTAACGTGAGTTTTTATCACTAATCTGGTGCAATACCGTATGAGAGAAAGTCGTTGTGAGTTAATATTAATTCAAAAATACCCATAATTTATACACGTGCTTTTATTTACCTTTAAATACCAATTTCTCGTCCGCGTACTAATAACTGTTGAGCGATTGTATTCTGACCTTTCAGCTAAGAAAAGAGGTAGTGTAAAATCTACATCAAATAATTTAACTGACTGTGCAATTAATTTAACTGGCTGTCCAAATAATTTAACTGACAGTGCAAATAATTTAACTGATACGTGCTAACGAATCGAGCATCTGTGACTAGTGAACCAACCAACAATTTTATAAATGACCAATAAAGATTTAACGAAAAACAACCCAATAGTTTTATTTCACTGGCTTCTGGTGACCGTTAGTTTCGGCAACAATTCCACTTTGTTTTCTTCGCGGAACAATTTTGTGCGCCCTTTAGTGTTGTGGGGTATTTGACTGGACCCGCGTTCGTGTTTACGCATAGTTAAACTACCCACAGATGAACCGCAAACTGGTGCGATTCGTCGTTTCTGTTGAGGGCATCTTTCAATAAATATAAAGATCCGGCACGAAGCACCTAAAATAATGGGTTGGTAATGCTTTATGGGCAGACTTCGTAGTACCCACACACCTTCTCTTAGTAAAAATTTGGCAAACGTAGTAACCGAACAACGAGGGAATACCTTGCCTCTAACAATACATCAGCAGCCTTCACCGCTGGAGTGGGGAAGGGCTCTAATGTACCTGAAAATCAACAATAAAATTGGAATGTTAAATGAGCAAATAACCGATAGCGTAACTCTGCCTTTTTTCTGTTATTAATTTATCAGCCAAATCGGTGTACCCCACGCCTCTCTTTTCACTTGTAAATCAACCTTTCGAGACCGACTGTTAGAAGTAGAATAACATAAAAATACTCCGTTGGGGATCCATTATACGCACCTTAAAAAGAATGTGTAAAATTTAAACAACATAAAACGGATGTAAATTAAAGTCGGCCAATGTTATCCTAAGTCCCTTTTCTGACCTGAAAATACGTGTTCTGTCATTTAATTAAAATGTATAAAAGCCCACAGATATGTAGTTACCAAGCATGTTGATGCCTTTATGTGATTACAATCCGTTCCTCAGTAGGAAATAAGCTTGTTGTGGTGATCTCAGGGTTATGTCGATATTGAGGACAATGCTGTTGTCAGTCTTCCACCCTTTCAAGTAATTATCTTCTCCGAATGACTGTAGGGACTTCAATACACTCTCTGAAGTTATGTTCAACTTGTATTGCATATTTCATTACTACGAACAGAATTTTTATTAATACGTAAAGCAATTAAAATAGAAATTGCAATATAATTCCAAAGCACTCTCTGCGTAGCGAATAGAACAATTCCCTAAGTAAAACACAAGATAAAGGGCAACATTGGCGCTAGGTACTTGCTAAGGATATTATTAGTGTTTACAGACAATTTCCCTCCAATATGACTGTGCTCGTAGAGTTCACCTCTTTAACATCATGCCTGCATGAATCTCATAAATCATTGTTACGTTATCTGTTCACCTAAAAGGACGAACCCATTAAGTACTCTCTGGAATGATTTGTGAGCCTCACCAGCAATAAATATAAACAACAACATGATAACAGAGACCTAACGAGTGGACGTCTTCTACATTTAAGCACACTTCCCATCTGAAATGAGTCATCAGAAAACCTTACAATCCGAATGGATTACCATTTCAATTCAAGGACACTTGTTTGCCTTGTGTTGTTTGCTTTTTTTCTTGTTCTGAGATGTAATCTGGATTCCCACCCAATCGCGAGTGCACATCTTGCGTTAAGTCAAACATTCTTAGACTTTAAGTTGACTTAATTCCAACTTTATGACCTAATAACGTCTGCAATCCGTGTGCAATGTTTTATTTCCGCACTTAAAGTTAGGACGCGAAATAAATGGTCCTTTCATCTTTGCTACACTATCTTCGCCGACTAATGGTGTCCTTATGAGGCAACAAAAATTCTTCCTTAATGAGTCCCACACATCTTTTGGACATTTCTGTCGACTTCGCACCGTGCTCACTGACTTTCGTTGGCAGAAACCACCAATTATGAAGTGATGGTCATTGTTCCAATTTCTCTCTCCACCCCAAAACGGCAAAAATTGGCAGCGGTTCATTGGCAAAATATTCTTGACAATTGTTGATTGTAGCCGTAGACCGTAGGACTTCCGTTAACGTAGTGACAAGATACTCCTCTGAGATTTCTGTGCAATTCGTTTTTGCTATGTTAATTGGGTTATCAGATTGTGATGACATCTCACCGATGTGGTTAATTAAAATGAAATGTTGGCACCACTGTCAGCCTGATATGGACATGATGAGTGGTATTTGATGTAGAACGGTTTAGAGAAAATATGATGAAAATGCACACTTATATCTATACAAAAGCTTCTCGTCCAAATAATTGTAATTTTTGAATATCCTTGAGAAGAGCCTATGATTAAATTCTAATTCACGTTGATATTTTTATAGATTTTTCCTGTAGAACATTTCTCATACACGCCTCGCACTGCCCCAAATGTTGCGATCAAGGGCTTTATATGGTTCGTTAATGTGCACAACATGCTTTCTCTTCCTCGGGCAGTCATTTCAAGATTGCCTAGTCCAGTTCACAATGGTTTTTCATCTCTAGAATCTCCATTGTATCTTTTGTCGACAGTTTTCATTACAACTGCATGTCTCCTTTTACTGGCCAGACACCTTTTTTTAAATTCAATCTCCTATAAAACATATATGACACCTCGTTGACACAAGCCTCTACGATGTGTGCTGGTATTTCCCACCGGGCACATAGTTAAAGTTTTCGGTTTTGACCAGATTCCTAAACTACTGCCACCCGAGAAATTTAAATAATTGGGTTCTTCTTTAGATGAGGCAAACGTCCCAACCAATTCTGATTTTGGCAGTTTACAAGGATTTTTCTGTTGCTAACAGATTGATGGTGGCTGATTGGTGTTCATTGTATACTGTTACTTTTCAAAACCCTCCTCTCTTTTCATGTATCATATACATAACCTTATTCTCTATCCCTTTATAGGAATAGCTGTCGATTCCGGAAATGCCTCAGGGTCTTTTATTTTGGTGTAGACCTTCATGCGTTTATCTTTATAACCGTGCTTATTTGTATAATATAATAAATGAGAAATGTATTATGGCAACACTGCTCAAAAATATTATTCATAGCTCGGTAGTCGACTGTCAGAAGCATGAGTGTTTGTTTCACTTGTTTTATAATTCACAATTAGTTGATATAAAGTATGTGAAATATGTCACAATAATGCCGTGTCCCCACGTAGACGCTTCGCTCCTGGCTGCTGAAATTAATTCATCCGTCAATTGATCACTGAGACGGTCGTTTGACCGCGTGAACTAACTTATTTCCACTCAAATCCTTCTCCTTCGTTTTATTAATGCTTCAATTAAATTATTTAACTGTTTATTAGTGATCCACTCGGAAGACGGGAGTTGCAGGTTTTTAAGGTAAATTAAGGTGACTTGGAGGGTTTTAAGACAAATTCAGACGTGTTGGAGGATTTTGAGGTAAATTCGTGAAATTAAAATTTTGTCCAAGAGCTCCTTTTACGTCTTTAAATAGAAACACCAAGACTGTACCAGGGTTTTTTATTTTTATATTTTAAGACACTTTTATTTCGGTTGCAAATATGTTTATACAAATGGAAGCTTACCACGGAACAAGTGATTCGGAGTCGCACTCACTCATATCTTCATCAATCAATGATATTGGGTTAGTATGAAGATGGGCTTGTAGTGTTTGCAGCAGACTTACGCAGTACACAAACCATAGTGAAAAACACCACCAAAAGAAAATCATAGAAATAAACCATAAGAGTCGTATACTATAGCAATTAATATACCATTTCCGTCTCAGATAAAAGTAGTTGATAGATTTATCTCCTACGCGGCACGGGACTGCTCTGTTGAGGTCGGGTTCGATCTTTTACTGTAATTCTAACCACCATAGCCTTGGTTTCACTAGTAGTCCCTTCGCTATCGTCCAAAATGCTATTAAATTCCTACCGCTTGGCCTGTAGTCATGCATACCCTTTTCTACATGAGGCACATTTTCTTGATTGTGGTATATTACCACCCAAACAGAAATGTTTTGGTTTTTATTAGTTGTTTACCAGCTATCATTATTTTCATTTCCTTCCTTCGTTTTAAAGGGGGTTGGTTATCCTACAGCAAAGATGAATATTATTCGTGGGAGAGGAATAATATCCTTAGGTCGTTACTAGAGTATGGCTCTCAAACGTTTACATACCGACCCATCGTAGTTGCTATAAAATGTTAGGTAACAGAAGTTTGAAAAAAAAAATAGTTACTCTTAAACAATTTAAAATTTATTAGTTTTATTTAATTTAATTTAATTGTTTTATTCAACAATTTTAAATGTATTAATTTTACTTTCATTTCGATTTTGTATGGCTGTATGAGATTTTTTTTTCACAATTCATTTTTTTTTTTCCTTTAAAAACTTAAAGCCAGTAAGGTTTGCAAAAAAAAAAGTTGTCAACAATTTAGAATAAAGCTTACAACTACATAGTTTTTCTTTAACCAAATTAAATCACTTCCGACTGATAGAATTTATGTCCTTTCTTTTTACTATTCGCGTTTCTATACACATAACTTTTATCAAGGAAAAGAAGCGTTTGCGTGTTCTAATTTTTAACTCTCCTTCTTGCTTAAATATAAATCGAAATTATTATGCAAAGTGTTTTTTTTTTCAATAGACTTCTCGCCTCTGTATGCTCTCAAGTGGATCTAGGATATGTTTAGGAGCAGAGCTCCAAGCACAAGAGCAGTATTTGAGCGCGGGTCTATTTGGGTTTTATACAGGAGAAGAAGTTGAGCCGGAGTAAAATATTTCTTAGCTCTAAAAAGATAGCTTAGTTTTCCTGAGGCGAACCTGGCGATGTTCGACACGTGTTTATACCATGTTACATTTCCACAGACCGTGACGCCGAGCAATTTTATGCCTTCCCCGGGTTCGAGGGCCTGGCTATTAATCACCAGCTGTGGAACTGGTGATCCACCTTTGTTTGTGAATATTGTATATTGCGTCTTCGCTGTATCGAAGTCGACGAGATTAGCCCCTCCCCACTGCAGGACCTTATCTAGATCCCTATTAAGAGAGTCGATTTGACTACATGTCAGCTGGTGCGACGTTGGTGGACGAATCGGCCGATCACTTGAAAAAGAGGAAACAAGCGTACTATCGTCCACAAAACTGAACACCCTGTTCTCCATTGTCTCCAACAAATCATTTATGTGAAGCAAAAACGAGGTTGGAGCCAAAATAGAACCTAGGGCCACCCCGGAATTAACAGGATACAGATTCGAACACTTACCGTCCACAACAACCCGTATCGATCGATTTTCGAGGAAGCTCTTCGTCCAGTCGCAAAGCTCCTGAGAAAGTCCGTAAGAACGAAGTTTGCTTAGCAATGCCCCGTGCCAGACGCGGTCAAAAGCCTTGGAGATATCCAATGCGACCGCCCTTGACTCACCATGTCGCTCAATCGCAGATGTCCATATATCGCTTACAAGGGCCAAGAGGTCTCCCGTGGACCACCTGCCACGGAATCCGTATTGACGATCATTCAGAAGTCCGTCGCACTCCAAATACTTAATTATCTCGCCATTGATGACATCTTCCATTACCTAAGATAACGTACGCAGTAATGCTATCGGTCGGTAATTTTGTGGGAGACACTCTTTCCCCCTCTTTGGGATTGGCTGAACTCAAGCGATTTGCCAGCAGGTAGGTAATGTACTTCGCGCATAGGATAAGCGAAAGAGTCTGCCAAGAACCGGCGATAGTTCTGGAGCATTGTTCTTAAGGACTTTGGCTGGTATTCCGTCCGGGCCGGTTGCCTTCCTACAGTCCAGTCCACGCAGAGTTCGTTGAATAGCACGCGAGCGGAACTCACATCCCGCATCGAAGACCGTACCGGCACGATCACAGGTTGCTCCAAAAGACCGGTATCGAGGTTTAAATTTGCGGAAAATTAATTCGCGATCACATTAGTTTTATCCTTTGAATTCGTGGCAAGCGTCCCGCTGCCCGTCACCAACAGAGGAAAAGACAAGGAAGCGAAGTACACTGACAGTCATTATCATTGAACAAAAGAGACGTGAACCAGTTGGGCGCTCAAGAAGTTTATTGGTCACTCTGTCTTTGTAGGCCATCTTCGCGGCATCAAGGCCTGGTTGCACGCGTTTCTGATTCTAACAAACTTCATTCTGTTAACGTGGCTGGAATTGGAGCGCTTTTGTTTAAAATCTCTCATTTTTGCCACTGTAATCCGCTCGCATTTTTTATCAAACCAAGTTTTATCAGATGAGCTTCGTTTGATGAAATGCAGAATGTAGATCTCCATCTCGAGCAGATTAATCTCCGCGACCCACTCCGCGCATGCGTTAACATCGGAGTCTCCAAAGCACACCTCCGATCGCGGAAAGGATGAGAAGAAATCTCGCAAATCGCCCCAGTTGGCAGCCCCACACCTCCATACATGGCCAAGCTGCCTAGTTCGGTTATTTGCTTGAAATACAAATGGTTGCGCGACCGATACCACGCAGTGATCTGAGTTTCCCAGTGACGCAGCAAACTCCACGATATAAATGCTCGGCTTGTATGTCAAAAACAGATCGTCAGTGTTCGCATAAAAACCTCGGGCATCCTGCATTCGCATAGGGGTTTACACGAGTTGAATCAGACTGCGGTTAACAGCGAACATCTCCGCCAGTCTTCTATCCTCGTCGCTTCTGTTAGAAAGCAACAACCAGCCGGAATTGTGTACATTAAAATCGCCACGGACGACAATTTCAGCTGGGTGATTGATCTGTATCCAGTTCTCGGTACATGAAAGATATTCGAAGTGTCGCTGGTCGATCGTCATTCGGGGAGCGGTAAAGACAACAAGGGAATTTAACAGAATTCCTCAGCACGACCCTCAATTACATGACGTCCATGTTATTGGGTTCTAACGCCTCCATCCGGTGGCAGCCAAATCGTACCACGTGAAGACACAGACTCCACCCTTAAAACATGTAAATCGTATCCTGAGCAACGAAGATATGTCGAGCCAGTTGACGAATCGACCTGGGTCTCAGATAGGGCAAGGATATCAGGTTTCGTTGTTTGCAAATATTGGTGGACGGCGTTTACATTCGTATTGGTGAACCGATACCCTTGGTTTTACAAAATGCAGTTATCAGTCGAACGTCGACAACGCTTCGAGAACGAACCCGATTACGCGATGACGAATTTCTTACAGTTCGGTTATTTATCAAAATATCTGCACGATATTCCCCCTCACAGGATGTCCTATTATTGGGTTCCTTAAAACATGTACGGCGTATCCCGGGCAACGAATATATATCGAGTCAGTTGACGAGTCGATCTGGATCTCTGTTAGGTCTAGGATACCAGTATTTGCCGTTTACAAATATTGGTGGACGGCGTTTACTTTTGTAGTGGCGATACCGATGCCCCTGATGTTACAAAATACCGTTATTAGTTGAACGCTGACAGCGTTTCGCTGGCGTAACCGATTACGCGGTGACGAGTTGTTTGCAGTTCGGTTCTTTTTCAAAACATTTGCAGGATATTCCCTCTGACATAGAACCGCGTAGATTGGAATGGGAAACTAGTTTACATCCGGAATTATTTATATCAGAAGCTACCATCATGACTTATTTTCGTGTCATTCCGGGCCATCAGCCATACATCCGAACCATAGCCGAACATTTCTACCTACGATATTAGGGAATGTACAACGTGACCGGATGCTGTCCCACCTTGGGACCGACTACCACTTAAACCAACCTTTTCTCGAACCGGTCCATCAGCCAAGCCTCGAAAGATGTTCAGGGATTTCTCCCGACCATTTCACGGAGTCTACAGCTTGATGGAGTGGTATTTCACTGCGCGACAGGGCGTTGGGACCCCAGGTACTACTCGGCCTTTAGCCCCGTGCAGCGATTAAGGAAACCTTGCAGGACTAACCACGTAGGTACCTTGCCTATGAATAATTATGGTGCGCCCTGTGAGTAGAACCTTAGAGTCGACTTACAGTTAGGCCGGTTTACCGTAAGACGGGATTAAAGACCGCGTGGTAGGTGGGGTCCCAACGGCCTGCCGCCTAGAGAAATACCACCCTATCAAGCTATAGACTCCGTGAAATGGTCGGGAGAAATTCGTACCCATTTTTCAAAGCTTGGTTGATGGGCTGGTCAGAAAAAAAGTTTTGTTTATGTGGTAAGTCGGTGCCAAGGTGATTAACCATCGCGTCACGCGATATTTGTAGGGAGAAATTTTCGTCTATATTCCGGGCGTTTAGCTGATGGCTCGGACTGAAATGGAGATTAGTTTTGATGGTACTTTCCGAGATAAATAATGTAAACTAGTTTCAAATTGGGATCTCCGCGGTTCTATGTCCGAGGGAATATCATGCAAATGTTTTGTAAAAGTGCGGAACTGTAAACAACTCATCACCGCGTAATCGATTACGCCCGCGAAACTCTGTCAACGTTCAACTAATAACGACATTGTGTAACACCAGGGGCATCGGTTGCACCACTACGAAAGTAAATGCCGTCCTCCTATATTTGTAATCGGCAAATCGTGACATCCTAGACCTAACCGAGATCCAGATCGATTCGTCAACTGACTCGATATACCTTCGTTGCCCGGGATACGAGTTACATTCGAGATTTCGTTTTAATGACTTAGACTGCGTCTCGCGCGGTCCGATCTGACTTGCCAGAGGATGGAGGCGTTGGAACCCACCAACATGGACATCATGTGGGTGAGGGCTTTGCTGAGGAATTCTGTTAAATTTCTTTGTTGTCTTTACCAGACACGTGGCGCAAATTGGCCGTGCATAGAATTCTTGACGGCAAGCCAACGGGAAAGAGACCGACAGGGCGACCACGACGGAGATGGGAGAACAATGTGAAGCTGGACCTCGAGGAGATCAGATCAGATGGTCGAACGTGGAGGGAGAGCGCACGGGACAGGGAACAATGGCAGAGTCGAGTCGGTGAGGCCATGAACTTTCGGGTTCGTACAGGCCAATAAATAGTAGTGGTCTTTACCGCTCCCGGAACGACGGTAGACCAGCGACACCCTTCGAACATCTTTCACATACCGTTGACTGGATACAGATCAACCACCTGGCTTCTGCAGTTGTCGTACTTGGCGATTTTAATGTACATACTTCCGATCTGATATAACTTGGATATAAGTTGGGTGAAAATCGTGCTGAAGAATTCTGTGAAATTTCTTTGTTGTATGTACTGCTCCCCGGATGACTATCGATCAGTGACTCTTCCACCAACTTCCACGTACCGTCTTCTAGTACTGTCATTCTTGGTGACCTTAATGAACAAAACTTCGACTGGTTGGTACATTGTAACAGAACTGACGAGGGTGGGAGGCTAGCTGCGTCGTTCGCTGTTAGCTGAAATTTGACTCAGCCCATGGAGGAACCTACGCAAATGCCGGATGACCGAGGTAATTCTGCAAACACCCTGGATCTATTTCTAACATCCGAGGCTGGCACTTATAACGTGAAAACGACTGTGGCATTGGGAAACTCAGATCACTGCATGATATCTGGTGGGCAACCACTTACGAGTGTAAGTCAATAAGTCCTTAGAAACGCCGACGATGGCACTCGTAGTATCGCTAATGGTCTGTTTTTAGTAAGCATCATTCCTCACTAGGTATAATTTCAATTTGTTTCATGCTTCAATTTTGCATGATAAATTGGGTATGAAAAAAATATCTTCGAGGTGGGTACCGCATTTGCTCTCAGCTGAGAAGTTTTGGAGCGCATGCGTCGCAACACATTTCAAACGTATAACTACCCTAAGCAGCTTCAGCAAGTATAGAGGTACGGGGCTTCTATCCGGGACGACTTCTTCCGTGGTACAAGCTCTGCTTTATAAACTCCGATGTTAACGCATGCGCGCATTCGATCACTATTATTCTTCTCGGGGTGGAGCTTTACATTCCGCACTACATCAAACAAAATTCATGTGATAAGCTTCGGCTTTATAATAAATGCGTACAGATTATAGCGGTAAAAATAAAAAGAGCCTTGGAATAATGGCGCTCCAACGGAGGTCAACAGAACGAGTGTCGTCAGAATCAGAAACGTGTGCAATCAGATGATTAAAACTGCCCAGAAGGTTTATTGCGTTTGCGATGATAGTGAAGAACGTGCGTTTTCAACCGATGCTACGACGGTCAGAATCACGGAAAGATAGAACCAAAGCTCTACCCATCAGGCCAGTGCCGTGTGTATGAATTCGATTTCTAAACTCAAGTATACTCAAGTACTCAACTGATGTGGAATTGCTGTGTTAATGCTTGGTATACGGCTGATGCTTTTGCTTTTCCGATTCGCTTTCTGTGTTGTTCTTCACTATTTGCTTGTGTAGTGTGTGTGTACCTGTTAGAAACGCCACAGGTTCGCATTGATAGGGTGACTAGCAAAAGGCTTGAGTACCCAATTGGTTCTCATCCCTTCTGACAAATGGCAAGGGCTATCAGCAATAAGTTCGCTTCTTCGTCTTTTCCTTCGTTAGTGACCGGCAGCGGGACACTAGTTACGAATTCAAAAGATAAAATGATATGTTGGCGAATTCTATTCCCGATGCCCGTCTTTTGGATCCACCGGTAATCGCACCAGTGCAGTATTCAATGCCAGATGTGAAAATCTATGTGGTGAAGATCACAAAATATTGTTAACAAATTGTGATTGTTTTTTTTTTTTTTATTGACTTGGTAAGGGCAAAGCTTTCCAAACCTAGATGTAAGTGTCATAATTGATCGCAACTTTACAGGAATAAATAGTAAACTTCTTACTTACTTGTTACTATAGCATCAATGCGTCAGTTGAACTAGTCTATACGCAGTCGCAGAGATTTGAAAACTCGGCAGAGGCAAGGTTCTCAGCCATTACATGTGTCAACTTTGGGACTTCCCTCCGATAATTAAAATGCAGGTTTTTTTTTCTAGCTCTCCAAGTACCAGAAAATCCACATATAACAGCTAATATAACCACATAGGTATATGAAGCAACGATGGTTTATGAAATCTTCAAACATTTTCCTGTGGCATGCTCATGTATAGAACGGACTACTTTTATATTTTATTAAGAATTTTCCAGGACACAAGTCTAGCCCTCGGGAATCTATTCAATTAAGTTCTGTTGTTGAAAATTAAAAGCTGTACAGTGTACATATTCACCATAATTGCCTCGCAAAATACAACAATAGTAATGGACTCTGGGAGGGTTATCATAACCACGTATTATTCTGGCAATATTGTTCGCACCAAGGGAACGCCGGAAATTAAAAACGGATCCTGAAAGCAGTAAACGAATTTTATGTACCATCACGTGTCATTCTTCAATATGTATAGTCGATGTTATGATCAACAAAACATCAAGATGTAAGCCCCACAAAGAACATAATGAAGAGGATGTTCAAAAGGACTTTCACGTGTATTCCCTCTTTATATCCCTCAATTTTTGGTCGCAAAAAATAAAAAAAAGTGTGTTCAAAATAAAAGTATTGAATTTTCTTTATTTCTCATTTAAGAGTCATGTCGATGGCTTTTTATGTCCTTTAAACTCCAATTAATTCCTCTCACGGGAATGCAAAATGATTTGTTTCGGTACTTAAAGAAGAGCCAAACAAAAAGTGACTTTTGAAAGGAGGAAAATAAGTTATTAGCTACAAAATATTACATCAGGCGATGAACAGAGTTTCGAAACAACACCGTTTTGGCAGAAATAATTGCGACACGATTAATCCCTGACCATTTCACCTTTAAAAAATAATGGCAAAGTTATGCCTTATATATTCCTACCAGATTTTGTTGAAAGCCATTACAGTGCCGTGAATATTGTATTATGGGTCGTTTGGCAATGTAACATCAGAAAATTGGATGGACAATTCGCCAAAAGGTCATTTCTCTATTTAGCTTTTGTTTTTCTTCGATCTCATGGGCTCTAACTGCTGGATTTACATTTATGACTTTGCATTTCTTTGGAAACCCTCAACGTCGACGTCCTATCCCAGCGGCACTAAGAACAAGTAATCATTTATGGTGATTATTATTAATGATTACATTCATTCGTTCATTCCTTAAGGATTTCATTCAAAACTGAAGTTCAAAAAGATGTTTTTACCTTCTTATGATTTATAGAATTTTATACAAATATTAATTTTCTTGACAAAACAACGCTGAACGTTTCAGAGTACAGAATTACAGCATCCAAACAGTTAACGATGGAGCTCTAGCTCCATATTGTGCCATATGATACAAATGATCACTGCAGCCCAATGAAAGGCTTTTTTTCATGGAGTAATGTGTTTCATTCGAGGAAAGGTTAAAGAAAAGGTGCTGAGTGAAAGCATAGGGAGGACGATTTCCATGGTGCCAGTAAAAACAGTTTCGCTTCGTCAGCATGTGTGGCTTCATTTATTTATTCTTTCGTTCTGTTTGTTTGGAGCCTGTCGGCATCGTGTGATTGCTGCGAGATGATTTCTTACTTCTGCTTTCCCAGAGCAACAATAAATCCACAAAAATATGAAGTTCCGGAACATATGGTCGTAGAATATGCCGACTTGTCATGTATCCTCCAAAATCCTTCAATGTGTGCTTGATTCAATAGAGTAACGCAATGCCATCGGTTACAAATTGTGTATGAACCAAAGGGATTATTAATGCCCTTTTGGTATAAAACATTCCAGGGTGGGCAAAGAGAGGGAAGAATAGAGAAAAACTTGAAAAAGGATAAGGAAAAGAAGTGTGGGCCAGAAAGCATTGGTTTTATGAGATGGACCCTAAAAATACTCACAAGCACGTCGTAAGGGCGTCTAAAGGCTAACTTGTAGGTTGGGCTGCAACATTCAGTCATACCCGGAAATACGAGAATATTCAGATAAGAGGCTCCGTAATATGCTTCCAAGAGAAAACCTTGGCCGACCCTCAGTATTGGCTGATGAACCGAGCGGAAAGGTTGCAACGGGTTTTAGGCCACTTGGTGAGATAACACTCCGTCATTCTATTGTTTCTCCATGATATACTCCAGAGAAATTGTTAACTATATTTTTTTTCCATTTTTTAAACATTTTTTTATTTTCTTTCTATATTCTTAGTTTCTAAATTAAAGGCTAGACAAAAAATGCTTAAATTCTAGCTTAAATAGCTTATATAATAACTTACTGGTCCTTCGCAGACGCTCTAAGCTAAACATTACTTAATATTTGTACAATTTGCCTTTCGGCGACAGAACTTTGTGGCAATACTTATAATTATTTGAAAGACAAAGAAAAATTTGAAAAACTTTGTCAATTTTTTTTGTTTTTTTTTTCTTAAAATTACCTAAACTTACCTAAACTTATCTACTTTTTTTTTTTTTTTTTTTTTTTTATGTAAAATCACTTAGCTTAACTTAACTTAAATCTTATACTACCCTAATTCTAGAAAAGCTAAGTCTATGTAAGCTAGCTGATGATAGTGTGATTCTATACCGACTTTGGTATCCAGGTCTTTATATGCCATTCAACCACCAGAACTGTTGACGCTGTCTAATACTATTGTAGTGCTCCAAAAAGCCCTACCATCTTTTTCCGCCATTCCTAATCCAAAATCCCAGCAATATTACCCTAAAACCCAAAATCCTATCAAAACCCACAAAAACCCAAACATAACCCAAAATTCGCAATAAACGAATCAAAATTCGTTTATCGCATAACATTTGCCCCCACGGCGAAGTTTAATCCAAAATCCGAATTAAAATTAAAATTCACGATAAACGAATCTAATATTCGTTTATTGTTCTATATTTGCTCCACAGCATCACCCAAATCCAAAATTCAGAGATTGTTATCTCTATCCTAAAAATTCCATTGAGTTAAACAAACAAAAACTCAAAAGCAGATACATTCACACATCTGCGTAATGGTTTCGTAAGAATTCAAGAAATTGATTTCTTATCTTGTGTAAACACAACATCTCGCTCGAAATACCCAAAAGATCGAGATTGTTGCACGAAAATGAGTATCTTTGAGATACAATTTTCGATTCCTTTTCCTTTATAAAGGAATGGTTTCGTGATCTCCGGGCCGCAGTCTAAATTCGTGTACAGTCCCTGGAGGAAGTACCCCAGGATAATCTTTGAGAAAATAATAAAAAACCCTTTCCAAAGGAAACGAGACGTGCTTTCATTTTTACCCAACAATGGATAGCTAAGTATCACCTGCCCCCCACGGAAGACCAAGTGAAGACTAAGGACGAAGGCCAAACCAAAAGGACGTTACTCTTCCCTCTGGATCAGAGGAAGCACGGTTAACAACCCCGTGTAGGACAAGATTTCAGGAGCGGTCTGTTTTAAGAGATCGCCTTGTCCTTTTAAGGATCAGGAGACTCGCGTCCTGAAACTAACCCCTACAGAACACAACAAAAATTTTGGTGGCAGCGCGTGGGATACCCAAAATCCCCTACCACAGAAGACTCGGGGATTATCCAACAATCCCCTACCAAAGAGAGACTGGTGAAATTATCCACGAAGGACGTCCCGATTAAGCGGAATCTGAAAATCCTCTGCAAATCTGAAAAGACTGGTGCGGATCCTAACACGCAGACTGATGAAATAATTCTGCAGAAGGAAAAAATGTTTGCAACAAAAGTAAAAGCAGAATTTCTTTTAAAGCGTATACCGGGGCTAACACCGGAAAGTGATTTAAATATTTTAAATTTTTTAAAAAAAAGCGTATTCCGGGGCTGACACCGGAAAGTAAGTAAAACTTTTACAAGCGTTGCCTGGGGCTTAGACACCGGCGGTAGAAAAAGCAAAGTGTTAATTGTATGACGACCACGAGTCCCGTGGAGAAGCAGGAAAATTTGTGCCGCATAACACTAGGAGCACAACACCAGGACCAAGCAGCTAGATCCAGCAGCGAAGACAGCAGCGGTAACACCAACAGGAGAAAGCGGAACCACGCACCAGGAAAATAAGGTAAAAGATTTCATTTCTTAAATATATAGTGGAAAATTTTATGAGGCTAAGAGAGCTCCCCAAAGTGATAAATGTAACTTCTTAGAAACAAAAAGTGAACTCAAATTAAATTCAGTTTTGTCATTTTTGTCTTGGTGATTGGCTCCCAAATAAATAAATTTTTAAAAAGTTTTGAAATTGTTAACAAAAAGGGGACGCCAAGAATAAATTGAATATTTATTTTAATTGTTCTTTTTACACGGGGATAAAGAATAAACCCCCAAGCCGAAAATTTTTTAATTTAAATTTCTGAAAAATATATATACAGGCACAAGTGCCCAAAGTGACAAACAAGAAAATAAAAGAATTTTTTACAAAACTTTTTAAAAAAGACAAGTACCCACTTATTTTTACAACTATTTAGGCTTGTAGAAAATTTTTAAATACATCCTTCTTAAACGCATTTTTTAAAAAACAAAAAAAAAAACATATTTTTAACAAATTTTCAAAAATTTTTACACACATACATATACACATTTTCTAAAATTTCAACATTTTATTCTTCAAAAGGGGCCAAATAAAAACCCCATACAAAAATAAACTATAAATTAGATTTTTATTTTTTGATTTTTGATATATTTGAATTTACTATACACATACATATATACATATATTTCCTGAAATTATTTCAACTTTTTGGGGAAGATTTTTCTTACGTGATAAGCTGAACAATAATGAACAAAATTTAAATCCTTGGTCTTTGTCCTTAGCGTCTTTTTTGGAAAGTTTTCTTTAGGTCGAATTTTTCCTCTGAATCATCTGCGACTTTTGAAAATCTATTCTGGGATATTTTTCTCTCGACAGTTTAGACACTTTTTCCATAGGGCGAAAGGGTTGATTTCTTTCACTTTGAACAGAACAAACATCCTCATATAGGATCGAATTTAAACGAGTTTGCAGAAGCTTTTTCGTCTTGTGTTTTCTTCTTGTTAGGAACGATGAAGATCTCATCTCTTTGTTCTCTACCCCTTTTCACCATCATTTGGGAAGGTCTGTTTCACAAATATGTCGTGAGCGACAAAAATAAACCGGGTACGCGTTCGCAGAGACCTGAGCCCGAGCTCATACAAAATCGCGAGGACGAAATATCGGAAACCGTACGTATGGAAACACGCGAACAGAGTTCTAGAATGAACTTACCAATAGGATTAAGTGACATACTGGGACTCGTGCCGATATTTAACGGTAATCCTGACGAATTAGAGGGTTTCGTCTCTTGTGGAGACATTTTGTTCTCACAAGCACAAGATGACAATCAGAAGTCCTTTATTCTAAGGGTGGTCAAAACCAGATTGCAGGGACCGGCGCGTGATTGTATCAGGCATAAAATCATTTCTACCTGGGAAGATCTTGTTTCAGAATTAGAGGGAGAATTTAAAGCTCTCATCTCTAGGTCTGCTGCCCAAAATAACTTAGTGGCAACAAAACAAGATAGCAAGGAGGGTGTGAAAGAATTTTCAAATAGACTCACACATCACCTGCATGAATTGGACAGCGCCACATACGCTAGTTCACCTGAGCCTGCAGTCAGAAGTTATCTTCTGGCTGAGAATCAGAGACTCGCGTTGAATACGTTTGAGGATGGGATACGAAATTCCAGCCTCAGAATCTTGGTGAAGTCTCACAACGCCCCAAATTTAAAAGCAGCCATCAGCTACGCTTTAGAACAATCTCGAAGATTAGGTAACGATAACTCAATGCTAACTTCCAATAACAATTTTAGGAGAAATAACCAACAAATTGTTTGCCAAACATGCAACAAGAGGGGACATACTTCTGCGACTTGCTATCGCAACACTAATTTTCCTAATTTCGTCCCCCAACGCATTAAGACTGAGGCTGAACGTCTCCAATGCACATACTGTCGAAAGTATAATCACACTCAGGCAGAGTGCAGAACCAGGTTAGCTCATATGCGAAACCAGGACCAACATTCGACGAGTCGTAATCCCTTTAAAACTCATCTTAACCAATCCAATCAATCTCAAAATAGGACAATAACAAACTCGCCCCGCATTGAAAATCGTAATACCCGACAAAATCAAAATATTAACAGGGTATCCAATCAACAACAGGGAAACGAACTCACTCGGGCAGCGAGCAACGGCAATCCTTCTCGAGTTCAGACAATCGCCGATATACACCCCATCCCGATGTAAATTTTCAAATGCGCGTATTTTTCTGCCCTGAATTTAAGGAGCCAGTAATACGTGTAAATTTTAATCCATCGGATAAACAATACTCGACTTTCCTTATCGATACAGGCGCCGACATCAGCCTGATCAAATTAGATAATCTTTATATTGAACAATCTGTAGAAAATTCAGACCCAGTGACTATATCCACCATTGCTGGAAAAACGGTCAGCACATGCGGAAAGGTATTGGGGGAGTTCGAATTCAGAACTGATAGGCACTCCATACCCTTTAAGCATAATCTATTTGTAGTGGGAAGCAACGTAGACTTCCAACACGATGGCATACTGCGAAGCGATTTCCTTACGAAGCACCAGTGCCACATTAACTTTGAAAAGGGATTCCTTAAATTCGCTGTAAAGAAGAGAACTATGGTAGAACTCGAGCAGCCTTTAGGGAACAAAAATGAGGTCAAGGAAAATATTCAGAAGGCCACGCCTTACGAGGTATCTTCCACGGATAATACAGGCATTCTTGAAAAATTGGATAACACCGTTCGTGAGTCAACATCCGAATCCGTTTGTCTACGGGCCGGATCTGATGCTGTGACAAATACAACGAAACCAACCACCCTTGAATCTTCCTCTCCCCATTTAAGTAAAGTTTGTGGTAACAGAAAAGGCAAGGAAACTGCCGAAAAACTGAGTTCAGGAAAACATGAACCTGAAACTCTAATACCGTCAGTAAATTTAAAACGAAACACCACGGTCGACTACATAAAATTGCATTCACGATCTCAACAAATAATGGAGATTCCCTTTAAAGAAAAATCCAGTCAAGAACTGATTATTAAAAAATCCGAGATCATGCCAGGGATATATCTGGGTAATAGTTTGACAACACCACAGGACAACAAAATAAAGGTATTATTAATGAACACATTAGACACCGATCAAGAAGTAAGCACCAACGACATAGAAGTCGAATGGGAAGATCTGGATGACTACAATGTGTTACAGGCGGATGAAACTAAGAACTTTCTAAAAAATAGGCTTGAACGGCTAGAATCACTCCTAGAGTTGCGTCATTGTAACCAGGAGGAAAGGATATCTATCCTAGACATCTGCCGCAGATTTAACGATCTCTTTTACTTAGAGGGCGACCATCTCACACACACTGACGCCATAGAGCATCAGATCATCACTGAAGAAGGAAAGCCCCCACTCTACATAAGACCATATCGCCTCCCAGATAGCTCGAAGCAAGAAATCCACAAACAAGTGAATGAAATGCTTCAGGATGGCGTGGTACAACCAAGTTTCAGTCCTTGGAATTCCCCTCTCTTACTAGTACCCAAGAAGGCAGGACCTGATGGGACAAAACGGTGGAGAGTGGTTGTCGACTTTAGAGCCTTAAATAAAATAACAGTCGGAGATGCATATCCATTGCCCAATATTACAGATATTTTGGACCAGCTAGGAAAAGCTAAGTATTTTAGCACTTTAGATCTAGCAAATGGTTTCCACCAAATATGCATGGACAATAGAGACAAGGCAAAAACAGCGTTTAGCACACCCTTCGGACATTACGAATATAATCGAATGCCCTTCGGACTTAAAAACGCACCCGCCACATTCCAAAGGCTTATGAATAATGTACTCATGGGTCTCCAAGGAATAGAATGTTTCGTCTATGTAGATGATATTGTAATTTACGGATACGATCTGAACGATCACAATTCCCGACTTACCAGAATTTTCGAGCGATTACAAAGGCACAATCTGAAAATACAACCAGAAAAGTGTCACTTCATAAGGAAGGAGCTCACCTACTTAGGGCATGTTATTTCAAAGGAAGGTATAAAACCAGATCCAGAAAAAACGAAAGCGGTGAAAACGTTTCCAACGCCCAAGAAACAAAAAGATGTAAAATCTTTTCTCGGTTTTGTAGGCTACTATAGAAAATTTATCCCTAATTTCGCCGAACTGGCAAAACCTTTAAGCAGATTGCTCAGGAAGAATGTTCCATTTTATTGGGATGCCTTTTGTGACGAGGCATTCACAACTCTAAAAAGAAAGGTTATTACCCCACCAATACTGGCTTATCCAGACTTTAACCGGGAGTTTATAATAACTACGGATGCTAGCAATGTTGCGTTAGGAGCAGTGCTATCTCAAGGTACAATAGGACAAGATAAACCTATTGCTTTCGCTAGCCGAACTTTAAACGACGCAGAAACTCGATATACAACATCCGAAAAGGAATTACTAGCAATCGTTTTTGCACTAGCCCAGTTCCGACCATACGTTTACGGACGAAAATTTACTATAGTCACTGACCATGGCTCTCTACAGTGGCTTATAGGACGAAAAGATCCTACATCCAGACTTATGCGATGGAGAATTCTACTCGAAGAGTATGAGTACACAATCGTCCATAAAAAAGGAAAGCAAAATGCAAATGCTGATGCTCTCAGCCGTATAACAATTACTACCCCAGTCGATTCCATCAAAAATAATATCCTCGTCACCACACGAAGTAAAGCCAAACTCGAAGAAGATGTGGCTGCACAATCATACAAAGATACTACCAATCTTGTATGGCAAGAACAAACAGGGTCCATCTATACCAAGAAAAAACTTGGACTACGTATTATAATCCTCCCATTGATAGACTCTGCTGAGGAAGAAAACCTGGCAGGAAGAATCCCAAACTTCACCAAGCCAGACGTAGGTAAAATTACGTTTCATGAGCAAGATGGGTTATGCGCCATCACATTGCCATTGCCTTTCAGAAACCTAAGCGACCAGGAAACCGCTAAGAGTTCCCTTATTGATCTGAAGAAGATTTGCGAAGACCGGAATTTCAATTCCATTGGAATTTTAGTCCCCTTCATAGAAAACGAATCAAAAGTAACACTTAATAACTTGCTAAAAGAAACTTTTGCTCACCTCAACGTGACAATGTATGTTTTCTCCAATAAAAAGAAGCCTCTAACAGATCCTAACGAAATACAAAAGTTACTCGCGGAATACCACAACTCACCTTTCGGAGGACACCAAGGAGCCACCCGAACAATCAATAGATTGAAGCAAAAATATTACTGGCGCACAATGACCGCCGACGTCGCGGCGTATATTAGAAAATGTGCCTCCTGCCAGATAAACAAAAGTGGAAGGAATCCTAGAATTCCTATGAACATAACCACAACAAGCTCAAAACCTTTCGAAAGAATTGCTTTAGATATAGTAGGACCATTACCAGTCAGCTATAATGGAAATAAATACCTACTAACGTTTCAAGACGATTTGACTAAATTTTCAGGAGCTTACGCACTGGCCAGCGCCGAAACCAAGGACGTGGCCAGAATTTTCGTTGAAAATATCATCTGCCAGCACGGCATACCATCTTCTCTATTAACTGACCGAGGTGCTAATTTTCTCAGCGCACTTTTTAAGGACATTTGTTCCTTACTTAAAATGAGAAAACTCAATACAGCACCCTACCATCCACAAACGAATGGAGCACTAGAACGGAGCCATAGAACTCTGGTGGAATACCTCCGCCACTATGTAAACCAGGATCCTCTCACCTGGGACACCTGGATACCGTACGCAATGTTTGTGTACAATACTACACCCCACAGTAATACAGGCTACACGCCGCATGAATTACTATATGGTTTCCCAGCCGAAATACCCAGTTCTCTCAGACAAAACCCCGAAAGCACTTATACCTACGACCATTACGCAAATGAATTAAAAATGCGGTTACAACATGGTTATCGTACAGCTAAGGGAATACTGATAGAGAAAAAACAAAAATCTAAGGCATACTACGACCAAAAAGTAGGCCGTAAGAAATTTAATGTTGGCGACAAGGTTCTATTAAAGAATCACTCAAGACCTAACAAACTAACCTCCCTGTGGAAAGGCCCCTACGAAATTGTAAAGATCCTATCCGAAGAAAATTCAATCCTCAAAATAGGAAAAGGTACCCGAATAGTCCACAACAACAATATAAAACCATTTGTGGACTAGGCAATCACGAATAAGAAACTCCAAAGAAAAATAAAAGTTGAAAAAAAAAATGTATATATGTATAGATATCCTTAAAAAAGAAAAAAGAGAAATAAATAAATGCATACACGTATAGTAAACACAAAAAAAAAAATTATAAACTAACACTGTACCAAAATACCACGATAATGTATTTAAAATTTGCGAAAAAATTTTCTATTCAAATAATTGTATACGAATAAAATAATTTTGTAAATAGTATACAACACTTTTAATACAAAAAAAAAAAAAAAGAAAAAAAAAACAAACAAAACACAAAAAAAAAATAAATATATAGATAAAAACAAATATTAACGCACTTAATAAAATAAGTTTATATCATGTTTTAAATAACCACCACTAACTTAAATAAATAAACAACAACAACAACATTTTGTAATAATTATAAATAATCTTAAATTATAAGAAAAAACACAATATATATATATATATATATATGAAAAAAACGAAAATACAAAAAACAAAACTTACAAAACAATGTTAAAATAAGAACTTCTAATATTTATATAAATACAAAACAGTTTTCAACTAAGAAAATACTAAGAAAGTAAGGAAATTTTTATATAACAAAAAAAAAAAAAGGAAAAGTTATAGAATTAAATTGTACGTCCAAATACATGGAAAAAATTATATAAATAAATAAACGCCCGACTAATAAGGACAATGAAAAAAAAAAGAACAAAAATAATATATGTAAATAATGAAAATTTATACGAGTATATAAACAATGAAAATTCTATGTAATATACAAATTGTAAGAATAAACCATAAAAACCTTACTTATCTATGTATCTTTTTACAAATAGTACTTTATAAAAATATAAAACAAAAAAAAATCACCCAAAGTTAAATTTAATATAATGAATTCAAATACTTATGTAATTATAAAACATTCTACAATTAACCTTACACGCAGAAAATAAGAAAATATTTACTTTAAATCAAAACGAAAATTTTTAGAATCAAATGTTTCCTTCTAATACAATGTTTAACCAACATGAAAAAAAAAAAACAAATTATATGAAATTTTAAAACCAAATGTCTATTGTACATATAACCAAAACCAAACTAAATGAATTACCCTTAACTCAAAATAAAATACTTTATATAAGAAAACTTTATTTTGGATAACCAACAATTACTGTTAAACACACCTATACTAAGAAAATTCAAACCTTAAAAACAAAATTATATTTGTACAAAAGTTCAAAAGAAAATATTTTTATTATATAACCATTGTGGAAACTTGAATACACGACCATATATACGAATACATAAATATTAAGAAAAAAAACAAAGAACAAAGATTACACATTTATAATAAATATTGTATACAAAAAGCTACTATGTTAGAAAATATCAGGCATATGTAACGGAATCACGATACCGTCATCCTTATTCCCAATCACACCATTTTCCAGAAAATTAATCTCATAAAGATCAATTTTCTTTTTTCAAGGAGGGGAGGATGTAGTGCTCCAAAAAGCCCTACCATCTTTTTCCGCCATTCCTAATCCAAAATCCCAGCAATATTACCCTAAAACCCAAAATCCTATCAAAACCCACAAAAACCCAAACATAACCCAAAATTCGCAATAAACGAATCAAAATTCGTTTATCGCATAACATTTGCCCCCACGGCGAAGTTTAATCCAAAATCCGAATTAAAATTAAAATTCACGATAAACGAATCTAATATTCGTTTATTGTTCTATATTTGCTCCACAGCATCACCCAAATCCAAAATTCAGAGATTGTTATCTCTATCCTAAAAATTCCATTGAGTTAAACAAACAAAAACTCAAAAGCAGATACATTCACACATCTGCGTAATGGTTTCGTAAGAATTCAAGAAATTGATTTCTTATCTTGTGTAAACACAACATCTCGCTCGAAATACCCAAAAGATCGAGATTGTTGCACGAAAATGAGTATCTTTGAGATACAATTTTCGATTCCTTTTCCTTTATAAAGGAATGGTTTCGTGATCTCCGGGCCGCAGTCTAAATTCGTGTACAGTCCCTGGAGGAAGTACCCCAGGATAATCTTTGAGAAAATAATAAAAAACCCTTTCCAAAGGAAACAAGACGTGCTTTCATTTTTACCCAACAATGGATAGCTAAGTATCACCTGCCCCCCACGGAAGACCAAGTGAAGACTAAGGACGAAGGCCAAACCAAAAGGACGTTACTCTTCCCTCTGGATCAGAGGAAGCACGGTTAACAACCCCGTGTAGGACAAGATTTCAGGAGCGGTCTGTTTTAAGAGATCGCCTTGTCCTTTTAAGGATCAGGAGACTCGCGTCCTGAAACTAACCCCTACAGAACACAACACTATCGTCCCGGTCTCTGTGGGAGATAGCCCTACTGAAGCGCAGGAGCTCTTCTTCGGTGCGCGTTACTTCCCGGTCGTAGCACAATCGCCCGTCTACAGATGATCTACTTACATGATAGATCAGCGGAATTCCGGATCTATCCTGTATAAGCCCATTCATGTCCAAATCAAGGAACGCCTCTGGTGGAGCAAAGCCGTTGCGACGCACGTTCTCATAGTACAGGGTATTTGGATAATAAGCCCCGAAAATTAGGTCATTGGACGAGCATATTGCTATCGCAATATGTCCTCTGATTAATTTAATCATAAAATTATCCACCCTATTTATGCAGGCTTCATTATATAAAGTCTCATTTGAGTAGTTTTTTTTGTATTCCGATTCCGGTGTTCGATATAATCTGAGACAGGTTCTCAGACACTTTCTTTCGAACACCCGAATCTTTTCCATCAAATTTGGACCTATGTTAAACCATACTGGACAGCCATATATGAGCATTGGCCTGACTGGCGTCATGTAGCATATGACTTTTACCCTGCTGTCAAGTTGGCTACTGTGAAATAGCCTCCTTGTCATAGCAAAAGTTTTCCTTGCTTTGAGCAAAGCAGCCTCTACTTGTCTGTTGAAATACAGATATTGGTCTAGCCAGATGCCAAGGTATTTAACTAAACTCTTGGTTTCCAGTTTATCTCCATGCGGTCCCACGATAACTAGCTTTCGCCAGTTTTTCCTTGTGTCGTTCGTGGCTTTATATAATGGGGTTCTAAATAGGATGGCTTCACATTTCTGGAAGTTGATCTTAAGTTTCCAGTTGTCGCAATAGCGCTGCACGTTGTTGAAATCTCGCTGTATTAAACTATTTATGATCTCAACTTTCGGAGCTGTTCTGTAAATTATGAGATCGTCTGCGTACGCAATAGCCTGCGGGGGTGCATCTAATAAGTCGCTAATGTAAATGTTAAAAAGAATCGGAGAGAGTACCGCGCCCTGTTGCAAGCCATTCTTGATATTATACGTTTTAGTAGAAGTCACATTACCACTTTTGACCACGAACCTCCTGTCCTTTGACATATCGTAAAGTACATATAGTAAAGGCTTATGTATGCCATGTCTGACCAGTTTGTAATACAACCCTTCGATCCAGACGGTATCAAAGGCTTTTTCCAAGTCGATCAGACAGGCACCTGTGCATTGGTTCCTACATTTATTCCATTGTATATCGGAGACCAGTTTAGCTGCGGCATGTGTGGTTTCATGACCCGCCCTAAAGCCAAACTGGTTATTTGGAATAATGCTGTTGTCGTCTACCCATTTTACCAGAGCTTTGTTAATGGTTTTTTCAAATACTTTACTGATGCTTGGGAGTAAACTTATCGAACGCATGTTCCTTGGGTTTGTACAGTCTTTGCCCTTTTTTGGGATGGGCTGAATGATAGCCGTTTTCCAACGCGCGGGATAATATGCATTATTCAACGCGTTGTTAAACAGGACCGTGTATATATCTATTGCCTTTGGGGGCAGGTTCTTGAGTACTATGTTAGGTACTCCATCTATTCCCACTGACTTTTTGCTTCTTAATGAGTCGAAGATACTCTGGATTCCTTCCCTTGTGATTAAAAGGCTATTAGCCCCACCATTGGTATTAATGTCAATTGACAGATTATCGTCACTGAATTCCGTAAAACCAGGATTCTCCGATTGCCAATGTGAAATTTCATTCCGGAGGTGCAGGTGATTCAGTCGAATTGTGTCCTCCAGGTCATGGTTTCGGTGAATGCTTTCATTCACCTTGTACATTTCCTGAAAGACAGCTCCCACAGCGTTCGCCTTCTCCAAAGGATCTTCGATCACGAAGAGCTCGCTATTGAGGATAGCGTTCTCTGTATCTATGCCAATGTTGGTTAGCAGCTGCTTGTTTACCTCGGTACGTGGAATTTGGAGACACTGAATCTCGTTTTGATTATTTCTCCTGAATATTTTATTTATTTGTGGGAACATATTCGGGTTATTAGTTTTTATAGCTCGAATTCTGTTGTTCCAATACAAATTTGTTGCTAATCTATAATTAGCTTTAAGTAATTGTTGGAGGTTTTTTAATTGAGATTTCAGTGATATTATCTCCTGGTCTTGTCTGTCTGTAAACTGTCTGTGTAATTGTTTTAATTTCGATAGCAGTCTGCTCTTTTTCTTGTGGCGTGCGTTTATTGTTGCGTTTCTGTACATGTTAATGTGATCTGTAACTGTTGTTTTGGGAATTATTTTGTCCATTGTTCGTTTTACGGTTTCGTCCATTTGTTTAATGTATTTGTCGATTTCGTCATTTGTCAGGTTTCTGTTTACTGGCAGATTAAAGTCATTCGAACAAAGTTCTCTTGTTAATGATCTGGTGAACCGCGGCCATCGCATTGCCCTGTAGTTATAGGGTTGCGGGATCACGAATTCCTCCAGAACTGCGAGCTCGTTCGGAAGCTCTATTACTGCCGTGAATGCACAGTGGTCGCTGTCGTATTCAATTGTCCGTAAACAGTTTGTGTTTCGTCTGTTGGTGTTAAGTAATCTCAGTCGTGAGTCGATTAGCAAGATATCTAAGAACGATCTACCTCTGGGGAACGATGGATATTTCGTAGCTAGCAGGTCGGTTCTATATTCAATATGATACTGATCTAACCAACCAGCCAACTGATTTCCTCTGGCATTAGATATATAATTTCCCCAATTTCTATGCTTGGCGTTCATATCTCCCCCTAGGATAAAGTAATTTTTGTCCAGGTGCAATTGTAGGCATCGAAAGAGTGTCTCGAGCTCAGCTATAAATAGGTTTTGTTGGTGCTCCTCAGGTGCGTAGACCGCAATCGCATACAAACCCCTTCCTTGCTGAAGGGGTGTGCGTACGATGCAGGCTTCCAGCACCCGGAACCTGCGCACTTCTCCACTATATATAACTTTATGAGGAATCCCTTTTCTAATAAAGATTGCGACACCCTTTAATAGAACCGTTACCCTCTTTGTTTGCTTCGGCGTGAACGAGTAGAATTCCGCGGTGGCCCTTTTTAAGACCTCTTTAATTTTATCGTGGTCTGCCACCGCATAGGTTTGAATGGCATGCCTATTAGCAGCCAGTCTTTTAACTACAAAATTGTTTCCTATAGCTAGCTTACAAAGACTTACCAATTCCTTACACTCAATATCTATAGTGTTGATTGGTGGCATCTTTATTTTTTGGTTGTTATTGTTGCTTTGCCGCTGTTGTGTTGCTTGCTGTGGTCGATTTTGTGTTGATTGTTGCTGTTGATGTTGTTGTTGGCCGAATTTTGGCTTCGGCTTTTGTTGTTGTTCGGTGTATTTTCCTTTTTCGAGTGCCGCTATTTTTTTCTTTCGGCGTCTCTCTTCTAGACGGGCTCTTGCCATCGCAAGTTTCGCCTCCAATTCAGTAATTTCCTCCTCTTCATCCTCAGACTCTGAGGATGTAAGAGAAGCGAACGAATTGTTTGCCCCATACATATTAAAATTGTATGGGGGGGGGGGGGGGGGGGGGGGCTCTCTGTCTTCCTCCATTTGCTGACCTTTTTTCTCCATTGTTAATTTCGCGGTTTTACTTCGCGTCACAATGGAGATTTTCGGTGTACCTTTTCGTTTGTTTGTCACGTTTTTGTCTTCCTCCGTGTTCATGCTGGTTCTTTCCAGTTTGTTTTCATTTAAAAAAAAAACAAAAGCGACCGCAATACGAACCACGAAGTCGTTTTCCTCCGTACGCCGACTCGAACTCAGGTATCGTCGGCTAAGAGTCAGTAATCTTGCACTCGCGGCAAATGATGCTTTGAAAACTTTTTGCTTAACTAGCAATATATTGTGTATTTTAATTTTCACTTTTACGACTGAGGTAATATAATTTAATTGTATGACGTTGTTTTTGCACCTCACTGAAGTGATTTTGTGAGCACGTTTTTTTTCTCTTTTAGCATTTGTTTTGTTTGTTTGTTGTTGTTGCACTTTGTTTTAATTGTCACATACGTCACGTCACTGTTTTTCTATTTCGTGGCTTCGTTCTTGTTTATGAATTGGAAGTCTGACTCCCACATCAGGTAAGCGAAACCAACGGATTCACACTGGCGTGTGGAAGCACCGACACATATAACCTCGGAACCGGTGTTACATATAAAACTTCCGTCCACAGAGCCAGTTGTTACATATGTCAACCCTGTCCTCTGCGCCAGTTGTTATATACGAGGGTTGCCTTTTATATTTCGGGATTAGAGAACAAAAACAAATATGGATCATCGAAAATCACTTTATTGTTTTTCAAAATATTCCCCATGAAGATCTATACACTTTTGCATGCGTTTGAACCAATTGTCGAAGCACTTTTGCCACTCTGATTGAGGTATCTCCAACACATGCATTCTGAAGGCAGCAACAGCTTCTTCAGGTATCGAAAAACGTTGACCTCTCAGTTTGTTTTTTACGTACGGGAATAAAAAGAAGTCATTCGGTGCCAAGTCAGGACTATACGGCGGATGACCCATCAAATCGATGTTTTGGGTGCTCAAAAATGCAGTTGTCGCAGCCGATGTGTGAGAGCTCGCATTGTCGTGGTGAAGAGTGATCCGTCTTCGGCGGTTGGTTTTCCTGATTTCTTGGAAGACAACTGGCAAACAAATGGTTGTGTACCACTCAGAATTGACTAAGTCCGCATATTTGGATCCAGGGAATTTGGCGTGTATAAAAACCAAATGAATATTTGGTTTGTTTATCACATGTTGGATTTTATAAATTGAATTCAATTGACAATGGAACCTTCAGTTTAATTTGTTTGGCATTATATTCAATGTTGATTTGGAGATATGTTATGGAAGGTGCAAAATGTGGGGCAGGAGTTCTCTGCAGATAGATTTCATTGGAGTGGATAAAATGAAGAAGATTTTTCTGTAAGTTTGACGATGAATATCTTATAAGGTGCCTAATTCCTTTCCCAGTGTTAGGATAATAGTTCCTAGATTTTTTGGTAATGGTTGCACACACAGACACTGTTTCCAGTAGATTAATCTCTTTGCTTCATTATTTAAAGACACATTGGAATCACTATTATTATATAATTTTGTCGATTATAAGATATATATTCGTTCCGTTTTCTGTGAACCGCATTCTTCCGTCAGATTGTGTCTTGTTGTGTTTGTAATTACTACTTTGGCGGATTTGTATGTTGTTATCGAAGTGTCACCGAAGTGTTCCGCCAAACACCGTTCGCAAGCCAAAAAGAAATACGGTACAGTCATAAATGATACACGGAGAAGTGGATTTCGAATCCTTATTTATTGTTTCTATTTTTGTTTCGTAAAGCACTACATAGGGTTTAACATTAATTTTGCTTATGCGATACTCGACCTTCCATTACACACGCGCGATTTACACAATGCACACTCGACCGTCACAACTTCTCGACCTCTAACAATCGCGATTTAATTATATGTACTTTCTTTCTTGGATTGCAACGCGCGGATCGACCTCCTCGTAGGGGTTCTCTCTGTTCTCTCCACACGGATGGTCCATATAGACTCCTGTTTGCCCAAAAAAATATCCCGATTCAGATTTCCGATCTGTATCTGCAAAGAAAAAATGGAAAATTTCCCATTCCATCTGCTAACAGAATTTTCCACAGTATCTGTTAGCAGCATAACATCTTCCTTTTCATCTCACAAGGAGAATTTCCCATAGGATCTGGAAAGAGAAATCTTACCTAATCATCATCATTCAATTTCATTTTTAATACATTTTTTATTTTTCTTTTTGTATTCTTAATTTCTAAATTAAAGGCTAGACAAAAAATGCTTAAATTCTAACTTAATTATCTTATATAATAACTTACTGGTCCTTCGCAGACGCTCTAAGCGAAACATTACTAATCATTTGTATAATTTGCCTTTTGGCGACAGAAGTTTGTGGCAGTACTTATAATTATTTGAAAGACAAAGAAAATTTGAAAAACTTTGTCAATTTTTTTTGTTTTGTTTTTTTTTTTTTTTTTTCTTAAAATTACTTACTTAACTTACCTATTTTTTTATTAAATTTTTTTTTATTTTTGTTTTTCTATGTATATATATATATATATTTTTTTTTTTTTTTTAATTTTATTTTATGTAAAAGCACTTAACCTAACTTAACTTAAATCTTATACTACCCTTATTCTAGGAAAGCTAAGTCTATGTAAGCTAGCTGATGATAGTGTGATTCTATACCGACTTTGGTATCCAGGTCTTTATATGCCATTCAACCACCAGAATTGTTGACTTCTTCGGTGCGCGTTACTTCCCGGTCGTAGCACAATCGCCCGTCTACAGATGATCTACTTACATGATAGATCAGCGGAATTCCGGATCTAGCCTGTATAAGCCCTTTCATGTCCAAGTCAAGGAACGCCTCTGGTGGAACAATGCCGTTGCGACGCACGCTCTCATAGTACAAGGAGTTTGGATAATAGGCCCCGAAAATTAGGTCATTGGACGAGCTTATTGCTCTCGCAATAAGTACTCTGATTAATTTAATCATAAAATTATCCACCCTATTTATGTACGCTTTATTATATAAAGTCTCATTTGAGTAATACTTTTTATAGTCCGATTCCGGTGTCCGATATAATCTGAGACAACTTCTGAGACACTTTCTTTCGAACACCCGAATCTTTTCCATCAAATTTGGACCTATGTTGAACCATACTGGGCAACCATATATGAGCATTGGCCTGATTAGCGTCATGTAGCATATGACTTTTACCCTGCTCTCAAGTTGGCTACTGTGAAATAGCCTCCTTGTCATAGCAAACGTTTTTCTAGCCTTGACCAGAGCAGCTTCTACATGGCTGTTGAAATACAGATATTGGTCTAGCCAGATGCCAAGGTATTCAACTAAACTCTTGGTTTCCAGTTTATCTCCATGCGGTCCCACGATAACTAGCTTTCGCCAGTTTTTCCTTGTGTCGTTCGTGGCTTTATATAATGGGGTTCTAAATAGGATGGCTTCACATTTCTGGAAGTTGATATTAAGTTTCCAGTCGTCGCAATAGCGCTGCACGTTGTTGAAATCTCGCTGTATTAAACTATTTATGATCTCAACTTTCGGAGCTGTTCTGTAAATTATGAGATCGTCTGCGTACGCAATAGCTTGCGGAAGTGCATCTAATAAGTCGCTAATGTAAATGTTAAAAAGAATCGGAGAGAGTACCGCGCCCTGTTGCAAGCCATTCTTGATATTATACGTTTTATTAGAGGTCACATTACCACTTTTGATCACGAACCTCCTGTCCTTTAACATACCGTAAAGTACATATAGTAAAGGCTTATGTATGCCATATCTGACCAACTTGTAATACAACCCTTCGATCCAGACGGTATCAAAGGCTTTTTCCAAGTCGATCAGACAGGCCCCTGTGCATTGGTTCCTACATTTATCCCATTGTATGTCGGAGACCAGTTTAGCTGCGGCATGTGTGGTTTCATGACCCACCCTAAAGCCAAACTGGTTATTTGGAATAATGCTGTTGTCGTCTACCCATTTTACCAGAGCTTTGTTAATGGTTTTTTCAAATACTTTACTGATGCTTGGGAGTAAACTTATCGAACGCATGTTCATTGGGTTTGTACAGTCTTTGCCTTTTTTTGGGATGGGCTGAATGATAGCCGTTTTCCAACGCGCGGGATAATATGCATTATTCAACGCGTTGTTAAACAGGACCGTGTATATATCTATTGCCTTTGGGGGCAGGTTCTTGAGTACGATGTTAGGTGCTCCATCTATTCCCACTGACTTTTTGCTTCTTAATGAGTCGAAGATACTCCGGATTCCTTCCCTTGTGATTAAAACGCTATTAGCCTCACCATTGGCATTAATGTCAATTGACAGATTATCGTCACTGAATTCGGTAAAACCCGGATTCTCCGATTGCCAAAGTGAAATTTCATTCCGGAGGTGCAGGTGATCCAGTAGAACTCTGTCCTCCAGGTCGTGATTTCGGTGAATGCTTTCATTCGCCTTGTACATTTCCTGAAAGACAGCCCCCACAGCGTTCACCTTTTCCAAAGAATCTTCGATCACGAAGAGCTCACTATTGAGGATAGCGTTCTCTGCATCTATGCCAATGTTGGTTAGCAGCTGCTTGTTTACCTGAGTACGTGGAATTTGGAGATACTGAATCTCATTTTGATTATTTCTCCTGAATATTTTATTTATTTGTGGGAACATATTCGGGTTATTAGTTTTTATAGCTCAAATTCTGTTGTTCCAATACAAATTTGTTGCTAATCTATAATTAGCTTTAAGTAATTGTTGGAAGTTTTTTAATCGGGATTTCAGTGATATTATCTCCTGGTCTTGTCTGTCAGTAAACTGTCTGTGTAGTTGTTTTAGTTTTGATAGCAGTTTGCTCTTTTTCTTCTGTAGTGCGTTTATTGTTGCGTTTCTGTAGATATTAATGTGATCTGTAACTCTTGTTTTGGGAATTGTTTTGTCCATTGTTCGTTTTACGGTTTCGTCCATTTGTTGAATGTATTTGTCGATTTCGACATTAGTCAGGTTTCTGTTTACTGGCAGATTAAAGTCATTCGAACGAAGTTCTCTTGTTAATGATCTGGTGAACCGCGGCCATCGCATTGCCCCGTAGTTATAGGGTTGCGGGATCACGAATTCCTCCAGATCTGCGAGCTCGTTCGGAAGCTCTATTACTGCCGTGAATGCACAGTGGTCACTGTCGTATTCAATTGTCCGTAAACAGTTTGTGTTTCGTCTGTTGGTGCTAAGTAATCTCAGTCGTGAGTCGATTAGCAAGATATCTAAGAACGATCTACCTCTGGGGAACGATGGATATTCCGTAGCTAGCAGGTCAGTTCTATATTCAATATGAAACTGATCTAACCAACCAGCCAACTGATTTCCTCTGGCATAAGATATATAATTTCCCCAAATTCTATGCTTGGCGTTCATATCTCCCCCTAGGATAAAGTAGTTTTTGTCCAGGTGCAATTGTAAGCATCGAAAGAGTGTCTCGAGCTCCGCTATAAATAGGTTATGTTGGTGCTCCTCAGGTGCGTAGACCGCAATCGCATACAAACCCCTTCCTTGCTGAAGGGGTATGCGTACGATACAGGCTTCCAGCACCCGGAACCTGCGCACTTCTGCACTATATATTACTTTATGATTGATCCCTTTTCTAATAAAGATTGAATATATTGTTTGTTTTAATTTTCGCGTTTGCGACCGAAGTGTTATCTTTTTATTGTCTCGAACACTTTTTGCGCCTCACTCAACAGTTTTTATATGCACTTCTTTTTGATTTTATTTATTGCATTTATACCGGTACACCCGGTAAATACAGATTGCTTAACGAGCAATATATATTTATTTTTGTTTTTTGTGCTTGCGACCGAGGTGGTATATTATGTTTCTTATAGTTGATTATTATTTTATTTTTCGCACTTCACTGAAATATGCACATTTGTTTTTAGGTTTTATTTTAATTAATGTATTTTTAATTCACTTAGTTTTTACAATTAAGTTTTTACGTTTATTATTTGTTTTGTTTGGTTTGTTTGCTTTCTGAATTTCATTGTTTTGACTGTCTTCACTGTTTTAATTTTGGTCACCACATGTCTATTCAATATTCAGTGTACGACTTGACTGTGAAACTCGACACTATCCTCAAAGAAGAATGCTACCGATGTGATTCACGTCCAACGATCGACTGTGCTAATCATCATCATTATCACCATTCGATGCTGGTGGTCGGTATCTCGTTTCTTCCTTTGTTTACGGATCGGATGCCGCACATCTGGCATGCGGCAAAGGGTCGCCTGCATTTCGGATGTGTACACGGATTATGGGATGTAAGGCTTTGTTTGCCTTTTCCATCATTCATCTATCTGGGATAGCGTTTAGAGTTTATGATTGTTCGCCTGCTAATCAGCTGCGCAATGAATTGATTGTTTGCGCAAGTGTGCCTGGTTTAGGTGCTAATTGCATTTAGCTACGAGCGTAGGCATCCGTTGTTCGGTCTATTTACCGAAAATGGTATTTCTTTGGAAACCTCGCGTTGATGTTTAGGATGGAAGATTTATGATCTGTATTCTGGGATTGGTTTTGCATACGATGAATGGATGCGTTGACTCGATGTTGAAAGTTTTTGAACGTTAAGTTCCTTGTTTTTTGATATCGGGTTCAACATTGTTGCCGCTTCCTATGAGCTTTGTTACAGGTATGATTAAGAGCTTTGGGACACGTGTCTGTGGGCACGTGTAATGAATAAGGTAAGTATGTTCCTTGGCGGAAAGGCTACTTCAACCTGTAGTGAGTTGTACGGTTCGTAGAACCGCTACACTACTACTTTGCGAATAGTCCACCGTTACCCGCAGATGCTGGGCTATGATTTAGTGTCTTATCACTAATTTTGGGATAGTGGAGTCACTATCTCACAATATATGTGTTATTTATACGCAGTTAGTAAGACAAAAAAAATCTAAATTTTAAGAATTTTTTTGGAAAGGCATTTCAATATGTTATAGCCCGGACGCCTTGCTTCCTCGGTTGAGGGAAGAGCGTGGACCTTTTATTTTTCTTTATTAATATTAATTAAAACCCAGGATTGCGAATTTTAATTCTCTTCTTTATTTCTAATTTATTCTTTTTCTTAACTTTTCCGAACTTAACTTCACTTCTCTGAACTTCCGAACTTTACTTAATGTTATCTTAATCTCAACTCGTCTGTACTTCCTGAACTGTATTTCTCAACTAACTCGTCTGTATCGCAACTCAACTAACTTCCAATCTCAACTGACTTTACAATGAATTTTTCTCTCTTCTTATAGAACATTGTGTTCTAATCTACTGCAAATTATAATTTGAACAAAAATCCATTTTATCAAAGTATCACTTAATCTACTGTGACTTTAAATTTTGAACAAACTTTGAACGAAAATCAAAGAGCCATGTTTCAAATGAAAAAAGGGGCATGTTATGAAAAAAGGGGCATGTTATGAAAAAAAGGGCATGTATGAAGTGTACTGAAACTGACTTGATATAGAATATTGTGGATGTTTATTTATGAGATATATTAAATGAGAATGTTAGATATGTTAGGAGAATGTTTTAAGGATGAGTTAGATAAATAATGAGATTCAGTGTTAAAGTTAATAATTATAAGGACAGTAGTATTCTGGAATACTACAAATATTTTAATTTGAAATTATGTTTACTTATAATAGGTATTTTATACAATGTTGCTATATTTTTTTTATTTAAAAATTATGATTTTTAAGGTCACAATAGACCATCTCCGAAACTTCTTCAAAAAAAAAAAATGTTTCGTCATGTACAGGATATCCCGTGACAAGATTATCTAAAATCAATAAATAAAAAAAATTATTTAATTTATAATATTGTGACGAATTTACACTCGAATAATCGTGAATAGCACGCCGGGCGTCTCTCACTTAGTTCGAACTTGGACGTCGAACGATATACATCGACGAAGTAAGCAAGCTGACACCATATATTAAGTGCCAAAAAGAGAACAAACTTTGAGTTTCGTTGGATTATTCACAATCCAGAGATCGAACCGAGGAAGTCAATAAACGTAAAGTCAAAATTACGTAACAATATTATCTAGTAATTAATCGAAGGTGTGGCGGTTCCGCCAAACCCCACTGTTACTTACCTGTAGAACCCCCATGACTTTAACTCAACCATATAGGTTTCGCTAATGCAATCGCATTAGCACCTTAAATGCTTCACACATCAAATAGATCAAATTTATATAACCTAAAAGTCCCTGTAAAAGAATTCTTACCTTTCATGCATTTCTTCGCATACGAATTCCCTACAAGAATTCTTTCCATTATACAGGTGCATAAACCAAAACCTAATCGGTACCTTCGGTTGTCAGGCAAATTCCAACCTTCCCACACCTGCACCGCAATCTCCCCGCAGCAAAAACATTTCTTTCCCAAGGATAATTAATGCTTTTAATGCATTACCTGGAAAAGCTTGCAAAGAACTTTTCCTACAAGGGCATTCATACATGTATCAATGCATCTCTGCATTAGCGACCCAGAACCGAATTTCCAATTAGTGTAGATATTCACACTAGAGTTCGATTCTGGCGTCGCCATAGATGCCATGTACAATTGACACAGATGGTATATACAAAGCGTCATCGTATAACCATCTAATCTGCTTTGCAATGACTTGCAACTATCGATACAGCTGCAAGCACTTTACCCAGAAATGCTCCATTGTTTTAATCTCCAAACAATCATCGACTTCACGCATAGCCGCCGGATTGAATTCAAAGCATAATCAATGCAAATATAGAATCCGTTTCCCACAAACGAATTTCCCTGCATAGACAAATGAAAGCCAGGGATTTGTTTCGTCCACCAACCTATTAGCACCTTTTCCAATGTCTATTCGTATATTTACACAAGGGCATCACTCATCTAAGACTTTTATGATGCCCTCGTCTCATCTTTTCTCTTACCACATTTCTTCGAAGCTTCGTCGTCTATTTATTTAGACGCGATGCACTTCATAGACAACGATCTTCACGATCCCTTTGTCCTTGCAGCCTGCCTGCTTTGTTTTGCCATTGGCTTCGCGCATGGGTAAACAACACATATTTGAACGATCACACACATACCACCATGATCTCCATTAAGACATCTGGTTTTCTATTCCACCAAGAGAGACTTTACGTTTCTCTGGTGTTAGGTAAAAACGATATCCTTAGTGAAGAGGATATCTACCACCCACCACAAACTCACCCCAAACGAGGGTTGAATCATGGAGTCCAATTACATCCGCAGACCAGCACGGTCGTGCCGCTCCCGCTCTCCGCCACGCGGCGAAGAAGCGTAGGTCGTGTCGAGATAGTAATGTTTCACCGTGTTTAAGATTTATAAAAATCAATTTAATATTAAATAATAAGTCCTAAGTGAAGTATAAACACACTAACATATTTAATAATGGCTGAGAACAAAGTGGTTTTTATAAAGAGAATTATCCTTCACAATTTTAAAGATAATAACGAAAGTGAAATAAACTAAAAATTAATTAAGAACAACTTGTGTTTTAATTCCGATCTGGTAGACGGTGTTTGCCTTTACTCCCGGTTGTGGACAAACGTGGCGGCGTTTCGTCATTTTGGTGCTGCGATATTCGGTGGAACATTTAGTGACGATTCGGTTTGGCGAACCTTTTTGAACTGCTGGAGACGAGGTACAACCCGGTGTCGTGCGCCGGAGCAATGACCTCCTCCCCACAAAGGAATAAGCAAAATATAATATAAAATGCCTATTTTTAATGAAAATGTTGACCTTACATTTTTTTTATAAAATGAAAAATATTTATTAGAATCGCAAATCCTTCGATTAATTATAAAAAAATATATGCAAAAAGATGGTGTTAAAATCTGAGATCGATTGGTTCAACCGTTCTCGAAATATCGTGTACACCGATTTTAAAAACGTGGTCTCGAGAAAAATGGATTTAAAGCTTCAAAACTATTTTACATATGCAAACAATTTTTTTTTTAACTTACACAGAGTCATCCCTTCCAGGACCATATAATATACTCTCCATTCCTTCTACAGTCTCTAATAGTTCTATTGGTGTTGTCTGCGGATCATAGTCTCTTCTGAGCAATACAAGAAAGTATTAAGAGGGGAGCTCCAGGTAGGCAGATGTTTAACCCTGCTCTATAAACCTTCATCACCATCATCATCGGCACTACAACCGGGAGCCGGTCTTGGCCTTACTTAGCAAGTCCTGAGGGTTGTTAAATTTTCCATAATGATTTGTATTTTTCGGGGTGAGGTCATTAGTCTTGCGCCAGAGGCTCCCCGACGGGGAATCGAACGAATCGCGTGACGGGCGGGTTTACTAACCACTATACTATCGAGGAGCTATCTATTCGTCTCGCTCATCCGTAAAATGCCGGCCTTGCATTTCTATAAACCTTCACTCGCGCAAATATGAATATAACACCGACAATATTTGCCGGTTCGACTTGAAATTTTGTGTATAAAATCTTTAATATATGTACATGCATCAAAAATCGATTTTTTTTTAATTCTAAGTGCGTATAACCCCTTAACATGGTTTAGGGACAGTTTTTTTAAAAAGTTATTTCACTTTATCACCCGCGTCGCATCCTAGAACTCACGACTATTCACGCTCGAAGATCTGATGCTTTTCGACCGAGTTTTGAGGAAACTCTTCATCCAGTCGTAAACTTGTTGGGAAAGTGCACATAAACGAGGCTTATCTTGTAATGCTCTGTGCCCACTGCGGTCAAAAGCCTTGGCTATTTCTAATGCGACCGAAAGAACCTAAAAGAGTAGTCACTTTTTTGCAGAGTCTTAATTCGATTTATTAATTTTTTTTTATTGCGGATTATGACAATTTTCAAATACTGCACTACCATCACTATCCGCGAAAACACACGGCGGAACCTCGACTTTCCTCTGATGAGATAGGCCCTGTTTCCACCTCGAAGGCTTGCAACTGAATTCTGTAATACTCTGCTGGTTACTATTTGGCTTTTTGTTCAGATCCTGCCTCAGCTTGTTGGGAAGATGCGGATGCATTGCATCGCCAAGGTGATCGAAGATGCGGGGTACCTCAATCGATCCCCGCATTGAGGCACTGAGGATTGCTTTGAATGATACTTAAATAAAAATAAAGTATCTTTTCGACATTTCCCTTTGTTATCTATGGTATTTAACAAATAAGAATATATCCAGGAGAAACTTACGCTTTTGTCGTCGAACCGCTTGTCGGTTGACGCTTCTCTGCTATTCTGGTTGAAGGGGGTTGTTGATTTCTTGAACCCACTGCTTATTTCTTTTCTTCTCGTTCTTGTTGGATTTAAATTTAAACTTATTTTTATACGATTGGCTTTTGGCGATAAACTAATTAAAACTAGGAATACACCCGCGCTGCATATTAAGCTTTAATTTAACGTGTAGTGCTCTAAGAAGCCCTACCATTTACCTCCCATATACACATTATTCACTTACAAATCCCCATCCAATATCCATTCATATCCCCAAATCAACGTGGAATTCAATGTTAAGCAAATTGAACCAAACGTTCAATTCTCTAACATTGAATTCAATTCCTTAAAATTCAAAGATCACACCGCATATCTTCACATGTATGGTATTTGCAATTATAACTTCCTAAAATCTAAAATCTAAAATAAATACGAGATAACCGAGCAAAATGTTGGTTTATCTTGCACACACAAAATTCTGGCAATCTAAACATCACAATGTATATCTCTATATGCCAGATGTTTTATGATATGCAAATAGACCCAGATTTACAACTAATTTCTCATCCAATTCCCACGGACTTTATGTTACCCATCTGAAGTGCATGCATACTCTTGTCTGCATTGGCCAGATGGATAACACAAACAAACCCCAAAAGGATCGGTGATAAGTGGCGATCCGTCCGGATTTCGAAAGGATACAGAGTTGCAGTTGGAAAGTGAAGAGGCAGTTGCATAGCAAGAGTAGATTAGTTAACTTGCCATTGTACAGTCGCTTAGAATAGATAGTCAGTGAGTAGCATGTGGATTCAAGATTTTGTGTCGCTGGTTGGTTTCCCGTGACGTTCAAGTGCATCGCGATTTGGCCGGTTCACTCCGGCTCGTCCTTACTTCCTTGTATTATTTTCGAGTGTGATATATCATCGTGTTATTCACTTGTTCACGGGTGGCGCATTCTTTGGATTATTTGGAAGGATTAAGGATACAAGTATCCATCAGGATCTATACGGTAGCCCACTCTTCCCGGAGGTCCTGAAAGCACGGTGGTGCACCAAAGAAACATTATAAACGCGTTTCCGTTCGTTATTGCCGATCAACTGAAAAACTTCTGTCAACGTTTTTCGAAGTTTTTGTTTTTCCTTTCGCCGTGAATTTTTTAATTAAATTATTGCCAAATAGTTTATTTATATTTTCTACTTGGTGCGATTATTATGATAGTTAGAGGGGGAGTGTGCGAGAGAGTGTGGGTGTGGGAATGCGAAACAAAACAAAAGAAATAAATACCGACAAAAGAGACGAAACGCTGCCACGTTTGTTGTCCACATTAATCGATCGGCACCACCAGAAGTAAATAACTGATACGCACTTTTTATTTATTAGGAAAGGTTCTTATATTTCACAATCATAACCTTTGTTCTAAACCATTATTACATATGTTAGTGTTTTTACACTCCGCATAAACTTATTATTAACACAAAATTGATTTTTATGAATTTTATTTAACTACCCACACGACCCCGGGTATTTTAACGTCCTCGGCGCGCGACGAGGGGCGGCAGCGGCAGCGACCATGGTGATCGGCGGATGGAATTTGACTCAACGATATTCATTCGTTGTCCAAGGGAAATTTTGGGTGCATTCGCTTTTATGGTGGTGATAACCGGATCTCATAGAGGAGATCGTCATGGTACACATGTATATGTGTACGTCGGTTGTTTTCATGGGTTGAAGCCATGATAACGAATCTGAAACACCAAGAAGGGGCATAATGTGCACCCAGGAGATGTGTGTTCGTTGAAACAAACAAATCGCATCTCGTGGGATGCTAATGGGTTTGTGTTTGATTATGCATCGAAGTCATGAGGAATGGATTCAGGACAATTACAAGACAAAGGGAAAAACGACCTATGCATCGTTCGGTAATGAGGGTCAGCTGGATAAATAGCAGCCACTCATAAAATGAAAAATGCGTTTAGAATACCACAAACGATATGGATTGTTTATGGAATCGCCAGGAAGCCTATGTATGAACAGCGTTCTTTTGTTTGCACTTGGTGCGAGTTAGGGAAATTGGCTTCAGCGTCGATTGCGCTAATTGAATGCAGCTGCTTGGGTATTTTATTGCTGGGAGAAAAAGGTCGCCGGCCAATGTGAACGTTAAGAGATTTATCATACACATGGCGAAGCTGAAAAATAGACAGCGCGATATTTATGGTCCCCGATGAAGGTTACATAGTATGTAATCCAAATCCTTTGTTATTAGGAATTTGTCTAGGGGAGTCTGCCTGGCAGCGAAGGTGCCAAACTGGTTTTGAATTCCTGATAAGTTGAGCAAGAAATCTTATGGGGAATTGTATGCGAAGGGATGCATGGAAGGTAAGTCTTCTTTTACAGGGACTTTTAGGTTAAAGATTTGATCTATTTAATGCGTGAAGTATTTAAGATGCTAATGCGCTTGCATTAGTGAAGTATGAGATTGGGTGGAAGTTATGGGGATTTTTCTGGTAAGTGAACCGAGGGGTTTGGGGGAACCGCCACAAGGTACTCAAACAAGAAGCGTAATGTTTACTTTCAATTATTGAATTTTGAATTACCTTATTATTGCCTAACATTTTCCTGTATAGCCTGGCGGTATTCGTTTTTTGCCAAAAGTGTTTACCTAGAACAGAGAATATTAATTTTTTGGATCACCTTTCATGCCATGATTGTGCAAATGTCCGACATTGGGAGATATAGTCCACCTGTCACTAGATGACCGTGCAGACGTAAAACATTTGAACTTACGTAGCCCTTCTAAGGAGAAGGTTTTAGCTCTTTGTGGACTTGAGAAGGGACCCTAAAAGTCGCCGCAGGGTCGTGTAAGTTTTATAAAAAAGAAAGCTAGTGCTCACAATAATAACTAGTAAATTTACGGATTTGTGTTGTAGATTACTTCATTTAATTTATTGTGACCATTGTTGAAAATGCGATACAATCCAGAATGTCTCAACAGAAATATTGACTATATTGATAACATAGTGTTCCAATCGTAATTGGTTTAGAAACATCCAACATAAAATGATATGAAGAAGGTTTTGAGGAGCAATGGTCTTACTGTTGATCAGTATTTAAGTTAGGTTGTTCTCTGTATGCTTTATCCTCCCTCACTTTCCACCATGTCTAAGAGAATAACTGCATCATTGTTATAAAAATGTGTACGGTTTGAAATAAAGTTCCTCAGTCGCAAGCTTAATGTTGGGCCATTTCTGATTTAGAATGACAATAAAAATCAAGATGTGAATTACCAACCAATAAAAGTTCGTTGTATACTTGTAACTACCCTAAACCCCAGCTCCATCGCTTATTAATGTAAATTGAGCATGAAAACTTGTAAATTCTGAGAGACTTAAAAACTTTGTTCATAACCAGGCAGCTGTATAAGGGGCTTGTCCCCTAAAGACTACCTTGTGAAGTGTTTGTTGCCTGACTATAGCCATCGATGCACTAGCATGAACAATTTTCCATTGGGGATAACGAGGGTGTAAGTGCAATGCACTCAGGATGAAAAGCAAATTACTTTACATGTGTCTTATGTTTTACAAAATTTCATCCTATAAGGAAAAGCTGAAAGTGTTTTTATCCTTTGACTTGAGGTTGATTATAGTTCCAAGATAACATTCGAGCTGATTGGATGTTGGGCCATCAACAGCAAGTTCATATCCCTTCCCTCAACCTCCTTTATTACAGTCATGTACTTGTGAAGCCCAGAGATTCCACTTTGTCATTGTATTCATATCATTAGCCTTGACTCCTTTCAAAACACAATGTAGAGAGATGCCATGAAGCACCACGGACAAAGTAGTGAATATCAACTTTTCACTCTTCTGGTCCTGTGGTTAACACTATGTCTGCTCTAAGAACGGGACGGTTAGTTTTTAAGTATTTACCCCAGAATAAGTGTAAAGGATGATAAACAGTAGTTGTGGGTTGGTTTTTGACTTCTGGCACTTTCTTTTTCCTGCTGTCCAGTAAAGTCAGAGCGGGCAAATTACATTCGCTTTATTAAACACAAGTGATTGATATGTCTCTTTTGATGTTGACCAATGTAGTGAATTGTGTTCAGTAAAGCAACGCCAACATGGCACTACATTGTGTTTGTGCCATTGGCATGGACTATCATTTTCGACTTGTTTCCATGTTGTGTATCTTCCGCAATCACCTTCAAAGCACGTCCTCGAATAGCGTTGCATCGCCAATCTACTATAGTGGTAATATTTATTGCATACTATAGTTTCATTTAATTTTCATAATTGACTGCTGACGAGTATCAGAAGAACCACACTAGACTCGAAAACACCGCAGCGACTGGGCGCCTTCCTCCTTTCAGTTGATGCAGAGCTTTCATTCGGGCGCAAACATTTCTTTGACCTGATTTTTCTTTGAGAGAGTACCCCTTGATAAGTAATCTGCATAATCGTAGTTGCGCTAAATACCACTCAAGAAGTGCTCGAGCTGAGGGTGTTAGATGATGGTATTTTCTTAAGGGAGGTTGGGCAGAATAACGTTAGCATCGTGGCGTTATTCTTGTTGGGATGAGATTAGGTGGGATTAAATTTAAAGAACAATAACGTGCCATAATTAGTTTGGGCACATTGACGTGCATTTTGGGGTGATTAAATTCATTGGCATACCTTTATAACATTTTTTTATGTAATACTGATATTCCCAAGGACATAACAACGTAATAATTTTATTATTACATCTTTTATATATATATATATATATATATATATATATATATATTTATATTTATATATATATATACTAGCTGACCTGGCGAACTCCGTGTCGCCTAACAGTTCAATGAATGTCGTGTTGACTTTTAGCTAAACTTAATTTAGTATTTTATTACCGTAATAAAATGAATACAAACAATTTATTAAGTTGAATCGTTTATTAGGATAATACATGGGTGGCCTGAAAAGTTTCTTACCTCAACGTGAAGATAGCAGCACTCCTCAATAAAAGGGTGTTGTCAGACGGTGCTTGTTGGCCACGATATTTTCGACGGTATGCACGTTGAGTTTTCAATGTACAGCGTCACTATTTCCACGCATTGTTTCGGTGTGAAGCGATTCATGGTTAAAAAGTACTGAATCGACTTTTCAAAACATGTCTACTCAAGCCAGTCGGCTGAAAAATTTCAAATGTCATTCAATGTTTGCATACCGACATAAAAGGTGGCTCGCCCGATATATTTCTTTCATTGCTTTGTTTTTATTGTTTTCCTAAAATAATTTAGAATACCACAGTTATTGCTAAGGTGAACTTCGAAGTTGCGCTTCTGGTCCGGAATTTCGCCCGTGGAAACCACACTTAATGTTTCACACTGAGGGTCAATCCTAGACTGACAGAAAAATATGGACAATCGTTTTTCAGTCGAGGTAAACGAACTTGGGACGCTTTACCAGGTCATGTGTTCCCTCGCGGTAACACCTACAGTTTTGATTAATATTTCTTCTCCTAATTTTTGTCCACTTTCTCCATCCGCACTGTAATCAAAGTGTCCTTTTCTAGACGCTTAGTATTAAAAAAAAGAAGTATTTCCGACACTCAGAGGAGATTGCCAATTGTTCGCTCTTTAAGATATTTTAATCAAACAATACGCCACAAAGTGAACGAATTTATTTCAAGATCTTTCCCTCACCAAGTGTTTAATTTAGTTTGAGTTTTAAATCTTTCAAAACAAAATTCCGAACACACTCATGTCTCTTCAGGGTGTCTCTATCATATTTAGTTGTCCCTGGTGGTCTGTTCTTTTGTAAATATGTTCATTGTTGCTGTAGACGACTCACAGTATAAGAATCTCATCGCACGTGAGAATGCTGTTTACGTTAGACGTCGGATGGACGTCACGAATCCAAGATATGCTGTCATCAAGAACTATGACTCCACCACATATGCAGGATGCTGTGCCAGTTCACTTTGTTGTTGATGTGTTTTGTTATGGCATGAACTATTCGTTGAAGGTTTACAAATGGTGGGACACCCAGACGTGTTGTAAGAAATATTAATTCTCAACATAAGATTGAGCACTTAGAGACCACGCACGAACGAAGGTTGGAGCACTGTGAACCTAAAGAAAGGGGACCGAGGAGGAAGTAATATTAAACTTCTGACAGACCTAAATAAAAGTGACATTAGCAAACATAAAATTTCAACAGGGCATTAAACAAAAGACTTCGGTCCACAATCATTAATACACTGAACTCGTTTATATCGGCAGCGGTAAAACAAAGATTAAGAATATTGGGTAAACTTTTTTTAAAATTTAAAATACAATTGCAACTTCGAACAGGACATTCAGTTATATTTTTATACTACTATTTGTTGGTCTGTGAGTAACGGGAAAGTTTTTGACCTCGCTAACTCACTGTCTTGGGCACTTCTCCCCATGCTTGGCCACCTGATCCGATTTCCACAAGGTCACGCCTTATATGGATGAAAACATGAAATGAAAAAATCTTATTCATTAGGCCGCAGACCGCTTCTAGAAAAATACAGGCTGCTTTGAACGTGCGTACTACTCTCGTTTTTGAAGAACACACAAAAAAAATGTTTTGCACACCTTATTGTGCGTATAATAAACTTCCAACATTTTATTTTGGAATGAAATGTCTTTTATATTTTTTATTCCATTATTTATTTCATTTCAAAAACGTCAAAAATAAGTTTCTTTCTCTAATTTGTTGTGACAGAATGGCATTTAGCAAAACATGACAATATGCACACATTCGTACGTCTGGCTTAAGAAGTGGGGGGTATATAAGTTAACACACGGCTCATGAATCACATCATAAACCGATGACACATATCCATCACAAACCGATGACACATATCATCTAGCACGTGGCTCATGAATAAACACAGCACATTACAAACCGATGACACATTTTATAATCCGCATAGGCATTCGTGCGTATCATCATCGGCATACGCTCTTCACATAAAGCACCACTTGGCCCATAAACAAATCTGCGTACGCATTCATGCGTATCATCGCTGCCGCACGTACTCAGCATAAAGCACAAACTAGTACTTGGCCCATAATCCAATCTATGCACGCATTCATGCGTATCACCACCCATAAAGTAATCTGCGCACTCGTTCGTGCGTATCACTATGAAACCACAGGTCACGGCCCTTCACACTGGACATTGTCACACTAGCCTCTATGAAACATCTCACATCACAGCTTCCACGACAGCAACAATGTTGCACCCAGCATCCGTCGCTTAGCTATAAATACAATATTGTCAGATAGTCTTGTGGGGGTTTTCAGGGCCCGAAGACCCTCGCATCATTTTTAACCCCATTAAAAACCCTATGAACCCCATATCTACTCTTAAGTCGAATCACTGGCAGGATCACACATCCTTGCCATAGTATTCACCACTGTCCTAAAATGGCTGAAAACAATTCGGTTATCCACTTGGATAACCGTCATAAATATTCCATCATAGCCGAGGAGCTTTTCCTCCACATTCGGCATTGTATACTTACCCCGCACCCCTACATTGGTAACCCCGAGAACGAACGCGCAACCTTCCGATCACCGAACAATTACCATCAGTGAACGCGTAACAGTCACAAAAAACAGAACAGTTGCAGTGATAGTGACTCCCTGGTGACCCTCGAGTGTCGAACAATCGCGCCTAGTGCATAATATTCATTCCGTGGGCGATTGTGGCGGCAATTGCCGGATAACATGGAAAAATATGAAGACATTGAAAGTGCAGACATCGCCCCAACGCCGACATGCTCCAGACAACATCACCGGACCACCAGCTGCCGAATTAACCACAACAATAACCAGGTTTTGTTTTTGCTTTTTATTATTATTTTTTTTTTTTCAAAATTTGTTTTCTCTGGTGTCAGCTCCTTCCGAGCCATCAACTATAGAACCCAAGTAAAATTAATTTCGTACAGAAAATACATTACAAGTACTTATAGTATATATATTCCTATAACAAACACCAGTGTTTTCCGATACTCTATTCAAGCTATTTATATTTACACAAAAAAATATGTCCAATATCCATTATTTTAGTTACATCCACATGTACACTTACAAGAAAAATAACATACGCATTATTCCCTTTGAAGTACGAAGACAAAGGAAGAGTAAGCAAACAGTTCTCTACAATTGTATTATAATAATTTGTGTTTTGTTCTTGCCAAGAGACACGCACACTAGTTGAAGATATTCATTAAAATTAATTTTGTTTTTATTTACATTTTCGGATTAAAGATGGAATTTAAGTACTTAAGCGTATTTATGGGAAGGTACGCACATCAATTTAATTAAAATAATAGTTTTTTTTTTGAGAACATTCATTTACAACACCCTTATAATAAGTAATAAAAAAACTTATTCCTAGGAAAAATCCAATTCAGATCTCGAAACATTTAGTTAGTAATTGAAATTCACAATACATTTATAAAGGAGATCGACATTTATATAGATGGATGTATATCCGGAGATATATCCATTTGTATGAGTGCGTTTCTTTTGTAAACTTTCAAAATTTATAAATTAACATGAACAATTTGAAATTTCCAAAATGCATGATGATCAATGACTAAAAAAATAATATTAAATACGGAAATAGTGTATAATTTTTCTTTTCATTGCACTTCACTGTGTCGTACTGACAAAATTAAACCAAAACGAAATATTAATTTCATGTACTAAAAACAGTAACAGATCGAGAAATAAATTTAGGATTTTCTGTGCCTCTGTTCATTTTTATTGGATCTTTAAGATATTCCTGTCACCCTTCTAAGCTATTAGTTATCCCTAGTATGAGCCTCTTTTTACATATAAAAAAGAAACTAATGTTGTTACTCGCTTACTTCGAACACCTTTAAATAAAATATATTTTTTTACGATATACACATAAATTGACGACCTTTCAAATAATTGCAATAGCCAAATAACATTTGTAAACCCCTTCTGGGTACATATTCGCACGCGTCTTTTTTCGGTGGTATTCATAAGATATTCAGTTTCCTCAGAAAATATATTAGTGCGTGCTTTTTGAAAATTAATGAACCTTCAATATTTGTTTTACCTTTAATTTGTTTTAAATCTTATGTCAAGACGAATACTAATAACAAGAAACATTTTGCATTTTAATCATTGTATGCAAACAAAAGCAGATATCTCTAAATACACAAGAAATTGTAAAACATTTAATATATACTCAACTCTACAATTATATTACTCTATATATATATATATATATCAGATGGAGTACATAAACATTTAATTATTACCAATTAACCTACATCATATCTAGTCGGATACAAAACGGTCGCTGCAAATTTTGTACATCTTTAAAAACTAAATGACAAATATTGTAACCCCCTTCAGGGTATTAAATAGCGCACAATCTTTCCAGCACGCACACGACTCCTTACAACTCGCTCGACTCTTTTCCGACTACACCGAACCCCTTTTCGATTGTTTTTGACCTTTTTTTTTTTTTTTTTCTCCAATTACTTTCGACCCCGTTACCCACACGCGACTCTACTCGACCACCTTAGACCCCATACAACTGTTTCGACATTTTTCACCCCGCCGACCCCATTGGCATCACTTCTCAACCCCTTTCACAACACTCGACACCATCTAACCTCACACGGTTCATTCCAACACCATTTTGGCCCTTCTCTTACCATTGGTCTCTTTTCGACCCCATTTTAAACTCAGGTTCACCTCTCGCTCGACACGACTAACCTTTTGACCCCATGCACCTTATCGCGACTCCACTCGATTCTTTTCGACTCGACATTACGCGACCCAGCTCACCTTCCTCGTCTCTTCGTAACCCTCTCAATTTAACTCCTTCAAACCGGCTCCTTATGTAACAATAGCTGCTCCGCGTAGCACATAATCAATAGGACGTCTGGTTTCGTCTCGCTCGAACATTTCGACTCCTTTCTGGTCTTCCTTAATACACGCAAAATTCACCTCTGCCCACCTTTTTTTTTTTAAGGCCCTTTTACAAATATTGGCGCACACGCTCGCCATTGCCCAACACCCATCTTCCACAAACCGGCTCCTTAACTAACAACGGCTACTACGAGTAGTAACACTCAATAGGACGCCCGGTTTTGTCATAAATCGACTTTTTCTGTCCCTTTTCTGAAGGTTGGCGCTCACGTTCACCAACCATAGCCTTTATGCAACCCTCCTTGACTTTTCACCCGATTTCCGCAAGCCAGCTCCCCCCGTTACCACAGCTACTACGCGTAGCAGCACCCAGCAGGACACCTGGCTTTGCCTCCTTATTTAAACTTCAGGACCTTCGTCCTTAGATCCCTTAACGTCTCCCAAATGTCTCAGCAACACCGATCGACAAATCAAATCGATACCACTGGACTGAGACAATATACCTAACCACCTCATCCAGGTACCCTAATCTTTAGCCACCATGGCTCACCTTTAGCGGCAACTAAAGGCAATACACACCCCTCTACGCCGCCTCATACTTATCAGGTGCATAATACTTCGGGGCGCACATCTAATAACCCTAGGGCGCCCTGAGGTTGGACACAATCAACCACCCACCAGGAGCCCCCTAACCAAAGTCCTCTATTTTTTTTAACAAGCCCGACGGCCGACACCTCACAGCAAGTTTCCATTCGGTCGAGATCGTAGCTACCGCTACATTGGCATCCTGGGATAAGTTCCCCTCCATCTCGCACACGCCATTTCGTCACTGCGGATGTGAGCGGATTTCCGATGGGTTCCGGCCTATTCGGACGATAAGTCTGTTGGTCCATGAGACCCATAACAGGCCTATGGACCACGCCGCACACCCTTGCCCTTGATGGCATCAAGCGGTAACAACTGTGTCCATCTTATCGATAAAGGCCCAAACAATAACCAGGAGCTCGTCACCACGACAGTTCCCTTAACATTACCACAGCGCACTCCGAAGCAAGCTGGGCCACCTTGATTCCCAAGCGCCCGGCCGCCCTATCATCACAGCACCACCATCGAGCATCCCTTCGCCCCTACCTCGCCTTCCTGAGAAAACCCCCATAATCACAACCCAGTCTGCATAAGCTTTCGCTAATGCAATTCGCGTTAGCACCTTAAATGCTTCACGCATCAAATAGATCCAATTATTATAACCCAAAAGTACCTGCAAAAGAATTCTTACCTTTTCAAGCATTTCTTCGCTTACAAATCCCCTGTAAGAGTTCTTACTTTCCTTATCATAAATTATTCTGAAAGGAAAAACCCCGGTTCACATATCATGTAACCATTCCAGCCAGAGATAATTATCATGGCGCCGCCTTCATTCATGTATACGATAACTTTCTTTATGTATACATTGGTTGGCGACGTTTTTCTCCCAGCAATAAAATTCCCTGACTCGCACAATGTGCAACCCAAAGCAAATACGCATTCCGCGTCCCTTGGCATCAATTTAAGCATAAACAATGCAAATAGGTATTCAATACGTACCCTTACTAGCTATGCCATAAATACCATTTCCCAGTAACCTACCTAAAACTTATTAACACATTCCCGCATCGCATCATGGTCTCTTTGTTTAGCTGCTACGCACATGCATCCGACGATTTCGGTTTTATTTGTTTTACCGAAATCGTATCCCAGGAATGTACTTTATGTCTTTCTTTGTCTAGGCACACATACCACCATGACCACGATGAGCGAGTGAGCTCTGAACGAGCAAGATATCGTTGAGTCGTATTGCAACCAGCAAGGCGGTCGGGTCGCCTGCCATCCACCGTACCGGCGGCGGCACGGTGGGTTATCTATGAGTCCTTTTACATCCGCCGAGAGCCATGGTCGTGGTATCTCTCCCGTTCCCGTTTCGCGCACGGGGACGTAGATATTCTGAGCCGAGTAGAGTGATCGGGCTATTAACTAAAAAGTAATTTTGTTATACCAGTAGTGTACACTGTCGTATATTTACTTTTCTTGTGCATCAGTTCGTCGTCTGTATAATTTTATATGTAAACTATAAACTAATTAAGTGTAGCCCGATTAGTCTTAAATAAAAAGAACCTCTACGGAATAAACAAAAGTGTGTTTTATGTATTTTCTTCTGGTGTTCGTTTTGTTGGTTGTTTATAAACATGGCGGCGTTTCGTTAATTCGTTGGGCGATTAACTCATACAGTCCTTTTGTTCGTCTATGATTGCGGCAGAACTTTTCTATAGTACTTTGTGAGGGCGAAGTAGAACCCTGTGCCGTATGCCGGCGCTACGACTTCGTACCCCTACAGTCTGTAAGGTAGTTGCTTACCGATAAGCTAAGAATAAAGTTCGTTTTTTAAAAATCCTAAAAGATTAGTTTGATTTTAACTTATATACTCAGGGAAATGTTGCCCGATTAGACGGATAGAATTAGATTTAGTTCGTCGATGTACTGTTGACGTTGCACTCTTGTATATGACTCAATTGTTTGTTCAATGCACTCCAATGAGAAATTTAATCGCCGCAATTTTCCTCTATTACTCTTATATATTATAAATGAATTTAGGCTAGTAACATGTAAAAGGCGGTTTCCGAATTTGGGCAGCTGATTCCTAAGCGGGTGCTTCAAAGAAAGAAACTCAAACACCGTATTTTTTTTTCTTATTGTGTTTATTGTAAAAACATTGCACTTTTACTTTTCAACGCTCTATTTCACTACGCAATTACAATTTTACAATTTCAATTTTAGCATCTCTTTCCTAAGATGTTATTTTACAATTCACGATACAAGTTTTCCTTTGGTTTATTTTTGTTTTCACAAAACGATTAAACTATTTGATTTTTCACGGTTACTCCATTTACTTTCTATTTATTTCCTTTATGTATGCGTTCCTTTTTTAAAAACTAGTTTTATTTTTGGTGTCTTTACACCCTTTAAAAAATCTACACACACGAACACGTTCCCACCAGACGTTCCTCAATTTCCCATTTCCCCACCAATTTAATACGAATAAACTCTCGCGAATTTATTCATCAGTCAATGAACCCAGAGAGAATGGGAAAATTGCAAAGAAGAGCAGCTTGTGTTAGGGCGACGATTTGATTTCGCTCGTGTAACGATCGTAAATCACTACTCTTATCCAATCCACCATTATTTCATCAAAAAATTATCAACCATACCCAATTATCCTATTGACATAACCCCAATCATCATCTTACATTCAATCATATGCGCGACAAATTCAACTAACAGTTCAATTGTCGCCCATTGATTCAGTTTCATTTCAACTGCAGTTCATGATTTTGCCTTTCGGGAATCTGCTCAAACAAATTCCCATGTCATTCCTGGAACCCCAGTCTGCTTGAAGCGCACATAAAACTTGTCTGTGCTTCTTGAAATTGTTATACACATTTTTTAACGAATCTCTTTAGATGCAGGGTATTAAATGGCGGCGCATTTTGGATTCGGAATCGGTGACAAACTGAAGGGTATTCAGATGGACCAGAACATTTATAAAAATGTTAAAAATATATGTGGCACTACTCGTATCACTGGGCCAATCATGCACAACGGCCTTGTTGTCAATAATAACGCCAATAAAACAAACATCGTCGGAGAGACCTTTGAAAATAATCACAAGCTCACTCTCGAGGATGGCGACCCGGACGCTAATGAAGTAATTAGTTCAGAGGTTCACAATAAATTAGACAACTTTAACGAGCCAATAGTTGTCTTTAACTCAGCTAACAGTGCATACTTCGACGACCCACGTGATAATAGTGACGGTTTCGTCACACCAAATACCCTACCCTACCCTAAGAAGTCACCCGGTATCGACAACATGTCGTACCACTCGTTGGGAAGGCTTTCTGCTTTATTCTTTATAAAACTCTCCATTCTGTTCAACCATGCCTACAACATGGGGTAGCATGCTATTGTTTGCCCAATAGCAAAAGTAGGTAACTCAACGTATTACCCCTCAAGCTTTCGTCCTATTTCGCTCCTCACTTACATCAGCAAAATATATGAAAAATTCATATACGAGAAGCTAAATAACTTATCAGTGCCAGGAATCTAATACCTGATTTCCAATTTGGATTCAGAAGAGCGCACAGCACCACTATGGCTCTCAACATATATCAAAACCACGTCTGCGTGCGCCTCTTTAATAAGGAACCCACTATTGCGGTGAGCCTGGACATTGAAAAGGGTTTTGACACGACGTGGATCGGAGGTAGCGTTTTTAAATTACTGAATACTGGCCTCAGTAAAACGCTGTGTAGTATCAATTACCAGTTCGTTTTAAACGGAAACTTTCAACTTCGAGTGACCGGAAAGCTTTCCCGAACTTTCAACGCCGCTGCAGGCATACCGCAGGGCTGGATTCTAGGCCCCATCTTATTTAATATCTACACCTTAGATATTCCTCGCCCTGTGGACGGGAGAGTAAACCAGATATGCTATGCGGATGACGTCCTAGTATACACGCCATCCAAAAGCCGTAAACTCGCAACAAATCGACTCAACCGTCACCTAGATGCACTGTATCAGTATTACACTCGATGGAAAATCCGACTTAAGTCATTCAAAGCAGTAACTTTGAATGGGTTAAGTCTGAGTAGTAAACACTCCCAACCTACTTCTCGATATTCACAAAATATTCGAATACAAATAAGAGGTACTACGATTAGACCACAGGACAGCCTGAAATATCTTGGGATCATCTATATCCCAAAAATGAATTTCACGAAACATGTGACCCACATTCTACAAAGGGGCCTGTGGCGATTCCGACAGATCCCACGGCTCGCCTTCCTGAAAAAACCCCCATAACCATAACCCGGGTCTGCACCAGCTTTCGCTAATGCAATTCGCATTAGCATCAGACCCAATTATTATAACCCTAAAATCCCTATAAAGAAAACTTACCTTCATGCATCCCTTCGCATACAATTTTTCATAAGATTTCTTTGTTTTCCTATTTGGTATTCTGAACCAATTCGGCACCAGACAAATTCCTGTAAACAAAATAATTCGGATTGCAATCAATGTAACCGTCATGACAGGGACCATAAATATCGCGCCGTCTATTTTCCCAGCCGCGTCATATACCATACATACACATTGCCTGGCAACCTTTTTTGTTTGTCTTACCAACAAACAACCCAAGCAGCTGCATATAATTAGCGCAATAGACGCTGAAACCAAATTCTCCAGCATTTCCTAATGCAAATACGAACCCGGTTTCTATTGCACCCAGAGATGCCATAAACATCCAATTTGCTTTTAGCACCTTTTTCTCCTAACGTCGAAAATAGCGACGAGGCATCGTATAAACATGACCCTCATTAAAGAGCGAACCATTTGGTCGCCTTTTCTTTCGTCCTTGCCGCCTGCCTGTTTCGCTGTTCCACTGCACGTGTGAATAGCATTGATCTCAACGATCCCACACATACCACCATGACCTGTATTACAAGATCTGGTTTCCTATACCACCAATAGAGACTTTACGTTTCCCTGGTGGTAGGTAAAAAACGATATCTTTATTGGAGAGGATATCGTTTGAGTCTTATTCCAACCATCGAGCAGTGCGCGTCGTCTTTTAACCACCGCCGCGTGCACCCGGGGGTGTCCACACCCCCGAGAGTTAGTAACGAACCATTTTGTCGAGTTAGTGTTGAGTTTTTCCGAGCAAATCCATTTGTGCAAACGGCAGACAAAGAAAGAGTCGAGACATTTTCCGATACAATTCGTGCGTTTTCTATAGTTCAGTGAATTTGTAATCATTATTAAGCCTAAAACGTAAAATTATAACTTGTACCAAAGCAGGGATCTAAATTTTTAATAGAATATAATATTTAAACATACAAATAAGATGAACTTAATGGAATTGGAAGTGCACTAGTAATAGACAAAATTGCCGAGAACAATAAAAAGACCAATACAAAAATAGTGTGTTTTACGTGTTTACTTTTGGTGTTCGTTTTGTTGGTTGGTTGCGTACAAACGTGGCGGCGTTTCGTTCCTTTGCCGCGGAATCTTAGTGACAATACACAGTGAATGCAGGACGGAGGAGGAAGTGAACGGAGTGCCCGTGTATTGGCACAATACTTCCTACCCCACAGGCCTCGGTCGGTCTAATCAACTGTACAACATTTTGAAGTGGAGCAACAAAGTTGACACCAAAGTTAAGCTTCTCTGCTATAAGCAGCTAATCCGATCTGGAATAACGTACGCCTTTCGCATAGGGTCCTGCATATGTTCGGCCCAAATGGAACGACTTTGTGTTTTCGAAAGGAAACTCCTCACAAGGTGCATCAACCACTCTAGAAGGCCTCACGGTCGCCATCGCCCCAACTCCTACCAATACGAATGCGCCTCCATTACTCCTATCGACGAGCACTTGTTACAATTAGCATACAAGTACCTCGAAAGGATTCAGAACAGCGAGAACCTACTTGTACGGGAATTTTGCGTTCTTGACCCTTCTCTCTTTTGATCTCTTCGGATCCGACCACCACCATTTCTTCTTCAGTACAAAACTAAAGAAAGCACATTTCCCAACAAGATTCCCTTCTATAATAGAGGATTCCTGGTCTACTGCTGACATAATACAAACACACACGCACATTATAAGACAGCACAAATACACACACACACACCGACCAAAATTCAGATTATCAGACGCCGAAGACGTGAACTGCGTGTACTAGCGCACTCAAGAAGTACCGGTATTGTATGATTTCTTTCCCACCATCCTTTCATCCAAGTAGTTAGAGAACATTTGAACTAACCCTGTCCACACCAATCTTAGATATACTCCCCCCCCCCCCCCCTCCACCCCTTTCTTTTTCAGACACCTTGAGATCGAGCCCAACATCCTCACGGATGTGGGTGATTCTGGTTATCGCAATAGGACCAGAAACCAGAGACAAGATGAAGGACGCATGTGTCCTTGTATCGCTTAAGTCGGACTCCCGCCAGTCCTTTTTTGTCGCCAGTCTCCAGAGGTTGAAGCCTCAGCCAAATACCAATCCACCTTTAATAACCGAACCTTCAGCCCTAAATTACAAGCAAAAACCTGTAAATCCTGACAAAAACTAAATAAATAAAGACCACTAAAGCGTATACTCGGGTATTTATCTATCGCGGTTCACATCGATCTTTGTGGCTTTGTACAGTTACGGTGTGGTAGATTGCATTTATTCGTGAATGTTACAATGACTCCTGTCTATAGGAGTTCAACTGTCCAATGGGAGATAACTTAGGCCGCTCCTTGTAGAACCGACAGGGCGCGGATGCCAAGGGTCAAATAACCATACAGGTTGTGTGACGGAGGGACAAAAATTTCCCCAGCTCAACACAATTGGATACAGGACTGATTCCAACCACTTAAGCCAGTAGGATCCAACCGAATTCTAGTCACGTGAAGCAGCCAACCCGGCTTCTACCCACAGTAGGTAAGGTCATACAAAAAATAATGAGATAACCTTTACACTTGCAATGTAATGCAAAACCAAAAGGTATACTTCGTGTCCTCGTTTAGAGGCTTGGGTAATTATCGGAATGCATAACTACGAACTGCATTCCGAGAAGGGGAAATGGAGGGGGTTGAAAAGTATACTCATGCACACTTTTCATCGGATGGAAACTATTCACAAGCGAATAGCCTGTACGTTTTCTATCTGAAAGGGGAACATTAGCTTGAGAAAACCTTTACATCGGAATGTGCAATTGAATTTAAGGGTGGAGTAAACTGTTTCGCTATGTATAAACAGCGTCATCTCCCAATGTTTTAGTGTTGTTAAACAGCCTGATGGGTGATGGTGGATGCAATTAAGGAAGTGCTATGTGGGATTTAGGAAATCCGCTTTTTAGACAAAGGACGCGAATCAGTTCAATGATTCGGGGGGTTTTAATTATGTATAATACCATAACAAATTTTCGGTTTTGCGAATGATAGACTTATTTCCTTATTTTCGAATCGCTTAATTACGATTTGCGAGATTTTTTCGCATCCTTTCCATGATCCGGGGTGTGCTTCGGAGACTCCGATGTTAACGCTTGCGCGGCGTCGGTATCAGATTTTATTCTTCCGGGGATGAAGATGTATATTCCACATTCCATCAAACGAAGTTCGTCTGATAAACCTTGGTTTGATAAAAAATGCGAGCTGATTACAGCGGCAAAAAATAGAGCTTTTAAGCAATGGCGCTCCAATCCCACCGATGTTAACAGAACGAATTTTGTGGGAATCAGAAACGCGTGTAACCAGGCGATTGATACCGCGAAGAAGGCTCACAACGGTAGGGTGAGCAATGAGCTCCTTCGGTGCCCAACTGGTTCGCGCTCCTTCTGGTCAATGGCAGAAGCTGTCAGCGGTAACTTCGCATCCTCCTCTTTCCCTCCGTTGGCGACAGACAGCGGGACGTTAGTCACGAATTCGAAAGATAAAGCTAATGTGTTCGCGAATTTATTTTCCGCGAATTCAAACCTCGATCCCGGTCTCTTGGAGCCACCTTGATCTCGCCGGTACGGTCTTGGAAGCGGGATGTGAGATTTCGTCCGCGCACTATTCAACGCATTCTACGTGATTAGCAATAGTCCTTAAGAATTGTGCTCCAGAACTATCGCCGGTTCTTGGTAGACTCTTCCGCTTATCTTATGCACGGAGGACCTTTCCTGCCTGTTGGAAAATTGCTCGAGCTCAGCCAATCCCAAGGACGGGAAAAAAGTGTCTCCCACAAAATTACCGTCCGATAGCATTACTGTCTATTTTATCTAAGGTAATAGAAAAAGTCATCAATACAGAGTTAATTAAGTATTTGGAGTGCAACGGACTTCTAAATGATCGTCAATGCGGATTCCGTGGCAGGCGGTCCACAGGAGACCTTTTGACACTTATAACCAATATATGGACATCTGCGATTGAACGGCATGGTGAGTGCATGGATATCTCCAAGGCTTTTGACCGCGTCTGGCATGGGGCGTTGCTGAGCAAACTTCGTTCATATGCACTTTCCCAACAGCTTTGCGGCTGGACGAGGTGCTTCCTCGAAAATCGATCGATCCGGGTTGTTGTGGACGGTGAGTGTTTGGATCCGTATCCTGTTAATTCGGGGGTGCCTCAAGGTTCTATTTTGGCTCTAACCTTGTTCCTGCTTCACATAAATGATTTGTTAGAGACAACGGATAACAAAGTGTTAAGTTTTGCGGATGATAGTACGCGTTTTTCCTCCTTTTCGAGTGATCGGCCGATTGGTGCATCTGTGTCGCATCAGTTGAGATGTAGACAGATTGACTCTCTGAATCAGGATCTAGATAGGGTCCTGCAGTGGGGAAGGGCTAATCTCGTAGACTTCAATGCAGCGAAGACACAATATGCAACATTCACAAATAAAAATGGATCATCGGTTCCACTGCTGACGATGAATGACCAGCCCCTTGTGGCTGGGGAAAGTTTGAAATTGCTCGGCGTCACGGTCTGTGGGAATGTATCATGGCATAAACACGTGTCGAGTATCGCCAGGTCAGCCTCAGGAAAACTGAGCCATCTTTTAGAACCAAGAAATATTTTACTCCGGCCCAACTTCTTCTCCTATATAAATCCCAAATTAGACCCACGCTCGAATATTGCTTTCATGTTTGGAGCTCGGCTCCTAAACATACCCTCGGCCTACTTGAGAGCATACAGAGATGAGCGATCCGCCTGATCGGGGACTCGGCGTTGACATCGGGACTACAATCGCTATCACATGGAAGGCGCGTATCCGACCTCTGTCTGTTTTACAGATATTATCACGGGTACTGCTCTTCGAAGATTCGTGGTATTGTTCCACGCAATTCGGTTTATATGCGCTCCACAAGACAATCCGACGGTTCATCTGGCGACGGGTCGAACATCCCTGCATCAGAACTCGTTCCGTTACAGAGCGGGGAAGCTGTGGAACTACCTTCCCACGCAAGTGTTCCCGGAGCGTTACAACTTGCAATTATTCGAAAAGAACTGCAACAGTTATTTGATGGCATCTCGGGGCGCCCACCGGGTGCTTTAGGTTCGCCTCTCGCGAGAGAAATCTATTAAAAAAAGAAAAAAAAAAGAAAAAAAAACATCGCACCAGCTGGGATGTAATCAAATCACCTCTCTTAGTCAGTATGGATGGAATATTACAATAGGACTACGCCAATCACGTCGAATTTAATGTAATGAAGACCATATGCAACGTTCACAAAGAAATATGGGTCGTCAGTCCCTCTGTTGATGGGGGTCGATTCTACTATTGATAAATGGCCAGCCCCTTTGTTCGCCGTCACGGTATATGGGAATGTGTCATGGCTTGAACAGGTACCGAAAATCGCCCGATCTGTCTCCAGGAAATTAAGTTATATTTTTAGAGCCAACACTTTTTTACTCCGACCCAACTTCTTTTTCTGTATAAATCGCAAATTGGAGCGGCGCTCGATCACAAAACTTGCATTAATTCTACAAAAAAAATATATATATATATATATCACGACTCTGCTGTTCACATAGTTAGTAAAATGAAAAACATCCGGATATAAAAGGTTATAACGAAATTAAATTATCAGTCACATTTAGCAAGTGTGTAATTACAGTATGTTATCCGTAACTAGGCCATCCCAATTTAATATTTCCCTAAAATTGTAATAAAGGAAATTAAAATAAAATATCGTAGAATCCTCATCATAAACTATATAAACAAAGTGCATCTATTACATATGTGTAAAAAAGAAAATAAATTTTAATTTAATCGGAATCTAACTTGTACTTTTCTCTACTTTAATCTTTAATTTATATTACGTTGCACCATTTAATGTGAAATGTAATACAATTGGGTCAGTTCGTATAATAATAACATTGTAATTGCAGTGATTGCTTATAAAAAACATTCACTTCACTGTATACTGTAAAACATTTCACCTCAATTTTCATAGTAAAAGATGCGACTCGAAAAAAAAATTATTTTTAGCCATTGGAGTTTTCTTGGAGAACAATGTTTTTAGATGAGTTTATCCGGACTGAAACTTTAAATTGTAATCTTGTGTGAAGAAATTTATATACAGTAAAAACGGTGAGCCCATATGAATTAAAATGTATGCAACAAACAAAAAATTAAGTTAAGCCTAATTAAAGTTGAATATATAACTTTTTAACCTGTTCCTAAACATTTGATCCATTGGGATAGACATCGTTCACCACAAGAAATTGCGCTGTAGTCATCCCCAAATTGTTATTGGAATTGATTCCATTCTATTTTATTGGACATACCTAATCAATTGGTAACTCATCTCAAGACTAAGAAGAATTATCCCACAGGTTCCTCCAGTTAACAATTAAGTTGACTCCCCAAATATTAAACTTAGTTGCTTGAGTAAAAAAATAAAAAATTGACATTTATTTATGTGTTTTTCGTTCGACCTGACGCTGTGAGAAATTGTTAGTCCCACGTGAATCATGAAAAGGATTTCCTCCGATGCAGTGTGGGCTTTTTGTGAGATTTGTGTCCCAATGTATTAGTACTGAAAGGTGATGAATTGAGTTTTATCAGCGCAGAATATTTATGGGATATGCAAATAGCTTATATTGTATGTTAGGTACATCATCAGCTAATAAATGGATATATGGAATATGGCGAATGTGAAAACAAAGTGTACAGCGCACAGTTAGAGTTAGGGGCCAACATTCATCATCATCATCATCATCGGCACTACAACCGGGGGCAACATTGCTCCTGTTATAATGTAGATAACTCTTCACCATACACTTGTGTACACTAAACTATTGTCAATGAAGCACGCTTTTTCCGGTTGCTTATTACTTTATTTTATTGCTCTTTATTACTAATTAAATTAATTGTTTTTTTTTTTGCTGTGTAATTCACTTACATACTTTATACACATATCCCGCACTCCTACACACTCCACAGTAACATAAAACACTTATATCCACAACACACACAAGAACACACTTTATATTTCATTCCGCTCGACGTCTGATCTTATAGCGTTTGAAATAATAGTGAAGAAGATCGTGTGATTCGAACTGACGCTATGACAGCTCGAATCACGAAAAAAATTTTACCTAAGCGTTACACACCAGGCTACTGACCGTGTTTAGAATTTGATTTCCAAACTCGACTATATTCCACTGGTGTGAATTACTTTTATTTATCGCTTGGTATACGGTTCTGATGTATTTTTCTTATTCGATTTTTCGTTCGGTGTTCTTCACTATTTTTGCTTGTGAATTCTGTGTGTATCTGTTAGAATCGCTACAATCTTATTTAAGGGGGTATTCTGGTTTAGACGCACGAATTTAACGCAATTTTTGAAGTGCTGTAAAAAAAAGCAATCAATATTTTTACTATTCATTTTTTTACAGGATGTTTATTATTATTTCAAGAATACAGTACAAAAAATTGAAAGTAAAAAAATCAAAATTCAAAACGTTAGCAGCTGATGAAGTGGGGGATCTCAAAAAGTTGGCACGCGACCATACCCACGATTCAACCCTCCTAACAATCTGAAAAAAAAGATTATTAATTTACAGGAATGTCTCTATCGTTGGCACTAAAAAAAGTTGAAAAAAAATTTTTTTTAAGAAAATGGCGACTGCTTGAAAAAAAAATTTGTTTTTGTACAGTTTTTTTTTTAGTTTTTTGATTTTTGTAAAAATTGTTACCATTGCAATTTGGGGATGAGGATAGTTCATGCAATAGAAAAGCATATAAAGAAGACATATACTAAATTTGAAGTAAATAGGTTCAGTAGGACTTGAGATACCGTGTCAATCGATTTGAAAAAGGTGGTTTCGAGAAAAACGCGTTTAAAAGTGTTAGGGTATAGTAGCTTCAAGTGACATAATATTGCTAAAGCAGCTGTAACTTCGCCAATTATTGGAATTTTATAATTTCCCTTGGACAGCATATTCTTAAAAGTGTAAACTATAAGAAAATATAAAAACGAGAAAAACGATTTTTTCAAAATTCTAGACCAGAAGACTTCGTTCGTTATAAAGGCACCTGCGGCAAACATTTCCATGCCACCTGCGTGAGCCTGAACAAGCGTAACACGCACTTCGCTAAAGAATTTCCAGACGGCCTGTTATTTTTCTGCGATGAATGCAACGATGTTTCACTTTCCCAGGTCCTTCTGGCAATCAAAAGCCTAGGAGACGCAATCCACGGAGTAGCATAAGGTGTACTGACGACCCCGGCTCTCTCCACCTTATGTCGCTCTTTGATATCACCTCCCTCATCAAAGACAACAACAAAACAATCGTTAATCAACTTACACACTCGTTCAATGAATCCCTTAAAGAGAGAACTCATGAAGTACTCCGCGCCATTCCCTCCGAGTTGGACAGATTCCAGCAATCGACGTCCAAAAACCCGCCTGCTCACTTTACCAGTCCCCTTTGTGATGACACTCTCTGTAAGCTCAACAGCCTTAGTGAGGAGGTCGCCATGTCGGACTCTTCCACTCATAGCCACCTTATCTCGGCCGATCCTAACCCGTTACTTGAGCTTGTTCTCCACAAACTCGACTCTGTCGCTGATGAATTTTCGGCTTTTCGATCTGTGGTGGGCAAGCAAGACACCGCTATAGCCTCAGTACAGTCGAAGCAAACAAACCCCACCCCTTCTCACGATGGGTATCATCTCTCCACGACGAACTACAGAACTTACCCCCACCTCTTCCCACTACACCCCAAATTACCTGTCCCCGTCATCTCCCATCCCCTTCTTCAACTCCAGTTTCCAAGACTCCCCAAGCTGATTCTCCACGAATAGTCCACTTGGGCACATCTTGGACACCTGCTGAATGGCAAGCTCGGCTCAATAAACTGGAGCAGTCAAATCTAGCAGTCACCTTATACCTGTTAAAGGGCGCACCTAAAACAGCGAACCTCGCTTGGCTTGCTGAGTTTTTCCTGATGAAATTCAGCATTCTTGTAAATGAATGTCACTCGCTTCCTGGCATTAAGATTAAACCTAGTTTCCGCTTAGGCCTCCCCTCCAGATATGACTGGATTTTCCACTCGAAAAAAAAACACCCACTGTAGGATCGGCAGAATGATCCCTTTTTCCCAACCTCAGGTGTCCCCCAGGGCAGTCATCTCGGCCCATTCCTATTTATCCTAACCATAAACGACATAGGCTCTTGCATTAATCACTCCTTCATCTCGGTTTACGCCGATGATTCCAACATTTTTAAGACAATCCGCTCTCCCCTGGACTCTTCACTTCTCCAAGCGGATCTTGACAGCTTCTCGACTTGGTACTAAAATAATTGTCTACAAATGAATATCGCCAAATGTCATACAATCACCTTCTCTCGGAAGAGTTCCCCCACTCACCCACGCTCCTATCTCTTACTGAACCAACCGATAACATCCGTTGAATTGATTCGCGATCTGGGCGTCCTATACTACAAGGAGCTCAAATTTCCCGCACATTTTGATTACATAATCCTCAAGGCTAACGCCGCCCTTGGGTTTATCAAACGCTGGTCGAAGGAATTCCTTAACCCCTACGTCACCCGATCACTCTACACAACATTTGTCCGGCCACTACTCGAATACGATAATCAGGTCTGGTCCCCACATCAACTGACTCACATTCGCAGGATTGAGGGAGTTCAATGTCGTTTCTTGCGTTGTGCCCTACGCGAACTAAACTGGGAAAATCCACTGATTCTACCACCCTACAAAAGCCGGCTCCGTCTAATCAATCTAAACACACTTGAAGAGCGCAGAATCCATGCCGACATCATCTTTGTCCATCGCCTTCTGTCTGGCTCAATCAATTGCCCAAGCTTGCTCTCCACATTAACATTGCATACAAACCCCCGTAACGTACGTAACCCTCGACTGTTTTACGTGCCTGCTCATCACACTTCTTACGGCGCTAACGAACCCATCTCACGTATGCTACGACTGGCCAACTCTTTCCCCACCTCCTTCGAGATCAACATATCCACTCCCGCTCTTAAACGACGTCTCAGAATAAACCCGTCCTAAATCCGCCCTCCGTCCAATAATCCACTCTACCCTGCAATCCTACCTCTCCTCTCCTACCCCCAAAATAGTTGCCCCAGCCCCACCCGCAATTTCAACCTCTCCCCCCAGCTCGCCGACCGCGCCCCCTACCAGTATGTAGACATGCCTTTCACTGTCAGTGTCTCACAAATGCCGAATTTACCACCCCCACATACACTCGCTCTTCCCTAGCCCCCAACCCCCCCCCATCGCACAGCCATCTTCACCACCCTGTTTTTTTTCTTTTTTTCTCCTTCTTACTCTATATTTAAGATATTCTTAACTTAACAGTTAAGTTGACTCCCCAAATATTAAACTTAGTTGCTTGAGTAAACAAATAAAAAATTGACATTTATTTATGTGTTTTTCGTTCGACCTGACGCTGTGAGAAATTGTTAGTCCCACGTGAATCATGAAAAGGATTTCTTCCGATGCAGTGCTTTGGCTTTTTGTGAGATTTGTGTCCCAATGTATTAGTACTGAAAGGTGATGAATTGAGTTTTATCAGCGCAGAATATTTATGGGATATGCAAATAGCTTATATTGTATGTTAGGTACATCATCAGCTAATAAATGGATATATGGAATATGGCGAATGTGAAAACAAAGTGTACAGCGCACAGTTAGAGTTAGGGGCCAACATTCATCATCATCATCATCATCGGCACTACAACCGGGGGCAACATCGCTCCTGTTATAATGTAGATAACTCTTCACCATACACTTGTGTACACTAAACTATTGTCAATGAATCACGCTTTTTCCGGTTGCTTATTACTTTATTTTATTGCTCTTTATTACTAATCAAATTAATTGTTATTTTTTGCTGTGTAATTCACTTACATACTTTATACACATATCCCGCACTCCTACACATTTCACAGTAGTATAAAACACTTATATCCACAACACACACAAGAACACACTTTATATTTCATTCCGCTCGACGTCCGATCTTATTTAAGGGGGTATTCTGGTCTAGACGCACGAATTTAACGCAATTTTTGAAGTGCTGTAAAAAAAAGCAATCAATATTTTTACTATTCATTCTTTTATGGAATGTTTATTAATATTTCAAGAATACAGTAAAAAAAATTGAAAATAAAAAATTCAAAATCAAAAAGTTAGCAGCTGATGAAGTGGGGGATCTCAAAAAGTTGGCACGCGACCATACCCACGATTCAACCCTCCTAGCAATCTGAAAAAAAAATAGATTATTAATTTACAGGAATGCCTCTATCGTTGGCACTAAAAAAAGTTGAAAAAAAAAATTTTTTAAGAAAATGGCGACTGCTTGAAAAAAAAAGTTTATTTTTGTACAATTTATTTTTAGTTTTTCGATTTTTGTAAAAATTGTTACCATTGCAATTTGGGAATGAGGATCGTTCATGCAATAGAAAAGCATATAAAGAAGACATATACTAAATTTGAAGTAAATAGGTTCAGTAGAACTTGAGATACCGTGTCAATAGACTTGAAAAAGGTGGTTTCGAGAAAAACGCGTTTAAAAGTGTTAGGGTATAGTAGCTTCAAGTGACATAATATTGCTAAAGCAGCTGTAACTTCGCCAATTATTGGAATTTTATAATTTCCCTTGGACAACATATTCTTAAAAGTGTAAACTATAAGAAAATATAAAAACGAGAAAATCGATTTTTTCAAAATTCTAGACCAGAAGACTTCGTTCGTTATAAAGACACCTGCGGCAAAAATGTCCATGCCTCCTGCGTGGGCCTGAACAAGCGTAACACGCGGTTCGCTAAAGAATTTCCAGACAACCTCTTATTTTTCTGCGATGAATGCAACGATGTTTCACTTTCCCAGGTCCTTCTGACAATCAAAAGCCTAGGAGACGCAATCGACGGCGCCCTAAGCACCAATCACAAAATAATCTCTAATATAATTTCACCCCTCGAGAGTAGCATAAGGTGTAGTGACGACCCCGGCTCTCTCCATCTTATGAGGCTCTTTGATATCACCTCCCTCATCAAAGACAACAACAAAACAATCGTTAATCAACTTACCCACTCGTTCAATGAATCCCTTAAAGAGAGAACTCATGAAGTACTCCGCGCCATTCGTTCCGACTTGGACAGATTCCAGCACTCGACGTCCAAAAACCCGCCTGTTCACTTTACCAGTCCCCTTTGTGATGACACTCTCTGTAAGCTCAACAGCCTTAGTGAGGAGGTCGCTATGTCGCACTCTTCCACTCATAGCCACCTTATCTCGGCCGATCCTAACCCGTTACTTGAGCTTGCTCTCCACAAACTCGACTCTGTCGCTGATGAATTTTCGGCTTTTCGATCTTTAGTGGGCAAGCAAGACACCGCTATAGCCTCAGTACAGTCGAAGCAAACAAACCCCCACCCCTTCTCACGATGGGTATCATCTCTACACGACGAACTACAGAACGTACCCCCACCTCCGCCTCTTCCCACTACACCCCAAATTACCTGTCCCCGTCATCTCCCACCCCCTTCTTCAGCTCCAGTTTCCAAGACTCCCCAAGCTGATTCTCCACGAATAGTCCACTTGGGCACATCTTGGACACCTGCTGAATGACAAGCTCGGCTCAATAAACTGGAGCAGTCAAATCTAGCAGTCACCTTATACCTGTTAAAGGGCGCACCTAAAACAGCGAACCCCGCTTGGCTTGCCGAGTTTTTCCTGATGAAATTCAGCATTCTTGTAAATGAATGTCACTCGCTTCCTGGCATTAAGATTAAACCTAGTTTCCGCTTAGGCCTCCCCTCCAGATATGACTGGATTTTCCACTCGGAAAAAAACACCCACTGTAGGATCGGCAGGATGATCCTTTTTTCCCAACCTCAGGTGTCCCCCATGGCAGTCATCTCGGCCCATTCCTATTTATCCTAACCATAAACGACATAGGCTCTTGCATTAATCACTCCTTCATCTCGGTTTACGCCGATGATTCCAACATTTTTAAGACAATCCGCTCTCCCCTGGACTCTTCACTTCTCCAAGCGGATCTTGACAGCTTCTCGACTTGGTACTAAAATAATTGTCTACAAATGAATATCGCCAAATGTCACACAATCACCTTATCTCGGAAGAGTTCCCCTACTCACCCACGCTCCTATCTCTTACTGAACCAACCGATAACATCGGTTGAATTGATTCGCGATCTGGGCGTCCTATACTACAAGGAGCTCAAATTTCCCGCACATTTTGATTACATAATCCTCAAGGCTAACGCCGCCCTTGGGTTTATCAAACGCTGGTCGAAGGAATTCCTTAACCCCTACGTCACCCGATCACTCTACACAACTTTTGTCCGGCCACTACTCGAATACGATAGTCAGGTCTGGTCCCCACATCAAGTGACTCACATTCGCAGGATTGAGGGAGTTCAATGTCGTTTCTTGCGCTGTGCCCTACGCGGACTAAACTGGGAAAATCCGCTGATTCTACCACCCTACAAAAGCCGGCTCCGTCTAATCAATCTAAACACACTTGAAGAGCGCAGAATCCATGCCGACATCATCTTTGTCCATCGCCTTCTGTCTGGCTCAATCAATTGCCCAAGCTTGCTCTCCACTTTAACATTGCATGTAACGTACGTAACCCTCGACTGTTTTACGTGCCTGCCCATCACACTTCTTACGGCGCTAACGAACCCATCCCGCGTATGCTAGGACTGGCCAGCTCTTTCCCCACCTCCTTCGAGATCAACATATCCACTCCCGCTCTTAAACGACGTCTCAGAATAAACCCGTCCTAAATCCGCCCCCTCCGTCCAATAATCCCCTCTACCCTGCAATCCTACCTCTCCTCTCCTACCCTCAAAATAGTTCCCCCAGCCCCACCCGCAATTTCAACCTCTCCCCTCAGCTCACCAACCGCGCCCCCTACCAGTATGTAGACATGCCTTTCACTGTCAGTGTCTCCCAAATGCCGAATTTACCACCCCCACATACACTCGCTCTTCCCTAGCCTCCAACCTCCCCCATCGCACAGCCATCTTCACCTCCCTGTTTTTTTTTCTTTTTTTCTCCTTCTTACTCTAGATTTAAGATATTCTTAACTTAACAATTAAGTTGACTCCCCAAATATTAAACTTAGTTGCTTGAGTAAACAAATAAAAAATTGACATTATTTATGTGTTTTTCGTTAGACCTGACGCTGCGAGAAATTGTTAGTCCCACGTGAATCATGAAAAGGATTTCCTCCGATGCAGTGTTTTGGGATTTTGTGAGATTTGTTTCCCAATGTATTAGTACTGAAAGGTGCGGAATTGAGTTTTATCGGCGCAGAATATTTATGGCATATGCAAATAGCTTATAGTGTATGTTAGGTACATCATCAGCTAATAAATGGACATATGGAATATGGCGAATGGAATAATAAGAAATTGAAACGAACTGTGAAAACAAAGTGTACCACGCTCAGTTAGTTAGCGGCCAACGTTGTTCCACTCGAGTAGTACTACTCCTTTTACAGATGCATATATTTCATCATCATCATCGGCACTACAACCAGCAACCGGTCTTGGCCTTATTTAGCAAGTCCTGAGGCTTGTTAAATTTTCCATAATGATTTATTTTTTCTGGGTAAGGTCATTAGTCTTGCGCCAGAGGCTCCCCGACGGGGAATCGAACCCCGGTCTCCCGGGTGACAGGCGGGTATACTAACCACTCTACTATCGAGGAGCCGCATATATTTCAGTCCATGATTATATTTATGCAATTCGTCGAATTATTGTTATAATTGACAACCAACATGAGACTCGTCGATATAATTATAAATAATATCATATTTTATAGAGACATAAATCAAACGAGGTTAAAGTCTATCTCTTCGTCCAAATTCTGAATATATCGAATAATTTTCTCTACAACTAGGTTAACTTTATCCTGTCAATTAATTTAAGCTTTAGAGCCGACAACTTTCATAGCCATCTTCCATTTTATATAAAACCAATGTATTATTTTACGTCCCATAAAACCTCTTAATGTGATTGTGCCACATTCATATGCCATAAATCTATTCTCCTTTTGATTTATAGCTTTACTGGTTTGAACAAATTCTCCTTGTCCACATGACAAATTGTTTACATCGGTGGCTTCCGACATATTATCTTTAATCATTGTCCTACTCACTATGAAGAACGGATAATAATAAGTTACGCTAAAGTTTAATTTTCGTTATTTTTACGGCCTTCTACGGACAGGTTTCATGTTTTGTGTCGAATTTATAACCTAATGGGCTTTTTTATGTTGATGACGCGAGAGAAGTTCGACCTTACAGTGATCGATTTCAATCCTTTACTATTAGTTATTAAATTACAGTGAATTATCTACTCAATTTGGTTTAATACCCTTTATACTGGGTATTACAGTTGGAGAAGTCATTTTTAATGTCGGTCTATGTGTGTATAAAATTGACAACTATAGAATGCTGAATTTAAGTGCAAACATCTTTCAAAAAATAATTTTTGGTTACAGATTTCGAAAATAAAACATTAAGGGTGTACTGGAAATTGAAATATTTATGAGACTACCCAAATTTATATGGAGCTGTCACACGTAGTCAAGAAGCTGCTTCAAGTGGGATATCATTGTGGGGGTTCTCTATACTACATGGAGAACCAACCCACAATTTCAACCTAATTTCGACCGCCTACAGCGCGTCACATTATCCGCTATCCTTCCGTCCAGCTATTTTACCTGTAAAAAAAAGCAGAGCTGAATTCATTATTCTATGCAGATAATGCATAATTGAATTCAGCTCCATTTTGCCATACGACAACTCCATTTCATTAGACCTATGAGATTTCTATTGGAAATCTCAACGTCATATTGGTTAGCAACAACTAAATCTAACCAAACGACGCTGTTGCATTATAGCAAAAGTTATTTCAGCGTCTTTGAGTCGAGATTATTTCCCAAGCATCAGCGGCGTCCTATTGACTTTCCCCAGACACTCTATTCGCTGGGGATCAATGATCTCTTTTTACAGGTGAATAGCAAAAATCAGTTTTCTCTCCTTTCCGTTTTTATCTTCCCATAGTTCAATGTACTCGGAGAGCACCACAGTCACCGCACTAGGTCAGTGGGTCATCCTCAGAGGCTGCATTGATACACGCACAACCCTGGGTTATTGTGATTTTCCTTTTGATTTCTTCATCCTTTCTACGCCCATCGACCGTCGAACCAATACACAAGTATTTATTCACCTCGATGAGCGGAGAGAATTGAGGAATGCACAGAAAAGTGCGATTACCATTGGCTGATCGGCGTGCAAAATCAAAGTTTCATCCCTAATTCCAGTCACCCTTCACCCAACCATCACAACGGCAAGTCACGCCACGTTATAAATCGATTTTCATCCACCGCAGTGTGTCCGACCGTTTCATAAGAAATTAACAGTGTCGTGTCGAGTTGGAGTCGTGTTAATTTTTTTTTGTCTAAACCAAATCAATTTTTGCAACGGCAGTCAAAGGAAATTATCGAGACACTTTCCGATACAATTCTATAGTTCGGTGAATTTGTGTTCTATAGTTCTGTGAATTTGCAATAATTATTAATTTAAAAATGCCACTCAACCGTGTCGGTAATGTACAAAGTAACAAAGAGACTGCTCCTTAAAAATGTGATAAAATAAACTCTGCGAAATACATTAAAATCAAATACAAAAAAGAATAAAAGCCTAATCCCTGTGAAACAGTGCGTTTTATTTAACCATTCTTCTCGGGTGAACAATTTTCTGTGGATCATCGTTGGGAAAAAGTGAACATAGTGCCCGTATCCGGTACAACTACTTTCAACCCCCACATCATCATCATCACATCGGCACCCGGGATCCCGTCTCGACCTTATTAAGCATGTTTCTCCACCGGTATCCGGTCCATATCCGAAACTTGTTAAATTGTCCATAATAATTTGTTTTTCCGGGCAAGATTATTAGCCTTGCGCCAACCTTTCTCAGGATGTCGCTGCATGCATTGGTTCACTACTTGGCGGACGCCAAAGTAGCTATGCAGGGGTGTCACGTAGAGACTGCATGTCAACTTGGATTGAAGAGGGACAGGGATCGTCCCGACCTCCACCGGGTTGAAAGCAGAGACTTTACCCTGTATGTTCGCCCCCCCCCCCCCCCCACTACATGTGAGATATCCCTTAGAAAAAATACGAGTAGCCTAAAATCGAAGATCTGAACCTCTTTAGTGCTTTCACTAAAATTAAAAATCATTTAATTTTCAGCTTACACTTCTGATGGAGTATTTAATGAAGCTTACACCCCCTTTTTTTTAAGTAAGAACGCGTTAGACACGCTTTCTGTATAAAACATATCCGGAGTTGTTAAAAAAAACAAATATTTAAATTTAATCTTCAAAATTCATTTTGTCACCTTCAAAATAATCGTCATTGTTTGCAATGCAACTGCGATAATGCCGAACTCACTCATCCATGCATCTCTCATAAGCCGAAAGTGGTATGGCATTCAGTGCGAATCTGCCTTGATGTCCTTTGTTACATAGTAATACCCCCACCACCTCTGTCCCACTGAGAAACTGAAACATAAAATTAAAACAGAAAACATACATAACCGTTTCTTATTATAGGCAATTTACATCTTCACATTAAACACAAAATATAGGACGTAAAAGTAGAACATAAAACATAAAACGCGCTGTCGCCTTCCATACATCCTGTGGGGGTGAAGGGTATGGATGCCGAGGTACGGCACGATGTTCACTCTCACCCACCGACAGAAATCCGAAGAACGGCGAATAGTTGCGGGTAATAGCAAGCCAGGGAACAGTCACCAAAAAGTTTCATTGATTGGGTCCTACACTGAAGTTATTCACTGGCGGCCATCCTCTAGAAGATCGCACTTCGGGCACGTTGCGAGCACTTGAAAACCCGATGCGAAACCGTCATCCATCCGCAAGGAGGATATACCACAAATAAAACACCCGGACTTCGTTGAACTCAGTCTTTTATTTCTTCAGTTTCTCATATGTTTATTTATCGATTAATTTCCCTTTTTATTTAGGATTACTCTAGTACTATATTTCACTTAACCGCGGTTCCGAGAGCGCTTATTTTTGGTTTGGGTTTGATTCCCCAAGCGACATTTTTTCAATTCAACTCGATTAACAACGAATGCGGACTTTCGAAACTAACGTCTCGAGACACTTCACAACCTCCGGCATCTGGTGGTTGGGTAAATCCGCATGCTCCTAACAGTGGCCCGAGTTGCGCCGCACTATATTACAAAAGGCGGTTTGATACGCGAGGATTGCCAAACCCAAGGAGGCCTAAACGCGCGTCAGGTTCTGACGACCGACTCCCGAAATACACTACGTCAACACCGACTGAGTGGATCGAATGGAAAAATTGAAGCTGAACAAAATGCTTGCAGGCGGCGGTGTGGTCCCGGTGGCAGTTGGATCTCGACTAATTAATGAATGGAAAGCAAAAGTTCATCGCGTTGTGGCAGTGGAGTCATAGCTAAATAATCTCACTGCCACTTACTAGGAACTCGAAGGGGATTGCTATGCTTGCATAGGAATTCAGTTTCAGCGAATCCTCGCCGTATAAGCTGAGTTGGATTCGTTGGTTGTGTATACCGGAAAATTGGCATAGCCAAGTATGATCAAGGGTCTTGATCGTTGTGATTCTTTCCTGGAAAATTAGCTGTCGCTTGGTTGCAAACGAGAAGTATAATTTATGGAGGAAATGAACCGAAGTGGTTTTTGGGGGAAATTGAAATTGCTTGGGTGCAAGCAAGGAATGTCATTTAGATAAGATATTAACCGAAGTAATTTCGGTGAAATGTATGCGGCTCGGTATAGTTGGTGGTGATGGTTAATGTTCCATTGTAGGTTTGAATATGCGTTTTATTACAGCATATGAATTTCGGGGAAATTAAGATTGCTTGGTCGCAAGGAAGGGGTATAACTTAAGTAAGGAATTGACCGAAGCAATTTTGGGAAAATGTATGTGGGGTCAAGTAATTGAGGGAGACGATTAATATTCCGTTGTAAATTGGAATATGCCTTTATTTAATCTTGGGAAATGGGTTCCTGGTAATTTCATTTTCTCATTTTTAAAACATTTTTTATTTTTCTTTTTATATTCTTAATTTCTAGATTAAAGGCTAGACAAAAAATGCTTAAATTCTAGCTTAATTATCTTATATAATAACTTACTGGTCCTTCGCAGACGCCCTAAGCTAAAGATTACTTAACATTTGTATAATTCGCCTTTCGGCGACAGAACTTTGTGACAGTACTTATAATTATTTGAAAGACAAAGAAAAATTTGAAAAACTTTGTCAATTTTTTTTTGTTTTTTTTTTTTCTTAAAATTTAACTTACTTAACTTACCTACTTTTTTTTTTTTTAATGGGAAGTTGGGTTGATGTGACACGGTGTTAGCGGTCCAGATTGGTGCACATTGTGGTTGGTTCTCCGTGTGATATAGAGAACCCTCACAATCCTGCCACAAAGAACTTTCCGGACAGGCTCCTCTTCGCTCATTTGAGCCAGGTGTCCCGCTCACCGGAGTCTACCGAGCTTGATTTTTCTTACAACATTAGCTTCAAGGTGGATCGAGTACAACTCATGGTTACAGCATCTCCGGAATTGTCCTCCCTCACATATGGGCCCAACAATTCTCCTTAAGACCTTCCTCTCGAACGCGGATAAGAGTTCAGAGTGCGTTATATTGAGCCCCCTGGTCTCGGATCCATACATGAGTACTGGTAATACCCTGGACGTGTACAGTAGTAACTTGGACGTTCTGGATAAATTTCGGGATTTAAAGAGCCTTGATATACCATAGGCTCCTCAATAGTATACTGGTTAGTATACCCGCCTGTCACGCGGGAAACCGGGGTTCGATTCCCCGTCGGGGAGCCTCTGGCGCAAGACTAATGACCTTACCCGGAAAAACAGATCATTCTGGAAAGTTTGACAAGCCTCAGGACTTGCTAAATAAGGCCAAGACCTGTTCCTGGTTGTAGTACCGATGATGATGATGATGATCATGATGATGATATACCATAGTAGGCTTTGTTGAATTTGATCAGCAGCTCGCATATCTCTTCTTCCTTATTGTTATCGGGTGATACGATTGACCCAAGGTAGTTAAAGGATTGCACAACTTCAAATTCGTGCTCCGCTACCCCGATAGTTTAACCAATGCTAGGTCTTCTCTTCGTAGAAGTTGCCACCATGTACTTTGTTTCTCCCTCATTAATATGCAGTCCCAGTTTTTGTGCTTTAGTGACTTAGTGAGGAGGTGCCGGCTGGTCGCGTTTGGATGGCGGTAGGCGATTTAGTGAGGGGACGCCAGCTGGTCACGCTTGGATGGCGGTAGGGGACTTAGTTTAAGGGGGCTCCTGGTGGGTGGTTGGTTGGGTCCAACCCCAGGGGGCCCTGCAATTAATGGTACGCGCTCCGAAGCGTTGGTGATTGGTGCACCAATTTAAAAATGATGCGATTACCTTATGACGTATAAACAAATGATTAGACATGATTTCTTTTCAGTCGTCCAAAGGGATGTCTCCCCTGCATGCCGGGAAATGTGTTTGTAGCTTCGTTCTTCATTTTTTTATAATAATAGTTTTTATAGAAATCTGCAGAAGGTACATTTCTTAAAACAAATAACGTCGAGTTCGTATGCTTATAGTTTTCATGCCAATTAATGTTCAGTCTTTAGTCGCACTTCACTTAATCGCACTAGTTTTCTTCAGTTGTGATCACCTGTGGTGCAAACAATTCCATCTATTTCTTTATCGTTACGTATCTAGTACTCTTCATTTCACGTTTCAATAGTTATTGATTCTACTCGAAAGGTTTATTGTCTATTGACACCATCGGAAAATAAGTTTACATTGTAATAAATTAATAAGTTTAAACAAATTTAATGATTCCTATTTGTGGGGTGAATATCCATCGTCGATTGAGATTCTATAATGGATACCCATTTAAGTTTTTCGATTGAGATTCTACGAGTATAATGGATACCCATTTAAGTTTTTCGTTTTCGATGTACGTGTAAAGTTTCCGCGTTACTTATGCAAAACATGTATTTGAATAGAATGAAGTGGAATGAAATGGAACAATAGAAACAAACATTATCATGCCCGGTCACAGCTACAATTGGCGATTAATGTTGGTTCCCTTGAGTAGTACAAATCACCACCTTGTAAACAGATAAATAAATTCCTTTACAACGGTCTATTTTTGAACACATGGCTATAATTAACGTTCGCGTTCTGTTTTTGCTTCGCGTGAGAAACAATATTGAATCTTAAATTCATAAAAGAGGGAGACACGGTACATAGTGCGGGAAAAATATCACCTGTTTCCTGTGTCTACGCACCTATTACGCCCCCAAAAACCATTCTTTACAAATTATTGTTTAATGACTCGTGTTTGTTGTGTGAAAGTCGCGTAATATTTATAGCAGGTGCTGTTACTCATTCATTGTAGGCCTCAGCATAACATACCTTTCCCAGGTGGTAAGGTTTTTTTTTTTTGCTCAGTCACTATATTAATGCGAGAGTTTCGCGAAAACTAGTACAATATCCGTTCCATGAGGTGGAACTTTAATTTTGCGTCTATATACCCAATCACGGATCATCAACGCTTTACTAAATGAAACCCAGGTTGCATTGGTCGTTAATTGACTTTTTAGTCAATCTATATGGCAGTGATGTAGTTTTGAATTTCGGTGGGTGTTGCAAAAACTGTTTTTCACACAAAAATTCGAAATAATATATTAGAAACATGTAACGTACTCACAGTTGTTTGTTGGATGGTTTGTTGTAGCTGCAGGTTGAATATGTTCCTTTGATTCCTAGTCAGATCAAAAAGGTGTTGCTTGTTAATATTTTCATATGGAATTCCTTAATATCTGTTCTTATTTGAACTTGTATTCACATTTTACTATTTATTTCTTTAATGTCTGTTCTTATTTAAACTTGGATTACCAAGTTAATTGAGTGTCATTTGGCAATATTAAGTTCGCGACAGTTGTTTTGGTACCAAGTTGAAAAGCTGTCGAGATCCATTTGGAGAAGTGAGGAGTCGAAAGAAGAGCGGATCGTCTTGAAGAGTTTAGCGTCGTCCGCGCATAGAGAGTTGGAAGAGCGCTTGATACTGGAGGGAGTCTATACCCTTAATAGGAAGAATGAAATTGAGGGATCGAAGACGACTGCACTGGGAAACCCATGACCTGGGAAGAAAAGGATTGGGGAGAGTGGATCTAAATTTGACACGGTAGGTTCGATCGTATCGATAGGAAGAAATCCACTTAATCAGTAGAAGGTCAAAACCAAGGGAGGATAGCCTAAATATGATTAGATTGTGGGAGATTTTGTCGAAGGCCTTGATGAAATTGGTTGTGAATACATCGACTTCGCTGCCATTCTATAGGGCACTGATAGCACATGCTATCACTACGTGTTACTAAAATTGCCGTTCTGCAATTCCCACGTTCCATCCTAGCACAGGCCTTCTATTCACATCACCGTGAATCGGTTGACACTGCGATTCGTTGCCCAAAGTTTTTCCATAGCCTTGGGGTAAAGCTGCAGCCGGAGTAGGCGTCGGGTTGCTGTCTCAGGGTGAATGGGAACAATATTGGCATGGCCTGCGCTTGGGCTGGCATCGGGTAAATGTCTCAAGGCGAACGATGCGATTGTGGAAAGAAATGTAAAACCAGATTTGATTTTGGGTATATAAAAAGAGGGTTCTGTTAGAGGGAATGACCAATCCGTTAAGGAAATTGACCCACTACGGCAGTAAATTAAACAGAGTAACAGGTTGCAGCCTGGCATTGGAACAGTGGCGCCGTTATTCTAAATAAAATAACAAAATAGTATAAGTTTTTCTTTCAATAAAATAATTAAAACAAATAACCTACTCCTACTAATTTGGACTCTCCATTGGGACACGGAACAGAAAGGGCAAACCGCCCTTAACCACTCGGATAAGGTTTAAGTAGATAACTTCACTGTTTGGCGCAGCCGGCATACATACAGCCAGTGCCAAATAGATAATCTATGTTGATACCTTTTTTTGGTGTTACAATGGAGGATTGCTGTGTGATTTTAACAGTTGCACGTAAGAGAGCACCAGTAATCGGTGGGGCGGGAAGGGGTATTGGGCATGGAATGGTAGGGTGCAAGATTCGGTTTTGTGTTGGGTTCGGTACATGAGTGGGGTGTTTCCTGCCGGGCGGTTATGGGATTGAGAGTGTGTAATCAATGGAACTTGGTATACTTCGCACCAGTTTTGAGGTCGAAAAAGGGGAAGTGACTACAGGTAGGGGCAGAATGTGATGTGGGGAGAGCAGTTTTGTTGTGATTAAGAGGGAGTTTTTACGAGCGAATGTGGAGGAGCGTTTAGAGTAAAGGGCGCTAAAGCGGTTAAAATTAGAAAGAGGAATTAGAATATAATTTGGCTTAGGGTCGAATTTTCTGGCTCGGGTTGTGTTTAGTTTGGGAAGAGGGGTGCAGGTGTGGGTAGATAGGCGGGGGGGAATAGGCGGGGGGAAACGAATTGGTGTTATCGGCTCATTTAGGAAAAAGTGTTGTATTTAACAATAATGCTATATACAGTACCAATATAAGTTTTTTAGTAATATTAATACTTAGTATAACAGGCTTAGTCATATATATTCCGAGCAGAAACAAACCAGATATGAAACCTCAAATCCTACAGATTCCAAACGAAGAGATTTCTAAGATTCAGAAGAATCTTAAAAACAGGGGAACAGAAATTACATATCTATATGGTGGCTTCCAACCATAAACATATCGAGCTACAACTACCAGGTGTACCGGTATTTTTTTAAATAAAACACTAATTTTAATTGGGAAAGTAAAAAAACATTTTATTCGAAGTATTGGCCATTGCTTTCTACACATTTCGACCACCTTTCCGGCAATTTGTGGATACCACGCCAATAAAACCGGTCGTCTTTTGAGGCAAATTTGAAATGCTGCTCACCCAATGCGTATCCCGTCGATGAAAACAAATGGTAGTCGGAAGGAGCCAAGTCTGATTAATATGGCGGGTGGGGTAACACTTCTCAGCCGAGAGCTTTTATTGTTTTTATGACGGGTTTTGCATGGATCAAATTGATCGTTTGTTGTCGGTAGCGTTGCGCATCAACAGTTTCGCCAGGTTTTAAAAGTTCATGATACACCACCCCCTCCTGGTCCCACCAAACACAGAGCATAGTCTTTTTTCCGAACCGATCAGGCTTTGCAGTTGATGTTAAGGCTTCTCCTGAATGTACCCATAATTTTTAGCGTTTAGGACTTTTAAAATAAATCCATTTTTGATCACCAGTCACAATTCGATGCAATACTGCCTTCCTTTCGTGTCGTAGAAGCAACGTTTCACATGTGGTATCATCAACTGCCCTAGCTTGCTTTCCACCATCGCACTCAACACCAACCCCCGTAACCTACGAAACCCTAGTCTCTTCTATCTGCCCTCCCACCACACTTCCTACGGCTGTAATGAATCCATTTTACGAGTGCTAAGGCGGGCAAACTCTTACCCTACCTCCTTCGATTTCTACCTCACTTCTATTGCACTCAAACGTCGTCTTCTCTCTTTCCCCTACTAACCTTGCCCCACCCACCATCGACACTCTTACTACCCGTACACATTCCAATCATCCCGCCCCTTTATCCTACTACGCGGTCTTCGCCACCCCATCACGTACACCGCCATCTTCCCACCATATTACCCTCTTATTTATTCTAAATTTAATTTTTGTAATCCCTAGTTCTTAAGTTAGTTCGTAAGTTTTTACTTTTCGTTTTTTTTTAACGCTAGTACTAAGTGAAACCGAAGGTGCTGCTCTCACTAAATTAAATTTAAAAAAATTAAAACATACAGGGCAAAGTCTCCGATTGCTTTCAACCCGGCGAAGGCCAGGACGATCCTTGTCCCTGTTCAATCCAAGTTGACATCCAACCTCCACGTGACACACCTAGATAGCTACTTTGGCACCAGCCAAGTAGTGAACTAAGGTCTCCTCGATAGTATAGTGGTTAGTATACCCGCCTTTCACGTTGGAGACCGGGGTTCGATTCCCCGTCGGGGAGCTTCTGGCGAAATACTAATGACCTTGCCAGGAAAAAAGAAATCATTATGGAAAATTTAACAACCCTCAGGACTGGCTAAATAAGGCCAAGACCGGTTCCCGGTTGTAGTGCCGATGATGATGATGAAGTAGTGAACTAATGCCTGCAGCGACATCCTGAGAAAGGTTGGCCCAAGTCTAATAACGTTGGCCGGAAAAACAAATTATTATGGAAAATTTAAGAAGCCTCAGACTTGTTAAATAAGGCCAAGACTGGATCCCGGTTGTGGTGCCGCTGATGATGATGATGATGATGATGGTGAAGTTCCTAAAGAGACTCCATGAAGTCATCTTACTTAAGTTTCTATTTAATTACAGAGACTTCAGTTGACTGTTCATACTTTTTGTGTCTTTATATTTCATTCTCCGCGAAATACACATAGAATGCGTGTTTTGGAATTCGTTCGTAATAACGTAACAACGTTATATCAACAGTACCTGGCTGACTTTCAAACAGACAATTTGTCTCACAGTTTTCCTCGTGCTATATATCTTAATCAACCGTTATTTTCACAATAATTATCACAATTTAATTATCATTATCTTGTTTTCTTTGCCTCGTTTTCCGCATACAAAAATTTGAACAAGTGTTAAAACCGTTAAGTTTTGGCCCCTGGGCCACGTGTGTTAAACAAAATTAAGCGCAAACGGTTGCGTTACGACTCCGTTATTGGAGGCCAAACTCCTCCCGATAAACTTTCAAAAGTGAACAATAAAGTGCTAGAAAAATCTAAAATGTGTTCAAACACTAACTTTTTGCAACCACTTCAAAGTCTGATGGAAGACTCTCCTGAAATGGATCCGACCAATGACGAACAGTGCGCAGAACTTCCTAAAGAAACCGTTCCGCCAATTGTGGTGTTAAAAACAACTAGTGCTAAAGTGCGTGATATTTTGAGCAACATTAAGATAGACAAATACCTAATTAAAAACATATCGCTTGGACAAAAAACATGTGCCCCAACAATGGACATATATAACAAAATCAGAACCGAACTCTTACGGTTAAAATGTGAGTTTTTTACCCACTCGCGTAAGAAAATCGTCCATTAAAGGTAGTGTTATCAGGATTAGACTTGATTAGCAACGATTTAGTGAAAAATGAACTAATTGCACTCGGGATTAAGTGCCTAGATGTTAAAACCATCACATTAAATTCGTCAACAAAAGCCCTGTACAAACACTACTTGTACATCGTCTACATTCAACGCGGTACTGTTAAATTAAACGAACTAAAACGGAACTACTCTACCTTGTTCAAAACCACCGTTCGCTGGGACTTTAAAAAACATCATCCAGGTAAAGTCATTGCCAACAATTGCCAGCTTTACGGTCACGGCTCGATGCATTGTCACATAAATAGCTTCTGTGCAATCTGTTCGGGAAACCATAAAACATCCGACTGCAAAACGAATGAGGTCATCAAGTGTGCAAATTGTAGTGGGCCACATAAACCTACCGATCCTGAATGCATAAGCCGAAAGCAGTACATAGACATTCGCCGCAAATTATCCCCACGCGGACGTGGTACTGGAAATACAACGTTCCCACAGCCTCCGAGTGACAAACAGCAGCCAGTGCCCGACCGATTATCCATTGATAATTTTCCTCCACTACCCCGATCTGTGCGTCAACCTTCACTTCCTTCATCCACCTGGGCTTCTGGCCTCAATCAAACCCAGCAACCTTCCAACAGTGATACGACACACACGAAGAAAAATCCGCCTGAAACTATAACTAATGATAATTTGTTCTCATTTTGCGAGATAAACTCTCTTCTTAATGAAGTTGTAACCAAGCTTAGTGCTTGTCAAACTATAGCTCACCAATTTAACGTCATTACCTCATTAGCTATTAAGTACATATACTCGGAAAAAACATGTTAAGAAACTCTCTTAACATCATAACTTGGAATGCGAGAAGCATCAAAAACAAAAAGCATGCATTTTTTAGTTTCTTGATAAATTTTAATATTGACATTGCACTTGTTTCAGAAACCTGACTCAAACAAGGCATTTCTTTCTCTCATCAAAATTGCATATCTTATCGCCTAGACAGGGTACATGCTAGTGGTGGAAGTGTCGCCATTGTTGTGAAAAAATGTATAGAACATTCCTTGCGTCCTTCATTGCACCACTTCAACACTCGAAACAAGGTAATTATTGGTGGTGATGTAAACTGCAGACATCAGTCGTGGAGTTGTCTTAGGGCAAACTGCTGGGGTAACATTTTACTAGATGTTACTGAATCCAGCCCAAGTTTTTCCATACTTTATCCACTTCTCACCACCTATATCCCAGCGAGTGCTAACAAGAACCCCTCAACTCTTGATCTATATATCACTAATATTCCAAATTACTGCACAGTACCATTAACTCTAAATGCGTTAAGTTCAGCCCACCTTCCGATCATCCTCACAGTGAATCATACAGTAGCTGTAAATCGTACCAGTTTATACCACAACTATTCCGCCGCCAACTGAAATTGTTATAAATCATATATAAACACGAACTTGGTTCTAGGTGATACCAGCCTAAATTCTATAACCTGCAGCGAGCACATTGATATCCTATGTAACAATTTTGTTTCTGTTATCAATAGAGCGGCCGATCTTGCGATACCTAAATGTTCCACTGCTCCAGTTGATAAGGCACCGCTTCCTGAAAATATCTTACATCTGATTAGGCTACGAAACTCTGAAAGGAGAAAATGGCTGCGTTATAGAATCGATTGTTTTCTAGTTAATGTTAAAGTCTAAAATAATATCATTAAAAACGAAATCTCAACATATAGGAACAAGTGTTGGAATAAACACCTTTCCTCTCTTGACAAAGCAAGCAAACCGTTCTGGAAAATATCAAAAATTATGAAAAAGAGAGGGTCAAGTATTCCTCCGTTTAAAGTTTACGACAAGTTGTTTATTTCTTCAGTGGAGAAATCGAGCCTACTTGCTAACACGTTTAGTAAGAACCACTCCATATCTATGCATCTAAGCGACGCGTATACTGAAGCTGAAGTTGCTAACGCTATCCATGTACTTTCTCAAACACTAGCTGAAAGTACTTACGCAACTAATATTAGCAAAGTTAAAGAATTGATAAAAAAATCGAAATCAAAAAAGGCTGCGGGTCTCGATAATATTAACAACAAATTAATCAAAGCACTTCCACCTGCTGCAAGTAACTATTTAACGTTCATTTTCAACGCTTGTCTTAAGAATTGTTATTTTCCGGACTGTTGGAAAATAGCAAAAGTAATACCTATCCCGAAACCCGGCAAACCGAAGAACAGCCCCGAAAGCTACAGACTTATTAGTCTACTTAGCTGTCTAAGTAAGCTCTTAGAAAAAATCTTTCAGGAAAGGATTGATCGTTTTGTGGAAGACAATAACATCTTACCAAACTTTCAGTTCGGTTTCCGTAGTGGTCACAGCATAATCCACCAAGTCTTGCGCATTAAAAACCACATAGCTGGTAAATTCATCGACAAGGAGTCAACGGGACTGGTTCTTCTGGACATCGAAAAAGCCTTTGATACGGTATGGCACGATGCCTTGATTTATAAGCTACTGAAGCTTAAGCTGCCAATACCGCTTATCAAAATTATCCAGATCTTGCTTCGTTCGAGAAAATATGTTGTGAGTATAGGAACGGACATATCCTCTACTCACCAAATCCACTATGTTGTACCCCAAGGCTCGGTCCTTGGTCCCATATTATTCACATTGTTTGTCGCAGATTTACCATGTCTAGGTGAAAACATTCAGGTAGCTATGTTTGCCGATGATACGGCCATTTTCTCTTCGGGTGCCTTATTCACTAATGTCTACAACTCTTTGTAAGCAGCTCTTGACAAACTAGCAGTATATTACAAGAAATGGAAAATAAAAATAAATGGTAATAAAACACAAGCTGTCTGGTTTTCGAGATGTAGGAAACACTGCTACCTACCAAATGGCACTAAACTCATTGTGTGTGCAGTTGATATTGATTGGTCCGAAGACTGTAGATATCTAGGTATTATTCTAGATAAAAAACTTATCTTTCAAAAACACATCACTACCACATTGACAAAATAAACAAAGTCGTAAGAGTTATGTATCCATTAGTGTGTAGAAAGTCAAAGCTAAGCATCGAAAATAAAATTATAATATTTAAAACCATTTTTCAAGCGATACTCCTGTACAGGGGCCCCTGTATGGTGTAATTGTTTTCGCACACACAAAATAAAATTGCAAAGGTGTCAAAATAAAATATTGAAAATGTTGCTGAATTTTCCATGGCATTATTCGACACATGAACTTCATGAAAACGCTAACGTTAAACCGGTAGAGTTCCTTGACAAAATCAATCGAAACTTCTTCGTCAATTGTTCTTTTTCTGACAATGTTCTCGTTTCCCGTCTTGCGTTATCCTAAATCACTACATATGTACTCTGTCTATGAAAATTATATCGAGGTCATTACTATATAAAATAACCGGAAGGTGGTGCAATATTAGTCTTAGATTCAAATAAGGGTTTTTTATTGTAGTTTTCCCTTAATTTATTATTTGTTATTCATTAAAATTGTGCTATTGTCATTATATAGATTTAAGATTATAGTTGTAAAGGAATTGCTATCCTAAATCTCTTAAGTACTAGTTGTAAAATATACTATAAATGTAATTATCTACCAAATAAAATTGAATTGAATTGAACGTATATCAACTTTACCTGTATTTCAATTATTTACCATTCAATCAGTTCAGTAAAAGCTCTTGACTCAGTTGATATGAATATCTTACTTTTGAAAATGATGGGGATATGTTTGTGGTAGGTTACTTAGAAATTACACGAAAATTGTATCTGCGAACTTACGAAGTGTATTGCGTCCCGCTTAGACCACGATCGTTTTTTGAAATATGTTTTCCTTGCTCAGTAGTAGTTGAATCCTTGTTTTCAAAGAAGGGCCAGTATCCTGAATAATATTTGTTGTTTTCTCTCAATTCTCTGCGGAATCGGAATATCGAGCTACCTAGACAATCCAATTATTCTCTACAATATACTCCAGCTTTCTTGAAATGTTACAAAATAGATTTATTTTCCATTTATACCTTTTTTTGGTCGTTATTAACTTCAGCACATCGACTATGTCGAGAATCATCTTTAAGGGAAAAAACTCAAACAAGAATTCTCCTTTATCAATCCCGACAAATGTGCCCTGTTATGAGGTCCACAATATTACGAGCTTCAGGAATTTTCTTTCCTTCACTGTCACGAGAAAATAAAATGTGCCCAACATTTTCGTTTATGCAGTGAATGTCAAAATTGACTCCAAACTAAGCTAGAAATAAAAACCGTATCAAATGCTAAAAGGAAAATCTATAACGATGACAGAAATCCTTGAAAGCAATTAAAACGCTCTCGATATATACCATATACAGCAACCGAAAATACTTTCTTGACGACCAAAAAATTCCATTAACGATATTTTAGCTCATTTTTCAGGTAAGAGTTGTGCAAAATCGAATACTCTATTGTGAAAAGGATGATTGTATGAAATATAGGAAATGGATCGCAATGCCACATGTACTTATTTTCAACCACAGGTTCCAAAGTAATCTTTTGGCAGAAAAGTTCGTATTCGTATTTCCTACCTTTGTAAAAAGGATGTTATTGGATACTTTTAGGTAATAAAATATCTCCCCAATCCGGTGGTGTACAAAAATCTCGTGGTGCTCATCCACACCATGGTTCCAAAGCTTTAGCTTCAGGAAAGAAATCCACAATATGAATTCTAGGTTCAGGGTACTACAGACAAATGCACGATTGAAAATATGGACGAACAACCATGACGCCTTTTCTCAATTCCTTTCGTTTTGGGCATATGGAAACCGTTGGCTTTTGCTCCATTTTTAGGCCCCATTCAAGTTTGTGTCCAGTTGCAAAAACAAAAAATTATATAAAAGAGAAGGGAGCTAGAGGGAAACTATTTGAACTTTCTGAAAAAGTAGGTCGAAAAGAAACTGGGACTGTATAAAAAGAATAGAAATCGGACTGAAATGGCATTGCACATTCAATCACAAAATACCGAAGTCTAATTTAAAAGTGGCGTGCATACTGAAGCATTCCATTTGCAATGACAGTCGTCGCTGTAGATTCCACACGGATCGCACTTTTCGAAATCTCATTCATAATCTTGCTAAAGACTACCTGAGCCCAATCAAGCTTGCTGTTGACCCGATTTTAGAAATACAGACTGGTGTACAGTGGCAGGGTGCTTAGCAATCCTTAAATGAACTTAATATCCTTACCATGTGTTGTAATTTCCAGGAAAACGGAACTCCGATACCAGATGCAAATGGGTGAGTTCCTTCTGTTTGCACACGTATTCTTCGGTCAGCGGTTCCACATTTCCAACCGCCACATGGTGCCTCGCACAGAATGTAATTATGTAAAAAACTGGGAGTTTGCCAAGGGTAACTCGTTTACATATTTCGTTCCTCCATCGTTTTGCGTTAGATACATCTATAGCTCACGTACGCCATCGATTTTTAAATTATAACATCTTAGTATTGGTTGTGGAGATACTTTCAATTGACTCCATAAATAAATGTCTTAGCTAGCAAATCCTTTAGTCGTGTTATCCTTGATTTATAACTCTTCTTGCAGATTATACATGTAGACTAATGAAATCTATCTACATGATCCCAAATGGACGACCCTAATTAATTGGAGTGCCAAGCCGAGGTTTCGCCTTCTGACCAGGTGAAGTGATTTATGCTCTCGGTGGTTGGAAATTGAAGAAGTGGCAGTTAATCAATTTAAATTGAATTTATAGAGACACTCGAACGTAATAAGCGAATCGAAAGAAGAACACATGAGAACACAGTGCAGTTGCTGTACAAGTTGAATGTGCTCAACACGATAAATACGATTTGAAATTAAATTCGATTGCAGCTTGGGGGGAATGTACGTGTTCAATTTGTTAGAAATAGCAAAGACAGTTTTCTGAGCAATGGCACGACCAGGGGTTGTCAATTATTATAGTTTTTCTTCTCTCTTGTTTTGATAATTCGCTTGAAATTTTCCTTTTTCTAGAGAAATGTATGCGAAAAGGATTCAGTGCTACAATCATATGCTACGCTTTTAAAAAATCGCCGAACTAGTATACAGTAAAATGTTTTTGTAAAAGGTGAACATACTCGTATTTGAAAACTTGAACCGTCGCACATGGCTGACTGGGAGGAGTTGAAAAGGATCTAAAATGGGCGAAAAAGAATGTCAAGGATTTTTACCTTTTGGAAAACTGTTACTTATATTTTATGACAAGTCTGTGGCGGGGAAGTATGGTGCGCCGGCGTACGACGCTGATTCACTTCCTTCCGCCATCGTCACTGTAAGGCTCCACCAAATGAAAACCAGAACTCAGACACTGTTCACGGATGAAACACTGGAGAGGCACCGAATATCCAAGCAACGATCACCAGGAAGAGGAAAAACCACAAATAAAACGCACAGCTTTAATGTTCGAATGATTCTTTCTTTATTGTCCTTTATCTTCAAGAACTTTGCACTGAGCAACCGGAGGAGGGAATTATTACTTATAACAAAATTAAACAGGCGTTAACGTTTAAGAACCTTTGATAACTTGAGACAATTTTGTATGCACTTGAGGGGTGATTCGTTACGAGGTGTTAGTTTCATTTAATTGTTCTATACGGAACACTACGCTAATCAAATACATTTTTGTAGAACGCGACTCTCGACTCACTAGACTCGACACTCTATTAAACTTTGTTATAATGGTGAAGTACGCACCCCCCGTACGCACGATACGGGGGGTGAATCGCGATTTTAGGTGCGCACCGTTTGATGGTTGTATGAGACTCAGCGATATGAAGTCACTGTCAAAAGAATCTTTGGATGCATCTACTTTACTTATAGTGATAACCGGATCTCATAGAGGAGATCGTCATCGTATACATGTATATGTGTACGTCGGTTCTTTTCATGGATCGAAGCCTTGATAACTAATCTGAAACAAAGAAAGGGCATATGTGCATTCACGAAATACGATTTCGGTAAAGCAAATAAAACCGAACTCGTTGGATGTTAATGAGATCTTTGTACTCGTATACATGATTACATGTGAAGAAATTCGTTTTATGACTCTAGGGTAAGACGAGAGTATTTGCTTTTGTCCCATGGTCAAAGAGCTGCCGCGGCCGTGGAAATGCCAGGGACAAGTGGTATGCACATGTACGGCGGAATTGCATTGGTGGAACAAGGGTGCCCAATGGTCGGGAATCTATGGGGCATATGCACGTTAAAAATTGTTTTTAGGAATTTCAAGGTCGATTGCGCTAATTGAATGCAGCTACTGGTATATTATTGCTGGGAGACAAAGGTCGCCGGCCAATGTGTACGTTAAGAGATTGGTGAAGGTTACATTATATGTAATTCAAATCCTTTTGTTTACAGGAATTCGTCTAGGGAGATTTGCTTGACACCGAAGGTGCCGAATTAGTTTGAGATTCCTGATAAGGTAAGAAAGAAATCATACAGGAATTGTATGCGAAGAGATGCATGAAAGGTAAGTTTTCTTTTCCAGGGACTTTTAGGTTATATAAATTTGATTGTTTTAATGCGTGGAGCATTTAAGATGCTAATGCGATTGCATTAGCGAAAGCTTATGCAAACTGGGTAGCAGTTATTCGTGTTTTTTTTTAGGAAGCCGAACCGTGGGGTTTGGCGGAACCGCCACAAGTCCAATGTAAAGCCTTTTACTTTCTTTTAATTAGAATTCATAACAAAACTATAAGACGCATAGTTGGTACGATATTGAGGAGAACAAAGCAGCTTTAGATGTTATGAAAAATGATTGTATATTCTGAATTCCGCTAAGTTGAGAAGTATTGTAGATTGAACTTATAGCGTTTGAAATAATAGTGAAGAAGATCGTGTGATTCGAACTGACGCTATGACAGTTTGAATCACGAAAAAAATTGAACCTAAGCGTTACCCATCAGGCTACTGATCGTGTTTGGTATTTGATTGTTAAACTCGACTATACTCCACTGATGTGAGTTATTTTTGTTATCGCTATGGTATACGGTTCTGATGTATTTTCTTGTTCGATTTTTCGTTCGGTGCTCTTCACTATTTTGCTTGTGAATTGTGTGTGTATCTATTAGAGTCGCCACAAACTCTTCGGAAACAAACCACTTTCGGGAAATTTCCCGAAAAATGTCTGTGGTTTCTAAGGCAAGAGTACACATGGTTTTATTGGGGGTGTGTATCAGTTCTGAAGTATTGATAAGAGATGGCGCAACTTTACCGTATCGCAACTGACTAAACTACAACTTCATTAGGCTACATCAAGTAGTTTTAGTTCTTATTAGTGTCATTTTTTCAAAGTGTACACAAGATAATTTTTTGATCATTGAATATGCCGAATTATATGCCAACGGAAAAAGTATTTATGGAGAATTTACTTTTCTTCCTTAATTCGAAGAAAAATGTTGCTGAAAGTCATCGATTGCTATTGATAACTTGTAGTGATAAACTTTATGGACTAAAATATGTGAGTACAGGGTTGGATATTTTAAAAGTGAGTCTGTGGGGTAGGTAGTCGTGGCGCCAGCATAGACGTGAGTTCTACTACCAACCCACCCGCCCCTAACGTTCCGATGTCATTTACGATTGTTCCGCTGCCCGCAAACGAACGATCACCAGGAAACAAGGGGTATCGTGCGCCGATCACTAAACATCACCGAGGGAAGGTCGCAACACAGATCGCACAAGCGAAAATAAAACACACTGCATATAGTTATTTATGATGGCTTTATTGTTTCACTGATCTTATTTCAATACCTTTTAGTCAAGAGTTGCACTGTTAAAAAAGTTTATGTTTACATGTATATGTTTTGGTCTTTTTAAATTAACCGACGATTACAAATTCGATTTTATTTGGGATAAGGACCCAACTCATTGATGCGCACCGTGGATGATAAAAAAGAAAACGCAACTCGACTTATTCACGGGCACGTGTGCACCCCCGTGTACACGCTACTGTAGATGAAGAAAACACTCGACTGACTCGTTCAGTGGATGGAATAAGACTCAATGATTCAATTCGCTGGCTAAGGAAATTCTGCCAGTGAAACTGGCTCTCCTACTTTAAGGCTGTATTTTCTCTTCCCAGAGAAACGTAAAGTCTCTCTTTGGGGCAAAAGTAACCTGATCTCCTAGCGGAGATCTATAATTGTACACATGTATGTGTGAATGAAGATCACATTGGGTTTTTTATACACAAGGCCATGGAATCAAATCTGAAAACAAAGAAAGGGCAACTGCGTTCATGGGATGCGAGTTCGGTAAAGCAAACAAAACCGAAACTCGTCGGGATCTATGTTTGCTTATACCGCTGCTAATGAGAAGCAGATCCCGAAATATATGAAGACAAACGGATCGGGTAGATCATTGTCTAAGCTATGCATTGCAGCTGTAACGATAGCCCATGCACATGGTGTTAATTGATTCTTGCTTACTTACAGGGAATTGGTGTTTATTGCATCGCTGCCAAAGGTAAGTATACCATGCCTATTTGCATTTGCCTATGCTGTAGGATTTAATTGGTGCCAAGAGACGCGAGATGCGTATATTTGTTTTGGTCCCTTGGGTGTAGGTCGCCAGCCAGGGATTTGTTGTACACGTGAATGAAGCTGTGAATAGGTGACGCAATGATCATTATCCTTGGTTGGGATGGTTACATGATATGTGAACCGATAAGTTTTCTTTTCGGGAATATGCTGTTTGGAACAGAATTCTTAAGAGGAATTTTGAATTCGAATAAATGAATGCAGGTAACAATTCTCTTCCAGGAGCTTTTAGTTAAATACATTTGGTGAATTTTGTTGCGTGAAGCATTTACAGGTGCTTAATGCGATTGCATTAGCAGAAAGTTGATACAGACTGGGTTGTAGGGATGGGGCTTCTTTAGGTAAGTAGTCAGTGGGGTTTGGCGGAACCGCCATAAGTCTGCCGACAAGAAGCCAAAAAAAGGTTAAAAGGCGAAGAATCGGAAGCTCGTTGAAATAAATCAAACATAAGGACATTGGGTACCAAACAAACTGAGCCCCAAAGGCTTACATCTAAAATGCTGCTAGTAAGGCACGAGGGGAAGTCGTTTTTCGATCGACAAAAATATAACTATTATGACAACCCTAAGTACAAAAACACATGGTAAATCGATTGCAAAGTAAAACGTCAATACAGCCACGTATTTTGGGGAATCGAGAAGGCTTGATATACTATTAGCTGCAGAGAAGGGGTCAAACCATTGATGGGCCACTGCACCGATCCCAAATGTTGCGTTTGAAGCAAGAATTGACCACATAACAGCCAAAAAGGCTACTCATACATAAGATATTGATTTTCAATCATGACAATGCTCTACCACATGTTGCGCAACCCCTTAAAATTTGCTTGGATAATAGTGGATTGCATACATTGAGAATGATTCAAAAGCAAGGAAGTTGGGTTCCTTATGATTTGAAGCCAAGGGAGGTTCAGCGTCATTTTTTCGTCTATCAAAATCTACCCCAGCGGCAAAAAACGAAGGGTTCATACATGTATCAATGCATCTCTGCATAAGCGACCAAAAACCAGATATCCAATTAGTGTAGATATTCACACTATAGTTCGATCCTGTCGTCGCCATAGATGCCATGCATAATTGGCACAGATGGTATACACAACCGTCATTGTGTATCCATCTAAATTACTTTCGGAAAACTTGCAACTATTGATTCAGCTGCAAGCACTTCTCTTGGAAATACTTGTTTGTTTGAATCTTCAAACAATCACCAACGGTGCGCTTAGCCGCCGCATTGGATTCCATAGCATAAACATATGCAAACAAAGGAATGCGATTCTCCCAGTCTATTGTATAAATTATCGCAATCCCGTTTAGCATCTAATGAGTGGCTGCTATTTAGACACCTGGCCGTCATTACCGAACGATGCCTTAGGTCGTTTCCCCTTTGTTCTTTTTCCCTCGTTGTAGGTTCCGTTTATCCTTGGCTAAACGCATCGATAAACACGGTGATGTGTACGAACACACACGTACACCACCGCGTCCCAGAGATCGCCTTCCATTGGTCACTGGTCAAAGGAAATTTCATTTCCTTTTCACCACACCACGAAACTCACCCCATTAGCGAGTCGGCTCTGCACGAGCCAAATTTCGATAAGTCCTTTTCCATCCTCAGACCGAGCCGGTCGGGTCTCCACCTCCGCCCCCGTGGCGTGGCGGGTCGCGTTCCAAGTTTTTAACACATCCAGTAGCCGCCAATTTTCAACCTTTAAAGTCAATATACCGTGAAACGAACAACCGAATAACCAAGATGTGCCCGGTGTCAGTAACCAAATTCATGTAATCAAAAACAACAAAAATCTATATAGGCTGAAGAGATATGAAATAATTAAGTTTTAAATTTTTTTTATACTATATCCGTTAACATACTAAGCCATTATACAGACTTACACCCACATGACATCTATTAAAATAAATCAAACTGTAGTAGACTAAATCGTGTGTTGTATTTCCTTCGGAGACCAGTTGTGAACAATACGTGTTGGAACTTTCAGTGAAGAGTTATGGGGAAGAAGTGAATCAGGGTCATACGCTGGTGCCACCTACTTCTCCTCTCCACAGGTTCATTACAACAACCCAAAGAACAGAAAGTCATGAGAACTGCCCGGTCATGCTTCTACGTTTTCGGCTCGACCGAATATTCACACTGCGAAGGTTATGCTGTCTATTTGGTGGGACCAGGTCGGTTTTATTTAATATGCGGTGTTGAACCCGAACGAAACCATCACTGTGGAACGGTATCGACTTCAATTGATGCCATTGAGCCGAGCATGGTGCGAAAAACGGTCACAATACGAGCAGAGGCACGAAAAAATGATTCTACAGTGACTCCGTTAAAACTAGCCAACGCTCAAATGGGAAGTCCTACCCCTCCAGCCATATTCGCCAGACATTGCGCCGTCCGATTATTACTTGTTCCGTTCGATGGCACATAGTCTGGCTGATCAGCAGTTCCGCGTGTATTGTTATATCTTTCCTCAACACACATACTTGCCACACCTTTAAATCAATCAACAGAGGATCTTGTTAATATACATTTACGACTCTCAATGTCGGTGGGCCCTAAAATGCACGCGCGATTCGTTTTATTGCCCAAGTTGTTTGTTTTAACTTGGGTAAGGAGAATGGAAAAGGATGGGAAATGATTTGGGTAAACAAACCTTTAAAGGATCATAAATTTGCAGACGCGTATTTTATGGTTTTCAAAAAATTTATTTGAAAGTTGGTCATCTGGTCCGCAGATTTGGATCCAGGGGACTTTGCGTGTTGAACATATGATTCGTTTATCACGTCTTGGATTTAAGTTAAATCCAATACGGGAAAATTGAAGGTTTAGCTCAATTTGTTTGATATCACGATATTTAATGTATGATATTTTTCATATTGAGATATATTGATATCACGATATTTAATGTATGTGTGACTTATGGTGGGGACTAGCTCCAAAGAGGTAGGTGTTAAGGGGTGGTGGGTTTTCTTGCGTAACAATCCCCCCCCGCTTATAAAATGAGTATTATTCTTGGAAGAGGAATAATACTCCTTGCGCACCTATAGGAATAAAAAATTGCTTGATTCGTCGTTATCATCATCGACACTACAACCGGGGTCTGGTCTTGGCAAAGTCTCTGCTTTCAACCCTGTAAAGACCAGGACGATCCTTGTCCCTGTTCAATCCAAGTTGTCTTCACGTGACACCCCGGGATACCTACTTTGGCACCCGCTAAGTAGTGAACCAATGCATGCAGCGATATCCTGAGAAATGTTGGCGCATGGCTAATAACCTTGTCTGGGAAAACAAATTATTATGGACAATTTAACAAGTCTCGGATAACGACCGGATACCGCTGGAGAGACTTGCTAAATAAGACCAAGACCGGATCCCGGTTATAGTGCCGATGATGATGAAAAACGACTACTAACCATTTTAAACGCGTTTTTCTCGAAACGACTTTTTTTCAAAATTGTGACAGTTGATCTCCGGATTGGCTGGACCGATTTCGAAAATTGTTGATGGGTTTTATATATTAACATATTTTTTATCGGATCTACGTCAATATATGGGCTGATCATTGTTTACATTTTTGATGTTACCGACCACCCGTTATCGGCTGGCAGCTGGCAAGGCGCGAATGCACCAGAATTGCCAGAGGCAATTCTCAACTAGTATAATTTACGAATCCGCAACAATTACACAATCATGCTGTTGGTTTGGCTTGTGTCGTGCTGTGAAAACCTCCCTCGTTCCTGGAGTGTTCCGTATCTCTGCATTCAAACTAGTGTTTTGTTTCTGCAGAGTAATGGAAGAGAGCGCGGAACTTGGCTTCAATAAACTCCACCAAGATGGATAGGTGTCTTTGAGAACCTAGTCTTTCTATATATTACAGAATTTTGTTATGACTTTCCTAAATTATTATCTTGATAGCATGTCGCTTCTCTTGCTTTTCTCTTCCAAAATCCAGACGATAAAAGCGCAAGCAACCCCATACATGATATGTTTACATTGTCAAAAAGTCGCAACCAGCCCTTAGATGGCATTATGTATTTTTAGAACATTAACGGTCTTACGGCCACCCGGACAGCTTCGCGGGGAATAAGAACATATTATAGTTATTTCAGCTTGAGAATAAAAAAATCTTTATTCCTACTTGCTAGTGTACACCGATTCTTAGGGTTAAATGTTACCAAGGCTATGGAAGGACTTTCTAGATGGTCATCATGAGTAGCCTCGATAAGAATGCATGGTGGAGGGTTCCCCACATTTATAGTAAAGTGATTCGTTTGTTCTGGAATATGTTATCTCTAATTAGGAATGCCACCTATTGGTTAGTCATGGAATTGTGTTGATAAATGAAGTGTGACATCTGGCTGACCTGGGAGAATTTTGATAAGAATTTCCAAGTTTAGGCTGAGTCATGATCGCTCATATGCGTCAAGGATCATCAAAGACGTTAACTCGGGCGGGAATATGAGCGTGTACGAGTATCATTCGGCGATAATAAAGATATCCGGTTAAGTTTTTTTCGCCTATAGAGGAACGTAAAAAATGTCACTCAAACGTCAAATATTACCTCTCAAGCAAGACTGTGTTGCCTTCTGTCGAAGTTAAGTTGAGTGTCGTTTTCGAATTTTCTGATTTTGAAGATATCCTTCAGGAAAGTTGGGTTAATTGTTTGATAAGTACCAGCCGAGAGTTTAGTTAACAAATTACAAGGAAAAATTGAAACAGTGTTGCGCAGATGATGTCGTAGGTGCACCGCATAGAGAACACAGAACCATATGACGTTTATAATTTTCCTAATCAGTCGCTCGTCGTTCGTCAAGCAACAAACATCGTAAGACGGTGAGCAGTTTTAAAACAAAGAATATCGAGTGCGTGTGTGCGGGAATTCGTGAATAAACTGTGTTTTTCGCAGTTCGGCCGGCGTTGCACGGCGAAAAAAGAAAGAAAAAAAAAACGAGTGTGTGTGTGTTTCGAAACCCAAATGGGCAAGACGAAGAGCGACGAATTAAAAATGGCACACTCATGTGTAGTCGCTAATTCAAAAAAAATCAAAAAAATTACCAAAAGGAAGAACGAAGTGTCAATTATAGATGACAGCCCAGTAGCAAATAAAGTCCGCTCAAACCTGTCAATGGAACGACAAAAATCAAATGTGACGAAAAAAACCGTCACAGAAGAAAATATACCTGCCAAGGATACTTGTTACTCAGGAGCAGGGAACAAATTTAAGGAATTGGAGATACTGGAGTCAAACATTCCCGAAGGAGACGATGACCTAAACAGCTTAATTGCTGATCTCATCAAAAAACGAGAAGAACTTCCCAAACAAGTACGAGCAGCCCTGGAAGAGCGAAACAAAAGACGGAATGAAACCGAAGCAAAAAGAGAGCAAAAAACAAATCACCAGCGGCAGCATCAACATTCGCTACAAATAAGCGAAACAATGGACGCTCAACACCAGCATCACAAACAACTGCAGCAGACAAAGACAGCCAAGGACGAGCAACAACAGCAACCAAAAAAGGAAAAAATACCTCTAATTGTCATCAGTTACATAGAAGCGAAAGATTTAATGAAGTTGGGTGAGTTGACTTGTAAAGATTTTAAAACAAAAAGAATTAGTGCTGAAAAAACTAAAATTTTGTGCGAAGATCTAGAAGGTTACAATAAAGTAAAGTCTGCTTTGGGAAGAGCAAAAACCGAGTACTACACGTACACCCCAAAATCAGAAAAATCAATTTCCATACTCTTAAAAGGAGTTGATCCTTCGTTCTCCCCAGAGGAGATACTCGAGGAATTATAAACGGTTGAAACAGCTAGTTTAAAATTTACAGGTATGAAACCGTTTTCAACTGCGAATTCTAGAAAGTGCAACCGCAAATTGCCTTTCTACATTGTATCTCTAAGTCCTAATAGTAAAGTTGATGCGCTTAGACATATAAAATGTCTAAGCCACCAAATTATAAGTTGGGAAAAAATTAGAAAATCTGAGCACGTACTGCAATGTATGCGCTCTCAATGACTTGGACACGTTGCATCAAACTGCAATATGAAATTCAGATGCGTAAAATGCCTCGCCGACCATAACATGGGCGAATGTCCGCTGGGAAAGGAACAGCTTCCGGATAGGGAAACACTGTCATGTGTCCTATGTAAAAATACAGGACACACGGCAAATTTTAGAGGCTGTCCCAAATTTCAACATATGAAGTTAAAGTGGGAATCAAAACAAAAGCAAGTGGCAGAAGAGACAAAAATTAAAACTCGTTCTTATAATAATTTCGTTGCCCCGCGTGTATCATATGCACAAATCACGGGCAATTCTATGCAACGAGTCCCCGTGGAATCCTCGCATACCAATGGGCAAATACCGGCAGTAGATGCGCAACCTGAGATATTAAATATGATATCGGCCATGCAAACACAATTTGCTAATTTTCAAAAAATACTGACGGAACAAATGGCCCGAATAGATATGCTCTGTTCGGCTGTGTTTTCAAATAACTCCTTCCATCAAAATCTTCAACCCTCTAACTGAACTAAAACTAAAAATTATTTCGGTGAACGTAAATTCACTAATACACATAGACAGAAGAGATAATCTAGGCAACATGCTTGAAGTCGAATCCCCTGATGTACTTTTGGCTAGTGAAACTAAGCTAAACCAAAGGCACAAAATCGTCTATAAAAACTATAAGATAATCAGACGTGACAGGCCACACTCTACTCAAGGGGGTGGGGTTGCAGTTTTAATTAAAAAAGTTCTTTATCATAAGGTAATTTATAGTACAGAAGTACAAAAATTTCAGGTGCTGGAAGCCTGCATAATAGATATTCCGTTGAGAAGTCAAAAGCACCTGTATGTGGTCTCCATTTATGCCCCTCAAGCTACCCAGTGTAAGCAATTTATCAATGAAATTGATATGCTATTTCGACACCTGAAATTAGACTCGGAAAACAACTATTTCCTAATAGCGGGTGATTTCAACGCCAAGCATAGTGCTTGGGGTAACTTAACCACGAACACAAGAGGCAATGCTTTATATGATTGGTGGCAAATGAATGCTATCGAGCGCAGATTAGAACTGTACGCCACAAGTACACCGTCTTATCCTAAAGGAAATTCATTTCTGGATTTACTTATGATAGACGATCGAATAAACTTGCCAGGCACAGATCTAACTACGCGAAACTGTCTTCGCACAATCGATTACGATAGCGATCACTACGGATTTGGAGCCATAATTGAAGTCCCAAATGAACAATATTCACTAGAGCAGTTCGACCAGACCCACTCTTTCAATTTTCGAAAAGCTCACTGGTCACGCTTTGATCGATTAATAAAAATAGAACTTCGTAACAGTGCCATAGACCCACCGACTATTAGAAACCTCCATAACAACGCAATCGATCATTACTTAACAACATTGGACGATATTATTACCAATGCAATGAATCGTTCCATACCAAAAGTTCCCCATACCGACGGTTATACTAATAAGTACAGGACATCAGCAATTGACGCTTTGTATAAGCAAAAGAGCATTATGCTCTCAAAGCTGAAAAGACTTTATAGACAGTTCAACGACCCAAATAGTCAGGAAATAAGAACACTTAAGTCCCTAATCAAAAATCTCCAAAAATTGAGCCGTGACAATTACCGTTCAAGAATAAATGAAGAGTGGAAGAACAAAATACAAGCCATTCAAGCTAGCGGATCGAATATGTTCTCACAAATCAATAAAACTTTTCGAAAGAAAGATCACAATGACATTCCATATTTGCGGGTCCCACGGACTCCTGAGAATTGTCAAGCAATGCTGAACTCAGGACTCAATCTGGAGCATATCAACTCCAACGAAGAAGTAATATTAGTTGAAGACCCGCAAGACAAAGTGAACTCAATTGGTGCATGTTTCGAAGCAGTATACAGAGTGAACGAATCCACTCACTCCAATACGATCCTCGAAAACAACGCATTCCAGACCTACAGCTCACTGAGAAATCAACTTTGTACCTGGAGGAACCAAAACCGTAGTTTTACCAAATTCAGTGAAAATAACAGAGCGGACTCCCCCAGGAGTAACCAGAATATGAATATGTTTGTGAGTAAGGATGAACTTACGAACATCCTTAAGTCAATAAAAAGCAAAAAGTCTTCTGGGATAGATAGCATCCCAAATGTAGTTTTAAAACATTTGCCTCCTGAAGCAGTAAAAATCTACACTACGCTATTCAACAACGTCTTAAATAAGGCATACTATCCAACCCACTGGAAAACTGCAATAGTCCACCCCATCCCTAAAAGGGGTAAAGACAGGACCAATCCAACCAACCTTCGTGCGATTAGCTTGCTGCCAAATATCAGCAAGGTTTACGAGAAGATCATAAACAAAGCACTGATGAACTGGTGTGATGAAAATGAAATCATCCCCAACAACCAGTTTGGCTTTAAAGCGGGACATAGTACGGTGCATGCCGCATCAAAGCTTGTTTCCGACATACAATGGAACAAGACAAAGCGCCAATGCACAGGTGCCTGCTTAGTTGACTTTGAAAAGGCTTTCGACACCGTGTGGTTAGAAGGACTTCTTCATAAGTTAGAAAACCTGAGAATGCCTCATTATCTATTGTACAACATTTACGAAATGATAACGGACAAGCAATTTGTGGTAAAATGCGGAGATATATTCTCAAGCAAGACCTTCAAAATTACAAACGGTTTACAACAAGGGGCGGTGAATTCTCCCATTCTGTTTAATATTTACACCAGTGATTTGGTGGGTAAGCTTAACAATGCCATTGCATACGCAGACGACATTGTGGTATACAGAACAGGAGAGAAAATAGATGTCATCAATAGACTTCTCCAGGACGACTTCAATAAAATAAAACGTTTTTGTAATGACTGGAAACTAAAAATTAATTTCCACAAAACCGAGACTATCCTTTTCAGAACACCTCTCTCCAGGGCCTCTCAGGATACAAAGTGCAATTGGAAAAACTTTTCTATCGTAGGGAATAATAATCTCCCACTACAAGTGAAAACTGTAGTCAGATATCTCGGTATTTGGCTTGATCAGTATTTATACTTTGACAAGCATATAGCAGTCACTCTCTCTGCAGCAAGAAACGCATTTGTTGCCACAAAAAGTCTATTCCGAAGCAGCATTCTCAATCCAAAAGTTAAAATAATTTCATATTCGGCATTCATCCGATCAGTGTTGGTCTATGGCTGTCCAATATGGTACAATATATCCCCATTCTACATGGAAAAGATTCGCGTGTTCGAGAGACAGTGTTTGCGTTCCTGCCTCGGACTTAATAGAACACCAGAGTCACGATACCAGAAATTTTACCCTAATAAAACCCTGTATGATAAATCAGGACTAACTAGGATAGACAACTTCATTATAAAAATTATTCGTGGCCACATTGCAAGGGCAATGTGCAGTGTAAATAATCTTATCGCGGAAGCATATTATCCGAACGATATGTATCTGGAGAGTACCCTCCAGAACGGGTTCATTCCCCCAGAGGCGTTCCTCTTCTTGGACGGAAAAGGTCTAATCCAAGATGAGGGTGGAATACCTATTATATACCACGCTTTCCGTGGTGCTAGGGATAAACGAATTGTCCACAATAGCGATATCTCTAATAGGCCAGACCGACTTCGATTCAGTATGGTGATCAGTGAAAGAGATAAATCAATAAAAGACCGAACCAACCCCAACTGGTGGTGGCTCCAAAACGAAGAAAGGACTTCACGTCCTCAGATATAATATTCAGCTCTGGCGCAGCTTCCTCCCTTCCTTTTACTTTGCCCTCCTTCCCGTTAACTTCTGTTATTTTATCTTTTTTGTTTTCATTAAGCACTTATTGTTTTGTTTTTAAAATTTTTGCATCCTCCAAAAAAAAAAAAAAATCTTTATTTTTTTTTTGTCATAATGCTTCGAAAAGAAGAAGAGGTAGACCTCTAAGATAACAGTTTATTTTTTTTATAATGTATGTGTATTATATTAAGAATAAATAAAAGAAAATGTAAGCTGAAAGGCATAAATTAAGCATATAATATTGTATAATTTAGAGTGCTTGTGAAGAGCCAGTAAATTACATTATGTAGTAAAATTATTAAGATAGGTTTAGCATTTAGACTAAAATTGTAAAATATAAAAAAGACTTTGTGAATAAATGCGTCTGCAAACAAAACAAAACAAACAATAATTTTCCTAATGCGTGGTGTACCAAAAATAAAATCCAAATGACTACAGAGTTTAAATATATTATTAGTTATTATTAGTTTAAATATATTATTATTAGTAAATAGGCTAATTTCAATAAACCGAGGAATTTAAACAATTTAAGTAATAACAGAGAAAATGTGATTTTATTCCGAACATGCAACAATTGATACAAATTCACCAGTGTTAGTTCTCGTCACGTGGCCAATTGAAAGAGAATCGGAAAACTCGTAAAATACTTATGTTTACGACTTTTAGGGTATCATTCTGGATTTTATTTGAACGCAATAAATTACCTCTTATAATTTGGCACTTCTTGTATCCACTACTTCCTTGTTCCAACATCGTGTGGAACCCTTTTTCATCGTTCAAAAAAATCAATTAACCATTTAGTCGAGTTGAGCAAACCGAGTTAAGCTGCTTTCAGGCATAAAATTAACATTGCACGTTTTCTTAATCCTATTTAGGGCTATCTGATGCAATTAATCAAATATTCAAGATGGTATAATAAATTATTCCGCAGACAATTCCGTGCCAGGAAAGACTAATGATCGATAAGGGAGAATCATGAAGAAAAATTGTCACGCTTTCGCCTCAATCTTCAGCGATGTCATTAATGAAGTTCGTTCAGATATTCTCCAGTCAACGGAAATTACTTCGGGTTCTGTACAGTTTTGGGGAAATTTCAAATTCCCGTATAGCTCCCAACTCTATATCGACACACCTGATTGGAACTCGCGTGCCACAACCTCACGCTACCATCCACTGTTATAAGAAAATTACTCTTCGAGTTAGGAAAAAAATGTTTTAATCCTATCATTAAACTCTCATTAGAGTTCCATACAGCAGTGACGTCCGTAAAATTATAGCACGTTATGGAACTGGCTCTGTACCTTGGATCAAATAGAAAAAAAAGGAGAAAAATGAACCAAAAAACAAAATGGCACACACAGTGGAATCAATTTTTTGCTTCGCTTAAGTTAAGCTAGTCCTTTGCCAACTCATCCTGAAGAGCGGTTGAAATAAATATAATAAGGGTAAATAAGGGTAATAACGAGACAATGACGATTTGTAGAGAATTTAAAGGTTCTGTAACGATTCGAATGCTATTTCACTCAGCGAAAAGAGGGCAACTTGTTTATGTCTTCTCGTCCTTTGTGACTATTGTTTGGTGACTTTTCCTTTGAGAATACTTAATTAAAACCAGAGAAACGCTAGACGGACTTGATAGTATAAAGGACGTGGTGGTGGAGTGAAATGTTTGACTCAACAATCCGAAATTTGTGCGAGCTACAATTAGAGCAGCATCTACAGTGCCGCAAAGCGCGCTTCTTCTTTGTAAAAGTCAGTTTGGTGAACACCATAATTCGGTAAAGAGTTCTATCACCTAAGGAAAAGGACGTAGATAACAGTGGTCTGCTAAATGTTTTTTGGTCCATTTGAAATGTTTTTTGCTTTTCTTTTTGCAGATCGGGTATAGCATTCGGATAAGAATTTGATAGTAAATTATCGTTTCTACTGATTTATTTATGAAATAATGAGATGAATCATATATGAAAGCTGTAATGCGTTTATAGCCATTAAATTCAGCTTTTTTCGATGAGAATACACACGAATAATGTGAAAAGGGGAACAAAAGTGACAGATTGAAATTTTGAAATGGAAAGGTAAACAATATCAGATATTTTCTATTTCTTTTATAGTTGTACGCTTAGGTGACGTGGGAAACTGGTGATCATTTCTTAATTGTAGCAACTGCTGTGGTTTGAACAGGTTCAGATTCTATTGAATCGTTGGCCATCGAGTAATGAAGCAATGCATATGATCCTGCTTCTTGTAACAGAAGATTTTCGAGCTCTACCCTTAAATTAGGTAGATTAGGTAGGTTTGCGGCGGTTCTACGAACCACACAACGCACTATAGGTTGAGATATCGTCGTTCCACCAAAGGAACATACTCACCTATATCCATTACACGTGCCCACAGACACGTTCCGCAAAGTCTTTCCTTCAGCCTGAAACAAAGGAAGCATCCAAATACCCCAAAATTGAATTCAATAGTAAAAACCAATCGAACTTAACTTTCAAAATTCCTCAATATTGAATTCCACGCATCCATCCAATGCATCCATTCGATCCATCTATTAAACACATTTTTCTGAAAACAAACAGAATAATCTCCTCATGTAGCTAATAGCAATTAACACCCTTAATTCCTCGCAAGATCCCAATCCGACAAGCGCACGTGCGCAAACAAAGGCCTAGCGATTTGTCCGCCGACCAACAATTCCTGCGATCATAAACATCGTAAACGCCTATCCCACGCTAGATGTTTATGACTGGGAAATGCGATCTACAAACCAAATCCCACGGTTCCTTTGTTACCCATCTGAAGCACACAAAAACTCTGTTGGTCTAAGCCAGATGGGTAACGCAAACAAAGCCCATGATAGGATCAAGAAAGGAATGGCGGTACGCTTGATCCTTCGAAACAAGATTCCGATAAGAAGTTGGAATTGAAAACCAAAATGGAAATTTTCTCTTGAAGATAAGAGACAGATAGGATGGATAGGAAAATTAAGATAGGGCAGTCGTCATAGGGAAAATTGACAAGAACGGTCTACCTGGAACAAAAAGTCAGAGAGGAACCCTACAAGGAGGTCGGTTCGCGCGGCAGAGTTTGCAAAAACATAAAGTAACGGTTCAATGAAGTGAATACTCGCCGGCAAGGTTGCAATAAACGACGTAAAACGGAGCGCGATTTTTGTTTATGAAAAATACTTTTATTAGTTTATTCATCCGTGAATTCTAATTCTAATAAAAGATTACCGTGCTTCCAAGTGTTTAACATAGATTGTAGTATACGAAACGAGGAGAATCACAAGTAAGCAAAAATGAATTTTTAAACCTTTTTAACAACATTTAAAACAATCAGTGTATTAATAAAAATTTAGGATTGTGTCCTAACGAGTATCCACCAGTGTCAACCCAATTTGATAAAATAAAAAAAACAACCACAGCTTAAAAACAAACTCAACTCCTTATTTTATTTGTATTTGAATCCGCTCCGGTGTTCTTTTGTGTTGCGGTGAACAGTGTTCGGCGGAATACTGCAGCAGTGACTTCACAAAAATCCGCCAAAGGTTCGTCTCCAGTAAACCTTTAAACGGTACGGCTCGGCCTTTCTAACATTGTCTTGCCGCATTACATGATCATAAAGTGTAGTGAATAAAATTCTGTGCGCATACGAAATATATAATTAATCGTTTGGGAAGTACGAAGTACCCAACATAAGCCGGGGTCATTAACAATTGTTATCCGAGTGTTAAATATGAATATTGAAGTTGTATTCAACCTTTCGGGAATGTGTTTTGTGCCGTACAAATAATAATAACAATAGCAAAGCGCTTTCGGGAACTAAAATTTAAATAAGCAATGCAATCACTCGGGTAGTGTAAAGTACGTAACATTAACCGGTGTCATTATTAATGGAAACATCTCGGATTGCTACTGTTGGGTAATATTTTCCAAATTATGTTATGTGATATTTTCCAAATTTTGTTATGTAATATATTCCAAATTATGTTATGGAATAAGTTTATTTTATTCTATGGTGGCCTTTCAGCAATCAAAATCCAATCAAAAACCAAATGTAATATAAACACTTTTCTATGGTTATATTTTTTTATCTTGTATAAAAATTCTACTTGCGATATGCAAACCTTATCGACTGAGATATACAACTAAGCTTCGCCAGCATGTGATGTTCTAACAATGGCTTGAGCCAAATACGTTGAGTATTAATAATGGTTGATTACCTTGAGGGGCCTCCACCCACGTGTGAACATCCTTCCCTTTTTGGTGTTCCCGGCTGTGTCCAAATTTCCCGTACACCATGTATCAGATTCCAAAGAGGTTAGCTGATCTCAGTCTTGGTTTAACAAAATTAACGATTTATTTTACTTTTACCGTACATCATTGTTTCTTCACATTTTTACTTTAACAGTTCTTTACATTTTCTTGTTCCTTCCTCTGACTTCCAAACCCACCTCACACCAGTAAAATCAAAACTCGACTTCATTCCAGGCAAAACGTCACCTCTCTCAAAAATCGCCACAACGAACCCCCATCCACATACCGTTCCCCTCTTTCCTTTTCTTCTTCTTTTTTTTTTATCCCCGCTCCAACGAAGGCTTTCTCTTTTTTTTTTTTGTTTCGACGGTGGTCAACTTCGAAACTAACCGAAGGTACCACCGCCGGAGAGAAACTGGGTTTGCACACCAGCTGTATTCAATTTGAGCTGCAACTCAGCTACATGTAATTGACTAGTATAAGTTATTTAATTAATTAATTAATTTAATTTTCTGTCTATAATGCAGTTGAGTTTATTTTTCGCTAGAACAGGGATGCCGGAAAGGTTATTCACGTAACACTACCCGCCAATGCCTGTGTTCAAGTCGCGTATGTGAGATTGTGGTCGCGTTAAACATCAATCAATCGGCTCACAATTTTTATTATTACATTTTTTCTGTGGTCATAATACAACTGAGAATTTTTCAATAATAATAAAAACAGTGCGAATATAGACTCGAATTGGTGCTAATAACGACATATTCTTCTCTACAATCTCGTGTTCAATAAATAACTGGGTAACAAAAGGAGGCAGTCGCTGGCCTCGGACTCGATAGGACGTGCGTTCAACTAATAGAAAAGAATCGTAATTAACCGAAAAATAACGCATGTGTGTACGCTTGGCGGTCAAGAAGGAAGTCGACATACGTATAACAGCCTAAATTCGACCGGACTTTCTGAACATAATGTACCAAGGAAATAGGCGCTGGGCTCAGGATAATTAATATAATCGTGTTTCAATTTTTCTTTATCTTTTTCTAATTATTTACTTATCTTTTTACTTACTTATTTATCTAGTAATATACTTATTTTCTTTCTCTCATCTGGTAGGGCTTCTCCTGAGCCCACTCCCTTATAATCGATCGAATTTGTACATCCTTTTCCACATTTTATTTGACTCCAATTTCCCCCATTCATCTATAATCTTAGCCCTTGCTCTTCCACCGTTAATATCTATATTCTACCATTGTCACTACAGTGATACGCCCCCCCCCCCCTCCGCCCACGCCTACAATTCCCACCTCCATCTCTTCGCACCATTTCCCATCATGTCTGGTGGTAATTCGATCAGTGGGGTTAATGTTGTTAATGCCGATTTTGTATCCTGTAAGGGCATCTGCGGCAAATCTTACCACGCCTCCTGTGTGGGACTGAATAAGCAAAATACCCACTTCGCTAAAGATTTCCCTGACAATCTCCTATTTTTCTGCGATGAATGCATGCATATTTCGCTGCCACATGTCCTTCAGGCGATAAAATCCCCGAACGACGCTAACATTAGTTCCCTCAGCTCTAACCTAAAAATAATTACTGAAAAAATTGCATGTGTCGAGAGTGGTCTCAAATGTATCGACGGCCTTGAATCTCTTGACCAAAGATCAATATCCAACATCAACTCCATCATTAGTGATAATAAAAAACGATCGTCAATCAGGTTACTTATTCCGCCCACGAATCCCTCGATTCACACACTCTCGGGATTTAACCAACTCCTTCCGCTTAAATGTTGACAAATGCTTGCAATCGACATCCAACTTGTAACCCGTTCGGCAAACCAACCCCCTTTTCGAGAATATTCTCTTCATGATGAACAGCCTTAGTGATGAGCTCGCTTTATCGCGCCCCTCTACACAAGATCAATTCATCCCAACCGAACCCGACCCCCTACTCGAGTTTGTCCTACACGAACTCGATACTGTCGTAAGCGAGCATGCGGCTTCCCAGTCCCTTCTTGGCCAATCTGAAAGTGCTATCTTATCAATGCAGTCAAAGGTAACTAACCCCCAACCCCCCCCGCGGTGCGAGACGTCTTTATATGACGAACTACACAATGTGGTTCCATACCCGCACCACCCTACTTTAACGCCTTTACCCCCGTCTCAGCAACCATCACCCCACGCCTCTCCTTCCAGTTCTGTGGCGGTCCCCGCCCTCCCCCCCCATCCTCCATTTCGGCAAATCCAAGAGACGTGCAGAATGGCGCGCCCGTATTAATAAACTCGGTTATTCCAATCAACCAAATACCTCATATCTGTTAAAGGGCGCCCCTAAAACCGCGAACTCCGAATGGATTTCGGAATTATTTCTGAAAAACTATAGGATTCCCGTAACAGAATGTCACTTGCTTCCTGTCTACAAATACAGGCCTTGTTTCCGCATAGTTCTCCCCTCTCGATACGATTGGATTTTCCATGCGAGTAAAAACGATTACCTAACGATCGGCTGGATGACTATATCCAAGCACAACCCCAACGATTCAACTAAACACCGCAAGTCGCACTCACTCTCCTCAACCAGCCCACAAAACCGCTTCGTTTCTGCTTTCATCCGCGTCACCCCTCAATCCGATCATAACCGGTCCTTTAAAGTCCCACCCCCCACAAATGCACCCCCCCACCCATTCCCCAAATGTTATCACATCTATACCCCACTTCCCAAAATAATGACGACTCAAGCCACAAAACCATATTCCAAGCCAAATTCTAATCCAACTCCTCTCCCTAATTCTAACCGTTTCACCACCCGTCGCCCCAAGATCCTCCTCTCACCTGCCCGTAATAAATTCCCTCTTAATCACGACATAGCTGCTCGTCCTACACCACAATCGACCCCTATCTCTTGTCCTTCCCCCTTTTCGACCGCAAAACTGGTGCGAAGTATACCAACTTCCGCAGATCACACACCCAATAACCCCCCCGACCAAGAGACTTTCCACTCGTCCACTGAACCCAGCTCAAGACCGAATATCGCACCACCCCTTTCTACATCCACAGTTCGCCCTTCCACCCGACCAATTATTGAACCCCTATACCCCCAACTGTTAAAATCACACAACAATCCATCAATTCGTCTGATAGTCGCTACGCCTCATCTAAACTTAGAAATAAATTGACCTACGAAAATGTCCGTCCCTTTCTTTCGTAGCTTCATGAGAAATCTGATTCAGTTTACTAGGAAGGCAGAACGAAAACCAGCGTCGCAATTTCTATTCAGCAGGAAGGGCTACCTACCGACTTCCCTAGCCTTCGCAAGCTGTTTATGAAATTCTATATAAATTTCAATATGCTCCCACAAATAGTGTCGAGAGATCTCTCGGCCTTTCGTCTATATATTCACAAGAAAAAGACCTCTTCCAAAAACGGCCAGTCTTTTTTACCCAAATCAACCTGTAGCGTTCTACGAACGCACAGTTCCGCGCAGGTAAGGTTCCTACCTTCAAAGAGCTTACTTACCTGAGAACGTTGCACGCGCCCACAGACGCGTGTCCCAAAGTCCCACCATAGGGCCTGCAACTCGCAGCCAACGTTGAGACTGACACCAAAAAGCAAGGAACTGAACGTCCCAAAGCTTTTAAGGTCAAGCTCAACAATTATAATTCATCATGCCTGAAACAAAGGTATAAACATCCATGAGTTATATTCCTAAAAAAACAATTCCCAAAATGCCATACATGCTGCCTGCGCCCAGGAACATCTCATCGAACCGGCAATTCCGAAATTCGATACAAAAGAATTGCTATCATCAAAGAATGAGCCGATCAACGGATGCACGTGCGGGTAATTTAATGCAAGGACCACCCAAATCCGTTGAACAACAGAAGGCAGCCACGACCTATCGCAATCAAAAATATCTCAACGAGATATGCGATGATTTATGAAGAGTTAAGCCAACAAAGGCAATCCTTCGGTCCCACGGCCACGCTAGAATTTCACACCATTATAAAGATCTAATAGATTTTGATTCCGGGTACCAAGTTCAAATAAGACCCACGGACTGTACGTCAAAACAATCGCCGAATATCTCTGGTCTGGGCGCCAGATGTTCTGTGCAAACAGTAGGCCGTGGAAATGAAATTCTATCACCAATGATAATGATGTATGCAAGGAATGACTTTCTCCTTTCAGGAAAATAGGAAATTACCCCTGGGATGAAATAGCATGCTGCTAACAGAGATTTCCGGAATTCTGTTAGCAGATCGAATAGAAAAATTTTTCCGTACAGATACGGATACCAGTTTGGAATCTGGATATCTGTGTGTGCAGACAGGCAGTCTAATTCTGATCGTCACCGGGACGAGAAGGATATATCGAATATCCGTACAGAGAGGAGGCCAGAGAACCCCGCCGAGGTGGTTAATCCGCGCCAAGAATCCTTGATACTTCTCGTGTCATTAAAAGTAAAATTGTGTCGTATTAAGTGTGAGTTGATTTGTTTTCGCCTACAATATGTTTATTTAGATAGGATAAGAACGTTCTTTTCGGTAACTTACTCGGCACTTATTACGTAAGAAAAGCAGCGAAACTTATAATTCCAAATAACCATAGACAACTACGATTAAAATAAAAATTAAAAACAATTTTGTTGGTGTTTCATTTGTAACCGCGTTCGCTCTGTGTATGTATGTTTTCTCTGCGGCAAGCAGTGTTCGGCGGAACACTTGAAAAACGTATAAATCCGCTAAACCCCCCCCCCCCCCCCCCCACACCACCCAAGACTCCCAATAATCTCCCCTTAACCATCTACTATCAAAATGTCAGAGGACTCCACTTTAAAACGCAATCGATTCTGCAAAATGCTCATACCCTCCTTTCGATATATACGCACTAACGGAAACCAACCTTATCCTTACCTTGCTGTGGTGTTTTGCTTGCCATCCAAAATAAGCACGCCTCATCTCTTATTGCCATCTCTTCTTCTCCCAATCTTGACCAATAAAGTGGTCGATTTCCCGGTTTCTACAGTGGCACAGCCCCTTAATACTCCGTTTGGTATGCCACCCAATCCAGGGGCTTTCGACACTTTGAACCTCCCAACGATTTTTCATATTTCCTCTCTAGTTACTGGCATAACAAAAAGCTTTATCACTGAGACTGTGGGGGTAGAAGAAGTATTGCACCAGACACGGGCACTGTTTCACTTTCTTCCCCACTGCACTTACCAATTGTTCCGTCGTAAGGAATAGAAAACACTTTTTATTTGTTGTTAATTAATATTACTTGCCGTAGGCTTTAATAAATAAATAATTCGCGATTAGTTTATTTTGAAAAGCGACGCGTTTCTCTTTCTCGATTAACTACCGGGACACTACGTTCGTCTGACAACACTTAACAATACTTCTCCTGTTCTGACTGCGGTAGATGAATAACCACTTACTTGGTTGATGGTTGTAAATCGACTGATTGAAAAAGGGATGAAGATGGGTAATTTAATTTTTGCACCAGACAACCAATAGAGAACATACTTCTGCTCTCTCATTGCCACGCCCGTCGATGTGTGGTGAATTACGTCTTAATTCGATAATCGACGAACATGGGAGAATGAGAGAACAGACACACAAAGTCTATAATCTCAGGGTGGGTTTGGATGTGTGTGCACGAATCAATGTAGCTCTTGAGAGTAACCCATTGACCTAATTCGGTGAATATGTTGATCTCAGAGTACATTGAACTGTACGAAGACAGAACTGTGAAGGAAGGGAAAATTAAGCTGGTGCTATTCACCTGCGAAAAGGGAGCGTGTCTGGAGAAAGTGCGAAAAGGGAGAGTGTCTGGAGAAAGTGAAAAGGACGCCGACTTGGCTAGGGAAATCTGATCATGGGAACTAACTTAAATGCTTTGATAATTTCCCCAGCGGTCGCATGATTAAGCAACCGCGTCGTTTGATCAGGCTATGCCGTTGCTAACCGACATGATGCGATTTCCGGTTTTCTCATGGATTAGCGAAATGGGGTTGCCGTATGGCAAAAAGGGAGCTAAACTCAATTATGCATTATCTGCATAGGCTAATGAGTTTAGCTATGCGTCCGTTTAACATAATTTACAGGTGGAATAGCTTATAAGGGGAATGGGTAGAAATGACGCGCTGAAAGCGGTCGAAATAAGGTATGAAATTGTGGGTTGGTTCTCCATGTGGTATAGAGAACCCCCACAAGACCATCCTACTTTCGAGCGATAGAAATATTTGTGTTCGAAGCATGGATGTATCCATCTCCAACCTTCGAACACAAATATTTCCATCGCCTGAAAGTAGGTTGGTCTCAGTGATACTGTTTTTTGGGGTACAGTATAATAGATATACCCCGACAGGACACATGATCAATTTGCTGGCACCCATCCCAAATTGTTTTGGAATTCCTCTATTGATTTCTCGAAAAGTCGATTTTTCCCTTTTCTATAGCTTTCTTCTGTAGCTTCCCTAAATTGCTTGGGGTGTGCTTCATACTGGGGTCCTTTTTTGTTGTGCTGTGCTTGATGTATTTGTGGGTTGCGGCGATTCTACGACCTCACAATACATAACTAGTACTCGCTACTGAACAAGTTTTCATAACAAGTCACGTTCTTATTCCGGGTCTGAACACCAATTAACGAGCGAGTTCAAATTTAGCACCAACGACGATCGTTTTGTTGTCGAAGATCGAATCTCCGATGAACTTTCTTATTTTATTTTTTTTAAATTGACTTCTCCCAGGAAAAGGGACCCTATAGCGTTTAGTCAGCGTCCTGAGATGCTTTTTTTTCCGACCGGGTCCATCAGCCAAGCTCGGAAAGATGCTCAAAGATTTCTCCCAACCATCTCACGAAGGTTATAGTTTGATGGGGTGTTATTTCACCGGGTGGCTGGGCTTTGGGATCCTACCTACCACTCTGTAATTGTGCAAACCGGCATAATAGCAAGAGTCTTCTGTTGAATCTAGTTTTGCACCATCAAACGCAAGACACAACCTCTTTACCAACTCAGCTATTGAGGTGGCAACTGTTGAATAACGGTTTCATAAAGGCAAAATAATTCTCAATTATTGGCTTTTAAATTAAATCGGTGATTAACTGGGGTGAGCCCATATTCAGAAGCAATGCAGTGAAATTTTATAGTCTGTTAAGGGAAGAAACTTTCCACCCCTGAGTTAGCCACAATTGGCAGCACACCAATTCATCCACAGCTGGAGATACTTCCCATATTTCATCAGAAGCATCAAAAGTGTGGCCGCGATGAAATATAAAATGAACAATGAAAACAGTTATAGAAACAGGCGCTACACGCAAGACAGATCATCCCCAAGCATTGTTGAAGTGAACTGAAAGATTGCGTTCCTCGTCGCTAAGAATTTGATCGTAAAACTTTACAACCAGGAAGTGATACTGACTGTAATTGTTATATGTTTTACACTAAATAGCAAGTGATAAATATTGGGGATTTTTCTTCAGTCGAACTACACAATCGCTGCACACTTTCCCTGGTCATGTGTTCTCCACAAATACAATCGTCGACACCCCCATTCAAAATCATCTTTTCCTTCCTACCTCCCATACTGTGTGTATTAGAAATGAATAAAAAACTTCATGAGTTTTATGAAATATAAGATTAAAGTGAAAGAAAGTATTTAGGAATACGTGCTAAAACAAAACCAATTAAAACGTGTCAATACGAATACCTAAAGGTGAAAGGGATTGTGTTTCTGAACGACGTTATGAAATTCATCTTTATTTATGGAGAACTTAAACTGAACCGTATTAAATAGGTACTGAGGGACAATGAGCATGGCCGCCCTTTTCGAATTGCCCACATTTAAGAGGATGAACTAATTCGACCCGAATCGAGGTCATGTTGGAATATCCTTGCAAATGAATTAGTCAAGTCCGCCCAGAAAAGTGGCCTTGGTATTAGATTGTGAGCATCTGAAAGTCTTTTATAATACAAATCGTTTATAGTACAAATTGAAAGAATATTAATGGATAAGCTTACGGACAATGGACTGGGATACCAACAGTGCTAGACGGCCGCCTACTAAAAAATGTATTATCTGTCTGATGGAAACATCCTTCCCAAAGAATCTGGCCATCTCTACTGAACTAATAGCGCCACAACAACATTGTGAGCGGATCGCAAATGTTAAGGATAATTTAAACGAAGGGGATGCTCATGAGTAATCCTTTTTAAATACAATATAGAGGACTTGGCTGGCTTACTTGTTAATAGGACACGAACGCATCAATTTCAATTAACTCTCAGCAATTTTACAAATTGAAAAAGGATTTTTTTAAATGTTATTCAAAGACTTGGAGAAATTGTTCCTTAGGTTTATAAGTAACCCATAACCCTTACCCATGTTAAAACTTTTAAATATGATAACATTTTGGTAACTCACTTAAGTAGGAAACATTTTCCATTACGAGGTCCTGTTTTATTTAAATGTTTTTAATGGATTTTGAATCTTTTGGTAGAACCAATTATTTTGTTCTTGTTTTAACTAAAGTTTTCATTCAAGTTTTATTTAAACGACGGGCAGCTTTTACGGAAACAGCGTACGTGCTAAGTAAAATTCGATGTTAATCAATTTAGGGCCTGTAGTATTGGAACTTATTAAGTAAACTGAAATGTTGACACATCCGTTCACATGGTAGGCTAGGTTAATAGTTAAGCTCACGCCTGCACCCAAGTCACCCAAAAACGAAACACTGTTTTAGCATAGTATTGAATTAATCCGAGACATATTATAGCATTTTACGACGAAAAAGACAAGAATGTTATACGAACCCATTCTATGAAATGGTTAGAATCACAGAAAAACGTTAGAGCCAAAGATGCATTGCATCAGATCACGGCCGCGTGTACACGATGATATGTTTTTTTCCTTACGATATGCTAATTGCTACGGTGCATGGCTCTGATGGTTTATTTTTCGGCGTTTCTGATGGTGTTGTGTTCTTCATAAATAGTTCCGATTTAACTACGGTTCAGTGAATCATATCTATGGGAATTGGCACAAGGTCGTGGTCAGCTTCAGGAGTTGAGTAATTAAGTAGTTTACGACAGTCGTTTGGCTATTCGTAGGTAAATTCAATTCACGATTCTTTACTATTCTTAACATGTAAAGGAGGAGAGATAAATGGGATCATTTCTAAACATCTTCGCATCTAAAGGAAAGAAAAGAGGAAAATCAGGGAGTTTCAGAAGCGGAACTGTCTCCCAGAGTCGGTGATTAAAAGAGTCGAGTTCTTAATGGAGTCGAGTGACTCGATCGAGACTACACGTATGTGTTGGGCTCTGAAGAAGAGTATAAGGTTTAAACAATATGTTTAATGTTATCTATTGTGTGTTGGTTCCGAAGGAACTCAACCAAGTTCCCTTCGTGGCGGCTCGGGGTGAGTACACCCAAATGATTTATATATATGGTGGCTCAAAACGAGCTCCTTCAATTTATTTAAAATTATGGAAACCGGCTGTCATTTGGTTAGAAATGAAAATACTTGCTCTATTTTCACAGAAGGTTTATTTGAAGATGTAAAATTGATGACCTTAAGTTGAAAAAATGATGTCGGTCAAATGACCATCTCCTGAGTTGATGCACATTTGTGTTCGTTTTATTGTGTTTTGAATTGTTGCTCACAAAACCCCTCAAAAATGAAATGTGATTTCTTCTTAAATGTTGGGTTTCAATGTCTACAAAAAAAGAAGAAGAAAAGAAGTAGCAAAAACTTGATGCGCTGCCTGCTAGGGTGGTGACTGTTGTGATGATGTTAGCGCTCTTTGTCGGTTGCTAGTACTGCTCTAAAAGAATATTTTTGCGGTATTGTGGGATTGGAGTCACTCATACGCCTTCACGGGCGTGGGTTCAGCAACACACCCACAATTTGTTGAGAGAAAAATTGTTCCACCAGAAAAACGAAACGAATAGAGCACACAGGTTTGGTTGGTAAAAATGAAACAAGTTGGTTGTTCTGTTAATCAAAAGATCTCTTTAATTTTACGGCTTCAATTACTGTTCTAATTTTAGTTAAACAATGATTTCTTCATTTAACTATGAGCACGTCGGCTATGACTCACATAAAGGAATACAACAAATTATAACTCGCGCGAAAATATTTCGTTGTTAAATTAAATTATTCTTTAGGCGGGAGAAAAAAAGGAACATATTTCCTCCTGCTAACCGTACGTATGGGAATCTTGTATGACGCGCCGACTAAACACTTATAGCTCTCGACAGTGCTCCTCAAGTGTTGAACTCTGACTCCCCGTGGTATGTTGACATCAACATCCACTAGCCGCGATGAAGATGGATTTCCATCGGTCGGAAGTAGCCAAGCCGATCTTTTCCCCGGGAATAACCAAAGAGCGATCGAACTGGAATCTTTAACCGACGCATTTCCCCTGTGGCCGTAGAGGCCTGGATGAAAATCCATTTGTTGGAAACCACGACAACGCAGAAGCGAAGGGTGCGCAAAAGGAAACTCAGATACGCGGGCTAATCAAACAAAAGATCGAATATCGAAGCTGGCTGACTATGCCATCATAAATCATAGGGAATAGGGTTTCCTTTTCTGCTGATAACATGGAACCAAGCTTCGCTGCAATGATCGAGGCTACGATGCTGGGGTGCATATTTACTTAAGCGTTCATTAACACAAGAGAATGCTGCCGTGCAGGCGAAGATAATTTCTTCTGTTTACGTTGAGTAAACAGAAGCATTTTAATTCGATAGCCAGTGTGAGAAACGTGGCTGCTCGTTGTTTGTCATGACCGATGCTGGTGATCGTTCCTCGATACGGCAACGGATTATATAATCGATCATGCTGGTATGTAAACAAATATGCGTACTTGGAGGCTAAAGCCATAATGTCGAAGGCAATAGGGAATATTACAGGCAACGTAAATGGATTGCTCGCAATGGCCAGGGCTAAGATAAAAGTTTATTTATTCTTTTTTTCTTTTTTCGAAAAATAGATCGTGGGGCATGCAAATTGGAAATCTGGCTTGCAGATGTGCAAGCCAGCAAGTAGCCCGGCCTCTTATTGGATAACGGGTTGATGGAACGATAACACACAGAAAGGTTGGCGTGTGTTTGGTGGACATGTGCCGTCCATAGTTCGGTCGGTTCATGACGGATGCACCGAGGTGGCTCGGTTGATGCTATAGGTTTGATGTCATGGCAAGATGGTAATCTTGTCATTAATTTATATTTCAGGGATGACCGTTCGAAGGAGGGCTTGGAACAGCTCATATTCAGGTAAGCTGCTTAACATAGGTCCAGGTAAATTGTGGTAATGGGAGGTTCCTTGGAAGTGGGTTAAAGAACCCCACACTATCTCCTTTATTGTTGTATTGTGACATTGGTGGCGATTAGGGTTGGAAGTCCTTATTCATGGCCCGGGTATCACGATGTTATGTGAGATAGTTAGCCTGTTTCCATGTTAGACATCCAGATAATAATAAACAATTCTCTTGCTCACCTTTATAAATGATCTCTTGTCAATTATCCACAACTGAGTTTGCTGATGATAGTAGGTTGAGTTTGTCATATTCATTTGAACATTCCCGACCAAATTCTTCGATCGCCAGCTGGTTATGTTTCATACATTTAATTCAGACCTCAACAAGATATATCAATGAGGATTATCTAACGGAGTAGAATTCATCATCATCATCATCATCATCGGCACTACAACCAGGAACCGGTCTTGGCCTTACTTAGCAAGTCCTGAGGCTTGATAAATTTTCCATAATGATTTGTTTTTTCCGGGCAAGGTCATTAGTCTTGGGCCAGAGGCTCCCCGACGGGGAATCGAACCCCGGTCTTCCGCGCGACAGTCGGGTATACTAACCACTATACTATCGAGGATCGGAGTAGAATTCAACACCTTAAAAACTCAGAGCCACCTCTTGTCGCTAAAGGCGAACCGCAAAGTAAAAACACTGTCGTTGAACTGCACTTGCGTCGACGAAGCCAAGGAACTATCAATCCTCAGCACTCGAACTAATTCGAATGACCACATATTTGAAGCTGTGAAAAGTTCAGCCAAATGTATGAGGTTATTTTAGATATGCAAAAAATACTTCACTCCATCCAACCTGGCCACTATATACGAGGGTTGCCTTTTATATTTCGGGATTAGAAAACAAAAACAAATATTGATCATCGAAAATCACTGTTTGGTTTTCAAAATATTCCCCATGAAGATATATACACTTTTGCATGCGTTTGAACCAATTGTCGAAGCACTTTTGCCTCTCTAATTGAGGTATCTCCAACACATGCATTCTGAATGCAGCAACCGCTTCTTCAGGTGTCGAAAAACGTTGACCTCTCAGTTTGTTTTTTACGTACGGGAATAAAAAGAAGTCATTCGGTGCCAAGTCAGGACTATACGGCGGATGACCCATCAAATCGATGTTTTGGGTGCTCAAAAATGCAGTTGTCGCAGCCGATGTGTGAGAGCTCGCATTGTCGTGGTGAAGAGTGATCCGTCTTCGGCGGTTGGTTTTCCTGATTTCTTGGAAGACAACTGGTAAACAAATGGTTGTGTACCACTCAGAATTGACTGTTCTGCGTTGTTCTAGTGGTACGGTTGCGACATGTCCAGTTTTTCCGAAAAAACAGGCGACCATTTGCTTGGAAGTGCTTCGTGCGCGAACTACTTTTGTTGGATTTGGCTCATCTTGAAACACCCAGACAGTCGACTGCTGTTCACTTTCGGGCTCATACGCGTAAAGCCACGATTCATCACCTGTCACTATGTCATAGACGTGTTTCGAAGCACCGCGACCGTATTTTTTGAGCATTTCTTTCGACCAATTGACACGAGCCTTTTTTTTGGGCGATTGACAAATTGTGTGGGATCCAACGCGAACAAATTTTTTTGACAGTCAAATGTTTATGCAATGTTGAATGTATGCTGGTCCCACTAACGCCTAAGGTTGTCTCAATCTCACGATAGGTCACATGACGATCTTCCAATATCAGTTCGCGCACAGCATCAATGGTTTCCGGAACAACAACTGATTTTGGACGACATTCACGAAATTCATCTTGGAGTGAACTACGACCACGATTGAATTCACCATACCATCGATAAACACTGGTCCTTGATGGAGCTTCATCGCCAAAAATTGAATTAAGTTCATCCATGCACTGTTGAAAGTTGTAAAAAATAATGGCACGAAAATGTTGACGATTTAATTCCATTTTTGGGCCGAGATGAATCTTTTAAGTTACTGTAAACAACACAAATAGCGCTCGTATGTCAAAACGTTCTGAGTGCGTATAACCTCAAAAATGTCCAACTTTACGACAGAGCTGTCAATTGCCGGATTGCAACACTAGGGTTGCCAAATCCCGAAACGTAAGAGGCAACCCTCGTACAAGGTGTATACCCGTCCCAAAATGGACCACAGCTAGAGTACAAAAATTATTATAGATATGTATTATATTATATCTCGGGACGGAGGGAACAGTTTCTTGTCTCCCCGAAACAACAATTTATGTAATAAAAGGAAATATTTGTTCCCATTTATGGGCGCAATTTTCTTTCGTTTGCCTTCCAATTGATATATGATTCATATCCAATCCTTGGAATTGCGAAGAAAAAAAAGGAACTCGAATATTGCTTATTATTCAACACAAAACGAACAAAAACTTGTATACATTTATTACACATAGGTACAAACAAATATTATGTGTTTTAAAGTATTTAACAATTCCACAATTGCATACAAAAAAGGGGAAAAAAAAAATAATGAAAAATCTCAATATAACAATAACAAAAAACACAAAGTAACATAACGCATATTTTCTCATGAATTTAATTCGATCCAGACGCCTCTATGCAGATACAGACACGCAAATTTATTCACGTCTGAATTCATAATGTGTTGTAATAATCCGTATTCACTCAGCTAGTGACCTTGACACCTTGCCAAATAACTTTCACCGTGATTGAACAGAATACTTTTGAACCTCAGCCAATTACATTTCACTCTTTTGAATTATTAATCCTTCTTTTCAACATCGAGCATAAATCTGGTCAATAATAACCTCAAATCTTGTGGGACGACCCGCTCAAAAACATTGAATGATTAATGCATCCACAATAATTCAAATGCAAACTGATGTGGTAACTAAACCAATCGTTCAGATATAAATATGTTTCGACGTATAGAATGCGATGGGTGTTCGGATTGCTCCTTATTCAGAGAAATCCATCATTCTGATTTTTCATATTTTTGACATGACATTGTATGGCAAGCAATGTTGTTGGGTTCACTTATATCCTGGTTGCTGGGTTTATATTTAGAGAAGGAGCCAGCGTAAGATCTAAAAATATCGCCTTAACTATGTGACTAAACTATAAGACGGGAGGTCATGGCAGCTATGACAGGTGCGGAAATTAAAGCCGAGAAATGCATTTATAAAGTAGTGATAACTTGTGAAACCCTTTATAATTAAGGATTCAATCTGTTAATTAAGTCTGGAATACAAAACGGAATCAGGGTGAATGAAGTAATAACGGTGGAGTGTTCTGCATTTAGCGACTGATTGCAGGAATTTAGTTTCGATTGTCGAACGTTGTTCGAGCTACAACTGTTTCAACGACGGTCCTTGATGTGTGATTATTTACTTAGACTTAATGGCATTGACGGTGGTGGAAAAGCTCCCAAGACGATCGGTACATCGAAGAAGAGAAGATAACGAGAGGGGTGCATTTATTTTATTTGAACTTAGTAAATGAGGAATTATTTATCGCATAGCTTTTAGAATAGAAAAACCACACTCTCTTAGTCGTAGGAAACTGCATTGAAAGAAAATGAATTCCAAGTAACCGCAATTAGAGTTATATTCTGCTTCTTGCCCACTGATGTTTAACAGCGAACTTCAATGTGCTTAACCGCGCCAGGGTCAATCCATTGATTCAATTGTATAAGATGGGGTTTGATATTGGAGGAAATTGAATTAAAAACTTCCTATCCTCACTCACTCGAGCTGAAAGCGGAACGTGTGGTGGTGAGTCGGTGCCGTTGGGCGAGTTACCTAATAAATTCTGAAACTTAATATAATTGCTGAAGGGACTGTGCTCGAGTTATTTCTGAACTACAAGTATTAAATTTCCTGAGAAAGAAAGTTGCTATGTTGGGGTTTATAATAAAAGCCTTTTTACAGCATGACTGGCAAGATATTTATCAGTAAATAAAAAAACATATACGAGTCACTGAAAACCATTTACTTTTATTTTGTAATAGAAATCTAACTTAGCACAGGATCTTAAATTACTGAAATTAAAGAAAAGATGATAAACATTATTATTGGGTAGCTGAAAGTGGTTGGAAAGAGACAGCCGGATGGAGTGAATAATACTTAACGTACAGTAGTTAAGTTTATTCATTTGTTTTATATTATATATCTCATATGAACATTTGATATACTTTGAAAGTTAGATAAAATAATAATAATAATAACACAAAAGTTAAAGAATATTTATATTAAATGTACATTTGGTGAGGGCAGATATATAGTGCTGTGAAAAATTATAGACTCAAGAGTAAATGTTCTGTTTTCTTGGAATGAGTAATAAACCGTTCTCGGTTGACTATCGTGGTGTGCGGTTCAGTCTGAGCTAGTAAAAATATTACTATAAATAAACGTACATTTATTCGCTATTTTAAAATGAACTGTTCTGTGTGTAAACAAAAACTAGACCGGAGTTGTGTTACAAAAATTAAGTGCAGTGTATGCAAACATTTCTACCATCTGACTTGTGTAAATATGTCTGCAGAAGTGGGAAAGTACTTCCAAAACAACACAACACAATATAAATGTGAAGGATGTAAATCGACGAAGTGTCGGTCTCAACATATGCCGACAAAGACAACACACAAGCCGCAATCACACGAATCCAGAGCTGTGAACATAAAATCTCCAGAGGAGAATGAACCAACGACTTTGAAACGAGATGAACGGATTCATAGCACTGAAGATCATTATACGCTCCAGCAAATATTTGACAAACTTGCTATTTTGGAGAAAATTAACCACCAGTTCGTGCTGCAACGTAATGAGTTGCGCACCGAAAATGTTGACTTAAAATTCAAAATCGATGCTTTGGAGAGCAAGGTGAACTGGCAGCAACAAAGTCTCCTAGAGAAATCTTTGGAAATTTCCGAACTCTCCAACATAGACGGAACTGATGCTTTAAGGACCGCACAAAAGATCTTTTCTAAAGCTCTGTCCATTGAAATTCCAGGTAAGGACATGGTCAACTGTTATGTGAGGAGAAATAAATCCAACTCCTCTTCCTCAGACGGGAAGCAGATTATTTGCGTAGGCGTCAGCAACGGAGCGATGAAACAGCAAATAATGAGCGCCAAGAGTAAAAACAAAAACAAGCTGAACACACAGACGGTTGGCATGCAGATCCCACAAGGAAATGAAGAAATCAGCCGCCAGAGTGCAGGTATTATATCAACCATTCCCTCACTAGGTACACGTATGCTCTACTAAAGAAGACGAAGGACGTAGTAAAAGAAAAAGGCGGTAAATTTGGGTGGCCCAAACCCGACCATATTTAAGTTAGGATGGTTGAGGGGAGCCAGTATCAAATTGACCCCCATCCGGTGTAGACGTGTCGACAATCGACAGATGATAGTTGATGAACCGTTCAACGGAACGGCGTAAAAAGGGAGTGCATGTAAAATTATTAGTAAATTATGGTTAAATTATTATTTTTAAGTTAAACCGTGTTTGCACATTTTAAATGAGTACGGCCTCGCTTGGGACTTCTCTGCACTCAAAATAATTAAAAAACAATTAGTGCCGATACGCGACATACGAAGTGTTCCTGTTTGTGTATGTGCACAGTATAATAAATAAACACTTGAACGTGATTTTCTATCTGTCACTCGCGCAATAAAAAAAAACAGTAAAAAAAATAGGCGAGAAAACGTGGTCCATAATATAGACGTAAATCAAATGGATGCCAAAATGGTGCTTCGGAGAAGGCAAAATACAGACCTAAATCTAAAGGCTAAATGCCACAAAGCCAATAAAACCAAGGACATAGACATGTGGCGGTTCCGCCAAACCCCACTGTTTGCTTACCTGAAAAACCTCCATAACTTTCACCCAATCTCATAACTTCACTAATGCAATCTCATTAGCATCTTAAATGCTTCACGCATTAAATAGATCAAATCTTTAACCTAAAAATCCCTGTAAAAGAAAACTTACCTTTCATGCATCCCTTCGTATACAATTCCCCGTAAGATTTCTTTCTTAACTTATCAGGAACCCCAAACCAATTTGGCACCATCGGTGTCAGGCAAATTCCCCTAGACAAATTCCTGATATTAAAGGATTTGGATTACATACTATGTAACTTTCATCAGGGACCATAAACATTGCGCCGTCTATTTTTCAGCTTCGACATGGTATGATAAATCTCTTAACGTACACATTGGCCGGCGACCTTTTTCTCCGAGCAATAAAACACCTAAGCAGCTGCATTCAATTAGCGCAATCGACGCTGAAGCCAATTTCCCTAACTCGCACCAAGTGCAAACAAAAGAACGCTGTTCCTCCATAGGCTTCCTGGCGATACCATAAACAATCCATATCGTTTGTGGTATCCTAAACGCATTTTTCATTTAATGAGTGGCTGCTATTTGCCCAGCTGACCCTCATTACCGGACGGTGCATTAAGTCGCTTCTTTCTTTGTCTGTATCCCTTGTCTAGGTCTCGTTTCGCTTTTGACCTGCAAGCGTTATGTAAACAACATAGATCTAAACGATCACACACATACCACCATGATCTTCATTACGAGATCTGGTTTGCTATTCCGCCAAGAGAGACATTACGTTTCTCTGGTGGTAAGTACAACATATCCTTAGTGGAGAGGATATCTACCACCACAACTCAGCCCAAACGAGAGTTGATTAATTGAGTCCTGTTACATCCGCCGACCACCACGGTCGTTGCCGTTCCCGCTCTCCGCTGCACGGCGGAGAAGCGTGCCAATATCGAAGTCTAATTCGATAGAAAATCTATTTAACATTAATATTAAGTCCGTTGTGAAATAAAAAACATTAATTATAACAAACCTGTGCTCAGTGCATTTTATTTTTTTTTTTGCTGACTTCCATCGGTGTATTTTATTCGCTGACTTGCGTTTGTTCTGTGTTTTGGACTTAATGCTTGTGATCAGTTAATGGCGGAACCGATGAACTTGTAGTGACTTCGATGGGGAAGAAGTGAACGGAGTGCTGGTTTAGTTAAAAGTGGTCTACAACACAAAGTCGTTTACAGTAGAGTTGTGTGTTATACAAGTTCCATGTGCTAGAAGTCTGCGTTATAGATATTCCTTTGAAAATGCTCCCGAAGCTCAACACTGTATACAGTTTATCAATGAACTTGTTACCCTTTTTCGAAGTCTCAAGTTAGACTCGGAAAATAATTATTTCTTTATGGCGGAAGATCTCTATTCCAAGCACAGTGCTTGGGGTAACCTTATCACAAACACAATGAGCAATGTATTGTTCGACTGGTGGCTAACACACGCTATCGAACATAAACTAGAATTGTACGTTACAAGTTCTCCGTCATATCCAAGAGGAAATTCCTTCTTGGATTTACTATTGCTGGACGAGCCAATACAATAATTAGATGCGGATCTAACTACTCGAAATTGTCTTCGTACAATCGAGTACGATAGCGATCATTACTGACTTGGTGCTGTAATACATGTCCCAAACGAACAATCACTATTTGAGCAGTACAAACAGATACATTCTTTTAATTTCGGAAAAACATACTGGTCGCGCTTTGATCGGATAATAAGAAAAGAATTACGCTCCAATGGCATAGATCCACCCACCAACTGACAGAAATCTTCATAATGACGAAATTGATCATTATCTTTCGACGATGAACAACATTGCTATTAATACAATGAATCGTTCTATCCCAAAAGTGTCTCATATGGAGAGCCATACAAACCGATACAGAAACGCAACGATCGACGAGCTGTATAGGCAAAAGAGTATTCTGCTCTCTTAGTTAAAACTGTTCTACAGACAGTTCAACGACCCAAACCGCCAGGAAATAAAAACAATTAGGTCACTAATTAAAAACCTTCAAAAACTGATCCGTGACAACTAAAGATCAGTAATTAATGAAGACTGGAACAACAGAATTTAAGCCATCAAAGCTAGTGGACCGAATACGTTCCCTCAAATAAATAAAGTCTTTCGAAGGAAAGATTATAATGACATCCCATGTTTGCGAGTTCCGCAGACTCCCGAGAATTGTCCAACTCTGCTGAACGCAAGACTTACCCCGGAACACATCAACTCTAACGAAGAGTTCATAATAGTCGAGGATCCGCACAAAAAGGCGAACTCAATTGGTGCTTGTTTCGAAGCAGTGTATAGATTGATCGAATCGGCTCATTCTAACCTTGAACTGGAAAATAGGGCTCTCCAAAAACCCATTTCGCTTCGTAATGAACTTAACAATTGGCGTCTCTTAATTCGAAGTTTCACTATCTTTAGTGAAAATAATAGAGCGGATTCCCCACTTAGAAATCTAAACACTAGCATATTTGTCCACAGGGATGAGCTGAAGGACATTTTTGGATCGATTAAGAGCAAAAAATCTTCTTGGAATAGATAGTATTTGAAACATTGTTCTAAAGCATTTATCCCTTGAAGTAGTGAAGGTTTACACTATTTTGTTCAATAACGCTCTAAATAATGCATATTATCCAATCCAATGGAAATCTGCATTAGTTCATCCCATACCAAAAAAGAAGAAGGACAGGAGCAATCCATCCAATCTTCGTTCGATTAGTTTACTTCCGAACATCAGCAAGGTATTCGAGAAAATTATAAATAAAGCATTGACTAACTGGTGTGAAGAAAATGGAATTGTTCCAAACAACCAGTTTGGTTTTCGATCGCAACATGACACAGTTCATGCTGCGACAAAACTTGTTTCCGACATACAGTGGAACAAGGCGAACAGACGAAGCACAGGGGCCTGCTTGATTGACTTTGAAAAGGCTTTCGACAACGTATGGCTAGAAGGACTTGTATATAAGTTATCAAATCTAGGTATTCTCGATATTTATTATACATTGTCTACGATATGATAATGGGTAAACAATTTGTAGTGAAATGTGGAGATATAATCTTTAACAAGGCTTTCCACATCAAAAACGGCCTACAACAGGGAGCAGTGAATTCTCCAATTTTATTTAACATTTACATTAGTGATCTAGTGGGTTCTCCCAACCGTGCATTGTGGTGTATAGATCTGGAGAAAAGATTGATGTCATCAACAGACTTCTGCAAGATCATTTCAACAAAATCAAACGTTTTTACAACGAGTGGAAATTAAAAATACATTTCCAAAAAGCAGGGACTATCGTTTTCAGAACGCCGCAAGCCAGTGCATCAAGGGATACAAAACGGGATGGGAAAACATTTTCTATTGCAGGAAGTAATAATCTTCCTCTATAAGTAAAAACTCTAGTCAGATACCTTGGAATCTGGCTTGATCAGTATCTTTACTTTAATGCTCTTACAGCAGCTAAAAACGCATATGCCATGATACGAAGTCTCTTCCGTAGTAGTCTTCTGGACCCCAAGGTGAAAATAATTTCATACTCAGCATTCATCCGACCAATATTAGTGTATGGCTGCCCGGAATGGTACAACATATCCCCATTTTATATGGAGAAGTTTCGGGTGTTCGAGAGGCAGTGTTTGCGTTCCTGCCTTGGGATGTATAGAACCCCAGAGCCGCCATACAAGAAATACCATCCCAATAAAATCCTGTATGACAAAGCAGGACTAAATAAAATAGATAATTTCATTGTCAAGATTATCCGTGGTCACACAACAAGGGCAATGTGCAATGAAAATGATCCCATATCGGGAGCATTCGATCCCAATGATATGTATATGGAGAGTACTCCAGTTGGGGAAGTACTCCAGCATGGGTTCATTGCCCCAGCAGCGTTCCCTTTCTTGGATAAAATAGGCCTTCCAAGACAAACGTGGAGTCCCTGTTATTCACCACGCACTCCATGATGCCAGGAATAAACGATATCTCTAATATTCCTGATCGCCTGCGTTTTAGTATGGTGATCGGTGAAAAAGGTCGATCTCATCCCAACTGGTGGTGGATCAATGATGAAGAGGGTGTGGCGACTCTAACAGATACACACACAATTCACAAGCAAAATAGTGAAGAGCACCGAACGAAAATCCAATAAGAAAATACATCAGAGCCGTATACCACAGCGATAACATAACAATTCACATCAGTGGAGTATAGTCGAGTTTAAAAATCGAATTAACAACACGGCCAGTAGCCTGATGGGTAACGCTTAGGTTCAATTTTCGGTGATTCAAACTGTCATAGCGTCAGTTCGAATCACAGGTTCTTCTTCACTATTATTTAAAGCGCTATAAGAGGACTATACGTCCCCAAACATAGTATGCCTCTCAGGCGCACCGCTTTCCTTCCCCCTATCCCCAATAACCAATTATTTTTTATTTTTTATTTTTGTTTTTAATTTAATTTTAAATTTTTAAATTTTTTTTCTTTTATTTGTATTCCTTGTTTATGTTTGCACGTTTTGTTTCGTTTATTTTTTATTTCGCTTGTCAACCCCCTATCTATGTAATTAAAAAAAAAAAAAAAAAAAAAAAAAAAATGTTGTAGTTTCTTTTTTCACCCGTTCAAGCTCTTACGAGATATCGCTCTCGGGCTGCGCCATTTGTAGTATTTTCCTTTTTCACTCACTGTAAATATCCCTTCAAATTAAATACATATTTGTCTTTAGTAACTTTATTTTTACGATATTAATTGATAGTTGCATACACCTTCGTTGTGTCAATCTTGTACTGTACAAACTTTAATGTAATCAATCTTTCACTATTCCAACTTTAGTTTTACGAATTTAATTAATGGGTACGTACACTTTATTTAGTCGATCTTTTACTATTCACTTAATTAACACAATATTAAGTGATAATTACATATACCTTAATTTATCGATCTTTCACTATTCACTTAATTGACACAATATTAGTAATCGTTATATATACCTTAATTTAGGCAATCTTGTACTGTTCAAACTTTAATGAATCAATCTTTTACTATTTCAACTTTAGTTTTTCAAATTCAATTTCTAGTTATTTACACTTCATTTTCTCCCGCAAAACCAAGATCTCCTCCACTCACCGTCCCGGTCGAAAATTCTAAACGCAACTCCCCTCTGGCCATCTCGTCTTTTTTCTTTTGGATCGAAATCTGGTTTCCGTCGGCAGATAAAATGATATCTCATTTTTCCCGCCTGATCCTTTTTTCGTTAAAGAAAAATCAATAGCGATTTTATTGTACCTGTTGTTTGCTTTAACCGAATGGGCACGGATCTTTTCCGTGGGAAACCGATTGAAAGAAAGATCAATAGCGCCCAGGAACGTGCATTTTGTTTTATTGCCTGTTGTTTGTTTTAACTTAGTTTGGTTAAAACGGAAACTGGCGCTTTAATGGTTTTAGGTAACCATTTTTATAAGGGATCATAAAATTGCCGGCGCGCATTTGGCTCTTAGGGGGTTTTTGTGGTGAACCTTTGGTTCGATGATTATGTTTTTTTATGTGAGCAAATTGAACGTTTATGTGGGACCATTCGGTTTATGGGCTAATGTTTTTGGTTCAGGTAATGTCACATCCTTTAAGTGGTTGTTTTTGGCGTGTATCGCCGTTAGTGGTGGAGACTGGCTCCAAAGCGGTAAGTTTTATGGGATGGGTGGTTGTGGCCGTAACATAAATAATACACGATATAGAAAAAATAGAATAAATTTTAAAAAGAAAGCATCAATTATTGTGACATGTTATAAACACATTAGTTATTGTGCGCCGAAAGGTATAAGAAAAATAATATTGTATAATTTGTGCTTGCGAAGAGCCAGTAAGTTAATGTAAAAATGATATTTGTGAAATAGAATTTAACATTTCGTCTTAAGTAAGATATGTAATTGAATTGTTAAATAAATGTGGATATAAAACAGAACAAAAACAAGGAGATAGTTGACGTGGTACTAATCGCTGAATCATATAAAGCTCTCGATAGCACCATATGGATCGGTGATGAGACCAGACAAGCAGCCATATTGGTATGCGGAAAACACTCCTTTCAAAGAAACGGAGACGAAGAGAGGAGCACCATAAGGGCTTCATTTTAGCCGTCTGTCAACTTTTTTAGCTGTTATGCTTGCCTCGGCCTAGTTTGACAACAATCTAATATCAAACCATGTTAGACAACGTTATGCTAAATGCAAACCTCAGAGAGTCCGTCGTCATAGCCCGTGACCTTAATGCATGGGGAACTGAAAGGGATATCAAGTATACCTTAGAAATTGGCATAGCAAATACGAGAAGAAAGAACACATACTGCAATGCCAGTAATAGACATCACTCTTTTTTTTTCTTTTTTTTTAATATCATTTTTTATTTTTTCCTATTATTATAATTTACTTACTCGCTAGACAAAAATGATTAAACTCTAGCTTATGTTATCTTATTTCTTAACTTACTGGCCCTTTGCGGACTCTCTAAGTTACATGCATACGCTTAAAGCATGAAAATTTGTCTTTCGACATTAGGTTTATTTTGTTTACATGAATTTTTATGGAACTTAATTAGATACAAAGAAAATGAAGAACAGAAAAAACTTTGTTTTCGTTATTTTTTTTTTACCTTATATTTAACTTAAATACTAAACTAATTTTTTTTTTTTTTTTAACCTTAAATCTATCCTAAACCTAATATCAAGACTTCGAAATACTAAATCTATGTAAGCTTTCCGTAGTTTGTTGGGCTTTATTATTATTATTATTATTACTTCCCTTTTTTTGCCAGTTTTATAAGGAAACATGTTTTTAATTGCCACTCAGCCACCAAAATCTCTGGTGTTGCTTATTCGTGTCTTTTCGGTCTTTCTGTGCTACTACCCTACTGAACTGCAGGCGCTCTTCATCTGTGTGCGCAACTTCTCGATTATAACATATTCGTTTATCTGTACCCGACCGACGCACGTGATAAATCAACGGTATAGCGGATTCATTTTGTATAAGGCCGTTCATGTCAAGACTAAGGAATGCTTCAGGTGGAATAAAGCCATTGCGACGTACCCCCTCATAATACATATTGTTTGGGTAATATGCACCAAAAATTAAATCGTTCGGGGAGCTCATTGATCTCGCAAGATGCCCTCGGATCAGCTTGATCACAATGTTATCCACTCTGTTTTTATTGGCCCCATTGTACAACGCTTCATTGGGATAGTATTTTTTGTGATCAGATTCAGGCGTCCGATGTAAGTTGAGACACGTCCTGAGGCATTGTCTCTCAAAAATCCGAATCTTTTCCATTAAGCTAGGTCCCACATTAAACCACACTGGACATCCATATATGATCATCGGTCTGATGAGAGCCATGTACCATATAACTTTAACTCTGCTGTCAAGTTGACTACTATGAAACAGTCTTTTTGGAATAGCTTAAGCTTTCTTTGCCCTGGCCAGCGCAGCGTCCACATGTTTGTTAAAATATAGATACTGATCCAGCCAGATGCCTAAGTATTTGACTACATTTTTGGTTTCCAGTGTTTGTTGGTGTGGTCCCATAATAGCTAGCTTTCGCCAGTTTTTCATGGTGTCCCTGGTAGCTTCAGCCAGTGGTGTTCCAAAGAGGATGGTTTCACACTTCTGGATATTGATTTTGAGTTTCCAGTTGTCGCAGTATCGCTGAACATCATTGAAAACCCCTTGTAATAATCCGTTAATGATTTCAATTTTTGATGCTGTTCTATATATTATCAGATCGTCTGCATACGCAATAGCCTGATGAAGAGACCTTATTAGGTCGCTAGTGTAAATATTAAAAAGGATCGGAGATAACACCGCTCCCTGTTGCAGACCGTTTTTTATTTGGTAAGTAATGTTGGTGGTCACATTGCCACTTTTGACGACGAATTTCCTTTCATTCAACATGTCGTATAGTATATACAGTAATTGTTTATGAATGCCTAGTCTCATTAGCTTGAAGTATAACCCTTCTAGCCAAACGGTGTCGAAGGCCCTTTCCAGGTCAATCAAACAGGCATCTGTGCACTGTTTCAGATTTTTGTTCCACTGAATATCTGAAACCAGTTTAGCTGCGGCATGTGTGGTTTCATGACCAGCTTTAAAACCAAACTGGTATTTGGAATAATATTATTGTCCTCAACCCATTTAAGTAGAGCCTTGTTTAGAACCTTCTCGAATACTTTACTGATACTCGGTAACAAACTGATCGAACGCAGATTTTTTGGGTTTGTTTTGTCTTTCCCTTTTTTTGGTAACGGTTGGATGATGGCCGTTTTCCAACGTACTGGATAGTGTGCGTTGTTCAGAGCGTTGTTAAACAAGACTGCATATATGTCAATTGCGATTGGAGGAAGATGTTTGAGTACTATATTGGGTACTCCATCGATTCCAACTGATTTTTTGTTTCTTAATGATGCAAAGACGCCATGGATGTCTTCACTAGTGATCAAAAGGCTGTTGGCACTTTCGAGAGTCATCTCGACGTTTGCCGTATTTTCATTATTGAATTCGATAAAACCTTGGTTTTCTGCTCGCCACTGTGAAATGTCACTTCGAAGATGACGATAATTCAGTAAAACTCTATCTTCCAAGCCATGGTTGCGACGAATTACTTCATTTGCCTTGTACAGTTCTTAAAAGACGGCCCCTACAACATTCACTTTTTCCAAGGGATCTTCACACACAAAAACTTCGTCATTTAGGATGGCGTTGTTTGTGTCTATGCCTATATTTGTCAGCATGCGTTGGTTTTCGTCAGTTCGTGGTATTTGGAGACACTGAATCTCGTTGTCATTACTCCGTCTAAATATTTTATTAATTTGCGGGAACATACTGGGGTTGTTGGGTTTTACCGCCCGAACTTTGTTGTTCCAATACAAATTTGCTGATAGCCTATAGTTGGCTTTTATCAGCTGTTGGACATTTTTTAATCTGGACTTCAGTGATATTATCTCCTGGTCGTGCCTATCAATAAATCGTCTGTCAAATCGCCACCTACGATATAATAGTTCCCTTCCGAGTAAAGTTGTAAGCATTAGAAAAGAGTCTCTAGCTCCACTATAAATTGCCTACCATGTCGGAGGGGTATGCGGATAATGCACGCTTCAAGCACCTGAAATCTGCGCATCTCCCCACTATATATTACCTTATGTTGAAGCTCTTTTTTAACAAAGATTGCCACCCCTCCTCCTTGCGTGGAGTTGGGTCGGTCTCTTCGTATAATGTCGTAGTTTGTGTGACATAGTTTATGCCTCTGATTCAGCTTAGTTTCGCTAGCCAGAAGCACGTCAGGATTTTCGTCTTGCAACAGTTTAAAGAGAGCGGCTCTTCTCTCGATTTTGATAAGTGAATTTACATTCACGACTAGAGCCTTAATTGTGCTTTCTGTTGGGGGGTTTATATTGACGGCTGGCTAGACAATTGCGAATAGACCCAGTCTAGTCCAGTGTCCTGCTCCTTTATTTGTTTTTACATTTGTGTCATCTGCGTCTGAATAGCGAGCAAGGTTGTGAGCACATCTGCTAGTGTTACTGTTTCTGGAGGCCCAGTATGTTGCGGCTGTACCCGTGTGGTGGGTTGTGGCGTGTTTCTTCTACCTGGTGTTACTTGAGCATACGAGAACTGGGGTGTTACATTTAGTGCTGGCCGGGCTTGAACTATCGGGCGTTCTATTTTTCGTTGCTGTGAAAACTTGTTTTCCTGTAGTTCGCGGAATTTAGGATAGCCTCGATAATTAGCGGGGTGTCCCTCACTCTTACAATCTGCACACTTTAGAAGAGATCTGTCGTCTACGCTCTCTTTACCTAACGTGCATTGTTCTGCGCTGTGGTCCTGTCCGCATCTTACGCATCGATACTGCATTTCGCAGTTTGCTGCTGAGTGCCCGAACCTTTGGCAGCGAAGACATTGGATTATATCTCTGCCTTTTTTCAATTTGTCCCATGTGACAATTTGATGGTTCATGATAGTGATTTTCCTAAGTCCACCAATTTTGCTCCCAGGGCCCAGCTGCACCAGGAAGAATGGTTCTTTTCGATTTTTAGCACATTTTTCATTTTTTCGAAATCCTCAACCGAATTTGTCTGTATGGCAAACCTGTTCCCTATCAGTCTTGTAATCGAAAAATCTTCCCCAATAGAAAGCTTACATAGACTTACCAGTTCGTTACAGTCTATATCTGTAATGTTGATGGGTGGCATCTTCGCTTTCCTTTTTGCTGCCTGTTGCTCTTGTTGTGGTTGTTGTTGTGTAATCTCTTGCGGTGGACATCTTTTTTGTTGGCTTGGCTTCTGTTGTGCACATTGTTGCTGATTTTTCTGCTGCTGTTGTTTCACTATTAGCTGGTCCTTTTCAGCAGATTCCCTTTTCCTGCGATTTACACCAGCCAGCTAAATAGCACTTACAGTGACAACCAGATCATAATAGTGAAATTAGGCGGAAGAAATGCAGCCACCACACAGCACGGACCGGGCCTAAGTTGAAAAACAGCGCGTTAGACGAAGGTTCCCCCGAAGAAATAATGAGGAACTACAACACAACATTCGAACAAACTGCTGTACCACCAGTTGAACAAAGTGCTGTCCACCAGTTAAAAAGATGGTGTGGCGCAGCAATGCCAAGAAGGATACCAATGGATGGAAGAAAACGATGGTACCGGTGGAGGAACGAAAAGCAGTAAGATAATCCCGTCGCAAGTTGCAAATATCAAGGTGAAGAGATGGCTTTCGAAAACAACTTAACAATCAAAAAAAGCTAAAACGAGACCTAAAAATGTCCGTAAAAAACAGCAAGGTGAGATGCTTCCAAAGCATATGTAAGGAGCCAGACATAAATTGGGGCACCGTCTATAGAATGGTTATGGCAAAACTGAAGTGACATAAATCCGCGGACATAACTTGTTACAACTTGGTGCCTTCAATAATAGAGGATTTCTTTCCCCGGGAGCCGAAAACAGAATGGCACATTGTCACAAGGTCCGGCACCTAGACCCTCCCAGCACTGCCGTTAGAAGAAATGCAGACCGTATGCAAAGGAATACGCGACGAAAAAGCCCCCCCCCCCCCCCCGGCAAAACTGCCACTTAAAACGAAGTCAGAGTATTCCAAGCCACGATGCAGAAATGTCTAGAACAAAGAATATTTCCCGGCATATGGAAAGTCCAGTAATGAGTCTTTCTGCCAAAGAACTAAACTACCAGATAATGCCTCCTGGGCACAATAGGGAATATACCGGAAAAAATCATAAATAGTAGGTTGCTTACCCTAGTCGAAAATAACGGCGCGCTATCGTATAACCAATATATCTTCAAAAAGTCGCGGTCGAACATCAATACTGTCAAAACCGCTGTCGATGTGACAGCCGAAGCAATAAAAGGAAAAAAAAATGGGAAGGAAGAACGAAGAAACACGAGACATAAAAATGCCTTTAACTCGGCGAGCTCGTTGTCCATCAAAAGAGCCCTTGGTCGAATGAGCATCTCCTAAAAATCGCCATAAGCCACTTCACCAATAGAAAGCTGATGTACGGATACGGGCGAGGGAAGAAAAATCTGCGATGTCTCGGAAGGAGTTCCTCAAGGGTCAGTACTTGGACCGCTTCTGTGAAATTGCATATACGACGGAATTATACAAATAAAACTATCGCAAGGAATGGAAATTATTGACTTCGAAGTCGACGTTGTGGTGGTAATAACCGCTACACATATAAACGTGCTAGAAGCGGCCACTAATGAAGTAATTCAATTAAGTAAAGGCTGGCTAGCCGATCACAAAATGGAGGCCAGTTTGGAAATCAGAACATTCATTTAAAGGATGCTGTAAAGTACTTGGAACTCGTGTTCGTCAAGAGACTAATCTTTAAGTCTCACGTAGAGTATGCGAGAAAGAAAGTCGCTGGCGTACAGATAGCCCTATCCGGTATATTCCCAAACAATTGTAGACCGGGATATAGTACAAGAATTATACTGCCAGGGGTGGTCACATCCGTGCTGGCCTATGCCGCGAGTTAATGAAAACAACTTGGTGTTTTTTTTCTAAACTATTTTATTTTGATTAATATTAAATGACCATGAGTGTGCTCCTGCACGGCTGGGAAATCAATCGACCCGGTTCCTTTTCGGTGGCGGTATTTATGCCTCGAATTGTGATAAGGTTGAGTGTGTAGTTCGGTCTCTTTGTTGATGTGTCCGTCATGGTAATTCGTTGATTGTTTGTCTTGAGATAGATTGGATTGAGTTGCTGTACTGGGCCATGTGTTGATTATTTGTCTTACGATTAGGGATGTCTTGGCAGCATCGATTGGTTTTATTATCGTCGGTATCCTTTGACTATGTTTTGATAATGCGAGTTCGGGTGAGTATGGTATTTGTACAATATTTATGCAGTATTTGGTTTGCAATATGGAAAAGATTAAATTGGATTGTATGTATATTGGTATCATAATGTAACTGTACAAAGGTTGGTAGAGATTAATAATAAAGATATTTGGGGTTTAAAATACAAGGGTTATGTACAGAGATTTGTTTGGGGTTTGAACTACAGTAATGCATAGGTATATCTAATACATTATGTGGGAGGTGTTAACTCGCACCAGAGCAGATGGTCTAAAATCAAACAACTGAGGAGAATAATGGAAGTAACACAGGCTTTGTGCATTAAGAATTCTATACCGTTTCACGACGATTTCAGTTGAAGCACGGTTTCTCATAGCCGGATTAAATATCTTAGCTGAGGAGATGCTTCAATCTATAAAAGGCTAACCACGAGTGAATGGCGAGAATAACGCTAGATGGAAGAGAAGCTTCTATTGCCTTTTGGCAGACCGAATGCAATACGAGCTTAGAAGACAGATGGATCTTTAAACTCATCCCATCCGTAGAACCTTGGATAAAACACCCACATTGGAACTGCAACTACTAACTGAATGACCGTCAATACGGGATTCCGTGGCAGGCGGTCCACGGTAGACCTTTTGACACTTATAACCGATATATGGACATCTGCGATTGAACGCTATGGTGAGTCAATGGCGGTCACATTGGATATCTCCAAAGCTTTTGACCGCGTCTGGCACGGGGCATTGCTGAGCAAACTTCGTTCACATGGACTTTCCCAACAGCTTTGCGACTAGATGAGGAGCTTCCTCGCGAATCGATCGATCCGGGTTGCTGTGGACGGCGAGTGCTCGGATCTGTATCCTGTTAATTCGGGGGTAGCCCAAGGTTCTATTTTGGCTCCAACCTTGTTTTTGCTACACATAAATGATTTGTTGGAGACAACGGACAACAGGGTGTTCAGTTTTGCGGATGATAGTACGCTTGTTTCCTTCTTTTCGAGTGATCGGCCGATTGGTGCATCTGCGTCGCATCAGCTGAGATGTAGTCAGATTGAGTCTCTGAATTAGGATCTAGATAGGGGCCTGTAGTGGGAAAAAGCCAATCTCGTCGAGTTCAATGCAGCGAAGACACAATATACAACATTCACAAAGAAAAGTGGATCATCGGTTCCACAGCTGATGATGAATGGCCAGGCCCTCGTGGCTGAGGAAAGCTTAAAATTGCTCGGCGTCACGGTATGCGGGAATGTATCATGGCATAAACATGTGTCGAGCATCGCCATCATCAAAATTCGAAATCCAGAGATACGTTATCTCCATCTGGTAAAATCCATCAAATTGAACAAACAAAAACCCAAATTCCTTTACATATCCACATCTGCACAATAGTTTCATAAAAATTCAGTTTCCTGAAATTAAATAAACACTGAGCATCTCACCCAGGACACCAAAATCGGGATTTTGGTATGAAATTGTGCATTTTTGAGATACAAATCTCGATTTGTTTCCTTTATAAAGGAACAGTAAAATGATATCTAGAAGCCGTATTACAAGGATAGCAGGGCAGTCGTTATCCTGATATCGATGCAGTATTTAGCCATTCAGAATTTAAATTCAAATTCTCATTGTATATGCATCTGTATCTGAATATTCCTAGTGCCTTGGGTGATGCCTCCCGCAGGAGAAGTTATTCAATAAAATTATATTTAAACCTAAGCATTTTTCTCATTATTTTAGAGTTGTGCGTCGTCACAAAACTTTGGCTGTTTTGAACCAGAGACGATTTTCGTCCATAGAAAAGGAACCGGTGAGGAGAGTGGTGGCAAGCCCACTAATTTAACCCCTTTGGACGCTGCCAACCGATTACGGGCATCACCAGACGGCACCACGTTCCACGGTACAGGGACGCAATTTCGAAGCGACGTTCCAAGAACGATCGGTAGCTGCTCTTCCCTCAAGGTTTGAGAAGCACGGCGGCAACCGCAACGGGTCCCCTCAGGAGCTGTCTTAAAGAGATCCCTCATCCTTTTCAGGACAAGGAGACACGCTACCTGGGAGCGAGGCCAGTAGTAACAACAACTACTACAGTTACATGAACTCGAAAAGGGCAGGACGAGAAGTCGCATAAAGCGATATGAGGTCAGCTTAAAGGGCTAACAGGTTGCGCGAAGAAAACCCCAAACTCAGTCCGCCGGAAAAGTGGTAAGAACTGTACAACTGTGAGCTGTGTCCGCCAAAGGCTCAAGCCCATGGTGTTTTTTGATGATTATACATCCCTTGGAGTAACCATAAAGCTGAGGTACATCCAGGTCGGCTAGCTAAATTAACACCTATGTCCATCCTACATAGTGCAAGAAAATGTAATATATAAGATTTACTAGAAAAACCGAATCGTCAGTGCCGTACCTTATTATTGGACGAATCATTATCTCTAACGAAAGCTTAATGTCACAATCAATACCAATGTAACATAATGTGGTACATGTATCGAATACCACCAAGTATGCTCCAAATAACTTGAGTTATAGTTGACTTGTAGAGATAAAAGTCATTTTACTTTAACACAACTTCTTCTCCTCTACAAAACCCAAATTTACACCCACGCTCGCATACTATTCCTATGTTGGAAAATCAGCTCGTAAGCACATCCCTGACCTACTTGATAGCTTTCAGTGACATCAAGGTTACAGTCATTGCCCTTTTCATAGATATTAACTCTTTGGAGATCTGAAATATTATTATAGGAATTCGGTTTTTTTTTTTTTTTTTGGACAATCCAATAGATCAATTTATAATTCGTTTCTCAGCGGTTCATACATCTATTAATGTCCTAAAATTTCTTTTGCTACAAAACGGAGTATTCTAGAAATTGCAATTGCTCAAATACAGATGTTTGTTTAAACACAGTTTCAACAATTATCACTTGTCATCTCAGGGCACTGTCTCAGCGGTTAAAACGCTTTTCCTGATAAACATAAAGTTATAAAGTCCATATTTATTCTTTTTTTAAGGCTTGTAAGGGTTTTTTAAGCAATGGATCTGATTCGATTACCTCGAAAACTCATTTTCCAAAATTCTTAAAGATCGCGCCTACTTGTTTGACTTGGCATGAAACAATTTCTATAAGACTAACGTAAGTTCGTCTCCACGTAACTTTAAACATATGTGCCCTTCTAAGGTGTTTTTTTAGCTCTTTAATATTCACTTCAATATTCTCACCAAGCGCCGTAAGCCTTTTTTTTTCACCCGCAACCATGATAAATAGCTACGTGATAAATTTCTATAAATCTTGTTTTACCTCTGCTGTATTTTGTTACATAGGATATCATGTTGCTACATCAAACATTCTCCTGGATGTGACGAGAATTATAATGTGGCACCCGAAAATATATGGTCATCTTACCGACCCAGCCGCCCACAAATCATTATCCTCCTTCACGTCAACAATAACAGATGTTTGTGATATGTGTTTAACGTACACATTTGCCCGACTCGATCGATAGTTAGGAATCCTGTAGAACTAAGTTCCCAACCTATAAAAAGCAGGCATCAACAATCGTCAAAATATTTAAATAACATCATCTGCCGGATAATTTAATACTCCTCACTAAGGAACATATTCATTTTTATTACCCAAATTGAGCTCCACCCAGCAGTTGGAGTTGAAATGTACACAAGAAAAAAGTAATTGGTCACAGATTACTGGCCCCTACGGATCAGGGCTGTAAAATTATTTGTGCACAATGTGCCCCCAATGGAAGTTCCACTTGGCAGTGGGAGAATAACATTACGAGAAACGAGAACAACGTCATTTCCGGCCGTAATTCACGAGCGCCAAAGTGTTATGAGCTGGTAGTTTGCCATGGCGAGAGAGGGACACAAGCCGGGATGATAGGCTGCAGAAAAATTCAATTGAATTGTCAGTCACTGAGGATAATAGAAAAAGAAGAGGACCAGAGCAAAGGAAAGTTTTTTTCCTTCTCAATTTTGTTGTTACACTCAATAATAAGCGAGGTGGAGAAAGTTTTTGTACATTTCCTTGAGAAGAATTTTCCGAGGTTTCTTAATTTAATATTCTGGACACAACTGGAGGAAAAATTGTTTCATACCTTAACGTGTTTAAAGGGCGTTTGTTACAAAAAAGGCAGGGCTGAATATTAACTAAGGCAACAGATGATTCTTCTACTTGATTTTCAAGTTAAAGTATTTAAATAACTTTTAGTCTGAGTCTGTGATTATAAGGTATTTAAAAGTTCACGCGATTACCATGAAAGTGATACTTGGTTGAATTTTACGAAGGTTGTATTATTGCAAAAAGTGTGAACTGTCAAACTACAGGAGATGTAATCTTAATCAGTTTAAAAGGAGTTGAGCCAATCAAAAACCTCAAAGAGGTACACCATATATTATTCAACAATCGAATATCGTGTTGCAGGAAAACCGGTTAAATCAATATTTAAAAATCCAAACAAGGACGCTGTAATTTTTAACCAAACAAAGCAAATGTAATAAAATTTACAACTGCTATACTGAACTAACAAATAAATATCATCATCATCATCGGCACTACAGCCGGGATCCGGTCTTGGCCCTATTTAACAAGTGTGAGGCTTGTTAAATTTTCCATAATAATTTGTTTTTCCGGGCAAGGTTATTAGCAAATAAATATACTCATCGATAATTACAGTGGTCGTATTTTTAAAAAAATGTAGTCGATGTTTATAGTGGTCCTTGTTAAAAAAAAAAAAATCCCATTAGTCTTTATCCAGAGTATTATTTATTATTTCCTGACATCGCATATCTTTGTGAACAACATCGATTGCTTTGATAGTTTGATAATGTGACAAGTTGTGGGATATGAGAAAGGATGAACGAAGGGTTGTTATCATTTTGCGTCAATGCTTCGTTCATGTTGCAACGAAATGCGAAATGTAATTTAGATGTGTAAACGTGTCTAGACGATTATATTGTTGGGGAATGCTCATTGGTCAAAGACCAGCTCCTGGATAAAAATAGGTTATCCTGCTAACTTCAGAGGTTGTCCCAAATACCAACAAGAGAAATTATGGTTGGAAGCTGGAAAGAAAACTCGTTCATACAACAACTTCGTGGCACCTAGTGTCTAATACGCCCAAATGGTAAGTGGTGTAAGTAGTTCAGCAATCGTGGAACCAGGACGATATATCATTAAAACGCCTGCACCAGAGACACTAACAGACATAACCACAATTTACTGTCCACAAAAGGCCAGTTTGCTGCATTTGAGATAAAATTCGAAATAATTGAAAAAAAAGTGCCAGGTGGGCCGATTAGATATTATCCATTCGACCCTGTTGCCAGATAACTCCATATTCTAGTCACAACGGCCACTTCGGCTGAGCTAATCCTTATAATTATTGCTGTGAATATAAATTTACTAATCCGCATGGAAATAAAGGATAATAATCTGAGCAATCTGTTGGGAGCTGAACGCCCAGATGTGATTTAGTCTAGTGAAACCAAGCTAAACCAAAGGCACAACTTGGGATACTACAGTTATATAGTTATAAGGCGAGATCCACCGAACTCCACTCAAGCGGGTGGAGTCGCAATCCTAATTTAAAATGGTCAACAACACAAGGTCGTGTACAGCACAAATGTACACAAGTTTCAGGTGCTAGAAGTCTGCATTATAGATACTCCCTTGAAAAGTCAAAAGCATTTATATGCGGTCTCCGTTTATGCTCCTGAAGCTTCTCAGTACACGTAGTTTATCAATGAACTTGATACCCTTTTCCGAATTCTCAAGTTAGAGTCGGAAAATAATTACTTCTTTATGGTGGGATATTTCAACTCCAAGCACAGTGTTTGGATGAATGAATGAACGAAGTGAGGACAGAACCCTAATTTATTTCGCTTATTGTACGTGGTAAAAAAATATTAAAAATTAACTTGGTTAACTTAACTTAAAAAAACGAAGGCATGGGGGGTTAGAAAGGGCTTATAGGGATTATCTTAAAACTAACTTAAAACTAAGGAATGGGGAACTAACAAAGGCGAGGAGATGATAGTGCGAGTGGCAGGACAAAGTAGGGCGAAGATAGGCCGCAAGCCTGGATGTGACTACGAGAATGAGTACGAGTTGTGTGGGTGTAGGTGTGTGCGGGTTCTTTAAGGCATTCTCAAAGAACCACCCATCCTCTTTAAATTAATCACCACGTCTTCCCATACAAAGCCATGGTACTTACCTGCAATTATGGGCAGCGTAAGCTCCCAGTAGCATTTTCCATACCTGAAAGGAATCCTACCCGACGGCATACAAACATTCTGAACTTTTCTGGTTCATACTCCATGAACCAGTTCATCTCCTATCGGCTCAGCTTGTCTTCAATTACCGATAACAAACGCTGGCTAGCGTATTGCAGACACAGCTTCACTCAATATACCTACATAATTGTATATCTTATCCTAACCTAAAGTCCACGTTAGTGCGATCAATTCTCTAACCATTACCCAGCCATGCATTTGATTTGAGCATGAACGTGATCGTTTATTTACTCACGTTCATGTCCCATGAAGACCCATCATTCCAACCCGAACAAACAATCCATAGCCACCGTCGTCGAGTTTTCTGTGGACTTAACGTCCAGGATCAATTTCCTCCATTCTGCTTCAGAGCCCTTTGGCTAAAGTAAACAGATTCCCAATCTCTGGTCGAGCTGTTGACACCAGTAGATATTGCCTACATCGGTATTTCCCCGGAATCTTAAGTAAACACAATGACGACCCCTTTGTAACATAGGCACATCATGTACATTATGCTTGCCACCATTTGACCTGTGAAATAGCGTTTTTGTTTACTTTGAAACAAAAATCTATTTCGTTCCCTGCCATACATTATCAACGATGTGTGGGTACATCGCCGCAGCCCCTGATGATTGTGCATTGGTTTAATCAGGTGTCCGCCGATCACCGTCTTCATCGCAGGGCATCGAACCTGCCCTACATAGCAATGGGAATTCTCACATATACCCATTTTACGCGATCACCATTGGCTACAGTCAAGTGGATCCGTTTTGCTCCTACTCCATCGATGCAAATCACGGCCATTGAATCTGATGGATGTGAGTTGCATCGAGGAGTCCAATTTTTACATCAGCAACGACGTACACGAGTTCGCGAAGTCGAGTCAATACAATTTTTCTATAAAAAGAGTTGTGCGCTGAAAGCTCCATTTTCTTGAGTCGATACGTTTTGTTTTTAATTAAAAGGTTGTGCGCGGAAAGTTATATTCCCTTGTAACTAGAAATAAGTGAATAACGAACAGTTAACAATTTAAGGCCTGCTCCGCAGACTGAACTGTGCGCGGAAAGTTATTCCCTTGTAATAAATTGTACTCCTTGTTTAACAACAAAGAACTGTGTGACTGGAAATAAGAAAATAGCTGAAATAAATGCAAAAAAAAAAACCAAACTGTTTCATTTCCTTTTTCCGCTGGGGACGTCGACGCAGAATTGCAAGTGATTCCAGAGGACCAGCAGTTGTGAAGTAGTGGGAGTTAGTGAATCCCGCGTCCGTGTCGACGCACTGACTAAACCTCGCCACAGGGGGGTAAGGAGACGACGTTTAAGAACGGGAGAAGTGAGGTTGGAGTAACTTCAAAAACGAAGACACGGGGGTTAGGAGGGGCCTGTGGGGATTATCATAAAATTAACTTAAGACTGAAGAATGGAGACCTAACAAAGGTGGGGAAACGATGGCGTGAGTGGTATGGCGTGGCATGGGAGAGGTCAGGATGGTGAAAGCGAGGAGGGTAAGTAAGGGGGTAAGTGAGGGGGGTGTGGCCGTGCCCATAAACGCCACTACTCACCTTCCCAAATTACCTAAAAGCTTCCAGTCCTGAAGCTCCCATAACCCCGTTCTTCTTTGCTAATGCAATAGCATTAGCACCTGCGTCATTCCCCGCATCAAAACATTTCCTTTTCCAAGGACATTTAATGCATTCAAGCATTACATTAAATTCCATACAAGAATTATTTCTTTCATGCAAATGCATTTCCCAGAATACCTACAAGAATTCTTCATATCATGCGGGCCCGATGAATCCAAAACTACTCGGCACTCTTGTACCACCATGCAATTCTGCTGTACATGTGCACACAACATGTCCCTGGCATTTCCTCGGCCTCGGCAGCTCTTTGTCCATCGAACAAAAGCAAATACTCACATCTTGCGTCAAGAGTCATAAACCGAATTCCTTCGCATGTAATCATGTATACAAATTCAATCCCTTTTGCCCAGCAAAATGCGGTACACGATCACCCATCGTATACCTAGATTCCTTTAGTATCACCAGCCTAATTACAATGCTGCTATTTATCCAGCTGCAATATACCCGACCACGATCCCTAATCTGACGACAAGCCACCGCCCGTAATAGACGCGATACACATTTCCCATTGGGTAAATAGAAAAACTCATTAGCACCGTTTCTCCGATGCAGTGTCGTCCATTATAACTACAATGCACATCGTAAACAATGGCCTATACGATCCCTTTGCCCTTACAGTTTTTTCAGCTTTGTTTTTCCATGGCCTTCACGCATGAGTTGAACAATATGATCTTCACGATCACTCATACACCCATACCATCATAGTCTTTATTAGGAGATCTGGTTTTCTATTTCACAAAGAGAGACTTTACGTTTCTATTGTGGTAAGTAAACGTATCCTAAGCCGAGAAGATATTCACCACCACCGAATCAAGGGTGAATCAAAAGTCAGGTTCCAACCCTCGGAGTCTTATTACAACCACCGATTGCGACGGTAGGTTTTTCTCCAGCTCCACGTGGCACATCGGGGACGCGTACCATAAAGGAGTCGCTTTTCCTCCCCAGTTAATTGTAATAGTTGGAATTATAGTGCGAAGTGTTTAGATAGTTTGTGTATTGTGTACGTTTGAACGATGGCAATGAGAATGCTTACATTAATATATTCGAAAGGTTTCAAGTGACTTTTAATTCATGTTTTTCATTTAGTTAATCAAAAGGTAACTTTTGTTGTCAATAAATTAAACTGAGACGTCTTCTTGTGTAAACTTCTGTGTACTAACAATAAAAATCATTTTATACCAACAACATTTAGTGTTTTATTCTCTTTTCCCCTTTTGTGACAACTTGCGAGTGAACTTAATCCTTGGTGATCGGTTAATGACGGAACCGATGAACTCTTCAATTTGTGGGGACGAGGTAGAACCTGCGCCCATGCCGGCGCCACGACTTCGCCCCCCACAGGGTAAGTAAGGAGGGGTGAGCGAGGAGGGGTGAGTAAGGAGACGAGAAGGCGGTGTAAGAGTATGCCCACCATAACAATAAATGGGTTTATTACAACCGTAAGAAGTGTGATGGGTGGGCAAATAGAAGAGGCAAGGATTCTGCAGATTTCGGGTGTTAGTGTAGAATGTAATGGGGGAAAGCCGACTTGGGCAATTGATTGAACCTGAAAAAAGACGGTGGATGAAAAGAATCATTATCACCGGCAGTACATCAGGAACCGGTCTTGGCCTTATTTAGCAAGTCCTGAGGCTTGTTAAATTTTCCATAATGATTTGTTTTTTCCGGGCAAGGTCATTAGTCTTGCGCCAGAGGCTCCCCGACGGGCAATCGAACCCCGGTCTCCCGCGTGACAGGCGGGTATACTAACCACTATACTATCGAGAACCGGATGAAGAGAATGCCGCCATGAATTGTGGCCTCTTTAAATGTGTTCATGTTAATTAGGTGGAGACGGCTTGTGTATGGGGATGGAATCAGACCATTTTCTCAATTCAACCTTCGGTGGGCAAAATGTAAGAAACGACGTTGCACGCTTTCGATCCTACGAATATGAGAGGAATGATACGGGGACCAGACCTGACTAGCATATTCAAGAATATGTCGGACAAAGGTTATGAAGAGCGATCGGGTGACGTAGGGATTTAGGAATTCTTTCGACCAGCGTTTCACAAAACCAAGGCCAGCGCTGGACCTGGGGATAATATCAATAATATGGGGGATGAGGTTAAGCTCCCCATCACATAATATGCCAAAGTCACGGATCGAGTGTTCGGATAATATCTGTTGGTTGAGTAAGAAATAGGAACAGCGCGGGGAAGGGGGACGTTTACAGGAGAAGGTGATTGAGCGACCCTTGACGATATTTAGTTCGGGACGGTTGTTTTGGCACCGTGTTGAAAAGTTATCGAGATGTGTTTGAAGAAGTGTCAAGAAGAGAGCGGATCGTCTCGAAGAGTGTATTGTCTTCCGCGTAGAAAGAGGTGGAGGAGTGCTTGATACTGGGGTCTGTATCGTTAATGGGAAGAATAAATAGGATGGGACCAAAGTGACAACCCTGAGAAAAATGAAAATTGGGGAGGGAAGGATTGGAGGGGGTGGGTCTATCAGTATTCAGCTAACCTTCAAACGGTACGGATCGGCCTGCCATTCATTCGTCTTACTTTAATTGTCTTCCCAAATTACGCGACCTACCAGGTATACCAAATACTTGAACAATAAAACACATTTTGATTTTCGCGCCGTGCTTTGTTTTGTGAAAAGTGACAGTAGCAGTGAACATACAAAGACCAGTACAGTGGTCTTCTTACACGCGTCACTCCACAGGCAATTTTTCCACAAAACTGGTTCGACCTGCGTACTCCATGTATTATACATATCCTTTGAGAGTGATCGCAAAGGCGGAGTTGCAGTCTCTAAACTCGCAGCCATTTCCAAGGCAGAAAACACCCTATCGATTCTGTACTTCTTAAGCCACTGTCCTTATAATCTGATGGGTTCGGTTACAAGAAAAAAAAGATATTTTTAAAGACATTTTTGCTTCCATGTTGTTATACGCATATTGACAAATGGGAAGACAGTCACATTAAGAACACGTTTATATAAGGAGACGCAAAGTTATTTACTAAGGCTAATAACCTTGCCCGTAAAAATAAATTATTATGGAAAATTTAACAAGCCTCAAGACTTGCTAAATAAGGCCAAGAGAGGACCCCGGTTGTAGTGCCGATGATGATGATGATGATGATGATGATGATGATGATGATGATGATGATGATGATGATGATGATGATGATGATGATGATGATGATGATGATGATGATGATGATGATGATGATGATGATGATGATGATGATGATGATGATGATGATCGGAAAATGTTATAATTTTTTCAAATGGCGTCGCACGTCAGTCATATTTGAGACTTGTGAACTAGACAGCTGCAGTGTACAAACAGACAAGCAATGCAACGCTATACTCCGCAAGAGCGTGGAATAATTGCGTCGATTTTTTTGACCAATAATCGGTCGGTGGTGTTAGCGCAGCGTGAATTTCGACGTCGATTTCCTAATCGTGCCGCGCCAACTGGGCAAACATTCCGTCGCTTAGCTAGTCGATTCGAACAGACTGGAACCACAGGAGACCATGCAGGGTGTGGCCGCCACCGGACTGGTCGTTCGGCCGAGAATATCGCGGCTGTGGCTGCCGATGTCGCTGAGAACGAAACGAATTTTAGTGTAAGACTTTTACATGTTCCCGTACAAAGTGCAAACAGTGCATCAGTTAATGCCTGCTATTAGTCAGTCGCGTGTGAATTACTGTCAAGCCATGCTTAATCTCAACAACGAAGAGGACAATTTTGTGTCGAAAATCGTCATGAGCGGCGAGGCACATTTTCACTTAAGCGGTTACGTCAATAAGCAAAATCTTCGTTTCTGGGGCACTGAAAATCCGCGTGTGATACACGAAGAGCCATTACGTCTAATCAATGCCACTGTGTTGTGCGGCGTTCACGCGGGAGGAGTGGTTGGACCGTATTTTTTGAGGACGCCATCGACAATACAGTCCCTGATACTGGCGACCTCTCTAGCGCCGTGATAAACGACTTCTTACTGCCGGAATTGCATGAGCGGGGCTGGGTGAACATGTGGTTTCAACAGGACGGTGCAACCCCACACAGCACGAGCCATAATGGATATTGTGTAGGAAGCGTTACCTGGTCGCGTAATCTCCCGTTTTGGCGATTTGTCACGGCCAGAAAGATCACCCGAATTAACTATCCCTGACTTCTTTCTTTGGGGCATGCATTTCATGCATTTCTTCGCATACAAATTCCCTACAAGAATTTTTTCCATTACACGGGAGCATAAAAGAAAACCTTTTCGGTACCTTCGATTGCCAGGAAAATTCCAACCTTCCCACACCTGCACCACAACCTCCCCGCAGCAACAATATTTTCTTCCCAAGGATAGTTAATGTTTTCAATGCATTGCCTGGAAATGCCTGCAAAGAATTTTTCCTACAAGGGCATTCATATATGTATCAATGCATCTCTGCATTAGCTACCCAGAACCGAATTTCCAATTAGTGTAGATATTCACACCAGAGTTCGACAGTTGCGTCGCCATAGATGCCATGAACCATTGACACAGATGGTATATACAAACCGTCATTGTATAACCATCTAATCTGCCTTGCAATGACTTGCAACTATCGATACAGCTGCAAGCACTTTACCCAGAAATGCTCCTTTGTTTGAATCTCCAAACAAGCATCGACTTCGCGCATAGCCGCCGGATTGAATTCAAAGCATAAACAATGCAAATATTCATATACAAATGCAGGCAAGGGATTCGTTTCGTCCATCAACCCATTAGACCTTTTTCCATCGGCTATTCACCTATTTACACAAGGGCATTACTCATCTAAGACTTTTATGATACCTTCGTCCCATATTTGCTTGTAGTACATCTCTTCGATGCATCGTCGTCTATTTATTAAGCCACGATGCTCACCATAAACCATGATCGCCCCGATTCCTGTGTCCTTGCCACCTGCCTGCTTTATTGTTCCATTGCCTTCGTGCATGAGTAAACAACACAGATCTGAACGATCACACACACCACCATGATGTCCATTACGAGATCAGGTTTTGCTATTCCACCAAGAGAGACTTTACGTTTCTCTGGTGGTAAGTAAAAAACATATCCTTAGTAGAGAGGATATCTACCACCACACCACCAAACTCTCCCCAAACGAGAGTTGTATCACTGAGTCTTATTATATACACAGACCAGCACGGTCGTGCCGCTCCCGCTCTCCGTCGCGCGGCGGAGAAGCGTAGGTCGTGTCGAGATAGGAGTGTTTCACCGTGGTTAAAATTTATAAGAAATCAATTTAATATTAATAATTAGTTTAAGTGAAGTATAAAAACGCTAACATATTTGATAATGGCTGAGAACAAAGTGCTTTTTACAAAGAGAATAAAACGGCATAAACTAAATCAGTGTGTTTCCTTTTCCTGTTGTAGAGTTTCGCTTGTTTTACTCTCCTGTGCTGCAGTTTCCGGGATGTTGTCGTTATCCTTCCGCGTTTGATGAACAGTTTCCTCTCAGTGTTTGGCGGAACAGTTTTTGGAACCTTAATGACAGTCGGATGGGGATAGGAGTGAACCGAGTGTCCGTGTTTGGCACAATACTCCTAATCCCCACAGGCCCAAATAAAGATTTCCATCACTCGACATAATTTTTTTTTATTTAGTAAAAAGGTAATTAAAAAAAATTTGGATGATTAATTTTGCGCCATCTTGTATCATCAGGCGTATTGCTGCTAAAATAAGTAGTTTTCCTGATAATACCAAACCTCCTTGTTGATGCGAATTGAACTTTATTGGGTTTGGATCATGAATGTAGGAATTTTATGGATTCTTAATTTTTTAACGTCCAATTTTACTTCGAATTTGATTATTCTATAAGGTCGACTTTTATTCAAAACTGTTGTTTTATTCAAAACTGTTGTTTTATTCAAAACTGTTGTTTTATTCAAAACTGTTGTTTTGACTTTTTAGAACTATTTCCGGGATGATCATTCAACAACCATCGATTCACGTTAGATATTAGATCTATGAATAAATACAGGTAATGGTTCTTCACCTGAACTGCGAGACCATAATACGCATTGCCTGACCATTTTTATAATCTTCCAACATTTGAGTGTCCAGATTCCAATTCCAGCGATTTGCGAGTTTAATCAACTAGGTAGAGTTCCCAGATATCAGCGCAAATTAAAATGCGGTACACCTTCTTTCCACATGGGATCGATTTTCTATGGCTTGGCAGATTGAACTTGTAAACTGCGTTCATATTAACTCCAAATTGTGTGAGGTATCTAGGGGCTTTTACATTATTAAGTGACTCCGTTCAAAAGTATTTCCTTTATTTGGTTTTCTGGTTTTGGAACAGGAACTTCTTAAATGTGTGCGTTCCTGTCTTGACAGAAGTAGACGATAGGTAAATCTGTGTGATACCTTGCACAATTTGAAGTGAATTAATTGTCTAGACACTTCATTGTTATGTGCTTCCATTTAATACCTTATTTGTTTCCAAAATCGAATTTCGCATTCCCTTAAGTGCACATCCATAATTTATTATTGCAGTCTTATTTTCGAAATCCTTCTCGTTCTTCTGCCGTAAGTAATCTTGAATATAAATTAATTATTTATTTCCCTACCAATGCCCACACATGTGATGGTAAAGCAGCGCTTCACCTGTTAGTTTATAACATGATAAGTCCTCAAAACACACAACAACACCCATGGAGGTGCAGGAGTTCCAGAGTGATATCCAAAGTGATATCCAAACCTTAATTACTTAAATCTGCTCTTAGACGGAACAATATCCAATGGATCGGGAAAATCTCCACAAATCTATGTAATGCAGGAAGACCACTGGTATTTGATTGGGTGGAATCAAAGCAATCTACTGCGCCCACCGATTGGAATGCATGTGGAGACAAGTGTACAGGGGAAATGCATTCCAAATGGACCGGATGCTGCAGTTAAAATAATTGAACTCGGTTAGGGAGACAATTTGGTATCCAACAGTAACTATTTAATTTGTAATCTCAATATAGATCTGTTTGATTCATTTTATGATTGTTGTTTAAATTACCATTTCGGTTTTACTATGTTATCAATAAATCATTTTGCTTTGATTCTCATTGCAGCCGTTAACAATATGGAAAATCTGGAATGGGACGAAAACGATTGAACGCAAAACGCACACACTCTCATCTAATGGCCAACAATATCTGCAAAGCTCCCATTTAACATAAAAGACAGAAGGAATATTAAATAACGCAAATAATAGTCACTAAATAAGAACTCAAATATATTTTTATTAATTAACATCATTTTTTATTGAGTATAGCTTTAGCACATTCACAGTGTATAAATGAATATCAGATTTTTGCCGAGAGTGTTTGTAGGGATACTTTCATATATTATTCGTTCGAACAACACCGAGCGGATAAAATATGCCATGCTATGTCATAAAACGAACTCACAGAGAGAGAAAAAAACGAACAACAAAAATAAAAGTAAATGAAATAAAAACAGAAACGGAAACAGAAGTTAAAACTCAACCTGTTGATAAAATAGTTAAAGGAACAACTGATAAAAAAATCCATTGCCTTGTTATTCATACATTCATATTGAAAATTTAAATGAAAAGAATATATAAACATATAAATTTGAATTTAAAACAAGACGTCAAGTGAGATATTAAAAACGAATTCTAAATAATAAATGGATTAAGGAACAGACTAAAAGTCACGTGATATGCAAAGTGTTAATATTCAAGAAAAATTAATTCAAAACAAATGCGATTTAATTACTGCGTTGGTTTCAATAGTGCTGTTAGTTTACGACTAACATAAAACCAATTTTTAGAAGTCAAGTATAAGTATGTAATGCTTTGGATAGTGTTAATATCATACTTACTTGACCTTCAAACGTGGTACTTTTTTACTATGCTTTATGTTTGCCTCTGATTTGTTTATTGTTTACTGAACGTGTGAACATTTGTATAAAATGGGGCGGGCGATTTACACCTGTTTTCTATTTCTATATTGTGGTGAGAACAGTGCCGGGTTAAGCCAATCGGGGGCCCTAGGCCATTCAAATTTTGGGGCCATCTTTTTTTTAATAATCGTAAAATTAATCGTTATTGATGCATTTGTATAATTTAAACAACTAATTCATATCATTTTAAGGTTTTCAAATACAATAAAATAAAGGAAATCATTTTTTTCAGTTGAATTATATATTTTTTGATTAAAAATAATTAACAGTATATTAAATTATAAAATAATCTTTGGACATCTCTTTGGAAGATGAAAGCGACGCTCGTTTTCAACAAACTTTTTTTCTGCATTTTTGATCAACAAAATCATTGATGATTTCTTCAAAATCAATTTGACGAAGAATGTCCGATTCAATGGACATTAGACTTAGCATGTCTAATCGTTCTTGACGCATTACACTTCTTTGCTCGTTTTTGATGCGTTTCAATTTTGAAAAAGAGCGCTCTGTCGAACAATTCGTCATCATAAGAGTTAAAAAAATGCGAACAGCAATTTTAACGTTCGGGAAAACTAATTCAAGATGATCTTGAATCAAACTTTCGTAGAGGTCAGAGTGGTTTTAAGTTTCATTGGGAATTTTGATGTAATGAAAGCGTGAAACTGTATGAGTTCAGGGTAAAATTCTTCTAAATCGTCAGAGTAAAAGTCAACTAAATCGGAAATCTTTTTGGAATACACATTTTCGGTCAAATCAAAATCAGCCGAAAACGAAAATCTCTCCGAAACCTCTAAGTAAACTTTGCTTCGTCTGTTGATTTCAATCTTGAGCGTATCGATGATTACCAAAAAACCGTTTACACGAAAATATTCGCGCGGACTTAATGCAACCTCTGGAGCATCACCATCGTTTGGCTGTCTTGTTCTTCGTCGAACTCGCGATGCAACATGCGCATAATCTGTCACAGGTAAACTGGATCTGGCTTTGTTTTCAAACACTTCGAACGTATCTCTCATCTCATCTAACAAATTTTCTACTGACGAGTACATTAACGCTCAGGTTTTCAGATCAATTTCTACTGACTGCAATGCTCTGCTCGTTGCCCGAAAATTATTCAAAATATCGCTCCACAAAACAAGCATGAAAACAAATTCGAAGGTTTGAATTTTATTCGCGATACATTCAGCTTCGTGACTACAGTCACTTTTTTGTGTTAAATCATCAGCAATTTCATACAATGCTGCTACGATTTCGTTGAAAGATTTTTGAATTGCCTCAGTGGCGTTCGCATGAGCTTCCCAACGAGTTTGGGATACCGATTTCAGTACCTTTTCGTTTCCGATACGTTCCTTCAAAACGTCCCACCGGTGGGTTGAGCTTGAAAAGAATGTGCACAATAATATAAAAAAATAGAAAAAAAGTTCACTGCAAACAAGCAGCACTTTACAGCAGTTTCTCCAACTAAGTTAAGCGAATGCGCTGCACATGGTAAATAAATCGCAAATTCGTTGAGACTTAACAAGATATATTGCATACCTGAGTAAATACCCGACATATTCGGAGCATTATCATAAGATTGACCCCTGCAGTATTTAAAATCTAAGCCGCAAATCGCAAGAAATTCTAAAACCACTTCAGCCATCGCAACACCTCTATGGCTATCAAAGTTTAAAAAAGTCAAAAATCTTTCAACGGGCTTTCCATTCTTAGCAACATATCGGAAAACTACACTGAGTTGATCAACGTGAGCGATATCCGGAGTTGAATCGACTGAAAGACCAAAATATCGCGCGGCTAAGACCTCTTGTATAATGTGATGTCTTACTTTTGAACCCATAATGCTGATCAACTCCTCACAAATTGTTTTTGATAAATACGAGGGATTCCCCTTGCCTCGGTCCGCAAAATTTTCAATGTGACTTTTTAAGAACGGGTCAAACTGTGCAATTAGTTCGAGTAAACCTAAGTAATTTCCATTATCTGGAACGCCGAAATGATCGTTTGTGCCTCTGAAAGGTCATCCTCGTTCAGCCAACGTTATGATGACTGGAATCAATCGTCGCACTGCATCTTTCCAATAATTTTTCTCTTTCTGGTACTCAAGTTGAAGGTTGTCGGAAACATCGACGCAGTTCTGTCGCCTTTGAATGTATGTCAACATACATTCTCTGTAAAGAGATCCATTCTCATGTTGATGTAATTGGGAAACATTTTTCCAATCATTAAATCCATCGCTGGTCAGTTTGTTTTGATTGTCTTTGGAAGCAAAAATTTTACATACAAAACAATACACGCAACCAGTCGTGGGAGAATAAATTAGCCATTCGCGCTTGAACCGTTCTTGATTTGCCTTTCTTCCAAAAAACGTTTTTTCTGAGCAATATGTTGCTCTACCTTCTGCATCGTAAAATCTACGAGACGGCTAAAACGGTTCAGAGTGATTTTAGCACATGCTTGGACCACGATTGATCCAAAAATTGGCGTCATCGTCAGTGAAATCACCCCACTTGCCTGGATCGCTCGAACAATTGTCATTGTTCGCTGCAGTTTTAAAAGCACCCAAATCCGCGGCTCTGAGCTCTTCGTATTCGTTCAGACTAACATCACGCTGCGAGTTTGATCCATCATCTTGATCCAAAGATTCAGAGGTTTTGAGATGATCGACTTGCTCTGTTTCAGATTGAATCTGCAAATTTGATAAAACAATTTTGAATTCAAAAGTTTTAAAAATTACATTTCCTCTAAAAACACTTTAATTTATATTTTATAAGAAAGTTATAATTTATAAATATCAACAGTAAATTATATTTCGATTCTTACATCTTCATTACTAGATTCGATCTGTTCACTAGCTGATGAAGAAGCATGTGCAGTGGAACTTTGGAAGAATGACGTCAATTTTGGTAGTTTCGATAAATCTGTCTCAATTCGTTTTTTCTTTTCATCCGCAATTTTTCTTTTTTGAGCCCCGCTCTGATAGGATCGCCGCATTATGTAATCTACAAACATACTTAAATCGTAACATTCTGATAGGAAAAGCAAACATCAAATTCTGCATTTGAAATTAAACAACAAAGTTTAAAATCAAAAAATCGAACTCAAAAATAATCAAAAAAACAAAACCAAAATGTTAGATTATCGAAATAGCTAAAACTAAATCAGTTTACAAAATCAAAATCGTACAACAAAACAGATTTCGAAAAACTGAACGAAACTTAAAAAATAAATTTAAAACGAAAACAATATACAAACTCACTTTCATTATTGTTGTTGGATAACAAAAAAAGACAATTTGATTGGTGATGTTTTTTGTGTTGTGTGAAAAGATACAATATAAAACAGAACCTACCTTTTTCAACAAATGCGTAGTTTTCGATATGTTCATTACACACAATACCACAATTTCACATTAATTAACATCTAGATTCGTCACTAATTGAAAAAGCGTTCTTTTTTTCTCTAAGAACAACGAACAAATGTAATTTGACAAACGACAAAGCAACAGATAGTTTTGTTTTGCTTAAAACACTGAAATGAATCGTTTTTGTTTATATAAACAAGCTCGAGTTTGCAAGCGCTGTTTCGGTTATTTAGCGCGCGATTTGAAATTCAAATCGTAGCTTAAAATAACAATCAAAAGAATAAATCAATTAAGATTTTTAAATATTTTTGTTTGAAAATACATTTGTATAATCTATTACATAAGATAAATGAAGTGTCTTTGAAAAAATTTTAGTTTACAAAATTCCAAAATATAAAAAAAAAAATTTAATTAAAATTAAAAATAAATCAAAAACAACCATGACAAATTTTCTTGGGGGCCCCAGGCCATGGCCTAGTCCGGCCTAATGGGTAATCCAGCACTGGGGGAGAAGATGTCACATCTAGGGATTCAAAAAACTTCATTAATTGACTATAACACTCAAGAGGACTCCCTTTTGAAGCATTCCATAGGCATTAATACAATCGCTACAGATATACCTCATCATCATCATCATCGGCACTACAACCAGGAACCGGTCTTGGCCTTATTTAGCAAGTCCTGAGGCTTGTTAAATTTTCCATGATGATTTCTTTTTTTCCGGGCAAGGTCATTAGTCTTGCGCCAGAGGCTCCCCGACGGGGAATCGAACCCTGGTCTCCCGCATGACATACGCGTATACTAACCACTATACTATCGAGCAGCTGCCACGATACATGCCGTTGTCTAAAACAATTGCCAATTGAAAGTTGGTAAAGAGAAAATGATTACCTCTATTCGTTGAGTGGTAATCCTAAAAATCCTCCTCCAGGAATGTAAACAATGTTGATATTAACTTCTCTATTCGAAATACTTCGTTTTATTTTAAATGATTACTACGATTTTGCAGGATTTAGAATAGTTGCGATCTGTGTCAAGGAGCAGGAATTGATTTGATGACAGTTAGATTTGATTTAATTGTTTCTGTTGTTATGACAGCTGTTTGCTGACAGTTGTTTATTGGTTGTCGTTGACGGCATTCACTTGCGAATCCACTGATTCAGTGCGAATCCGCAACAAATAGCCATTTACAGATCATCTCTTAAAAATGTTGTCCACACAAAATCCTGATCCTATTATTACGCTGCCGTAGCTCAGGTAAAAAACCTTTTTTCTATGTTTCCTTTTATCCAACAAAATGCAATAAAAACAAGGATGATGCACCGAGGTTTCGTTTTTCTTCTTCTAGATAGTTTTTAAGTTCAGTTTTTGTGCAGAATGTCCTAGCGTATGGGCATATTAAATAAAAATAATAAAAAAAAGAAGTGTTTTTAATTTACTGTTTCAAAAACTCCGTGAACGCGAGTCTTCCGTCGATTCACGACGAAGCACGGCGTGGGGCGACAACACTATGGTATTCAAAATTGCCAGGTTAATTTGAGTCTCCATAAGTTCTGATAATAGTACAGAAATAGGCAATATGCTCATTATTAGTTTAACCTGCTTATTTAGTGCTTCAATCTCTACGCCAATTACAATAACGAAGTGGGTATATATACATGTCTACTTACGTGATACTTCTTTTTGAGATAGGCCTGAGATTCATACAACCGACCTCCGAGATGCTGAATTACATATCAACTGCTCTAACCTCTTTACCTATTACAATACGGAGGCGGGCGTATAGGCATGTCAACTTACGTAATACTTCTCTCTGGGATAAACCTCAGCCATAAATCTTCCAATTTATCTTAACAATTATACTTATTATCTACAAGTTGGTCGAAGTCATCTCGGACTAAAGTTCGACAACTGCAAAGAGAATCTTCTATAGTTCAACTTTCCATCGAGTTGACGTCAATTGAGATGGATTGCTGCCTTCCATCCGCATCTCAAAGATCAAATTCGAGTACAGCTCGTAGATTTCCGTCTATATAGTATTACGTTGTTACGTCTACATCCATAGTCTACACAGTTTGCCTAGTATTACATTGTTACAGCATCGAGTCTGGTAAGAACAACTTAAGATTGGTTGATGCGGTCTAATTTTAAATGATCATGTTAAAATGCTCATTCAGTTTCCTACTATATTTTGTTATTCGTTTTTGATTTTTGTGATAGGAGAATAACGTCATATTCTTTGCACTTAAGAGTTTGTCTGGGATGATGTGTTCAAACTGTGCATAATTTAGAAAAGTAATCCACACGTTGCCATGGTTCTATGTATCTATTAAGCACATCATATACTGATAACAGTCACTAACTAAGCTTCAAACGGCACGGATCGTCCTTTCTATCCCTCGTTTTACACTATAATTGTCTTTCCGCATTACGCCACCAAGCAGGTATACTAAATACCTGAACAATATAATACTTTTTTTTCGCGTCGCGTTTCGTTTTGTACACTGTTCACTGACAGTGAATAGACAATGACCAGTGAACAATAATCGTGGTACAACGGCTTGGAGGTAAAATATGAGTGGTAACCGGTTTCGGGATCTTGCCGACGACCTAGATTTCGAAGTTTGCAAAAAGAAAATAAAAATAATCCTTCCGAGAGTCGAGGAAAATTTGCCGACGACATCAGTAGAAATGCCTTATCAAGACCAAGCAAAGTGATAACCCTATCTCATTGCTAAATCCGTTCGTAATCAAAAATGTCATAAATGATATTAGCCGTGAAGATGAATAAATTACATTCTTTTGCGACGAAAACTTATTAGTAAGAGCTAAGTCACTAAAAATCGTAGACCGATTCCCAAAGACAACCAATTTGGGCAATGTGTACCCCGTCATTGTGAGCCTTCACGATAAATTGAACGAGTCCAAGGGTATAGCTTACGCTCCATGTCTGATAAATGTTTCCGAATCCGAAAGGATCTCGAAAATGCAAACGCAAAGTGTAACACGAGTATACAAATTGACAAAAAGAGATAAAAATAAAATCCAATAACCACTGGGCCTACTGGTATTACAACCACTGAAATCTGTAGATATAGGTTTATACAAAGCAACGGTCCTCGAATATAGCCCCAACCTTATGGATGTCGCAACTGCTAACGACTCGGTCATACCACAAAACGCTGGACCAAAACAAAAATGTGTGGGACATGCAACCCCCCACCTCATATGTCTGTAGATTGCAGTCGCACGATGTACGTCAACTCCTCATTCCCCCATTCTGCTGCAGACAAAATCTAGCCATCGTACATACAAGCCAAGGAAATACCAGCGATAAAAACTACTAACAAAGGCTCAATAGGTGAAGCCAAACGAATTTACAAAGAACAACATTTCTTCCTCAACCCCACGTATCCACAGACACGTGGGCCAAATTCCTCGACCGATTCCTCATGCCTGCACAGTTATCGAAGGACACTACCCAGGAACGAAATTGTTGACGACCCATTACCTGGGCAAACACAGGTGGCCGGCGCCGCAACGCCAGATGCCGACAACCAACAAAATCCCATGCGATAAAAGTATGGCCAAGAAATAAATAAATTTATGAGCTTCTCTTGAGACAACCGCAATTTGGTTTTTCCTTATCGAAAGGACTATTGTGGGAACAAAAGGTAAACAATAAACCAACCGACACTGTTGCTACAAGATAAAAACCTTGTAAATATCGCAGCCGAAGATAATGACTTCGGCCGAGGAAATCACCAGGGTCATGAACCACATTCGGTAAAGTACACAAAGTGATACCGCAGATGTGTGAAAAGCCTGGCGATCCTCGGCAAATCTCCGGCTACATGGAAAGAAACGTTCGCGTCAGTGTGTGTGGGTGCATCCACACAGTATCGCTACGCACAAAACGGAATCGTAGGATAAGACAAGGCGTGATCGCCTGGAAAGGAAAAATCCCTTGGAAAAGAGTGGACGCCAAGGGAAAGCAAAATTTAAGAGAAAGGAAGGACGACCGGGTGACTTTCCATCCCTTGAAGAAAGTTGTTTAAGTTAGTCCAGTGATAACATCCTCAGTGCGGGATTCGCGATAGTAAAAAAAACTAGGAGTGTGTCGCCACGAATCCTTTTTAAACATAATAATAAATAAAGGCATATCACCAGATTGAAAAAAGGTGACTTTTATTCGCAAGCAGTGTTCGTTGGAGCACATAAATCAATTAAAATCCTCCAAAATCTGGCCATTCATTACCAGCTGTGAACCCGATAATCCACTTTTTTTTTTTGTAAATGTTGTATATTGTGTCGTCGTTGCATTGAAGTAGACGAGATTGGCCTTTCCCCAACTGAATGACCTTATCCAGAACGCGATTCAGAGAGTCGATCTGGCTACATCTCAGCGGGTGCGACGTTGATGCACTAATCGGTTGATCGCTCGAAAAGAAGGAACAAGCGTACTGTCATCTGTCAAACTGAACAGTTTGTTATCCGTTGTCGCCAGCAAACCATGTATGTGAAGAAAAAATAAGGTTGGTGCCAAAATGCAACCTGGAGGCATCCCGGAATTAACAGGATACAGATTTGAACACTCACCGTCTACAACAACGCGGATCGATCGTTTCTCGAGGAAGCTTCTCGTCCAGTCGCAGAGCAGCTGGGGAAGTCCATATGAACAAAGTTTGCTCAGCAGTTCTCGAAGTCGAGCACTTCCCCCAACCAATGGTATGGGACGCTGTGGCGTTTCTAACAGATACACACACAATACACAAGCAAATAGTGAAGAACACCGAACGAAAATCGAATAAGCAAAAGCATCAGAGCCGTATACCATAGCGATAACATAATAATTCCACATCAGTTGAATGTACTTGAGTTTAAAAATCGAATTTGCACACACGTCAGTGGCCTGATGTGTTGCGCATTGGTTCCATTTTTTAGTAATTCTAACCGTCATAGCGTCAGCTCGAATCACACGTTCTTCATTATCGTAGCAAACACTATAACGCCTCGCCAGGGAAAATAAAATAACGGATATCAAGGCATATCGAGCCCCTGCCGATAGACTCTAGAGGGAAGGTGTTTCTCTATACTCGGGTTCTGCCGGCTTTAGCGATTTTCAGGTATTTTCAGGGAAACTAGATTAATTGAACTCTATATTACAGTCCACTTCACCAGTAAAAGGTAGCGGACCCACTGATAGGCAACTGTCCGTTTAACTTAATTTGTGACATCTTATATGCTGTTTTCTTTCTCTTCGGGTTGCATTTGCGTAATCTATTGGATCGTCAAATGCCACAGTCCCAGTAAATTAAACATCTCATGTGTTTGTTTTTTTTTTGTTGTTGTTTTGTTTCGGTAGGAAGGTGGAAATCTTCAAAAGATACCTCTGGACTGATCCAGAGGCATGGCGGGCTTTTACCGACTAAAACCACCTCCTGCCAGGCACATATTACCGTTGATCCCCGCGGAATTTTCTTTTAGATATTCCATCGCGGGCCGAGACGGAGTTTATCTGTTACTCCGCTCGCCACGTCGCAACTGCTGCATCATTTCATAGAGAATAGCATTTGTTACGGACCATGCCTGTTTTGAACTCAGTATGTATTCTATTACTCCTCCGGGAGTAACTGTCCGTCTCATATGTCTCTCCAAAATCGTTCGTGCGGTCTCGAATCTCACGTACTTTGTGATTACGTTTCCCGCATTTTCTATTTTGCCTTCGCAATACAAGTAGTATGGGTGATTCACATGCTTATACTTGTGCAAGTATTGCCGAAAGCACCTATGTCCTGATATTAGCTGAGTCAAGTGGTAATTCAGTTCGCCATGTCGTCTTTTCACCCATGTTTCTATATCAGGTATCATTGTGTGGGTCCATCTTCCTTTGGTGGAAGAATTCCACCTTCGTTGCAATTCTCTTAGGCTTGAGAGCTCTAATTGTGACCGCATTCTCCGACGATTCTTGCCAGACCTCATGCAATGCAGCGTTTTCTTTAGCTGCAATGTCAGGTGGCGTCCTCCCGACCAAAATATTTACAGCTTCTTCGGATACCGTACGGAATGCACAGCATACTCTTAATGATGCCAGTCTATGTGCGGAGTTCACTCCCCTCCTGTACGACTTATACTGTGGGGCTCCTGCCCATATGTGAGCTGCATACATTATAATGGAGGTGTTGACACTGGCTATGAGTTTCCTTATGTGAGGCCGCGGTCCTCCAACATTAGGTAGTAGTCTCGGCAAAACTTTGCATACTTTTGCCATTTTTTCACTCGTTTTCCTCAGGTGTTCCTTAAAACTCAACCTGTTGTCGAGTATAATAGCAAGATATTTAATATAGAGACTGGATCTGATTATTTGTCCTTCTATTTCCAAATCAAGGTGTTCAAGTTTCTTGCGGCTGTTTATTAAAACTGCCCCCGTCTTATGTTCAGCTAGTTTCATTCTGGCTATATCTAGCCAGCATTTAATGCTCTGGTTTGCTTGGGAACAAATATTCTCCAGGTCATTTAGATGTTTATCTACGGCCGATTTTGCCAAATCATCTGCGTACCCAATGATTTTAACCTCTTCTGGTACATTGAGCCTGAGCACACCATGATATTCCATAACAGCGGACCTAACACAGATCCCAGAGGTACACCCGCTGTTATTTTATATTCCTGTGGTCCCTCATCTGTATCCTAGAGCAGTCTTCTATCCCGGAGATAGTTTGCTATTATACGCACCAAGTAGGGTGAGAACTGTAGATGGCCCAACGCTTCTAGAATCCGATTCCAATTCACCGAGTTAAACGCATTTTTAACATCTAGCGTCACCACTGCGCAATATTTCTTTGTACCACCTAGCCATTGTGCTACAGCTATCGTATTGCGAGCGATGTCGCACACCACAGATAGTGCCTTACCTCAGTGAATTGTTCCACGCGAGTGGCAAATACTCGCTCAAGCAGTTTTCCTGTTGTGTCCAAAATGCACAACGGGCGGTAAGACGACGGCGCCTCTAGATTCTTGACTCCTTTTCGTATAAGCAAAAGCCGCTGTTTTTTTCATCGTTTAGGAAATTGTCCTGTTTGAAGGCAGGTTGTGAAGAGACTGCTGAAGACTTCCGGCTTTTTTGTTAAAGCAGTCTTCACTACAGCGTTAGGGATACCATCCGGTCCCGGGGTCTTGTTTTTTGTTTTTGACAACCCTTGCAGCCAAGAGCACATCTTCGGTGGTCACGGGAAGTGTGGCGATTCCGCCAGATCCCACGGCTCGCCTGCCTGAAAAAACCCCCATAACCATAACCCGGGTCTGCACCAGCTTTCGCTAATGCAATTCGCATTAGCATCTTAGATGCTTCACGCATCAAACAGACCCAATTATTTTAACCCTAAAATCCCTATAAAGAAAACTTACCTTCATGCATCCCTTCGCATACAATTTTTCATAAGATTTCTTTGTTTGCTTATTTGGTATTCTGAACCAATTCGGTACCAGACAAATACCATAAATATCGCGCCGTCTATTTTCCTAGCCGCGCCATATACCTTTTCATATACATTGCCTGGCAACCTTTTTTGTTTGTCTTACCAACAAACAACCCAAGCAGCTGCATATAATTAGCGCAATAGACGCTGAAACCAAATTCTCCAGCATTTCCTAATGCAAATATGAACCCGGTTTCTATTGCAGCCAGAGATGCCATAAACATCCAATTTGCTTTTAGCACCTTTTTCTCCTAACGTCGAAAATAGCGACGAGGCATCGTATAAACATGACCCTCATTAAAGAGCGAACCATTTGGTCGCCTTTTCTTTTGTCCTTGCCTGTTTCGCTGTTCCACTGCACGTGTGAATAGCATTGATCTCAACGATCCCACCTATACCACCATGAGAGACTTTACGTTTCCCTGGTGGTAGGTAAAAAACGATATCCTTATTGGAGAGGATATCGGTCGGGTCGCTCGCCATTCACCGTACCTCCGCCGTATACGGTGCGAAATCAGTTAATTCGAGTCGAGTGTTTTCTTTTGAAGAAGTTAGTGTGGTGTAGTACTTTGTGGTTTTTAAAAGATGCTGGGCAATTAGATAACAAAACAAGTAGTTATTCAGATTGAATCAAATGAAGCCATTCGATAAAATACATCCAATAAAAATAAAGTTCATTAACTGTTTGATTTTCAAAATTTAAAGGTAAATTAAATTCGCAACTAGACACATTTCGTTGTTAAAGCGCGTTTCCTGTACCTGCTGCGATATTCGGCCAAACTTAATTAGTGACAATTGGATGGAGGAGGAAGTGAACCGTGTGCCCATGTCAGGTACAATACTTCCTCCCCACAGAAGTATCTCTTCTTCAATGATACTCCACTTCTCATGCACTCTCAGCACATCATCACACTGTGGGAAGAGGACAGACAGCGATTCTGACCATGTCGGTTTTACTTTTGTGCATTTGATTACTGTTGTTTTGTATTCTTTTCATGACTATCCTGTAGGCGCTGCCCCATGGGTTGTCATTTAATTCATCGCTTAGGGAGCAGAGCGAGTCGTATTTACTTTTGCGGGTTACATTCCCCAACTCTTTCCGTTTGTTGACAAATTCCGCATCCAACTGTTGGTAGATATTAAGGTTTCTTGCTCTTTGTTGCAAGCGTGTTAACCTGTTGCACTCCGATCGCACATGGGCGATTTCTGAGTTCCACCAATACACTGGTTTGATAGCCCCTGCTGGTTGTCTTTGTCGTGGCATAGAAACATCACATGCGGTAGTTAGTCACTTCATGACTTTTCCACTCTGCTTGTTCGCATCAGCCTATGCGTCAAACTGTGCGATTGGTCTTCCAGCATATAATCGAGCAGTTCCACATCGAGGTCCTTCTCTTTCCACCCATTTTTCTGGGTTTTCTTCGCCAATGTGCCAGTGATGAATCCCCTGTGCCGTAATATTTCGTACATCACGGCTTCGTCGTCACTATGGGTGTAAGTGTCCAAAGGTCGCCACACCGTACTTTTTGCCAATATGGACCTGGCAAATGTGATATCGATTTTGAACCAGCCTCTCTCGTTTATGAAGGTGTCATCAGCACCATCATTAAGTAACACCACATCTAGGACTGCAAAGGCTTCGAGTAGTGCCTGGCCTCTACTGTTGGTCTTTGTGCTTCCTCATTCTACTGCCCAAGCCTTGAACACTCCAGCAACTATAAGAGGGCTGTTATCACTAGTTTCTTTTGTTATTGATCTGCAATTACACATCTCATGTGTAAAAGTTGACGTTCGTAAGTATACCACACATCGCAGTTTTCTCTGAAATACAAATGCATCCCCATATTGATTCCATCCCTTAGTCGATTCTATTGATAGAATATTATTATTATTGGAATTTATATTGCAAGCGATTTTAATATGTATAATTTTCGAAACCACCAAATGGATAATTTTTTCTATTTCTCGCTCGTCATTCGAACAGGCTGTGCTTTTCATTTATGGGTGTCATACAATACAATCTCTTTCACAAGCGCTTTTTATAAAAAGGAAAAGCGTAGTAAGAGGGAGGGGGTTGGGAATTTCTCGCCTTTTATCCCTATACGCCTACTTTTGTTCACATATAAATATATTATTATTGTTGAGTATTCTCGTCTCATTGCGCTGTCTCAAGATTATAGGCTCGCCTGTCTTGGAAGGTGTTGTTAAAAAAACTATTCTGATTTTCTTTATGAGTAACTTGCTAAAGTATTTGGTTTGCCGGTCAATAAACACGCTTTCTTTGAAGCCAGAAAATCATGTGCATTTTCTCGGTGATTTCCGTTTGCCGAGGAGTTTTTTATTATGTTAGTGTCGTCATGTCCAAGAGCATCCTATCGTGGTTTTAAAATTTTTTTTTATTTCTGAAAAACATAATCATATCTTAACAGCTAAATAAAACTAGATCCACTTACTATGAAACTAAGCTACAACATTAGTTTTACTGAAATCTTTAATTTGAACTAAATCCTTGTTTGGTTTTTGAATATATCTTTATTTGCACGCGCCGATTTTGTTTTGAATTCCTTTTACCTTCACGTTCGTATAAACGTTGTCATTTAATAAGTTAACTTATACAGAGAATGATAGTGATACTGTAGGGAATTGAGTTGCACAATTCCCTTCAAAATCCTATGGGCAATATTGATCCAAACACTACCTCAAGTTGTACAACAATATATTCAGTAAACTTTACTTACCAACTTTATAATTAACTAAACTTTATGAGTTATTAAAATTAAGATTACTTTAAAATGTTGAGCTACGATAATAGCAAAGTCACAAAATTTTAGAATATCCAAATGTGTTTGTGCCACATTTTACAAAATGTTATATTCTATTGTCTGTTGACCCATAATACTCATCTCAAGTGACTTTTAGTTTGTGCCATCTAAATCTCATTTATAGATAATTTTCAAAATTTTTAAAAAATCATCACAAGAAAAGGTAACTAACATTTTTTAAACATAAATATATTCTAATCACAATAAAAACTAAAAAAGGGATATAAACAAACATGCATTTCATCTATATATATACTCAATCGATCCAGTCGACCAATAAATCTTCTTAAAAAAATACTTTAGGTACTTTGAAAAAATGCATAATCATTGAAGAATATATAAAGTATTAAGATGCAAGCAGCTTATTAGTGATATTAACTTTAATAATTTAAACATATAATTAAGAAACTTTAACAAAATAAAGCAAAGCGTATTTATGATATAGAAATATCTTACAAATTAACTGATTGTTAATTTTTTTTAGTTTATTAGTTACTTGAATTAGACTCTAATAGAAAATATTAGAAGCAAACAAATTAAAAACAAAAATAACAAATAGCAATTAACGGCGTGACGAAAAGTTTAATAATAACAAACAATTAATTGTTGCACATCTTCAAATCTGTGATTTCTATATCGCGAACATTACTAAGTAAGGTTTAGAATTGTAAAACAAAAAACAAACCAAAAATATAAAATAAAAATGAAACAAAAATAAATACAAATGTAAATAAATTTTCACTTTTTACCCCGTTTAACATAAATAAAAACAATCGAAGAAAATTAAAATTTTATTTTTTATTGTAAATTTATTTTAAAATTCTTGTCCAATGAATTCTAAAAGTTTTTCACTAGGTACATTACTAACTATTCTAAATATGAGAAACAACAACAGAAATATCATTCAACATATTCCAAATTTAAACCTAACATACTATTAATACAAAATTGTACGAATAACACTCAAAATAGATGGATTAAGTTTTGTTGAAAATTATTATTTTCAGAATTTAATGTAATTTCTTATTTCCTCTGGGAACTTGTTATACAATAATAATAAAAAATGAAAGAGAATAAACAGCTTTTATTTACATTGCATCTTTTAATGTGTTGAAAAGTAAATAACGACTAGTATTACAAGGAGAAAGGATTCATTTTCATTTAATTTTTACAACATTCTTTTATTTTCTCTTTATCTTATAAGTTTCTAAATTACATGCTAGAAAAAAAATGCTTAAATTCTAGCTTAATTATCTTATATTATAGCTTACTGGTCCTTCGCAGACGCTCTAAGCTAAACATTACACAACAATTGTATGATTTGCCTTTCGGCGACAGAACTTTGTTTGTGGCAGTACTTGAGATTATTTGAGTGACAAAGAAAAATTTGGAAAACTTGGTGTCGAATTTTTATTTGTTTTTTTTTCTTAAAATTTAACCTACATAATTTTTTGTTTTTTTTAAATTTTATTTAAAAGAACTTATCTTAACTTAAATCTTATACTACCCTAATTCTAGAAAAGCTAAGTCTATGTAAGCTGGCTGATGATACTGTTATTCTATACCGATATTGGTATCCAGGTCTTTATATGCCATTCAACCACCAGAACTGTTGACGTTGTCCAATACTATCGTCCCGGTCTCTGTGGGAGATAGCCCTACTGAAGCGTAAGAGCTCTTCTTCGGTGCGCGTTACTTCCCGATCGTAGCACAATCGCCCGCCTACTGATGATCTACTTACATGATAGATTAGCGGAATTCCGGATCCGGTATAAGCCCTTTCATATCCAAATCAAGGAACGCCTCTGGTGGAACAAAACCGTTGCGACGCACGTGTTACGTCAAAGAATCCTTCGACGACACCAAAAAACCTATCTATCGAAATGTGTAACTTAATTACACATTTCCTAGAAACATTAAAATATAAAAATTGCAACGTAATGTCTATTGCAACATATGATGGAAATAAAACCTATTAAGAAGTAATTAAAAGGTAATTAACAAGACTTCGTGGAATCACGAAATAGGCAATTAAGCAAATTGCAATACAATATCTATTATGTAGAAAGATAAGCCTAAGGAACAGATTTTGATCTACAAATAAATTTAGTTTTAGAAGCGACTCTCTGAAGAGCAGACGCTTTCTTGACTCTAATCGAAATTAAAATAAAAATATAAATTTTTATAAAAAAATGTTTTTTTTATTATTTCACTTAAGTGCAATTTAGAAAAAACATAACTCACGTTCCCATAGTACAGGGTATTTGAATAATAATCCCAAAAATTGGGTGATTGGACGAGCTTATTGCTCTCGTAATATGTCCTCTGATTAATTTGATCATAAAATTATCCATCCTATTTATGCAGGCTTCATTATATAAAGTCTCATTTGAGTAGTACTTTTTGTATTCCGATTCCGGTGTTCGATATAATCTGAGACAGGTTCTCAGACACTTCCTTTCGAACATCCGAATCTTTTCCATCAAATTTGGACCTATGTTAAACCATACTGGACAACCATATATGAGCATTGGCCTGATTTGCGTCATGTAGCATATGACTTTTACCCTGCTGTCAAGTTGGCTACTGTGAAATAGCCTCCCTGTCATAGCAAACGTTTTTCTAGCCTTGACCAGAGCAGCCTCTACATGTCTGTTGAAATACAGATATTGGTCTAGCCAGATGGCCAGGTATTTAACTAAACTCTTGGTTTCCAGTTTATCTCCATGCGGTCCCACGATAACTAGCTTTCGCCAGTTTTTTCTTGTGTTGTTCGTGGCTTTATATAATGGAGTTCTAAATAGGATGGCTTCACATTTCTGGAAGTTGATCTTAAGTTTCCAGTCATCACAATAGCGCTGCACGTTGTTGAAGTCTCGCTGTATTAAACTATTTATAATCTCAATTTTCGGAGCTGTTCCGTAAATTATGAGATCGTCTGGCTACGCAATCGCTCTATGTGACAGTACTTTTCTTCATCTAGGGTTTACAGTGTCTCTTATCACTAGTTACATACATTCAATCTTGTTTATTCACTTCAATTGTTATTGTTAGAATTAATTAGGCACTTCTCCTCTTCACTAACTTCTCTTTATTCTGTTCACTTCAGCTTTGCTCTATGTGACAGTACTTTTCTTTTGCCAGGGTCCACAGTGTTTCTTACCGCTAGTTACATACATTCAATCTTGTTTGTTCACTTTAATTACTATTGTTAATATTAACTACACAGTTCTTCTTTTCTATATTACAAATTAACTTTTCTAGACTCATGGACACTACCGAACTCTTTACTTCTCCGATACTTCCACCGATCGCTCCCGGAACACCTCTCCAACCAAACTCCAAAATGTTTTCTCCATGCTATTCTGTTTGTGCCCCGTCTCGTTACCTTGGGGTCAAAACCTCCCGATGACGATAATGCAAATTCGATTTGCAATGACCCATTTTCCGATTTTCATTACAATTCGCAATTGCTTTGTACTGTGGCGTCAGGCGATATTTCTTCATCGATTTGCGGCACAGTTCAACATCCGCAATTGCGAATCGACCCAATTAATTCTTTTGTGTTTCGTATGCAATTAATTGCTTTTCCGTGATTTGTTAATAGTTCCGGAATATGAAATTAATTGCTTTTGCATGATTTGGCAATCGTTTTGGAATATGTAATTAATTGCTTTTCTATTATTTGGTTATGCCGAAATGTGCAATTAATTGCATTACCGTTCTGGGGGTTATTTGAGTTTAGAAATGGATAGCGTTTGTTTTTTTATTTGAGTCATCATCAATGACCTCATGTTGAGGTCACACTTAACACGCGTTGGGTGCCGCGTTTGCTCACGTTAGACCAAAAACGTGTTCGAATGAACATTTCCAACGCTCTGTTGCCGCAGTTTAGGCGCAATATACCCGAGTTTTGGCGCCTATTAATTACCGTCGATGAAACTTGAATACACCATTATACGCCCGAAACAAAAATACAGTCAAAACAGTGGACTGCAGAGGGGGAATCGGCTCAAAAAAAAAAGGAAAAACTGTTTTTTTTTTTTCGGCTGGGAAAATGATGGCGACTGTTTTTTGGGATAGTCGTGGAATTACCTTAATCGATTATCTTCAAGTAGGAAAAACAATTACAGGAGCATACTTGACCAACTGAAGGCAGAAATTGAGGAAAAACGGCCACATTTGTAGGAAAAGAAAATCCTGTTTCACCAAAACAACGCGTCGTCTCATACCTCAACGGTTCCCATGGCGAAAATCCACGAATTATGGTTTGAACTGCTTGACCATCCACCTTACTCACCAGATCTAGCCCCAAGCGGCTTATTTTTGGTTCCCTAATCTAAAAATTGCGTTCATGGGACAGAGATTTTCGTCAAATGAGGAGACAATCACTCTCGTGAACAGTTATTTTCCAGAGAAAAACGCGGAGTACTATTTGGACGGGTTAGAGAGATGGGAGCATCGCTGGGAGAAGTGTGTAGAGTTACAAGGAGACTATGTAGAAAAATAAAAATACATTTTAAGAAAAAATGTGTTTTATCTTTGTTAGGTCGGAAACTTTTCAGGCCACCCTCGTATAACCTTTACAACCTTTTGAATCAATACATCACTATTTCTCGAAAGGAAAAGGGCCCTGTGGGGATTAGGAGTATTATGAGAGACACGGGCACTCGGTTCACTCCTATCCCCATCCGTCTGTCGCTAAAGTTCCAAACTGTTCCGCCAAACATTAAAGGAAAACTGTTCACCCGGAAAGTAATCACCTGGACAAATAAAATACCGACGTATGTTGTTCGAAGTTAGATTTATAATCTTATTATTTTTATTGGTCCGTAAATCTATTGCAGGTAATTGGATTAAAGAAACAAAATAATTACACAAGGATAAAAGGACGCACAGAAACAACATATAAGACGTTAAACTTATTTTAATTGAAAGCAGCAAATTATCTACGCTTCTCCGCCGCGCGACGGAGAGCGGGATCGGCAACGTGTTGGTCTGCGGATGTAATTTGACTCAAAGATTCAACCTTCGTTTGTGGTGAGTTTGTGGTGTGGTGGTAGATATCCTCTCCCCTAAGGATATGTATTTACTTACCACCAGAGAAACGTAAAGTCTCTCTTGGTGGAATAGAGAACCAGATCTCGTAATGGAGATCATGATGGTATGTGGGTGATCGTTCAGATCTGTGTTGTTTACATAACGCTTGGAGGTCAAAAGCGAAACGAAACGTAGACAGGGGATACAGACAAAGAAAGAAGCGACCTAATGCATCCTCCGGTAATGAGGACCGGCTGAGTAAATAGCAGCCACTCATTAGATGCTGAAAGGGATTGAAATAATGGAGATCGTATATCGTATCTCTGCCGACTGGGAGAATCGGATTCTTTTGTTTGCATATGTTTATGCTATTGAATCCAATCTGGTGGCTAAGCGCGACGCCGGTGAGTGTTTGAAGATTCAAACAAGGAAACATTTCCGAGAGAAGTACTTGCAGCTGAATCAATAGTTGCAAGTCTTCGGAAAGTAATTTAGATGAATACACAATAACGGTTGTGTATACCACCTGTGTCAATTATGCATGGCATCTATGGCGACGCCAAGATCGAACTCTTGTGTGAATATCTACACTCATTGGAAATTCGGTTCTTGGTCGCTAATGCAGAGATGCATTGATACATGTATGAATGCCCTTTTAGGAAAAATTCTTTACAGGCATTTCCAGGTAATGCATTGAAAGCATTATTTATCCTTGGGAAGGAAATGTTTTTGCTGCGGGGAGATTGCGGTGCAGGTGTGGGAAGGTTGGAATTTGCTTGGCAGCCGAAGGTGCCGAATAGGTTTTGGGATTCCTGAAAAGGTAGAAAAGAAATCTTACAGGGAATTGTATGCGAAGAGATATATGAAAGGTAAATTTTCTTTTACAGGGACTTTTAGATTATAAATTTGATTTATTTGATGCGCAAAGCATTTAAGGTGCTAATGCGATTGCATTAGCAAAACTTATAAGTTGGGTCGAAGTTATGGGGATTCTTCAGGTAAGGAACAGTGGGATTTGGCGGAACCGCCACAGCCCTTCAAAACTTGGACAACGATCCATTGTTTTCGAACGAAATTTTATTCAGCGTTTGGAACAATTTCTGCCTCAATGGCTGCGTCAAAAAGCAAAATTCCTATATTTGGACTGAAGGGCGTCTCAAGGAGTTTTAAGATGTGCCTTTCATCATCATCATCGGCACTACAACCAGGAACCGGTCTTGGCCTTATTTAGCAAGTCCTGAGGCTTGTTAAATTTTCCATAATGATTTATTTTTTTCTGGGCAAGGTCATTAGTCTTGCGCCAGAGGCTCCCCGACGGGGAATCGAACCCCGGTCTCCCGAATGACAGGCGGGTATACTAACCACTATACTATCGAGGAGCCCAAGATTTGCCTTTACATCCAGACAAAACAACGAAATGGTGTGGTTAATGGAATGGTGAAATCATTAGTCGACATTTCTTCGGTGATATCGGACCATATGATACCATTGAAGCGCATGATCGCTAAAGTATTTGATTCCAAAAATGTGGCGCTACTTGCCACATAGCCTATGAAACAATGCGAGTTTTTGGAGAACGACTAATTTCACACTTCGAACTAGGTAATTCTGTCTCTAGATTTTGTTGTGTGATACTCTAAAATGTTTACTTTGGAGCCTTATACACTTCAAAGTCTAAATCACCCGAATTTGATTGAGGAATTGAAAGCCACAGAAGCCTATAATATATAGTGAATAATCTGATTCGAACCAACGCCGTGCCTCTCGTTGTTTCATTACCATAGTCATCTGTGTTATTGCTATGGATATTTGAAATCAACAAACATACAGATCGTCCCTATTGAACATTCCACGAGAGTGATGCTGTCGCTTTTCAGTCTTGTTCCAATTTCCGTTTCATAAAAATTAACGTATGACTACCTCTCACTTTATCCCAAGTTCCATTTCAGGATATATAGAAAAATCGATTATTTTTTTTTTTTCTGAATGACCTTGTTATAGAATCTACTTCTCCATTAGGAATCACCACAGTTTCAATAACAGAGCATTACTCAAAAATATGGACATGCACACACGTTCTCACAGCTTCTCTGATGGAATTTTGCCCTTACTGTGCTGTGGCATTTTAATGGTCTCCATAATTCATCAAGTGCGCGCGTTGTGGTATGAATGCCAGTACATCTCTTCCAAGCTATGCCGATAAACTGCCTCAGACCATATTATAAATGGTCTCGGACGTGCATAGTGTAGAAAATCAGCACTTTTATCCAATTCGTAAACAGATGTTTCCTGCCTGTAGTGGAAGATCCGAAAGCTACTAAGCAGGCGTATCAAACTTCTGTTAAATGACAGGCAAACGACCTATTCTCGTACCTTGATTACAGATGAACATCTAAATAGCTTTTAAGACCTGTCAAGATCACTATATCAAATGAATTGATAGACCATTAAACACCATCAACAATGTAATGCGGCTGGTAGCAGATCCTTTCCTACACCGACCTCAGGGGCACGCGTCACCTGAATGCCATTCAATAAACGAATGTTTTTTTTTTCGGCCATTGACTTTATGTCGTGCAAGGACAACAAGTAAAATAACGAAATACAAGAAGACAGACATCAAACAAATAAAAGACAACCACAAAAGGATAGGACGCTATACAGTGGCCACCCAAGGTGTTGGTGCCGAAGCTTTGTTGAATATAATTTGCTGCCATTTGCGAAGAAAAATTCTTGTATATAAGAATTCTTGATTGATGGCCCGCAGGGACACGTGATAGTGTATTTCTGTCCCTAACACAACCAGTAGATGTGTATTTAGTAACATGTATTCCTTAACCACATTGTATCCAGAGATTTGATTTTTATGAGGAAAAATTGATGAATCGTAGCTCTGGTGTTTACCAATTCGCTGGCGGTAAACGACCTTTGGCTCCATGCAAATACATGTCCTTCCGATAGTTGATTAACGTTAAAATCACACAACAGTTCGCTATAGTTTACACATAAAATTCACACGAAGGATAATTGCTGCTCGTTGCCTTTTTTACACATCCACTCCCACACAATTTATGGTCCAGTGTATGTGCTCCGAGGAATTCAGTTAATTGATATTACTGACAGTAATTAATATAACGGACTTTTTTATTGGGTTAAACTGTTGCCTCGTTGAAGGCAATTAGTGACATAATTAGTTCTGAAGGCCCTAAATCAAAAGGCTAAAATGCAATCTAAACAATGACCTTCCAATCCCCCTTTATATCAATTTGAAGATTAATCGATTGCCACACACACACACACCGACGGTCAAACAAAAACAGAAAACCAATACCGTTCAGGATACAAATTTACGTTGAACGTTTGAAACTTTAACATTCGGGCATTTTCAGACGATCGCCTTCATGATGCATTATATCATAAGCTTCCCAAGGACGATGGAAATAAGGTTTGGTCCTTTTATCCTGATTTCTTTTAACAAGGATTTCTCCGTGTCTGCTCAATTTTCTTGATTTATTGAAGACCACCAACTGCAAGGATCGTTTCGTATACTCCCTCACATCGGTTTATCCTTCGCTAAGGATAACTCGATGTAAAGCAGCACAAGTTTTTGAAATATAAATGCGTTGGCACAAATCACGAGTGTCAAGTATAAAACAGACGACGTTGAGGTGAATGCTTCCCCACTTTAGCAAACACTTCGCATCTAATGCCGCATAAAATTGATTTTGAAGTTTTCTTTGGGAGGAAGTGGGCAACAGACAGGAAATTGATTGAATGGTGTCAAATCCATTAATGTGGTGAGAAAGTCAAAAACACAAAAACCAAAACGAACTTTTAAGTCGAAATTAATGTGAGGGGGAATAGGAAATTCAAAGGAGAGGGGGTACTCATTTAGCGGGTCATAAATTTCATTACTTCATCACTCGCTTTTGACCTACATATTTAACTTATCAGATTAAAATAAATATTTATGGGGATTTCATTGTGCTAAGGATTTTCCAGTGAGGGTTTGTGTTGTTGGAATTTGAGTTTCCTGCAGAAAAGGAAATGCCTTCAAATTAGAAGAATATTTCTGTAAGTCTTGTGTTTAACTGTGTTGTGTTAGACTCGAAGTAGCGCAATACATCAATGTTTAGGTCTTTTTTCCGTCGAATGAGGAATATACGAGTAGTAGACATTTAACAAGACGTTTATTTGAAACCTATCGCTAAACGAAGGGCAGTGGAAGTCTTTTGTGACAGATGTGTGGTCCATTTAATCATTACTTTATGAAATATTTCCGACCGGACAACAAAGACATTTCATTTATAAAACTAAAACAATGAATGAATGAATGTGTCAATAAATAGGGCTGTCAGAAGAAAAGAAAGATGATGAGGAAAGGAAGTTCTAATCCACATTAGACTTGAATACCAAAAGATTATTGTCGCAGCCTACAACTCCCACAGAGTTTTCCAAATTTTTCAAATAATCATAAGTACTGCCACAAAGTTCTGTCGCCGAAAGGCAAATTATTCAATTGTTATGTAATGTTTAGCTTAGAGCGTGTTGCGGTTATATTTTTATTAAGTTTTGGTTTACCTTTACCTTTTAGGGTGGACGCCTATTCCAGGTGGAGGTGTGAGGGCGGCGTAATGGGTGTGCCCGGCCTCTTTAGTGGGAGGTTCCCCGATGAGCCGATCAGACGTCTTCTGCCTGGTCCCGTGGGTCCTGCGGGTGCTTAATAGCCGAGCTGTCTTATAGCTTCTCCGTGGGATGGTGTCCGGCTCTTTTGGCCCGTGGTGTTGAGAGCCTTGATCATTGAGGTTGACCGAATCATAGTTCTCACCGTTGATGTGGTGAGACTACCCACCACAGATGGATGATTAAAGGAAACGCTTTATGTTTTACTTGAGTTTTATTTCAAATGCCTTTATTCTTCCTTTATGTCTTTGGTCGTAGTTCGGCCCTCGGGATTTACTGGTCGCCTTCTGGATTTCGACTCATCCTGAATCCAAAATGTGCCGCCTTTTTATACTTTATGATGACAGAGATTGTATACAATTTTATTTAAAAATTCCAAGAAGCACAAATAACATTTTGTGTGCTTCAATTGGAATGGGGTTCTGGGAAGTATATACGAATTTACTTGAATAAATTCCCGGAAGGAGAAATCATGAAATGCATTTAGAATTAGGCATTTCATAATTTCAATGGTTATTGGGAATTGAATCAATGACAAATGGACTTTCGTTTAAATTTATCGTGCATATGCCTCAATTGGATTGGGATGTAAGGTACTCGGAAATTGAATCAATGTGCGACAAATTAACTTTTGGTTTAACTTGCCGCTCACATGATTCAATATGGAATTTGGATTGGGATTATAGGTAATATTGGGGATTTGGATGAGAGTAGTGATTTAGGATCACTACAAGCGTCTGCGAAGGACCAGTAAGTTATAATATAAGATAATTAAGCTAGATTTAAGCATTTTTTGTCTAGCATGTAATTTAGAATCTTAGAAGATAAACAGAAAATAAAAAAATGTTTTAAAAATGAAAATGAAATGAATACCAAAAGATTATAACCCCAAACGATTAAATGACCGTACAGAGCGCCCCGCATTTCTGTATTTCGGTTGAAGAACGAGCGGCGATAAAATTGGTAACTCTGTAATGTAGTGCACGTAACGTTTTCATGGATAAATGTCATATGCCAAGGGTAGCAACATCCGATTTCATTTGAGTTATGTTTGTGGTAAAATCTATAGAACAAGGAAAGGTAGGAAACCTTATGAGATGATTGGACAGAACGCGTGACGTATTTTTTCGTCGACGATAACGATCGTCACGTTACTGTGAATGGCCATCGTTATCGCGCCATGATTACCGATTATTTTCGGCCCCGATTGGAAGATATGGACTTGGGCGGCATGTGGTTTCAACAGGACGGTGCCACAAGCCACACAGCACACAATACAATCGATTTATTGAAGAGTAAGTTTGATGAGCGTGCTTAAGTTTAAGTTTAGTGAGGGCAGAACCCTTATTTATTTAGCTTAATGCAAGCTTACATTAACTTAAATTAAATTAATACAAAAACCTTACAGACTATCTTAAATCTAGGGTAAGAAGGAGAAAAAAAGAAAAAAACCAGGAAGGTGAAGATGACTGTGCGATGGAGGAAGTAGGAGGCTAGGGAAGAGCGATTGTATGTGGGGGTGGTAAATTCGTCATTTGTGAGACAGTGACAGTGAAGGGAATGTCTACGTACTGCTAGGGGGCGGGGTTGGTGAGCTGGGGGGAGAGGTTGAAATTGTGAGTGGGGCTGGGGAAATTATTTTGAGGGTAGGAGAGGAGAGGTAGGATTGCTGGGTTGAGGGGATTATTTTAGGGACGCGGCGAATTTAGGACGGGTTTATTCTGAGACGTCGTTTAAGAGCGGGAGTGTAGATGTTGAAATCGAAGGAGGTGGGGAAAGAGTTGGCCTGTCGTAGCATACGCGAGATCGGTTCGTTAGCGGCGTAAGAAGTGTGATGAGCGGGCACGTAAAACAGTGGTGGGTTACGTACGTTACGGAGGTTTTTATGCAATGTTATGTTATGTTATGTTTTATGTAATGTTAATGTTATGTTATGTTATGTTATGTTATGTTATGTTATGTTATGTGGAGACCAAGCTTAGGAAATTGATTGAACCAGACAGAAGGCGTTGGACAAAGATGATGTCGGCATGGATTCTGCGCTCGTCAAGTGTGTTCAGATTGATTAGAGGGAGCTGGGTTGTGTATGGTGGTAGAATCAGCGGATTTTCCCAATTTAGTCTGCGGAAGGCAAAGCGCAAGAAACGACGTTGAACTCCCTCAATCCTGCGAATGTGAGTCACTTTATACGGGGACCAGACCTGACTAACGTATTCGAGTAGTGGCCAGACAAAAGTTGTGTAGAGTGATCGGTTGACATAGGGGTTAAGAAATTCCTTTGACCAGGGTTTGTATGGCGCCTGGTGTATACAACGTTCGAACATTCCACGTCCCGACGCGTATATCCCGCTTTTTCCGTTTTTTCCTACGTCGTCTTTTTGCCGAGTCGGTGTTTTCTTGATGATTTGTTCCCTTCCCCCCACATTCGTGCCTATATCTTTTTTTATCGGTTAGACCCAGGTGGGCATCTGCATTTGATACACGTCAACCAAAGAGGGAGTGGAGTAGCAGTATTTATAAAAAACAGATGTTCCATAGAAAGCACTGTTGTAAAAACCAGTTTTTATGAAAACATACAGCTAGAAGTTAAAACAAAAGTAGATGAATTTTCAATAAAAGCTTTGTATCGTCCACCGGGATTCAATATACCGAACTTCATAGTGGAATTAGAAAAACAAATTGATGCAGTCGATAAAGGGAAAAAAGTTATATCGGGTTTTCCAATAGGGACTTGACAACTTTGAATTTAATATATGAACGCACCCTTTCACTAATCGTCGAACTGTCACTGTCAATTTATTCAGTAAACTCAACATTAAGTACACGAACGAAGAACGTCTGCAAATTATAAAAATGTGCTACCGGATTTGGAGTCGGTGACCGCAACTTTAAGAGCGTTAACTCCAATTTTCGGTCGTAATTCTCGCCCTAGTAGACAGGCAATAACAAGTTTAGTGCAAAAATTTGAGTCTACGTATTCGTTGTGTGATGTTCCCGTCCCAGCGAGACAACGGGTTGGTCGAAGTGTCGAAAATATCGTTGCCGTTCTGGCGTACCTAGCAAACGATCCAAAATTAGTCAATTCCACGGCGTTCTCAAGAATTGGGCATCACCCACCCCAATTTATGGCGAATTTTGCGTAAGGATCTTGGTTTACACCCATACAAGATCAAGCTGACTCAAGAATTGAAACCAATGGACCCTTTGAAGCGACGCACGTTCTCCGATTGGGCTCTGGAAAAGATGCACCAAGATGATGAATTTCATCGCAAAATCATCTTCAGTGACGAAGCTCATTTTTGGCTCAATGGGTTCGTCAATAAGCAGCAAAACATGCGTTATTGGTCGGGTGAAAATCCACATGTGCTTCATGAATCACCACTTCATCCACAAAAAATAACTGTTTGGTGCGGTTTGCATGCCAGCGGCGTCATTGGGCCATATTTTTCGCCGACGATAACGATCGTCACGTTACTGTGAATGGCCATCGTTATCGCGCCGATTATTTTTGGCCCGAATTGGAAGATATGGACTTGGGAGACACGCGGTTTCAACAGGACGGTGCCACAAGCCACACAGCACACGATACAATCGATTTATTGAAGAGTAAGTTTGATGAGCGTGTTATGTCAAGAAATAGGCCAGTCGGTTGGCCGCCTCGTTCGTGCGATTTAACGCCTCTAGACTATTTTCTGTGGGGCTACGTCAAGTCATTGGTCTATGCTAACAAGCCGACGACGTTGGAAGAGCTCAGAGCCAACATTGAACGCGAAATAGCGGCCGTTTCGGCCGAAATGTGTGGCTGAGTCATCGAAAATTGGGTCCAACGAATCGACCGCTGCAAACGTGCCCGCGGTATATGAACGAAGTCAAGTGCCATTCATAAATGTTTTGATTGCACTTCAAGCCGATAATAAAGTTTTTGAAATATCTCAAATGGTTTGCGTTTTATTTTAAAAAAAAGTTGGCAAGTCCCTATTGGACACCCCGATATAATGAAGCATACATAAGTAGAGTGGATAGCTTTATGATTAAATTAATCAGAGGGCATATTGCGAAAGCAATAAGCTCGTCCAATGACTTAATTTTCGGGGGTTATTATCCAAACACGCTGTACTATGAGAGAGTGCGTCGTAACGGTTTTGTTCTGTGGGGAGGAGATGCTCCGTGCGTTGGCATGGACGCTGATTCTACCATCCACCCACTACTTCGAGTTCAGCTGGAAATTGTTCGCCGGAAATTGTCACCCAGAAACGATCGACACAAGAGGAATCAAAAGAAACACTAGTCTTGTTGTAAGTTATTTTTTTAACTTTTATTAGATTTATTCACAGCACAAGTCATTTATTTAAGAATTAAGGTGACAAATTGCACTGCAGTTAATTAACTTTCAGGGAACCGATTTTGATTACACTGACGACGAGACGTATGCACAAATATATTATTATGATACTGACGCACTAGGACAAAAATTACTTTTAAATTAAATGCGCGCGCATACATCACTCGACTTAGAATATTTACGTCCCCGAGCGCGAAACGAGGAGCGGGAGATCGCGTGACCATTGTGGTCAGCCGATGGAATTTGACTCAACGACATTCAATCGTTTGGGGTGAGGTTTTGGGGGTGTGGTGAAAAGGAAATGTAATTTCCTTAGACCAGTGACCAATGGAAGGCGGTCTCTGGGGCGCGGTGGTGTATGTGTGTGTTCGTACACATCACCATGTTCATCGATTCGTTTAGCCAAGGATAAATGGAACCTACGACGAGGGAAAAAGAACAAAGGGGAAACGACCTACGGCATCTTTCGGTAATGAGGGTCAGCTATCTAAATAGCAGCCACTCATTAGATGCTAAAAGGGATTGCGATAAATTATACAATTGAGATCGTATATCGTCCCTCTGCCGACTGGAAGAATCGGATTCTTTTATTTGCATATGTTTATGCTATTGAATCCAATCCGACGGCAAAGCGTGACGTCGGTGGTTGTTTGAAGATTCAAACAAAGTAATATTTCTGCGAGAAGTGCTTGCAACTGAATCAATAGTTGCAAGTCTACGGAAAGTAATTTAGATGGATACACAACGACGGTTGTCGCACATTGATTCAATTCCTAAAATCCTGACATAATGAAATGCTTAATTCAAAACGCATTTCATGATCTCCCTTTCAGGAACCTATCCAACTAAACCTTTAACTAATTCCCGGACACAATTCCAATTCAAGCACACAAAATCTTGTGTGTGCGTCTTGGAATTTTTACATTAAAATCGTTGACAAATCTCAACGTAAAAAATAATAAAAGGGCAGTAGTTTTCAATTTCGTGATCAGTAGGATTCCAGGTGCGGAATCCCTGGTCGCGCATGAGCTAAATCCAGAAGACCAAAAATAAAACCAAGTAACAAAGTGAAATAATTCCCAAGGAAATTAAATCATTAAAAGCTGCATATTAGAAAATAGAAAGTTGCCTTTTCGTTTATTAGGATTTCTTGGATTATCGTGACTTCTTGGATTAATGTGGGTACCTTCTCCCATTGTGCAGCCATGAGCCGTTGATTCGCTCCACAAAGACGACCAAGACTGTTGACATTGTAGCGTTCTACGAACGCACAATTCCGCGCAGGTAAGGTTCCTACCTTCAAAGAACGTTCTTACCTGATAACGCAGCGCACGTGCCCACAGACACGCGGCCAATAGTCATTACAATACCTGTAACAAAGGTCATAGGATGTTGCAAAATGCGAACCGATATAAAAAGAAGCAAGGAACTGAATGTCCCAAAGCTTTCAATATCAAGCAACAAGTCAAGGGTAGCATACCTGAAACAAAGGTAAAAGCATTCATTCATCTTATCCATAAAGATCGAAATGTGCCGCACTCCAACACTGCACAATCTAAAATCCTGAACATCTACACGATGTTACAAGGATTCGCCATCACCAGCAAATTCTCCGAATAACGGACGCACGTGCGGGTGGTCTACCACAAGACCACCAAATCTATCACCCAACAAAAGAAACGGCAACCGTAATTATCTCAACGAGATAATTCAAAATGTATGAGGTTTAAAACCTACAAGGGAACTACTCCTATCCCACGGTGTCTGTTTGTATTTCACACCCATTAGAAAGATCTAATGGATTTCGGGTATATTGACAAAAGTCAAACAAAACCCATGAACCATACATCCATGCAAATTGCAGGATATCTTTCGGCCGCGCGCCAGATGTGCTATGCAAATAGAGGCGGCACACAATCGACAACCGTCGATCCGAACTTCGATCACCACCACGGATGGTGATAATGAAATAATGATGTATGCAAGATGACTTTCCCCTTTTCAGGAAAACTACGAAATATCCCCGGGGATGTGATAACACGCTGCTAACAGAAATTCGGGGGTTCTGTTAGCAGAGCAAATAGAAAAATTCCCGGATAGATACAGATACCAGTTCTCGAATCTGGGTATCTGGGAGAGACAAGGAGTCTATATCGAGGAGTCGCGGAGAAAAGTCGAAGGATTGAGGGTCAACGTAGATCATTCGAACCGCGAGGAAGTCAAGTTAGCGTGTGTTTCGTTCGGTGGCTACCTGCGTTCGTATTGTTAAGACCATGTATAACACCATTGTGATTCAATAAAAATAAAATAGTAAGAAACTATTCCTCTGTGTTTTGTGTTTTTGTGTGCATTCGCCCGTTGTCCCAGGTTGCTTATTTGTATGTGGACAGTGTTCAGGCGGAACACTGCGTCAACGTATAAAGAAAGACTACCGCCAAAATATCACAGCTACATAGGGCGGCCATCATCTCTTGGGGACATCCTTAAGCTCAAGGAGCGATCGTCGATAGTGCGGCCCATCCTGAAGGCTGAAAAAGAAGAAAGGTGGACACTCTGCTCCTACACCCCCTCAGCCGTATGCCAGCCACCGGAAGCCGTCCAAGTGGGCCTACCCAACCAGGGGTGAAAAACGATTGCGGGTACGCTCACTAATCAACCGTTGATCCATCTCCCCGACATTGGCAACGCTGCCGGCACCACCGCTAACAAGGAAGCCCATTCGCCCTGGCGGACTACCAGCAGAAACAAGCAGTACATCCAAGGAACTTCCGTTAGGAGATCGGTACATCGGGGAGCTCCCACTAAAGAGGCCGGGCACATCCACTACGCCGCCCTTAAACCTCAACATATTAAAAACATTAACTACACTTGGAAAGGGAATGTTTTCAGGTGCCAATGCGATTGCATTGGCGGGAAACAATGGGAGTTGGGTTGTAATAATGGGAGTTCTGCCTGAGTGTTGAGAAAGAAATCTTACGGAGGATTGTATGCGAACATATGCATGAAAAGGCAAGTTTTCTTTTCCAGGGGCTTTTTAGATCACAGATTTGATCTCTTTAATGCGTGAAGCATTCAAGGTGCTAATTGGATTGCATAGTGAAATTAGGGAATTGGATGAAAGTTATGGGGGTTTTTAAGGAATACGAACCGTGGGGTTTGGCGGAACCGCGACAGTTCCACCAGACGCTTTTCTTGATTTGGACAAGAATAGACTTATACAGGATGGATCCGGAATTCCGCTGATCTATCATGTAAGTGGATCCTCCATAGACGGGCGATTGTGCCACGACCGGGAAGTCACCCGCCCCGAAGAAGAGCTCTTGCGCTTCAGTAGGGCTATCTCCCACAGAGACCGGGAATATAATATCAAACAGCATCAACAGTTCTGGTGGCTGAATGGTAATTAAAGACCTGATTACCAATGTCGGTAGAATCACAGCATTATCAGCCAACTTACACAGACTTAGCTTTTCTATAATTAGGGTAAAAATTCTTTTAACTACATAAAAAGAAAATGAATTAAGTGTAATTTTCAGTAAAAACAGAAAAAAAAATTTGGCACAAAGTTTTTCGAATTTTGCTTTGTTAGACAATAAACCAGAACTAAAGCCACAAATAAAGTCCTTTCGCCGAAAGGCAAATTGCACAATAGTTTTATTATGTTTAGCTTAGAGCGTCTGCGTAGGACCAGTAAGTTATAATATAAGATAATCAAGCTAGAATTTAAGCATTTTTGGTCTAGCATATAATTTAAGAACCAAGAATATAAAACGAAAATAAAAAATGTTGCAAAAATGAAAATGAAATGAGGGTGCGAAGGAATCCCTAAAATCATCCACACAACTTAGGTTGAGTAGTAGTAGTTTGAGATTCAAGTGACTGCCCAACATACATTAGAAAATGGACCAGTAGTTGTGTTAGAAGTAGAATAAAAATGTTTCTTTTGATTTTTTCTATTTTTTTGTAGAAGGAGTAGACAGGAAATGCGTTTTTTTTTTTTCTTTTTTGTAATACTACTCAAACGTGAATGAATAAATCTTAAGTTTATATCTTGACATGCAACACTTACGGCGGTTAATCTCTTTAAAACTAACATCATTGTCATATTCAGACATACAACATCGCACGTCGTATTACTTAATTAACGTTAATAATCCCCCCTCCCTTTCGCACCTAAATAATTACACAAATTCGTGTCCTTAATCCAATAATTACACACAGTCCATACCAAAAACAACACTTGCCCACGCTTCAATATTAAACATCATAACCACATCTTCATTTTCCCTAACAAAACACAATCCCATCCCAAAAGCGGTTTGAAGTCCAAGTTTACCATTGCATATAATATTCAAAATTGAATAGTCACTATTTAAAGGGAAAATGTACATAGGAACGTTTTCCACCCTTTTCCATTCCGTATGTCACAAATGTCGTAATTCTTATCCCAAAAGAATTATAAAATTCTCTAAATGAGGGCCATGAATAATAAACACACACGTATGTATGTACAATGACCCTTCCCAGCAAATTTGCCGTTACCGTACCATTATATACTTATGCACCTTACAATTCATTGAAAGGAGATTCATGCCGCCGAGAGTCGAAACCCAAGTCAATGAATCGGTAAATGGTAAGGTACATTTGTGTTCTGATATAAAAGGACGCGAATGAGCGACATTCTCTCTCGTAGCTGACTGAGATTTCGCCAAGCGAATCGTCATTTTAAAATGGTTTTGCCACTTTTGTTCGTTGGTTGAAAACTAAAAGTCATAAATTAGGGCAGTAAAAATTAGCGAATTAAAAATAATTGTTGGTGATTAAAAAATTGATCGTGCGTGAATCGCCCGGTTGTGTTTTTGTAAAAACAATAGTCGTTGTCGCAGTATCTGCTGTAAAGGATTAAAAACTGAAATTTTTTTAGAAACAGACACAGTTTTATTAAATTATAAAGAGAATAAAACCGATGGTCTCTAAAAATAGTGTTTTGTTTAATTATCCTTCGGTAACGGACTACAAAAAGCCATACGTGCAAAAAAAGGACACAAATCGGAAGCAGGAACAGTTTTATTAAAATTGACGACTTACACCTGAAACCATAGGCTACCCAACCAGGAGACGAATCCAAGCGAAGTAACACACCCAGATATCACCAACCGTGAGTACGTTAATGTATAATCATATTTCTGGGTGCAAGTTTAATTTTGCAACAGTCGACCCACTGAAGTGAACAAAGGAAACCTTTGATTTGTTTGCTTTATCCTTGCCCATATTCTAATGTGAAATTTTTGTGTTTGTTTCTATTCATCATCGTCATCATCATAGGCACTACAACCGGGAAACGGTCTTGGCCTTATTTAGCAAGTCCTGAGGCTTGTTAAATTTTCCATAATCATTTATTTTTTCCGGGCAACGTCATTAGTCTTGCGCCAGAGGCTCCCCGACGGGGAATCGAACCCCGGTCTCCCGCGTGACAGGCGGGTATACTAATCACTATACTATCGAGGAGCCATATATATGTTTGTTTCTATTACGGGAGTGTATTTCACAATCTTCGTTCTGACAATTACTGGTAAGTATTGTATAATAGTATGAAGCTTGGGTTTCATTATTGTTTTATCCCATCCCTCATCGTAAGTTTTTTTAGTCTTTATTCTTGCAAACACCATAATGAGTTGTTTTCACGCTTTCTCCCAACCACGATCGCGCGAGATGCTTTATTGCATTATCCCAACTACCATCATGAGTTGCTTTATCGGTTTTGTCCCAATCATGACCGGTTGAGTTGCTTTATTGTAATGTCTCAACTACCATAGTGAGTGGCTTTGTTGTATAGTCCCAACTATGATTACCTGAGATGGTTTATTTTGTTGTCCCAACCACTATCATGGGTCGCTTTATTGTATTGTCCTAAGGATCATCATGAGTTGCTTCATTAGTTTTGTCCCAACCACGATTGTGTGAGTTGTCTTATTGCATTGTCCCAACCATGATCGCATTGGTTGCATTATTCTATTGTCCCAACCTCCGTCATAAATTACTTCCATGCTTTGCCCGACCCATGATCACATGAGTTGCTTTGTTGCGTTTGCCCCAATCACTGTATTTCATGAGTTGTCATTACGTTAACTGATGAATACACTTGTAGTCTTCATCTATCTATTTGCGCTTTTTCTTTTAGTGTCGACTGTCAATCAGTCTTCGCGTCTGCGACAAACAATTTCTTGTGTTTTTTCCATTCAGTGGGACTTTTATTACGTAACACTGTAAAACAAACTTTCAGCAGCACTTTTCTAGAAAAGTGCCTATTTAAGCATTGAAGGTCAGACTCCCTTGAATATGGAACGATTAAGAAGATTTGACAATCCACTAAGGAGTATGCTATATTTTAAGTACACAATTTGAAATTCCATTAGTTCCACGCGAATTTGGATTAATAATAGAACCAATAATCTCCAGAATTTCAGAAGAAGGGTTTGTAGCGCTTCTAATACACAAGCATGTAGTGAAGAACACCGAAAAGCAAATCGAATAAGATAAAGCATCAGCCATATACCATACCGATAACATGGCAATTCTGTGGCGGTGCCGCCAAACCCCACGATACACTTACCTAAAAACCCCCATTACCTCATCCCAAGACGGATAAGTTTTCACCAATCCAATCGCATTAGGCACCTGAAAATCCGTCACGCATTAAAGAGATCAAATCTATGATCTTTAAGTCCCTGTAAAGAAAACTTACCTTTCATGCATTCTCTTTGCATACCAATTCTCTGTAAGATTTCTTTATTAGCTTATCAGGAATTCCAAACCAATTTCGGCATCTACGTTGCCAGACAAATTCCCCTAGACGCATTCCTGAAAACAAAAGGATTTGAATTACATACTTTGTAACCTTCAGCAGGGATCATAAATATTGCGCCGTCTATTTTCCAACTTCGCCATGTGTACGATAAATTTCTTTACGTACACATTGGCCGGCGACCTTTTTCTCCCAGCAATAAAATTCTCTGACTCGCACAATGTGCAAACCAAAGCAAGTACGCATTCCGCGTCTCTTGGCATCAATTGAGTTCAAAGCATAAACAATGCAAATATAGAATCCGTTTCCCACAAACGAATTTCCCTGCATATACAAATGGAAGCAAGGGATTTGTTTCGTTCACAACCAATTAGCCCATTTCCACATCACTTCGTCGACTCTTTGTTTAGCCGCACATGTTCCAACAAAGATCCCATTAGCATCCGACGATTTCCGTTTTATTTTCTTTACCGAAAGCGTATCCTAGGAATGCACTTTATGCCTTTCTTTGTTCTAGGCACACACACCACTGCACTGAAAGAGTGAATCTCTGTGGCAGCCACACCCTTAAGAGAGAAGTTTTTTTCTCTCTTCCCTTTCCTAACCATAACCTAGAATGGAATTAATGTCAGAGTTCTATCCTCGGCGAGTCTTATTCAATCTGTTGACCACGCTGGTCGCCTCATTCTCGCTCTCCGTCACCGCGGAGATGCGTAATTATATACCCGGAGTCGCGAATTTAACACCCTCGAATTTAGTTTGAATCGTGTGAGTCGTCTGCACCATAATAGTTCAAGTGGAAGTTAATAATGTGTACCTGCTTACCTTAACTGGTCCCCTTGTTGCGTGCATATGTAAATTCAGTCAATCAATGTTCGTACTGTGTTTGTTTAAAGTAACTTAAATAATTTTACCCGTGCATATGTAAATTCAGTCAACCAATGTTCGTACCGTGTTTGTTTAAGGTAACTTAAATAAATTTACCTACTAAGAATACATAAACAATAACCACAACACTTGATTTTTTTAAACCGTTTAACTAAATAAAAGAGCATTCATAAGAACAGACATACAGTGTATTTATTTCTGCGTTTTTTGTCCGCTCCACATTCCATACCTGATCAACTGCCGCGCTATTTCCTTGGGAAAATCAATAAACAATATGTGTGCATCATTTCTGGTGTTGTGATCAGCGTCCGCGCGAACAATATATGATGGACGAAGAAGACTACCAGCGCCGTGCGCCGGCGCAACATGCTTCTTCCCCGCAATTCCACATCAGTTAAGAGTACTTGAGTTTAGAAATCGAATTCGTAAACGCGGCAGTGGCCTGATGTGTTGAGCGTTGATTCCATTTTTTAGTGATTCTTACCGTTATAGCGCTGGTTCGAATCACACGGTCTTCACTATCGTCGCAAACGCTATAGGTTCTTAAAACAAAACTCAGTCTGTAATTTCTCAGAGAGTACATAAACGTTAGGACAAGTACAATAACAGACTGCTAAGAACCCATAAACTATTAAACATATCAGCAATAACAAATTCATCATACACTTCGAAGTTTTAAACAAGTAAAACAGTAGGCTTTCTAGAAGTGGGCGATTTGTTGAATATATTGTTAACCATATGCCATGCATTCCGTAAATTTCCCCGAATAAATCTGAAATTGGCACGGTAGTAACTATTGCGACAAATGAGAATCTGATTACACGTAAGCCTATACTACTATTCCACTGCTCATAGCATAATGTCCTGTTACGCCCATGAAATTTAATCCTCGGTGTTCTTTGGAATGAATGCATGAACTCGAACGTCTTGCTTTAGATATGGTACTAAGTGCCCCGCCATTCAGTGGTAAGAGATTTGCAAATCGGAAAACACGTTTTCCACACTCAATAAAATCAATAGAACAAAGATGCTCATATATAAACTCTAAACAGCTTCCTGAGGTAGACGGATCCAGTACATTAACAAGGTATACCAAAACGTGCCAAGCAACTAATGTAAGGTAACCACAAAATGTTTCATCGTAGTCCAAAGTGTTGATACTGAAATCTCTAACGATATTTTTTTCTACATTTTGCCTTAGAAAAAAAAAATACCAAAAACTCATTAATACGCACTCTTACCATGTAAAGGTTATATATAATTCATGGGGGGATGGTATTAAAACAAAAGTCCTACCGTTCAACAACTGCCTTGCAACTTAAAAGTTAAAAGAAAATCCTAAAAATATTATTAGAGTTAACTAAAGAGGTGGAAACCGCGCCACAGTTCTCCCTTGATCTTAAACATTATTGCAGTATCAAACACTCTTTGGAAAGAAATTCGTGAGTTTCGGCTGAAGAATGGTGTTGAACACAACATTTATTTAATTAAATGGTCTTTCTATTATATGGGCTGCATTTAAACACTATTGTAGTATGTATTGTGTTAACGTAGTCGTGACTTTCGGCTGAAGAATGGTGCGCCGCGTACCAACACCGCATTTATTTAATTTAAGTGTCTTTCTATTAAATATTCTGGTATACAATAATTTTAAATGACATGTGTATTGTATCCTTTCAAACACGTGCCCCTGTTATTTTCAACGCCTATAAACAACTTGTTTCCCCATCAAAGTAATACTACAAACCCTTTCGATGTCATTAAATTAATGCTGCTGTCAGTTGTCGAGGAAATCGAAATGCTTAGATAGCAGTTCACTGTCCATCGAGTCTGTTTAACTTTTCCCACATTCTAGCAATCCAACTTAATAACCATAAAATCCCAACCGTCATGAGTTTGTTTCCAAGCAAACCTCCGTTCAATGTAATTAATTGCACTCGAATGGCATTTAGTGAGAATTGACCCAGCGTAGTAGATTAATCTTAATGCTCCAAGTTCTTTATGAACAAGCTCCCAACTTTACTTCCAGAAGTGCAAACAAATTTCTTCATACAAAACAACCCTTTTTGCCGCCAATAATGCCAACAAACCTAGAATCTATGTCATTACCATTCAACGCAATCACTTACGGATGAAGGAATTCAATGCTGGTACCATAGTCCTGTGCCTGTAGCTTCCGTAATAACAAAACGATAATAAAATGTAAGGCACTCAAAGGACTACGAATCTGTGGTATAATTCATAGCCGGAAACGAGTGTTTTCGACTGGCCCAACAGCTTGTACTCTGCTCCCGCCCATTCGGAGACTATGTTATTAGTGACCTCACACTTCGTGGCCCGGACGGACCGATGGCTCCCAACACATGGGCTGTAAAAAGCCTATGCAATGTGGAAGTTTCGGTTACTTTGCCTTACACGATTAATATATTAGACACACTACTCCACCAACCAGCATCCGTTTCTGATGTACTCTATGTTATAGTATACATAGAAAATAATCACACACTGGGAATTTTAGATGATTTAGCACAAGTGGGGCGCGAATCGATGACAAACCCCCAACATGTTAATTTGTTAATTTATAGGAACGCACCCTTTGCTGACAGTTCACTCTGCCACATGAATGAGTTCCTCTAGCACACAACTGTGAAGAGTGCTGGGGGTTAAATTGAATTTCCGGCAACGGAAAATCAAATCCGATGGATTTTGTGAGTATTTACTTGTTGGTTTTGTGTATATGACTTGTGGCTGCTTGCTACAGATTGAAAAAGGTGCAAGTACAGAGAAATCGACGAGCAAAATCTCTAAAGGATGTGCATGAAAATCGAATGAAGAAATTTTGTGGTAAGGAATTTCTTCAGGGTAACCTGCTGAAGTGGAGGTCGGTGCAAAGCAGGTGTTTGAGTACCGCAAGGAGAAACTAAGAGCTAGTTTGAATCCAGCTCTATTAATACACCTAGTTCTTCTTCATTTTCAAGCTATCTCAGTTTTTATTACTACATTCATGTTGACAAATTGATCACTTAAACAAATAAGTAAACGTAATTACGTGAGTTTCGCTAAACCCACCGATTTAGTGTCATCTGCGCTTCTGTGTTAAAATACTTATCTCAGAAGTAGTCAGTGCAATCCGTCGTAGGTAACCTTATGCTGACATAAAATCACCAATTTCACCTTAGCTTATACATTCCTCATGCCTTCTCTACTTTCCTTCGAACTACACATCTTACAGCTTTAATGCATCTGTATCTTGTTTGCTATGAAATGGCAACTTCAACTCAACAAATTTCGATTTCCGTCCTAGCGCTCCAACTTTGACACACTGTCTCCAAATTACGTTCTTCTAATTTTCCCCTATAGAAGTTAGACAGTGGAAGGGCTAACGTCGTGAAAACGAAAGTTAGGAAGACCAATAAAACGGTGGACTGATGATATAAGAGAAATAGAACGAAAACGATGGATGAACAGGGGCAAAGATAGAAAGGCGTGGAAGGAGTTGGAGGAGGTCTTTACCCTAACAGGGATCCAAATCTCAGAACCAGCAAAAACAGATAATCATACGATCAACCTAGATTAAGCAAACATACTAACAATAACTAACAAAATTTGCAATGTAACTATTTTAAAGATCTGGAATAAAGGGCTTAATTTTTATTATTGTTATCATTACTATTGTTATTATTATTTTCCCCATTCCTTGCTCCACGACTCCTCGACGTAGTTAAGTTTTTCCGGTTCTGGTTGAGGTTGAGTTCAGTTAAGTTTGTTCGTAAGTTAAAGCCCATGAATCTTCTATAAGATCATTCTCAGCTAATAACTACATTGTGAATCGCTCTCCGATTTAAAACCATTCCGATTTCAAACCATTCCGAGGCAGTATTGGTATTTTGGCAACTTCCTATATATATATATGCCTTTTATATTTCGGGATTAGAGAACAAAAACAAATATTGATTATCGAAAATCACATTATTGTTTTTCAAAATATTCCCCATGAAGATCTATACACTTTTGCATGCGTTTGAACCAATTGTCGAAGCACTTTTGCCACTCTGATTGAGGTATCTCCAACACATGCATTCTGAATGCAGCAACCGCTTCTTCAGGTGTCGAAAAACGTTGACCTCTCAGTTTGTTTTTTACGCACGGGAATAAAAAGAAGTCATTCGGTGCCAAGTCAGGACTATACGGCGGATGACCCATCAAATCGATGTTTTGGGTGCTCAAAAATGCAGTTGTCACAGCCGATGTGTGAGAGCTCGCATAGTCGTGGTGAAGAGTGAACCGTCTTCGGCGGTTGGTTTTCCTGATTTCTTGGAAGACAACTGGCAAACAAATGGTTGTGTACCACTCAGAATTGACTGTTCTGCGTTGTTCTAGTGGTACGGTTGCGACATGTCCAGTTTTTCCGAAAAAACAGGCGACCATTTGCTTGGAAGTGCTTCGTGCGCGAACAACTTTTGTTGGATCTGGCTCATCTTGAAACACCCAGACAGTCGACTGCTGTTTATTTTCGGGCTCATACTCGTAAATCCACGATTCATCACCTGTCACGATGTCATAGACGTGTTTCGAAGCACAGCGACCGTATTTTTTGAGCATTTCTTTTGACCAATTGACACGAGCCTTTTTTTGGGCGATTGACAAATTGTGTGGGATCCAACGCGAACAAATTTTTTTGACAGTCAAATGTTTATGCAATATTGAATGTATGCTGGCCCCACTAAGGCCTAAGGTTGTCTCAATCTCACGATAGGTCACATGACGATCTTCCAATATCAGTTCGCGCACAGCATCAATGGTTTTCGGAACAACAACTGATTTTGGACGGCCTTCACGAAATTCATCTTGGAGTGAACTACGACCACGATTGAATTCACCATACCGTCGATAAACACTGGTCCTTGATGGAGCTTCATCGCCAAAAATTGAATTAAGTTCATCCATGCATTGTTGCTGAGTTAATCCACGCCGAAAGTTGTACAAAATAATCGCACGAAAATGTTGACGATTTAATTCCATTTTTGGGCCGAAATGAATCTTTTAAGTTACTGTAAACAACACAAATAGCGTTCGTATGTCAAAACATTCTGAGTGCGTATAACCTCAAAAATGTCCAACTTTACGACAGGGCTGTCAATTGCCGGATTGCAACACTAGGGTTGCCAAATCCCGAAACATAAGGGGCAACCCTCGTATATATATATATATTAATATACATATATATATATATATATATATATATATATATATAATATATATATATATATATATATATATATATATATATATATATAGGCACAGTCCCAGATGTGGTGTTGCTTAATGATGGTATCGATGACACCTTCATAAACAAGAGAGGCCAGTCTAAAATCGACATCACATTTGCCAGCTCCATGTTGGCAAGAAGTATGGAGTGGCGAGTTTTGGACACTTACACCCACAGTGACCACCAATCCGTGATGTACGAAATATTACCGGACAAGGGATTCATCACTGGCAAATTGGCGAAGAGAGCCCAAAAAAATGGGTGGAAAGAGAAGGACCTGGATGCGAAACTGCTCGATTAGATATTGGAAGATCAAATCGTACAGTTTGACGCAGAGGCCGATGCGAACAGGCAGGCTGGAAAAGTTATGAAGTGGCTAACTACCGCGTGTGATGTTTCTATGCCACGACAAAGACAACCAGCAGGGGCTATCAAACCTGTCTATTGGTGTAACTCAGAAATCGCCCACGTGCGATCGGAGTGCAACAGGTTAAGAACTTGCAACAAAGAGCAAGAAACCGTAACACCTACCCACAGCTGCATGTGGAATTCGTCAACAAACGGAAAGAGTTGAGGAATGTGATCCGCAAAAGTAAATATGACGCGTTCTGCTCCCTAAGGGATGAATTAAATAACAACCCATGGGACAGCGCCTACAGGATAGTCATGAAAAGAATACAAAACAACAGTAATCAAATGCAAAAAAGTAAAACTGACATGGCCAGAATCGTTGCCGTCCTCTTCCCACAGTGTGATGAGGTGCTGAGAGTGCAAGAGAATTGGAGTATCACTGAAGAAGAGATACCTCCCGTGACCCTCGAACAGGTGCTCTTGGCTGCAAGGGTTGTCAAAAACAAAAAACAAGACCCCGGGACTGGATGGTATCCCTAACGCTGGAGTGAAGACCGCTCTAACAAAAAACCCGGAAGTCTTCAGCAGTCTCTTCACAACCTGCCTTCAAACAGGACAATTTCCCAAACGATGGAAAACACAGCGGCTTGTGCTTATTCCAAAAGGAGTCAAGAACCCAGAGGCGTCGTCGTCTTATCGTCCGTTGTACATGTTGGAGACGACAGGAAAACTGCTTGAGCGAGTAATTGCCACTCACCTGGAACAATTCACTGAGGGGACATCGGGGCTTTCTGAATCGCAGTATGGATTCCGGAAAGTGAGATAAACCGGTAAGGCACTATATGTGGTGTGCGACATCGCTCGCAATGCGATAGCTGGAGCTGATGGCTAGGGGGTACAAAGAAATATTGCGCTGTGGTCACGCTAGATGTTAAAAATGCGTTTAACTCGGTGAATTGGAATCAGATTCTAGAAGCGTTGCGCATTCTACAAGTCTCACCCTACTTGGTGCGTATACTAGCAAACTATTTCTCGGATAGAAGACTGCTGTATGATACAGATGACGGACCACAGGAATATCAAATAACAGCGGGTGTACCTCAGAGATCTGTATTAGGTCCGCTGTTATGGAATTAAATGTATGATGGTGTGCTCAGGGTCAATGTACCGGAGGGGGTTAGAATCATTGGGTACACAGTTGATTTGACGATAGTGGCCGTAGCTAAACATTTAGATGACCTGGAGAATATTTGCTCCCAAGCAATCCAGAGCATTAAATGCTGGCTAGATATAGCCGGACTGAAACCAGCTGGACATAAGACGGAGGCAGTTTTAATAAGCACAGAATGACGAGCCAGAAATAGAAAAAAATTATCCATTTGGTGGTTTGGCAAATTATACATATTAAAATCGCTTGGAATATACATTCCAATAATAATAATATTCTATCAATAGAATCGACTAAGGGATGGAATTGTGGCGGTTCCGCCAAACCCCTCTGTTACTTACCTGAAGAGCCCCCATAACTTCGACCCAACCTTATAAGCACAGACTGTGCTGTGATTATAAATTTGCTCTATTTAATGCGTGAAGCATTTAAAGTGCTAATGTGATTGCATTAGCGAACTTAAGAAAGTTGGGTAGCAGTTATGGGGGTTTTTCAGGTAAGTGGGCCGTGGGGTTTGGCGGAACTGCCACAGATTTGATCGGCCGTTCGCGTATTTCTTCTTCCATATTATTATCGGCTGATACTATTCGCCCAAGGTAGTTGAAGGATTGCACTACTTCAAATTCGTGCTCCACTACCCTGATAGTTTGACCATCGTCAGGTCTTCTCTTCGCAGAAGCTGCCACATTGTATTTCGTTTTTCTCTCATTAATGTGGAGTCCCAGTTTTTGTGCCGCCTGCTCGATCTGGGTGAAGAAATCCTGTACAGCCGATTCGGTTCTACTGATGATGTCGATGTCATCTGCGTGGGCAAGTATCTGGCAGGACTTGGTGATAATAGTACCTCTAGTTTTATTTTTATTTCGAAATCTTTGATTGCTAAAGGCCGCACACGAGTTGGTTGTATATCGGATATAAACCTACAACGTCTGAGCTGATTAGTGTTTTATTTCGAAATCTTTGATTGCTAAAGGTCGCACACGAGTTGGTTGTATATCGGATATAAACCTACAACGTCTGAGCTGATTAGTGTTTTATTTCGAAATCTTTGATTGCTAAGGGCCGCACACGAGTTGATCATCGGTTCCACAGCTGATGATGAATGGCCGGGCCCTCGAGGCTGGGGAAAGTTTGAGATTGCTCGGCGTCACGGTCTGTGGGAATGTATCATGGCATAAACACGTATCGGGTATCGCCAGATCAGCCTCAGGAAAACTGAGTTATCTTTTTAGAGCCAAGAAATATTTTACTCCGGCTCAACTTCTTCTCCTATATAAATCTCAAATTAGACCCGCGCTCGAATATTGCTCTCATGTTTGGAGCTCGGCTCCTAAACATACTCTCGACCTACTTGAGAGCGTACAAAGACGAGCGATCCGCCTGATCGGGGACTCGGCGCTGACGTCGGGACTACAGTCGCTATCACATCGAAGGCGCGTGGCCGACCTCTGTCTGTTCTACAGATATTATCACGGGTGCTGTTCTTCGGAGATTCTTGGCATTGTTCCAGGCAATTCGGTCTATATGCGCTCCACAAGACAATCCGACGGATCGCAACCGTTTGTGGTTTGTGTACCGCGTCATACTGCCGATTATTTGGTAGAATTCCCACGCCTGGTGCAGACCTCGCTCTCTACTTTTCTCTATTTCACAGACTGGATATTTTCCCGGGCATTTTTCTTTTGTCTATGAAGCCCTTTTTCAGATCTTCTGAGCTCTTTGTATTTCTCCTCGCGCACCCGCGTCCTATGAGACTGCTACATTCTTACGTTCAATCGCTAGTTTGCACTCATCACCAAACCAGTCGCTCCGATCTCTACAACTACTGACTGAGATGGAGTTGGCAGTACTAATGATAGTATTCTTACGGCGTGTCCATTTCCCTTCTACGCCCGGAATTCTGGCCCCAGGACTTACTGTCGCTCCGTCGAGCTCTTCGAGGGCGAGTCTTAACGCATGACCAAAGGTGTTACTGGTATTCTCATTGCGTGAGGCAGCCGTGTTAATTCGAACCTGATCCATTGATGCAATACGTCTCCGTAGGGCAATCCGCGCTCGGAAAACTGTACCAACAAGATGTTGTTCCGTGTCGACGTTGGCACCTCGGTACGTTCGTACCGTCATCAGGCACGAGGAGTGGCGGCGATCTATCAACACGTGGTCAATTTGGTTGCGAGTGGCTCCATCAGGTGATATCCAGGTGGCTTTGTGGATATCTTTACGTGGAAACCTGGTACTTGCAATGACCAATTTCTTTGATGCTGCCAGTTCGATGACTCGTAGTCCATTAGCATTAGTGCTCATGCAAACTATGGGAACCTGTGTAGTGCCTGAAATCCGGCTCCCGACCTATTTCGGCATTCAAATCACCAAGAACTATTTTCACATCGTAACTTTGGGCAGACATTGAGGGCCCGTTTGACGTTCTCGTAGTATTCTTGTTTTTCGTCGCCAGGGGACTCCTCTGGAATAGCGGCCATATTATTAGAAGGATGCCGTACGGCTCATTCTGCATTACAATTGCCTTTAAACCTTCAAATTACTGAACAACCGAGATGTAACATTGCGAAACATTCTCTAGTGGCCAATGTTTTAGTAGCATCTAAAATCATCATCTGGGATGATTTGGAAGCACAATGAAAGCACTTGGCCGAACATTAAAATATCTTTGCAATGACTCGAGATGCTTTGGAGGCGCAATGATTTTACTGCCTACGGATTTCTGCCAAACACTGCCAGTCATTCCAAGATCGACTGCCGATGAAATAAACGCTTGCCTAAGATCATCACATCCATGGCGCTATGTGAAAAAACTTCAGCTGGCAGCAAACATGAGAGTTACATTGCTGAACGATCCATCTGCTGAAGAGTTCTTCAGGCAATTGCTGAGTATCGGTAATGGTCGTGTTCCTATCAACAAATTAAGCGGGTTGGTTTCATTTCTTTCGCATTTTTACAATCTCATCTCATCGAAAGACGAGCTCGTCAACAAAGTATTCCCGAACATCATTTCTAACCACAAAAATAACAAATGATTGAGTGAGCGAGCAATTTTGGCGGCTAAAAACAAAGATGTGGATGAGTTAAACTTCGTAATTCAGAATCAAATCATTGGTACTCTGCATTAATTCAGATCTATTGACTGTGTAATAAACGAAGACGAAGCCACACACTATTCAACTGAAATTTTAAACACATTGGATATGCCTGGCTTACCACCGCACAATTTACAGCTGAGGGCTGGCGCGGTAGTCATCATGCTTCAAAATCTAAACCAACCAAAACTATGGAATGGAAAGCGTTTTGTGATAAGAAAACTGATGATCAATGTGAATCACGCAACAATACTCAAAGGAAAATTCAGCATTGGCCATGACGATTAACCAATCACATGGTCAATCCTTGAGTCTTTGTGGTCTGAATATCGAAAATGCCCCTTTGGCGGTTTCGTAGTCTGTAAACCTTCTGCCAATAAACCCGAAACGACACACGGAGCGGAGACAGCGACAATTAAACACCAAGTATTTCCTTTCCTTTGCAGCGCTCCTTTTATTTTATGTTATTGCTCTTACACAAATTGTTACAATATCTTTTTTTTTATTTAGGGAATATAATAGATGGATTAAATGAATATATTCGAACACTGATTTTATACCTCCTGTAGCACAACCAAACATGAAAATCAAATCGACACTATATTAATTCACCGTCCACATACTAATCTCGTCTTTTAATTAAATCGCGTTGGTGAACTGGCGTACCCTTTTAAGTTTACTGGGGGCAAACGGTTTCTTTCGCTAATCGGCGCGGCGCGGACTGACGTCTTCCTCGGGGTTCTCTAACTGTCTGCTCCTCGATATAACCTCCTTGGTTGCTCGAAATAGGCTACCCGATATGGCTATCAAAATCTGACTGACTGGACCTATCCTAAAAATATCCCCTTTGCATTAATCAGCCCGCATCTGCAAAGGAAAATTTTTCCATCCAATCTGCTAACAGAATTTACCCCTCGTATCTGTTAACAACATAACATTTCCCTTTGTACCTTAAAGGAGAATTTCCCATACGATCTGGAAAAGAGAACTCTTACCTACTTATCATCGTGAACATCATCCGACGTCGGTGGTCGGAATCATGTTATTTGCTCTGCACATCTGGCATGCAGCAAAGGTCGCCTGTATTTCAGCTGTGTACGCGGACTATGGGATGTAAGGCTTTGTTTGCCTTTCCCATCACAAACCTCTATCTGGGATAGTGTTGATTTTTCATAGCCACCAGAATAGGCATCCGTTGTTCGGTTTATTATTCCTAGCGATCCCTTTTTGGCCACCATAATTATCCTCGGGTAGGATAATTATATTTGCTTTACCCTATGGGAACAGCGTTTTAATCGATTGCTGTTTCTCCGCAATGGCTTTGTTTGGGCACGTGCGCCTGTCGGTTTTGGGATCTTGCACGGAATTTGAGGTGCTAATTGCCTTTAGCTACCCGAGTATGCCTCCCTGGTTCGGTTAATTTACCGAAGATGTAATTCCTTGGAAACATCGTGCAGATGTTTAGGATGGGAGATCTGTATTTTTTTATTTTTTTTTTATTAGACTTCTCTCGGGAGAGGCGAACCTATAGCGTCGAGTGGGCGCCCCGAGATGCCATCAAATAACTGTTGCAGTTCTTTTTGAACAGTTGCAGGTTGTAACGCCCCGGCAACACTCGCGTGGGAAGGGAGTTCCACAGCTTCCCCGCTCTGTACCGGAACGAGTTCTGATACAGGGATGTTCGCGCCGTCGGGAGATGAACAACAAACGGGTGCGATCCGTCGGTTTGTCTTGTGGAGCGCATATAGACCGAATTGCGTGGAACAATGCCAAGAATCTCCGAAGAACAGCACCCGTGATAATATCTGTAAAACAGACAGAGGTCGGCCACGCGCCTTCGATGTGATAGCGACTGTAGTCCCGACGTCAGCGCCGAGTCCCCGATCAGGCGGATCGCTCGTCTTTGTACGCTCTCAAGTAGGTCGAGGGTATGTTTAGGAGCCGAGCTCCAAACATGAGAGCAATATTCGAGCGCGGGTCTAATTTGAGATTTATATAGGAGAAGAAGTTGAGCCGGAGTAAAGTATTTCTTGGCTCTAAAAAGATAACTCAGTTTTCCTGAGGCTGATCTGGCGATACCCGATACGTGTTTATGCCATGATAGATTCCCACAGACCGTGACGCCGAGCAATCTCAAACTTTCCCCAGCTTCGAGGGCCCGGCCATTCATCATCAGCTGTGGAACCGATGATCCGGTTTTCTTTGTGAATGTAGTATACTGGGTCTTCGTTGCGTTGAAGTCGACAAGATTGGCCTTTCCCGACTGCAGGACTTTATCTAGATCCTGGTTCAGAGAGTCAATCTGTCTACATCTCATCTGATGCGACGTTGATGCATCAATCGGCCGATCACTCGAAAAGGAAGAAACAAGCGTACTATCATCCGCAAAACTGAACACTTTGTTATCCGTTGTCTCCAACAAATCATTTATGTGAAGCAAGAACAAGGTTGGAGCCAAAATAGAACCCTGGGGCACACCCGAATTAACAAGATACAGATCCGAACACTCGCCGTCCACAACAACCCGGATCGATCGATTCTCGAGGAAGCTCCTCGTCCAGTCGCAAAGCTGTTGAGAAAGTCCATATGAACGAAGTTTGCTCAGCAATGCCCCGTGCCAGACACGGTCAAAAGCCTTGGAGATATCTAATGCGACCACCCTTGACTCACCATGCCGTTCAATCGCAGATGTCCATATATCGGTTATAAGTGTCAAAAGGTCTCCTGTGGACCGCCTGCCACGGAATCCGTATTGACGATCATTCAGAAGACCGTTGCACTCCAAATACTTAACCAACTCTGTATTGATGACTTTTTCCATTACCTTAGATAAAATAGACAGTAATGCTATCGGACGGTAATTTTGTGGGAGACACTTTTTTCCCGTCTTTGGGATTGGCTGAACTCGAGCAATTTTCCAGCAGGCAGGAAAGGTCCTCCGTGCATAAGATAAGCGGAAGAGTCTGCCAAGAACCGGCGATAGTTCTGGAGCACAGTTCTTAAGGACTATTGCTGGTATTCCGTCCGGGCCGGTTGCCTTCCTACAATCCAGTTCACGTAGAATGCGTTGAATAGTGCGCGGACAAAATCTCACATCCCGCATGGAAGACTGTACCGCCGAGATCACAGGTGGCTGCAAAAGACCGGGATCGAGGTTTGAATTCGCGGAAAATAAATTCGCGAACACATTACCTTTATCCTTTGGATTCGTGACTAACGTCCCGCTGTCTGTCACCAACGGAAGAAAAGAGGAGGAAGCAAAGTTACTGCTGACAGCCTTTGCCATTGACCAGAAGGAGCGCGAACCAGTTGGGCACCGAAGGAGCTTATTGATCACCCTGTCGTTGTGAGCCTTCTTCGCGGTATCAATCGCCTGGTTGCACACGTTTCTGATTCTAACAAAATTCGTTCTGTTAACATCGGTGGGATTGGAGCGCCATTGCTTAAAAGCTCTATTTTTTGCCGCTGTAATCAGCTCGCGTTTTTTGTCAAACCAAGCTTTATCAGACGAACTTCGTTTGATGGAATGTGGAATATACATCTCCATCCCCAGAAGAATAATCTCTGACACCGACTCCGTGCAAGCGTTAACATCGGAGTTTCCGAAGCACATCTCGGCCCATGGAAAGGATGCGAAGAAATCTCGCATATCGTCCCAGTTAGCAGCCCCATACTTCCATACATGGCGAAGCTGCCTAGGCCGGTGATTCGATTGATATGCAAGTGCTTGCGCGACAGATACCAAGCAGTGATCTGAGTTTCCCAGTGGCGCAGAAACCTCTACGATATAAATACTCGGTTCGGATGTCAAAAACAGATACAGGGTGTTCGCATAATCGCCTCGGGCATCCGGTATTCGCGTTGGCTCCTCCACGAGTTGAGTCAAGTTGTGGCTTACAGCAAACATCTCCGCCAGCCTCCCAGCCTCGTCGGCTCTGTTAGAATGTAACAACCAGTCGGAATTGTGCACATTAAAATCGCCAAGGACAATAATTTCAGAAGCTGGGTGGTTGATCTGTATCCAGTCGAGGGTATATGAAAGATGTTCGAAAAATGTCGCCGGTCGATCGTCATTCGGGGAGCGGTAAAGACAACAAAGAAATTTAACGGAATTCCTCAGCACGACCCTCAACCATATGATGTCCATATTATTGGGCTCCAATGCCTCCATCCTCTGGCAAGCCAGATCGGACCGTGCGAAGACGCAGACTCCGCCCTTAAATCGGAATCTCGAATGTAAGTCGTATCCTGAGCAACGAAGATATGTTGAATCAGTTGACGAATCGACCTGGGTCTCAGTTAGGGCAAGGATATCAGGTTTCGTTGTTTGCAAATATTGGTGGACGGCGTTTACATTCGTATTGGTGAAACCGATGCCCCTGATGTTACAAAAAGCCGTCACCAGTCGAGCGTGGGCCGAACCTCGAGAGTTAGCCCGGTTATGCGATGACGAACCTCTCAAAGTTCCATTATTTATCATGATATCTGCATGATGTTCCTCCTGACATAGTCCCCCCCGGAGATCCGAATGGGAGACTAGTTTACCTCCGGAATTCTTTATATCAGAAGACACCATCATGACTTATCCCCGTGCCAGTCCGGACCATCAGCCACACATTCGAAACACCGTCGAAGATTTCTTTCGGCGATATCGCGGAATGTACAGCGTGACGGGGTGGTATCTCACCTTGGGACCGACTACCACCTAACCAACCTTTTCTCGAACCGGTCCATCAGCCAAGCTCCGAAAGATGACCAGGGATTTCTCCCGCCCATTTCACGGAGCCTATAGCTGTGTATGCGATGCTTTCTGCATTTGACGCATTGCTTAGATGAGATGCTTTAGCTTCCCTTTTGAATTGGGTAGAATACCATGTATGGGTGCGTTGAACTCGATCTTGGAAGCTTTTGAACGTTAAGTTCCTTGGTTTTCGCTATCGGGTTCAACGTTGTTGCCATCTCATATAGCCTTTATTACAGGTATTGTAATGACTATTGGCCGCGTGTCTGGGGGCACGTGTGCTGCGAAAGGTGAGTAGAGTTCCTTGGCGGAAAGGATAACTCACCTGTAAGGAGTTGTATGGTTCGTAGAACCGCTACACCCCCTTTTCTCATGGTCAATTGTACGTGGCACGTTCGCGTGTCGGCAAACCATCCGCTTTATTTGTTCTTGCGCCTGATAAGAAAACGAAAAATGTCATATATAAAAAGATGCTGCACTGAAGAGAATCAACCGGAGCGCAACCCATGTATCAAAATTCATAGCTTAAATAACCAAATGTCTTCCTGATGCGCCATTGAAATACTTGATTTTTGTACTTTTATTGAATTTTTATTTTCCTTATATATATGATCCTAATAAACGATTGAACTTAATAAATTTTTTGTAATTATTTTATTACGTTAATAAAATCCTAAATTAAGTTTAGCTAAAAGTTAATACGACATTCATTGAAATTTCGTGTGAAGTTTCAGAAATTACTTCTCTATTATAAATTCCATTATTTCAACCCATTTATTTACCACCATTTAATTTAACATCGCCGGATTCCACCCGCACAGGAAATACAATCGTATCACGGAAAATCATTTTCTTTTCCATGTAAATCTTTTCTCTATCGAATTAAGTCCAGATGCACAGTAGTCGCACTTGTTGGATACATAGAAAAGGGGTGAAGTTCCACCTATCTATGTTCACATTGGACTCATAGAGTCTTCCTTTTTCGAGGTCCATTTTCATGTTGAATGGTCAATGATAATCGTCTGCCCTACATATAATTTAGTCGGTGGCGGGTTCACCAAGAGAGAACTACAAAGTGCTTAGTAATAGAAAGCGTCCATCTGGTTTCCTCATTGCAGTCCACTCCGGGAATCTGCCCATAATCGTATTTGAATTTGTGAAATATTTGATTGGCCTGTTTGTCGGAGTCCATGGAGAGTTTCGTGTCAATATTTGAGGATGCAGATCCGTTAGGTACTTGGTGGCCTTTCATATTTGCGGTAGCAATTGGAATTGTTATTACTATCAGGTGAGATAATGGAACTTATGGTTTAAATATTTGTTGGTGAATCGATTTGATGACGTTATTGGTTTAGTGGGGGAAATTTGAATTAATTGATAATGACACCCGGAGTGATGAAGCACTCTTTTTTGTTTAGTGTATTCGGATGAAATGTGGATTTTCCTTTAGTCAAAATTACGTGCGATGCAAACAGCACTGAGCGGTGATTTCGAAGAATATTAGCAGTGGGTCTACAGTGGTTTAGTGCTATTAGGGCCCTGTGCGGTTTTATATTAAACTAGATGTAAATATTTTATCGAAGGAAGGATAGGAAATTATTTCGTTAAACAAAAAGTGAGTTCCGCTTAATAAATATGTACAGTGACTGAAGACTCACCACATTTTCAAATTAAACTTGATTTTTGGTACATGCATTGAATAGTTTTGCTACAATCTCGGGCGTTTTTGTCGATTGGTCCAAGCAAACGGCGTTAAACTTGTAGGCAGTACACCTTCTTGATCGGTTAATCGATAGTGGCAAGAAATCATATGTTATCCAGTTGAAATCAAAGAACACAGTAAACATATCCTTCACATTTGACAACATTTTGAACTCTTTTTCTCTATTGGGACGATTGAGCTTTAGTTTAGGCCCTATCCGTTAAACCATGCTTAAAAAACGGTTGTGACGCATTATAGTAGGTTTGGGTCATTGTTGCCTTTATTTAGTGACTCCTGATCAACTTACATTCGACACTATTTTTGATCAAAATTCAAGGATGTTGATACAAATGTTGTTGGCACACATTTCGTGGTCATTCGAATATGAATCAATTAATAAGCTAAGATCATTAGCCACTTCTCGCATTGTGATTCAGTGATCGTTCCTAACCTATTTCTTCCATTTTTTTTTACATCTTCATTGGTTTTTTTTTTTTGTGCTGGGACGTTCAGAGTACTCGTCACCGTCTTCAGAGTCTTGTTGGAGGCACATATTTCACTCGCAAACTCCTGTTCCACTCATATCACGCTATCCAAAAGCTATATTTAACATCTGTCGAACATACTTCGCGTTCTTTCATTTTTATAGCAAAATTTAACGCAAATTTGTCGATCAATTTTTGGACAGATGAAAAGTCGCCGTTTATACCAAAACATGTGTGACCTCTTCGAGAGCTGATTAACATCCGATATGGCTTCCAATGGCTCATCGATAGTTTAGTAGTTAGTATACCCGCCTGTCACGGGGGAGACCGGGGTTCAATTCCCCGTCGGGGAGCCTCTGGCGCAAGACTAATGACCTTGCCCGAAAAAAAAACAAGTCATTATGGAAAATTTAACAGGCCTCAGGACTTGCTAAATAAGGCCAAGACCGGTTCCCGATTGTAGTGCCGATGATGATGTTAATAATGATGGCTTCCAATATACAAATGTAAACCTTGGGCTTTAACTGGCGCCAAGGGATAGCCGGAGCCACATTTAGGTTAGTTTATGTCAACTTGTCGTATCAATTTTTCGTACGTAATTTTATGAACTATTAGTGAAGGGATGTCAGACGTGTGGGACGTTATCCCATTTTGCTGCAACCGCGTATTATGACTATGTTAGAAAGAAAAGTATAATGTGTTCGCTGCGTAGGCAGACTTACGGTCAGAAGAAGATGTATGAGTTGCTGAGTCGGTCCGATAGGCACCTTCTGAAATTAAGTGGGATCAGATGAGAGGGTTGCATATGAGTGCGAAACGAAAGGGACTGGCTGACGGAGGTCTCGGCAAGAGGAGTAAATGACGGGTAGAGTCACGTGGTGGTGGTAGGAGCGAAAAGCTGTACAACAGAACAGCAGGAAAAGATCACCGTTGGCGCAGGTGATGAATTTATATCAACTGAACTTTGGCAGGAGTGAATTCGAGATTGATCGCTCTGTTTTGCAGTGCTGCCTAGTGGGCGTAGGTGACAATCGTTTGAGCAACTTAGGTTGACAGACTCTCGATCAGCGCTAATGTGGTTGAGTTCAAATGAAATGCAGTGGTTGACTTCAAGTGCAATGAAGTGAAGGCAGACCGTTGTCGTAAGTCGTAACATAGGTAAGCTCGCAAACTCAGAGGAAGGTTTGAGATCTCTTCGATCAGTAAGAGGTGGACTTTCAATTGGTATAGGAGAAGGCTTCTTCTCGTACAGGCTATCGCTTGGGATAAGAGAAGAGTGGAATATGAGCCTTAGTCAGGTAAATACCTGTGAACCAACACATGCACTTATATTCAATTCTGAATCACATTTCAGATATACGAATGACCGTATACCAAAGAGTTGGATCTCAGCTGAGTGGCACGAGCATGGAAATCTCTTCTTTGGTTCTTTTTTCTATTTATCCGTTAGTGGCCTAATGGGTGTCTGGCAAACGCCTTTAAATCTATTTTCTTCTTACTAGCAAGTAAGAATCTGTTGTCTCCATGCAGTGAACAGGTTTCGATGTCGTTAAGTTAAGTCGGTGTGTTCCTTACGAATCTCAAGACAATTATAGGCTGATCACGGTAAAGACTGAGAAATACATCATTCAACAACCAGACTTAATGCACATTATACTCCACATGAGGTCAGAGTCCTAGAAACTGAATACCTCAAATTCCGTCATAGAATCGTAAAGTCTTACTAAGTAGTCACGAAATTCCAGATGAAGACCGTCCTCTTATACAAGTCGATTGATCGCAATGGCATCACATAACACTCGTTCAAACTAAACCGAACGTCTTTACTAACAAATTCTTTTTCGCGGAAATTAAATAATAACACTTATCCACATAACTTAATCTGCGGTCCCTGCTGATAATTAACCTGCGCATTAGGGCGATATCTGGGTTTGCGTGTTGTCTTCTTTCCCAGTGGTTCTTTGCATGCGTCTGATGTTGGGGATAATGTTCTTGTGGCCGCTGATGTTGTGTCTGTGGTTCGTATTGTCGGGTTCTGTTGAATTTGAACACTGTATTATCGTGCATGATGGTGCTTGCTATTGCGTAAGCACTTTCCAGGTCATCGGGCCTGTTTACATACAATGTCCCTCTAGTGTATTCGCAGTTAAGTCCTTGAATGAATGCACGTACCCCATCTCTTGTGGCGTTTTTGGCTAGTGGTCCGGCGTTTGGTCCTTCTCCATTTTGATTTTGCTTAATACGAGATTGAGTGCTTTGTTCACCTCATCGAAGAATTCACAAACGGGTTCGGCTTCCCTGTGATAGTTCTCTGACCTTATCCTGCAGCACGTATAGTCTCTGGTCTGCATACACGTAGTCTAAGCGGTTGATTATTGTGTAAAAATTAAAAATTGTGTTACGGGTGACCAGTTAGTTTGCAGCTGCGCCTTGTATCTTTGCCTTTACTATTGACAGGCATCACATCACCATCGGCACTACAACCGGGATCCGGTCTTGACCTTATTTAGCAAGTCCCGAGGCTTGTTAAAATTTTCATAATAATTGGCTTTTCCGGGCAAGGTTATTAGCCTTGCACCAAGCATACGAAGTATTTATTTGTGCCTTGGAATCGTTTAAAAAAAAATTTGTCGATTTGGTCTGGGGATTGGTTGGATAACGTTTCTGGCACTAGTTTCCTGTTATTGCTCGAAGTCCTTGTAGTACCGCTAAGTTGTCTTTCAACTCTTTATTCTGCGCATCTAGTGCCGTGTGATTATTTAATATGCATGAAATCTGTACTTGAAGCTCTGCTATGGAGTTCAAGTTCAAGAAACTCAGAAGAATACCATCAGCCATGTTCCCAACTCGAAGTCACATGCAGCTGTGGCACCCATCTCAGCGCATACAACTTCACAGGCACCATTGAAGTAACAGATTCTTTGGATGTTCTGCGGAACATCACATTGCATCCGCCTGCGAAGGTTCTAAAGTTGTTCCGCCTAAAGGACTTATATCCTTTGCAGTCCAAAAGAGTTTGTACTTCAACTGTTTAGACCGGCAAAAAGGGGATTATGGAGTACCCTTAAATGTCAAAGCATAGTGCGAGCGGGTGTACAGGGAGTGGATAGGGAAAAGAAGTATCGATGTACATTGGCCTTAAACGCTGGGACATTAAAAGGACGAGGAAACACATGATCAGGTAGAGCATTCCACTTTCGTGTGGTTCGGCTAAACAATGACTCTCTATGTTTGTTTGTGCGCCTGAAGTTGATTTTCAGGCTGAACTGATCCTCACTCTCAGATTTACAGGTGTCACGGGAAAATGTCCGAAGGAGTGGAGCACATTCATCAGTTGAACAACGATCGTGGTAATACCTATAGAAAAGAGATAGGCACGATACGTTGCGCCTATGTTCTAACGACGGAATTGATTGACTTACAGCTAGGTCCACAATAAGTTTCACGGCTCGGTTTTGCATCCTATCGAACACATGTAGTGCAGTTTTGTATGCGCCTGGCCAAATATGAGAGTTGAACACCATTTAGGGACAAATATATGCCTTGTAAATAGTGTCCAGATTGGACGGAGTAAAGTACTTTTTTACATATCTTAAGGAACCCTATACATTTGGCTGCACTTTTTGCAGCTTCAAATATGTGGTAGCTCCAATTAAGAGTCGAATTAATTCGAGTGCCGAGGATTAACAGTTCCTTGCCTTCGAGGATACAAGTGCAGTTCATCTACAGTATATATACTTTGGGGTTCGCCTTTGACGACAAGAGACAGCACTGAGATTTTAAGGCATTGAATTCTACTCGGTTAGATAATCCCCATTAATATATTTTGTTGAGGTTGGAATTATATGTATCAATAATAAACTGCTGATTGGTTGTGAGGTTTGAAGAGTTTGGTCGGGAATGCTTGTAGGAGTATGAGAAACTCAACGTGCTATCATCAGCAACAACTGAAGTGGGTTTTGGGGAAATTGACGAGAGATCATTTATAAAGATGAGGAAGAGACTGGGTGGGAGTACAGAACCCTGGAGAATACCTGCATTAATTTGATGGGACACAGATTTGACACCATCAAGAACTAGTTGAATTGAACGGCCATAAAGATACCCACTCATCCATCGGAGCAGGGAATTGTCCACTCCATATGAATGTAATTTTGATAAAAGTGCTGGATGCCAAACTCTGTTACGGCCACAATCACCCAGCCCAATAAAAAACTTACCTCTTTGGAGACAACCTCCACCACTAACGGCGATACACGCCAAGAACATCCACTTAAAGGATGTGACATTAAATAAACCTAAAACAGACATCAGGAATTGAACTGCACGTTCACCTGAAACTAAAACAAAGCATTACCCCATTCACCCAATGGTCCCGCAAAAATGGATAGCAAACCAATCAAGCTAAAAAACATGCAATTTGCGCTAATCAATTAAATGCCAAGTAAATTGAGCTGAACGCTAAATTTACTCACATAAAAGCCGAAATATAATCGTTGAACCAATGGGTCAACAAAAAACCCGAAAAGGCAAATGTGCAGACCAGATGGCATCGTTCAAACCTAAACCGAAGGGAATCATAGAGATACGCACAAACATTTTTATGATCCTTTCAGGAAAATGATTATCTAAAACATTAGTCCAAACAGCGCCAGTTTTCGTTCTAACAAAATTAAAGTAGAACAAACGGAAGCGATAAACAAAGATAAATATTCGCCGCGGCACGATTGATCCTCCTTATAGGAGGTTCCCACGGAAACATCTATTAGGCTAAAGAAAAACAATAGGCGAAATAAACGCACTATTGATTTTTCCTTGAGTCTAACACCAAAAAAAAAAAAGGACTAAACAAAACCAAGGAGATATCCTTTGATCTGGTGAGGGAAACCGGGATTCACACCTCGAAAAAAGGACAATGGAGAAACGAACAACGATGGAAAAATGAGAGCGGTTGTTCGGGCCATTGTTGGAAGGGAGTGGTGTTTCGTCTCAAGTCCAGAACGGACGTAAGTTGGTTTTTCGGAGTGGATGCTTAATAGTATATAATAGTAGTTAATAGCGGAACACTAAAGTGAAGGATAAAAGATAAAATAGCGTATGGTTAGTAGCGACACACCAAAGTGAAAGTTTAAAGTTAAAACTAGGATAGAACATCTATAGTGTAATACTAAAGTGAAAGATGAACGATTAAGTTATGATCGACTCTCTATAATAAATAAAGTAATACTAAAACGAATAATCAAAGTCTATCAACAAACATTGTACAATAAGGAATTATAAGTGCGTGCCTTAAAATAAATACAGTGTTAAATATATGAATTAAGAGAGTTTCATTTAAAATGTGTGTTTGATTCGAAGATGGATTCCAGGTGTTATGTAGAAGAGTATTAACATCAACGTTAGTGCAAAAGAAATAAACCCTTACAAATGGCGCAGCCGGTGAGCGCAAGGAAGCCCGAGACTACCGTCTCATAAGAGCTTGAAAAGCCTTGTCGACAAAGCTCCCAAACAAAAGAACAAATTAAAATAGACAACACCAACAAAACATAATAAAATAATAAGAAAAACTTATAAAAATACAAACAATAAACACACAAGTGTACCGCATTAACACAAAAATAAACCACCATAATAAGAGACACTCATAATAAAATATTAACAAAAACATATAAAAAATAATAACATAAAAAACCAACACATCAACAAAAACAGCAGCAGTGATTCTACATCAGAAGGAAACCAGTAACAACGCCATCAGGGCTGGACCACAAAGAGGACATCAACTTAAAGATAAACTTCTGCAATTTTGGTATGTTTTCGTTCTTCTTTTTTGAAAATATTTTTTTTCCATTAAATTAGTGAGAAAAAAAGGAGAGAATTTTATTAGCTTTTTACAATTAGCTAATGTGAATTTCTAGAGAATAATCAAATTGTAAAGATTCAAAAGTAAAGAAATTATTAAAATAAAGATAAATGTTCAAAGATTCCTAGGGGATATAAACTAATTAGTTCGTTAGAGACAGGGTTTAATCAATATTCAGAAATCTAAAATCTGCTTTTACTTGTAAAATGTGTCCTCTTATATTTGTCCTGCGACATAATAAATTAAAAGATAAGCGGGAAGCATTTCCACTCTTAAATATATATATACACAACCATATCAGTGACAACTACAGCAGAAATGAGCTAAAGTTAAGTCACCAGGTATTTTTCTCTTTTCTAATTTTCGTTAACATAGCTTATAAAACAATAAAAGAATTGTACACAATTTTAATTTTATTATAAAACATACATTCTAACCCACTATTAAACAAACTAAATTAAAACAAAATCAATAAGTTTATAAGTTATCTATATATTTGTCCATAGTCCTTAGTCGCGTTACAAAAATTTTGAATAATCGGGAAGTATTTTCACTCTAAACCAACACAAAATTAACATTTGCAAACACCTCCAAAGTAACTTTCCCAAAGAACACCCTTAATTCTTTCACCATTAATATACCCAACAATCCCTACAGTTTATGGAAGGTGAAGAAAATTCAAAATACGTCTCACCTAACTCGCCAAGGCTACTCCGAAGCGGGACCGATCGATTAGAGAAAACAGCCAAAGTTAGTGGGAGGAAATTGGATTTTAACGATCCCGACTCAACCCTTACACCTCTCACAGACCAAACCCTTAAACCGTTCACGGAATCAACCCCTACAAGTCCCACGGAACAAACCGGAATTCAATGCCAATTTTCTAAAAATTCTCCCCCTTCAAAACAAGAAAGAAGTAGGCCAAAACACTCCGTGGCAAAAAGAAGAACTCAATAGATGTAGGTGTAAATAAAAACACGACTCTAGTAGTGGACACTGGCGCTGAGATCAGTCTGATTACCAAAAGTAGTCTCAAGGAATCAGACGTTAAGATTAATCAGCGAGAAGCTTGCACCTTACAGATGCCGTTTGGAAGTATCCGAACCTTGGGAAGCTGCAAGGTGCACTTCCAACTGAATGATAGGTCTAAACTCCCATGCAAGTTTCACGTAGTGAGCAGTATGCCCGATCTACCGGAAGACGGGCTACTTGGAAACGACTTTCTGTCGAAGAATTGCAATGTGGAAGGCCCCAAACAGTGCATCACATTTCCTAGAACGGAAATGAATCCAACGGTATTTAGTGTGCCGATCAAATTCCAACGGTTAAGAAAAGGGTACCTGAAAATAAATACTATAAAAGAAAACAAGAGCAAGCCCAAGATAAGTGGAAATCTTTCAGGTTAAATTGTAACTATAAAAAGAGGAACACCAAAGAGTCAAGTGGTCATAATACATATGTTGATCGAATCACAGACACTCTACCAGCAAATCCGTCAAACTCGCTTCCCCGCTCGCAAAATAAACAAAACAAAAAGTTATTGCAGTAGCCCGAAACACCCGAAAAAATTACGAACCCCAATGAGATTGCAACTTTACTCAGGGTTTATCACAATTCCCCTTCCGGTGGACATCAGAGCATGACCAAATCGTATAATAAAATACGACAAAGGTACTGGTGGCCAGCTATGCTATCCGATATTAGGAGACATAAAAAGCAGTGTGTTGTCGTTATATAGATTTAAGATTATAGTTGTAAAGGAATTGCTATCCTAAATCTCTTAAGTACTAGTTGTAAAATATACCATAAATGTAATTATCTACTAAATAAAAAAAAAAAAACAATTAATACTAAGAATAAAAAGCAGTGTGAGGAATGTCGTACATTAAAGGCGACCACCTGCTCCGAAAGTAAAACGAAACCACAATCGTTTCATGTGGGAAACAAGGTCGTAATAAAAAACGAAAATCGTAAGGGCAAATTGGCATCTATTTGGAAGAGACCCTTCCCGGTCATAGATATAAAGGGCCCAGTAAATACGGTCATTAAAATGGGCCGAAGATCCGTGGTAGTTCACAATAATAGGTTAAAACCGTACTTTTAAAAGCCCATCCTTAACAACTCCAACTTCCTGTCCTCTATAAATCCTACTGGTATTCCCAGGGTGTTCTGCAAATCGAAGATGCGTTTGCTTAGTTAACTAAATATAAAAGTAAAAACAGTACGTAGCCAAAACTAAAACGAAACACGATATGGACAAAAATAGACGACAGAAGTAAAGGCCAAAGATTCAGCAATAGTATACTGAAATACATATACAGTAAAATAGATAATACACTAAATGTAAACACACTTAAAATTTTCAAAAAAAAAAACTATAATTTTATATTTGTCAACAAAAAGATAAACAAACAAATGAAAATATACCCACAAGTTAACATAGCTTGCACAAAAATACAAAATAAATTTTTAATAAATATTAATATATTATAGAATATATAAGCAAAATTACTACTATAGATAAAAGTCACTCCTATGTGACTACCATTACTGTAACCACTAGTATTAAGTCATTTAATAAAATAAATAAACTAAGTAGGAAATAAATAAACAAAACTATTATACAAACATTTAACAAAACTTAACATGTACAGATTAGATAAATAACTTCCTTGACTATTGTCACTGCTACTGTTAAAATTAAATAGAACATAAGCAAAAATATTAATACGCATATAAAGTCTATTACAATTAAGCTAATTAGAAAAATAAAACCAGTAGATAAATAATTGCACATATAATACTGTAGCGAGCTTAGAGTTCGCTGGATTAATTATTTTTAGTAAATAAATAAGAGCCGTTAAATCGATTTTTGAATTAATATAACACTTTATTAGTCCGTAATACAACCGTTACTTATACCGTACACTTAACGATTTCTTTACTTATCGCTTCCGTACTCATCGCGTCTTTTACTGCTTACTTCTCACTCGAGACTTTCACTTGCTTCACTGTCTTACTTATAACTCAACTCCCGATCCGCGTGCGACGTATTTATACCGTTTTCCTCATTCTGATTTGGTGTATCGTTTCCGTTCGTTCCATAGTCTTGAATGTTCTATTCCAGTTTTCCAGTACTTCCTAAAATAATCTATTACTTTGTTTCGGACTTTCTCGAAGATTCCAGTACTGATTGTCATATGCGTCACACTACCCTCCGCCTAGATTAGTTCGTCCCGAACTAAGTTCACCGATCTCCTGGTTTAACAAAAGTCGCCAGTCGGTCACGATGTACCACTTTCATCTTGGCGTTCGGTCTTCGCTGAATCCTATAGACAACGTCGTTAATTCTTGTGAGAATCTTATACGGTCCTTTCCAATGTTGCTGCAACTTCGGAGAACTCCCTTTTTGCCGATGAGGGTTATAAAGCCATACGTTATCGCCTGCATTAAATCCGGATGCGTTGGCTCGAACGTCATACCTTGTTTTCATCCTGTCACTGGATACCTTGATTTGCTTTGGAACCAAATGATGAATCTCATCGAGGCGATTTCTCCATTCAGCTACGTAGTCTTCGGTCTTATCTATGGCGTCTGGAGGTATTCCGAATCGCAGATCGGCTGGTAATCGTATCTCTCGTCCAAATATGATTCTTGCTGGAGAATGGCCTGTCGTCTCGTGATTAGCCGATCTATAACTCATGAGAAAGGTTTGTACATATTTGTCCCAGTCTCGTTGGTGATCACTGACGACGTTCGATAAGTGTTCTTTCATTGTTCGGTTGAACCTTTCGACCATTCCGTCTGGCTGCGGATGTAAGGGTGTGGTCCTGGTTTTCCTTACGCCCAGTGCCGCACAGATGCCTTGAAATATCTGTGATTCGAAATTTCGGCCTTGATCGGAATGCAGATCACAGGGAACTCCATATCTGCTGATCCAATTATTGATAAGCTGCTCAATGACGGTTGTTGCTTCTTGGTTTGGGATTGGAAGGACTTCCACCCACTTGCTGAAGTAATCCATGATGACCAACATGTATTTGTTGTTGTCGTTTGTTTTTGGGAATGGTCCTGAAACATCAATCGCAATTCGCTCGAAAGGGGCACCCACGTTGTACTGCTTCATAGCGCTCCTAGGTTGTGCTGTTGGTCCTTTGGTCGCAGTGCAAGTTGTGCACTTCCTACACCAAGACTCGACGTCATCTCTCATGTGAAGCCAGTAAAAACGAGATCGTAATTTTGAAAGTGTCTTATTAACTCCCAAATGTCCACCGGAGGCCCCGTCGTGCATTTCTGTTAGAACATCTTTCACTTTTGATGGTGGGACTAGAATCTGCATTCGATGGGATTTTCCGTCCGCGGCTTCCCATTTACGCTTAAGAATACCATCTTCCACCAGCAAGGAATTCCATTGTGCCCAATATGCCTTAAATGTTCCACTCTTGTCGGAAATATTGTTCCAAGTTGGCCGCTCGTTCTTTTCTTTGTATTCCAGAATTAGCGACATATCTTCATCCTGAAGTTGAGCTGCGCGTATAGCATCACTCGTCCACCCATCTAGTACTTCTACTTGTACATTTCGCAGGTCGTACACCTCTTCTTTCTCTTCCGCTCTATGACAATGTTTACAATCTGGCTTACATGATCTTCTTGATAGAGCATCAGCGTTCTACGACAGCCAGCAGTTCCTTTTTTGTTGCGCAGTAATTTCTCTCTGGCTTAGAACTCGACTACAATATGCGACAACTCTCTCTTTACCATCGACTTCCTGTGACAACACTGCTCCGATTCCTGTGTTACTTCCATCAGTATCCAATATAAATGGGCAATCCGCTCTTGGGAATGCCAATTTTGGTGTCTTACATAACTCGGCCTTCAATGTGTTGAATGCTGCCTCACACTTTTCTGTCCAATTGAATTTCTTGTCTTTACCCGTTAGTTCGTGTAGGGTTCTAGCCACGTTGGCAAAGCCTTTAACAAATCGTCGGTAATATGTGGCTAATCCCATAAATCTTCTCAACTGCTGCCTGTCTTCTGGGGTAGGCCGCTCTCGGACGGCTGCTATCTTATCAGGATCCGTTTGAACTCCTACAGATGAAACGATGTGTCCCAGAAATTTTACTCTCGTTTGGAAGAGTTCACATTTCTTTGAATTGAGCTTTAAGTTGGCCTGTCTTAGTCGTTCGAAGACGGAGCGCAGATTATTGATGTGTTCTGGTAAATTCCTTCCAACAACGATGATATCGTCCAAGTACACAAGACACGCCTTCCATGTAAGTCCCCGTAGAACACTTTCCATTAATCGTTCGAACGTTGCTGGGGCATTACACAATCCAAAAGGCATCACGTTGAAATGATAAAGTCCGTTTTCCGGTAGTAAAGGCTGTCTTCTCCTTGTCCTCCTCCTTCACTTCCACTTTCCAGTAACCGCTTTTTAGGTCCAATGTTGAGAACCACTGAGCTCCAGAAAGGGTATCTAGTGTGTCGTCGATTGGAGGAAGTGGGTAACTGTCTTTCTTCGTAACGTCGTTTAACCGGCGGTAGTCGACACAAAATCTAGTTATCCCATCCTTCTTCTTGACGAGCACTACCGCCGATGCCCATGGGCTCGAAGATTTCTCGATGACTCCTTGCTCTTCCATCTCTCGAATCATGTTGCCTACTTGTGATTGTTTGGACAACGGTAGTGGACGAGGTGGCTGTCTTATGGGTCTTGACTCACCCGTGTCAATGCGATGTTTAACTATACCGGTGCGTCCGAATTTATCATGTCCTGTCACAAAAATATCAGAAAAATCGTTCAGGAGTGATTTAACGCTTGTCTTTTCTCTGTCTGTTAATCCGATTTCCTGGGACATCAACTTATTAACCGCAGAGGATGCACCAGAGGGCTGTTGAATTGAATGGTCCTCTCCCGTTGTCTGAATTGAGTTTATCATTGACACGGGTGCACATTCTGCGATTACCTCTCCTTTTCTTATTGCGATCGGCTCCTTGGACGCGTTTAGTACTCTGACGGGTACGATGTGCTTCTTCGCATCGATAAGGGCTTTCCCAACAAGGATGTTTCCCTTGCGCTGATTTTGTACAGCTTCTGTGATGTAAAACCGATTGTCACCGGGATCACTCTCGAGACTGGTCCAAATTATCGAGTCTGAACGAGCTGGGATCTCATCCTCCTCACGCACATAACATTTCAGCCTTCGCAATTGTTCGTCCTGCAATGTAATAGCAACCTCCAAATTACCAATTCGCAGTGTTCTTTGACCGATATCTAGAACAACTTGGTGCTCCTTCATGAAATCCATTCCAAGAATACATTCGTCCGTAATATCGGCAACCAAAAATTTGTGGGAGATGGAAATATTGCCCAGCACTATTATGCTCTCCACTTCTACGTAGACTGTAGAACATTCTCCTGTGGCAGTCCTCAAAGCGTATCTTCTATTTTTATTAAGCGCAATTTGGCCCACGACATCCGGCCGAATTATGGATCTCGTTGCTCCAGCGCCGATTGTCACTGTTGTTGTCCTTGCATTAACAATCGTAGTTAAAACCAAACTTTGGTTATCCCGTTGGAGTTGTGATACAGTTACGATGCTGGGGCTGCAAATTCCACCAGGCGACTTTCCCCCCGTAAAGTCTGCCCTTACAAGTTTCCCGAGCTATTAGCCTCAGGTTGGTCCGTTGATAGTCTCCTCCTATGATTAGCGCATGAACAACAATTCTCACTTGATGTTTCATTCGTTCGTCGACGTTTCCTACAGTCAACAGAGATGTGGCCGACTTCGCCGCATGTCCAACACTTCATGTCAGTTCTCGGGGTTCTCTGTTGTACATGCCCGATTCTTTGGCAGGAACATTCTTGGACGGACGTTTCTCGAACTCTATATGTACTCCTGGTAGCCAGTTTAGCAGATTCATAAGCCAATGCGAACGCCAGTATTTCATTAGTCGTCTTATTTCCTGCCAAACGAACGGCTTGTTGCAAGTCCCGATCTTGGAGTGCGTTTATAAATGCATCCATTGCTACCTCGTTCAGAAATTCTTTATTCATATTTGTATAAGCCAAGTTTGCCAATCGCTCAATATCTGCCTACAACTGTTGAAGATTTTCTCCAGGTTTCTGCATTCTGCTCCGTAGTTGCATGCGGTAGACCTGCTGCATGTGGTTGTCTCCATACCTAGCTTCAAGGCCGTCTCTTACCGCTTGGAGATCTGTTTGCTTCTCTGCTGGTATGGTTTGTAGCAATTCTGCAGCCGCCCCACGGAGTGACAAGATTAGTGGTGTTGACTTTTGCTCATCCGACCAATTATTATAATTGGCCGCGGCGTCAAACTGACGCATAAATACGGAGAAGGGTCCCGTTCCATCGAAGGTTGGCGGTTGCATGCTTGTATCTTTGTATTCATGTCGATTGCTAGGCGATGTCTTATTTCTCTCAACACACTCAAGTCTCTTTTCGATTCGTGTTATTTCATCGGTGACTTTCTGGAATTCAGCTTCGTTTTTTAGATCTAGATTTTCTACTTCGTTTCGAATTTCGTCCTTAAAGTGTTGAAAATTACATTTCATCCACTGCGTTTGGGCATCCAACTTTGCATTAACATCTGCAGCTTGCGCGTCCAATTTTGAATTTTGGGCGTCGAATTTTGCATTAACATCTACAGCTTGCGCGTCCAATGTTATCATCATCATCCTGAGCATCTCCGAAATGTCCAACTGTGGCGAACTCTTCTCCGTTACATGGGCACCATCTTGACTCGGTGTTTCTTCTTCATCCGGACAGTCTGGCGCAATCGCAAAAACATATGTGTCAACATCAATACCCTCTTCCTCCATTGCTGCTTGTAGACGCTGTCGAAGAATTTGCTTCTGTCCTCTGCTATCCAGATTCCGGTCCTCAAGTTCCTTCTTCAACTCAGGAACACGAAGATCCTCCAAATGTCGATCTGACATCGTCACAACACACTTTCACAGACTTATTCACTTCACGAATAATTAATCCCACTTCTGACACCAATTGTAGCGAGCTTAGGGTTCGCTGGATTAATTATTTTTAGTAAATAAATAAGAGCCGTTAAATCGATTTTTGAATTAATATAACACTTTATTAGTCCGTAATACAACCGTTACTTATACCGTACACTTAACGATTTCTTTACTTATCGCCTCCGTACTCATCGCGTCTTTTACTGCTTACTTCTCACTCGAGACTTTCACTTGCTTCACTGTCTTACTTATAACTCAACTCCCGATCCGCGTGCGACGTATTTATACCGTTTTTCCTCATTCTGATTTGGTGTATCGTTTCCGTTCGTTCCATAGTCTTGAATGTTCTATTCCAGTTTCCCAGTACTTCCTAAAATAATCTAGTACTTTGTTTCGGACTTTCTCGAAGATTCCAGTACTGATTGTCATATGCGTCACAATACTATTACTGTTAAAACTAAAAATGAAAATAAGTAACCCTATAAACTGCAGTCCCAACAAATGAAATACATGAAAGGGCAAAATATTAAATAATAAAAGTTGTAAACACACACACCCCACCACTCACGTTTCTAGAGGCACCCACGGAGTATTATTGCCTCTTCGAAGAATAATACTCGTTTTATAAAGGGGGGGGGATTGTTACGGCCACAATCACCCAGCCCAATAAAAAACTTACCTCTTTGGAGCCAACCTCCACCACTAACGGCGATACACGCCAAGAACATCCACTTAAAGGATGTGACATTAAATAAACCTAAAACAGACATCAGGAATTGAACTGCACGTTCACCTGAAACTAAAACAAAGCATTACCCCATTCACCCAATGGTCCCGCAAAAATGGATAGCAAACCAATCAAGCTAAAAAACATGCAATTTGCGCTAATCAATTAAATGCCAAGTAAATTGAGCTGAACGCTAAATTTACTCACATAAAAGCCGAAATATAATCGTTGAACCAATGGGTCAACAAAAAACCCGAAAAGGCAAATGTGCAGACCAGATGGCATCGTTCAAACCTAAACCGAAGGGAATCATAGAGATACGCACAAACATTTTTATGATCCTTTCAGGAAAATGATTATCTAAAACATTAGTCCAAACAGCGCCAGTTTTCGTTCTAACAAAATTAAAGTAGAACAAACGGAAGCGATAAACAAAGATAAATATTCGCCGCGGCACGATTGATCCTCCTTATAGGAGGTTCCCACGGAAACATCTATTAGGCTAAAGAAAAACAATAGGCGAAATAAACGCACTATTGATTTTTCCTTGAGTCTAACACCAAAAAAAAAAAAGGACTAAACAAAACCAAGGAGATATCCTTTGATCTGGTGAGGGAAACCGGGGTTCACACCTCGAAAAAAGGACAATGGAGAAACGAACAACGATGGAAAAATGAGAGCGGTTGTTCGGGCCATTGTAGGAAGGGAGTGGTGTTTCGTCTAAAGTCCAGAACGGACGTAAGTTGGTTTTTCGGAGTGGATGCTTAATAGTATATAATAGTAGTTAATAGCGGAACACTAAAGTGAAGGATAAAAGATAAAATAGCGTATGGTTAGTAGCGACACACCAAAGTGAAAGTTTAAAGTTAAAACTAGGATAGAACATCTATAGTGTAATACTAAAGTGAAAGATGAACGATTAAGTTATGATCGACTCTCTATAATAAATAAAGTAATACTAAAACGAATAATCAAAGTCTATCAACAAACATTGTACAATAAGGAATTATAAGTGCGTGCCTTAAAATAAATACAGTGTTAAATATATGAATTAAGAGTGTTTCATTTAAAATGTGTGTTTGATTCGAAGATGGATTCCAGGTGTTATGTAGAAGAGTATTAACATCAACGTTAGTGCAAAAGAAATAAACCCTTACAACTCTGTCGAAGGATTTTGAAATATCCAATGCAACTACCTTGCTTTCGCAGAGGTAGTAGATGAAATGGCTTTTCGGTAAGGTCTCCTGTGGACCTGTTGCTACGAAAACCATATTGGCGGTCATTGAAGAGGTCAATTGATTCTAAATATTTTGAAAGTTGATGGTTAATAAGTGATTCCATTACCTTCAAGAGAATAGAAGTTAGTACTATGTGTCGATAAGAAGAGAGTGACGATTTGTCGCCCATTGTGGGAATTGGCTGAATGTTCGCTGACTTCCATCTATTTGGGAAACGGCCAGCATAATGAAACAAATGAAGGATTTTCCGCACAGGCTTAGCGAGTGAAGAAGAATATACCTTCAAGAGAACGACGGGAATGAAATCGGATTTGTTTGTGTTCAGCTCCTTGAGTGCATGGGCAACAGTACGCGTTCGGACGTAAATCTGGCTCATGATGTGCTACTTATACTCAAGTTGAGGCGGAACTGATGTGGAATCAGGCAGCGTTGAGGTGCAAAATGTGCAGCAAGTAGATTCGTCTTCTCTATTGCACTGGTGACTGGTCTGTCATCGACTATAAGCAAAGGAGTGGATGAGGAGACTGAGTTTTGAATATTCTTCACAAATGCCCAGAAGTTTCTACTGATAGTGGGAGAATGTTGTATTTTTTGTCTCACTCTCTGGTCATACAGGAATTTGACGCGTTGAATATATGCATTGCAATCATTTCTAGCCCTCTTAAAGCTTTTCCGCTTTTCCTCAGTATTATTTGATTTAACAACCCGAAGTTCAACACTTTAGCCTTAATTGCTTCTCTGCACCCGGAATCGAACCACATATTTCACTTTAGTTTGATACTCTTTACTCTGTGTGGAATAAAGGTACGCATACCAAGTAGAACCGTGTCTGTCAATATGCCTGCTATAGAGTCAACGTCGGTATGGACGAAAAATAACGACCAATTTAACTTCCCAAAAAAGTCGTTCAGACCTTCCCAGTTGGCTTTTTCATAGAACTGTGGGGAGGAAGTATGTACCAGCATGGGTACTTGATTCACTTCATCATCATCATCGGCACTACAACTGGGAACCGGTCTTGGCCTTATTTAGAAAGTCCTGAGGCTTGTTAAATTTTCCATAATGATTGATTGATTCACTTCCTCCTCCATAATTCACTCCGCTGTCCAACAAGGTTCTGATGTAACTTACAATTGTTCCACGGCCTGCAAACGAACGATCACCAGAGGAACAACAATAGTAAAAAAAATGAAACGCACTGTCTAATAGATAGTAAATGGTCATTTTATTGTCCGATTTGTGTATTTACGATATTGATTTCTTTAATTTATGGAAGAACTATTTCTTTCTTTTATTTTTTTAAACAATATAATGGTGCTTTCCTATGAATATATATATATATATATATATATATATATATATATATATATCGATTTTAACTTGTAGTTTTACATGTGGTTTTCAGATGTGGTGTTTTGTCACTACCTATTTTATTATAATTAAGGATATCTGGTGTGTTTATCATATTGTAAATGAGTGTATGTGAAAGGCTATTTTTATTATTTTTGTTTTTAAAATGAGTACGATTTTGGATTGTAACTAGAGTTTTTTATGCATTTTTCTTGAATGTCAGTATTACATAGCGAAGGTCTTATGGTAAACAAATTTTAACAGTGTTATATATTTTTGTATTTTTTTGTTGGAAAATTGAAGAGAAACCCGTAAATAAAGGGATCTTTTTTGGAATCGTTGTTCATTCATGTGTTCTCATTTAATTATTTTTGGTAAATAGAAAATAAATGTGTGACATTACATCTATTCGTATTACGTTTAATTGTACACACGGGGAGATGCCGAAAAAATGTTGGATTTATTTATTTATTTCGGGTTAAACTATTATGGGTTTTACATTTCGGTTTGTAAATTTCAAAAGAAAATAAAAGAAACGCAAATGAACATATTTCCGGACTTACGTCCATTCATATAAATATCGATATCCTTTATAGCCTTTAATAGTCAAGCCAATTATAAAGTTTTCTTAGCCTGGCAGGACAACTGTTTCGAACAAGTTGTCTACCTTTACCATGAAAATCCTTTAATTAGAACTGTGTGTGGAAATTTGCACTTCAAACCGTTAATTAATTTCTGCATAAAAAAACAAGCTTAATAATTATTTTTATGATTCCTTGTATTGGATATAACCCACTAATCAATTTTTAAAAGTATTATTGGAAATTTTAAATTTTAAAGTATTTTGCCTTTTTTTTGACCTAGTTTCACAAACAAAATGGGTTTAACGCAGATACAGCTGTATGACTAAGAAATCATTTGTATTGCACCGAATAGTATAAAAGAAAATAAAGGAATTTAATATTGATACATCATACATAAAACTGTAAAGGATTTTAAGCGGTGTTTGTTAAGGATAATCGCAGCCAGTCGTAGTGTCGCTGGGACGTTGGAGCGATGCTTTCCGGTTCATTGTCGTTTGATATTTCGTTTGTGTGTTTCTTCCTTCAATTATCTGTTTTCTTGGTTTTAAGTTCTTTTGATATTATTACGATTAGGCATGTATGCTTTACATTTTTGAATATCATGTAATGCAGCTTCCATTTCTTCTTGTAGCAATTTATTTTTCTAACGCTCGTGGATTAAATCATCTTCGAGGCTGGTGACTTCATGTTGCAACCTTCGAACGGAACGTTCATCGAATTCGGCACGAGCTTCCGTCTCCTTCAGTCGTTCACTGCTGCGCTAAATTTATTGGGTAAAATAACAAGAAGAAAGGATACTTATCTTGTTGTAGCTGATGATGTGGCTGTCGCTGGCCCGGTGATGGAAACTGGTGTTGATGTTTCGCCAGGTACTGTTGTTGGGGCGAGATTTTTGCCCATAGATTATTTTCCGGCAATTGCCGCCACAATTGCTCACTGGAAAAGTCACTGCTGAACCGGTTACGTGCGTATTCACTACACATAGTCAACTTTTGTCCGAGATTTAATAAGGTCGCGTGTTCAAGTTTTTTTTATATTAATAAAAAAAAACCGTCGCGGGTCACCAATGTGGGGAGGAAGTATGTACCAGCATGGGTACTTGGTTCACTTCCTCCGCCAACATCCTCTTATCACATTGCACCGCCGTAAACTGTCCGCAGGAAATTGTCACCAAAGAATGAAGCAAAACGCACCGATGGTAGTCTCCGGAATAAAACGCACTGATTTGGTTAATGTTAATTCTTTAATCGTTACGAGGTTGCTTTCACTTAGATTTATCTTTTAACATTGAACTGATTTTTCGAATTTAATTTAAACACCCACACGACGGACTCGTTTAATTACTCCTTTCGTTACCACGCACTAGACTCTAGTTATTATCGTTCCCGTCCGCGGAACGGAAGCGGAAGTCCGCACGACTATTGTCGTCGGCAGATGAAAAAGGACTCAACGATATTCAATCGTTGTTAAAGAAATTCAGCTGCGAAGTTGGTTCTCTTAAATTAAGGGTGCATTTCCTGTTCCAAGAGAGGCGTAAAGTCTCTCTTTTGACTAACCAAACCGATCTCATAGAGGAGATCTTCACGATACACAAGTGTGTGTGTACGTCGGTTATTTTCATGGCTCAACGCTATGATGAATAACCTGAAACACAAAGCAAGGGAAAAGGATCGTAGAGATGTTTGTTTATGTGAGAAGGTTACTGGGAAACGGATCCAGAACTATGTAGGATAAAAGAGATTTATGACCTGTGTCTATGCTGTGGTGCGGATGCGTAGGTAAATGTATCGGCATTAGGAAGAAGCGCTAATGGTTTTTCCATTTACACAATGGGAAATGTGTTAATGGCATCGCTAGTAAGGGTAGGTATTGAGTTCCTATTTCCATTTGAATATGCTGTAGGATTTAATTGATGCAAGGGACGCGGAATGCGTATTTGCTTTGGTCCCTAGGGTGTAAGTCGCCAGCCAATGTGTATATAGGGAACATTGTTGTACACATGGCGCGGCTGGGAAAAATAGACGGCGCAGTATTTATGATCCCTGCCATGAAGGTTACAATGTATGTAAATCTAATTATTTTGTTTACCGGAATTCATCTAAGGAAATTTGACTGGCGACGTAGATGCCGAAATTGATTGGAAATTCCTAGTAAGCTAATAAAGAAATCTTAAGGAGCAGTGGTGTGCGAAGAGAATGCATGAAGGTAAGTTTTCTTTACAGGGACGTAAAGATCATAGATTTGATCTCTTAAATGCGTGCAGCATTTTTAGGTGCCGAGTGCGAATGCATTGGCGAGGACTTCAGCGTCTTGGGTGATGATTATGGGAGGTTTTTTAGGGAGGTAAACCGTGGGATTTGGCGGAACCGTCACAGTAGCCGAAACCAAATTTTTCAGCATTTCCTAATGCAAATATGAACCCGGTTTCTACTGCAGTCAGAGATGCCACAAACATCCAATTTGCTTTTAGCACCTTTTTCTCCTAACGTCGAAAATAGCGACGAGGCACCGTGGAAACAATGACCCGCATTACCAACGGCGCATTTGGTCATTTTTCCCTATTGTCCTTGCCGCCTGCCTGCTTTCGAACATGTGCAACAACATTGAATCTGTTCGATCGCGCACCACTGCACCAAGAAGATCGCATTTTCTTAGTGTTCACACCCTTAAGAGAAAAGTTTTTCTCTCTCTTCCTTGTTTTTTTTTTTAGCGAAATCATCTCTGCATGAGATGACGATCGTTGAGTCGTAATTCAATCTCCGCGGCTGACGGGTCGCCTGCCATCCACTGTACCGTGCCGGTCCGGTGGGTTATAAAAAAGTCTTATTCCAACCTTCAAGGCAGTCGGGTCGCCTCCATCTCCACCGTACCGTGTACATAGTATCGTTGTCCGTCACTGGATTGAACTCCTCACAGTGTTTTGTAGCCGTTAATCAAATAACAGTATAATTCAGTGTTTAACGATTAATTATAACCACAATTATTTATGGAACCTGTAAAAAAATTCAAAGTGAAATATCAATAAAGCCAGTTCAACTAAACTTAATCCTGAGTGTTTGTTTGTTTCATTGTGTTGTTGTTTTCTTGTGCACAGTTTGCCGCGGCAGAACTTGTTTCTTTTTTGTGAGAACGAAGTGGAACCCAGCGCCCATGTCGGTGCTACGACTTCGCTCCTACAGAACCATACAGTTGTTTTGGGAGTTTTCTCGTTAGCGTTGCTGTTGGTTAGAGAAAATTTAGCTGTCACGACACAGTGGTCTGATGTGCCCAAGGGCGAAGAAATTTGAATTGCGTATTTAATCGGGTGGGTGATGAGAAATAGGTCCAGTGTGTTGGCGGAATAACTATATATGTCTAGTACCCGTGCTGGCTCATTTACAAGTTGAGTCAAACTATTTGAATCAGCAAAGAGCTGAACATATTGACCTTGAGGTTTTTGTGTTTGCTGAGACGTGAAGTCACTGAGAGTTATGCACATTGAAATCACCCGCCATAACGATTTCAGTATGCGGATATAGGGTCAAGATCCTATCGGTAGAATCGCTAAAACATGCGTTTCTATCCAAATTTGGGCTTCTATAAATAAAGCAGTAATGTATGATATGCCTACGAACGTGAAGTTTTAACCACAAAATATAAAATTCTATATTGAAGCAGAGCCTATATTGTGGCAGAAGCTGATAAGCAATATCACTTCGTATATATGTGACTATACCACAATGTGGAAGAACAAAGGCACTAAGTTATAACCGGGTATAATAAAATCAGAAAGATCTGTATTAGTTATTACCTGGCCCTCGCTAAGTGCAAGGATTGCTGATTTTTAATAATATTATTCTGTTTCTGATCTTGTATTAAAATACTTTTTAAGATCTGAATAATTTTTGCGCAACAGAGGGAAGAAAATAAGAATTTTAATGCCGTGTTTTTTAATTAAGTATAATATTTTTCATATATTATTTTTTTTATTAGATTGTTTTTAATAATTTTTTTTTATATATCAGGTAATCTACTATTCTAGTCATTTTTATTATAAATTTTTATTGTGTTTTCATTGAAATAAATGTTAGCTACATTCAATAAAGTATATACTTTTTAATATAGACTTGCGTGGTTTTTTCCCACAACGGATTTTTGCATATAATTAATTACATTTAAGATCTGAATTTTTTATACTAGTAAACAGAATGTTACAAAAATCGACGTGAAATTACCGTTCCATTGAAGTGGCCTGTAGTAGAAAACCAATACCGTCCCAGAAAAGGATGCAAATCGGAACTAGCGATAGATAAGCGAAAGCAATCACTACGTGTGTTATGCCCTTGTAGGAGGTGCGCCACTAGATCCGTGCCGAAATCCAGGTCACATCCTTTCTATTGCAAATATTACGCCACTCAAAACACCAAAAACTCTCCAAAGATTATAAATAAATCGAGAGTAACGCAGCCTGAGGGACGCAACAGATGTGCGAAAAAGAGAAAAACAGACGCAAGGAAAGAAAGGGTATGAGAATTTTCCGCACTGTACACTTTCCCAACATTTTCACACTACGGCGTGAATCACAGAGATATCACAGCTCTACTGTTGGACGCGTGTATGGTGATCCGTTTGTTTACTTCGGATCCCACAGACGAATCAATATATGCAATTGGATATCTTGTATTTACTTAAGATACCATAAACGGATTGCACAATTGATTCGATGGTACGGATCACGAAGCAGAAGTGTACTTGCTGACTCGTCGACGGTTAGACCTGTATTTAGGGACAATCTTCATCTCCAAATAATTCGCTCGGCGGTTGCAGCTACGACGTCAAGTATCATTCGTTCCTGTAAACGGTGTCGGAGGTGCTAGCTGCCTAACAAATACCAGAAATGCTGTAAATCCATAATATTCGCTGATGCAAAATCCATCAGCACCAAACAGACATGTTCCTTATGAGCAATTTGGTTGCACCACCAAGCAACCAACACTACCCGAACCATACCGATGAAGTACCTCCCAATGAGTCTTTGGCGGATAATGTCAATACTTTGACGTATGTTTAGTCTTTCGCTGTGTGGATACAATGTACCGCCGAACACTGTTCTCTCCGGAGAAAATAATACAACCTGAACACGGAGCGAATCGGCCACAAAAGAAACACTGTGAGAATTATTTTATTTTGATATTGTATGTTTTTATTCGACACGACCTGGTCGTTGGTAAATATTGTTCGTTGATTCTTAAACAGGTATCCTTATCATTATAACAGTATTAAACTTAAGCACGCATTCGTATTCACTTGTATTTAGATAGGCCGCTTTACAATCTTTAACACAGAGCCACTGATTGGCATGACCACTTTAAACAGCACTGGGCGCAATTTCAAATATCAAACGCCGAATTCTTTAAATTGAGTAGCGCCGTATCTCGTCTCGCGTATTACCTCCTCGTCGGGGTTCCCTGATTGCCTTCCTCAGACGGATGCTCGATGTAGAGTAAACCTATACTAACCACAAGTATCTGGATACCGGTCGAGTCAGTCTCTTCCCCAGAGACAATTTCCCATTCTGCCCACTAACAGAACCGTCAATATTTCTTATATTCCTGAAAGAAGAAGTCATTCATTTCATACATCCTTAAACATCATTATCACCATCCGTGGTGGTGATCGAAATTCAGATCGACGGTTGTCGATTGTGTGGCGCCTCTATTTGCATAGCACATCTGGCACGCGGCCGACGGATATCGTGCAATTTGAATGGACGTACAGTCCATGGTTTTGCTTAACTTCTTTCGGTTAAAACTAACAATCCATTAGACCTTTCCAATGGGTGTGAAAATCGAGAGGGACCGTGGGATCGGAATAGATCCTTTGTAGGTTTTTAGCCTCATAAATTTTTCGAATTATCTCGTCGAGATAATTACGGTTGCCTGCAATTTGGTAGCGGTAGGCGATATGCTTTATTGAACTAGGTTGTCGCTGCCTTTGTTTGCTTGACGGATTTGGGTGGTCTTTATGGCAGCTACCCGCACGTGCAGCCGCTGGTCGGCTAATTTAACGTCAATAGCGATTTCTTGTAACATCGTGTAGATGTTCAGGATTTCGTATTGTGTAGAGCTGGGATGCGATGCATTTCGATCTTTTGGGATTTCTCATGAGAGCCGGATGAATGTATGATTTTTTTACCTCTGTTTCAGGTATGCTACAATCGACATGTTGAGCTTGACATTGAAAGCTTTGGGACGTTCAGTTCCTTGCTTTTTCTTGTCGGGCTCAACGTTGTGGTGAATGTTTCAGGGCGCTAGCGGACTTTATGGCACGAGTCTGTGGGCGCGCTTAACGTTTTCAGGGTAGGTATGTTCCTTGAAGAGTAGGTATCCTACCTGGGTGGAATTGTGCGTTCGTAGAACGCTACAAGTCTGCCGCACACGTGCAGGAGATATTTCTTCTTTTCTTTTAGATTTACCAATGCCCACTTCGGTCGGTCAACCGATCGACAAATACATAATGGCATACGGCTGACCGCCCAAGGAAGTCGAGTTCTCCAAAATGGAAATTTACCAGCGAGAATTCGACTACTTGGACATGCCACCATGATGTGCACGATCAGCATAAATGCTGTAAGCAGTTGCTGATTGTGTAAACATCTAAATATCTACTTCGCGATAGTTGCACCAGCTGCAACCATGCCATCTAATGTTCCCTTTGTGGATTTGGTCGATCCGCGGTCCGCATACTTGTGCACACACACCACGAGCAACAGAGGCAAACATCGTTTATGTTTTGCGCTCTTTGCGCTGGGACTAAATGCGTAGGAAATCATCCCTTGTCGTCCACCGAAGCGATGAATAAAATTTGCTATTCTGTCGTTTCGGTGGCAATCACCAATCTTAAAATAGATTCCGTGGAGGAAGGTAGGGTCCTCCACGTAAAACGCGAGTCGATGGTTGAGTGGAGACGCGTAGTGTCGTGCGTTTGATAACGTCTATGCTGTGCGTTTGTTCGTGAATTCATTTTAATGACTATTAAATATCCTGGAAGAAAACATGTATTGTTTCTGTTATTTTTATTGTGAATTTAATTTAATCACTGTTAATTACCCTAGAATAAAACAATATTGGAGCGATGTGTTTTGTTGAAAGAAATGAAAAGTGTGTTTTAATCTCATTCGATTAGTTTGGACTGACCACAATCGGAATGCGCGTTGCTCGCCATCGAAATTCCTTGACGTCTATCCTTTTTCTACCTCTTCGTCAGTTGATCCGCCTTTATTAATGATGTGTTGTTTCATTTAATTACGATAGACGCGATTATAATGCTATAGAGAACCCCATCGACAAGATGCCCAGTAAAATCAATCTTGGGCAACCTTCCCCAAGATCAACATAATTGGAGTGAACCACGTCAAGGTGCACGAAAAACGGAAATAACTAATAAAACATTGGCGGTTTCAGCAGTATCAGCCGATGTGCTTAGTTCCACAACCAACGGTAATGACTCCCCAAACACAGAACTTGGAACTAGTTCCAGTGTTACCCTCGCAACACAAACAGTTGTTATACCCAAAAGGACGAGAAAACCGGTTAAAACAGATTTTCCTGATTTAATATCAATTTATGCGCCATTAGCTTTTGATATATTGCAAAATTTGTTCCTGAGAGGTGCTGAGAGTGGTACAGAGTAGGTTTTCTTTCGTTGGGTGTTGCCGAGAGTTTTCCACCATTTGCATCCGCCATTTTGAATTTAAAACATTATGCATTTTCGACGTCAGTGGGCCAAGACACCTCCGTATAAAATATACTTATTTTTTATAATTCCAATCACAAAACGTATTTTTGATCACAAAATCATGGAAAGGAAACACGCCGTTATTATACACAGACATTGAAAGGTATCAGAAAATGCCTTTTGTGCGCTCGTATTGTAGAGAAACAAATACGAGTTCCCCGTTTTTTCCTCTAAAAGAAATTGATACTTGTATAACTTTTAAGAAAAGAAACTTCAAAACCTTTTTTCGCAAAGTATAGGAATGTAATAACAATAAATGTAAAATATGTTTAATTGCTTTGATATTAAAATTGTATGATGAGGTGGTATATTGTTTTAATATTGCCTTTCATGTATATAAAAAACGCTATATCTAAAATTACAAATACATTTTCTCTTTGTTTTCTTTTTATATCCAGAACGTTGATGGGTGGCCAACCGTGTCCGAGTACAAATCAAATCAGGGATCAAATAGTAATTGTTACTGGAGGCAATAGAGGGATTGGCTGGGAAATTTGTAAAGCATTGGCTGGCCGCCAAGGTCACGTTATAATTGCTTGCAAGGACATCGGAAAAGCCGAACATACTGTACGTATTCTTGAGAGAGAGTTGAATAGCAAAACACCCGGCGAATATTCCATTGAAACAAGATACCTTGATTTAAGGTCTTTCGATAACGTAAAACGGTTCGTTCGAAATATACGAACCGATTTCGACCATGTAGACATTCTCATTAATAACGCCGGAGTTATCTTCCGTCCTGAAGCTAAATCTGTCGATGGCTTCGAAATACATTTACAAATCAACTATTTATCAGCTTTCCTTTTAACACATTTGTTATTGCCGCACCTAAAGAGGTCACACAATGGCCGCATCATCAACGTATCTGCCCATGCACACACATCAGCAAAAATGGATTTCGACGATCCCCTTAATGTCGGTCCTTGGGCAGTGAAATTTCACTCACGCGAAGCTTTTGCACATTCCAAGTTGGCGGTCATTCTATCCACTAAATGGTTGGCCAAAGAACTAAAAGGTGAGTTTGTGGGTTGGTGTTGCGTGGGTCAGTTGATGAACTATATTACTTTTGGTTTTTTTTGTATAAATGCATTGTGATGTAGGGACTTGTATAACGGTTAACGCTTGCACTCCAGGACTGGTGAGAGGGACATCACATTTGAGGAGGTGAGTGAACTGCTTGCATTACCATAACCAGATTTTATTTTTACTGGCGTACATTGGGAACGTTTTTAAACGGCGACCAAGAACAACAAAAAGGATATAGGAACTTGACAATCGGGAGTCTTCCTTGAACTATAATAAAAGAGTGTTACAATAACTTAGATTGCTCCCCGAAGGACAAGTGAGCTGGAACAACTTGAGCACATTCGAGTATACCATGATGAATATTGAAAAGCTAAATTGGCTGGATGTGTTGTTTTTGCTCTTCTCAGTTAGTGCTACTCAGCTGGAAATATTAAAGATTATTCGTTTTCATTGGTGGTGTCCCAGTATACTGAACGCGTCGTGCATGACTTGAAGGAATATCGCCAGAACTAAATGGGAGGCCTTGAAATGTGAACGAACTACTTATTTATCACAAAACAGAGGCTCAAACTAACTAGATGATTTTTAAATAATAAACTGGGTGTTAAATTTCGTTTATATAGACTAGAAATCTTAAACTACTCATCGGAAATTGGTGGAAGGTCTAGTTTAAGATTGAAAAAAAAATGTATACGATACAAGAGTTTGTTGCAAGTTTCGGTTTCGTACGACAGGGGTTTCGAGACGCTCGGGGCTCTCCCCTAAATGAACTGCAGATGTAGATATATCCTGCTGATTATTGATGGACGCTGCTGTTCCGGTTTCTGGGGGCATGGGTTCATGAACCTCCAGTCAAAAAGATTGAAGAACGTGTGTCGTTCTTTAATATATCCTCACCTGCAGATTTTGATTTGGCTTAGGGTGCGCTTTAATGCTCATTGGTTCCATCGTCATTATCATCGGCACTACAACCGGGATCCGGTCATGGCCTTATTTAGCAAGTAAAATTTGTTAAATTTTCCATAATACAAACTGTTCAATAAGTTCCTAGAAATATATTTTTTAACATGTCCATAACAATTTGTTTTTCCGGGCAAGGTTATTAACTTTGCGCCAATCTTTCTCAGGATATGGCTGCATGCATTGGTTCACTACTTGGCGGGTGCCAAAGTAGCTATGCAGGGTTGTCACGTGGAGACTACATGTCAACTTGGATTGAACAGGGACAAGGATCGTCCTGGCCTTCGCCGGGTTGAAAGCAGAGGCTTTGGCCTGTATGTTCGCTCCCACTCCCTTGCACTCTAAATTATACATTATCAATATTTTGGTTCCCTTATGTCTATCGGCGTCCAATAACTAGTGTTTTTATAACATACCACAATAATTGATGTTTTCTTTTTAAAATGTGTCCTATTTTTTTTCTATATATATATATATATATATATATATATATATATATATATATATATATTTTTTTTTTTTTTTTTTTTTTTTTTTTTATAATTACATATGTAGGGCGGTGCAAGCAAAAATAAAAACGAAACGAATAAAACGTACAAACATAAACAAGGAATACAAAAAAAAAATAATTAGGAATTGGGAAGGGGGAAGCAAAGCGGTGCCCTGAGTGGCATACTATGTTTGGGGACGTTTAGTCCTTTCTTCATCACTGATCCACCACCAGTTGGGATGGGAACGATCTTTTATTGAGTTATCTCTTCACCAATCACCATACTAAAACGCAGGCGATCTGGAATATTAGAGACATCGTTATCATGGAGAATTCGTTTATCCCTGGCACGACGGAAAGTGTAGTAAATAATAAGGACCCCATATTTGTCTTGGATAAGTCCTTTTTTATCCAAGAAAGGGAACGCTTCTGAGGGAATGAACCCATTCTGGAGAGTACTCTCCATATACATATCATTGGGATAGAATGCTCCCGAAATGGGATCATTTTCACCGGACATTGCCCTTGTTGTGTGACCACGAATAATCTTGATAATGAAGTTATCTATTCTGTTTAGTTCTGATTTGTCATACAGGATTTTATTGGGATAGTATTTCTTATATTGCGACTCTGGGGTTCTATACATTCCGAGGCAGGAACGCAAACACTGCCTCTCGAACACCCGAAACTTCTCCATGTAAAATGGGCATATGTTGTACCATACCGGGCAGCCATACACTAATATTGGTCAGATGAATGGTGAGTATGAAATTATTTTCACCTTGGGGTCCAGAAAAGTACTACGGAAGAGACTTCGTATCATGGCATATGCGTTTTTAGCTGCGGTAAGAGCAGCTGCTGTATGCTCATCAAAGTAAGGAAACTGATCAAGCCAGATTCCCAGGTATCTGCCTACAGTTTTTACTTGTAGAGGAAGATTATTACTTCCTGCAATAGAAAATGTTTTCCCATCCCGTTTTGTATCCCTTGATGCACTGGACAGGGGCGTTCTGAAAAGGATAGTCTCTGTTTTCTGGAAATTTATTTTTAATTTCCAGTCGTCGCAAAAACGTTTGATTTTGTTGAAATCATTTTGCAGAAGTCTGTTGATGACATCAATCTTTTCTCCAGATCTATACACCACAATTTCGCCGGCATACGCAATTGCATGGTTGAGAGAACCCACTACATCACTAGTGTAAATGTTAAATAAAATTGGAAAATTCACTGCTCCCTGTTGTAGACCGTTTTTGATGTGGAAAGTCTTGTTAGAGATTATATCTCCACATTTCACCACAAATTGTTTACCCATTATCATATCGTATATAATGTATAATAAATATTCGGGTATACCTAGATTTGATAACTTATATACAAGCCCTTCTAACCATACAATGTCGAAAGCCTTTTTAAAGTCAACCAAACAGGCCCCTGTGCATTGTCACTTCGCCTTGCTCCACTGTGTGTCGGCAACAATTTTGTCGCAGCATGAACTGTGTCACGTTGCGATCGAAAACCAAACTGGTTGTTCGGAATAATACCATTTTCCTCACAGCAGTTAGTCAATGCTTTATTTATAATTTTCTCGAATACCTTGCTGATTTTCGGAAGCAAACTAATTGAGCGAAGATTGCCTGGATTGCTCCTGCCCTTGCCATTACCATTGGGTTGGATAATATGCATTATTTAGTGCGTTATTGAACAAAATCGTGGTAAATGCGTTAGAACAATGTTTGGAATACTATCTATTCCAAGAAGATTTTTTGTTCTTAATGGGTGTTGTTATAGAGGATACAGGATAGTTTATTTCATCCGGGAGCTGTTCTTTGCCTAATGGGCATTCTCCAATGATATGCTTATTTAGGCATTTGACGCATCTGAAATGCATATTGCAATTCGCTGCCACATGGCCGAAGCGTTGACAGTGCATACACTGCAATACGCGGCCGAACTTCTTTTTTTTTTCTCCCAACTTATTATTTGGTGACTAATGCATTCAATAAATCTAAGTTCATCAATTTTATTGTTGGGACTTAAAGCACAATGAAGGAAGGTAACTTATAGTTGCGATTTCTAGAATTTGCTGTAGAGAATGGTTTCACGCCTGTAAATTTCAAAGTATCGTTTTCGAAGCTTTTTAGTTCTTCGAGTACCTCTTCGGGAGTAAAGGAAGGATCAACTTCTTTGAGGTGCATGGAGACAGTTTTCTCCGATTTATGAGTGTACGTGTAGTACTTGCTTTTCGGTTTACCCGGTGCCGATATAATTTTGCGATAACCTTCTAAATTATCGCATGTTAAACTTATCTTATAATTAGACGTTTTTTTTTAAAACTTTTGTATGTCAACTCACCCAACTTTCTGAGATTCTTTCTCCATGTAGCTGATGTAGATAGGAAGTACTTTCTCCTTTTTGATGACTTGAACCTGCTGAGATGATTCCTGCCTTTGATTTGGTTCCTGCTGTTGAGTTCCCTTAGCTTGTCGTGTTTTCTTTGTTTTCCCGGGTTGCTGTTGTCTTCGTCCTTGCTGTTGTTGTTGTCCCTTTTTCGTTTTCCGCTCATTGTGGCTCAGATTGTTTTTTAGTTTAAGAACTTCTTCCATTTGTTCGTCCAGTTCTTATTTTTTAAGTCCAATCTCATGAATGAGACTATTGAGGACCTCGACCTGATTGTTGTCGTCTACATTTGTTTTGTTAACAGCCGATTCATGGAATTGGTTTCCAGCCCCTGAGTACTGGGCACCATGGGCGTTGTCTTCGCCGTCGCTGCCGTCCTTCCATGTGCTGTATGCTTGTTTTTATTGGCTTTGTGACGTTTAGCCTCTAGATTTAGGTCTGTACTTTGCCTTCTCCGAAGCACCATTTCGGCATCCATTTGATATACGTCCATATTATGGACCACGTGTTCTCACTTATTTTAATTGCGGGAAGGGCAAATAGATTGCGGCCTCCCGCACACCGTCAAAAAGTTGGCCGCTCACGCGTAAACGCCGTTCACACATAACGTGTTACTCACACACTTTTTGTATTGAACAGTGTTCTTTGTCATCAACAGTGTTGATTATGTTTTATTTGATTATATTTAATATATTAATTTTGTTTTGACTATTTTTATCACTGGAATTTATATATTTATAAATAGTCTTTGTATTTCAACCACTCGCGACTCATAAAAGCAACGTTTTTCATTTAACTCGATCGCCGAATTGAAAACACGTCCGCACTTGGTCACTGTGTATCGTTGTATATGACTCTGACACTCGTCATCTCTTGCGTGTTCTACGGACTTATTGAACTACTCTGATGACATTCTTCATCTCTTGAGTGTTCTAAAGACTTATTGAACGACCCCCTCGAAGAATTCTAGCAGTAAAGTAACCCCCCAGTTGAACCTCAGGGGGAAGAACCTGGCAAAAAGTTCAGGCGAAATAATTATAAACAGCTTGTTTCCATGGAATCGAGACCGCTCGCAAAAAAATGCTAACCTTGTTATTATAATAATATTTTGTAATATCAGAGGTCTCGATTTGACTGATGTGAGACAGCCTTCACCAACATTTGCTAAACAGCCGTGAAGGTGCGGTACACGTCGAAGATAAGGTTTCTTTGCTGGGCGCTTCTCTGGTGTTGCGGCGGTGGGGGAGACGGGTGTAGCCATCTAGTCACCTAAACCTGATATTCTGGCCCTAACTGAGAACACTACAGAGTTGCCAGATCCAGAGGGTTTAAATGGTCCAATTTGTTGTACAATCTTGTACGGCCCATTTAAAGTTTTATTTCTGTTTTGTTATACTTCACTGCAGACAGGCGAACCTATAGCGCCAAGTCGGTGCCCCGAGAGCCCACAAATAATTGTTGCAGTTCTTCTTGAACAGTTGCAGGTTGTAACACAATTGTTGCTTTGGTAAAAAGACTTATTTAATACTCGGATTTACGATTATATATATAACACTTTTGAGGAGCTCTTCTCCTTCCGTACGCTGCGTACTCACTCTCTTTTCTTACTATCTACTACTTGTCGAATCCCACTCTCGATTCAGACTCTATCTGTATCTTTTGTTATCTTTATCTTTCGAAGTCCGGAGGCATCGCCACTTATCACCGATTCTATTTTGGGTTTGTTTGTGTTATCCATCTGGCTAATGCAAACAAGAGTTTACGTGCACTGAGTGGGTGTGAAATTAGAGTCTGGGAATATTGGTCTATTTGCAAGTCATAAGACATCTGGGATGTGGAGATATACATTATGATGTGTTTATTGCCTGAATTGTGTGTTGGCGGATCAAATAGACATGTTTCTGTTTAGACACGTGTTCATTTTGGGTTTTGGATTCTACGATTTCAAAGTGTTAATTGCACATACCATACATGTGAAGATATGCATTGTGCTTTTTGCATTTTAAGGAATTGAATTCAATTATCGAAAATTGAACGTTTTGTTCGATTTGTTTGAAATTGAACTCAATGTTGATTTGCTGATATGGATGGAATTTTTGGATAGGATTTTTGTGGGTCGGTACATGTATATGTGGGAGGGAAATGGTGGGCTTCTTGGTGCACTACCGGGTTATGGAGGCTTGTGGGGCTTTTCAGGGCCCGAAGAGCCATGCATCGCTCGATCCCCACTATTCCAGGCGAACGACTTACCTCTCGGTCGAACTTCAGCAAGGTTGCGTAACCTTGCTACGGCATTTACCCCCAGCCAAATCGCCGGAATTATTACGGTTACCCAATCGGATACCTGTTTTGAATTTCTGTTAGGCAGCTTACCTATTCTGTAGGGGTTTTCCTTCCAAACCCCTTTTTTCTCCAACACCACTCCTAAAAAACATTAAGCCCACGGCAAAGCTTATCACCTTGCCGTGGCATCGAAAATTCACCCCCGAGGCGTACATCATTTCCTAAAAAAAAAACATTAAGTCCACGGCAAAGCTTATCACCTTGCCGTGGCATCGAGAATTCACCCCCGAGGCGTATATTATCTCCTAAATAAAAAGCATAAGTCCACGGCAAAATCATCACATTGCCACGGCATCTGAAATCCTATCTTTAGGCATACATTCTGCCAGGGCATCTCGTTTCCATAGCCTTAAGCTATGGAAACAACAATCAACAAGAGTTCCTTGTGACTCGTTGTATTTTGTTTACCCTCGGCATAACATGCATGCGGCTATTTGTCCCTATTGATTTGCTACCGCCGACAAGGTTTCTGCTGACGCAAACCAAACATGTCCCTGTTTACCAGCAATCGCTGGCTTCCAATTATCGGTCCCCACGTTCAGAGACCATAATCAAGCAACGATCAAGATGCAGCCAGAAAATGTTTACTTTCAACATCTGGCAATGGCTGCACCCTATGTTCGTTGCAATGTTTAATCATCGGCAACCGAAATGATGATTTATGGCCTTCCATTAGGATGACCAAATCATCGGTTTGGGTCTTTCACACCCCAGATGCTAGTATTTACATTCTTAGAAAATGCACTAGCGATGTGCCGCCATCCACACGGTCGCCGAACGATCGTATGCATGGCATACCCACACATGCATAATGTATGACTACCCCGTCCGGTCCAATCACGATTAACTACTTCAAGTTAATCGTGTAACTCCGCCTCCTTTCCAGTTTCTTTCGGGGTTCTTTCCCTTTAATGACTTCCAATGGGATTAGTCAGTCAGATTTCTTCTTTCGGAGCGGGTACAAGTGCCACAAGGTCAGTCACGAGTCACTCAAACTGTGAGAGTTCGGTCATTTGTTAAAACCATTCTATTACGTATTTCTTTCAATACAGTATCAAGTAAAGTTCGTGGCGAAGAATATTCAAATATTAAAGTAATTTAACTGACAGTGCTCGGTACAAATAAAGTATCAACATTATACCGTATCTCTTTCAATATAGTGTCAAGTAAATTTCGTGGCGAAGAATATTCAAATATTAAAGTAATTTAACTGACAGTGCTCGGTACAAATAAAGTATCAACATTATACTGTATCTCTTTCAATATAGTATCAAGTAAATTTCGTGGCGAAGAATATTCAAATATTAAAGTAATTTAACTGACAGTGCTCGGTACAAATAAAGTATCAACATTATACCGTATCTCTTTCAATATAGTGTTAATGTCCAGTAAATTTCACTGCAAAGTATCTTCAAGTATCAAAGAAGCTTAAACAGTGCTTAGTACAATTAAAGGACGGAGTTAAGTTTTAGTGATTTATGTAAAGTTTTTATTCTCTTTTGTGTTTGGAAGATTAATAAATAATAAAGAACAGTCGAGCTGCAGTTTTTTTTATTTAACGGAGTTTAGAACAGCATCCTCGACAGTTGCATTCCACAAGTCGATCTTCAGCACCATTGATAACCAAACTGTAAGTGGAACATTTACACCACATTGGTGACCTAAGGGTGAAGAACACGCCACCTTTCTAACCACCAGTGAAAACACCAAAAACAGCACGTACACATAATTGTTTCAATGCACATCAACCCAACGTAAGTGCAACAAATTCTATGTTAAAATAAATGAAATTATACACATGAGAGACTACAAAACGCCACAACCTACGTTTTCTCATGGCATATATCTATGAAATAGTTTCACTTGCCCAACTGTAATCAACACCGTTTAAACACTTATTGCCAACCAGAAAACTCAAGTCAAAATTTAAGTATTTTCAACACCTGGACATCGTAAATAAATCAAGTGGACAATACAATCATCGTCACACCAACTAAAATCGAAGTACCTGAACCAGTAGAACCATCTCTGCTTGTACAGTGCGAGTGCAGTAACCCCAACGCTGCTGTGTTTATCAACGGCACGTGAGGATCAACAGCATTCTGGATTCCCAGCAAAGCCCCCTTAACCATCAGGACACTCGGTCAGCCGCCAATACCCAGGATTAAGCGCAAGTTTTAGTAAAAAACATTTGTTTTCTTTTCTTTATTTTCTTTTCATTACTATAGTTTTTTTTTATATATCAGATTGTGTATTTTACTTTATATTAAGCAGAAATTAAGCATATACACAACTAATAGTAAGAGATATACATACCCATTTTCTTTTCTCTCTTGTGTGAGCTCCTTCTGAGCTTAAAAGTGTAAAGTTATTGGCTTCTCCTTCTGAGCAAGCATTAAGTACTAAACTTTGACGCAGTTGCCTAAGACCCTTACGCGCACGTAACTTTTATATTAAAAAAAGAACGAAAAAGTGAACTTAAGACAGAATATGAATTAATAAGTAAATGAAAATTTTCAATAAAGCACACGCCTACCCAAAACATACGATAAATTTTTTCTAAATAATATACTATATGCGCAAAAATTTTTTTTTTGTTTTCGTTTTTTTTTCCTTTCCTTTTAAACATTTATTCTATTTACCTAATAATAGGCATTAAGTAAACAATAAGCTAACGTCTCTATGTTATTCTCATTAACCACAGATAAAAACTTGCAGTTTTAAAAACATAGCACAAAGACAAAAAAAAAAGATAAAATTCGACCGTAATTATAAAATTTTTTTTTTTTTTTTTTTTTTTTACTCATTTTTTTTATGCTGGTACAACCGGATTATTGTTGGATCGTTTAAATAAAAATTTCCCTGTATAATTTACACAATTTTGTATGGAAAATTAAAATCTTGTCGCAAATCCAAATCGCCACGCATGCTATTAATGATTGTTCAATGTTAAAACCGCATTTAATTTGCCTGAATACGGAATCAGCGTAAAATTGAAAAAAGAAAGCCACCAATATTTCGAACCTAAAAATAACTTAGTCGTTTCCATACATTTGTAAACCCCTTCAGGGTATTGATTAACACACAACTCTCGGTAATCGCATATACGACTCCTCCGACTCTGCGCGACCACTCTCGACTCCACTCGACCATCTTCGACGCCTTTTGACTATTTTGGCCTCTTTCCCCAACTCCTCGCGTCCTCTTTTGACTCTTTTACTTGGCCTCCTTTCACCTTTCTTCGCGTCCTCTTACGCCTTCAGCTCTAGTTTCGCGTCATATAACCTACAATGGTCAACACCCGAAACACCATGGCCAGAAAGGCTCAGGAACAATCCGAGCCCCTTGAATTCCACGACGCCTCCAGCGTCGATTTCCCTGCGGAGCAAGTCGATGCTGACCAAGACTTGCCGGCGCAATCTACCCCTCTGGCACCACTGGTTGCCCCCAGTGTCGTTAACCGACCCCAACCTTCCAGCGCTCTCCCAACCTCTTCCAACGCCCCCGGTATCGGCCCTTTGGCAAATTCCGGCATTTTAATGCCCACAACTGGTGCCAGCACCTCACAACAACCCCAAAGACCTTCAGAGTCCCAAGAATTCCACGATGCTTCCAGCCTCGGGAATGGGACTCGTCACCCTAATATAGGACTTCCCCCCTTCGATGAGGAGGACCCAGACCTTTGGTTTGCAGTGGCAGACCGCATCTTCCAGGCCTCAGCCTTGCACGACGAACAACTTCGTGCAGTTGAGCTGTTGAAAGTGCTTGACCGCACTCAACGACCGCATGTTGCACACATAATAAGGTCGGCCGGCCGCAACCCATATAGCAACATGCGTGAAGCTCTGCTCGACGCATTGGATGAGCCTGGAAGCGCGCGGCAACAACGTTTAGCCGCCGTAACCAACCTTTCTGGGATGCGACCATCTCTTTTACTGACCCATTTACGCTCTATAGCGGGGACCAGGATTGGGGGCGACCTAATAAAGCCTCACTTTTTGAGGTGTCTTCCCCAACATGCCCGTTCGGCACTTATAGCCCAACCCAATCAGAGTTTGGGCTATTTATCCAAAATTGCGGACGCAATTATGGAAAGTTCAGATCAATATTCTGAGCCTCCTGCGTACCAAGTAGCGGCGGTTTCTCAACACGCCGCCCAGCCTGCACGGCACACCCGTCTGCCTTTCTCAGCCCCTCAATTGGTCCCAACCCTCGATCCTCCTCAAACCCAATTACCTCTTAGAAGGCCCGCCTCAACCAATTTCCCTCAGGGGAATCCAGAGGCAGGCCCCAACGCATTCAACCAAAGAAGTTCACCCTCTCAACTAACTCCTGCTGACCTTCGGGCGCTCCAAACCTCACTCCTCCGCGAGATAACGCAATTGCGCGCGGAGGTGAGGAACAATCCTCGAAGCGCCCAGAATCGAGCCATGCCGAGCCGTCCTCGCAATCGGCAGAATTTCTCCCAAAATGCCCCTCAGGGGGCCTATATCCCCCAAAATGCCCCACAGAGGGCCAATCCCACCCAAAACGGCCCTCACCGGGCCAATTCCCAGCGAGCTCCGGCTCGACCTCCCCGTAATGGCAATAGCAATACGCAGAATATCCCCGATAATGCCGTTACTCTGCCTTGGTGCGCCAATCACCAACGATATGGTGATCGCGCATTCAATTGCAAAGCGCCTTGTGGTTGGACGCAACCTTCCACCAACCAGAGGCGCTCTTTAAACTAATTTTGCCGACCGACACCCTCGCGCAATCGGCCGGCACACACACGATAAGTCGCCTAACCATCCGGGATTCAAAACTGAATATCGCTTTTACCGTCGATACCGGCGCCGATATTTCAGTCCTCCCGCGATCGTTTGCTCCGCGCAACCGCGTGCCAGCCGCACTTAAATTGTCAGCTGCAAATAATACGCCGATACTTACGTACGGACGTAAAAAGCTGACACTCCAATTGGGTCTTTGTCGTCCGATCACTTGGCGTTTCGTCATTGCGGACGTAAATGAACCCCTGATAGGTTCCGACCTATTAGGTGCACATAATCTGTTGGTCGATTCGACCCATAACAGACTTGTGGCTCCAACCGCACCCCCCTTGCCCATGACGGCATCTCCAGCGGCAACTTCAGGGGCCACAGAGTGCACAGACCCATTCCAGGTTATGGTACAGGAATTTGTGAGTACAACAATTCCTCTACCTAACCAACGCCGACATAAAGCCACGGTGTTTCATCATATAGAAACACGTGGTCCCCCGGTGAGCCAGCGTCCACGTCGACTGGCTCCGGAAAAATTACGTGCGGCGCGCGCGGAGTTCGAGCATATGATCGAACTAGGTATCTGCCAACCGTCGGACAGTCCCTGGGCAAGCCCACTCCACTTAGTGAAGAAACGTTCTGGTGAGTGGCGCCCATGTGGCGATTACAGGCTGTTGAACGCAGCAACTGTCCCGGACAGATACCCAATTGCACACCTCTACGATTTTTCGTACAAGTTGCGTGGGTGCAATGTCTTCACTACCCTGGATCTCACCAGGGCATACCTCCAAATTCCGGTGGCACCTGAAGACATCCCCAAGACCGCAGTCATTACACCTTTCGGACTCTTCGAGTTCAAAGTGATGACTTTCGGCCTCAGGAATGCCGCACAGACATTCCAACGTTATATCGACACGGCTTTACGAGGTCTTAATTGCTGCCATGCTTATCTTGATGATATTCTCATCGCCTCCAAAGACCTCGCCGAACATAAACGCCACTTACGTCAGGTCCTAGAGCGCCTCCGTGAATTCGGTCTTGTCATCAACCCAGATAAGTGTCAATACGCCAAGGAGCAAATCACCTATCTGGGTTATGTCGTTGACAACCAGGGCATTCGCCCACTACCAGACCGTGTGGAGGCCCTCATGAAGTATCCCCGGCCTACTAACGTGAGTGAGCTTCGTCGATTTTTGGGCATGCTGAACTTCTACCGTCCTACCCTGAAGAATGCTGCCCAGATTCAAGCTCCGCTCAATGAATTCTTAAAAGGAGCTAAGCGCAATGATAAGCGCCCCATTAATTGGACAGAAGTCTCTGACAGAGCATTCCAACTGTCCAAAGAACAATTGGCAAATGCCACCTTACTCCGATACCCTCTCGAGGGAGCGGCACTTTCTATCCAATGCGACGCATCGGATACCGCAATCGGAGCCGTCCTTGAACAGGACATTGAAGGCCGTCCGGAACCACTTGGTTTCTTTTCAAGGAAGCTGAGTCCCACTGAGCGACGTTACAGCGCCTACGACCGTGAATTGCTCGCGATCTACAGCGCTGTTAAGTACTTCCGTCATATGATAGAAGGTCGCTCACTCTCAATTTTAACAGACCACAAGCCATTGGTCTATGCGTTCCGGAAGAAGTCGGGAAATGCCTCCCCCCGACAAGAGCGTCAATTAGACCTCATTGGGCAATATTCCACGGAGATAAGGCATATCTCCGGTAAACAGAATGTCACGGCGGACGCCCTTTCTCGAATCGATACGATTCATTTGCGTACCGCCTTGAATAACGCTGATCTTGCCCTAGCTCAAGAGGAGGACGAACAGCTCAAGTCCCTCCTAACTGCCGATACGGCACTAGAGCTCAAGAAAATTACCCTTCGCGACCCTTTGGGCGAAATCTGGTGTGATGTCTCCACTGGAACCGCTAGACCTTACATTCCCGAGAAACTTCGTAAGGGCGTGTTCCAGGTTTACCACAACCCTGCCCACCCCAGCGGCCGAGCAACAGCCGCTGCTGTCCGTCGCAAATTTATTTGGCCCCGGATGAACAAAGACCTCACCGGTTGGGCCCGTGCTTGTCTCCAGTGCCAGCGCTGCAAGGTAGCGCGACATAATGTACTGGAGCCAGCGCAATTCAAGCTTCCCACGGCACGCTTCGCCCATGTCCACATAGACATAGTGGGACCGCTTACTCCATCAAGAGGATTTTCTTATATCCTCACTATGATGGATCGCTGCACGCGATGGCCAGAGGCGACACCCCTCCGGGCAGTTACTGCCGAATCAGTCGCCAAGGCCTTTTACTCAACTTGGGTCACACGCTTCGGTGTACCAACCACCATAACTTCGGACCGAGGTCCACAATTTGAGGCGACAATTTTTAGGCAGCTAACAAATCTTCTCGGCTGCCAAAGAAGTCGTACCACCGCCTACCACCCGCAATCAAATGGGATGATAGAGCGCTGGCATAGATCTCTTAAAGCCTCACTCATGTGTCATAATGACACACAATGGTTTGACGCCCTTCCAACCGTCCTCCTCGGCCTGAGGACAAGTATTAAGGAGGACCTAGGTGCTTCGGCAGCAGAGCTTACCTATGGTACCAACCTCCTGCTTCCAGGAGAACTTTTCCTGAATGGCGAAACACCGCGTGACCAACTTCGCGAATTGAGACATCTCCGTGACCTGCTACGTAAGGTTAGGGCAACCCCTGTAACCAGGCACGGCTCCAAAAAACTTTTCGTCCACCCTGAACTGCACAGCTGCACGCACGTCATTGTCAGGGTGGATAAGGTCAAAAAACCCCTCGACCCACCTTATGATGGCCCATTCAAAGTCTTCCGCCGCATCAGTGACCGCGTCTTCGAGATCGACATTAGAGGCAAACGATCCACGGTCAGCGTCGAAAGGCTTAAGCCCTGTTTTCTGGAAGCTTCCGCTCCAGAATCACTTCCATCTACTGACACCGCTCCTACTCCACCAGCACAACCTCCCCGTACTCGCGCTCATACGCGCGCCCATAACCAACTAACCACCCCCTAACCTGCCTTACCTGTTTCGTGACTACGTCACTGGGGAGGGAGTGATGTGGGGCTTTTCAGGGCCCGAAGAGCCATGCATCGCTCGATCCCCACTATTCCAGGCGAACGACTTACCTCTCGGTCGAACTTCAGCAAGGTTGCGTAACCTTGCTACGGCATTTACCCCCAGCCAAATCGCCGGAATTATTACGGTTACCCAATCGGATACCTGTTTTGAATTTCTGTTAGGCAGCTTACCTATTCTGTAGGGGTTTTCCTTCCAAACCCCTTTTTTCTCCAACACCACTCCTAAAAAACATTAAGCCCACGGCAAAGCTTATCACCTTGCCGTGGCATCGAAAATTCACCCCCGAGGCGTACATCATTTCCTAAAAAAAAAACATTAAGTCCACGGCAAAGCTTATCACCTTGCCGTGGCATCGAGAATTCACCCCCGAGGCGTATATTATCTCCTAAATAAAAAGCATAAGTCCACGGCAAAATCATCACATTGCCACGGCATCTGAAATCCTATCTTTAGGCATACATTCTGCCAGGGCATCTCGTTTCCATAGCCTTAAGCTATGGAAACAACAATCAACAAGAGTTCCTTGTGACTCGTTGTATTTTGTTTACCCTCGGCATAACATGCATGCGGCTATTTGTCCCTATTGATTTGCTACCGCCGACAAGGTTTCTGCTGACGCAAACCAAACATGTCCCTGTTTACCAGCAATCGCTGGCTTCCAATTATCGGTCCCCACGTTCAGAGACCATAATCAAGCAACGATCAAGATGCAGCCAGAAAATGTTTACTTTCAACATCTGGCAATGGCTGCACCCTATGTTCGTTGCAATGTTTAATCATCGGCAACCGAAATGATGATTTATGGCCTTCCATTAGGATGACCAAATCATCGGTTTGGGTCTTTCACACCCCAGATGCTAGTATTTACATTCTTAGAAAATGCACTAGCGATGTGCCGCCATCCACACGGTCGCCGAACGATCGTATGCATGGCATACCCACACATGCATAATGTATGACTACCCCGTCCGGTCCAATCACGATTAACTACTTCAAGTTAATCGTGTAACTCCGCCTCCTTTCCAGTTTCTTTCGGGGTTCTTTCCCTTTAATGACTTCCAATGGGATTAGTCAGTCAGATTTCTTCTTTCGGAGCGGGTACAAGTGCCACAAGGTCAGTCACGAGTCACTCAGACTGTGAGAGTTCGGTCATTTGTTAAAACCATTCTATTACGTATTTCTTTCAATACAGTATCAAGTAAAGTTCGTGGCGAAGAATATTCAAATATTAAAGTAATTTAACTGACAGTGCTCGGTACAAATAAAGTATCAACATTATACCGTATCTCTTTCAATATAGTGTCAAGTAAATTTCGTGGCGAAGAATATTCAAATATTAAAGTAATTTAACTGACAGTGCTCGGTACAAATAAAGTATCAACATTATACTGTATCTCTTTCAATATAGTATCAAGTAAATTTCGTGGCGAAGAATATTCAAATATTAAAGTAATTTAACTGACAGTGCTCGGTACAAATAAAGTATCAACATTATACCGTATCTCTTTCAATATAGTGTTAATGTCCAGTAAATTTCACTGCAAAGTATCTTCAAGTATCAAAGAAGCTTAAACAGTGCTTAGTACAATTAAAGGACGGAGTTAAGTTTTAGTGATTTATGTAAAGTTTTTATTCTCTTTTGTGTTTGGAAGATTAATAAATAATAAAGAACAGTCGAGCTGCAGTTTTTTTTATTTAACGGAGTTTAGAACAGCATCCTCGACAGTTGCATTCCACAAGTCGATCTTCAGCACCATTGATAACCAAACTGTAAGTGGAACATTTACACCACAGGCTTTGTGTGCAAGCGCGATAAATGGACATACAGTGCATATGAATATATGCGTTGTGATGTTTGGATTTTGGAAATTTCTGTGAGCATTTGATACAATTTGACTAACATTGGATTGAATGTTAATTTGAGGATATGGATGTATGCTATTTAGGGATATTAATTGTATTGCACATAATGGGGATTTTGATAACTGAAATATATGTGGGGGAGGGAAATGGTAGGACTTCTTGGAGCACTACAGAAGGACAATTCATTTTCCTTTCTTGTGTCGTGTTGATTCTTCTTGGTTTCATTTTATCGCCACCATCCGTTTGTCTCCTTTATTTTGAATCACTTTATGAACTTGTTTTTAATATCACAGACTGTCGTATCACCGTTTATTGGTGCGCTTCTTTGTGTCGTGTTGAATATTCGCCTTTTTCTGCATCTACTTATTTCCCTTTCAATGTTTTAACTATAACACTGATTTCTATAGCAACTTGGGTTTTCGCACTCTTATTTTTTCTCTTTTCTCTTAATTTCTTTCTGATTTTCTTTCTAATTAGAGGAAACTTGATATGAATTCTTACTTCCAAGAACAATTACGAAGAACGGCTCCAAATCCGTACTTCCTCATCAACGTTATTCTTCGTTTTTTTATCAGTTGTCTTGAGATAAATGATTTCGGTTTTTCTTCAACGCAATCAATCACTTCACCTCTTATCTTGTTCTTCTGTTTAATTTGTCGGGTGTAAAATGTATCTTAATCCTTTTTCTATTTTATTTATGTAGTGTTGAATGTAACTTCTCCTTTTCGGTCCGCCGTTATCTCTCGAAATTTTTCCGCCTTATTTTATTTTTCCGTTCTTTGTTCGTCCCCAGTGATTCAATGTTATTCTTTTTCTGTTATCACAGATCAAGATCATACTTTCGTAGTGTCTTCTTGATCTGTCTCGTTTTTCTTGCGTCACATCAAGACGTAGTAGAACTAAGTTGTTGCTAGCTCTCGGGTTGTGACACAAGCTAAGCAACTACAAGTCATACCCGAATATATTACAAAGAATATATTACAGCCACCTCCAGTTGCCACGACACTTTTCCCCTGTTGGGAATCTCACTATATTATTAATGAATCATTTATCTGTACTTTATTAAACCACCAACAAATAAAACAAACCATTAACAATTTTAATCCTTCCAAGATAGCGTCGTCCGATGCTTTAAAAAGTCGCTAAAAGTGTTTAAAAAAACTGTATAAGTACCAATCGTTATATTAGTGATTTTTCAATTCCTTTTAAACAATAGAAGTAAGTAAGTAAATACCTTCCCCACCTTTCGAAAAGCCTACCATTTAAGGGTTAAAACTCCCACAGTAACTCTTAGTTTAACCCACTCCCTTGAAGCTACTTTGTAGTTAACCCCATGTTATTCCGACGGCGGTTTCATACAGCCATAATACAATTACGGTCGATTTCCACGACGACCACGCAACGAAATTAACCTCTTTTCTTTTAATTCCAATTCATGACACTATAGCGTCTTGTTACGTAAATAACCTGATAATCTAACACGCTCCGAGGAGGAAATAAGTCAAGGGTACAGTTATTACTACAAATAGGTTATTAAAGCCGAAACGAACTACCACTTGCATACATTATACTGCTCGAATCTAACATCGCCTTATATTGGATTTCTAAGGCACACCCCCACACGAAGAACACACAACAGAGAAAATTAGTTCTTCCATCGAAAGGAAGTTCCGTTCACAGATCCTCTTACACTGCAGACATTTCGCCAAAGGACCTGAAACAACATAACAAACAATCTACAACATGGATTTTCTCTCACCAGCAGCCCTGTAAAACGAACGAAATGGGGGGGAAGTTGGGTATGCTGGGAATAGAAAAAGGATGTAGATTCATTGCAGTAATCGGACCAATTCACACAATTCATTGTGTAAATTTAGCGCCATTTTGTTGTTTTCTTTTTTGAATTGAGTACGTCCAAGGACCTAACCATCCGGCATTTTCTTACATGTGCGCCATTCTGTTATAATTAAACTGCTGTGAGTTTAAACGTACACATCTGGAGTTCATCAACTCTGATAGCAGGAAGGCAACTTGCTGACTCGTCAGCAGTCAATATTTGGCACCATATCATAAGTAAAAATAAACAAAAAATCACAGAAACAAAAAAAGTTAAGAGCTAAAAAGGCAAAATATAAAAAAGACAAGAAGGCAAAAACTTGAGCACGCAAGGAAAGGAATTCATGAAAAATTGGACATGAAAGGATCTCTCATCATATGCTTGGTATTGACAATAAACGTGGCTTTGGCCACCACGGCACACATGACCTAAGCTAACATGGCCGTATTAAGCTTGGTCTACTTTACGTGAATTCAGCCGTTGGCGTAGATTGGTGTTTATTAACGAGTTGCTTTTCTGTTTACCAACGGCTTAACAACTTTCTACTAGTAACAAATTGAAAACAAGACAGGCACACTAACAAATCTTTTTCCTTCAAGAAAAGCGTTTTGGTTTCCGGGTATCCAGAACTATGCCGTCGCAAGTTTTTCCTGGGTAATCCTTAGGCTGTCTTAACTGAACTGTGGACACTGGGTTGTTTTCCTTATTTTAATCAGAGATTTAGGATTTAACGTGTGGAGTTAATTACACACGTTCAACATCTTCACCACAACTTGGAGCTTTATGAAACGAAAACAGTGTGCGATATTGATATAATACGCCTGTGAATTCCACTGGTTCCAACGAAACTTCTAATAAACTCTGTAGAGGAAGATAATCGCTTAATCTGATTTATTTACACAAGAAGAGAATTTACTAATAAATCAGCCAATGAAGACATTGATATCTTTGAATGGAAAATTAGTTCATATTACCGGAAAGCCTTACTAAAAACATATATTTATGTAATGTCTTTTACCTTATAGCACTTAAATATAATGGGAAATGCATTTATCATCATCATCATCGGCACTACAACCCGGATCGGGTCTTGGCCTCATTTAACAAGTCTGAGGCTTGTGTGGAGGTTATACGAGGGTTGCCTCTTATGTTTCGGGATTTGGCAACCCTAGTGTTGCAATCCGGCAATTGACAGCTCTGTCGTAAAGTTGGACATTTGTGAGGTTATACGCACTCAGAACGTTTTGACATACGAGCGCTATTTGTGTTGTTTACAGTAACTTAAAAGATTCATCTCGGCCCAAAAATGGAATTAAATCGTCAACATTTTCGTGCGATTATTTTTTACAACTTTCGGCGTGGATTAACTCAGCAACAGTGCATGGATGAACTTAATTCAATTTTTGGCGATGAAGCTCCATCAAGGACCAGTGTTTATCGATGGTATGGTGAATTCAATCGTGGTCGTAGTTCACTCCAAGATGAATTTCGTGAATGTCGACCAAAATCAGTTGTTGTTCCGAAAACCATTGATGCTGTGCGCGAACTGATATTGGAAGATCGTCATGTGACCTATCGTGAGATTGAGACAACCTTAGGCGTTAGTGGGACCAGCATACTTTCAATATTGCATAAACATTTGACTGTCAAAAAAATGTGTTCCCGTTGGATCCCACACAATTTGTCAATCGCCCAAAAAAAGGCTCGTGTCAATTGGTCGAAAGAAATGCTCAAAAAATACGGTCGCGGTGCTTCGAAACACGTCTATGACATCGTGACAGGTGATGATCGTGGATTTACGCGTATGAGTCCGAAAGTAAACAGCAGTCGACTGTCTGGGTGTTTCAAGATGAGCCAAATCCAACAAAAGTTGTTCGCGCACGAAGCACTTCCAAGCAAATGGTCGCCTGTTTTTTCGGAAAAACTAGACATGTCGCAACCGTACCACTAGAGCAACGCAGAACAGTCAATTATGAGTGGTACACAACCATTTGTTTGCCAGTTGTCTTCCAAGAAATCGGGAAAACCAACCGCCGAAGACGGATCACTCTTCACCACGACAATGCGAGCTCTCACACATCGCCTGCGACAACTGCATTTTTGAGCACCCAAAACATCGATTTGATGGGTCATCCGCCGTATAGTCCTGACTTGTCACCGAATGACTTCTTTTTATTCCCGTACGTAAAAAACAAACTGAGAGGTCAACGTTTTTCGACACCTGAAGAAGCGGTTGCTGCATTCAGAATGCATGTGTTGGAGATACCTCAATCAGAGTGGCAAAAGTGCTTCGACAATTGGTTCAAACGCATGCAAAAGTGTATAGATATTCATGGGGAATATTTTGAAAAACAATAATGTGATTGTCGATGATTAATATTTGTTTTTGTTCTCTAATTCCGAAATATAAAAGGCAACCCTCGTATTTTTAAGTTAAATGCTTTTGTTTACCTCCTTTAGGGTAATCTTGTCGTCTCCTTTGGGATGGCCTTGTGTGGCGTTTACTTCTAGTGTGGAGGTCTGTTCCCGCTGGAGGGGTGAGGGTCCGAGTGTGGACGGCGTGCAAAGTACGCCCTCGCAACTTCCTTTGGTGGGGGGTTTCCGAATGGGATACTCTGTTGTTGTGAGCTTCTTGGCAGCGAGGGTGTGCCCTCGCAGTTTCCACTGGTCCACTGATTTAAAACAAAGTTATTTCCTTTGGCGAAGGGGGTGGTATCCCCTCGGAGTCTCCTTTGGTCCACTGATCTACAACAAAATTATTTCCTTTGCGGCGACCATCGTGAAACCCTTCGGATAGGTCGCTCTGTTTAGTGTGAGTTGTTCGGCGGCAAGGGTGTGCCCTCGCAGTTTGCCCTTTAGTCCACTGATTTAAAACAAGACTACTATCTTTTTTTCGACTTTATTATTTTACCTTTTGCCTTTTAAAATTCAAATCCGTTACATTATAAAGCTGGTTGATTATTTGCCGTGGCTTCGGTCTCCTGGATTCGCCTGATCACGAATCCAAAACATACTGGGTTATGCCTCCAAATCCGATTTCTCAGTACACATAGCAACCGAAGAATCTAACCCAGCCTGTAAACAAATTCTCTATGCACGCATAGCAACCCTTTTCAATTTCCTAGTAAGTGGCAGTGAGTTTTACTTAGCAATGACTCCACTGCCACGACACCATGAATGGATCCTTGCCCATTTTCACTCAGTCGAAGTTCAATAACCGCTGGGGACGGTCACGCCGCGGCACCAGTCGAGTCACAATCACCGTCGAGGGCTCATCCCCCTTTTATTACCTCGAGTCGGGCTTCAGAAAGTCGATGTGAAGTAGGCCGAAAGTAAAGTCGTGATTGGGTGTGGTAATAATTTGCATTGCCTTTTCAACTTAATGGTAACTTGAAAGATTCCCGTCAGAAATAACCAAAAGCGCTAGTGGGGAAAGATTTCTAATAAAGTGTTAATAATTACCTAAACCGTTCATTGAAGACTAGTATTGACTCGAGCTGAAGAAAGATTTCTAATAAAGTGTTAGTAATTACCTAAACTGTTCACCGAAGATTTGTATTGACTCAAACTGAAGAAAGCTTTTCGATAAAGTGTTAATAATTAACCAAACTGTTCGCTGAAGATTTGTATTGGCTCAAACTGAGGGAAGATTTCCGATAAAGTGTTAATAATTAACCAAACTGTTCACTGAAGATTTGTATTGGCTCAAACTGAGGGAAGATTTCCAATAAAGTGTTAGCAATTAACCAGACCGTTCATTGAAGGTCTGTATTGACTCAAGCCGGAGGAAGATTTTCAATAAAGTGTATATATAAAAAAAAAAGAAACAACATCACAAGCACAAATGTTCACAATATTGCTCAGTCTACAGAGACAGGTGATACAAGTAAACGAGATCTACTCGCACTTGCCCAGTCGATATAAGCCCTCTAACCAAAAGATGTAAATTCATTTATAACAACCGAGAGAAGAACCAGTCCCTTTAACCTGTTGCAAGACGAACACCCTGATGTGCTTCTAGCTGGGGAAAGTTTCTGCCTTTTTTAGTTTGACCCCTGTTACACTTTGGTGGCCCAGGGCTGTTATTTTGCATAGACTACCAATTTTGCTATTTGGGCTTGACTGTACCAGGAAGAAGGGTAGCTTCCGGTTCTCCCTTTTAGACCTGGCTGTGGTGAAGGGTTTGACCACACTAAATTCAACATCATCGTACTTGAGCTGTCGCAGCCTTTTCAAAATAGTGTCCGGCTCAGTTTCAGGGTCGACGCCCTTTAATAGAACTGCAATATTTTTGAATCCCTTCGGCGTGTAAGAACAAAATTCCGCGGTGGTTCTCTTCAAAAAATGTTTAATTTTAATATGGTCACCAGCGTTATATGTTTGAATGGTATGCCCTTTTGCCTCCCAGTCTTTTAATCATAAAATTATTATTACCTACAGTTAACTTACACAGACTTACCAATTCTTTACAATCGATGCCCACCGTGTTGATTGGTGGCATTTTAGTTTTTTTGCTGGTTTCCTGCTGTTGTTCTTTTGACTGATGTGCTTCTTTTTGTTCATCTGTCTTTTGTTTTGAGGTTGAATTTTGTTGGGGATGTTGGCTTTTCTTGTTTATTTTTTTGTTATTCCAGTGCTTCCATTTTTTCTTCTTCTTCTTTCCTCTTGTTGTGCTCTTGCTATAGCTAGTTTCGCTCCTAGCTCATTTATTTCTTCTTCTTCATCCTCAGATTCAGAAGAACCCAGACAAGCGAATGTGATGTTAGAAAAATTCCCACTGTTGGTGGTAGAGGGGAATGCATTCTCCGCCTCCATTTGTTATTGTTCTAACATGAGTTCTGTAGCTTTGTGAGTCGTTATTATGTTGCTTATTTCGCTCTTTGGTTTTTTTTTTCCGCTTTTAATTTCGATTTGGTGCACGAAGAGCGTTTTAATAGGCTTATTTTGCCTTTGAATATCTTACTCTTTGTTTTGATACTTTCTTCACTGCTCATGTCGCAGCTCGCGGTACACACACGTTAACACAACAAGCTCAAACCCTTCCGTTCTTATTTCACTTAGTGTGCGCAATTTTTTTTCTTCGACACTCCATCGAATGTTCGCACACACAATTTGGTTTTTTATGTTCACTTTTTATGTTCACGTTTTATGTTCACTGCTATGCTCACTTTTCACAAAGCAAAACACGGCGCGAAAATCGAATCTATTGCCTTGTTCAGGTATTTGGTCTACTTGACTTCTCTAATAAGACAGTTCCGTTGAGAGATTTGTTAATTATCGTTTGTCCGTTACCGACACGTCTTTACCGGATGGTGGTCAATTTGATACTGTCGAATCCGACTGTCCTTGATTCAGCATGTTTTCAATTGCAGATGTCCAAATGTCAGTTACAGAAATCAAAAGGTCTCCCGTGGGTCAACTGCTACAGAATCCATACTGGCGATCATTTAGAAGTTCGTTCCATTCTAAGTATTTCTTTTTTCAAAAGTATCGTCCTGTTGAGGACAATTGAGCATCGTTATGTCTTTTACTTTTCCAGTCAGGTGTGGGGTGTATCGCCTCGCAAGTCGAAATAAACTCGTTGCTCCTTTGTATACTGGTGTTTCAAATATTCTTTCAAAAGTCATATAAAACAATATGAATCCCCTCCGGGGTGCGTTGAGATCTCTTGAAATTTCACGAGTTGTGGAGCCTCAAATGTCTCGCCTTGCTTAATTTATTTTATTCAATCTGTACAGGGAAAATACCACTCTTTGCTTTGTTCTCTAACTCTCTGAATAGTATACCGCTTATAAATGTTTGGATTGAAATCGATAGTAAACCAAATAGTCCGAAGTACTTTTTCAATATCTTTGAATTTATTTGTTATGTATGGAATCTTCGGTCGTCCGACCGGCGCTCTGCCCTCTTGGAGATCTACTAATTTTTGGTTGATCAGCGGTTCGACCTCTGAAGCTTGACTGATCACGAAATTGAAATTGGTCGCCCTTTTATTGTTTTTTCAGTTGAGAATTGTCAACTATTTTAGTGTCAAAATTCCAAGAAGCACACACAAGACTTCGTGTGCCTCTATTGGAATTTTGTCTAGGAATTGTTTGAGGATTTGGTTGGATAGGTTCTTGGAAGGGGAATCATGAAATGCGTTTTGAATTAAGCATTTCATGATGTCAGGGTTTTGGGAATTGAGTCAATGTGCGACGAATTAACTTTTGGTTTGATTCGTTGTTCATGTGACTCAATATGGAATTTAAATGTAGGTTAATGGGGAAATTGAGGATTTGGATTATGATTATGATAATATTAGGGATTTGGATGGGAGTAGCGATTTAGGATCGCTACAGTCCCTATTCCATTTTTAATAATTTTGGTTCAAATTTTAAAAGTTCTAAACAAAACCTATTTACTTAATAGAGGTTGCAAAGACGAACTTCTCTATCTTCACATACTAACCCAGCTATGAATATTTTTTACTTATTTATAAATCGCAGTTGATTGATACAAACTGTGACATTTGTCGCAATGGTGGTCTTATCCCACCTTTGTCCTAGAGTATAGATTTTTTTGTCGCCTCTTTCTTTAAAATCAATAGAAGTATTTCTTTTCATTTATTTGATATCTATAACAATGGCAACAAATTTCCCAACAAATACTTTGCAAAAACTTATAACCCCTTCCATTTAGAGGCTTGATATAGTTTTGAGAACATTCAAATTCAAATGTTATTTATTGGAAATCGGGCAGGATTTTCCTTGCAAACCTATCTCCAATGAAATAGTTCTCTTTCTTGTCCCGGAACTCACCCCGCAGTCTACTGTCCTCGTGCACATGACAATTGAAACCAATCTCCATTTTTATATTGCAATTAATGACAAAGAAAAAAAAATAGAAAAGTAGGCACCCCCTCTAAGGATCAAATAGGTTGGTTCGTTCATTTGACATTTTTAATGAGAATGAAAAAAAAGAAATTGAACAAAAAAAAAAAAGCAATGCAGGGAAAAACAATTGATTCAATGGTGATGTAATGAGTTCCAGTTTTCCCCACCCATTGCTCTCCCCTGATGCTGAACACATATCATACTCAGCTTGGTGACTGTTGAACTGGATAAGTCGGATATGAATGAGGAAGCACAAGAAAACCTAACCATCTCATCTTCGATTGAAGGATTTAGTACGATGAATGTGCAGCGAAGAAAAACGAATTGGAGCTGAGGACTCGATGAAGCTTATAGCTAAGGGTTACACTCACACGAACGTACTGAATGTTTGATTTAAACTTGCTATCTTAATAAAAATTCCTCTTAAATAGGGCGTAGAAGGAAGAAAGAAGTACATCCTCAATAAATTTTAAGCCACCATGGTGTATACAGTAAAACCAGTATAAAGAGTACATGCACAACATCCGTACACCACACATGACAAGCATGGGCAAACGGAGAGATGGTTGGGTTTAGATGAAACGTTTGGTAGACGATACATAATTTATTAGATAGTGAATTAGTTATCCTACCCGGCTTGAATACATGCGTTTGAATTGGACGTGAATGACGTGTTCGCAAATTATATGTGTAAGAGAACATTTCTCAAATGTCATGAGAATTTCTGAATAGAAAGGAGAAACGATTGATGCGATCAAAATAGTGTTGATTGCCCCAGTCCATGCAAGCTTATTACCCGCAATCACATTTAAGTTTACAGTTCCAGGCGGCAGCATTCATTTAAAAAGTTGTGGAAGTGGCTAGACCAATTCATTATAAGTTGTGGAAGTTGCTAGACCAATATCTACTAGTCAGTCTTTTTTTACCACTTCCAATATACGCAAGGATTGTTTTTTATTTTTTGTTTTCTTTTAACACGCGCGATTTATATATTATCTCCGAACCGAGATTAGAACAAAACTCTTACTTTAATCTATGGTGGCCACTGTAGATTGTCCAATTCATTTATTACAGTTAAATGTATTTACAACAATCGAAAATGAGAACCACAATCTTCCATTTGACATGCTTTCATCTCTTAAAGTTTTGGTATGACTTGAAATATTCAAAAACTCGACTACACTTTTAATTCTTTATACTTACCGGAATCATCTCCACATTTTATTAAGAAATAAAGCAAAAAAAGTTACAGTATTCGTATGTGGGATTTTTTGATCCTCGTCGAGACTATTTCAGCAAATAAAGCGCATGAAAACCATAAGTACATTTACCTCTAAATCACGTTTCTCTAATCTATGTATAGTCAATCTGCGAATGCACTTAACCCAATTAAATAAATAACAGCTGCACTTTGTTCATTAATATGCCCTACGTAGTAATTCACCACAATTTGGGCAGAAAATCAATAGGGATAAATTCGCCAAGGCAAAAATAGTACAAGAAAGGTAGATGTTAATGAAAGAACCGGAAGGGATTCAAGAAGGCTAAAAGCACACACTCAATGCGTAAGTTTCTTCCATCATCAGAAAGCGCGACAAAACGAACTACATTCTTCTATTGGTAGTAAAAATGTTGATCATCTGTGAAGAAACGTTATCTCCTCATTATTTCGCTTTCAGTTAATGTCAAGCAACGAATCTACTTGCTGCACAAGTCCCAGCCAACTCAACGCTGCGCGATATCACTTAAGCTCTGTGGGGGTTCTTTAAGGCATTCCCAAAGAACCGCCCACTCCCTTTTAATTAACCGTCTCCCACTTACCAGGCAAGTCCTTATACTCACCTGCAAATGATTATGACAACAATGCCTGCAGCCCCTTATGCTCGTTCCTTTGTTTGAACAGGTGCAGGGCCGTTCGTTGTCTATATTGCCGGCGAAGGGGCATCGTACTTCACCTATACGGCCATATGGGAAATCGTCCAAATTAACTCCGTTTCGATCGCCCATTGGCCGTCGCCAAGTAGATCCGATTCGCTCCTTCCACCTCGGTGTGATCCTCCACCGTTGCATCTGATGGGATGTGGATTGCATCGAGAAGTCAGATTCCTATTACCACAGCGGACAGTCGCACCCGCTTAGAGTTCCTTTTTTACCAGCCCCGCTACTAAGTAGCCAGTTTTGTTTTAACACCGTCAAAATATTCGAGTTGGAGTGCCGTTTTTCCTTTCTGTCAACTAGTCGAGAAATTCGTTTGGATCGTTAAAGTGAACTTATTCTATTATAACTCTCATTAAAGGATTAAGTGAACTTATGGTTAACTCTCATTCAAGGATTAAGTGAACTTATTGTTAACTCTCATTAAAGGATTAAGTGAACCTATTGCTAAATTTCATTAAAGGATTAAGCGAACTTATTGTTAACCCTCAGTAAAGGATTGGGTAAATTTAATTGTGAACTCACAGTGTTATGCGCATGTGCCGATGCCATAATGCAGATTAAATAAAGAACACTTGATAACGAAATACTTGCGTGCCTATTTATTTCTATCGCTTGTTTGGAGTTGATTTATTTCGTGGACAATTTTCAGAGAAACCAATGGTAAGTGTTGGGGTGTTGATTGAACTAGTACCCATGTCTGGTACATATATCCTCCCCCACAGCTCTACCTCAATTCGAACACAAGCACCCCCTATAACCCATATTTACCTTTGAACTCGTTGCATTTATGTCGGCGACCCGTAGTCCTAAACTTCTTCATGATTCGAAGAGATCGAATCCTCATAGGGGGTCCTACCATCAACGGAGATGGGACCTGTATATTAGTTAATAGTGTAATTCGGCATGAACCTATAGACCTCCCACATTTTTAATTCCATAGAGGTCTCCCGGGTTGAACTGCATCGCGCTAATAATGATAGAGGGAATATATACTCCGCATACCATTCGAAGAAAACCAATAATGGCCGCATTAATCCCGAAGATATCGGCAAATTAATAAGGTAATAGGGTCGTCGGGGCATACATCCTTCATCATAGGTGGTGATTTTAACTCCACACATCCCTGTGGGTAGCTTTTATTTGGTACCATCAAGGATACAGGTTCAATAAAAACTCCACAGTTACAAAACACAGGAACACTAACTGCACTGGTGAAGATGGCAGCAGTAGACTCGGCTGGAAGTCCCTTGTTGTCGATACTCCACTATGGACACGTCCAATATTCATTCGAGGTGCACACAGTCGTCCTACTGATAGCAGCAGCCTCTTGTCCAGAAAGAAATAAATAGTAAAACACTTTGTGTTGTGGTGTTGATTACAGTTCTCTTTATTGACACTAATTTCTCCTCCGTTACAAAGTCACAAATGTTAGTTAAAAACACATCTCAATACCTGGAGGAAAGACTAAGCACTTGTTTAATTGAATTATCCTGCGACACTGTTCATTACACTACAAAACGTCCGTTCGTGATGCTATCGCCAGAATCCGGAAATGATAATCAAGGATTTTTTAGCACTTATTACATCGCGCACTCGAACTGAGGATAAACGAACAGCGAGCGAACTCCACGAAAGATGAATTTTTGACGTTAAAACAAAGGCGCGACCTTACGCTATGGAGATTGACATCTGACTTTAACTAAACGACGATTTTCTCTCAACACCGACACTGACTTTTTAGCGACACGATCGTGGGGCACATCTGTATTGTTTGTCGCTACAAAACTCACTCGCCTGACTCCGTAAAAATTGGTCCAGCCTCCGGCGATAGTGATGGATTTCCACCGCATACCATCGCAGGAGAAACATCCCTTCCGACATGCATGACCAATGGGAGCCGATCAGCACCCCATTGGAAAGTCCATGCACAATATCTTTTCTATGGGAACGAATGTCTTCCCATTGGAAGGAAGGACAACCGAACGCGCATCGAAAAGAATAGTTGGGAGATGTGAAGCTGGGTAAACATAAACATTGGAGTGTATATTGAATACCGAAACGTAATCCAATGCTTAAGCGCTAAAATGCGGCTTGTTTGAACAAGCCAATAAAAATACATTAGGAATGTCTAAGCAATGGTGATCCGTGATAATTGGATGCAGCTGCATGGGCATCGATTTCCATGATATGCTCTTGGGGGTCGATAATTGCTTTGAGAAAAACAAACACAGAAGAATTTTCGTGAGTATGATTGCAATGAATTGCGATAAGGGAACTACGGAAGATTTCCCAATGGTTGGCAATGGACATAGGTGCCTACCAGAGGAAACAAACAGTTTTAAAGATTACAGCGATGTGGATAATGCTGTGGCAAGATGGTGATCTTGCCATGGAATGTTTTGCAGGAAGCTTAATGCTGCCTAATTGCAGGTAAGTACCATGGAGTAAAATAGAAAGAGGAAGATTTAAGGGGGTTAAGCGATGGGTGCTTCTTCGGCACCTTGAAGAAACCCCACATCCCCACTGAAACATTTCCACCTCTTGTGTACCAATGGTACACCGAAAACTCTCATTCCCTCAGCTTCGAAATATTCGCACCTACGCGACGCAACTCAATTCTGGACATCTTTTTTGTGTCCAAAGACTTACTTTCCCACATCATTCCTCCCCAAGTATCGCCGGGTGTATCTGACCACAACGCTGTGACCAGGTTCATTCGCAGCTATCGAGCTCATATCAGATACATACCCGATTATGGACGCACAAATCGAGACAACTAAAATGTCGCATTGAACGAAAAACTCTACCAATTCTCCCCTCCCACTGATAGGAGCCTAACGATGGTTGAAATAAATAACGCTGCAACTCGGCTTCACAAGATTCTAGTTGAAACTTCGGAGACTCACGTCCAGAACTACAAACTTGAAAAGAGATCAGATTCCTTATGACGACTTCGCTTTTCGTCTCATACGGGAGCGAAAAAAGCATCATCAACACTGGCACTACAACCGGGATCCGGTCTTGGCTTTATTTAACAAATCTCTCCACCGATCCCGATTTCGAGTCGATGTTCCAGTTTGGCACTCCCAGGCTCTGGGCGTCCTGGTTTACACCATTCCTCCATCGCAGACAAGGTCTGCCGCGCTGTCGCCTTCCATACATCCTGCACAAAATACTTTCCGGCAGGCTCCTCTTCGCTCATTCGAGCTAGGTGTCACTCCCACCGGAGTCTACCGACTTTGATTTTTCTTATAACGTTAGCTTCAAGGTAGATCGCGTATAACTCATGGTTGTAGCGTCTCGGGAATATTTAAATTAATTAATATTAATTTAACAAAACTTGTAAGCGCCTTTATGATACGACTGCGATCTAGCTCTGAGTGGTCGATTCTTTCTGCACATCACAACTACGGCTCACTGTCCCATATGTAGCCCTGCTCCACTCAATAATATGTAAATGGAGAGTAGTCTCCAGAATGGGTTTATTCTCCCAGATGCGTTCCCATTCTTGCATAGAAAAGTTCTTATCCAAGAAAAAAATGGAGACCTCATTATTTACCACGCTTTCCGTGGTGCCAGGGATAAACGAATTCTCATGAGAGCGATATCTCTAATATTCCAGATCGCCTGCGTTTCAGTATGGTGATCAGTGAAAAATATAAATCTAAAAGAGATTGATCTCATCCCAACTAATGGGGAGCGGGTGACGAAGACGTCCCCAAATATAATATGCCTCTCAGGGGTAACGCTCTCATTTCTCTTCCCTAGGTGAAGTTTTAGTTTTGGTATTATTTCCGTCCATTCAGTTTTATTTTAATAATTAATGATATTTCGATTGGTTCTAAAAGCCTTGCGCTCGGACAAAAAAAAAACAAATTTAAGAGATGTAAAAGAGGAAGGCCTCAACGTAAGATAGCAGCACTCGTCAATAAAAGCTTATTTGACAGTCGTTTGAGTGAGTCGATGTGAGTGATTTTGTGAGAATGGACAAAATTGAGTATCGAGCTGTCATCAAATTTTTATTTTTGAAAAGCAATACCCCTACGCAAATCAAAGATGAGTTGGACTCAGTGTATCGGGACTCTCCACCAGCATTTACTACAGTGACATTTCGGGCAGCTGAATTTAAACGTGGCCGTGAGATCTTGGGAGACGATGAACGTCCGGGACGTCCAAAAACTGGAACAACTGACGATAACATCGCTAAAGTTCACCATATAGTCTAGCACCGCCGAATTAAAGTGAGAGAGATAGCAGGGGCTATGAAAATGTCCAAAGAACGTGTTTGTCACATATTAAATCAAGATTTAGTCATGAGAAAGCTGTGTGTGCATTGGGTGCCGCGTTTCCTAACGTTAAACCAAAAACGTGTTCGAATGAATATTTCCAACGCTCTGTTGGCGCAAATGAAGCACAATAAATCCAAGTTTTGCTGTCGATTTAATACTGTCGGTGAAACTGGGATACACCATTATACTCCCGTAAGAAAAATACAGTCAAAACAGTGGATCGCAAAGGAGGAATCGGCTCCAAAAAGAGGAAAAAATGTTTTTTTTCGGCTGGTAAAATGATGGTGACCGTTTTTTTTTTTTTGGGATAGTCATTGAGTTACCTTAATCGATTATCTTAAAAAAGGAAAAACCATTACAGGAGCATACTACGCATGATTACTTGACCAACTGAAGGCAAATATTGCGAGAAAACGGCCACATTTCGAGAAAAAGAAAATCCTGTTTCACCAAGACAACGTGCCGTCTCACACCTCAGCGGTTGCCATAGTGAAAATCCACGAATTACGGTTTGAACTGCTTGAGGATCCGCCTTACTCAACAGATCTAGCCCCAAGCGACTTCTTTTTGTTCCCTAATCTAAAAATTGCGCTCGGAGGACAGATATTTTCGTCAAATGAGGAGGCAATCACCTTCGTGAACAGTTATTTTGCAGAGAAAAACGCCGAGTACTATTTGAGCGGGTTAGAGAGATGGGAGCATCGCCGGGAGAAGTGTGTAGAGTTACAAGGAGACTATATACAAGGTGGCGCAAAATTAATCATCCAATTTTGTTTTTGAATTACTTTTTGACTACATAAAAAAAAAATATATTTTGAGTGATGGATATCTTTACTTGGACCTTTACAATTTTTCCTGTTAAGTGGGAAAGATGATATCCGTCAACTGGTTTCTACCAGTGTTAATACACATTTGTACCCGTTTTATCACATTTTCCATGACTTTCCGCATGATTTTCTGTGATAACTGTTCGCATTCCTGTCGAATATTCTCCTTAAGGATTGCGATTGTCTCAGGCTTGTTGGCATAAACCCGAGACTTCAAGTAGCCTCAACGAAAGAAGTCAGGGATGGTTAAAGTGGGCGATGGCCAGCAACCATGCCAAATCGCCAAAACGGAAGATTGCGCGACCAGGAAACTCTTCCTTCACAATATCCCATGTGGCTCGTGCTGTGTGTACGGTTGCACCGTTGTTGTAGTCCTTCTCTCAGGCAGCGTGTCTCCTTGTCCTGAAAAGGATGAGGAATCTCTATAGACCGCTCCTGAGGGGACCCGTTGCGGTCGCCACCTTGCTTCCGCGGCCTCCGGAAGAGTGACAACCGATTGTTTATAAAAGAGGCCCGGAAATCGGCCACGTTTAATTAAAAAGGCAATTTTTGTCTTTTGAGTTTTAATTTATTGGCTTTAATTTAATTTACTGGCGTCCTACCGCTTCGGACGCCAATTAAGACTGATTCTCGAATACGAATTTCATCGCCCTTTTATACAAAATCTTATCGGGATTTTGTATCGCGGATGCAGCGAAATGCAAGCAGAATTTCGAAATGTACATCGACTGGAGTCGAGTACTGAAGAAAAGGAATGTGATATCTATTTTTAGAATATACCCATCTGGCAAGAATGCAGATAAAGATAAGGATTTGTAGGAACATGAGTTTGTTTGCATACGAAGATATCCATTGTGGTGTTTAGTTTTTAGGAAGTTCTGGAAATATGAGTATGGTAATTGAACATCTGGTTCAACTTACCGTGTGTTTGTCTTGGTTTGGGGATTACTGGAAATTCGGGTATATGGGTGATAAACGAATATTTGATTCGTTTATCGGGATTTTGTAAATATGAGTTTGGGTATAGGGATTTGGATATATGAGTGGGGGAAGGAGACGGTAGGGCTTTTCAGAGCACTACACGGTGTTGTTGAAACCACATGTTCTCCAAACTCCGCTCATCCAATTCCGGCAGTAAGAAGTCGTTTATCATGGCCCCTTAGCGTTCGCCAGTAACAGTGACCGTATTGCCGATGGCGTCCTCAAAAAAATTCGGCCCAATCACTCCTCCCGCGTCAACGCCGCACGACACAGTGGCTTTGAGTGAATGTAATGGTTCTTCGTGCAGAACACGCGGATTTTCAGTGCCCCAGAAACGGAGATTTTACTTATTGACGTAATCGCTTAAGTGAAAATCCGCCTCGTCGCTCATGATGATAATCGACACAATGTCGTCTCTTCGTTTTCGGCACAATTCTTCCACACTCTTGCGGAGTATAGCGCTCCTTTGCTTGTCTGTTTGCATACTGTACCTGGCTAGTTCACAAATGCCAAATATGATTGACGTACGACGGCATTTGCAATAAATATAACATCTTCCGATAGGGTGATTAATTTTGTGCCACCTTGTAGAAAAATGAAAAAAAAATTTAAGAAAAAATGTCTTGTAACTTTGTTTGGTCGGAAACTTTTCATGCCACCCATGTAAAAGAGGAAGGTCTCATATATATATATCTATATATATATATATACATATATATATATATATATATATATATATATATATATGTGTAAATATATATATATACATATTTTTTTCTACCTAAACAATCCCTAGAAATAATGTATATAGCAAAACAAAGTTTGCCGGGTCAGCTAGTACATATATATATATATATTCTTATATAGTGAGAGAGAAACAGAGAAAGAGAAAGAGAGAGAATATAAAATATATATAAATAATATTAAATATTAATTGAGAAAATATTGTACACTGAAAGGCAAAATAAAACAAAAAGACATTGTACAATTTAAAGTGCTTGTGAACAGACAGTAAGTTAATTAAGAAAAATAACTGTAAATGGGACAATAAAATAATCATCGCGTACCCGCACAAGCCGTACAAATGTTCGTGCCACTTTCCGTTAGCTACGTGTTAGATAACTACGCGCTTACCTTCGTGTATGTCGCGCCGACATTGTCCTATCGGCAATTCCTCTCCTCGATAATTGACAACTCTGTACTCGCGCCGGCTCTTTCGAACATATTGATACCGCGATCAGGCGTTAGTGCGCCACAAGTCGACATATGTCTTGCAAGCCAAACTATCGTGCCAACAATTTGTCCGGAAGTCCAGGCTAAAGTTCACTAGCCACAAGCATCTCCTACACAGAGGAATCTCACATGTTAGAACGGTATCTTTTATCCCACGCCCACTCCCACCAGACTAATTCCTTTCATATTGCGAGCTCCCAAATTGCCCGAGTTTTCTTCGCGTCATTGCCTCTACAGCACTTGCCGAATGGCGTGTGCGACAATGCTCGCTGCAAAAACGAGAATTGAATCGCATTAGGGGCGCAAGCGTAAGTCTTTCAATTCTGTCGTTAACATAGGCGGAACGTACGAGAGTAAATCAATAAGTCCTTAGAAAATCTTAGATATGGTGATCGTAGCATCGCTAATGGTCTGTTTTTAGTAAGCATCATTCCTCGCTAGGTATCTGTCAATTTTCAATTTGTTTCATCTTTGCATAATAAATTGAATATGAAAAAAATATCTACGAGATGCGAGCGTTTGCTGTTAGTTGATTTTTTGGAGAGCGCATGCGTCGCAGCCCAGATGAGTTTGTGGGGTAAAGAAAGTAGATGGCTCAGGGACATGGATTCACTTTCTTCCCACTGCGTTCGTCGACACTCCACAAAACTTTTCCAGGTAGAATGTTCAAGGTAAATTGAAAGAAAGAAATGAAACACGCTGATAATGTTTATGATGGTTTTATTTTTATTTTCTTTTTTAAATTTCACAATTCGGCAAGAAGCATAACATTTGCAATTACTAAAAACTGAATGACACTTTGCGATTTTATTTTATAGTATTCTCGTTTTTACAAATTGAATACGTCCCGGTGATCTTTGCTAGTATTACATTGAAATATGACGAGTCGTTTCACAGTGCAATTAAGTGTTACAACTTGTAACTATCCACTGGCACCGAATGTATTTTTGTTGATAATCACCGAACACAATTCTGATTTTGACATCAGTTTATAAAACCTTGTTAGAAGTTAACGACTAAAACTTTTGTCACGCGACGACCTCGACACCGATTAAGAATTTTACTTATTGATTTAAGCTGCTCGCACTCTCAACTTATCATGCGCCTCGTCTGGGTAATTAAATTTGAGTCTTGGTGCTGGTGCACCAATCATACCGCCAGTCGCGGGTATCCACTGGGGTGGATTTTCATGCTATGGTGAAAAATGATTTTCGTCCTCTATCTACCCGGCAGCCAATGAAAACGCGATTTGAGTATCGTACAGATAGGTTGGATGTCCGTACCTTGGAAGTGCGGACAACGTAAAATGGATTGAATAAGGACAAGAGAAACCAACCAGCGGTTGTCCAAACATGTGTTCATGCACAGAGGCTTTGCTATTGTAAGCAATAGAGGAAATTGCCGGAGGCAAAAACAGATTTCCCTATTGGTTTATTGTATATACAGCAATACGATTTCAAAGGCAACCGCTGAGATGGGTAATTGTTTGGTTTAGCGAACGAAACATAGGACGTGACCGTTGCTATGATTGTTTGAGGTAAACAAATTATGGTCACGTCCAATTCGATGTTCGCTTATCGCTTATGCAACCGATCAGGCATAATTAGGCTGCAGCTGTATAAGCAAGCGATTTGCCATGGCTTAATCGTGGGACCAACAGTTGCTTGAGAAAAGTAAACACAGTGGGATTGCTGTGTATATGATAGGCATGGACGCCGGCAAGAGACCCGGGTAGATTCTCTAATTGTTCGTAATGGTCATGGGTGCTGACCAGAGGGACCGAATACGCTTTGGAGAATACAGCAATGTTACTTGATGCTGTGGCAAGATGATGATCTTGACATGGGTTGCTTTTCAGGTAATTAGAATGATTGAAACGTAGCTTAACGCTGCCCCATTGCAGGTAAACTAAAAGGTCTTTATTGCAGATGAGAAGTGGGAAGTTGGGTTAATGGAAATGGGTGGTTCTTTGGAAATGCTTAAAGAACCCCCACAAGTTTCTGTGCAGATTAGTAACTATAGATGAAACTAGGCCACAGCACTACACGCCCCAGACAAAAAAAAAACAGTCAAAACAGTGGATTGTTAAAGGCGAGCGGGTATTGAACGAAGGCAAAGGCTGTGAAATCAGCTGGAAAGGTTATAGTTACTGTGTTTTGGATGTTCATTGACTATTTGGAAAAGGGACAGTATTAGACGTCATTATTAGCTCAGCTAAATGAGAAAATAAAAGAAAATCATCCTCATTTTCTAAATACTTATTCACCGGCCCTCGTATCATTTCTATCTCTTATCTATAGGTATTATTGTAATCGTAGGTCATCTAAACTTAGTGCACCTCTGCAAACATTTTTTCGCGATAGCCTTCAATCAGAAAGTACGTATAAGTTTACGTACAAAATCAACTTCCGACTATTCTTTAGCCGTACCCAGCAAATATGGGACGCTCTACCTGACCGTGTATTTCTTTGGCCACAATATCCAAGATGTCGATACCCCCTTTCCTTTTCCTTTTTCGTCTTCTTTTCCTATCACTGTGATCTCGCATTTAGAAGAACTTCAAAATCTTATTTAGTGGGCGCGTTGTTGTAAAAAAGAAAACGTTTACACTCTTTTTTTCAAAAATCCTCTGTTATTTTTAATAAATGATGGTGAATTCCTGCATTACAGTATATTCCCTTGAATATGCCAATAATTCTCCTCGATAATATAGTAGTTAGTACACCCGCCTGTCACGCGGGAGACCGGGGTTTGATTCCCCGTCGGGGAGCCTCTGGCGCAAGGCTAATGACCTTGCCCGGAAAAAACAAATCATTATGGAAAATTTAACAGGCCTCAGGACTTGCTAAATAAGGCCAAGACTGGTTCGCGGTTGTAGTGCCGATGATGATGATGATGCCAAAAATTTATTTATTTCAGTCTCGCTATTCTTTGGTTTATCCATCCATGATGGGTAAACAGGTACTTCTTTCTTGAATCGATTTAGGCGCCCTCTGCAGATTACACACAGAAGACAAATAATATCGTGCTACAATCTAATAAAAATGTTGAGAAAAGATTCTTCACAATCAGCTTTTTCTTTTGTAGTAGCAACAGTCATTTAACGCCTAGTGGCGTACATGACCTCGGCATCACAAAATTTTGTTATTTTAAGGACAGTCATTTATAAACTAGCAGCAGCAGAAGTTCGTTTGTGAAAAACATCACTTTTTAACTACCACCTTTGGCCCAGGCGCGCTGTTTTTCATACCGCCTACATATATATACATGTATATGGAGTATTTTTGAAGAAAAAGATGTGCACGAAACATAACTTTCATATTTCAAAACTATTTTTCGAAAAATCGTTAAAATCGCTTTAAATGGTATTATTTCACATATACATATATTTCTTAAAATTTAATTTCTTAGTTTTGGTCATATTTCTAGAGATATCCTCCATTTGTACACTTCGTACAGTAGGATTTAAATGCAATGAATTAAAGGATTCCACTGTAGGAATGTTATGTTGATTAAAAACACTGTAGAATTCATTTTACATCATTCAGCCACATCTGGAAGACATAGCTTCCGCCAGATGGTGGTGACATACACAAGGGAAAAGCGCTTAGCCCTTTTTTAATTTCTCATCTTCAATCAAGATAATTGCGAACCGGTATTTTAGTTATCATTTCTGCAAAAGACCCTTTTCTAAAAAGTGAATAACCGAACGGGACACTACCATTACCACAAAGCCTAAAATGGGATAAGGAAGCAATCATTTCATTAACGAAACAAGACAGTTCTCCCCTTAAGTTTTTCAGATTAATTTATGGGTGGATAGACAACTCCAAAATGGTTTTAATATAATGAAACAGACGAGTTCCTTAAGGATCAATATTTTTGTTTTTATTATATGTACTGACCGGCATAGGGTTACTTTAAGATTATGGTATTGAAACTGAATGTATATTCCTCTTTAACCGGGTGTCGTTTCTCGTGTTTTTTTTCACATTGTATTGGTCGTTTACATACTTTTTGCCTATATGTTTGTGTTCTACTTCTGTTAGGCCTCCTTGCTATTTCTCGGCGTGGAAGTAAATCCTTGAAAGCATCTATTTGTCTTCTTTCTGTCGTTCTCAACGCCTTTCCGGAACCCATTTGTGTTTCAAATGAAATAAAAACAGTTCTTTTCAACACTTTTTTAAATATTCTAAACACAAGTTTTAAAAAAATCGCTCATGTGCACTTCTGCAACGAAATATTCGCAATGGCCTCATCCAAGTGACGCACTTTTGTATACCCTTTTTATATAGTTTATTATTTCATCTTGGAAATTTCCAACGGTCGTTTCTTAATTACCCTTTAATTTTATGAATTTCTTTTGGGAAAATACGTACCTATTCACAGGTATGATATTGTGACGTATATGACAATCAGTACTAGAATACTCTAGAAAGTCCGAGACAAAGTATTAGCATATTCTAGAAAGTACTGGAAAACTAGAGACTATGAACAATAGAAAATTCGAGGCTATGGAACGAACGGAAACGAAACACCGAATCAGAAGGAGGAAACACGGTATAAATACGTCGCACGCAGATCGGGAAAGTAAGTAAGAAGTAAGAAGTAAGCAGTAAGCAGTGAAGCAAGCGATAAGTTAAAGACGCGATAAGTCAATAAATCGTTAAGTGTACGGTAAAAGTAACGGTTGTTATTAGCGGACTAATAAAGTGCTACATTAATTCAAAATCGATTTAACGGCTGTTATTTATTAAAAAGAATTAATCCAGCGAACCCTAAGCTCGCTACAATTGGTGTCAGAAGTGGGATTAATTACGAGTATTGGTGAAGTGAATAAGTCTGTGAAAGTGTGTTGTGACGATGTCAGATCAACATTTGGAGGATTTTCGCGTTCCTGAGCTGAAGAAGGAACTTGAGGACCGGAATCTGGATAGCAGAGGACAGAAGCAAATTCTTCGACAGCGTCTGCAAGCAGCAGGGTATTGATGTCGACACATATGTTTTTACGATTGGGCCAGACTGTCGGATGGAGAAGAAACAGCGAGTCAAGATGGTGGCAATGTAACGGAGAAGAGTTCGCCACAGTTGGACACTTCGGAGATGTTCCGGATGATGGTGACAAAATTCGACGCGCAAGCTACAGATGTTAATGCAAAGTTGGATGCCCAAAATTCAAAATTTGACGCCCAAAATTCAAAATTCGACGCACAAGCTGCAGATCCGAATGCAAATTTGGATGCCCAAATGCAGTGGATGAAATGTAATTTTCAACACTTTAAGGAAGAAATTCGAAACGAAGTAGAAAATCTGGAACTAAACGTCACCGACGAAATAACGCGAATCGAAAAGAGACTTGAGTGTGTTGAGAGAAATAAGACATCGCCTAGCAATCAACATGACTACAAAGATACAAGGATACAACCGCCAACCTTCGATGGAACGGGACTCTTCTCCGTATTTATACGTCAGTTTGACGCCGCGGCCAATTATAATAAGTGGTCGGATGAGCAACAGTCAACATCACTAATCACGTCACTCCGCGGGGCGGCTGCAGAATTGCTACAAACCATACCAGCAGAGAAGCAAACAGATATCCAAGCGGTAAGAGATGGCCTTGTATGGAGACAACCACATGCAGCAGGTCTGTGGGGTTTCTACTAACACCACTCCTACCTTTTCAACCTACCTCCAAATCTTCCCTCCTAAAGCTCGACTAATATTATGATTTTTGCTTATGCAAGCGCAATAACTTCCCCAAGCATTCTCCCACCGATTGCATTATCTTTCGATTTTGCAAATCGCACCCAACATCAAGCATCCAACATCAAGCATCTTCCCATCAAGGACATTCACGCAATTAATGCGTTACACCAAGTTTTCCTAGAAGAAATTCGGTACGCCAGTACCGCATACAGCAATGCATCTCAGCATTATTCTAAAAAGAAAACATTTCGGTTGCCATACTAGATAACCGAAGTGGATTATGAAAACAATCAGCAGAACCCGTGTCTACCTGCATTTACTGCCCCACACGTGCGCAACAGATCATGTTGCACCAGTACTCACGGCGGCTTTTATGCAATCTTCAAAGCACCGGCGCAATTCGCGCCTAGTTGCCAAGAGCCGAATTCAATGCTAGTGTACATACTCACACTGTAATTCGACCCATGACTCCCTAGGAATGCAATACGCAATTAACATGGTTGTAAACACAACCATCATTGTGTAATTATCCCAAATGCATGCTAATCCCTAACGTAGTATTTGGACAACTGCAAATACGTATCCCAAAGCTGCTTTTTCATTCCCACGGTTCGACCACCCATGAGCTCGCATCACGAGCCAACAAGGTGATCCGCGCGCAAAAGTAGTTTAGTCGATGAAACGGTTGTAAATGAGTCGAGTCCGATACACGGTGGAGTTCGCCTGCGCAAGTGCAAGAGGTTGAAGAGTGAAGTTCCTATAAGAAAAATCAGTGTAAATTAAATAGAATTAGGACCTTGGTAAATTTATAAACACCCGCGAATATTTGTGTCAGTAAAATTTACGAACTTAGTGCCGGACCTAATATTGTGAAGATCCGCCACAGTTCAACAATCCAACAATAAAAACAAAACACTATCACCAACCCTAATGTTTTATTTCCTGCCTGGTATCTGCGCTGTGTCTGAGCGCTCGTTGTGAAGTTTATCCCGGAGTGACAGTGCAACGTCCAAACCTGAGGAAGTTTTATCTGGCTGCTGTTTACCTGAGGACGTGGATTAGGTAACTCGTTAGGAAGCTTAATGAACCTTGCCAATGCCGGCACATAATTAAGTGATTTTCCTACAGGTCTACCGCATGCAACTGCGGAGCAGAACGCAGAAACCGGGAGAAAATCTTCAACAGTTGCAGGCAGATATTGAGCGATTGGCAAACTTGTCTTATTCAAATATGACTAAGGAATTTCTGAACGAGGTAGCAATTATAAACGCACTCCAAGATCGGGACTTGCAACAGGCCGTTCGTTTGACGGGAAAGAAGACGACTAATGAAATACTGGCGTTCGCATTGGCATATGAATCTGCTAAACTGGCTACCAGGAGTACATATAAAGTCCGAGAAACGTCCGTCGAGGAATGTTCCTGCCAAAGAATCGGGCAAGTACAACGGAGAAGCCCGAGACCTGATATGAAGTGTTGGATATGCGGCGAAGTCGGCCACATTACTGTTGAGTGTAGGAAACGACGACGAATGAATGAAACATTAATTGAGAATTGTTGTTCATGCGCTAATCATAAGAGGAGACTATCAATGGACCAACCTGAGGCCAAGAGATCGGGAAACTTGTAAGGGCAGACTTTACGGGGTGAACGTCGCCTGGTGGAATGTGCAGCCCCAGCATCGTAACTGTATCACAACTCCAACGGGATAACCAAAGTTTGGTTATAACTACGATTGTTAATGCAAGGACGACAACAGTGACAATCGGCACTGGAGCAACGAGATCCATAATTCGGCCGGATGTCGTGGGCCAAATTGCCCTTAATAAAAATAGAAGATACCCTTTGAGGACTGCTACAGGAGAATGCTCTACAATGTACGGAGAAGTCGAGCGCATAATAGTGCTGGCCAATATTTCCATCTCCCACAAATTTTTGGTTGCCGATATTACGGACGAATGCATTCTTGGAATGAATTTCATGAAGGAGCACCAAGTTATTCTAGATATCGGGCAAAGAACACTACGAATTGGTAAATTGGAGGTTGCTATTACATTGCAGGACGAACAATTGCGAAGACTGAAATGTTATGTGCGTGAGGAGGATGAGATCCCAGCTCGGTCGGACTCGGTAATTTGGACCAGTCTCGAGAGTGATCCCGGTGACAATCGATTTTACATCACCGAGGCTGTACAAAATCAGCGTAAGGGGAACATCTTTGTTGGGAAAGCCCTTATCGATGCGAAGAAGCACATCGTACCCGTCAGAGTACTAAATGCGTCCAAGGAGCCGAGCGCAATAAGAAAAGGAGAGGTAATCGCAGAATGTGCACCCGTGTCAGTGATAAGCACAATTCAGACAAGGGGAGAGGACCATTCAATTCAACAGCCCTCTGGTGCACCGGCTGTGGTTAATAGGCTGATGCCCCAGAAAATCGGATTAACAAACGGAGAAAAGACAAGCGTTGAATCACTCCTGAACGATTTTTCTGATATTTTTGTGACAGGAAATGATAAATTCGGACGCACCGGTATAGTTAAACATCGCATTGACACGGGTGAGTCAAGACCTATAAGACAGCCACCTCGTCGACTACCGTTGGCCAAACAATCAGAAGTAGGCAACATGATTCGAGATATGGAAGAGCAATGAGTCATCGAGAAATCATCGAGACCATGGGCTTCGCCGGTAGTGCTCGTCAAGAAGAAGGATGGGACAACTAGATTTTGTGTCGACTACCGCCGGTTAAAACACGTTACGAAAAAGGACAGCTACCCACTTCCTCGAATCGACGACATACTAGATACGCTTTCTGGAGCTCAGGGGTTTTCAACATTGGACCTAAAAAGCGGTTACTGGCAAGTGGAAGTGAAGGAGGAGGACAAGGAGAAGACGGCGTTTACTAGCGGAAACGGACTTTATCAATTCAACGTGATGCCTTTTGGATTGTGTAATGCTCCAGCAACGTTTGAACGATTAATGGGGAGTGTTCTACGGGGACTTACATGGAAGACGTGTCTTGTGTACTTGGACGATATCATCGTTGTTGGAAGGAATTTACCAGAACACATCAATAATCTGCGCTCCGTCTTCGAACGACTAAGACAGGCCAACTTAAAGCTCAATTCGAAGAAATGTGAACTCTTCCAAAGGAGAGTAAAATTGCATCTGCAGGAGTTCAAACGGATCCTGATAAGATAGCAACCGTCCGAGAGTGGCCTACTCCAGAAGACAAGCAGCAGCTGAGAAGCTTTATGGGATTAGCCACATATTACCGACGGTTTGTTAAAGGTTTTGCCAACGTGGCTAGAACCCTACATGAACTAACGGGTAAAGACAAGAAATTCAATTGGACAGAAAAGTGTGAGGCAGCATTCAACACATTGAAGGCCGAGTTATGTAAGACACCAACATTGGCATTCCCAAGATCGGATCGCCCATTTATATTGGATACTGATGGAAGTAACACAGGAATCGGAGCAGTGTTGTCACAGGAAGTCGATGGTAAAGAGAGAGTCGTCGCATATTATAGTCGAGTTCTAAGCCAGAGAGAAATTACTGCGCAACAAAAAAGGAACTGCTGGCTGTCGTAGAAGCCGTTAAGAATTTCCATAAATACCTCTACGGATGTCGATTCCACCTTCGGATGCATCATGACGCCCTGAAATGGTTGTTAAATTTTAAGAATCCGGAAGGACAAATAGCTCGATGGATCGAACGACTTCAAACGTACGATTTCCAAACTTCCCACCGTCAAGGGAAATACATAATAACGCTGATGCTCTATCAAGAAGACCCTGTAAGCCAGATTGTAAACATTGTCATAGAGCGGAAGAGAAAGAAGAGGCGTACGACCTGCGAAATGTACAAGTAGAAGTACTAGATGGGTGGACGAGTGATGCTATACGCGCAGCTCAACTTCAGGATGAAGATATGTCGCTAATTCTGGAATACAAAGAAAAGAACGAGCGGCCAACTTGGAACAATATTTCCGACAAGAGTGGAACATTTAAAGCATATTGGGCACAATGGAATTCCTTGCTGGTGGAAGATGGTATTCTTAAGCGGAAATTGGAAGCCGCGGACGGAAAATCCCATCGAATGCAGATTCTAGTCCCACCATCAAAAGTGAAAGATGTTCTAACAGAAATGCACGACGGGCCCTCCGGTGGACATTTGGGAGTTAATGAGACACTTTCAAAATTACGATCTCGTTTTTACTGGCTTCACATGAGAGATGACGTCGAGTCTTGGTGTAGGAAGTGCACAACTTGCACTGCGACCAAACGACCAACGGCAAAACCTAGGAGCGCTATGAAGCAATACAACGTGGGTGCCCCTTTCGAGCGAATTGCGATTGATATTTCAGGACCATTCCCAAAAACAAACGACAACAACAAATACATGTTAGTTATCATGGATTACTTCAGCAAATGGGTAGAAGTCCTTCCAATTCCAAACCAAGAAGCAGCAACCGTCATTGAGCAGCTAATCAATAATTGAATCAGCAGATATGGAGTTCCCTGTGAGCTTCATTCCGATCAAGGCCGAAATTTCGAATCACAGATATTTCAAGGCGTCTGTGCGGCACTGGGCGTAAGGAAAACCAGGACCACACCCTTACATCCGCAGTCAGACGGAATGGTCGAAAGGTTCAACCGAACAATGAAAGAGTATTTACCGAAGGTCGTTAGTGATCACCAACGAGATTGGGACAAATATGTACAAACCTTTCTCATGGGCTATAGATCGGCTAATCATGATACGACAGGCCATTCCCCAGCAAGAATTATATTTGGACGAGAGATACGATTACCTGCTGACCTGCGATTCGGAATACCTCCAGACGCCATAGATAAGACCGAAGACTACGTAGCCGAATGGAGAAATCGCCTCGATGAGATTCATCATTTGGTTCGAAAACAAATCAAGGTATCCAGTGACAGGATGAAAACAAGGTATGACGTTCGAGCCAACGCATCCGGATCTAATGCAGGCGATAACGTGTGGCTTTACAACCCTCATCGGCAAAAAGGAAGCTCTCCGAAGTTGCAGCAACATTGGGAAGGACCGCATGAGGTTCTCACAAGAATTAACAACGTTGTCTATAGGATTCAGCGAAGACCAAACGCCAAGATGAAAGTGGTACATCGTGACCGACTGGCGACTTTTGTTAACTCAGAGGACCAGTGAACTTAGTTCGGGACGAACTAATCTAGGCGGGGGGTAGTGTGATGCATATGACAATCAGTACTAGAATGTTCGAGAAAGTTCAAAACAAAGTACAAGAATATTCTAGAAGGTACTGGAAAACTGGAGACAATGAACAGTAGAAAATTCGAGGCTAAGGAACGGGCGGAAACGAAACGCCGAATCAGAATGAGGAAACGGTATAAATACGCCGCACGCAGATCGGGAAGAAAGTAATAAGTGAGAAGTAAGCAGAGTAAGCAAGCGATAAGTAAGGAAGCGATAAGGCAATAAATCGTTATGTGTAAGGTAAAAGTAACGGTTGTTATTAACAGACTAATAAAGTGTTTGCAAAGAGAATCGATTTAACGTCTCTTATTTATTAAAATAATTAATCCAGCGAACCCTAAGTTCGCTACAATATGTTTCCCGCTACAAAATTTCCAACATGTATAAAGAGCGCCTCCTCGATAGTATAGTGGTTAGTACACCCGCCTGCCACGCGGGAGACCGGGGTTCGATTCCTCGTCGGGGAGCCTCTGGCGCAAGACTAATGACCTTGCCCGGAAAAAACAAATCATTATGGAAAATTTAACAAGCCTCAGGACTTGCTAAATAAGGCCAACACCGGTTCCCGGTTGTAGTGCCGATGATGGTGATGATAAAGAGCGAAAATCAATTGCAAAATTTGTGGCCTCATCCTAGTGATTGGGAGTGTACATACCTCCATTTCGTGGCCGCAATATAAGGTATACCTTCCATTATATCATACGGATATTGATTTCCTTAGTGTGTTTCTTTTATGTATATAAAAGGTTTCTCTTATTTTATTTATATTAAGAAGTAAAATATTCTATGAAAAAAAAAGATTCCGAGAAATATTCAACTTAAATTTAAAAAAATAATAAATAAAAATAAACAAAAATAAAAGTTAATCAATATCTAACTGTACAATAAATAGCTAAATACATTAATAAATGGCACACATAAAATAAATATTATAAATAAAATATTAACTTTTAATATTTAAACTCACAACATTTGTTTTTCCTTTCTAGATAAGGTAATACAAAAAATCAATTGCATCATTACCTTTGCCCCCTGTAAAGCACTTTGGGGATAATAATACAATCAAAATGTCCCCATCAATCATGCCAAACGTTGAAAACTAACAAAATCCTGTGAAAACTGCATTCTTAAATTTTGATTAAATCAATACCATGCTCAAGGATGTAAAAGTGCTTATGGGTTTGTTTAGAAGGTCTTTTCAACGGCCGGAATTAAATGAATAGATTTATATCGCTTTTCTATGAGTTCGGCTGCCGCAGTCTACCGGGATAATCTCATGCAGATTTACTGAGGATATTTCGTGCTTTGGGTGGGTATATTGTTTTTATTGGACCTTTTCAGTGATTTGGTGAAGGATTTACGGGCACCTAGGACCGAATTGATTAGAATTTCAAATTAAGTAATTATTTGTATAACTATGAGAATGTGTGCCGTTCCACCACGTGGCTCTGTAACGAGACCTGTGGTCTGACTTAGGAAGACTGTCGTTTGCTATTAATGAATGAGACGTATTTAACATCGATCTAAGCGTATTTATATAAGAAATCGAAATCCAATTTAGATTAGTAGTTAGCAAATGATAGAGCGATATGTAAATTAAACGTTGTGGCATATATATGGATCTGCGTACTCTGGAACTGTACATTTGTGGGAGATAGGAAATAATTTCTTTTTCCTTTAATTGTGCCAGATTATGTCTGACATTACAAAAAAAAATTAAAATGAAATTATTATATTCAATACAAAACTTAACAATAAAATATTAATTCTAAATTCGTATAAAATAAGTTCCAGGCAAGTTGGAGATTTTGTAAATAGACACAAAAGGACATTGCTCATCATCGAGCTTTCAGGGTATAAAACGCTCGGTCTGAAGAGTACTCTGTGCATACACATCATTTTGATGAGAGGCTTCAAATTCAAAATGTCTTCACTGTTTGGAGATCATTTTAATTCCGGAATAATTTGTCTAGTTCAATCTTCTCGTGTTGTATAGGTTTTCGTAGGGAAAATGAGATGACTCTAAATGACGTCACTAGCAACTTTCAAAGTTTTCTATCTGAACAATACCACTGTTGCAAAATATGTAACATTCAACTACACACTTAACACATATTGAAAAAAATACTCTTCCTGAATTTGAACACACAACTTTTAATTTCATTTATTAAATTAGTTCCTTAACCAACTGCAAATACGCGGTTACACAACACATTTATGGCACACAACACACAACACACAACATTCGTCTTTACTGGGGACGGGTGTACTCGTGAATCTGATTACTGTTTACATCCGTTCTGAACGATGGGTAAACCGTGACTGATCACGACGCGGGTTGGGCTATGACTGTTTTCTACTTTGATCGCGCAGATCGATGGTAACATTATCAATTTTCTTTTCCCTTATTATTGCTTAAAATACGTTCAACGAAGGACGAAGGTTGCACTCAATAATTTAATGCCGCAGATACTCTAATTATATTGTATGCCCGTTTATTAATGAGTCTGCAATCCCTAATTAGCAGAGCGGCACTTGTCTGGGAGTGCGTAACACGATGCTCAAACAAAATTATATTTATATGTGGTCAACTAATGCGAAGACATTTTATTGCCTCGTTTCCAGGTAATTGATTAATGTGATGGGAGTTCACATTAAAGTGAATCCAATTAATGGCGGAGGATGCCCCAAAAGGAAAAGTATTAGGAGTGGTCGGTTTTGGGTGTAAGACCCCCACCCCTATTAAACCAGTATTATTCTTGGAAGAGGAATAATACTATTGAAACGTGTTTAGAGTGGGTGCGTGCCGAAGTGGGAAGTGTTGCGTGTAAGAAATTGTTAAAGTGTGCGCTATGGATAAAGTTTACAAAATTTTATTATACATTTGTTTTGTACCATATTGCCTTGCGTCGCCCTATGTCCAAAGGAAGTTGGACTATGGGGACACGTGACATTCGAGAAGAGAAAGTCGATGTAGCGCTATAGTGAATTGAACGAAAATCATCAAATAAATGACAATGACGGGCTTCGCTATATATGCTCACAATTTTTTTTTGTTGAGAATTTCACATTTATATTATTAAAATTGTGATTTTAAAGATTCATTCTTATATATTCTATCAATAAAAAAATTCGATTTGTAGAAAATTTGTAGGTGCCCTTAAAAAAAAACAAAAATTAATAGCGAAGAAACTTCAATTCTGTATTTGTTTGGGTGTGAGGTTAGAAACAGGTCGAGTGTGTTGGGGAAATGAGCATATATGTCTGGTACTCGCGTTGGCTCATTGGGGAGTTGAGTTAAACCAATAGAATCACCAAAGAGCTGGACATATTGACTTGTGTGTCGGGAGTGACGAACCTACTGAGAATTATGTACATTGCAATCACCCGCGATAACGATTTCAGTGTGCGGATATAGTGTCAAGATCCTATCGATAGAATCAGATAGAATATCAATTTCGTTAAAGGATGCGTTTCTATCCAAGTTTGAGCTTCTATAAAGTAAGCAGTAATGTATGATATGCTTACGAACGTAAAGTTTTAGCAACGAGCTATCAAATTCTGTGGAGAAGAGCCCATATTATTGCAGAAGCTGATACGCAATATCACTTCGTATGTATGTGGCTAGACCACGATGTGGAAAGAACAGAGGCACTAAGTTATATCCAAGTAGATTAAAATCAGAAATATCTGTATTAGTTATTACGTGGGCTGTCACTAAGTGCAAGGATTGTTGGTTTCTGGTTAGAAACGTGGGAAAGCACAGAGGATAAATTGCATCTTAGGCCGCGAATCTTACAAAAATCAGCGCGAAATTCCCGTTTCATTGAAATGGCCCTGCACAGAAAACCACTACCGCCTCGGGAAAGGATATAAGTCAGGGCCAGCAGTAGATAAGCGAAAGCAACCACTACAGATGTTATTCCCTTGTAATAGGTGCCCTGTGGAGAGGAAGTATTGTGCCAGGCATGGGCACTCCGTTCACTTCCATCCCCATCGTCTATTGTTCACGCGCGAAGGTTCAGCTGTTGTTCCGCCGACAAAAGAACGAAACGCCGCCACGTTTGTCCACAATCGAGAGTAAAGGAAAAGCATAAACACACTGGGAGAGAAGCACAAGCGAAAGTCCACAACGCAACGTCCACGAATTGTTCGAAAGAGGAAAGTTATCCACCGTAGATATTCGGAAAATTAAACACACTGGTTTGGTTTAATAGTTCAGGAGCACTGTTTATTTATTTTAACTTATTAATGGTTTGGCGCAAAACAAAATACTTTAAAACAATACGCACTATTAATGTCTCCGCTAATGTAGACATCACACTTTATCGAACTACGGACGGAGGATATTGGCGTTTGCCATTTTGACACAGATGACTGGGGCTTTAAACCTGGCTACGAGATGTACGCATCCTCGGCGCGCGACGAGGAGCGGAAGACGAAGACCCGACCGGTTCGGTCGGGTGATGGAAAACGACTCAATCGAGGGTTAGAATCTGGTTCTTGATTCACCCTCGATTTGGTGGTGGTGGATATCCTCTCCACTAAGGATATGTTTTACCTACCACAAGAGAGACGTAAACTCTCTCTTTGTGGAACAGAGAACCAGATCTCGTACCCATCACCGTGTTTATCGTTGCATTTAGCAAAGGATAAACGAAAGCTGAAACGAGAAAAAAGAACAAAGGGAGAAACGGCCTACGGCATCGGCCTGTAATGAGGGTCGGCTAAATAAATAAGCTGCAACACATTAAATGGGAAATCCATTTGGGATACGTCAAACAATTTAAATCTGCCTGCGGTAGAACAGAGTTCTTTTGTTTGCACATGATGTGTGCTAAAGAATTCGGTTTAAGCGGCTATTGCGCTAATTGTATGCAGCTGTTTCAATAGGCTGCTAGGAGTTGCTTTGTCGCCAGCCAATGTGTATGGGGGGAACATTGTTGTACACATGGTGAGGCTGGGAATAGCCGACTCAATGATCATTATCCCTGACTATGATGGTTACATGGTACTGTAACCGATATGTTTTCTATCAGGGATATGAGGTTTGTTCTTTAAGAAATTCTTGTAGGAAAGCAAATATGATGCATTGAATTATGAATACCTGAAAATCCTTTTAGGAAATTTCCTGTAATGCATTGAAAGCATTAATGCCCTTGTACAAGGAAATGTTTCAGGTATGCTGTGCGGAGATTACGGTGCAGGTGTGGGAAAGTTGAAATTTGCCTGGGGTTCTTGAAAAGGTAGAACGAAATTCTTACAAGGAATTTGTATGCGAAGGGATACATGAAAGGTACGTTTTATTTTCCAGTGACTTTTTAGGTTAAGGATTTGATCTCGTTAATGCGTGAAGCATTTAAGGTGCTAATACGATTGCATTAGTGAAATTAGGAGATTGGTGGAATTTATGGGGGTTTTTAGGAAAGCGGAATGTAGAGTTTGGTGGAACCGCCACAGCCCCACTTGATCCGTGCTGAAATTCAGGTTACATTCCTTCCATGATGAACACTATGTCAATCAGACACCAAAAAAACTCTCCAAAGATTATAAATCAATCGAGAGTATCGATGCCTGAAGGACGCAAACAGAGGTGTGAAAAAGAGGAAAACACACACAAGAAATAGATAGATATTTCCCGCAGTGCACATCACTAGCGTGTACATCCTCGTACTTTCCACAGAACAAAGACGTGTGTGTGGAGAACCGTTTGCTTGCTTGGAATCGCACAGGTAGATAACTTTGCACTTCTGTTGGTCACGTGCGTGGAGATCCGTCTGTTTGCTTAGGATCCCACAGTAAGACTTGTCGCGCGAACCGTTAGCTCAATTGGGTATCTTGTGTTTATTTAAAATATCCAAAACGGATTCCACAACTGTTCCGATGGTACAGATCACGAAGCAGAAGCGCATGCGCTTTTTCGCCGGCGGTCAGAATTCGACTTGAAATTTATACTACATATATCAGTTGCCAGATGGCGTCAACGGTTCCATCTGTATAGAGCAATTCCAGTTTATTTTGGACAGATGGTATGTTTGCACTCGATAAATTTATTGATAAAGTCAATACGTACAGATTTGGTTTCCTACAACCTAAAACGCAATTTAGTAACATCAGCAAATGTTCCCAATATTTTTTTCTAAATGTAGAAAAGTAATTGGTGTGCAGGAGATATAGAATTGGTCCCAGGGCTAGCAATACAGCGTAGCACACCTATATGGACCTATAAGGTAAGAATAGGCATCTTCTTGTTCAACTCTGAAATATTTTTTGGATATATAAAATTCCTAGGCTCTCGACTATTGGACAGAAAAGAGCATCTTGGTTCAGTCCTTAACGGCGAGCTTTCTCAAAAGCTTGTGCGACGTTCAGAAATAGTGCCAAATATACTTTCTTCTCTTCTAAGGTTTTTGTTTTTATTTTTTTTATTTATTTATTTATTTAAGTAGTAGGGTTATAGGGCTTCTGCCCCAATGATTTGTATGAAAAATGGCGTGGCATTGCCAGATGCGAATTTCCCCCAGTAAAAATGTTGGTGTGTATAGCAGTTGGTCGGGTGATCGGTTTGTGTGTATAACAGTTTGCGGTTGGTTGGGGGCACGGTTTGTGTGTATAACCGTTTGTTATTTTGAGATGGGTGGGATATTTTTGTTGGTTCTTTGGTTTGGTGGGTGTTTGAATATGTTATTATTAGTCGTTGAGTTGGGGTAATATATATATGGGATTTTTTTGTGGTTTTTGTTGCCAGATGCGTGGGATATTTTTGTTGATTCCTTGGGGTGGGGGATGTTTGAATATGTTATTATTAGTCGTTGAGTTGGAGTAATATATATATATATGGGATTTTTTGTGGTTGTTGTTGTCAGATGCGAATTCCCAGAAGCAAAAAAAAAAGTGTGTGGATGTTTGAGTCATTGAGTCGAGTAGTAATAAATGGAAATTTTGTCATGATGTTGTCAGATGTGGTTGATATGACAGTTGATATTTGTGAAGTGGGTTTGAGTCATTGAGTCGAGTAGTAATAAATGGGAATTTTGTCATGATGTTGCCAGATGTGGTTGATATGACAGTTGATATTTGTGAAGTGGGTTTGAGTCATTGAGTCGAGTAGTAATAAATGGGAATTTTGTCATGATGTTGCCAGATGTGGTTGATATGACAGTTGATATTTGTGAAGTGGGTTTGAGTCATTGAGTCGAGTAGTAATAAATGGGAATTATGTCATGATGTTGCCAGATGTGGTTGATATGATAGTTGATATTTGTGAAGTGGGTTTGAGTCATTGAGTCGAGTAGTAATAAATGAGAATTTTGTCATGCTGTTGCCAGATGTGGTTGATATTTGTGAAGTGGGTTTGAGTCATTGAGTCGAGTAGTAATAAATGGGAATTTTGTCATGATGTTGCCAGATGTGGTTGATATTTGTGAAGTGGGTTTGAGTCATTGAGTAGAGTAGTAATAAATGAGATTTTGCCATGATGTTGCCAGATGCGGTTGATGTTCCAGTCTATGTGTATGATAGTTGATATTTGTGAAGTGGAACGCATGTCAGACCTTTGGGGGTGTTGTTATCAGTTGTAGTAATCTTCTGGTGGATGTTCTTGCTGAGGCTTTTTTAACTGGGGATGTGAAATGGGTATATGTTTTTGCTGATTCTTAGAACAGGTCATTTGTCAATGAAAAAATGGATGGAGGGTTTTTTTTGTTGGAGATTAAAACTGACTTCAACTAAGACGCATACCTAAGCCTGTACCCAGCAGCTGCGATAACAGGGCGGGGCTTTTTGCTCTATGCTGAAATGGTTTGTGCTTTTGGCTTTTGTCTCGGTTGTTGAGGACTTTTTATGAATATACCACTTGGGAGTAAATCTAAGATGATTCTTAATACATGGACATTTTTTGATGATTCTATATGCTTTTAGACTATCGGGCTTTTTGCTATATATATTGAATATGGGCTATTTTTAGCGCTACAATTTTGAGTTTTTATATGGATATATTGTTAATTGCATACTTTAGGGGATACGCATTATTCATATGATATATTAAATTCTTTGTGCTTTTGGCTTTTGTCTCGGTTAAAGTTTGGAGTAGGTTAATTGAGGGACAAAAATATAGTAATAGTGTTGTTATCAGTTGTTTTAATTTTGTTCAGATGTGGTACATGGTTGCTTGGCTTGTTGTGTTCTTATCAGTTGAGCAAATCTTTAGTGGTTCCTGGATTTGTTATCTCAGTAAGTGAATTATGTATTAGGGTTGGGTGATTAGCGTTCAAGGTTAAAGTTTGGGATAGGTTAATTGTGTGACATAGATGTTCGTGGATTTGTATGGAAGTGATTCATTATCGTTTGGCGTAGTGGTTTGGAATTCTTTTTTATCTCAGTATGTGAATTAAGTATTAGGTTTGGGTGATTAGCGTTCAAGGGTAATTGTATGATATGATCAGTTGGTATTTTTGAATTGTGTGTGAATATGTGATAGATGATTCATGATTGTTTGGCAGTGAATATATTATTATTATTTAATCATTGGGTTTGAGTAATATATATATATGGGAATTTTTAGAGTGATTCTATCTTGAAATGGGCGTATGTTTTAGCTGGTTTTTAATATATGGGAATTTTTTGGTGATTCTATCTTGAAATGGATGTATGTTTTAGCTGATTCTATTTTGACATGGGTGGATGTTTTTTCTTAGAACAGTTCATTTGCCCATGAAAAAAAAATTCTCTAAGACGCAACCTAAGCCAGTACCCAGCAACTGCGCTAACAAGGTGAGGCTCGGGCTTTTTGCTCTATACTGAAATGCTACTACTTGATAGTAAATCTATGTTGAAATGGACTTTTTTGCTATATTGAATATGTGCTTTTTTTGGGGATTGTCTGGGGTGCTAAAGGCTTTTTCATGAATATATTCACTTGGCAGTAAATCTATGCTGAAATATATATAGAAATACAGGCTTTAAATTTGAAAAAAAGAAGAAAAAATCATCATCAAATCCAATATTCGACGTGGGATTAGATAGGAAATAAAAAAATCAACATCATCAACTGGTGAGTTACCTTATTTATATATTAATTGTTATTCCTTTTTTGACGCGGTGCTAGTATTTATTTTTGTGTATTGTATCGTGAGTCTAGCAATAATAATAATAATAATCCCGATGTTTTTGCTATTGCTGCATAATGTATGGAAATGTTTCATCATCATCGTCGTCGTTATCAGTTGTGTGTATGTGAATAGGTGACAGGTGATTCATGGTCGTTTGACTTGTTGTGCTGTTATCATTTGTAGTAAAATAGAGGCGTGTTATCAGTAGTTGTTCGTGGATTTATATGGAAGTGATTCATTGTCGGTTGGGATTCTTTCTTATCTCAGTATGTGAATTAAGTCTTAGGTTTGGATGATCAGCGTACAGGGTTAAAGTTTGGAGTAGGTTAATTGTATGACATGGTTGGTCGTCGATTTGTCTGGAAGTTGAGGGTTTTTTATATATTATTATTAGTCATTGAGCTGAGTAATATATAGGAATTTTTGTTGTTCGAGGGATATGGTATGGAAGTGATGATATAAGACTTAGATTTGGATGATCACAGCGTTCAAGGTTAAAGTTTGGGGATAGGTTAATGGTATGGAAGTCATTCGTAGTCGTTTGACGTCGTGGTTTTTGGGATTCTTTCTTATCTCAGCATGTGAATTAAGTCTTAGGTTTGGATGATCAGCGTTATTTTCTAATCTGTATTTATTGGTATATTGTTCGAATGTTTTTATTATTATCTAGTGTGGTTATATTAGGCTGTTGTTGTTGCTGTATTTAATTTATTGTTATAATGATGTTATGTTTTATTGTTCAAAGTTTTGAGATCTTTTGAAAGTTCTTTGTTTGCTTGTAATCATATGAGGATATTTTTGAAAAGCACAGGCAGTTTTTATATGGATATATTAGTATGTGTAGACTTTTTTTTAGCGCTACAATGTTGTTAATAGCGAATATATTATTATTAGTCATTGAGCTGAGTATTATAAGGGAATTTTTTTGTAGCTTGTTGTTATATTAATTATGTATATGTGTGTATGTGTATTGATGGGCAAATATCTGAATTTCACCTGTTGAGCTGTTGTCAGTTGTACACATCTTCGGTTGTAGTGGCGGTGTTGTTAGCATTAGTTGTTCGCGGATTTATATGGAAGTGATGAATTAAGTCTTAGGTTTGGGTGATCAGTGTTCAAGTTAAAGTTTGGGGTAGGTTAATTGTGTGACATAGATGTTCGTGGATTTGTATGGAAGTGATTCATTATCGTTTGGCGTAGTGGTTTGGAATTCTTTTTTATCTCAGTATGTGAATTAAGTCTTAGGTTTCAATGATCAGCGTTCAAGGTTATAGTCAGGAGAGAAAGAGAGAAAGAGAGAAAGAGAAAGAGAGACTATTTGTGGACGAATGAGATGTGTGTATGCGTAATAATGAATGAATTTCGGTATAGATAAGACCATCTTGACTAGTTAGAAATCATTGTGTCACTAAACCATTAAAGAAAAACACTAAAAGGTTCCATTGTGGTATATATTTGGCTGAGCAGGAAAATTGTTGCCATAGGATTAAAACAAAAAAAAAAATCAACAACAAAAACGGTAAGTTAACACCTATCATGAACCATTTTTAGGATTTCTAATTTATTTCTTCAAATGTTATGTGTTATATTCGGGGGATTTTAATCATCGAGACAGCCTTTTTTTCTGAAAGCGTAACAAAACAAAAGAATTAACAGTAAATTTTTCATTACTTTTTTAGAGAAATATGTCTGCTAACGAGGTCAACACCAGCAACAATTACAATAATAACAATAACAACAATAATAATATTAGGAAAAGAACGGGGCAACAACAACAACCACCAACAATGTCAGGAGAACAACCTGCAAAGAAGTTAAAACAACAGATCTATAAAAGATGCTTGTTTTGTGATGAGGATGTTGAGGGACGGCTTTGGGTCCAACATCATAGAAAAAATACCCACAAAGCAAACGCCCAACAAGCTCTTAATGAAAACGTCTCCTTAATAGCAAGCGCATTCCAAAATCGTATCAAAATATTTGCCATTACCAACAAAGATGAGAGTATGATAAATGTGAATACGTTATTTGAAAAAAATATTCCATTGATTAACGAGTTACTACAAGATGAATTGAAAGTTTTGAAAGCTTTTAAATTTAGTATGGAGCTTTTTGCTAACTTTGCGAAACTACCCAAAGAATGTGAAGAGACAATGCAAATAGATATAAAAAGCATGCAAACTAAAATGTACACGATTGCGAAAGAGGAAGACATAAGAGAAAATTTGAGCACGGCAATTGAAATTATCAAGGCAAAATTGGAAGAGTTCCAAGAAAAAGATAGCGGATGGGCGTTGGCAGCATTTCAGAGGATCGAAATTAACATCAACAAATACGAGCCATTTCGAGCTTGATATATAAGGGCCGATATAATAAATCTTTTAAAGAACTTGTAGCTGCATCACACAAGAATAAATAAAATGTATTTATGTATTAAAATTAATTGATGTTTTTTCCCTTTGGCTAATTTTGTGGGCAAATTATTCGAATATTGGTCATTCATTTTCCCCCCATGAGTCTTAGAGTATCAAATATAACCCCACCAATATATGTGAATTTTCGGCTGTAAGTTGCTTCTTAATGTATGGGAAATGTTTTGTTGATTCTATCTGCTTTTGCCTTATGTCTCAATACTTGACATGGTTTGTGCTTTTGCTACTGGTTTGTGTCTTTGATCTCTAAACTTTCATCGCTTTCTGCTAATGGTTTGTGTTTTTGATCCCTAATGGTTCTTGTTTTGACTTCTATAGAACAATTTTCTAAGTACAAATGATTATTCAAGTCCACATAGAACATAAAAAATGATCTGTTATCAAAAAAACATGTGGGGGTGCTTGCCCGATCTCATGACCTTAAGACCCAGACCTGGCTGGACTCATAGAACGACCTTTGCTAAAATTATCCAGATAGCCGAATAACTAAGAAGAATTCTTGAGATCTCCTCGCCAAAAACTGATTACGCATAAGACCCAGACCTGGCGGAACTCATAGAACGACCTTTGCTAAAATCATCTAGATAGTCGAATAACTAAATTTCCTCTGTAATATCAAAAGGAATCCCGAACTTGTTTGAGCCGGCGAACGATTAGTAACACATAAAGTTCTATCACACCTAACCCAAGGAAATATGCGTCATCGTACCCATTAGATGGTTTGCATTCAAAGACATACTGACTGTATTATAACCTCCCCTCTCTGATGCCGCATCGAATCAAAGCAGTAAACAGATCTCTATGTATCGGCTGTATTATAAACAGGTGGTTCCAAACAGGGCGATTCCAAACAGGCTGTCTCTTCAAACAGGGCGATTCCAAACAGGTCGGTTTCTTCAAACAGGGCGATTCCAAACAGGGCGATTCCAAACAGGCTGTCTCTTCAAACAGGGCGGCTCCAAACAGGCTGTTTCTTCAAGCAGGGTGGTTCCAAACAGGGCGGTTTGTTCAAACAGGGCGGATGCAAACAGGCTGTATTATAACTATCCCTCTCTGATAACTCTTCAATGTTGTAAGCAGGTCTTATCATATGATGTTATGATGGACTATATTTGATCCTCCAAGACTCATGGAAAAAAAAAAATGGCCTCAATTAATTTTAATGTTTAAAGAACAATGATCAGCGGTTTTATTCATATAGGTAAGATAAGAATAATGGAGACTCATTAAAAACACTTAGACATCAAGAATTTGATATAGCATCCAAGGTCATGAGATCGGGCAAGCACCCCCACATGTTTTTTTGATAACAGATCATTTTTTTATGTTCTATGTGGACTTGAATAATCATTTGTACTTAGAAAATTGTTCTATAGAAGTCAAAACAAGAACCATTAGGGATCAAAAACACAAACCATTAGCAGAAAGCGATGAAAGTTTAGAGATCAAAGACACAAACCAGTAGCAAAAGCACAAACCATGTCAAGTATTGAGACATAAGGCAAAAGCAGATAGAATCAACAAAACATTTCCCATACATTAAGAAACAACTTACAGCCGAAAATTCACATATATTGGTGGGGTTATATTTGATACTCTAAGACTCATGGGGGGAAAATGAATGACCAATATTCGAATAATTTGCCCACAAAATTAGCCAAAGGGAAAAAACATCAATTAATTTTAATACATAAATACATTTTATTTATTCTTGTGTGATGCAGCTACAAGTTCTTTAAAAGATTTATTATATCGGCCCTTATCTATCAAGCTCGAAATGGCTCGTATTTGTTGATGTTAATTTCGATCCTCTGAAATGCTGCCAACGCCCATCCGCTATCTTTTTCTTGGAACTCTTCCAATTTAGCCTTGATAATTTCAATTGCCGTGCTCAAATTTTCTCTTATGTCTTCCTCTTTCGCAATCGTGTACATTTTAGTTTGCATGCTTTTTATATCTATTTGCATTGTCTCTTCACATTCTTTGGGTAGTTTCGCAAAGTTAGCAAAAAGCTCCATACTAAATTTAAAAGCTTTCAAAACTTTCAATTCATCTTGTAGTAACTCGTTAATCAATGGAATATTTTTTTCAAATAACGTATTCACATTTATCATACTCTCATCTTTGTTGGTAATGGCAAATATTTTGATACGATTTTGGAATGCGCTTGCTATTAAGGAGACGTTTTCATTAAGAGCTTGTTGGGCGTTTGCTTTGTGGGTATTTTTTCTATGATGTTGGACCCAAAGCCGTCCCTCAACATCCTCATCACAAAACAAGCATCTTTTATAGATCTGTTGTTTTAATTTCTTTGCAGGTTGTTGTTGTTGTTGTTGTTGTTGGCGTTCCTCCAAAAATTGCCTCAGTCTTTTTCTGACATTATTATTGTTAATATTGTAGTTGTTGCTGGTGTTGACCTCGTTAGCAGACATATTTCTCTAAAAAAGTAATGAAAAATTTACTGTTAATTCTTTTGCTTTGTTACGCTTTCAGAAAAAAAAACAACAGCTGTCTCGATGATAAAAATCCCTCGAATCTAATACATAACATTTGAAGAAATAAATTAGAAATCCTAAAAATGGTTCATGATAGGTGTTAACTTACCGTTTTTGTTGTTGATTTTTTTTTTTGTTTTAATCCTATGGCAACAATTTTCCTGCTCAGCCAAATATATACCACAATGGAACCTTTTTGTGTTTTTCTTTAATGGTTTAGTGACACAATGATTTCTAACTAGTCAAGATGGTCTTATCTATACCGAAATTCATTCATTATTACGCATACACACATCTCATTCGTCCGCAAATAGACTCTCTTTCTCTCTCTTGCTCTCTCTTTCTCTCTTTCTCTCTTTCTCTCTTGACACCGATACATACACATAATTATAAACTATAACCTTGAACGTTGATCATTGAAACCTAAGACTTAATTCACATACTGAGATAAGAAAGAATTCCAAACCACTACGCCAAACGATAATGAATCACTTCCATACAAATCCACGAACATCTATGCCACACAATTAACCTACCCCAAACTTTAACTTGAACGCTGATCACCCAAACCTAAGACTTAATTCATCACTTCCATACAAATCCGAGAACAACTACTGATAACAACACCGCCACTACAACCGAAGATGTGTACAACTGACAACAGCTCAACAGGTGAAATTCAGATATTTGCCCATCAATACACACACATACTTACACATAATTAATATAACAACAAGCTACAAAAAAAATTCCCTTATAATACTCAGCTCAATGACTAATAATAATATATTCGCTATTAACAACATTGTAGCACTAAAAAAGTCTACATATACTAATATATCCATATAAAACCTGCCTGTGCTTTTCAAAAATATCCTCATATGATTATAAGCAAACAAAGAACTTTCAAAAGATCTCAAAACTTTGAACAATAAAACATAACATCATTATAACAATAAACTAAATACAGCAACAACAACAGCCTAATATAACCACACTAGATAATAATAAAAACATTCGAACAATATACCAATAAATACAGATTAGAAAATAACGCTGATCATCCAAACCTAAGACTTAATTCACATGCTGAGATAAGAAAGAATCCCAAAAACCACGACGTCAAACGACTACGAATGACTTCCATACCATTAACCTATCCCCAAACTTTAACCTTGAACGCTGTGATCATCCAAATCTAAGTCTTATATCATCACTTCCATACCATATCCCTCGAACAACAAAAATTCCTATATATTACTCAGCTCAATGACTAATAATAATATATAAAAAACCCTCAACTTCCAGACAAATCGACGACCAACCATGTCATACAATTAACCTACTCCAAACTTTAACCCTGTACGCTGATCATCCAAACCTAAGACTTAATTCACATACTGAGATAAGAAAGAATCCCAACCGACAATGAATCACTTCCATATAAATCCACGAACAACTACTGATAACACGCCTCTATTTTACTACAAATGATAACAGTACAACAAGCCAAAACAACTATGCATCACACATCTCAAATTGAAAAAAATACTGATAATAAGTACAAATCCCCAACCCACTGAAGATGGTCGCAACTAGTAACAGAACAACAACAACAACCCAAACGATTACGATGATGAATCATTTCCATACATTATGCAGCAATCGCAAAAACAGAGGGATTATTTAAACTCAATATTATTATTATTGATAGACTCTCTAAAAAAAAAAACATTAACGCCTTGTATACAGATAAGTAAATGTTCACAGCAATTGCTGAACCTTGAACGCTGGTCAATCAAACCTTATAAGCAAACAATGAACTTTCAAAAGATCTCAAAAAAACTTTGACCAATAAAACAATAATCTAATATAATCACATTAGAAAATAAAAAAACATTCGAGCAATATACTAATAATTACACCTTAGAAATAACATACTGAGATAAGAAAGAATCCCAAAACCACGACGTCAAACGACTATGAATGACTTCCATACAAAATCCACGAACAACTACTGATAACACGCCTCTATTTTACTACAAATGATAACAGCACAACAAGTCAAACGACCATGAATCACCTGTCACCTATTCACATACACACAACTGATAACGACGACGATGATGATGAACCATTTCCATACATTATGCAGCAATAGCAAAAACATCGGGATTATTATTATTATTATTGCTAGACTCACGATACAATACACAAAAATAAATACTAGCACCGCGTCAAAAAAGGAATAACAATTAATATATAAATAAGGTAACTCACCAGTTGATGATGTTGATTTTTTTATTTCCTATCTAATCCCACGTCGAATATTGGATTTGATGATGATTTTTTCTTCTTTTTTTCAAATTTAAAGCCTGTATTTCTATATATATTTCAGCATAGATTTACTGCCAAGTGAATATATTCATGAAAAAGCCTTTAGCACCCCAGACAATCCCCAAAAAAAGCACATATTCAATATAGCAAAAAAGTCCATTTCAACATAGATTTACTATCAAGTAGTAGCATTTCAGTATAGAGCAAAAAGCCCGAGCCTCACCTTGTTAGCGCAGTTGCTGGGTACTGGCTTAGGTTGCGTCTTAGAGAATTTTTTTTTCATGGGCAAATGAACTGTTCTAAGAAAAAACATCCACCCATGTCAAAATAGGATCAGCTAAAACATACATCCATTTCAAGATAGAATCACCAAAAAATTCCCATATATTAAAAACCAGCTAAAACATACGCCCATTTCAAGATAGAATCACTCTAAAAATTCCCATATATATATATTACTCAAACCCAATGATTAAATAATAATAATATATTCACTGCCAAACAATCATGAATCATCTATCACATATTCACACACAATTCAAAAATACCAACTGATCATATCATACAATTACCCTTGAACGCTAATCACCCAAACCTAATACTTAATTCACATACTGAGATAAAAAAGAATTCCAAACCACTACGCCAAACGATAATGAATCACTTCCATACAAATCCACGAACATCTATGTCACACAATTAACCTATCCCAAACTTTAACCTTGAACGCTAATCACCCAACCCTAATACATAATTCACTTACTGAGATAACAAATCCAGGAACCACTAAAGATTTGCTCAACTGATAAGAACACAACAAGCCAAGCAACCATGTACCACATCTGAACAAAATTAAAACAACTGATAACAACACTATTACTATATTTTTGTCCCTCAATTAACCTACTCCAAACTTTAACCGAGACAAAAGCCAAAAGCACAAAGAATTTAATATATCATATGAATAATGCGTATCCCCTAAAGTATGCAATTAACAATATATCCATATAAAAACTCAAAATTGTAGCGCTAAAAATAGCCCATATTCAATATATATAGCAAAAAGCCCGATAGTCTAAAAGCATATAGAATCATCAAAAAATGTCCATGTATTAAGAATCATCTTAGATTTACTCCCAAGTGGTATATTCATAAAAAGTCCTCAACAACCGAGACAAAAGCCAAAAGCACAAACCATTTCAGCATAGAGCAAAAAGCCCCGCCCTGTTATCGCAGCTGCTGGGTACAGGCTTAGGTATGCGTCTTAGTTGAAGTCAGTTTTAATCTCCAACAAAAAAAACCCTCCATCCATTTTTTCATTGACAAATGACCTGTTCTAAGAATCAGCAAAAACATATACCCATTTCACATCCCCAGTTAAAAAAGCCTCAGCAAGAACATCCACCAGAAGATTACTACAACTGATAACAACACCCCCAAAGGTCTGACATCCGTTCCACTTCACAAATATCAACTATCATACACATAGACTGGAACATCAACCGCATCTGGCAACATCATGGCAAAATCTCATTTATTACTACTCTACTCAATGACTCAAACCCACTTCACAAATATCAACCACATCTGGCAACATCATGACAAAATTCCCATTTATTACTACTCGACTCAATGACTCAAACCCACTTCACAAATATCAACCACATCTGGCAACAGCATGACAAAATTCTCATTTATTACTACTCGACTCAATGACTCAAACCCACTTCACAAATATCAACTATCATATCAACCACATCTGGCAACATCATGACATAATTCCCATTTATTACTACTCGACTCAATGACTCAAACCCACTTCACAAATATCAACTGTCATATCAACCACATCTGGCAACATCATGACAAAATTCCCATTTATTACTACTCGACTCAATGACTCAAACCCACTTCACAAATATCAACTGTCATATCAACCACATCTGGCAACATCATGACAAAATTCCCATTTATTACTACTCGACTCAATGACTCAAACCCACTTCACAAATATCAACTGTCATATCAACCACATCTGGCAACATCATGACAAAATTTCCATTTATTACTACTCGACTCAATGACTCAAACATCCACACACTTTTTTTTTTGCTTCTGGGAATTCGCATCTGACAACAACAACCACAAAAAATCCCATATATATATATATATTACTCCAACTCAACGACTAATAATAACATATTCAAACATCCCCCACCCCAAGGAATCAACAAAAATATCCCACGCATCTGGCAACAAAAACCACAAAAAAATCCCATATATATATTACCCCAACTCAACGACTAATAATAACATATTCAAACACCCACCAAACCAAAGAACCAACAAAAATATCCCACCCATCTCAAAATAACAAACTGTTATACACACAAACCGTGCCCCCAACCAACCGCAAACTGTTATACACACAAACCGATCACCCGACCAACTGCTATACACACCAACATTTTTACTGGGGGAAATTCGCATCTGGCAATGCCACGCCATTTTTCATACAAATCATTGGGGCAGAAGCCCTATAACCCTACTACTTATTTATTTATTTATCTATTTATTTATTTATTTTTTCTTAATTTATTTATTTATTTATTTATTTATTTATTTATGTATTTATTTATATATATATATTATTTATTTATTTATTTATTTATTTTATTTTTTATTATTTTTTTTTTTTTGACATCGGTGTTTCCGCCGACTTGATCAATCGTTGAATGTTCGTTCCCTAAACCGATTAACTGATGCTTCTCCTCGATGATCGGTGTTATTCTTTTCAGCTAAAGTTTTTGGATGAATTTTGACATAATCGACAATAATAAGATTGGGCGCCATAATATTGTCTCGTGAGATGGCTTGCCAGGTTTGAAAACTACAATCTCTTTAACCATTTACCGCACAACCGCGGTTGTGGTAAACATTGAAGCCTGAATCAGGTACGTTATTTTAATTAATACCTTTTTTGCTAGTTCTTTTTAGCCTCCGTCCAATGATGCGATTAAATCGAAGAGCCTTTTTCCGGTTGATATTTGTTTTAGTTTTCTTTTAGCTTCAGTGGGAGCGTCGAATGGTATTTTTGTCGTTACTTGTTGATAGCAATAAATCGGTGTCTTTCATGATGTTGGGGTGAAATACTTTCCTAAGGTATTCTGCATATCTTATAGTCTTTTGCTTATTAACTACCTACCAACTACCGTCCATAATATGTTAGACTATTCAGTGGAGCTTTATTTGACGGTGCTTCTTTTTTTCTTTAAATTACTTCCAAAATTTCTCTAGGGTAATACCTTGTAGTTTCTTTTGGTTTCAGATGTATTTTACCACGCCGAATGTTGAATGTTGTTGAGAAACTTTCATTTGGAAGTTCAATAGTTCTTCAGTTTGTAGCGTAACTGCCAGTTCAACTCTTTCTTCAGATATTGTTCTAAAATTTTCTCAATCAGTTCTTTTATTAACCAAAGACGGATTGCTGTTTTTGATACATTATGGTATCAGGTAGATAAAACTCTCTATTTTCATCCCAACCCAAGACATTAGAACGTGCTCTACTTCACTGATTTATAGCACGTTCTGATAAATTAAAACTAATTCTGTGGGTTCTCTATACTACATGGAGAATCAACCCACTATTTCCGCCTAATTGCGACCGCCAACAGCGTGTCAAACCAACCCCAATTTCTCCTACTTACCTATTCACATGTGTATTGATCATGCAATACATACAACAAAAGACTGCATTCCTGCAGCGCTAGTTGGCACGCAGTCAGTAAACTGCAGAAATCCAGACTGCTATCACGTAACATAAGGCTCCGTGTCTATATAACCATAATCATGCCGATTGTTCTGTATGGATGCGAAACATGGGCTCTCACAAAACGGGAAGAAAACAAATTCCGCGTATTCGAGAATAAAGTTTTGAGGAGTATCTTTGGAGGTAAATCTGACGGAGAGGCAGGACAATAGCGGAAACTTCATAACCACGAATTGGCAGACCTATATCGCAAACCTACAATAGTGAGAGTAATCAAGTCGCGAAGATTAAGATGGGTCGGACACGTAGCGCGAATGGGCAACGATAGGAACGCACGTAGAATTCTTGACGGTAGACCAACGGGAAAGAGACCGGCCGGACGCCCGCGACGGAGATGGGAGGACATGTTAGGTTTGACCTTGAGGCGGTCGGATCGAACGGTCAAGCGTGGAAGGAGAGTGCACAGGACAGGGAATGATGGCGGAGTCGAGTCGGTGAGGTCATGAACTTCCGGGTTCCTACAGGCCAATAAATAATAATATAATAATAATAATACCTATTCATCTGTAATTCATATTTTAAAAACGGACGCATAGCTGAATTTATTATTCTATGCAAGTAATGCATGATTGAATTCAGCTACCTTTTTTTGCCATAGGGCAACCCCAGTCCTCTAACCCATGAGATTTCCACCGGAAATTCCAATTCATGTGGTTAGCAACAACCAAGTCGAATCAAACGACGCGGTTGCATCATCATCCAATGGCTTAGGTAATTACCTCATTCCATTGGTCTTCTCAAGAATTGGACGTCATTTTAAGAACGCAGGGAATTTCATCATACGCGTAAAGTTTTATATTTGCCACGAAAAGTCAGTTTAGTTATCATCAAGAAAACAGTTAAATTTTATTAATTTAATTGTGCATGTGGAATCATTGAATGATAAATAAAGAACAAATTCAAAGTGTAAACTTGGCATCGTTTCTCGTGCGACAAGTACCAAGTAAAAGTATCAACTTCCACGTCTCTTCTTAAAGGTGTAAACACCAAAATCAATTGAGAACAATAAAAAACTCATAAACAAAAAAATAGATCTATAACTAAACCAAGTGCTTTTTATTTCTTTCCTTCCGGCAAGTTGGATTTTCAGTGAACAATAAGTGGGAAGGAATTGAACCGTGTCTTGGTGCAATAATTCATTACCCCCACAATTCTGAATCCAAATTATCGTGATGAAATCATTATGCCATTATTTGTATATATATATATATATATATATATATATATATATATATATATATATATATATATATATATATATATATATATATATTCCGCCTTATACTTGAAAACGAAGTCTCCTTTCGAACCTGCACATCGTCTAGGAGATCGACTATTCGGCTTTGTTTCCGGGATAGATGATTGGTGTAATGCTAATTAATGTGTAGCTGCCTAGGTAATCTGTGCTCAGGGGAGAACTTTCTCTGTCAAAGCTAGATGACTTAATTTGATAATGAACTTAAATGTATTTTACACTTTGTGATGCTTAACTCGAACAAGGAGAGCCAACAACACTGAGACCACCGTCCAATGAATAGATTGCTAGTACCATCATCAAATGAGTTTAATTAATTATACAATAAAAACATCTGACTGATTATGTGAATTATTCCGGGAATACTCATAAAGTGTTTTGCTGCGCGAAAAATGCTAAATATAGTTAATAAATTGCAAATGATAAACGGATGTGTGGAAATCCAATAGTTTTTCCACACTAATCTACGCGAATATTAACATTTGCTGAACAAAGAAAGGTGTGCCACATTTTGTAAGCATACGGTATCCATAAATGCACACCCTCTTCATTTGACTTTGTAATAAGTAAAATATACAAATGTCATGATATGCTCATATTAGCTTCTAAATAAATGCAAATTGAATTACTCAAAAGCTTCTGTTTAAATGAATGAAACACACCCCGAGCAAAAATAACCACATACGCTAAATTCCTAACCAACACCAACATCTGACACATAGGAGTTCTAATACAATAGCCAAATGCCTATTAATTAATTAAGGACAAAGAAAATAAAGTTATAGCACTTGAATCAAATGACTTCCCAACCAAAAACTACAAGGTGTTGCCTGGGGGAATAGAAATAGAGTCCTTTCCATTTACTTGGCATTCATCATCCCAGATGGTATCCGATACTACTTAGGCGATACTTTTCAACAAACCCGCTAATAGAATTCGCTGATATTCGTACCTGTTAAGGATGATGTTCTTATAAATCAACAACTGTTTATTAATATCCTATGGGGTAGAAATCCTTACTTACTGAATTGGCTTTTCCTGCCTTAATTCTTAATTAGAAATTGTGGATGCTAAGTAAAACCAAGGGCAAATGGGAACTAAATAACTTATGGAATTGTCTATTCTGAAAACGGATAGTGATTTGATGAGATAACTAAATGCTACGATAACAATGAAATTGATTTTCAGGAAAGACAAACTTTCCGACTACGAAAAGACCGTATTATGTGTATCTTTGAGGGGTTAGTAGTTTGTGTATCTATGAAAGATTAACTTCTGACCAAGACAAAGTTAAACAAAGTTAGAAAAGTTTTTCTTTCTTTGTTTGTATAATTCACACGTATGGGGTATACTGCTTTTCATCCGAAACTAAGCATTGGGAAGATTATATATCCAACTTGAGTTAATTAATTTGTTTGCACTAATCAACACAACGATACCCATTGCATACTACACCACCGATTGGGATGGTACATGGGTGGCCTGAAAAGTTTCCGACCTAACAAAGATAGAAGACATCTTTTCTTAAAATTTATTTTTATTTTTCTACATAGTCTCCTTGTAACTCTACACACTTCTCCCAGCGATGCTCCCATCTCTCTAACCCGTACAAATAGTACTCGGCGTTTTTCTCTGCAAAATAACGATTAGGAAATAAAAAGAAGTCGCTTGGGGCTAGTGGTGACTAGGGCGGATGGTCAAACCGTAATTCTTGGATTTTCTCCATGCCAACTGCTGAGGTGTGAGACGAGCTTATAGCGTATTGCGACGATAGTGAAGAACGTATGATTCGAACTGACGCTATGATGGTTAGAATCACCAAAAATGTAACCAATGCTCAACACATCAGGCCACTGCCGCGTATACGAATTCGATTTCTAAACTTAAGTACATTCAACTGATGTGGAATTGTTATGTTATAGCTATGGTATACGGCTTTGATGCATTTTCTTATTCAATTTTCTTTCATGTTCTTCACTATTTGCTTGTGTATTGTGTGTGCATCTGTTAGAAACGCCACAAGCTCTCATCACCACGTTTAAATACAGCTTCCTAAAATTTCACTGTGATAAATGGTGGTGCAGAGTCAACAAATTAAAAACGGTATTTTCGTTTCCTTTTTCCTCTTGAGAACAATTTTGACGATGTAATTGTTGGCGGGTGAACTGAACCTAGTGCCCGTGTATTGGCATAATACTTCGAACCCCCATAGCATTATGCTAGCAGATGTCCAAGTATTTGGATTTCTTTCTAATACGAGTACACTATAATATGTTGGAGTCATTTATAGCAAATTATATTTGTATAAAGCCCCCCAGTTGGTCTAAGTAATCGCACAACATTTTGAAGTAGAGTAACATGATTAACACTAAAATTAAACTTCTCTGCTGTAAGCAGCTAATCCTCTCTGAGATATCGTACGTTTTCCCAATATGGCCCTGCGTATCTTTGGAATAAATTGACTTTGAGTATTCGAAAGCCAGTCCTCAGAAGATGCAGCAACTATTTCAGGCAGCCTTATGGTCGCCATTACTTTAACCCTCACCTATATGAAAGTGCTTCCATTGACCCTATTGACGGGTATATTCCCCTTTATAACAGAGGAATCCTGGACCCATTCCATAGGGTCTACTGTTGACTCACAACATATATGAACTGTACAAGACAACACAAACATACACACGTACACCGACCGAAGCATAGATTATCATACGCCATGGACGTAATCTGCGGTTAATACCACACCCAAAACCGGCCGGTCTTGTATGAATTAATTAGCAACATCCCTCCATTCAAGTAGTTAAAGAAAATGCATATACTAACGCTGTAGAGACTATCCGTAGATAACTCTCCCCTTTTTTCAAATATCCCGAGACATTCTCACAGATGTAGGTAATTAGGGCAAGACAGCCGAAATAGAGGCATGATGACGGACATACTCTTCTTTGTCTCACAGGCCGGCCCCACATACCACAGTGTCATTAGAATAAGAGAGAGAGAGGGTGGCGGAAGGAAGTGCAAATGCTTCTGAATGGTAGAATATTGTGATGACGATATTAATCGTGATCAGGCAAAGCGTTCCAAGCTTCAAAAATACATCATTCCACCATACAGATAGCTGAGAAGCCTAGTTGCAGAAATGACGTCGAGCTAAAAAGCTCTTAAAGACAAAGCGCGGGCATGCACCCTAAATGCCAAGTTTCTTTTACACTGTTCCAGCGGCACAAAATTTTTAATCCTGGACATCCAATTAATGTTCTCACTTTAAACTCTAACAACTCACCATCACTGTGCATTCCGTTAAAGATACCATACCCACCTCAAATTACACCTTTGCTAAAATTTAAAAGTATTTCCAAAGTTTAGATCCGTAAAAATGAGTAAACCCTCCCTCCTAATCACATCCCTTAAAACTCCTTCAGTGTATTTACATAAACCTTGGGAATACAATTAAAATAATGGTGAGAAAAACACGATAGCGCCAAATATTGCATCTCTTATACTTGATAACTTATGATAGTGTATTTTGCCTCCATTGGCGGTGTGCTGCAGTACATGTGAAGCAACGAGAGGTCCTTGCCGTAAGAGTATACATTTTAAAGTACAATGGAAAGTCTTACTTTTCAGAAACGTTATTTAAAACCAGATGAAGAAAACGTGAAAAAGCACTTATGTAGTGTACAATATATACAGTTCATTTCCTATTTGAGTCCTAATGGAGTCTCGCTCGTCAGACTGCGCCAAATTTTAAAACAAGCAAGCTTTATCAACTTTTAAATACTCTAAACAAAATTAAAACTCAGCAGTGAACTAAATATCAGCGTTTCCAAAAGCGGAGAAACTTTTCAACAGAATCCTTGTACTCACCCATTAACCCGAGAGGGAAATTGTAAAAACAACATCCAACCGACGCCCATCCCCAGATCCTTGGGCCCATCATCCCCCAAATTGTATCATCCATAACGCAATACGCAAGAAACAGTTTAGTTCTTAATTAATTTCAAGGCAAATGGAAAACTCATTAGCCAAGATATTATTTTTGGCACACAATTACTTTAACGTTCAACTTGGCCTTGTTCTCGCCTACCACAGCAAAGCAATCCTAATGATAAGGAGCAGCCCAAGGATTTGCTTCAAATTCTCTTTTAACTAATTTCACACACATATTCGTATATTGTTTTTGCTTATGCGCCCTTATTTGTTGTTCACTATATTATTTAGTTCTCCTTTGATGTCGGCCATGTGCGTTAAGTTCATGACATATCCTTGGATGTGGCTATTCATGAAAAACCCCCAGGAAGGTGCACAGTGCGCCATACGATTAGCAACTGATCCATCACTTAAGCACGTAACCGGTGAATATTTCAAGTAAGTTTAAAAACACCAACAACAATTAATTACCTTCTCGGTTTGCGCTTTAATTTCATTGCTTTGATTACAGCGATTGCGAAATTGCAGAGCCTTCGAATTTGGCAAAGGATAAGGAATTGGCTAAGAGACTATACATGGAAACAATGCGGGCATTGAAGTTGTCGGCAGACAATGACGAAGGAGATTAAGCTAAATGTTACAACACCGACAGCCTAAGAACTGATAAGGACGAAGAGGGACTACACTGAATGTTCATCGCAAATAAAGATAGCTTAAGAAACTCTGTTGGAGATTGTATTTAAATATTCACAACTGATTTAAAGTTTTCGTTGAGATGGATATATTAGAGAATTTATTTAGATACGTCCGATCAACACTTCAGAAACATTACAATGATTTTCTGCTCACAAATCTTCACATAAATCAAAGCCTCATTTCCCCATGTATCTAAAACCATTTTATTTTTATACAGGTTTCCTGTACGTACCGTATTTTTCTCAATATCATAAATGTGGATTTTTGGACGGTCAACGTTTGAAACTTGTGTTGTTGAACGATTTCCTCTACTAGCCCTAGAATAATTCTCATTACCACCAGTATAGTTTAGTTTAAGACTTCCAAATGTTTAGGATGTCCCAAAAGTTGTTTTCTTTTTCTTTTCGGTATGAATGTAACCACCGGATAAAGTCCATAGCTCAACCCCTCGTTGAGATTTTAATCGGTATAAAGAGTTTCACGAAACTAGAGCGCGAGTTTTATAAAAATAATAATTTTTTTTTAATACCAATTTCCACACATTCGAGAAACACCGAGTATACAACGTATCTAATCGCGAGGACAGAAGTTTTAGGATACTGGTTTGAAAATGAAAAAAACCACCGTGAGGCGATTTGGCTCGTCTAGAAACAAGAAAGCGTGAAGAGCTGGGGCTAATTAGCCCTTCGTTTGCAAAAGAGGAAATGTGCTATCGGAGCGATATGTGGCTGTACTTAACAAGTCTTTCATTATAGCTTTGCATGATTTTGTTCATTTTAATCACAGCATGTGATCCCTGCAGGATTGAGCTACGTCTCAGACGTCTGACCTTGATATTACGAAGAGGTGACATGAACTAGCTAACACGTAGCCACAACTTGGTAGTGCTTTACAAAGCCCTGCTATTCCCTCATCCACATTTATATCCCTAATTCATATCCAATCAAAAATAATCAATATACAAAAAACAATCACACGAAAAACCCGGTAGGCGTAGGTGTGATTAGCCGACACTAACATAAGGGAACAAATCATCAAGAAAACACCGACTCGGCAAAACGAAGACGTAGGGAAAAACAGAAAAAGCGTGATAAACGCGTCGAGACGCGGAATGTTCGAACGTTATATAAACCAGGCGCGATACAAAAACGGTTGTAGAAAATGCGATTCAGGAAATCTGACTCCCACATCAAGTAATCGAAACCAACGGGTTTACACTGGCGTGTGGAGGTACCGATACACTTAACGTCGGGACTGGCTTCATCATAAGCAAGAAGATTACGCCCCATGTAAAAGATGTGCAATTTATTAATGACCGAGTGTCGGTGATAAAAATACAGGGACCATGGTACAATTATGTATTTAGAAACGTACACGCCCCAACAGAATCTACGGACGAAGAAACGAAGGACAAATTCTACGAGACCCTAGAGGAAGTAGTCGATGGGATTTCATCTTTCGATGTTAAAATCCTCCTCGGGGACCTCAATGCGAAAATTGGAAAGGAAGACATTGTGGGGGTTTTCTATACTACATGGAGAACCAACCCACAATTTCAACCACAATTAACGCCTTATTTCGACCGCTTCCAGCGCGTCATGTTTCCCAAAAGGACGCATAGCAAAACTCATTATCCTATGCAGATAATGCATAATTGAGTTTAGCTATCTTTTCGCTTAACGGCAACTCCATTTCGCAAACCCATGAGATTTCCACCGGAAATCGTATCATGTCGGTTAGCAACGGCATAGTCTGATCAAACGACGCGGTTGCATAATCATGCAATCGATGGGGAAATTATCAAAGCATTTAATTTAGTTCCCACGATAAGATTTCCCTAGCTAATTCGGCGTCCTATTTACTTTCCCCAGACACTCCATTCGCTGGGGATCAATGATCTCTTTTCGCAGCTGAATAGCACCAGCTACATTTTCCTGTCCTCCACAATTCTGCCTCCCTACAGTTCAGTGCACTCTGAGATCACCACAGCCATCGCACTAGGGCAGGGGGTCATCCTCAGAGGCTGCAAGCGCACAAGCTAAGCCAACCCCGAAGTTATTGCGCTCTCACTTTTGGTGTTTTCTTCCTTCGCATGCTCAGCGACTGTCGAATGATGTGCAAGAATTATTCACCTCACAGAGACATGCAACTGAATAGATTCTTGAGAGAGCGCGATGATGATTGGCTAATAGCAGTGCGAATGTAAAATCCAAATTTTCATCCCTAATTGGGATCAGTCGTTACACAGTCACAACTGCGGTCGGTCACACCGCCGCCCTGGAATATTTTATTTCGTGTGGGTTTAACCAGGAGTCGATAATCAACCACAGGAGCGTACAGACACATCGAGAATTGGTCTACTCAAGAATAGGGCGTCATTTTAAATCTTACGCGTAAAGTTTTATATATGCCACGAAAAGTGGGTTTAATTATCTCCAAGAAAACAGTTAAATTTTATTAATTTATTGGTGCATGTGGAATCATTGTATGATAAATGAATAACATTTTGAAAGTGTAACTTCGAAATCAACTGAGAACTATAAAAACATAAATTTAAAAAAAAAAACTAAGTTAAACATGGAACACCAGTGCCTTTTTATTACCTTTTTTGGATATCGTTGGTGAACAATTTACGTGAACGTAGTAACAGCGTTTGTGGGAAAGAGGTGAATCTAGTGCCCATGTTCTAGCACACCGACTTCTAAACCCCCACAACATCTTCCAAGCAACTATAGGTAAAGAGAACCTACATGACGTTTCAAATGATAATGGAATTCGACTTATCACGTTCGCAGCGTCAAAAGATCTGGTAGTGAAAACACGATTTTCAAGCACAAGCAAATCCATAAAGCCACATCGATATCACCCGACGGCGTAACGCGTAACCAAATAGACCACTTCCTCCAGTATTAAGTGAGACGCGATCGTGTATCCATGGCTACTAATAAAGTCAATTTACGTCCCTCCAATGCGTGTATCTCTGAACTAAATAAGTACGAAATTAAAAGCTGAATAAAAATTCATTGACCCTAAGAGATATTGTGTAAATAGTAACTCTCTAATTTATGTACGGCTTGTTTGCATATTAAACGAAACCCTTTCCGCCGACGACGTCAATACAAATACCCGACAGAGAAGATGCATATCAAATTACCATAAAATTGCACAAATCAAAACTGTATTCATATAATTAATCCAATTCATAAACAAGAACGAAGCCACGAAATAGAAAAACAGTGACGTGACGTATGACAATTAAAACAAAGTGCAACAACAACAAACAAACAAAACAAATGCTAGAAGAGAAAAAAAAACGTGCTCACAAAATCACTTCAGTGAGGTGCAAAAACAACGTCAGACAATTAAATTATATTACCCCAGTCGTAAAAGTGAAAATTAAAATAGACAATATATTGTTAGTTAAGCAAAGAGTTTTCAAAGCATCATTTGGCGCGAGTGCAAGATTACTGACTCTTAGCCGACGATACCTGAATTCGGGTCGGCGTACGGAGGAAAACGACTTCGTGGTTCGTATTGCGGTCGCCTTTGTTTTTTTTAAATGAAAACAAACTGGAAAGAACCAGCATGAACACGGAGGAAGACAAAAGCGTGACAAACAAACGAAAAGGTACACCGAAAATCTCCATTGTGACGCGAAGTAAAACCGCGAAATTAACAATGGAGAAAAAAGGTCAGCAAATGGAGGAGGACAGAGAGCGCCCCTCCCCCTACAATTTTAATATGTACGGGGCAAACAATTCGTTCGCTTCTCTTGCATCCTCAGAGTCTGGGGATGAGGAAGAAGAAATTACTGAATTGGAGGCGAAACTTGCGATGGCAAGAGCCCGTCTAGAAGAGAGACGCCGAAAGAAAAAAATAGCGGCACTCGAAAAAGAAAAAGACACCGAACAACAACAAAAGCCGAAGCCAAAAGTCGGCCAACAGCAACAGCAACAGCAACATCAACATCAACAGCAACAATCAACACAAAATCGACCACAGCAAGCAACACAACAGCGGCAAAGCAACAATAACAACCAAAAAATAAAGATGCCACCAATCAACACTATAGATATTGAGTGTAAGGAATTGGTAAGTCTTTGTAAGCTAGCTATAGGAAACAATTTTGTAGTTAAAAGACTGGCTGCTAATAGGCATGCCATTCAAACCTACGCGGTGGCAGACCACGATAAAATTAAAGAGGTCTTAAAAAGGGCCACCGCGGAATTCTACTCGTTCACGCCGAAGCAAACAAAGAGGGTAATGGTTCTATTAAAGGGTGTCGACCCTGAGGTGGAACCGGAGGCTCTGCTCGAGATGCTTCAAAAGTTGAGGCACGACGATCTCGAGTTTATCTCCGTAAAACCGTTCACCACAACCAAGGCAAGAAGGGAAAACCGCAAGCTACCCTTCTTTTTGGTTCAACTAACGCCCAGCAGCAGAATTGGTGGTCTAAGAAAGATTACAGTCTTGGATCATCAAAGTGTCACATGGGACAAGTTAAAAAAAGGCAGAGACATCCTGCAATGTGTCCGCTGCCAAAGGTTTGGTCACGCGGCGGCGAACTGTGAAATGCAGCACCGTTGCGTAAAATGCGGAAAAGACCATAAGGCAGAAGAATGCCCTCTGGGAAAAGAAAGGGTAGTAGACATATCCCTTCTAAAGTGCGCAGTGTGCCGGAATGAGGGACACCCCGCTAATTATAGAGGATGTCCTAAATTCCGAGAAATAATGGCAAGAAGTGTGACCCGGCAAAAAAACACAGAGCCAGCTCGTACTACAACAATGCCCGTAACATCGCAGCGGTCGTACGCACAAGTTGCGTCGGGTGGGAGACCATCAAACCAGACTACAACATTGGTAGCCACCAATACTCCCACACAGACTGAAACAAGATCGCAAGCAGACGTGATCACGAATCTGCTTAATCTGCAGAGACAGATGACACAGCTGCAAAATCAAATAAACGAGATCTACTCGCACTTGCCCAATCTAAACAAAAAGTCAATATAAACCCTCTAACCACAACATCAATAAAAGCTCTTGTCGTGAATGTAAATTTACTAATAAGAACTGAGAGAAGAGCCAATCTTTTCAACCTGTTGCAAGTTGAACAGCCTGATGTACTTCTGGCGGGGGAAACAAAGTTAAACCAGAGACACAAGATATGGCATAAAAACTACGATATTATACGAAGAGATCGACCTAACTCCTCTCAAGGGGGGGGGGGGGGGGGGGGGTGTCGCAATCTTTATTAGAAAAGGGATCCCTCATAAAGTTATATATAGTGGAGAAGTGCGCAGGTTCCGGGTGCTGAAAGCCTGTATCGTACGCATACCCCTTCAGCAAGGAAGGGGTTTGTATGCGATTGCGGTCTATGCCCCTGAGGAGCACCAACAAAACCTATTTATAGCTGAGCTCGAGACACTCTTTCGATGCTTACAATTGCACCTGGGCAAGAACTACTTTATCCTAGGGGGAGATATGAACGCCAAGCATAGAAATTGGGGAAATTATATATCTAATGCCAGAGGAAATCAGTTGGCTGGTTGGTTAGATCAGTATCATATTGAATATAGAACTGACCTGCTAGCTACGAAATATCCATCGTTCCCCAGAGGTAGATCGTTCTTAGATATCTTGCTAATCGACTCACGACTGAGATTACTTAACACCAATAGACGAAATACAAACTGTTTACGGACAATTGAATACGATAGTGACCACTGTGCATTCACGGCAGTAATAGAGCTTCCGAACGAGCGCGCAGATCTGGAGGAATTCGTGATGCCGCAACCCTATAACTACGGGGCAATGCGATGGCCGCGGTTCACCAGATCATTAACAAGAGAACTTCGTTCGAATGACTTTAATCTGCCAGTAAACAGAAACCTGACTAATGTCGAAATCGACAAATACATTCAACAAATGGACGAAACCGTAAAACGAACAATGGACAAAGCAATCCCCAAAACAAGAGTTACAGATCACACTAACATGTACAGAAACGCAACAATAAACGCACTCCACAGGCAAAAGAGCAGACCGCTATCGAAATTAAAACAATTACACAGACAGTTTACAGACAGACAAGACCAGGAGATAATATCACTGAAATCCCGATTAAAAACCCTCCAACAATTACTTAAAGCTAATTATAGATTAGCAACAAATTTGTATTGGAACAACAGAATTCGAGCTATAAAAACTAATAACCCGAATATGTTCCCACAAATAAATAAAATATTCAGGAGAAATAATCAAAACGAGATTCAGTGTCTCCAAATTCCCCGTACTGAGGTAAACAAGCAGCTGCTAACCAACATTGGCATAGATACAGAGAACGCTATCTTCAATAGTGAGCTCTTCGTGATCGAAGATCCTTTGGAAAAGGTGAATGCTTTGGGAGCTGTCTTTCAGGAAATGTACAAGGTGAATGAAAGCATTCACCGAAATCACGACCTGGAGGACAGAGTTCTACTCAATCACCTGCACCTCCGGAATGAAATTTCACTTTGGCAATCGGAGAATCCGGGTTTTACCGAATTCAGTGAAGATAATCTGTCAATTGACATTAATGCCAATGGTGTAGTGGCTAATAGCCTTCTAATAACAAGGGAAGGAATCCAGAGTATCTTCGACTCATTAAGAAGCAAAAAGTCAGTGGGAATAGATGCAGTACCTAACATCGTACTCAAGAACCTGCCCCCAATGGCAATAGATATATACACGGTCCTGTTTAACAACGCGTTGAATAATGCATATTATCCCGCGCGTTGGAAAACGGCTATCATTCAGCCCATCGCAAAAAAGGGCAAAGACTGTACAAAGCCAATGAACATGCGTTCGATACGTTTACTCCCAAGCATCAGTAAAGTATTTGAAAAAACCATTAACAAAGCTCTGGTAAAATGGGTAGACGACAACTGCATTATTCCAAATAACCAGTTTGGCTTTAAGGTGGGTCATGAAACCACACATGCCGCAGCTAAACTGGTCTCCGACATACAATGGAATAAATGTAGAAACCAATGCACAGGGGCCTGTCTGATCGACTTGGAGAAAGCCATTGATACCGTCTGGATCGAAGGGTTGTATTACAAACTGGTCAGACATGGCATACATAAGCCTTTACTATATGTACTTTACGATATGTTAAAGGAGGTTCGTGGTCAAAAGTGGAAATGTGACCTCTAATAAAACGTATAATATCAAGAATGGCTTGCAACAGGGCGCGGTACTCTCTCCGATTCTTTTTAATATTTACATTAGCGACTTATTAGAAGCACTTCCGCAGGCTATTGCGTACGCAGACGATCTCATAATTTACAGAACAGCTCCGAAAGTTGCGATCGTAAATAGGTTAATACAGCGAGATTTCAACAAAGTGCAGCGCTATTGCGATGACTGGAAACTTAAGACCAACTTCCAGAAATGTGAAGTCATCCTATTTAGAACTCCATTATATAAAGCCACGTACGACACAAGGAAAAACTGGCGAAAGCTAGTTATCGTGGGACCGCATGGAGATAAACTGGAAACCAAGAGTTTAATTAAATACCTTGGCATCTGGCTAGACCAATATCTGTATTTCAACAGACATGTAGAGGCTGCTCTGGTCAAAGCTAGAAAAACGTTTACTATGATAAGGAGGCTATTTCACAGTAGCCAACTTGACAGCAGGGTAAAAGTCATAAGCTACATGACGCTAATCAGGCCAATGCTCATATATGGCTGTCCAGTATGGTTTAACATAGGTCCAAATTTGGTGGAAAAGATTCGGGTGTTCGAAAGGAAGTGTCTCAGAAGTTGTCTAAGATTATATCGGACACCGGAATCGGACTATAAAAAGTATTACTCAAATGAGACTTTATATAATGAAGCGTACATAAATAGGGTGGATAATTTTATGATTAAATTAATCAGAGGACATATTGCGAGAGCAATAAGCTCGTCCAATAACCTAATTTTCGGGGCCTATTACCCAAACACCTTGTACTATGAGAGCGTGCGTCGCAACGGCTTTGTTCCACCAGAGGCGTTCCTTGACTTGGATATGAAAGGGCTTATAGAGAATAGATCCGGAATTCCGCTGATCTATCATGTAAGTAGATCCTCTGTAGACGGGCATTCGTGCTACGACCGGGAAGTAACGCGCACCGAAGAAGAGCTCCTGCGCTTCAGTAGGGCTATCTCCCGCAGAGACCGGGACGATAGTATTAGACAGCGTCAACAGTTCTGGTGGTTGAATGGCATATAAAGACCTGGATACCAAAGTCGGTATAGAATCACACTATCATCAGCTAGCTTACATAGACTTAGCTTTTCTAGAATTAGGGTAGTATAAGATTTAAGTTAAGTTAGGTTAAGTGCTTTTACATAAAAAAAAAGAAAAAAAAAGTAGGTAAGTTAAGTAAGTTAAATTTTAAGAAAAAAAAAAAACAAAAAAAAAATTGACAAAGCTTTTCAAATTTTTCTTTGCCTTTCAAATAATTACAAGTATTGCCACAAAGTTCTGTCGCCGAAAGGCAAATTATACAAATATTAAGTAATGTTTGGCTTAGAGCGTCTGCGAAGGACCAGTAAGTTATTATTTAAGATATTTAAGCTAGAATTTAAGCATTTTTTGTCTAGCCTTTAATTAGAAACTAAGAATATAGAAAGAAAATAAAAAAATGTTTACAAATGCAAAAAAAAGACCACTTCCTCATAGACAAAAGACACCACTCGAATATCCTTGACGTAAGATTATATAGAGGAGCAGATTGCGATTCCGATCACCTGCTAGTGATGGGCAAAATTAGAAGTCGGCTCGCAGCAAACCCACATGGGCAATCACGGGAGACAAGCAAAAAGTTCGACATTGATAAACTAAAAGACCTACGTAAAAGGGCTGAATATCAAGAGGAACTAACGAATAGATTTAGCACCCTAGAGAGTGGGAGTAGTGAGGAAGGGGAAACCAATAATCTGGGCACTAAATGGGCATCGATCAGAGACACAATCAAACAAACAGCCCAAAAGGTATTAGGATTTAAGAAAACAATTAAGTCCAAACCGTGATTTGACGATGAGCGCAGGGCGAAGATCGAACAACGTAAACATCTCAGAGTGATCCACTTAGAAAGATATGATGAAGTCAACGCAGAAAGATACGCGACAATTCGGAAAGAGACAACGAGACGTTACAAACGCAAAACAAAAACGCGAATGGAAGGAGACTAGGATTAAAAAAATCCTAGAAAATGCCAGAGCAAAGAATATCAGAGGTATGTATGCCGGCATAAATTCATATAGAAATGGCTACCGAGGAAGGGCCAAAATAATTCGAGACACAAACGGATGCCTGGTGATAAAAACAAACAATATCGTGACAAGATGGAAGCAATACTTTGAAAGCCTTCTTAATGTGCGCACCCATCAACCACAAATAAACGTACCAGACGTACATACAGCCGAGCCTCAGATCCCAAAACCCCTTTCAACGAAGTTGTAGACACAATAAACCGATTGAAAAACAACGAGGCCCCGGAGCCGACTGCATACCGGCAGAGCTTGTGAAGCATGGAGGAGAGGCAACCGCACGAAAGATCCACCAACTCATCAAAACAATATGGGATAAGGAAGTCATTCCGGAAGAATGGCAAAACTCAATAGTCGTCCCCATTTTCAAAAAAGGCGACAGATCTGACTGCGAAAATTACAAAGGAATATCATTGCTCCCAACCGTATACAAAATACTAACAAATGTCATACTGGCGAGAATCACACCGTACGCAGGGACAGATTGGGAGACTACCAATGCGGATTCCGTAGGAACCGGTCAACGGGCGACCAAATGTTCACAATAAGGCAACTACTGTTCGTTGACTTCAAAATAGCCTACGACTCAGTCGCAAGGCAAAGAGTCTACCATATTGTGCTTGAGCTGGGAATCCCGAAAAAATATGCCGCCCACATTCAAATCTGCATGAACGAAAACAAAGGGCGAGTTAGAATAGAAAACCACCTCTCAGAATCATTTGAAATCCGGGACGGACTAAAACAGGGCGATGGCCTCTCATCATGTCTCTTCAACCTTGTGCTCGAGTATGTCATCAGAAAGTCACAAGACGGTAACATGGCCGGATCATACCTGAACGGGGTAACACAAGTGCTCGCATATGCGGATGACATCGCCGTTTTGAGCGATAATCTGGAAACTATAAGTAAAAACAGTGAAATCATTATGCAAGTGGCAGAAAAGGTGGGCCTAGAAATAAATGAAGACAAAACGAAATACATGATTATGACGACAGCAGGTGGACCCCAGAGAATACACATAAACATCTGGGGCAAGATATTTGAAAATGTCAAAGAATTTAAATACCTGGGAACAATACTGACGCCCGTAACGAAATGTCGAAGGAAATTAATAAAAGACTACACTCCGGTAACGCTAGTTGGCATGCAGTCAGTAAACTGCTGAAATCCAAACTGCCATAACGGAAAGCTCCGTATTTATAGAATCATAATCATGCTAATTGTTCTATACGGATGCGAAACATGGGCTCTCACAAAACGGGAAGAAAACAAATTCCGCGTATTCGAGAATAAAATTTTGAGGGAATCTTCGGCGGCAAATATGACGAGGAGGCAGGACAATGGAGGAAACTCCATAACCACGAAGTGGAAGAACTATACCGCAAACCTACAATAGTGAGAGTAATCAAGTCGCGAAGATTAAGATGGGCCGGTCACGTGGCGCGAATGGGGAACTATAGGAGCCAACGGGAAAGAGACCGGCGGGGCGGCCGCGACAGAGATGGGAGGACAATGTTAGTTCGAACCTCGAGGAAATCGGATCGGATAGTCAAGCGTGGAAGGAGAGCGCACGGGACAGGGAACAATGGCGGAGTCGAGTCGGTGAGGTCATGAACTTTCGGGTTCCTACAGTAATAAATAGTAATAATAATAATAATAATAATAATAAAAATAATAAAAATAATAATAATTACTATTAATTCTAATCAATCATCATCATCATCATCATCATCGGCACTACAACCGGGAACCGGTCTTGGCCTTATTTAGCAAGTCTTGAGGCATGTTAAATCTTCCATAATGATTTGTTTTTTTCGGGCAAGGTCATTAGTCTTGCGCCAGAGGCTCCCCGACGGGGAATCGAACCCCGGTCTCCCGCGTGACAGGCGGATGTACTAACCCCTATACTATCGAGGAGCCCAATATCTAATCAATAACATAAATAATTATAAAGCATTCAATATCTAACAATTCAAATTAATATCCACAATTGAATCATGTTAATGTGAATGTTCATTTGTCACACTTTGGCTCAATTTCTAAGAATACCAAATCAAACCAGATGTTCATTTGTCATGCATAAATATAAATTACCAGATGTTCATTTGTCACGTATAAATATAAATTCCCAAAATTCACCATATCATGAAATGCGTATCGTCAAATTCATTTCATTATCATACCCTCCGGGAATTTGTTAAAGCGAATTCCAATACAATTCCCAGAACTTAAATCCAATCGAAGTGTGCGATAAATCTTATATGCCCTTCCAGGAATTGTTAAGACCTTGTCATAGACAAATCTCGACGAGATTTTAAATAAAAGGAAGATGGGTTTCTGTCTCGATGGTCATACATTCTTTATTATTATTCAGAGTATGATTGGATCATTCATTCATCAGTGAGAGCTGATAGAAGATACAACATACATTGAGTATACAGTCATCATAGCATTGAAACACGTTATTTTCAGCTGAAATTTTATACAATACAGACGTGTGAATTAAATTTGGGTATAAAAAAAAATAAAAATATTAATAATATTAATAAAAATAAAATAAAATAAAAAAGACAAAAAAAAATTAATTGCCTGTGAAAGTGTTTGTGAAGGAACATGACGTGGAGAGTGGTTTGCACATTTTTATAATTTAATTTATATTTTATTATTTATTTTAATTTTGTTCGTTTATTAATTAATTAACTCTTTTAATTCCCCAATATAGGTTGTTGATTATGTTTGTTTGTTTCTTTTTTTGGTCCTTGTTTGTTCCCCCCTTTTTCTTTTCCTTGCTTTCCCCGCGTTTCTTGTCTCTTTTTCGTGCTCTTGCAGTGTCCCTTATCTCGATGTTTACATACTCGGCATAAATGGACACCTGCGTTTCTCGTGGTATGGGTCATCAGCCTTATCAGGGCATGATGGCTCTCATAAAAAGATTAAAGGAGGACCTCGAGGCTCTCAAGGCTGAGAACGCTGTCCTGAAAAGTAGATTATCGCGATTAGAAGCCACCTCACCCGCATCCCCGCCCAGTACCAGTTCGGACGCTTCTGATTCGGAATCAGAGCTCGAGCCCGAGTTAGAAAATGGCACTGACAATTCTGATGACTCAATGGACGACGGTGACCCGCGGAAAACACCACTCCCAACAATAAGCTGCGAGTGGGGACCCTCCAATAAGCGTATCGCCACCGGCTGCCCGCCAACACCACCCCCATCATCATCAGCTATCCCCAAAAAATTGTCGTACCCCGCGATAACTCCAAAGTATCTAAAAATCGTACCTCCGCAGGAGCCTTGCCCACCGAAGCCAACTCCGGTAATTAACCCAAAGCCAAAGGCGGCTTGTGTTCCCAACACTGCCCAGCCAGAGGTCGGGGTCCGCCCACCTGTTTGTAAGAAGAAACAGCAACCCGGGGTCTTTGCACAAGACCTCAATTTAAAAAATTTCGTCGGTGACATGAACCGACTAGGGATTCCCAACTTCAAGGCAAAGACCTTAAGACCATCCCTAAACAAAATCATAACCTACGATAGGGAAACCTACCGCAAGGTTGTGGCGGTTCTGCCAAACCCCACTCACTACATACCTAAAATCCCCCATTATTACAACCCAATCTACATCAGTTTCTGTTAATGCAACAGCATTAGCACCCGTAAATGCTTCACGCATTATATATATCATATCTATTTAGCTTCTGCAAAAGAATTCTTACCTTTTCAAGCATTCCTCCGCTTACAAATCCCCTGTAAGAGTTCTTACTTTCCTTATCATAAATTACCTGAAAAGAAAAACCTCGTTTTATTTGCTTTACCGAAATCGTATCCTAGGAATGCACTTTATGCCTTTCTTTGTTCTAGGCACACACACCACTGCACTGAAAGAGTGCATCTCTGTGGCGGCCACACCCTTAAGAGAAAAGTTTTTCTCTCTCTTCCCTTTCCTTAACCCTAACCGAGGATGGAATTCATTTCAGAGTTCTATCCTCGGGGAGTCGTCTTCCATCCGTTGACCACCCAGGTCACACGCGATCTCCCGCTCACCGGTGCGCAAGGTGACGCGACTATAGTCGAGTGTGGTTTATCGCTTAAAGTTATAAAAAATATCAAGTTAATATTAATAATAATTTAATAGTGAGTAAAGTAACTGTATTTTAAAATAATGAACTCTAAATGACTGTTGATCGGTGCACTCTTTGCACTGGTCCCCATCGTCGTCGCTGATGCCCCCAATCAAGTACAATAAAATTAAACATACATCCATAAAATAAAAAAAAAACCTTAGATAAAACCAATAACAATAGGAGATCGAGTGTTTTATTTGTACGACGTGCAGTGTTTTCTGTGAAAAGTTTTCTGACAGTGTTTGGCGGGACATTGTCGAAACTTTTAGTGACGTCGGATGAGGATAGGAGTGAACCGAGTGTCTGTGTTTAGCACAAAACTCCTAATCCCCGCAAGGTTAACAACAACCTCAAGGTCAAAGAGGTGAATTATTACACATTCACACCGGCCGACGAAAGGTGGAGGAGCATCCTTCTAAAACGAATCGCTTCTTATTGGGAAAAGAACGACATCGTAATTGGCCTCGCGGCAACATTCCCTAACGTCAACTTCACGGACGTCAAAAAATACTGTCCCCCACAGCGGTTTGTAAAAATCAGACCGGAAAAATACAGCAAAGTGAACATATGGGAGATTCACCTTGCTCCAGGGATCGACATGGATTCCATAATACGGACAAAGTCGCTTCCAATCTTGCATCAGCAAGTTGTCTTCGAGGTATTTCATAACAGCTTCCATGCAGACGTTGTCAACGTTTCGGGCATGTCTCCCGAAACTACAATATGAGTCGCCGTTGCGTTCGTTGCGGAAAATCGCACGAGATTGACAAGTGCGAACTACCACTAGCAAAATACGATCCCGCAACAAATTTGCAGGATGAAATAACACTGCCAACTTGCTGCAACTGTGGCAACAAAGGACATCCAGCTAATTACAGGAACTGTCCTAAATATAGAGAAATTATTCAAAAATCCAAGGAGACTCGAGCTAAGCAAACAGCCAAGTCAGACTTCGGAAAACAGGCCACACAACACTTCATCCAAAATGGATTTACATTTGCCGACATGCTTAGGGGTCAGCAGGCGAGGAATATAAAAACTCTTCCAACTCCTCCCCCTCAAAAACATATTCAAGTCCCTAAGCGAGCCCCGGTAGAGGCCAACACGACGCCTCAAATTCAAGCGGCGGTGCAAAAGCCTCCGAGGGGGCAATCTTCAATGCTCGAGAAACTACTTAGTTTCTCCCGCTTAATTGAGGATATCCGACCCCGATATGAGAAACTATCAACCGAGGCAGAGAGGGAGTCACTCCTTTTCACTGCATATGCAAGACATACCCTCCACAATGGATTCCAAAATTAAAGTTATCCTCTTAAATGTCAACTCCCTTGTTTCGCATTCCAAGCATATGATAGTCTCTGACTTCATAAAGGAAAACCGGCCGGACGTGGTACTTGTAACCGAAACTAGGTTGCATCCATGTCACCGTCCCGTATTCCCAAACTTCTCCATGATTCGAAGAGATAGAACCCTCACTGGCGGTCCCACCATCAACGGAGGTGGAACCTCCCATATTGACCTCCCACACCTAGAGTCCATAGAGGTGTCTGGAGTTGAACTGCATCTGGCTAGTAATGGTAGAGTGAATATATACTCCGTATACCACTCGCATAAAGCCAATAATGGCCCCATTAATCCCGAAGATATCGGCAAACTAATAAGGACCTCGGGGCATACACCCTTTATCATAGGCGGCGATTTTAACTCCAGACATCCCCACTGGAACAACTCTGTCTTTTGTCCAAATGGCACAAAACTGTACCAATGGTACACCGAAAAGACTTATGCCCTAAACTTCGAAATAGTCGCACCTACGTTTGGTACTCGAGGTGACTCAATTCTGGACATATTTTTGTGTCCAAAGACTTACTTCCCTGTTGACGTCCGGCGCCGTGCTTCCTCGGAATGAGGGAAGAACGGGGAACTTTTATTTTGTAGACTTATTAAAACGCAGAATTTCTTCAATTTTATTTATTTAACTCTATTTCTTTAACTGGAACTTAATTTCTTCTACTTAAACTCTAACTGCTTTCAAACTGAACTCAATTAGTTTCTGATACTCAACTACTAATTTATTACTTTTCAAATTCAACTTCTGTCTCAAACTACTCAATCAGAACTGAACTCTTTCTCCTCTGAACTCTAACTCAAAACTAACTTTACAATTTAATTTTTTCTCTACTTATAGAACATTGTGTTCTAATTTACTGGAAATTATAACATGAACAAAACAAATTTTAACAAAGTCTCTGTGACTTTTAAATTGAATAAAATTTGAACGAAAATCAAAGTTACTATGTTTTTGAATGAATACAAAGGTGCAGGTTATTAAATGTGCTGTAACTGGCTTGATATAGAATATTGTGAATGTTTATGAATGGTATGTATTAAGTGAGAATGTAATATATGTTAAGGGAAGTTTTTAGGGATGTGTAAGGAGATTCAGTGTTAAATTTAATAAGGTGAGTATTCTGGAATACAACATCCCCAAATCACTCCTCCTCAAGTTTCGACAGGTGTATCTGACCACAACGCTGTGACCACATTCATTCGCGGCTATCGAGCAGCCCGGGCTCATATCAGATACATACCCGATTATGGGCGGACAAATTGGGACAACTTCCATATTACATTGAACGATAAACTCCACCAACTCTCTCTTCCCACTGACAGGAATCTAACGACGGCTGAGATAAACTTCGGAGACTTGTGGGGGTTCTCTATACCACATGGAGAACCAAACCGCAATGCCAACCAATCTTGACCGCTAACAGCGCGTCACCTCAACCCAACTCCCCATTCAAACCTGAAATATACACACATTCGCAACCATTCAAAACCTGCAATCGCACCCAATTCCCCATACAAAATCCGCAATAGCATACATCCCAAACCTTGCAATAAAACACATTCCAAAACCCGCAACAGAATACAATTCAACAGAATATATTCTAAATTACCTCACATACATTTTCCCAAAATTGCTTCGGTCAATTCTCTACTTAATTCATACTCCCTCTTTGCGACCAAGCAATCTTAATTTCCCCGAAATGCATATGTTGTAATAAAACGCATATTCAAATCCACAACGGAACATTAACCATCGCCACCAACTATACCGAGCCGCATACGTTTTCCCGAAATTATTTCAGTTAATATCTTATCTAAACGATATTCCTTGCTTGCACACAAGCAATTCCAATTTCCCCCGAAAATGAATTTATTCTGGCTCGCAGCCCGTTCCTTTTAATAAGATAGTCTATTCACTACTTTTTAATCTAATCAAAGCAAAGGGCCCGCTGTCCCGTTGCAAGGCTGCAACTCTTTGCTTGATTGATTAGTGCTTCTCGTTGTTCATTTGCAACCACTATTTAATACCTGAATTATTGGCGAGGAAGTGCAGATGATGCGTTTACCTCAGCCAGAATGTATGACCCATATTTAGGCTAAATGCCTGGTACGAGTCATTTGCATTTCCCAATGATCATTACCACTTAATTGCCCTGCTTAAGATGCAACCGCATTGGCTTGGGCAATTACTTAATTGATTGCTGCATATACCGAACTAATTAAAGTGCATTGACCCACGTTCAAATCGTATCGTTCGATGGACTTGCGTTTCGTTGCTTTGTCTGTCCGTCCGCAGATCTCAGCATTTTGATCGACGCCCCGTTAAGTCGTCGCTAATAGTCTTTGAAGGCACCGACCGTATCATATAACTTGTATGACACTTGTTTTCGGGCATGAAGCAAAAAATACATTCGAATATGAAGCCGTGTGGGTAGATCCGCGAACAGGTGCTTGCTTGGTTCTTGAATGAGAAGCAGAATGCATTTAGCGAATGGCCTTGGGAAGTGGGTCTATTGTTTGATTGCAATGATATATGATAAGCGTTTTAGCTTTGGAAGGTTGGTATGAATGAATAAATAGAGCAACGTATGCGATATGAATATTAATTGCCTAAAAAGGCGGCAGTTGATTGTTTGTGCATTGCTTTGTGTGCAATATGAATATTAGTTGTGAGGATCTTTGCTGATTGAGGGGGGTTGTGTAACACAGACTTCAAGTCCAAGGCCTCACCCAAAACCTCCAAATACCCACAAAATTACCCTCTCTACCTTCTCCATTTATAATTGCGCCAAGTAGTAAATTTGCATAAACTACTTTATGCAAATTTACATAAAAACGACCTGGCAATAATATGTTACGTACGGTTTCCGCCACCACCATCATTCGATAATTTGTGATTTTAATATAATTTGTTTTAAAATGGTATGATGGTAAGGTGGTGGAGGAGTTGCGCGATCCACAAGTGAGTTTTCGAACACGCCCCGATTCGGGTGTGGATCGTGCAGCTCTTCGAGTTCGAATTCGGTTTTCGAAGTGGACGTTGACGGGGAGCGAGAGAGAGAACAGGTCAATGTTTTTGATATACGGTTTTGGAATTCCGTTTTCGAGTGGATTGAAAAAAGAAGAAGAAATACGGTTGTTCGTCGTCCCGGTGAAGATTTTTGGTTGGAAAAAAAAAAGAAAGAAGCCCGTGCCTTTTTTTTTGTTTGAAATTAAAAGTAAATCTAGAAAATTGAAAAGTAATAAGAATATTTTCAAAGATACAGTAGATTCCCAAAAGTGTTAAAATTGTTTGATGCATTTTAAATATATCTCATAATTAATTAAAATTCTCAGTGTCAGATTCTTTCAAATGATTCGGTTCAGAAAATTTACCCTTCATATAAATCCTAACTCAGATATGACCCGAGTGTGAACGTGCAAAAACAGCAAACTATAATTTTTTGTACAGTGTCACGAACATCTATTTGTAATTAAATGCTGATCACTGTCCTGGGGAGCTGTTTATAAAATACCAAATTGTTTCAATGGTGCCCATGGAAATAGAAGAGCTTCAATATATAATCTATGGATTCTAACTAAATCATTCACCATTGAAAGGACTAATCTGGCCGAGAGCGGGAATACTGTACATCCCTGACCATTCCTGACACCAAGATTACAGAAGAGCTTCAATATATGATCTATGGATTCTAACTAAATCATTCACCATTGAAAGGACTAATCTGGCCGAGAGCGGGAATACTGTACATTCCTGACCATTCCAGACACCAAGATTACAGGTAAAATTAAATTAACATTAATTTTCTGTGGCAAAGACAAAAACTGTCACAAATAAAAAATAAAGGCGTCGGCGTCGTAATAAAAATAAGACGTCAAACCGAAATAGAAATTACAAGTCAGTTGAGAAAAAGATTGAACCAACGACGGTATACGCTTATAATTGAATAAAAGACAATTATACGACACGCGAATACGACTGAACTAAAGTTTTGAATAAACGAGTGGTAATCCGATTTATAACTAAACCGCGTCTATCCGCCGCGATTGGTAACCCGACTAATAAATAATCCGCGAACGGACCGCCAGTGAAAATAAATAAATCAAGACTAACGAAGATAACAGGGGGATCAAGAATCCTACGCCCCCTGCAACTAGACACCAGAAGCGTCGAACAACAAAACGGTCGGACATCACTCCCAAGTAAGTGGTAATAACCTATTAATATATATTCATCGGCGATACCAACTATAATAGTACACATCCACTTTAATTGAAAAACCTACGAGGGTGGCCTGAAAAGTTTCCGACCTCAACGTGAAGATAGCAGCACTCGTCAATAAAAGTTCATGTAGTTGTGCATCTTTTAACGGTTACTCACCAAAATTTCAGCCCTTTTGGAGGGGTAGTTTTTATTTGACAGTCGTTTGAGTGAGTCGATGTGGGTGTGTGGGGGTTCCTTAAAATTACGCGAAGAACCACACACAATTCCTACCCCAATTCCCTTCACCAACCCGCAGTCACCTGCAAACATTTCCTCCCCAAGGCCATTGTTTCATGCATTAATGCATCACCACAATTTTCCTGAAAATAATTCGGTTAGCATACAATTTTTTTATTTATTTATTTATTTATTACAATGTAAGTAAATTACATAATAACTTAAATCGAATAGCGCTAGCTAAGGCTTTCGGCTAGTAGCATACAAAGCAACCGTCATAAATCAGGGAACCTTATCGGGGCCCACTTCAGCCGGCGTATCCTGCCACACACGTGAGCAGCGGATTTTCCCGGCTTACCCACATTCAAGGCAGCCTTTTGTCCAACCGCCAAAAACCGAATTCACCAGCATGTAAATATACACCCAAAGAATTCGATCCTTTCCGCCGGCATAGATACCGTGCACAATCACCATTGTGTAAGTATCTAAATTGCGTTTAGCACCAGTTTCCTTAATGGCATGCAGCCTATTTACACATGCAGCCTATTTACATCAACTCAGAGAGATCCTCTCCCCTTGGTCACCAAAGAAAAACTTCACTTTCTGTTAGAACCAAACACACCCCTAGTCGAGGGTCGACTCTGCACGAGTCAAAGTCAGTCGAATTTTTACCCTACGAGGTGCGCACGAGGGAGTCGAGGGTCAACCACGAGTCGGGTCTTGTACTTTGTGAGGCATTGTTACTAAATTAAAGTCGTCGTGCATTTACACGGTTTGTGTCTTATATTTTATATAAGTAAAATTAAAGAAAAGACAAAATAATTGAAGAGAATTGGAAATTAGGCGAAACTTGTGTGAAAACATTTTATATAAATAAAATTTGAAAGAAAAATAGTTTTACCATGTGTTTCATTATCCTCATTCATCGTTGGTAACCCTAGATGATTTGTGGGTTTTCGTATGTTAGTATGTCAGCACGGACACTGTTTCACATACTCTCCACGATACAGTTCCTCCGAATACACCAAAAATTGTTCACAAAACTCCGTTGTTGCAAAATACGAGCGGACACAGAAAACAAACAAATAAACTTCGGAAATCGTTTATAAATCCTTTATTATTTCATTAATATAAATACACAGCGCTTAATTTAAGTACCTATCACTTGGTTAAATACGGAATTCAATAGAAGATTGCTCCCAGATTTAAATTGTTTAACTGATAAAATTTTACTTCTAATTCGAAACACTGCGGTCTGGTGATAATTAATTAAATGTTCTTTTACTGGATTCAAAATACGTGGTTGATTAATGGTGAACTGAATGTTCGATTATTTAACTTGAAACACGTTACAAGAGATACTCTTTCAAATTGCCCCACCGAATGTGCGACATCACGCCGGTTGACCTGCGACTTGACTCCATGAAGGTTAATACTTGACTACTTTGGTGACTGTTCGTCAACATCCACCAACCGCGATCGTCAAAGATTCCCCACCCGAGGGTAGCCAATCAGCGCTTGAATCTATTGGACCGCTTCCATGGACATCGTCCAAGAGAACTGGAAGGGTCTACCCTGGAAGGCAAGGAGAAGGGAAAGGCAAAAAAGAATAGAAAAACCACACATGTCGTAGGTAAAATCCGTTGATCCCTGTGTGGGCAGGGTATACTGCCGCCATCCGCTGGATAGATCCATTGATTGACATAAGTCAATAAAACTCTTGCCGCAAGGAGGAATTGAGTTTAGGATTGTGTTTACAATTAGTGGCGATGAGTTTGGTTTAGCAAACGAATATAGGAAGTGGCCGTTGCCAGACGTTTAAAGTAAACACTAGACGGTCATATCCAATTCGTTGCTTGTTTGCGGCCTATGATCGGTGGTAACCGATAAGCGAAAATTAGCTGCAGCTGGACATGTTTATGAAGACAATGATCTGTTTATCCCATTGCCGATGCGTACAGCGTCATTTAACAGATCCCTGCATGTAGCATATCATCGGTCGGTGGGTCGGGTGCATGTTTACTCGAAACAACACTCGATCGAAAGTAGGTAGGTAGCTATGGCTACACTTGAATTGTTCATCTAAAGGTCGACCGATGACAAGGGTGAACAAATCATGCAGTATGTGAGGAAATGCTCCTCGACTCTGCGTATTGACATGTTCCATGTTATGCCGGTTGTATGAAGGATAACCAAATTGGGTTTCCGATCGTATCAGCACCAATAATTATGTAGGTAGAATTCCGACGTCCCTGGCAGATTATCGGATTTGTTGGATGCTGGTGAAAGCTTAATGTCATGGCAAGGTGGTAATCTTGTCATTAACCTACATTTCAGGGATGCCTAAATAGGTGCCGGGGCTATGCTTGGTTGGGTAAAGCGATGGTTGGCTCTTCGGGTGCCATGAAGAACCCCACAGATTACTGGTTCGTTGTGAGTAACCTAAGTTGTGTTTTTTGCGCGAATTAAGACGAACAATAACAAAAAGCGAATAAACATTATATCGTCCAAAAGTGTATTAAAGTTCGGTGGAATATTAGTGAACACGTTCCCGTGCTGGCACAAATACTAATACGAGGGTTGCCTTTTATATTTCGGGATTAGAGAACAAAAGCAAATATTGATCATCGAAAACCACCTTATTGTTTTTCAAAATATTCCCCATGAAGATCTATACACTTTTGCATGCGTTTGAACCAATTGTCGAAGCACTTTTGCCACTCTGATTCAGGTATCTCCAACACATGCATTCTGAATGCAGCAACCGCTTCGTCAGGTGTCGAAAAACGTTGACCTCTCAGTTTGTTTTTTACGTACGGGAATAAAAAGAAGTCATTCGGTGCCAAGTCAGGACTATACGGCGGATGACCCATCAAATCGATGTTTTCGGAGCTCAAAAATGCAGTTGTCGCAGCCGATGTGTGAGAGCTCGCATTGTCGTGGTGAAGAGTGATCCGTCTTCGGCGGTTGGTTTTCCTGATTTCTTGGAAGACAACTGGCAAACAAATGGTTGTGTACTACTCAGAATTGACTGTTCTGCGTTGTTCTAGTGGTACGGTTGCGACATGTCCAGTTTTTCCGAAAAAAAACAGGCGACCATTTGCTTGGAAGTGCTTCGTGCGCGAACAACTTTTGTTGGATTTGGCTCATCTTGAAACACCCAGACAGTCGACTGCTGTTTACTTTCGGTCTCATACGCGTAAATCCACGATTCATCACCTGTCATGATGTCATAGACGTGTTTCGAAGCACCGCGACCGTATTTTTTGAGCATTTCTTTCGACCAATTGACACGAGCCTTTTTTTGGGCGATTGACAAATTGTGTGGGATCCAACGCGAACAAATTTTTTTGACAGTCAAATGTTTATGCAATATTGAATGTATGCTGGTCCCACTAACGCCTAAGGTTGTCTCAATCTCACGATAGGTCACATGACGATCTTCCAATATCAGTTCGCGCACAGCATCAATGGTTTTCGGAATAACAACTGATTTTGGACGACCTTCACGAAATTCATCTTGGAGTCAACTACGACCACGATTGAATTCACCATACCATCGAAAAACACTGGTCCTTGATGGAGCTCCATCGCCAAAAATTGAATTAAATTCATGCATGCACTGTTGCTGAGTTAATCCACGCCGAAAGTTGTAAAAAATAATCGCACGAAAATGTTGACGATTTAATTCCATTTTTGGGCCGAGATGAATCTTTAAGTTACTGTAAACAACACAAATAGCGCTCGTATGTCAAAACGTTCTGAGTGCGTATAACCTCAAAAATGTCCAGCTTTACGACAGAGCTGTCAATTGCCGGATTGCAACACTAGGGTTGCCAAAATCCCGAAACATAAGAGGCAACCCTCGTATTACCCACAAGTGTTTTTGTGAAAATGGACAAATTTAAGTATCGAACTGTCATTAAATTTTTGTTTTTGAAAGCTTGGGAGACGATGAACCATCGGGGGCTCCAAAAACTGCAACAACTGACGATAACATCGCTAAAGTTCACCAAATGGTGCTAGACGACCGCCAAATTAAAGTGAGAGAGATAGCAGAGGCTATGAAAATGTCCAAAGAACGTGTTTGTCACATATTAAATCAAGATGTAGGCATGAGAAAGCTGTCCGGGCGTTGGGTGCCGCGTTTTCTCATTTTAGACAAAAACGCCGTCTCACACCTCAGCGATTGCCATGGCGAAAATCCACGAATTACGGTTTGAACTGCTTGACCATCCGCCGTTACTCACCAGATCCAGCCCCAAGCGACTTCTTTTTGGTCCCTAATATAAAAATTGCTCTCGGAGGATATAGAGGACAGAGATTTTCGTCAAAAGAGGAGGCAATCACCTTCATGAACAGTTATTTTGCAGAAAAAAACGCCGAGTACTATTTGGACGGGTTAGAGAGGTGGGCGCATCACTGCGAGAAGTGTGTAGAGTTACAAGGAGACTATGTAGAAAAATAAAAATAAATTTTTAGAAAAAATGTCCTGCATCTTTGTTAGGTCAGAAATACGTCCAAAGTGTTCACAGAACCACTCCAGGTATACGGAACTGGTGTTTAGTTCCTCCCACAGTTGAGTCAAATTGGAGCTTACAGCGAACGCTTCGGGTAGCCGCCCATCCTCGTTGTCTCTATTAGAATGTACTAATCGATTGGAGTTGTGTACATTAAAACAACCACGAACGACAACTTCGGAAGCTGGGTGGTAGCAACGAAAATATGTTGAGCCACCTAATCGTTAATAATTAAAGGGTTGTACACCCAGGACTGGCCTGAAAGATTACATACCTGCTTTCTCAGATCACATATCAGCATACCTTGCTAATACATCTGTGGCGGTTCTACGAACCACACACTATAGGTTGAGGTGTCCTTTCCGCCAAAGAACATACCGTTACACGTGCCCACAGGCACGTGTCCCAAAAGACCTTACTCCCACCTGAAACAATAGGTAACATTTCATACACCAACATTGAATTCAATAGCAGAAATCAATCGAACTAAACGTTCAAAAGTCTCTAATATTGAATTCAAGGCAACCATGCAAGGCATCAACTCCAACGTAGTGTGGCGTTTTTAACAGATACACACACAATACACAAACAAATAGTGAAGGACACCGAACGAAAATCGAATAAGAAAATGCATCAGAGCCGTATACCATAGCGATAACATAACAAATCCACATCAGTCGAATGTACTTGAGTTTAGAAATCGAATTCGTACGCACGGCGGTGGCCTGATGGGTTGCGATTTGGTTCAATTTTTGGTGATTCTAACTGACATAGCTTCAGTTCGAATCACACGTTCTTCACTATCATTCCAAACGCTATAATTGGTAACTACGACGTGATCTGTACACACAGCACACACTTTCCCATAGTAAACAGAACTTCACGACACGATCACGACTTCCGCATAGAGCACCAGACACACTCCGACGTTCTCTCGTTCGCTCCGTCGTTCGCACACGAAGCTGATCATAACAAAGTTACTGAGGAGGGAGTAGTGTAGCGTTTCTAACAGATACACACACAATACACAAGCAAATAGTGAAGCACACCGAACGAAAATCTAATAAGAAAATGCATCAGAGCCGTATACCATAGCGATAACATAACAATTCCACATCAGTTGAGTGTACTTAAGTTTAGAAATCGAATTTGTGCACGCGGCCAGTAGCCTGGTGTGTTAAGCTTTGGTTCAATTTTTGGTGATTCTAACTGTCATAGCGTCAGTTCGAATCACACGTTCTTCACTATCATCGCAAACGCTATACATCTACCAATAAAATCATTCGATGAGAATACTGTTGAAACTCTTCAAGTAAATTAAATCAACTCTACACACCATATTTGGTCTTGACCTAGCAAAGAACGAATTATCCCCACCACCTATCTATATCATTACAACAATTATCTTAATGAAAATGCAAACGGCAGGAACACCTCCAATGTTCTCAAGAACAAAGTCATGCTTAGTGCTAGATTAAGGATTTCTCTAGGGACTCCTCAATCAAATACGCAATTGGGTCTTAGTGAAATTTGTTTCAAGTTCTACATCCATTTAATTTGTAAACTCCACTCCCTCGCGACATGACTTTTTATTTGAGTTTTGGATTGTCCTTCAAAAGCTCTGTCGCCATTAAAAAACACACCAGCAAAAAATCCTGTAAAAAAATAACAAATATATTAGCCCACCTCGATACAACCGTTTGTCCTCTTTTAACAGCTTAATAGAAATAGGGACCAAAAGGAACCTGGTATGGGTCGGCTTTGATATCACAGCCCACGTCGGCGGATGTGGCTGGGTGCCAGTGTTTAATTTGATTTTACAACGTAACGAAGGTTTGTGTATACTCGTACACCTGCAATCAGAATTCAATTAAAAGTGGCTGAAACGGTGTCCCATAGAAGTTACAGGACAGGAAGCGTAGGGGTCACTCTATGCCGTTTATCCAGGCATCTGGTTTTGTTGTCTTACCGCAACGCCGATATCCTGCCGGCCATGGTTTTTCATTCGCAAGGATTTGTTAGACGGTAAACGGTTCGGTTAAGTGAATTATAATTCATTGTGGTTAAATCTGGATGATTGACGAAATCAAATGAAATTTCGACGAACCCTAATGAGATTTCTTTGTGCATTTGGTGAAAACAAAGGTAAGGAAAGTAAAATGTCCGTCGTAGTAAATAATTTATGGGCGGAGGTTAAATTGACATTTAGTCCACGTTACGCTTTGATGTGGAATTCGTGAACTTCATGTGGTTTGAAGGGACGGGTTTAGTTCATTTTAGGCACGCATACAGGGAAGACAGTTCATTAGTTAGTAATAGCCTAATTTGGAACGAGATAAATTGAAGCCTACGAAAGGTCAAATATAAATTGTTGTTAATTTAGATGGGAATAACATTGATACCGAAAACCACAATTTTTGACCCTTTATTACCGTGGACCATATAATGACTATGTAGATAAGTATCTGTGTAATATGCAGAGTTCGTTCTCCTTTTTAAACATATCGTATGATATTGGGATGTATACGGAGGGCCATTTAAACCTTTGGCATTTGGTAACCGTCAACATTTCACATTTGTGTTGAGATTGGCTTATTATAGCCATCGTACATTCAAAAACCGATTAGAACAAATTGACAGTATTCAAAATATACTAGATAAACGAAAAACCCAGTGAACTGATAAATTTAAAGTACTATAAAAAAATACATCCTAGGGGCTTAAATGGCCCACTCCCATTTCGATTGTCCTATCCTACACAATGTAATAGACTTTATTATAGAATATTCGTTAAAATTGTAGCGATAACATTTAAAAGGCCTGTTGTATTCAAGAATACTACCCTTATTCGCTTTAACACTAATCTCATGTATTTTCAAACACAACCTTTAAAACTACATCCTCACATATCTTACATTCTCATTTAATACAATTCATAAATAAACAGACACAATATTCTATATCCAGTCACTTACAGCACATTTAAAAACATGCCCCTTTTCATAACAAGCACGTTTTTCATTTCAAAACATAGCCACTTTGATTTTCGTTCAAAGTTTATTCAAAATTATAAACAGAGACTTCTGGATTGTTTTGTTCATTTTATACGACACAGTTAGTTGGAACAAAATGTTCTATAAAAACATGAAAATTTATATTGTAAAAGTAGTTCAGAATAGAGCTCAGCTTGAGATAGCTGAGTTCAAATAAAATAAAAATAAAACTAATAATTATTTTAATAAAGAAAACTTTAATTATTTTAATAACCCCCACGCTCTTCCCTCGAAAGAGGAAGCACGGCGCTGGAGACGTAACACTGGTGGCAGCGGTGGGATCAACGAAGACTGGTGGACTCCCCAAAGGAAGACTCAACACCCGAAGGAAGACCAATCCCCAAAGGACGACTTAATCCTCGAAGGAAGACCAATCCCCGAAGGACGACTTAATCCTCGAAGGAAGACCAATCCCCGAAGGACGACTCAATCCTCGAAGAAAGACCGATCCACGAAGGAGGACTCGATCCCAGAGAAAGATTAGTGCGATTAACGACGACTGGCGGGATAAAACCCTAAGGAGGGAAGGAATGTCCTCATTTTCGACTTGGATGGCGGAACATTCGATGTATCGAGTGTAACTATTGACATTTGAAACAGACAAATAACTTCGTAATTTCCTTTGCCGTTTAGTTTTTTATTCGAAGTTTGTTCATTAATTTTATTACTTTAATTAATTCATAAGTCTTATTTATATGCCGCCACACTAAATTAGATGTAACAACATAAATTCGGATTATTTATACGACTCGCGCGCTTACTCGAGTCGGCTGATGATAACTACGTCCCCGCGCGCGAAACGGGAGCGGGAGACGGGCCGCCCGACCGGCTCGGTCGGGTGATGAAAAACGACTCAGCGATATGAGTTCTCTGGCTAAGGAAATTCGGTCAGTGAAACTGGCTCTCTTAATTTAAGGATGCATTTTCTATTCCAAGAGAAACGTAAAGTCTCTCTTTGGGGGAAGGTAACCAGATTTCATAGAGAAGATCTATAATGGTACACATGTATGTGTGAACAATGGTTCTTTCATGGGACAAAGCCATGAGAACGAATCGGAATGCAAAGAAAGGGAATAATGTGCATCAATGAGATGTGAGTTCGGCTAAGTAAACAAGCCGAATCTCATTGGGTGCTAATTGGATTTCTGTTTGTTCATGCCGCTAGGTCATGAGAAGCAGATCCAGAAATATGTAGGACAAAGAGACCGTATAGATCATTGTCTATGATGTGCATTGCGGCTGTATTGATAGACCGCAATGCTGGTGGACATGATGATAATTGATTCTACCGTATTCACTGGGAATTGGTGTTTATGACATCGCTGCCAAGGGTAAGTATACAATTCCTATTTGCATTTGCCCACGGCATAGGATTTAATTTATGCCTTAAGACGCAAGATGCGTATATTTGCTTTTGTCCCTTGGGTATAGGTCGCCAGCCAATGTGTATGTAAAGGAATTTATTATACACATGGTGGGGCTGGGAATAGGCGACGCAATGTTTATGATCCCTGTTATGGTGGTTACATTATATGTAAACCAAATTGTTTCGTTTTCAGGAATTCGACTAGGGAAAATGCGTATGAAAGTTTGGGATTTGCCTGGCAACCGAGGGTGCCGAATTGGGCTTGGGATTTATGATGTTTGGAACAGAATTCTTATAGAGGATTTTGAATTCGAATAAATGAATGAAGGTAAGAATTCTTTTCCAGGAACTTTTAGCTAAATACATTTGGTAAATTTGTTGCATGAAGCATTTACAGCTGCTAATGCGATTGCATTAGCAGAAACTTATGAAATCTGCGTTGTAGTTAGGGGGGTTCTTCGGGTAAGTAGACAGTGGGGTTTGGCGGAACCGCTACATGGCCAGCGCGGGCACGTTTGCAGCGGTCGACTCGTTGGACCCGATTTTCGATGACTCGGTCACACATTTCGGCCGCAACGGCTGCTATTTCGCGATCAATGTTGGCTCTGAGCTCTTCCAACGTCGTTGGCTTGTTGGTATAGACCAATGAGTTGACGTAGCCCCAAAGAAAATTGTCTAGAGGCGTTAAATCGCACCAACCGACTGGCCAACTTCTTGAGATAACGCACTCATCAAACTTACTCTTCAATAAATTGATTGTATCGTGTGCTGTGTGGCTTGTGGCGCCGTCCTGTTGAAACCACATGTCGCTCAAGTCCATATCTTCCAATTCGGGCCAAAAATAATCGGTAATCATGGCGCGATAACGATGGCCATTCACAGTAATGTGACGATCGTTATCGTCGGCGAAAAAATATGGCTCAATGACGCCGCCGGCATGCAAACCGCCCCAAACAGTTATTTTTTGTGGATGAAGTAGTGATTCATAAAGCAGATGTGGATTTTCACCCGACCAATAACGCATTTTTTGCTTATTGACGAACCCATTGAGCCAAAAATGAGCTTCGTCACTGAAGATGATTTTGCGATGAAATTCATCATCTTGCCGCATCTTTTCCAGAGCCCAATCGGAGAACGTACGTCGCTTCAAATAGTCCATCGGCTACAATTCTTGAGTCAGCTTAACCTTGTGTGGGTGTATTCGCCATAAAGTGGTCTGGGCGACGCCCAATTCTTGAGAACGCCGTGGAATTGACTGATTTGGATCGTTTGCTACGGACGCCTGAACGGCAGCGATATTTTCGACACTTCGACCAACCCGTTGTCTCACTGGCACGGCAACTTCACACAACGAATATATAAACTCAAATTTTTGCACTAAACTTGTTATATGCCTGTCTACTAGGGCGAGAATTACGACCGAAAATTGGAGTTAAAGTTGTGGTCACCGACTCCAAATTTCGGTAGTAAATTTTTATAATTTGCAGACGTTGTTCGTTCGTGTGCTTAACCATGATGAAAATATTGAGCTTATTGGATAAATTGACAGTGACAGTTTGATGATTAGTGCAAGGGTGCATTCACAAACTGAATTCAAAGTTGTCAAGTCCCAATTGGAAAACCCGATATTTTATAAGCTTAATTTTCTTTCTTTTACAATTTTCGTTTGGCTCTTTTTCTTTTTTCCGTTTTTTTTTTTTACACTAAAGCCTTCACATAAAAGGATTTTGAAGTACTCTTAAATGTCAGAACACAGTGCGAGCGGAAGGAAAAACAGTGAATAAGGAAAGGAGGTATCGATTTACATTGGGCTTAAATACCTGGACATTACAACGACAAGGAAACACATGATCAGTAGAGCATTCCTCATTCATGTGATTAGGCTAAAGAATAACTCTCTACGTTTATTTGTGCGCCTGAAGTTGCGTTTCAACGTGAACTGGCCATGGTATTTCCCATAGTGTTGGCGATGCGAATTCCCAGAAAAGACAAGCCAAGTATCAGCACACAAATTCCTGAGAAACAAACGATCAGCTGCGCACCGGTTGCAGGAAACAAGAAGACAGGTGTGGGCCTATATAAGGCGAGCACATCAGCAGAACAGTAGGATCGACCATTATCGTGACAGATCTCCTGCAGTGCAGACGTGTACGGAAGCTTGTTTACGTGTGCGAAGTGTCTTTTTAAATTGAGTAAACTGTCGAGATCATAACAAAAAAAAAAAGTTTAACAACAGGTAAGTAGTTACTTACTTCACAACCCCGATGATAGGCGATGACCCACGCCATACACTAGAGTTCATAATAGAACGAAAAAGGAAAGCTCTAGACATCTTACGGAACGCACCAACAACAAATCCACAAGCATGGAGAGAACAAGGAGCCCTGCAAATTATAAACAAAAATTCGAGGAGCAAATCTATAATATATAAGATTCCATCAATAACACCGATGACGTCCATATGGAAGAAACGTCAGGCCAACACCCTAATTCGAGTCACAAAAAAAAACTTCCCCAACAAATAAAGTCACTGGGGGGGGGGGAGTACTGTGCAGGTTCTCTAGACCACATGGAGAACCTACCCACAATTCAAACCTTATTCCGACCGCTTTCAGTGCGTCATTTCAATCGTTATTCCCCCTACAATCTATTCCACCCGCAAAACATGTTTTCCAATACGATGCATAGCTAAACTCATTATTCTATGCAGATAATGCATAATTGAGTTTAGTTACCTTTTCGCCATACGGCAACCCCATTTCGCTAACCCGTGAGATTTCCATCAGCGTGTCGGTTAGCAACGGCACATTCTGTCCAAACGACGCGGTTGCATAATCATACAATCGCTGGGGAAATTATTAAAGTATTAAATTTAGTTCCCATGGTCAGAATTCCCTAGCCGATTTAGCGTCCTATTCACTTTCCCCAGACACGCCATTCGCTGGGGATCAATGATCTCTTTTTACAGCCACAAAACATTTTCTTCTTCTTCACATTTTTATCTTCCCCGGGTCCATTGCACTCTGAGATCACCACAGTCACCGCACTAGGCCAGTGGGTCATCCTCAGAGTCTGCATTGGTGCAAGCACATAAGCTAAGTCAACCCCGAAGTTATTGCGCTCCCTCTTTTGTTCTTTTCATCCTTCGCATGCCCAGCGACTGTCGAATGATGTGCAACTATTTATTCACCTCGCTGAGACATGCAACTTAATGAATTCATGAGAGAGCGCGATGATGATTGGCTAAGAGCCATGCAAAGCCCAAATTTCATCCCTAATTTGGATCAGTCGATATTCAACCACTCCAGCGCATACACGCATGTTATAGAGAGCAGAGTTCATTGAGAGTCACTGGTGCTATATCACCACGTTATTATAAAATTTGATGTGCAATAATTCGCGGTAAAATAAAGAACATTTGTGTTAGTTAATAAATACCAAACAGTCAGATTGTTGTTTCAACAGACGTGCTTTTCATCATCATCATCATCGGCACTACAACCTGGAACCGGTCTTGGCCTTATTTAGCAAGTCCTGAGGCTTGTTAAATTTTCCATAATGATTTGTTTTTTCCGGGCAAGGTCATTAGTCTTGCGCCAGAGGCTCCCCGACGGGGAATCGAACCCCGGTCTCCCGCGTGACAGGCGGGTATACTAACCAGTATACTATTGAGGAGCTAGACGTGCTTTTATTTACAATTTTATAAAAGTATCTCTCCCTTTGTAATCACAGTATTACAAAAATTTATTCTCTGTCATTTCGTGTACGTCAAAAGGCGCCAATTTACTTGCACTTTATAACGGAGTTTTGACAGTTCTAAAATTTTAGGTTAATAGAAAATAATTAATCACAACAATTTGCTTTGCAATAATTAGTGGTAAAAGATAGAACATTTGGTGTCCAATTAACCGGGGTAAAAGAATAAATCCTTTGCGGTGCAATAATTCGTGAATAAAAAACTTGGATCATCATTGTAAACGGGCACCAGCTCGATCACCAACATAAAAAAGGATAATAAAAAGAAAAGAAATATTTTCAAGAACAGTAACTCCCTGTGTTTTAATTTCTCCTGTTTTCCCTGGTGCGATCGGCGTATTGTTCTATCCGCGGTGGGTGTGAACCTGTGTCATACGTTGACATCATTACTTCGAACCCCCACAATCCCATTTTGTTCACACGTTAGTGTAAATAAATAAATAAAGCTCGTTCCATTACAGAGCGAAAAGTGTTTCCGGAGCGTTACAACCTTCAACTGTTTAGATAGGACTACGACAGTTATTTGGTGGCATCTCGGGGCTGCGATTGTCATCACTATATTGAATGTTGTTGAAGATGAATATATTATATTCTAGCTCAAGTAGATTCCTCTGCTTCTCATCAATCAGAGACTCAATACAAATACAGAGATACGTTCTTTAACTGAGACACGTGATTCCGTCAGATTGTGTGTTTAAATTGAAATTATTCAAATTCAAAACAAATCTAACATTATTGTTCATGGAAATTGCAATTGGAGTTTATTAAATAGTTAAACATTGATAAACAATTAAATTTGCGTTTATTTTGTAAAGTTAATAATAAAAATATTATCTCCTCATTACCACCGATTCCAGAAACCATCTTTAGAGCCTCCTTACCGACAATAACGCTATGGAACATATTTACCATCTCCATCAGTAATGAAAAGAAAGATACATCGTCATAGAACTTCGTACTTTTGACAGCCCGCACACCTATCAGGATATGCAAGTAGCAACCACTTTCACAGAAAACAGGCCCTTTGTGGGTTTCTAGTCATTTCAGCCACCTTTAGAGTACATTCAACAATTGGTGCAAACAGCTTCCAGGGATAAGGATTACTTGAAGCAGATTTGGCTCCGAAATTACCGAATACATCCGGTTTGTGTCTGAGAGTGTCTCCAAGCTTTAGCGGTACAATAAAGCTCAATAGTAATAAAGCTGTTTGCTAAAATATAAAAGTTCAACTTATAGTATGTTGATTCTCAGGTATCCAAACTATGTCCGGGTCACAAACTGTAAAGAGAGAATAAATAGAGGGAAAGAATAGTTATTTTCCCTATATGTAAATTGGTCATTACGATTGGATAATAGGTGTAAAACGTAATATTAAATGTGAAGTGTTAGATTAAAGTTTCAAGTTAAAAAAAAGTGTTTTTAATTGTATCCTATAACTTTAGGATATTTTTGTTTTATAAATTGTTTTACATTTTATAAATTCTATTTTCATATTTATTTTGTTTAATGTTAAAATATCCATCTTTAAAATAAATGTTTAACACCTCTAACCCTCCACTGCACAAAACGTTGTTTCATTCGATCAAAATAATATAGGAAGGGACTTTCAATGCATGTTGTGAACATTGAAATCCTGAGAGAATCCATGGCCACCAGCCATGGCATGGTGTAATCCGGCTGAAGAATGACAGCTGCTGTTTATCATTCTGTCTAAAATTGAGCTTTATCGAGATTCATCTACATCTACTCTCTGATTAAAAACTTTCACAGATGAATATTTCTAGAGGAGTGTAATGTTTAATAGTAATATTTGTAACAAAGGGGCAAGCTGGATGTATTCCGTTATAGTTCCGTTATTGAATATCAAGCCCTGTGAGTAGGGTGTTAGAATATACTCACAGCTAGGCCGGCTTGTCGTAAACTTGTCGACTAAAGGCCGAGAGGTAGGTGGGGTCCCAACGCCCTGCCACGCGGTGAATTACCACCCCATCAAGCTATCGGCTCCGAGAAATCGTCAGGATAAATCCTTGGCCATCTTTCGGAGCTTGGCTAATGGGCCGGTTCGAGAAAAGGTTGGTCAGGTGGTAAGTCGGTCCCAAGGTGAGATACCACCCCGTCACGCTGGACATTCCGCGATATCGTCGGGAGAAATTTACGACTATGTTTCGGATGTATGGCTGATGGTCTGAGCTGATACGGAGATAAGTCATGATGGTACTGTGGCGGTTCCACGAACCCCACAAATCACCATAGGCTGAGATACCTTCGTTCCACCAAGGAACATACTCACCTATGACTAAACTTCACGTGCCCACAGACACGTGTAGCGTTCTACGAACGCACAATTTCGCGCAGGTAAGGTTCCTACCTTCAAGGAACTTACTTACCTGAGAACGTTGCACGCGCCCACAGATGTGTGTCACAAAGTCCCACCATAGGTCCTGCAACTCGCAGCCAATGTTGAGCCCGACACCAAAAAGCGAAGAACTGATCGTCCCCAAAGCTTTTAATGTCAAGCTCAACGATCATAGTTCTTCATACCTGAAACAAAGGTATAAACATCCATGCATCCTATTCCTAAAAACAATTCCCAAAAATGCCATACGTTCTGCCTGCGCCCAGGAACATCTCATCGAACCGGCAATTCCGAGTATCGATACAAAAGAATTGCTATCACCAAAGAATGAGCCGATCAACGGATGCACGTGCGGGTAATCTAATGGAAGGACCACCCAAATCCGTTGAACAACAGAAGGCAGCCACGACCTATCGCACTCAATAATATCTCAACGAGATATCCGATTGTTTATGAGGAGTTAAGCCAACAAAGGCAATACTCCAGTCCCACGGTCACGCTAGAATTTCACACCATTAGAAAGATCTAATGGATTTCGATTTCGGCTACCAAATCAAATAAGACCCACGGACTGTACGTCCAAACAATCTCCGAATATCTCTGGTCTGGGCGCCATATATTCTGTGCAAACAGAAGGCCGTGGAAATGAAATTCTATCACCAATGATAATGATGTATGCAAGGAATGACTTTCTCCTTCCAGGAAAATAGGAAATTACCCCTGGGATGAAATAGAGATTTCGGGAATTCTGTTAGCAGATCGAATAGGGAAATTTTTCCGTAGAGATACAGATACCAGTTTTGAATCTGGATATCTGTGTGGGCAGACAGTTAGTCTATATCGAGGTGTCTTACGAATACCGTCGAACTAGGATGTCGAAATTTACCATCCATCCGAAGTAGAGCCTGAGGAACCCCATCGGGGAGGTATTAGTAAAGTGGAGAGAGAAAATAAATCCAGGTAGCGCGAGTAGGGAGGTGTGTGAGTTCACGTCGTAGAAACAAACTTGTAGCGTCGGCTAAGAAAATCGTCGTGTGCTTAAACAGTAACTTTTCGAATACCGATTCCGTGGTGATTAAGAAAGTCGTACGTGCACTAACTTTATCAGAGTGAAATAGCAACTCGTAATATCGACAGCACTAACTTTATCCTATCGAAATAGTGAACTTGTAATGTCTACGGGTAAGCAAATAATCTAAATTAAAACAAGAGCAAGTATAATAAAATCAAATCTATACTGTAGTGTGACAACACATGCATGAAATGACCACAAACAATAAACTCAAATGAATCGATTGCCCTTGTCACAATTTGCACTTCTCAAGTAACCAGCATTCGTTGTTTACAACCAAGTTCAAGGTCAACTCATTTCATTGAGTAAAACAAACGAATTGCTTCAGTTACGATTTGAAGGAATCAGATGACAATCGTTTGCGAATTTGTCATTGGCAAGGTGGTTCAAGAATTAATTGGGTCAACTTATGTTATTGTTCTTTCGCTATGCGGTGATATGATATTAAGTAGCATAATAAGCAAAATTGTATGAGTGATGTTCTACTTAATTATTTTATAGCTTGTAAGCAGAAATTGTATGAGTAAATGAGGAAATGTGTAAATAATTGAATGATTGATTGGGAGTATAAATACCCCAACATTTTTGAAATAAAGTTAATCAAAAACCGATACTGGAGTTTGATTCACCTAACTGCGGCGCTCTACGCCATCCAATTTCAGCGAGCTGCGCTTTGTACAGCAACAATAGGGAAATAGAGATTTTAGTCAAGTTGTCTTGATTAATTGAATATTACGACACAACCCCAAAACCATCATTCATTACATGGCGATCCTGCGATCGAATTAGTACATGTCGATGCTGCCAATAACATTACAATACACAGAATTTTTTGCCGTGTTTTATTTGTGTGATCGTCTCCATGTTCCGGTGTTTTAATCCTTCTCTACTACGGACGTGTTCGGCGGAACACCGCAGTCATCAATACTTGTCGAAGGACATTTATAAAACCAACAGGAGTCAGTCCATTAACAACTCAACGACATAACCAATCTACAACAAACATCCACCAAACACGCGCCCCCAAAGTCCGCCGTTTCACCTGACCAAAGGTGACATCCATACCGTGGTCAACAACCCTACATACCCACAGATACGTGGGGCCCAAGTCCCGAACAATTTCCTGATGCTTGCACGGCGATCGGAGGACACGACCAGCATGGAAAATGTGTACCAATCCATTATCTGGATAAACACAAGTGGTTGGCACAGCTGCGCCAGATGTCGACAAACATCAGATCCCTGGCGATAAACAAATTGCCGTAAAACGATCTGTCAGCTAAACCTTTGACCCTGCCGCAATGCACTTCGCCTAAACAAAGGCCATTGCGGAGAAACAGCAACAAACTAAAACGCTGTTCCCATAGGGCAAAGCAAATACGATTATCACAACCAACGATAATTACCACCATCCCAAACTCGCCAAGAAGAATAGACCACACACCCGAATATATACAAAAGAGATTCGGCAGAAGGTGTGAAAATTCTGGCGATTCCAAGAGGTTCTACGGCCACACAGGCAGCGTCTGTGTGTGTGAGTGCGATCTTCCTGGGCGGAGAGATTCTCGGTTAAGGGAAAATCGAAAAAGAGAACGATGGGGTGAGTAGAATCATCCCCAGAAGGAAATTGTAATCTAGTCGACATTGAGAATCTGGACAAAAAAGTTTGATTTTATTTGCGGTGGTGTTAAGACCGAGTTTCCGGGAGGCTTACGTTGTTTATAGTGCCGTTGCGAATTTGTTTGGTGTTGCTTAAAAGTAACATCCAGTGACGAACGAACTTGTGGTTTAGCGAAGTGATTCGAAATTGTAAACAAAAAGTAAAAAAAGTATGAGTTTGCGGAAGTTTCCTGAGTGGTACTGCGCCATCAGAATCTCAAAAACGCTCGTTTGGAATTTTGGTTTGAATTGTGTTTTTAAGTGGTTGACATTGAAATAGTTCTTATAGAATCGAAATGGGTGTTCAAGTGTATTAAACCCTTGAGTTTTTACAACAAATTGAACAAAAGAAGTAATTTAAAAGGGAAGCAGCAAGTCGTAGCAAATATTGTAGATTCGTGCCAAACTATTATTATAAAAAAAATATAAGGAAAATAATAAAACGTCTTTAAAAACAATTTCTCCGTGATTGAAATGTGGACAGTGTTCGGTGGAACACCAGACTAAAAGACAAAAATCCGCCAAAGTACCTTCTGAGATAAAGAATTCCGGAGGTAAACTAGTTCCCAATTGAGATGTCCCTGGGACACTCTACCAAGGGGAACATCACCCAAATATTTTGAAAAAAAAAACGAACTTAAAAAACTGGTCAGCACGCAATCGGATTTATTCTCGAAACATGGTCGATGTTCGACTGATGATGGCATCTTGTAACATCAGGGGCATCGGTTTCACCAATACGACTGTAAACGCCGTCCACCAACATTTGCAAACAGCGAAACCTGACATCCTTGCCTGAACCGAGAATCAGGGTGATTCGTCAACTGATTCGACATATCTTCGTTGCTCAGGATACGACATGCATTAGAGATTCCGTTTTAAGAGTGGAGTCCGCGTGGTCACGCGATCCGATCTGGGTTGCCAGAGAATGGAAGCATTGGAACCCAATAACATGGGCATCATCTGGTTGAGGGTCGTGCTGCGAAATTCTGTTAAATTTCTATGTTGTATTTACCGCTCCCCGAATGACGATCGACCAGCCACATTTTTCGAAGATCTTTCACGTACCGTCGACTGGATACAGATCAACCACCCGGCTTCTGAATTTGTCGTATAGCGTTTGCAACGATAATGAAGAAGGTGTGATTCGAGCCGACGCTATGACGATTAGAATCACTAACAGATTGAACCAGTGGTCAACGCATCATGGCACTGTCGCGTGTACGAATTCGATTTCTAAACTCAGGTACAATCAACTGATGTGGAACTGTTATATTATCGCCATGGTATACGACTCTGATGCTTTGCGTATTCGAATTTCTTTCGGTGTCCTTCACTATTGGCTTGTGTACTGTGTGAGTATCTGTTAGAAATGCCACACTACTCCCTCCTCAATAACTTTGCTACGATCAACTTCGTGTACCAACGACGGTACGAGGAACGACCAACCGAGAGGACGTAGGAGCAGGTGAGTGTGCCGGTGCTCTTGCGGAAGTTATCATCGAGTAGTAAAGTTCTGTTTACCTGTGGGAGCTTTAATAGGTGTGCTTTCTGGTGGTGTTGTTCTTCACTATTGGTCGTTTGTATCTGCTAGAAACGCCACATCACTCCCTTCCCAGTAACTTTCGTTACGATCAACTTTGAAATGCGAACGACTGAGCGAGAGAGTGATCGAGAGAATGTCAGAGCAGGCGAGTGAGCCGGTGCTCTGCGTAGAAGTCGTGTGATTGTACGTAGTGAAGTTCTGTGTGCGTATGGGAGTGTGTGTTATGTAGTACAGATCACGTTGGATTGTTGCGATAAGCAATGATAGTGAAGGTGGTGATTTGAACATACGATGAAACGGGTGAAAAGCGAAGCTTTGAAGCATCAGGCTACTGGCCGCGTGTACCCATTCGATTTATAAACTCAAGTACACTCAACTGATATGGAATTGTTATGTTATCGCTATGGTATACGGCCCTGGTGCTTTGCTTATTCGAATTTATTTCGGTGTTCTTCACTATTGGCTTGTGTACTGTGTGTGTATCTGTTAGAAACGCCACAGCCGTCCTTGGCGATTTAAATTTACACAACGTTGGCAGGTTGGTACATTCTAACAGAACTGGCGGGGCTAGGACGATGGCGGTGATGTTCGTTATTAGTCGCAATTTGACTCAACTCGTGGAGGAACCTACGCGGGTCCCGGAAAGCCGAGGTGTTTATGCGAATACCCTGGATCTGTTGCTGGCATCCGATCTGAGCCTTTTCAACGTGGACGTTACAGCGCCACTGGGAAACTTAAATCACTGTTTGGTACCAGTTGCGCAACCACTTCCATTTCAAGCAAATAACCGACCTAGGCAACTTCCGCAAGTAAGGAGGTATGGGGCTGCTAAGTGGAACGATTTGTGGGACCTCTTCGCATCCTTTCCGTGGCCGGAAGTGCGCGTTCGAGACTCCGACGTTAACGCATGCGCGGAATCGTCTCGCAGACTATTTTTCTCGGGATGGAAGTCTACATTCCGCATTCCATCAAACGAAGTTCATCTGATTAACGTTGGTTTGATAAAAAATGCGAGCAGATTACAGCGGCAAAAGAAAGTAGACGTTTTAAGCTATGGCGCTCCAGTCCCACCGAGATGAATAGAACTAATTTTGTTAGAATCAGAAACGCGTGCAACTAGGCGATTGATGCTGCGAAGTTGGCTTGTGGGGGGCGAAGCCGTGGCGCCGGCATGGGCGCAGGGTTCTACTTCGTCCCCACAAACAGTTCACGTTCCACTCGCCGTTTGTTACACCGAATATCGCACCAAAACATCCAGCATCCAGGGTAGAAAGAAAATAGAACTCACTGATTGTCATTCATGGATGATTTTTATTGTTTAACAGGTTTAAAGAGTTTACATGGTTGACGGCATTTAATGATTGCTTACATTGAACTTTATAACACTGGTGTGATTGATTATTTTGCAAGTGGTGTTTATTGTTTTATTTTAGGTAACACTAATTATAATTACTTTAAAACGCGGTTCTTCTTATTGTTCGAACTTTCACTAGGTAAATGATCACGCACGATACTGTTCAAGTGCAATGTCTTAATTATTGACTCACAAACTCGACGGTCTAAGGTACACGTCCCGCAGGGGTGCAGACTCCGATGCACACCCTACGGGGAACGATAAAAACAAAAAACAATGCGCGCGCACTGGAGGATGGAAGACGACTCAACTGAGGGTTGGAATCTGACTCTTTATTCACCCTCAATTCCGTGGTGAGTTTTCAGAACCAAAGAGAAGAGAGCGAACATTTCTCGCTATGGGGTAACCAGTAAGAGAATCTTGCTGGCTACATTCCGTGGGGTGAGTGTGTGATCGTGTAGGTCACTGTTTGCTCAAGCAACGAGGTCATGAGAAACGTAATTAAACGTCGAACCGAAATTTGGACAAAGGGATCGTGTAGATCATTGTTTAAGATGTGCGTTGCAGCTATACAAATAGACCGCAATGTATCGGGATAATGGTGCTAATGAATTTGGGATACTTCAAACAATTTGGATTGTTTATCGTATGCTAGGACGCCTGAAGAAGAACCGAATTCTTTTGTTTGCGCACGTGATGCATGTTGAAGGATTGGGTTTAAGCGGCTATTACGCTGATTGTTTGCATCTGCGTCAACAAGCTGCTTGGAGTTGCTTTATGTGGCTAGACAAATAAGTCGCCAAGCAATGTGCATGAAAAGACAATTGTTCTGGCACATGCGAGGCTGGGAATAGCCGACGCGAAGATAACATTCCCTGATTTATGATATGTATGTACAAGCATTCCGGAATTTTGGATGTGCATTGAATGCACGAAAGGTCAGAATTCTTTTACAGGTACATGGAGCAAAACCTTACTGAAGGAAATGTGAAGGGGATTTTGCAGGTAACCGCGCATTTGTCAAGGTAGTTTGGGGTTGAAATTGTGGGTGGTTCTCGCATAAAGTTAAAGAACCCCCACAGGCTTACAACCAATAACCAATAAACTCCTTGAGTGCCCTACTAGTTCGCGTCCCCTCTGGTCAATGGCAAAGGCTGTCAGCAGTAACTTCGTTTCTTCCTCCTCGCCAAGGCTTTGGCCCCGTCTGGCACGGAGCATTGCTGAGCAAACTTCGTTCATATGGACTTTCCCAGCCGCTCTGCGACTGGACGAAGACCTTCCCCGAAAATCGATCGATTCGGGTTGTTGTGGACGGCGAGTGTTCGGATCTGTATCCTGTCAATTCCACAGTGCCTCAAGATTCTATTTTGGCTCCAACCTTGTTTTTGTTTCACATAAATGATTTGTTGGAGTCTACGGATAACCGAATGTTCAGTTTTGCGGATGATAGTACGATTGTTTCCTGTTTTTCGAGTGATCGGCCGATTAGTGCATCAACGTCTCACCACCTGATATGTGGCCAGATCGACTCTCCGAACCGAGATCTGGATAAGATCCAAGGCCAATTTCGTTGAGTTCAATGCAACGAACACCCAATAGACAATATTCAGAAAGAAAAGTGGATCATCATTTCCAAAGCTGATGATGAATAGCCAGGCCCTCGAATCTAGGGAAAGCATAAAATTGCTCGGCGTCACGGTCCGTGGAAATGTATCGTGGCATAAACACGTGTCGAACATCGCCAGGTCCGACTCAGGAAAACCGAGTTATCTGTTTAGAGCCAAGAAATATTTTACTTCGGCCCAACTTTTTCTCTTGTATAAATCCCAGATTAGTTCCGCGCTCGAATATTGTTCTCATGTTTCGAGCTCTGGTCCGAAGCATACCCTCGACCTACTTGAGAGCATTCGGAGCCGAACGATCCGCCTGATGGGGACACGGCGTTGAGGTCGGGACCACAGTTGCTATTACATCGAAGACGTGTAGCTGACCTTTGTTTATTCTACAGATATTATCACGAGTACTATTGTTCGGAGATTGGCGGTATTGTTCCGCACAATTCGGTTTATATGCACTCCACAACATAATCCAATTTGCGGTTTATATGGGGCAAACAAACTATAGGAAGTCATCGAATGAACTATATACATCCGAGTGACTGCGAATTAACAATGACCAAAGAGGAGACGTACAGTACCATCAGTAATTTGGGGGTAAAAATTAAACTAGAAATGTTGGCAAATAGGAATCCGTGCCCAAGCTACATCAAGCCATTTTATTAGCCCTCTGAACTGAATAATTAAGTGCCGCTTAAGTGATAACAAACGTGATTTCTCCGAAAATAGAGACTCAATTGGGTTACGGGCTGTGACGATAAATTGAGATAATGTATCAAATTGCTGCCGTATATATACGAGCTTGCGTGGTCTATAAAGAAACCGACGTGTCATTAGATTAGTTTGATTAAGTCTACTTAACCCGACCACGGTCAGTCAGTCGTGTACAGGCACTTTCTAATCGCATACCATCCACCCAGTTGCGTTACTCTCGGACAATGATGATCTTCCTTCGTTCGTATCCATTTCCTTGTTATTTCCTCACACCCTACTACCCATCGCAGCCTATGTCCGCTGTCAGATCCTTCCCTATTTCAAGTTTTCTATGACCTATAACTAAATAACTGCTTCCTACTCGTTGCCACGTCCAACTCGGAGTACTCCCAAATATTACTGGTGACTCACTCCAATCGCACTTAGCAGTATTTAAAATTATACATTTGTCACCAAACACTCTATACCTTTCTTTATATTATGTCGGGAGGTTATCATCAAAGAGTTTTTAAAAAAAATCTGTTTTTTTTCTTTATTATTTTATACCTTATAGTGTGTAGAATAAGTCCCCAAAATCGTTTTTGCGACAATAATTTTATAAAAAAGTTACAACATAAAAAGGTGACTCACTGTTGCCAACATTACCAAACCTTTAAACGCGTTTTTCTCGGAACCATGTTTTACACATTGGTCTTGATATCTCAAAAACTACTCGATGGAACGGCTTTTTTTTATTTTAAAGTAAATTAAATTTATTGGAGTCTGAATATAAATGTAGATGATTCTTTCATAATTTTTTTTTTTCTATTCAAAAAAAAAATTATAAAATCGGTGCCTGATGTATGCTTGTCCACCATTTTATTTATTTCCGATTTTTTTGTTTCTTGAAAATAGTTTCAGACCCCGGCAAATAATATATAATTTCAAAAAACTTTTTGTTCTACGATTCTGTTACAGATGATTGCAAACAGCTCTACTATGGAGATCGATTGGGTACCGTTTTTTCGAATCGTCACGCTGTCCCATCATAATATTCTTCACTAAACAATTTTTTTATATATACCTACATTTTTAATAAATAAGCGTACAAAATTTGACATTGATATTTGCTTCTGTCTTTGAGAAAAACCTTCAAGAAAAACACGTCTTTTTTGGGTCTCTGGATGAGATACCTATCGAGAAAACCATTCATTTACACATATAACAAAATAGGCCAACCATAACAAAATAATAAATAAATAAAGTATGTTTCGAGTTATAAATAATTAAATAAAGTATGTTTCGAATTGTGAATAAATAAATTACTAAAGCTTGTTTCGAATTATAAATAAATACATAAAATATGTTTCGAATTGGGAATAAATAAATAATTAAAGTTTGTTTCGAATTATAAATGAAAGAAGTATCTTTCGAATTGTGAATTGAATAAAGTATGTTTTGAATTGTGAATAAATAAATAATTAAAGTTAGTTTCGAATTATAAATAAATAAATAAAGTATGTTTCGAATTGAAAATAAATCAATTATCTTTCGAATTGTGAATTGAATAAAGTATGTTTTGAATTGTGAATAAATAAATAAAGTATGTTTCGAATTGTGAATAAATAAGTAACTAAAGTTTGTTTAAAATTATAAATAAATAAATAAAGTATGTTTCGAATTGTGAATAAATAAATAACTAACGTTTGTTTTGAGTTATAAATAAGTAAATAAAGTATGTTTCGGATTGTGAATAAATAAATACCTAAAGTTTGTTTCGAATTATAAATGAATGAAGTATGTTTTGAATTATAAACAATAGACAAATAAAAGTTGTTCCGAATTGTGAATAAATAAATAAAGTATGTTTCGAATTGTGAATAAATAAGTAACTGAAGTTTGTTTAAAATTATAAATAAATAAATAAAGTATGTTTCGAATTGTGAATAAATAAATAATTAAAGTTTGTTTCGAATTGAAAATAAATGAAGTATCTTTCGAATTGTGAATTGAATAAAGTATGTTTTGAATTGTGAATAAATAAATAATTAAAGTTTGTTTCGAATTATAAATAAATGAAGTATGTTTCGAATTGTGAATAAATAAATAAAGTATGTTTCGAATTGTGAATAAATAAATAACTAAAGTTGATTTCGAACTATAAATAAACAATAGACAAATAAAGTTTGTTCCGAATTGTGAATAAATAAATAAAGTATGTTTCGAATTGTGAATAAATAAATAACTAAAGTTTGTTTCGCTTTATAAATAAATAAATAAAGTATGTTTCGAATTGTGAATAAATAAAAAACTAAAGTTTGTTTCGAATTATAAATAAATAAATAAAGTATATTTCGAATTGTGAATAAATAAATAATTAAAGTTTGTTTCGAATTATAAATAAATAAATAAAGTATGTTTCGAATTGAAAATAAATCAAGTATCTTTCGAATTGTGAATTGAATAAAGTTTGTTTTGAATTGTGAATAAATAAATAAAGTATGTTTCGAATTGTGAATAAATAAATAACTAACGTTTGTTTCGAGTTATAAATAAGTAAATAAAGTATATTTCGAATTGTGAATAAATAAATAATTAAAGTTTGTTTCGAATTGAAAATAAATGAAGTATCTTTCGAATTGTGAATTGAATAAAGTATGTTTTGAATTGTGAATAAATAAATAATTAAAGTTTGTTTCGAATTATAAATGAATGTAGTATGTTTCGAATTGTGATTAAATAAATAAAGTATGTTTCGGATTGTGAATAAATAAATACCTACAGTTTGTTTCGAATTATAAATAAATTAATAAAGTTTGTTTTGAATTGTGAATAAATAAATAGCCAACGTTTGTTTAAAATTATAAAAAACAATATACAAATAAAGTTTGTTCCAAATTGTGAATAAATAAATAAAGTATATTTCGAGTGGTGAATAAATAAATAACTAAAGTTTGTATCGAATTATAAATAAATAAATAAAGTATGTTTCGAATTGTGAATAAATAAATAACTAAAGTTTGTATCGAATTATAAATAAACAACAGACAAATAAAGTTAATTCCGAATTGGGAAAAAAGAAATTAAGTATGTTTCGAATTGTGAATAAAAAAAAACTAAAGTTTGTTTCGAATTATAAATAAATAAATAAATTATGTTTCGAATTCTGAAGAAATAATTAACTAAAGTTTGTTTCGAATTATAAATAAATTAATAAAGTATGTGTCGAATTGCGAATAAATAAATAACTAGAGTTTGTTTCGAATTGTAAACAAACGATAAACAAATAAAGTTTGTTTCAAATTATAAATAATTAAAAAAAAAAATTAAAAAAAAAACAAGAAGTGTGGGTTACTTTCTCTGTTAGTGGCAAGGACCCAAGCAACGCAGAAAACTGTGAGTACAATATTTTAATATTGTGTGCAAAATTTATCGTTACACCTTTGCACCACGACTGGAGGCGACCTCTTGACCGACATTATATTCTTTTCATAATTGAAAACCACATGTTTTTGATCAGCTAAATATAAATTATAAATATAAATAAATAAATTGTATTTTATTTTGATTTATTACAAAAACGCATCTACCTGTAACATAAAAAGGCCATATATTTTGTTCAGGTGACAAAGTCTAAATAAAAAAAAAACATTCTGCATTTAGGGCTTCAATTAACCGGAATGACTTTTTCCTTAGTCGTACTGAGAATTTCCACTTAACAAGGCTGGAGTTTCCCACATTGTACAGTATTCGTTTTTTCCACTCTTTTCCCTTTTCCATTCTCTACTCTCACAATTTCTTCTGGTTTCCTTCTTTTTCTTCCTTGCCTATGCTCGCCTTAAGGCGTATTAATCATCATCCCGCTATAAAATCCCCATTCCATTTTTAAGTTACTTTAAACTTAGTCCCCAACCCCCAACCTGCATGTCATAGTTTTTAAAGTAGTTCATAAGTCTATTTATAAGTTTAAACGACTAAGAGCTACATTCATGTACTAAGCGACATGCATTCATTCATTATGAATATTGGTATTTTATTTATGAAAAAAAAAACGATAACAACAAAGTAAAAGTTACAGCCATTGTCAGATCAAAACATCTTCCGATTATTTTCAAGTTCCGTAAATTGTCTTTTATATTTTTCTTTAATCAGCTTCTGCAAAAATTTAAATCAGATCACACTCCCTGAAAGTAAATTGCCCTGCTAATATAATAGAATAATTGATTAATCATTAAATGAAATATTAAATCATAAATTAGCGCCTCAATGGTATTATTAATGCGACTTGAAATTCCCGAGACGAGGATAACCCAGCCATGCGACAAACAAACTACATATCACCGGGAACTGTTGCAATTCCGACCTGTCGCATTTCACCTGGCATTGAATCATAAATCGAGACTTCCTTTTGTCACCCACTTATACACTTCCGCAGGTAAATCCGCATCCTATTGAGGTAGAAAATTTCCTCACGCAATAGGATGTTGAGTGTGCACATCATCGAAAATACCAATCAACCACCTGCACAAAAGTCGGACTTGGCAACAATACACAAACTGACGTCCGGACCGCAGACTAGATAAACACACGAACTAAAAGAGTTACTAAGCCATCAGCTTCCACCGGCACCCACCCGAGTGCCAGTGTGACTGTATCCGTCATCTGCCTTCCAATCCATTCCCGAAGAGCCAAGTTATGTGTACACACAATCACTTCAGCTGGAATCGTTCTCAGCCATTGGAAATGGCAAAAGAGAGTAGAGCCAAGGTCAGAACCACGGGACAGTCCAATCGAAACCTTCGGTGCTCCGACGCGCAAGAAGGTTGTTAGATGGATAGTTAGTGTCTGCTTGCAACCCCGTAAGTATATTCGTGCATGTGTGAGTATCCACGCAGCATTGTAGGTATTTGCCGCTACCGCCCGCGCACCCGCATTGCCCCATACGGGAATTCCACTCTGCTCATCACCTTATCACCATCTACATCTCGCGATGGATGGAGCTTTCCGAGATGCACATCGTGGCCAGATCGACCAGTAGCTCGACCTGAGCCCGACAGTGAGATTGTGTCGTCGTGGACATTCGGACGTTTATCGCTGGACGTGTTGTGCAGTTAATTGGCGGCGAATTGTCCGTTGAGTTTTGTTTTTTTACCTTCGCTCGCAGGTATTTTGTGTTCGCCTTGGTTCTTGTTGAATAACGTTCACTTCGCGTTGGTTGTGAAATAAATAATCCAACAGGTGAATTCGCATTTAACGGATGATTCAGAAGGAGGAAGTGCCGCTCACCTCTTCGCCAGCATCGGTGTGTTCCTCTGTGTACGGTGAATTCGTTGTACCAATAATTATTATTGATGTTATTCGTCGTCCGTAGTGAGTGCAGTTCTGCAAAGCCAACCTCAGATGTTTGCAGAGCAATAAAAAAAAGTCCCTAAATGCATAAAAAACAAGTATCCGTAAATGGTGTTGTTGTTGTGTGATAGGTTTCGTGTCGTTCTAACGCCGTCTCGTGAGAGTGTGTGCTTTGTGTTTATGACAAAATCCACATACCAACACGCAGCAGTCGCTACTTACTGAAGCGAAAGAGGAGAATTAACAGTTAGCTAAGCGAATCGACCAGCAACGGGATTGAAACTGAAATACTTATTAACCTACATCATCGAGGAATATAGCTAGTGTCTGTTGCTTTAGATACATCAGCAGCAGCAGCAACAACAACAACTGCCGCAGCAGAACGCTTGAAACCTCACGCGCCAACACGGACAGCAGCGCTTGATTCACCTTTACCTCTGCCTCTAGCCTCGCCATCTCGAGCGGAAATTTTGAGGTTAGTATTTTATTAATTCCGTGTCTTTCGAAAGCTTAAATCCTATTACACTGTCTCTTCTAATTCTTTGCCTAAAAAGTATCTTTGTGCTGTTTGTGGTGGTCGGCACACAAGTGGTTTTTGTACACTTATGCATGTTCGACTGACCACTACTCATCGGTATCCACAGGTGGCCTAAAATTAAGCACAACCTGGTCAAGCGTTGGAATGAAGCTTTCGGGTTGGGGTTTGTCTTTCTTGTTTTCAATCTATAGACGCGCGCTGTGAGTTAAGAATCCCACTGTGCTGATAATGGTGCGAAGGGGCACTTGGCAGTAGTACTTTCAATAACAACGCTAATCAGAAACCCCCGGGGAATATCTCGTGTCAATAGGGTCAATAGTGTTAGATGACTACGCTTTTGAGTGCAGAAAGAAGCTCTTATTCTACATAGAGTTGATATTGAATCCGGTGGGTATGTTAGGGAAGGTCAATCTTGAGCGTGGTGAATAAGCTGATTTTGGTAACCCTGTGATGTGCCGGCGAGATTGAGTCTAAATTATAATACATAATTTTGGTAGATTCCAAAGTATGATTCATTCCGAAAAGAATCTCTAAAACTGAATGAAAATAAGCTAAAAATCGTGTTAGAAAACTGATTGGGCAATCATGGGTATCAACAGAGCGTTCTTGAGTGCCCCCGTTCATTGCAAGAGTGAAGTCTTTATAGGTTATGTGGGAATCGAAGCTTGAATAAATACAAATGTTAAGAGGTGTGCTACGAGGGCAGTTTGATAAGTCAGTGATTTCATTTTATTTCTTAACGCAAACTGCTTATAGCTCGATACATTTAGTCCATCGTTTTTCCAACTTTTTTATTCCTTCCAAATATGATATTTGGTTTCCACAAAGCCCTCAAAATAGGTATTAGTTTCTGTGATAACATCTTCATTCGACCCCAATTCTCATACAGTCCAGCCATTTCTTCATAATTGAAAACAGGACATAGTCACTGGGGTCTAAATCTGGAGAATATGCTGGATGGGGTGCAGTTCGTAGACCATTTTTACTTGATTATACTTAAACAGCATACGAAATTAACACTTAGAGCGCGAACCGTCGATAAATCGACTAAATTCGGGGGTGCCCCAGGGTTCTATTTTGGCTCCAACCTTGTTTTGCTTCACATAAATGATTTGTTTGAGGCAACGGATAACAAAGTGTTCAGTTTTGCGGACGATAGTACGCTTGTTTCCTCCTTTTCGAGTGTTCGGCCGATTGGTGCATCTGTGTCGCATCAGCTGAGATGCAGACAGATTGACTCTCTGAATCAGGATCTAGATAGGGTCCTGCAGTGGGGAAGGGCCAATCTCGTCGACTTCAATGCAGTGAAGACACAATACACAACATTCGCAAAGAAAAGTGGATCATCGGTTCTACAGGTGATGATGAATGGCCGGGCCCTCGAAGCTGGGGAAAGTTTGAAATTGCTCGGCGTCACGGTCTGTGGGAATGTATCATGGCATAAACACGTGTCGAGTATCGCCAGGTCAGCCTCAGGAAAACTGAGTTATCTTTTTAGAGCCAAGAAATATTTTACTCCGGCCCAACTTCTTCTCCTATATAAATCCCAAATTAGACCCGCGCTCGAATATTGCTCTCATATTTGAAGCTCGGATCCAAAACATACCCTCGACCTACTTGAGAGCATACAGAGACGAGCGATTCGCCTGATCGGGGACTTTGCGCTGACGTCGGAACTACAGTCGCTATCACATCGAAGGCGCGTAGCCGACCTCTGTCTGTTTTACAGATATTATCACGGGTACTGTTCTTCGGAGATTCTTGGTATTGTTCCACGCAATTCGGTTTATATGCGCTCCACAAGACAATCCGACGGATCGCACCCATTTGTGGTTCATCTCCTGACGGCGCGAACATCCCTGCATCTGAACTTGTTCCGTTACAGAGCGGAGAAGCTGTGGAACTCCCTTCCCACACGAGTGTTCCCGGAGCGTTACAACCTGCAACTGTTCGAAAAGAACTGAAACAGTTATTTGATGGCGCTATAGATTCGCCTCTCCCGAGAGAAGTCTATTAAAAAAAATAAATAAATAAATAAATAAATAAATCACTACTCCCATCCAAATCCCCAATATTGCCAATACAAATCCAAATTCCATATTGAATCATATGAGCGATAAATTAAACCAAAAGTTAATTTGTCGCACATTGATTCAATTTCACATTAACTTACACCCTAATCCAATTGAATCATATGCACCATAAATTTAAACCAAAGTCCATTTGTCGTGCATTGATCCAATTCCCAATAATCCTGACATCATGAAATGCTTAACACAAAATGCATTTCATGATTTCCCTTTCAGGAATTTATTCAAATAAATTCCTGGTCACTTCCCAGAACCCCATTCGAACTGAAGCACACAAAACCTTGTGTGTGCTTCTTGGAATTTTTAACAATAAAAATCTTGACAAATCACAACGACTAAAAGTATAAAAGGGCGGCACACTTTGATTTCATGATCAGTCAAATTCAGGAGGCCGAAGCCACGGCAGATAGCCAAGCAAATTTTAATATAACTTATTTAAATCTTAAAAGTCAAAAGTAAAACAATAATGCCAAGAAAAGGAGATAGTAGTTTTATTCTGAAATCAGTGGACCAGGGGAAGCTGTGAGGGCACGCCCTTACCGCCGAAGCACTCACACTAACAGAGCGACCTATTCGGAGGGTCTGTCGATGATTGCCACGAAGGAAATAATCTTGTCTCGAATCAGTGGACCAGAGGGAACTGCGAAGGACCACCCTCGCTGCCAAGAAGCTCACGACAGCAGAGTGTCCGCCGCCCTATATATAGTATTCTGTGTATAAGTTAAAAAGTTCATATTCAATACTCATTTCATACCTATCACACGTGGCAATTTTTTTCACATGACAGCTATCTTATTTTAAAGAGTATCAAAAAACTTATTGAATTTGATCTGTCAAAGTGAACACAAGTAAACGCACATAAGTTGTTTAATGCGTTGAGTGTAGGGTTATGTATCTAAAAATACAGCAGTTACTGTCTTACTTTATTAAGAAAAATGTTTCTGAAGGTCGTTGTTTGTTTTCAGAAGCATATTCTGAATATGTTCCAGATGTTAAAATGTGTCAGAAGCAGTTTGTACGTTTCAAAAGTGGTAATTTTGACATCAAAAGCAGAGTTTCCGGGCCGGTCAAAAAAGTTCGACGATGAAGAAGTGAGACTCGTGTCAGACCCAAAAGAGAACTCGGAAATTCACGTCCGCGGGAACTACATGCAAATATTCTGATAAATAACCGAGCTTTAAGAAATTCATCATTGCGTAATCGGGCTCATTCTCGAGGCTCTGTCGAAGTTCGACTGATAATGGCATTTTGTAACATCAGGGGCATCGGTTCGCTTTTCATTTTCATTTTTCCAAAATTGTTTATTTTCGTTTTTTTTTTCTTATATTCTAAATTATAGGCTGGACAACCAATGCTTAAGTTCTAGCTTAATTATCTTATATAGGGTGGCGCAAAATCAATCACCATATCGGAAGATGTTATAATTTTTGCAAATGGCGTCGTACGTCAATCATATTTGACATTTGTGAACTAAACAGCTGCAGTTTATACACAGACAATCAATGATACTCCGCAAGAGCGTGGCATAATTATGTCGATTTTTTTGAGGACGATTTTGTGTCGAAAATCATCATGAGCGATGAGGCGCATTTCCATTTAAGCGGTTACTTCAATATGCAAAATCTTGGTTTCTGGGGTACTGAAAACCCGCGTGCGATGCACAAAGAGCCATTACATCCACTCAAAGCCTATGGTACTACGTCAGTGGAAAGTACATGAAAATATTCTGATAAATAACTGAACTTTGAGAAATTCATTATTGCCTAATCGGGCTCGTTCTCGAGGCTCTGTCGACGTTCGACTGATAATGGCATTTTGTAACATCATCGGCGCATCGGTTCGTTTTCATTTTCATTTTTCCAACATTTTTTATTTCCGTTTCTTTCTTAGATTTTAAATTTCAGTACTGTGAAACGTGCGAGGGTATATACACGAGTGATGTGCAGTGTGGGAAAACCCTCTACTCTTCCCATTCCTTGCGTCAATTTCCTTTTTTCCCCACCTCTGTTTACGTCCCTCAGGCATCGATACTCTCGATTGATTTATAATCTTTGGAGAGTTTTTGGTGTCTGAGTGGCATAAGCTCGTCATGGAAGGGATGTGACTGGGATTTCGGCACGGATCTAGTGGGGCACTTACTACAAGGGCATAACACCTGTAGTGGTTTCTTTCGCTTATCTACTGCTGGTCCCGATTTGCATCGTTTCCCGAGACGGTATTGGTTTTCTGTGTAGGGCCATGTCAATGGAACGGGAATTTCGCGTTGATTTGTGTAACATTCGCGACTCGAGATGCAATTTCTCTTCTGTGTCTGCCCACGTTTCTAACCAGAATCCAACTATCCTTGCACTTAGCGAAACCCAGGTGTTACTAATACAGATATTTCCGATTTTAATTTACCTGGATATAACGTAGTGCCTCTGCTCTTTCCACATCGTGGTATAGCCACATACATTCGAAGTGATATTGGTTATCAGCTTCTGCTTCAATATGGGCTCTGTTCCAACCTACAATTTAATATCTCGTCGCTAAAACTTCGCGTTCGTAAGCATATCATACATTACTCCTCTCTTTACAGAAGCCCAAAATTGGATAGAAACGCGTCCGTTAACGAATTTGATGGTCTGTCTGATTCTGTCGATAGGATTAAGACCCTATATCCGCACACTGAAATCGGTATTGCGGGTGATTTTAATGTGCATAACTTTCAATGGCTTCGTCACTCCAGACACACAACACCTAAAGGTCAATATGTCCAGCTCTTTGCTGATTCAAATAGTTTAACTCAACTTGTCAGAAATATATAGTCATATGGACAACACACTGAACCCGTTTCTCACCTCCCACCCAAACAAATACACAATTGAAGTTTCTTCGCCCTTGCGCACTTCAGACCACTACGATGTGTCAGCTAAATTTCCTCTAACCAACTGTAACGTTAATGAGCAAGCTCTCAAAAGAACAGTATGGTTCTACAAGAAAGCCAACTGGGAAGGTCTGAACGACTTTTTGGGAGGTTAAATTGGTCGTTATTTTTCCTCAATAACGATGTTGATTCTATAGCGGACACATTGACAGACACGGTTCTGCTTGGCGTGCGGACCTTTATTCCACACAGAGTAAAGAGTATCAAATCCAAGAGAAATATGTGGTTCGATTCCGGGTGAAGAGAAGCCATTAAGGCTAAGGAGTTGAGCTTCCGGTTGTATAAATCAAATAAAACTGAGGAAAACCGGAAATGATTTAAGAGAGCTAGAAATGACTGCAATGCGTATATTCAACGCGCAAAGTTCTTGCATTACCAAAGATTGAGACAAAAAATACTACACTCTCCCACAGGTAGTAGAGGCTTCTGGGTATTCGTGAAAAACATTCAGAAGGCAGTCTCTTCATACATTCCATCGCTTATAGTCGATAATAGACCAGTCACCACTGCAATAGAGAAGGCGAATCTACTTGCTGCACATTTTGCAGCCAACTCAACGCTGCCTGATACCACATCAGTTCCACCTCAACTTAAGCATATGTAGCACACCATGAGCTAGATTCACTTCGAACGCGTACTGTTATCCGCGTACTCAAACAGTTAAATGCAAACAAATCCGCTGGTCCGGATGGCATTCCCCCAATCCTCTTGAAGAGATGTTCCTCTTCACTCGCTAAACCACTGCGGAAACTCTTCCATTTGTCTTATTCTACTGGCCGTTTCCCAAATAGATGTCGGTCAGCTAACATTCAGCCAATTCCCAAAAAGGGTGACAAATTATCCCTTTTCTTCTTATCGATCTATTCTCTCGAGGGTAATAAAATCATTTATCAACCGTCAACTTTCAAAATATCTGGAATCAAATGACGTCCTCAATGACCGCCAATATGGCTTTCGTAGCAACAGGTCCACAGGAGATTTGATAGCGTACCTTACGGAAAAGTGGAGTCATTCCATCCACTACCTCGGAAGCAAGGTAGTCGCATTGGATATTCCAAAAGCCTTCGACAGAGTTTGGCATCCAGCTCTTTTGTCAAACTTGCATTCACATGGATTGGACAATTCCCTGATTCAATGGATAAGAGACTATCTTTCTGACCATTCAATTCAAGTGGTTCTTGATGGTGTCAAATCTGTCTCCCATCAAATTAATGCAGTTGTTTTCCTGGGTTCGGTACTCTCGCCCACTCTCTTCCTGATCTTTATAAATGATCTCTTGTCAATTACTCACAACCCAATTCGCTCATTTTCTGATGATAGAGTTTCCCATACTCATACGAATACTCCCGTCCAAACTCTTCGAACGTCACTACCAACCAGCAACTTATGCTTGGTACATTGAATTCAGACCACAACAAAATATATCAATGGGGATTATCTAACCGAGTAGAATTCAATGCCCAAAAAACTAAGTGCTGTCTCTTGTCGCCAAAGGCGAGCCCCAAAGTAGATATACTGTCGATGATCGGCACTTGCATCTACGAAGCCAAGGAACTATCAATCCTCGGCTCTTGAAATAATTCAATTCTTAGTTGTAACGACCACATATTTGAAGCTGCGAAAGGTTCAGCCAAATGTATGGGGTCCCTTAAAAGATGTAAAAGATACTTCACTACATCCAACCTGGCCACTATTTCGTCCAAAAATGGAGTTCAACTCCCATATTTGGTCAAGCGCATCCAAAACTGCAGTACACGTGCTCGTCAGGATGCAAAAACGAGCAGTGAAACTTATTGGCGACTCAGCTGTAAGTCGATCAATTCCGTCGTTAGAACATAGGCGCAACGTATCATGCCTATCTCTTTTCTTTAGGTATTACCACGGTCGTTGCTCAACTGAACTTGCTGAATGTGTTCCGCCCCTTCAGACATTTTCTCGCGATACCCGTCAATCCGTGAATGCGCATCAGTTCACGTTGAAAGTGGACTTTAGGCGCACAAATAAACATAGAGAGTCATTCTTTAGCCGAATGTTCTTCCTGATCATGTGTTTCCTGGCCGTTGTGATGTCCAGACATTCAAGACCAATATACATCGACACCTCCTTTCTTTATCCACTTCCTCTCCATCCGCTCGCACTGTGCTCTGACATTTAAGGGTACTTCAAAATCCCCTTTTGTGCGCGCCTTACTGTAAAGAAAAAAGTTAATTTTTATATATAGTATTCTGTGTATAACTTAAAACGTCCATATTCAATTGTTGCGGATTCGCACTGGACACAACCAGCGAATTCGCAACTGAATGTTACCCGTGGCAACCGCATGACAAATGTCAGCAACGAGCTGACATACTCAATTGTTTTGGTTGTCAAGCAACCAATAACAAATTAATTTTCTTCTTCGTTATCTGCTGAGCGATACAGGTCGCAAGAATTGGAATTCATATAAATCCTATTAATCTTAATAAATAAACTTAAAAATTAAACACAGTAAAACGAACATTGAATTGTTATTTCACTCTGGAGGAATATTTCTGGAATTTATGAGGTACTCTTTTCCCTTTTAACATCATTTAAATTAGCAATTGTTTCAGTCAACGGCAAGCCCACAACACAACAAGAACCCGGTGTTAGTGGAAGGTGTGTTCAACGCTTGTTGGACACACACAATACTTCCTTCATACCTATCACACGTACCACTTTCTTTACAATGACAGCTGTGTTATTTTAAAGAGTATCCGAAAATGTATTGAATTTTATCTGTCAAAGTGAACACAAGTAAACCCACATAAAAATGTTTCCGAAGCTCGTCGTTTGCTTTCAGAAGCATATTCTGAATATGTTCCAGATGTTAAAATGTGCTAGAAGCAGTTTGTGCGTTTCAAAAGTGGTAATTTCAACATCAAAAGCAGAGTCTCCGGGCCAGTCAAAAAAGTTCGACGATGAAGAAGTGAGACTGGTGTCAGACCCAAAAAAGAACTCGAATATTCACGTCACGTTATACATTGCGCGATATCGTCGGAAGAAATCTTCGACTGTGTTTCGAATGTATGGCTGATAGCCCGGACTGGCACGAAGATAAGTCATGATGATACCTTCTGACCTTCTGAGATAAAGAATTCCGGAGGTAAACTAGTATCCCATTGGGATCCCATTCGGATCCCGGGGGGAACTATGTCAGCGGGAACTACATGCAAATATTCTGATAAATAACCGAACTTTAAGAAATTGATCATTGCGTAATCGGGCTCGATCTCGAGGCTCTGTCGACGTTCGATTGATAATGGCATTTTGTAACATCAGGGGCATCGGTTCGCTTTTCATTTTCATGTTTCCAACATTTTTAATTTCCGTTTTTTTCTTAGATTCTAAGTTATAGGCTGGACAAACAATACTTAAATTCTAGCTTATTTATCTTATATAGGGTGGCGCAAAATTAATCACCCTATCGGAAGATGTTATAATTTTTGCAAATGGCGTCGTACGTCAATCATATTTGACATTTGTGAACAGGACAGCTGCAGTTTACACACAGGCAAGCAACGGAGCGCTATACTCCGCAAGAGCGTGAGATAATTATGTCGATTTTTTTTAAGACAATTTTGTGTCGAAAAACATCATGAGCGATGAGGCGCATTTCCACTTAAGCGGTTACGTCAATAAGCAAAATGTTCGTTTCTGGGGCACTGAAAACCAGAGTGCGATACACGAAGAGGCATTACATCCACTAAAAGCCACTGTGTCGCGCGGCGTGGGAGGAGTGATTGGGCCGTATTTTTTGAGGGCGCCATCAGTAATACGGCCACTTTTACTGGCGACGCTACCGGGCCATGATAAACGATTTCTTACTGCCGAAATTTAATGAGCGGGGTTTCGTGAACATGTGGTTTCAACAAGAAGGTGCAACCACACACACAGCACGAGCCACAAATGGATATTGTGAAGGAAGCGTCTTCTGGTTGGCTATTTGGCATGGCCAGTAAGATCGCTCGATTTAACCATCCCAGACTTCTTTCTTTAGGGCAACTTGAAGTCGCGGGTTTATGCCAACAAGCCTGAGACTATCACATATCTTAAGGAGAATATTCGACAGGAATGCGAACAGCTACCACCGGAAATCTTGCGGAAAGTCATGGAGAATGCTATAAAATGGGGACAAATGTGTATCAACACTGGCGGCAGCCACTTGACGGATATCATCTTTTCCACTTAACAGAAAAAATTGTAAAGGCCCAGATAAAGATTTCCATCACTCAAAATCTTTTTTTTTTTTTATTTAGTAAAAAAGTAATCCAAAAACAAAATTGGATGATTCATTTTGCGCCACCTTGTATTATCACTTTCTGGTCCTACGCAGACGCTCTAAGCTAAACATTACATGACTATTGTGCAGTTTCGGCGACAGAACTTTGTGGCTTTAGTTATGAATATTTGTATGACAAAGAATAACCAGAAAAACTTTGCGCCAATTTTTTTTTTTTTACTTAGAATTTAACTTACTTATATACATATATATATATATATATATATATATATATATATATATATATATATATATATATATTTTTTTTTTTTTTTTTTTTTTTTTTTTTTTTTTTTGAATGGTTGCGTGTATCTGCACTTGGTGCGGAGGTTGGAGGTTGAAAAGAAGCTCTTGCAATCCAAACTGATGCAATATATCGAAAGAAAATAGAGAAGTAAGTGTAGCTCCAATGTAACCACTATTAATTACTTACAACCAAGAGACTCGCTTAGAAGTTTTAAAGTTTCAGTCAAGATTATGAAAATGACACAGGAATTACATTTTTGGAAGACAACGTCAGGTAAAGGAGCTGTGAAGGGGTTGGCGAGCAAAAACTCACAGATCTAACCCTTTCCAAGTATTCTATTGTATAAACAAAATTCGCTACGGGGGACCAAATACTTTTTGCACTCCGACTTTAAAATTTGTAGACCCTGGATAGAATACCAGAAATGTAAAGCTGAGAAAGAATTCAGGCCAGTATATAATACACTTTGTATCAGGTACCATAGCATTTCGGAACCCTCCACTTAAAAAACTTTCTTGAATAAAATGATGTTCCACTTATCGAAAATAGAATGAGCCCAAACTAGTTTCTAAACGTACCAAGTTATATATGGAACACCTGGGCTGGAGGGTATGAAACACATCACTCGCAAGGAACCACAGGAACCCGTGTGTGGGACTTGCTCTTCACCGACGACAAGAGAAGGCATATTATTCGAGATAGTAAATAGCGGTAAAACAATTGTTAGAAAAAGGGTTGTATCCGAATTTTTTCTACTGAAACAACAGCTCTTATCGAAGCAATCAAATTAGTAGAAAATAATAACACATATGATAACCATTCAAGTATCCAAGCAATATAAAATCCCAATGATAAAAACAATATCATCGGCCTAATCCAGTTTTAGTAGCTAATGCTATTAGATTGCAATTTATTCACATTGCAATAAATAATAAATAAACAAGTACATTACCCTCTAGAGAAACATCAGCTTCACACGTTTGGAATAGAAATAAAATAAGTCCTTAAAATTCTCTTCAAGTTCAAATTCACTTAAAAATCAAGTTCCTTTTTAAGCAGAGGATTTATTCAGTCTTATAAAAAGCAAAAGCCACTGAACATAGAAATACCAAGTGAAAAGGGAACATAATATCAAATAACCTTAATGCCGCATATATCTATGAAAAGGGCATTAATAGAGACATGAATCCAGAATAGACCGTTGATAGCTGTCAGAGGGTATACGATTAATGAGAGTGCTTACTTGGCATAAACTGTATCTGTTGCATGCCCTCGTAGAACCCATCAAAGTTTCTGAGAATCTCTACAGTAATAGTCAAACAAGTTACAACTTAAACCTCCACTAAACCGATTTTATTGGTTGGTTCGTAAAAGTGTCACTAATTATTCTATCACAATTTGTAATGGTCATAAGAAGAGTGGATACCTGATCCACCTATCGGAAAGATTGCTATTACGTTTTATTGCAAGACTGCAAAATAAATTCACCTAAAACAATATAATTAAAGTTTTACTTTTTGCTCTGAAGGTGATGCATTTGAGACGCATCCAATTCAGGAATGGGCATGGGATAAAATAAAACTCTTTTTATAGCCACCGGGACTAAGAAATATGTGGCCCATCGCGAGTAACTATTCTTCGTAAAGTTAAACCAAATACCCAAAGGCTATGAAACAATGAACCGTGAAGACAGTGTTGCCGCTCGAGTTCGTGACAGGGCATGAAACCTAGACAAAGACGTATGTGTTAAGTTTAATGGCGGTATTTTCGAATTTATGATGCCAAAAAGTAATGACTGACTATTGTGGATTTTCGGTAAATCGACTATAGAGATGCAGGAGCAGGTATTGCTGGAAACAACAAACTTTTCCTTGTGCTCTTAAATCTGTCAAGGAGAAGTTACGGGTGAAACATTACGATCTTACCTCAGTTACAGCTAAACTTAACAATCTCGGCTCTTATAGTTTAATGTTAGTGTTCTGTGCGTTTAGGTTTATGTAGAACGTTAAGCTATAACTACTCAACCCATTTACTAGCATTCTGTAGTCTTTGTTTGTTGCCAAGAGACCACTAGACTAGAGAAAGCCCGAATATAAATACCAGGGCAAATGATTGCTCATTAAGCGACTCAGTTAATTATGCGAAATGCTCCTTTGGGTTTTGTTTTCCATTATCTAAAGTATTTTATGAGGTGCTCTATGCGTTTCAGAGGCAATTCAGGAGTAACTGCTCAAACAAAATCACTACATATTGCGTTCCGGGCCATTCTATCGAAAAATATACATTAAAGCGTGTCGATGATGGGAGATTCACTGTCGCTATTGGCACAGAAGTAATCCCTAAAACCAAGCCATTAAAAGCACCTATAAAATGTCCTTGCGGAGTTTGGGGAGAAGAGAGAGCCAGAATAATAGCACATGTTTGAACACTGAATGTGACATCCCAGAGATGTGTAATATGGAAACGAATTGAACCAAATCATCATGAAATGAACCTTGGACCCTGCATATTTGTCCAATTTTATGGAATTGAATGGTAAGTTCATTTCACTGTAGTAATGTCAATGAAACTCACAAACATAACATACAACCTCATGCATGTTGCAATGCCCTTCAGAGATGCGTAACAGAATGAAATTAAAACATAAAAATTTTACGGTTCTTTTTAACGATACCGCCAAACACAATAAAAACACATTGTTGTTAATTTACGATTTGATTTCACTAAGTATCGTGAATATGCCCCGAAATTTCATTGTAACATTTAAAATCTTGATTATATTTTCAAATCAATTTCGTGACCTTCAAAGTAATCTGCCTCTTTTCCAATACATTTATAGCACCGGGTTTTTTTTCAATCTTCGAAATAGTTGTTAAGTCCGATTTCAAGAATTGCCTCCAACGTGTTACGGCTATATAAGCACATTTGTTAAATATATATGTTATTGTTATTATTTACTTACCCCTGGCAACTTGGTGGGAGAGTGTGTCGTGAGCAAGAAGCGTATCCTTAATTCAGCTGGTCAAACAACAACAACGAAAGGCACTAGAATTGCGTATTATTATTGTAGCGAGCTTAGGGTTCGCTGGATTAATTATTTTTAATAAATAAGAGCCGTTAAATCGATTTTGAATTAATGTAACACTTTATTTGTCCGTTAATAACAACCGTTACTTTTACCGTACACTTGACGATTTCTTGACTTATCGCTTACTTATCGCGTCTTTGACTCTGCTTACTTCTTACTCCTTCGATCTGCGTGCGACGTATTTATACCGTTTCATCATTCTGATTCGGCGTTTCGTTTCCGTCCCTTCCATGGCCCCGAATTTTCTACTGTTCATAGTCTCCAGTTTTCCAGTACTTTCTAGAATATTCTAGTACTGATTGTCATATGCGTCACACTACCCTCACTACCTTGATTTGCTTTCGAACCAAATGATGAATCTCATCGAGGCGATTTCTCCGTGGGATTTTCCGTCCGCGGCTTCCCATTTACGCTTTAGAATTCCATCTTCCACCAGCAAGGAATTCCATTGTGCCCAATATGCTTTAAATGTTCCACTCTTGTCGGAAATATTGTTCCAAGTTGGCCGCTCGTTCTTTTCTTTGTGTTCCAGGATTAGCGACATATCTTCATCCTGATGTTGAGCTGCGCATATAGCATCACTCGTCCACCCATCTAGTACTTCTACTTGTACCTTTCGGAGGTCGTACGCCTCTTGTTTTAAACGATCAATTTCTACTTCCGAATCCTGAAGGCGACGCTTTAGGGTCAACATTTCAGCTTGCGTCTCTGCTAGATCAGTTGATAAACGATTGTTTTCTTCAATGACCTTTTCTCGGCTGGTCTTAAGAGCAATTATCTGTTGATGCAAGGATTTACATTCGGTCGCGGTGCTGTCCAAGTCTGAATCACGCTGAAGGCTTCTCTTGTGATTAGCGCATGAATAACAATTCTCAATTGATGTTTCATACATTCATCGACGTTTCCTACAGTCAACAGAGATGTGGCCGACTTCGCCGCATGTCCAACGCTTCATATCAGGTCTCGGGGTTCTCCGTTGAACATGCCCGATTCTTTGGCAGGAACATTCCTCGACGGACATTTCTCGGACTCTATATGTATTCCTGGTAGCCAATTTAGCACTTCATGCCGGTACACCTAATATGTGTATTTTTATACATTCGTTTAAAATAACTGTTCACTGAAAAAACAGCGACGTATCGGTCGGATAGAACTTTCCTCTTTTTTTTTTTTTCCTTTTAGAGAGCGACCACCGACGACTCACAGACTGCTACTTAACGTACTACTTTTCAACCCCTTACCAACCCCTTACCGACTCATTATCCTTTTTCGATTCCAATTTTTTTATTTTTTATTTTTTATTAGACTGCTCTCGGGAGAGGCGAACCTATAGCGCCGAGTGGGCGCCCCGAGATGCCATCAAATAACTGTTTCAGTTCTTTTTGAACAGTTGCAGGTTGTAACGCTCCGGGAACACTCGCGTGAGAAGGGAGTGTGGGGGTTCTCTATACCACATGGAGAACCAACCCACAATGCCAACCAATCTTGACCGCTAGCATCGCGTCACCTCAACCCAACTCCCCGTCTCAAACCTGCAGTACACATATTCGCAACCATGCAAAACCTGCAAGCGCACCCATCCCAATATGCAACAGCATCCGCCCCCAATCCGCAATTGCATACATTCCCCAACTTACCAAGAACCCATTTCCCAGGCTGAAATAAATGCATATTCCAATTTACAACGGAATATTAATCATCTTCCTTAATTACATCACCCCACATATAATTTTTCCCAAAATTGCTTCGGTCAATTCTCTACTTAATCCATATTCCCTCTTTGCGGCCAAGCAATCTTAATTTTCCCGAAATTCATATGCCGTAACTAACGCATATTCAAATCCACAACGGAACATTAACCATCAACACCAAATATACCAAGCCGCATACATTTCCCCGAAACGACTTCGATTAAAATTCTATCTAAACGATATCCCTTGCTTGCACCCAAGCAATTGCAATTTCCCGGTATACACAACCAGCGAATCCAACTAGGCTTATACGGCCAGGATTAGCTGAAACTGAATCCCTATGCAAGCATAGTTCTATTCGAAATTAGAATACATTTTTTTCTTCATGAGTCAGTCGTCCTCAAACTACCGCCACGCGCGCGTCGATGTTCCCCTGTAACCGCCGCGGACACACCGGGGCACGCCGCCTCCGTGTGTAAGAGTGAGTCGAGCTTCAACCGCCAAGTCACACGCACCGGGTTAGTCGGGTCCAAAGTGTACACACACGTTTTAGCCTGTTGAAATAAAGTAATCATCGGAGAAGCTGAAATATAAATTTAACGTCGAATATAAAAATGTAAATGTACAAAAGGGGACGTTGAAGTTACCGAATTTCTCGGGTGGAATATTCATTTATACACAACTACCATAGTTAACGCACAAGATTTTAAGAATAATAAATCAATTATAATACCAAAAAAACTAAGTTCGAACATTATCTGTGCGTTTAATTTACCGCTTGGTGCTCGGATTCCGAAAAATAATTTTTGTGAAGGATTAGTTGGTGGGTGAAGTGAAACCAGTACAGTACACCCCACAGGAGTTCCACAGGTTCCCCGCTCTGTACCGGAACGAGTTCTGAAGCGGGGATGTTCGTGCCGTCGGGAGATGAACCACAAACGGGTGCGATCCGTCGGATTGTCTTGTGGAGCGCATATAAGCCGAATTGCGTGGAATAATACCAAGAATCGCCGAAGAACAGCACCCGTAGTAATATCTGTAAAACAAACAGAGGTCGGCTACGCCCCTTCGATGTGATAGTGACTGTAGTCCGGACGTCAGCGCCGAGTCCCCGATCAAGCGGATCGCTCGTCTCTGTATGCTCTCAAGTAGGTCGAGGGTATGTTTAGGATCCGAGCTCCAAACATGAGAGCAATATTCGAGCGCGGGTCTAATTTGGGATTTATATAGGAGAAGAAGTTGGGCCGGAGTAAAATATTTCTTGGCTCTAAAAAGATAACTCAGTTTTCCTGAGGCTGACCTGGCGATACTTCACACGTGTTTATGCCATGATACATTCCCACAGATCGTGACGCCGAGCAATTTCAAACTTTCCCCAGCCTTGAGGGCCCGGCCATTCATGATCAGCTTTGGAACCGATGATCCACTTTTCTTTGTGAATGTTGTATATTGTGTCTTCGCTGCATTGAAATCGACGAGATTGGCCCTTCCCCACTGCAGGACCCCATCTAGATCCTGATTTAGAGAATCAATTTGTTCCAAATTCACCGTTGATTGACTATCTGCATTATGTGGAAATCAACCGCATTTACCTGTTTCCATCCTATGTTAGGGTCATAGCTAACGGTACACCAAAAACAAATTGGGCGAAGTGTTGTTGTTTTTACTTGTAAATGGTATTTTGGGCAAATCGTACAGATTAGGGTTATTGAACACGTGTGCTTTAATTTGGGAAATCGAGGAGTTTTTTGTATCGAACTGCAATGAAAGTTTTGGCCACAAAATATCAAGTATTTGGGATGGGATTTTGTATTTTAAGGGGTAATGATTTAATAAAATTTTCTATTTCATGGTGGGAATGTTAATTGTGGGCTTAAAATGTGCTGTGTGGAGGATATGAATTAGTAAGAGTTTCAGGTGGATTTGTTGGCGCCGGCGGGGGGGGGGGGGGGTGCTAATTAACTCAAGTTAATTATATAACAAAAACGTACGCAGGAATTTGGCTTTTAACTCATCAATGATGTCGAAACAATACCGTGTGGCGTTTTGAGTTCAGGAAATAACCAAAAGCCGTACAGCTAAATGGGGTGAATGTGAAGGTTGCGGAACGATATTTTGCAAATTTTTAGCGGCAAACTCGCGAAAAACAAAAAGGAAAAAAAAGCTTTAAAAAAATCTACGTGTTTGCTGTTTTTAGGTGCGAAATACTTTTCACAATGGTGATACTACACTACTAATGCAATTCCACACTCATTGCACACGGTTCTTATTTATGAAAACACACTTTCTTATTTGAATTTAATTCTTTATTACACGAGGGCAGGTCAACACGTCTTTAGAAAATGAGAACGATTTTCTTTTATTTTCTCATTTAGCTGACTTAATAATGACGCATAATACTGTCCAGTTATCATTTGTCCATTTTCAAGATAGTCAATGACGAGGATACCATTTGCATCTCAAAACACAGTAGCCATTACCTTTCTAGCTGATTTCGCCGTCTTTGCCTTCTTTGGAACCCGTTCGCTTTTAACAATCTACTGCTTTGATTGTTCTTTCGTCTCGGGAATGTAGTGGTGTATACGTGTTTCATCTACAGTTACTAATCTCAGTTACTCATCTGGGTTGCGACGCATGCGCTCCTAAAGTTCTCAGCTGAGAGGAAATGCATCACCCATCCCGCAGATATATTTTTCATACCCAATTTATCATGCAAAATTGAAACATAAAACAAATTGGAAATTGGCAGATACCTAGTGAGGAACGATGCTTACTAAAAACAGACCATTAGCTTAGCTACGAGCGCCATCGTAGGCGTTTCTATGGACTTATTGACCTACCCTCGTAAGTATATTCCAGCTACTACATGCTGTTCATTAAATATAATAATTCGATTGGTTTTTATTATTTAAAATCGACTCCACATTTATAATTTTGAATACATTCAATAATGCGATATTTCTTTTTCTTCGATCGCGTAAATCTATGAATACATTTTGAAGCTTTTTCCCTTTTATTTATGTTTCATTTCAATAAATAATCTTTGAGATACATGTATCGCAGTGCAATCTTGGTACACAAAATTAGGTGAATGTTTACACTGTGATTCCTAATCGATCCACGGCTCTTGTTTATTATAAAGTTATATGTTTATGTGTGTATCACGATCCCAAGAAACTTCTATTTCCACAATGTTCATTAATGGTCAGCAATAACATATATATTCTTGTATGTTTTATTGGGATCGCTTCCACGTATTTATTTATCTTACGAGTATAGGTACCATCATAGAGGTTTTCAAAATGTTATGATTTGCTTATTTACATGTATACATGTCAGATTGTATGCATAACTAACTAATTTGGTGTGTGGATTAAATACACTTAAAGAAGACGGGGAAATTCACACTAATTGAATTCGATTATTGGTGGGGAGCGGTTCCAGTGGGCAAGTATTTAGAGTGGTAGGTTTTGCATGTAACAGTTTTGACTGATCCAATTGAAGTGCTGAAACTATCATGAAGATCAACAATTTTTAAGGACTAAATCTTTAATTTTCTTGACATGTGCTGCATCAAGCATTGTCCTCCCATTTCCGCCGCGCCGTCCCACTGGTCTCTTTCCTTTGATCTTCCGTCAAGAATTCTACGCATGGTCCTATCGTTGCCCATTCTCGCCACATGTTCGGCCCATCTTAATCTTCGCGACCTGATTACTCTCACTGTTGTAGGTTTGCGAAATAGCTCTTCCACTTCGTGGTTATAGAGTTGTGGGGAAGAAGTAATGTACCTGCATGGGTACTCCGTTCTACTTCCTCCTCCATCATATACTTCACCAATTGTGATTGTTCCGCCGAACGTCAAAAGAATAATACTGTCACCATAAGTAATTAAAACACCCGGTATGCTGTTCTATGGTAAATTGTTCTTTTTATTTAACTTTAGTGAGGAGGTAAAAAGGTGCTGATTGAAATTTTAATGAGTAAGGAGGATCTAGTACACTCAACTCCGCGAAGGGACACGTCCCGCAGGGGTGCAGACTCCGGTGCATCACCCTACGGGGAATGATAAAAATACTAGATGCGCGCGCACTGAAGGATGGAAGAAGACTCAACGATATTTTATCGTTTTGAAGTGAAAATGTTTCTCTGTGGTGGAAAGAAGGAAGACAGACTTGGCAATGCATGTGTATGTGTGAGTGAAGATCACATTGGGTTTTTTTTCATACACAAGGCCATATGAATAAACCTGAAACTCAAGGACGGGGCATAATGGGCATCCAAGAGATGTGTGTTTGTTGAAACAAACGAATCGCATCGCATCGGATGCTAATGGCTTTGTATTTGTTTATGCATCTAGTTCGTGAGGGAAAAGATTCGGCGAATTAAAGGACAAGAGAACTATGACCTGATGCATAGTTCGGTAATGAGGGTCGGCTAGATAAATAGCAGCCGCTCATTAAATAGAAAATGTGATTCGGATACCTAAACGATATGAATTGTTTATGGTATCGCAGGAACCTATGAATGAACAGCAATCTTCAATTTGCACATGGTGCGAATTAGGGAATTTTATTGCTGGAAGAAAAAGGGCGCCGGCCGATGTGTAGGCAAGGAAATTTACTTGGCGACGTTGGGAAAATCGACGGCGCAGTATTTATGATCCCTGTCATGAAGGTTACAATGTATGTAAATCGAATTATTTGTTTACCGGAATTCGTTCAAGAAAATTTGACTGGCGACGTAGATGCCGAAATTGATTGGAAATTCCTGGTAAGCTAATAAAGAAATCTTAAGGAGCAGTGGTATGCGAAGAGAATGCATGAAGGTAAGTTTTCTTTACAGGGACTTAATGATCATAGATTTGATCTATTTAATGCGTGAAGCATTTTTAGGCGCCGAATGCGAATGCATTGGCGAAGACTTATGCGCCTTGGGTGATGATTATGGGGGTTTTTCAGGAAGGGGAACCGTGGGATTTGGCGGAACCGCCACAGAGTTTTCTCCATTGTCCTGCTTCTTCATCACATTTATCGCCAAAAAAAACCTTGTCCGGAAAAACAAATTATTATGGACAAACTAACCACCCTCGGATATGGACTAGATACACGACGACGACCACGGAACGAAAATGGCTAAACGATTTGAGAATTTTCTCACGGAACGTCCACCCACTATACAAATTTCGAGCTACACAGCAGCTAGTCGATGCCTTAACCGAATATAACAAATTACAAGAAATAAGATAGATGGAGAGTGGTGTTATTCAAAAAAAAAAGGTATGACATTTATTATAGCTGCCATGCAAAACACCATGTGCTCGGAGTAGGCTTTCGAGTTAGCCAAAAACTGAAGCCTGCCTTTATCGGCTTTAATGCAATAGATGAAAGGCTGCGCTCTCTTTGTGTGCGAGGCAAGTCTAAGAACATAAGCCTCATAAACGTTCACGGACCTACAGAGGAGTCCCTTGACGACGAAAATGAAGATTTCTACGAGAACGTCGAACGGTCCCTCAATGCCTACCCAAGATACGAAGTGAAAATCCCCCTTGGTGATTTGAATGAAAAATAGGTTTATTACTATTTATTGGCCTGTAGGAACCCGAAAGTGCATAACCTCGCCGATTCAACTCCGCCATCTTTCCCTGTCCTGTGCGCTCTCTTTCCACGCTTGACCATCCTATCCGGCCTCTTCAAGGTCAAACCCAACATTGTCCTCCCATCTCCGTCGCGGCGGTCCTGTCGTCCTCTTTCCTGTCGGCCTCTTTCCCGTTGGTCTACCGTCAAGCATTCTACGTACGGTCGTATCGTTGCCCATTCGCGCCACATATCCGGTCCATCTTAATATTCGTGACCTGTTTATTCTCACTATTATAGGTTAGGTTATGCCAAAGTAGGCCGGGTGGTGGTTTTCAGGCACTACGCAGGTTCCCATCGTTTGCATGAGAACACTAATTACAATGAACTACGAGTGATCGAACTGGCAGCTTCAAAGAACTTGGTCGTTGCAAGTAACAGGTTTCGGCGTAAGGATATCCACAAAGCCACCCGGGTATCACCTGATGGAGCCACTCGCAAACAAATGGACCACGTGTTGATAGATCGTCACCACTCCTCGAGCATGATGATGGTAAGAACGTACCGAGGTGCCAACGTCGACTCGGATCACTATCCTGTTGTTATAGTTTTCCGAGTGCGGATTGCCTTAGGGAGACGTATTGCATCCGCGGATCAGGTTTGGCTCAACACGGTTGCCTTACGCGATGATAACACCAGTAACACCTTTGGTCATGCGTTAAGACTCGCCCTCGAAGAGCTCGATGAATGGTGAGTAATTTCTGGGGCTAGACTGCCCCGAGTAGAAGAGAAACTAACACGCCTTAAGAATACTGTCATTACTACTGCCAACTCCATCTTCGGCAGTAATCGTCGAGATCGGAGCGACGGGATGCCAGCTGAGCTGATCAAACAAGGAGGGACAGCGTTACATCACGCAATTCATGATATCGTGCTGCACGTATATGAGCAAGAGGAGATGCCGGAAGATTGGCGTCGAGGAATAATTTGCCCCATACATAAGAAGTGAGATATCACACTGTGCAACAACTATAGGGGTGTAACATTGCTGAGTACTGCTTATAAGATACTCTTCTCTATCTTACAAGTTTGGATAGCCCCATACGACAAAGTCATCATTGGTCAATATCAGTGTGGCTTTATCCCAGGCAAATCAGCGGTTGACACTTAGGCAGGCGATGGAAAAATGTCGGGAATTTAATATCCCCTTATATCATATATTTATATACTTTAAGGCCGCCTACGACAGCATAGCCAGGGTAGAACTACATAATGCCATGAGAGAGTTCGGCATTCCAAACAAACTGATACGACTTTGTAAGTTGACCATGACGAACCTAACTAGTCAATTAAAAATAGCGGGATTGCTGTCCAAACCAATGAACATTTTTAATGGACTCCGACACGGGGACGATCTGGTCTGCCTCCTCTTCAACCTGGCGTTGGACAAAGCAATCCGTGACTCTGAAGTTACAACTAGAGGGACTATTGTCACCAAGTCCAGCCAGATACGTGCCTACGCAGATGACATCGGCATCATCGGTAGATCCGATTCGGCTATACAGGATTCCTTCACCCAGATCGAGCAGGTGGTAAAAAAACTGGGACTGCACATTAATGAGGGGAAAACTAAGCACGATTTTGTAGGTTGACCATGGCCAACGTGATTAGTCAAGTAAAAATAGCGGGATTGCTGTCCAAACTAATAAACATCCTTAATGGACTCTGAGAAGGAGACGGTCTGGCCTGCCTCCTCTTCAACCTGGCGTTGGAGAAAGCAATTCTTGACTCTGGCGTCACAACTAGAGGGACTATTATCACCAAGTCCCGCCAGATACTTGCCTACGCAGGTGACATCAACTTCATAGGTAGATCTGTGGGGTGTTAAGTACGATGGCATTGACAGGAATGCAGGTTAGATAAAAAACACCCACGTAGTTCACAGAGAAAAGGCACACGTAGACCGAAACAAAATTAATCTGGTGAACTCTGGCATCAGCACTCAAGTTCCTGCGGCCGGTGCACTGCAAAATCCAAACGCCAAATACAAAAAGAAAACACGATGTCTAGTTTAGATGAATGTTTATTTATTACTGCCGTACTATTGATGTATAATTAATTCAACGTGACTTTCCATTGGATAGGTCTATGCTTTATTGTATTTAGAGTAACATAAAATACACTTATCGGTTAAACTAAACGAACGAAAAATAAACCAAATAAAATATCCAATGTAACACTGACAGTTCTTCATTTATGCGCTTCTTGGTTTTGTTAAATTTAGTCCTCAGGATCGCACCGAAACACTTATCAGTTACACAAATATAATTAATTTAAATGAACACCATTAGGTCTTTGTATGTTTTGAAAATCACTTAAACGTATAATACTACACGAGGTCTGGAGAGGACGGCACTCTTCCAGGTTGAATTTTCGTAAAAGCGATTACTGGTAGCGATCAAGTTCAAGAAAATAAATTCGCGATTAACGGACTCAAACGGCACAGGACTCCGACTCAGAATGCTCGTGACGACTTTGGCGTATCAAATCTGACTAATTGGAAATCATCCAAGAAAAGGGAACCTCAAAGAGACTGAAAAAGAGGCGGAGTTACACGATTAACTCGAGGTAGTTAATCGTGATTGGACCGGGTGAGATAGGCATACATTACGCATGTGTGCGTATGCCATGCATACGATCGTTCAGCGACCGTGGATGGCGGGCAACATCGCTAGTGCATTTTCTAGGAATGTAAATAATAGCATCTGGGGTGTGAAAGACCCAAACCGATGATTTGGTCATCCTAATGGAAGGCCATAAATCATCATTTCTGTTGCCGATGATTAAACATTGCAACGAACATAGGGTGCAGCCATTGCCAGATGTTGTAAGTAAACATTTTCTGGCTGCTGGTGATCGTTGTTTGAATGTTATCTATGAACATGGGGAACGCTAATTGTGGTGCCAGCGATTGCTGGAAAACAGGGACGTGTTTGATTTGCGTCAATATAAACCTTGTCGGCGGTAGAAAATCGATAGGGGCAATAGCCGTATGCATGTTATGCAGGGGATAAACAAATACAACGAGTCACAAAGAACTCTTGTTGATTGTTGTTTCCATAGCTTAAGGCTATGGAAACGAGATGCCCTGGCAGAATGTATGCCTAACGATAAGATTTCAGATGCCATGGCAATGTGTTGATTTTGCCATGGACTTATGTTCTTTTCAGGAAATGATGTACGCCTCGGGGATAAATTTTCGATGCCACGGCAAGGTGATAAGCTTTGCCGTGGGCTTAATGTTTTTTAGGGAATATGGTCTGGCCGAGGGTGAGTTTTCGATGCCACGGCAAGGTGATAAGCTTTGCCGTGGGCTTAATGTTTTTTAGGGAATATGGTCTGGCCGAGGGTGAGTTTTCGATGCCACGGCAAGGTGATAAGCTTTGCCGTGGATTTAATGTTTTCAGTGGTGATGCTGGAGAAAAAGGGGTTTGTAAGGAAATCCCCTACAGAATAGGTAAGCTGCCTAACATAAATTCAAAACGGTTATCCGATTGGGTAACCGTATTAATTCCGGCGATTTGGCTGAGGGTAAATGCCGTAGCAAGGTTACGCAACCTTGCTGAAGTTCGACCGAGAGGTAAGTCGTTCGCCTGGAAAGGTGGGGATCGAGCGATGTATGGCTCTTCGGGCCCTGAAAAGCCCCACATCACTCCCTCCCCAGTGACGTAGTCACGAAACAGGTAAGGCAGGTTAGGGGGTGGTTAGTTGGTTATGGGCGCGCGTTTGAGCGCGAGTACGGGGAGGTTGTGTTGGTGGAGTAGGAGCGGTGTCGGTAGATGGAGGTGATTCTGGAGCGGAAGCTTCCAGAAAACAGGGCTTAAGCCTTTCGACGCTGACCGTGGATCGCTTGCCTCTAATGTCGATCTCGAAGACGCGGTCACTGATGCGGCGGAAGACTTTGAATGGGCCATCATAAGGTGGGTCGAGGGGTTTTTTGACCTTATCCACCCTGACAAAGACGTGCGTGCAGCTGTGCAGTTCAGGGTGGACGAAAAGTTTTTTGGAGCCGTGCCTGGTTACAGGGGTTGCCCTAACCTTACGTAGCAGGTCACGGAGATGTCCCAATTCACGAAGTTGGTCACACGGTGTTTCGCCATTCAGGAAAAGTTCTCCTGGAAGAAGGAGGTTGGTACCGTAGGTAAGCTCTGCTGCCGAAGCACCCAGGTCCTCCTTAATACTTGTCCTCAGGCCGAGGAGGACGGTTGGAAGGGCGTCAAACCATTGTGTGTCATTATGACACATGAGTGAGGCTTTAAGAGATCTATGCCAGCGCTCTATCATCCCATTTGATTGCGGGTGGTAGGCGGTGGTACGACTTCTTTGGCAGCCGAGAAGATCTGTTAGCTGCCTAAAGATTGTCGCCTCAAATTGTGGACCTCGGTCCGACGTAATGGTGGTTGGTACACCGAAGCGTGTGACCCAAGTTGAATAAAAGGCCTTGGCGACTGATTCGGCAGTAACTGCCCGGAGAGGTGTCGCCTCTGGCCATCGCGTGCAGCGATCCATCATAGTGAGGATATAAGAAAATCCTCGTGATGGAGTAAGCGGTCCCACTATGTCTATGTGGACATGAGCGAAGCGTGCCGTGGGAAGCTTGAATTGCGCTGGCTCCAGTACATTATGTCGCGCTACCTTGCAGCGCTGGCACTGGAGACAAGCACGGGCCCAACCGGTGAGGTCTTTGTTCATCCGGGGCCAAATAAATTTGCGACGGACAGCAGCGGCTGTTGCTCGGCCGCTGGGGTGGGCAGGGTTGTGGTAAACCTGGAACACGCCCTTACGAAGTTTCTCGGGAATGTAAGGTCTAGCGGTTCCAGTGGAGACATCACACCAGATTTCGCCCAAAGGGTCGCGAAGGGTAATTTTCTTCAGCTCTAGTGCCGTATCGGCAGTTAGGAGGGACTTGAGCTGTTCATCCTCCTCTTGAGCTAGGGCAAGATCAGCGTTATTCAAGGCGGTACGCAAATGAATCGTATCGATTCGAGAAAGGGCGTCCGCCGTGACATTCTGTTTACCGGAGATATGCCTTATCTCCGTGGAATATTGCCCAATGAGGTCTAATTGACGCTCTTGTCGGGGGGAGGCATTTCCCGACTTCTTCCGGAACGCATAGACCAATGGCTTATGGTCTGTTAAGATGGAGAGTGAGCGACCTTCTATCATGTGACGGAAGTACTTAACAGCGCTGTAGATCGCGAGCAATTCACGGTCGTAGGCGCTGTAACGTCGCTCAGTGGGACTCAGCTTCCTGGAAAAGAAACCAAGTGGTTCCGGACGGCCTTCAATGTCCTGTTCAAGGACGGCTCCGATTGCGGTATCCGATGCGTCGCATTGGATAGAAAGTGCCGCTCCCTCGAGAGGGTATCGGAGTAAGGTGGCATTTGCCAATTGTTCTTTGGACAGTTGAAATGCTCTATCAGAGACTTCTGTCCAATTGATGGGGCGCTTATCATTGCGCTTAGCTCCTTTTAAAAATTCATTGAGCGGAGCTTGAATCTGGGCAGCATTCTTCAGGGTAGGACGGTAGAAGTTCAGCATGCCCAAAAATCGACGAAGCTCACTCACGTTAGTAGGCCGGGGATACTTCATGAGGGCCTCCACACGGTCTGGTAGTGGGCGAATGCCCTGGTTGTCAACGACATAACCCAGATAGGTGATTTGCTCTTTGGCGTATTGACACTTATCTGGGTTGATGACAAGACCGAATTCACGGAGGCGCTCTAGGACCTGACGTAAGTGGCGTTTATGTTCGGCGAGGTCTTTGGAGGCGATGAGAATGTCATCAAGATAAGCATGGCAGCAATTAAGACCACGTAAAGCCGTGTCGATATACCGCTGGAATGTCTGTGCGGCATTCCTGAGGCCGAAAGTCATCACTTTGAACTCGAAGAGTCCGAAAGGTGTAATGACTGCGGTCTTGGGGATGTCTTCAGGTGCCACCGGAATTTGGTGGTATGCCCTGGTGAGATCCAGGGTTGTGAAGACATTGCACCCTCGTAACTTGTACGAAAAATCGTAGAGGTGTGCAATTGGGTATCTGTCCGGGACAGTTGCTGCGTTCAACAGCCTATAATCGCCACATGGGCGCCACTCACCAGAACGTTTCTTCACTAAGTGGAGTGGACTTGCCCAGGGACTGTCCGACGGTTGGCAGATACCTAGTTCGATCATATGCTCGAACTCCGCGCGCGCCGCACGTAATTTTTCGGGAGCCAGTCGACGTGGACGCTGGCTCACAGGGGGACCACGTGTTTCTATATGATGAAACACCGTGGCTTTATGTCGGCGCTGGTTAGGCAGAGGAATTGTTGTGCTCACAAATTCCTGTACCATAACCTGGAATGGGTCTAAGCACTCTGTGGCCCCTGAAGTTGCCGCTGGTGATGCCGTCATGGGCAAGGGGGGTGCGGTTGGAGCCACAAGTCTGTTATGGGTCGAATCGACCAACAGATTATGTGCACCTAATAGGTCGGAACCTATCAGGGGTTCATTCACGTCCGCAATGACGAAACGCCAAGTGATCGGACGACAAAGACCCAATTGCAGTGTCAGCTTTTTACGTCCGTACGTAAGTATCGGCGTATTATTTGCTGCTGACAATTTGAGTGCGGCTGGCACGCGGTTACGCGGAGCAAACGCTCGCGGGAGGACTGAAATATCGGCGCCGGTGTCGACAGTAAAAGCGATATTCAGTTTCGAATCCCGGATGGTTAGGCGACTTATTGTATGGGTGCCGGCCGATTGCGCGAGGGTGTCGGTCGGCAAAATCAGTTTAAAGAGCGCCTTTGGTTGGTGGAAGGTTGGGTCCAACCACAAGGCGCTTTGCAGTTAAATGCGCGATCACCATATCGTTGGTGATTGGCGCACCAAGGTAGAGTAACGGCATTATCTGGTATATTCTGCCTATTGGCATTGCCGTTACGGGGAGGTCGAGCCGGAGCTCGCTGGGAGTTGGCCCGGTGAGGGCCATTTTGAGAGGAATTGGCCCTCTGTGGGGCGTTTTGAGGCATATAGGCCCTCTGAGGGGCAGTTTGGGAGAAATTCTGCCGATTGAGAGGACGGCTCGGCATGGCACGATTCTGGGCGCTTCGAGGATTGTTCCTCACCTCTGCCCGCAATTGAGTTATCTCGCGGAGGAGTGAGGTTTGGAGCGCCCGGAGGTCAGCAGGAGTTAGTTGTGTAGGCGAATTTCTTTGGTTAGGGTTGGGGCCTGCCACTGGATTCCCCTGAGGGAAATTGGTTGAGGCGGGCCCTCTAAAAGGTGATTGGGTTTGAGGAGGATTGGGAGTTGAGACCAATTGATGGGCTGTAAAAGGTAGACGAGGGTGCCGTGTAGGCTGGGCGGCGTGTTGAGAAACCGCCGCTACCTGGTACGCAGGAGGCTCAGAATACTGGTCTGAACTTTCCATAATTGCGTCCGCAATTTTGGATAAATAGCCCAAACTCTGATTGGGTTGGGCTATAAGTGCCGAACGGGCATGCTGGGGAAGACACCTCAAAAAGTGAGGCCTTATTAGGTCGTCCCCAATCCTGGTCCCCGCTATAGAGCGTAAATGGGTCAGGAAAAGAGATGGTCTCATCCCGGATAAGTTGGTTACAGCGGCCAAACGTTGTTGCCGCACACTTCCAGGTTCGTCCAAAGCTTCAAGCAGGGCATCACGCATGTTGCTATATGGGTTGCGGCCGGCCGACTTTATTATGTGTGCAACATGCGGTCGCTGAGTGCGGTCAAGCACTTTCAACAGCTCAACTGCACGAAGTTGTTCGTCGTGCAAGGCTGAGGCCTGGAAGATGCGGTCTGCCACTGCAAACCAAAGGTCCGGGTCCTCCTCATCGAAGGGGGGAAGTCCTATATTAGGGTGACGAGTCCCATTCCCGAGGCTGGAAGCATCGTGGAATTCTTGGGACTCTGAAGGTCTTTGGGGTTGTTGTGAGGTGCCGGCACCAGTTGTGGGCATTAAAAAGCCGGAATTTACCAAAAGGCCGGTACCAGGGGCGTTAGGAGCAGTCGAGAGTGTGTCTGGGGAAGTAGGCTGGGGTCGGTTCACGACGCTGGGGGCAACGGGTGGTGCCAGGGGAGTAGATTGTGCCGGCAAGTCTTGGTCAGCATTGACTTGCTCAGCGGGGAAATCGACGCTGGAGGCGTCGTGAAATTCAAGAGGCTCGGATTGTTCCAGAGCCTTTTTGGCCATGGTGTTCCGCGTGTTGACCATTATGGGTTGTATGACGCGAAACGGGAGTCAAAGGCGTAAGAGAACGCGAAGAAAGGTGAAGGGAGGCCGATGAGTCGAAAGAATTGAATGGAGTGGGTATAAGGGGCCAACTAAAGTTATGAGGGGCCAAATTGTGATAAAAAGGAAGGGATTGAAGGTGCCGAGTCAAAGGAGAATTGTGCCAAGTCGAGTGGTGAAGCTTAGAGTCGCGAATGTTAGTGTGCTTATAAAAAGAGAGTTAAAAAAAATTGTCGTTAGTACCCTGAAGGGGTTTACAAATGTAAGAGAGTGCGTTTACAATTTCAATCGAGTTTTTGGTATGGTAATTTTACTGGTTTTTAATTTTAACAATTATGTTTGTGTATTTGTTTCTGAGTTATTGATTGTTGTTTAGTACTTTATTACACAGGACTATGGATGCTTGACGAAACAAAGGATATCTTTCTTGTGTATTTTATATTTTAGGAAGTTTACAATGTGTGGTTAATCCTAATCCAGAAAGGAATATAGGGGTGTATAAAATAAACGTGCCTTGGTTGTGTTTAGTTATATTTGGTTTGCAAATACCTTAAAAGGTTGTTATTTCGACACAATAAACTACCGAATAGTTGGCACACTGGTTTCTGTTTTTTTAATCTTTATTATATAAAGGTATACACTGCCTTTTCGTGTATTATAATACGAGATGTGACGACGTAGAAAATATATTTTATTCTTAAGTGTTACAGTTCGGCTTCGGTTTCCTTCTTTTTAATTTGATTTTTAATATTGTTTAATGATCTTTATAATTTTAATCTTAGGTTATAATTTGTATAAAAAAAATGTAACATAATTATTAATTCGGTTATTGGCTTTCCTTATTTATTCTCCAAATAAAAATATATCTACGTGTGCAAGTGTAGAACCACCAAATTAGTCAACAATAATTTTCTATATATTAACTCTAAGTAAACACCGTATGCAAAGGGAAAGTATGTCTGAGGAATGTCTGTCTCTATTGTTTCGAAATATTAATTCGCTTCTAAATTTTAAGACAATAAACGAAGTGTTTGCATTGGTCGATTATTAATAGAGTGTGTAGCAATAAATAATCCGTAACACTAATCGAGTTGTACGCTTATAAAAAAAACTTGAACCAGCACATCGTAAAAGAAAGAGAAAAAAAAACAAAATAATAAATTAATTATTCTCACGATCACTGCATCGGTGAATAATTAATCGCTTTCACTTAGAAATAAGCACTTTGGACATTGGTGGATCTTCTATAACTTGTGAAACATCTATAGTTACTTATTAGATTTTAATATTTCTACGATAGTTGTCCCTTATTTAAAGTTAATAAAGTTATTGTATAAATTTTAATTTTTGAAAAATGGTTTGAGTTTAATGACTTGAAAATTACACAGTTTTCTAAACAAGGTAAACAATATTTAAAAGCTTATTTTCGGAGGCTCAGAAGGAGCTCGTCACGAGGAGAATTGAACATTTAGGAAAAATAAATGATAAAGGAAAACCTGAAGTCCAACGTTGGGAGCTTTGCGGTGGGCGGGAATTGATTGCGTCGCCTGGCTGCTTGTTGAGATGTTGGTGTTTGTTAAAGATGTAAGTCGCTGGTAACTCCACGTGGTAGCTATGTTGAACGTTGGGGTGGTTGCACCCTTTTATTGACTTTTATTTCTGGTGTTTTTCGTACTTTATATTGTTCTTTGGTGGCTTGTATTGTGTATTGTATAGTGCCGGTCACTGTCTTTAAGCGTTTTCGAAATTGCACCGGATGTAATTGTTCCTCGATTAAAACACTTACTATGTCGCGACTATGAGCACAAATGTTCGAAAAGGTACGCGTTTTTTTGTCGCGGTCACCAATGTGGGGTGTTAAGTACGATGGCATTGACAGGAATGCAGGTTAGATAAAAAACACCCACGTAGTTCACAGAGAAAAGGCACACGTAGACCGAAACAAAATTAATCTGGTGAACTCTGGCATCAGCACTCAAGTTCCTGCGGCCGGTGCACTGCAAAATCCAAACGCCAAATACAAAAAGAAAACACGATGTCTAGTTTAGATGAATGTTTATTTATTACTGCCGTACTATTGATGTATAATTAATTCAACGTGACTTTCCATTGGATAGGTCTATGCTTTATTGTATTTAGAGTAACATAAAATACACTTATCGGTTAAACTAAACGAACGAAAAATAAACCAAATAAAATATCCAATGTAACACTGACAGTTCTTCATTTATGCGCTTCTTGGTTTTGTTAAATTTAGTCCTCAGGATCGCACCGAAACACTTATCAGTTACACAAATATAATTAATTTAAATGAACACCATTAGGTCTTTGTATGTTTTGAAAATCACTTAAACGTATAATACTACACGAGGTCTGGAGAGGACGGCACTCTTCCAGGTTGAATTTTCGTAAAAGCGATTACTGGTAGCGATCAAGTTCAAGAAAATAAATTCGCGATTAACGGACTCAAACGGCACAGGACTCCGACTCAGAATGCTCGTGACGACTTTGGCGTATCAAATCTGACTAATTGGAAATCATCCAAGAAAAGGGAACCTCAAAGAGACTGAAAAAGAGGCGGAGTTACACGATTAACTCGAGGTAGTTAATCGTGATTGGACCGGGTGAGATAGGCATACATTACGCATGTGTGCGTATGCCATGCATACGATCGTTCAGCGACCGTGGATGGCGGGCAACATCGCTAGTGCATTTTCTAGGAATGTAAATAATAGCATCTGGGGTGTGAAAGACCCAAACCGATGATTTGGTCATCCTAATGGAAGGCCATAAATCATCATTTCTGTTGCCGATGATTAAACATTGCAACGAACATAGGGTGCAGCCATTGCCAGATGTTGTAAGTAAACATTTTCTGGCTGCTGGTGATCGTTGTTTGAATGTTATCTATGAACATGGGGAACGCTAATTGTGGTGCCAGCGATTGCTGGAAAACAGGGACGTGTTTGATTTGCGTCAATATAAACCTTGTCGGCGGTAGAAAATCGATAGGGGCAATAGCCGTATGCATGTTATGCAGGGGATAAACAAATACAACGAGTCACAAAGAACTCTTGTTGATTGTTGTTTCCATAGCTTAAGGCTATGGAAACGAGATGCCCTGGCAGAATGTATGCCTAACGATAAGATTTCAGATGCCATGGCAATGTGTTGATTTTGCCATGGACTTATGTTCTTTTCAGGAAATGATGTACGCCTCGGGGATAAATTTTCGATGCCACGGCAAGGTGATAAGCTTTGCCGTGGGCTTAATGTTTTTTAGGGAATATGGTCTGGCCGAGGGTGAGTTTTCGATGCCACGGCAAGGTGATAAGCTTTGCCGTGGGCTTAATGTTTTTTAGGGAATATGGTCTGGCCGAGGGTGAGTTTTCGATGCCACGGCAAGGTGATAAGCTTTGCCGTGGATTTAATGTTTTCAGTGGTGATGCTGGAGAAAAAGGGGTTTGTAAGGAAATCCCCTACAGAATAGGTAAGCTGCCTAACATAAATTCAAAACGGTTATCCGATTGGGTAACCGTATTAATTCCGGCGATTTGGCTGAGGGTAAATGCCGTAGCAAGGTTACGCAACCTTGCTGAAGTTCGACCGAGAGGTAAGTCGTTCGCCTGGAAAGGTGGGGATCGAGCGATGTATGGCTCTTCGGGCCCTGAAAAGCCCCACAGATCCATCTCGGCTGTACAGGACTCCTTCACCCAGGTTGAGCAGGCGGCACAAAAACTGGGACTGCACATTGCTAAGGGGAAAACTAAGTACATGGCAACTTCTGCGAAGAGAAGACCTAACGTTGGTAAAACTATCAGGGTAGTGTATCACGAATTTGAAGTAGTGCAATTCTTTAACTACCATGGTCTTACAAGTACTCATGTATAGATCTGAAACCTATGTACTCATTAATGCATGCACTCTGAACTCTTAGCCCCGTATGTGAGGAAGGACAATTCCGGAGACGCTACAACCATGAGTTGTATGCGATCTACCTTGAAGCTAATGTTGTAAAAAAACCAAGCTCGGTAGACTCCGGTGGGCAGGACACCTAGCTCGAATGAGCGAAAAGGAGCCTGTCCGGAAAGACCTTTATGGCAGAATGTATGGAAGGAGACAGCGCGGCAGACCTTGTCTACGATGCAGGGATGACGTAGATCAGGAAACCCAGAGCCTGGGAGTGCCAAACTGGTTGACATCGGCTCGAAATCGGGACCGATGGAGAGATTTGTTAAATAAGGCCAACACCGGATCCCGATTGTAGTGCCGATGATGATGATAATTTTTTTGAAAACATGTTTCTCGATGTTAAAAAGCTATTGTGCAGCTGGTGTGTTGAAGTTTTTTGACTGTCGGTAAAAAGAAAATAAAAATAAATATTATTTTTAATCAAAAAGTAAACTAGCGCATTTTGGTTTTTTCGTAAGTGGATGCGCTAGAAGTGAAAATATAATTCCAGAGATATACGAATAGCTCGAAGTGAAAAGACAGAGTTCGTCAAACGAACGTAGAAAATAATTACGATTTTCTTCAACAATACTGTTTGGAAAATGGTGTCAAGCAGCAGTGGACGATCTCTCTACCCATACTCTGAAGCACGATCTGCTAACCATTCTCATTCCCAATCTTAAACGGTGCTTTCTAAGCGTTTCGCTCTAACCATAAAACTATGGGTGCCCTATCCAAATGCCAAAATGTTCTCTTCTCACATTTGGACGAAAATGAAAGATTGACACATTTGACGCAATGTTCCCCGTAACACATTTAGTGGGCGAGAACATTTTCCAGCAAGGTGACGAAGGTGACAACTTTTACGTTATTGATCAGGGTGAGGTTGAGGTCTTTGTAAATTATGAAGTGGTTGCTTGGTCTGCACTCTGGGTGTAGATGTCCAGAACTCGCCACCACTCCAAGTTTCTTACCAACATGGCGGTGATATCGCTTTTAGATTTTCAGTTATGACTGTGTGCTCCATACCATTATGTAGCACTATATCTAGACCAGCGAAGGTCTTGTGTAGTGCCTGGACTCTACTCTTAGTCTTAGAGCTTACCCATTCTACTGCATATGCTTTGAAACCTCCAGCAATTATGGGGGAAACTGCTCAAATACCCCATCTGGTAACATTTTAATATCTTCTATTCTCCACCGTGGAAAGTGTAGCAAAGATAAAAGTAAATTTTGACTTTGGCATGAGCAATTTCTTCCTGCTCTTGGTCAATTCTGGTTTCTATGCGGGAGTTTTCTATTGTTCAGATGTTTTTGTGCCGCTGCTGCCTACTACCCATGTATTGTATTTGCACCGCTGCCAGGCATCTGATAATGCTCATTAATGGCCGCCACGTCTGCCCCATATTCCTTAACGGTTAAGAGATAAGATCTTGTGCGACTTCACAATGGTATAAGTTCATCTGCATGCAGTTAAACCTGCCAATGCCTATTTAGTAGGACGACCATCGCGTTTTTGAATCCTCAACATTTGTAACTCCTTGTTTGTTAGAGATTGTTAGTGCGCCAGTATACCAACTATATTGATAACGTTCTTTCTTTTCTGACGTAGAAATGTTATTACTCACAATCAGCAAAGGGACAAAAACCATATACGCTTCAATGCTCTATAAAACTCCACTGTTTTAAAGCACATTTATTATGACTAAGTCGCTAGGGCAATGAACTGCCATCTAGACTGAGCAATGTCCGCCTAGGCTCAGTAATGTCCCAGCAATGAAAATAAATCTCAAGGCAGCGAAGAAATTGTTGATGAATAAGTTATCCTCCTCCAATTGAATTACTAATTCGACAAATTGAATAATCAATGAATATGATACTCCGATCAATAATAACTTCGTTACTAGAATCGAGTGTCCTATGGAACTATCATTGAAACCAGTAGTCCTTTTGTTTTGTCTAGCGTAAGAGACAACATACCAATAACTTCTCTCTCCTCTATCACTGTCGACGTTGCCGCTGTCACTGCCAACAGGACTCATTTCATAAAACGCCAAACACCAAGGAAGCAGAAGAAGGAACGAAGTACACTGCACCCGAGTGCATTTATGAATTCCAAATGAGTACAATCTTCAAATGGTGCGCAAGTATGATGCGTCGTCGGTTGTGGGTGGGTACATTAAATTATTCCGGTCGGGCGTCTAGTGTCGCCATGCACCATGAAGTTGATACCAGTATATGTCCGGCTAAATGGGTCCTCTGAGGTACATAAAGACAACAAGGAGAATGCTTGACTCAGACACAAAGCTGGTGGTCAATCGTCCCTCAAATAAACACGAACAAAAACGAAGGAATTGTGTATACTTCAGGCACACACAACAGGAATTAAATGTGACACGAGCAATCAAAAGTGAATGGATAAACAAACCATAAGAAAAGGCCAATGTTCATACAATGTCCTATCAAATAGGCAGTCGTTAGCATAATTGGCCTTCAGTTAACGAATTAACGTCCACCTTAGGGATTGGTTTCAATTAATCCAAAAATATTTTACCGAACTGATATTTCACTGCGTGCAAGCTTCTCCCCTGTCAATAACTAAGGACGCAAGTTACAATTGTTTGCCGTAGGTCGTATTTATTTTATTTCGATAAGCTGAATGTGAACAGCCGCACATAAAAGTTATGTGCTCATGAGTTGTGGGACAGACATTTTGTGATTGTGGTTTGTTCAGGTGTTATAAATTATTGAAGTTTCGAGCATGGGCTTGATATTTTTTCCATACGTGCGGCCTCCTTGAAACTTCTAGAGAATAGTCAAGTATTCGCACCCTCCTGCTGTTAAGAATGAATATGTCATCCTGAACACTAAGGAAAGAGAAATCTTAATGAACTGTTTACATAAAAAAACATTTCGAATTCATTTTATATCTACAAACAATGTTTTGTTCTAAAATATCTGTTTTATTCCATTGATGGAGGTATACTAAATTATGATGATGTGTCAAATGCACGGTTACTCATTTTTGTGATGTGGATATATTATTTTTGTTGTATTTTAACCGCATCCAAAAGTATCCCACCTAACAAAGAACTCCCTAAAAATTTGGGAAAACGTATCTTTATTCCCCGACATAGATTTATAGCGTTTATCAAAGCAGTGAAGTCGTGTTTCTTTGTTTTGGTTTCGGTAGGAAGCTGGAAATCTTCAAAAGATACCTCTGGACCGATCCGGATTTTTACCATCTAAGACCAGCTCCCGCCAAGCACATATTCCCGTTGATCGCCACGGAACTTTCTTTTAGATATTTAAGAGCGTCGCGGGACGGAGTTCACCTGATACTCCGCTCCTCGCGTCGCAACTGCTACATCATGTCACATAGAACATCATTTGCCACGGACCATGCCTATTTGGAACTCAGTATGTATTTATTCTATTACTCCTATCGGAGTAATTGTACGTCTCATATGTCAAAATGAGTCATACGGTCTCGAACCTCACGCACTCTGTGAGTACGTGTTCCGCATTTTCTATTTTGCCTTCGCAATACAAACAATATGGCTGATTCAAATGATTATACTTGTGCAAGTATTACGGAAAGCATCCATGTACTGATATGGGCTGAATCAAGTAGTAATTCAGCTCGCCATGTTTTCTTTTCACCCCGGTTTCTACATCAGGTATCATTGTGTGGGTACATCTTCCTTTGGGGAAAGAATCCCACCTTCGTTGTCATTCTCCAAGGCTTAAGAGCTCTAACTGTGAGTGCATTTCCCGGCGATTCTTTTGTGAGGCCTCATGCAACACAGCGTTGTCTTTAGCTGCAATGTCAAGTAGTGAGCTCCCACCTAAAACATTTATAGCATCCTCGGGTACAGTTCTAAATGCGCCGCATACTCTTAATGATGCCAGCCTATGTGTTGAGTTTACTCCCCATATCTACGACTTATACTGTGCGGCTCCTGCCCATATGTATGCATATAATGAACTTGTTGACACCGGTCATCAGTTTCTTTGTGGGGCCGGGGCCCATTAACATTGAGTAGCAGTCTCGCCAAAACTTTGTATACTCTTGCCGTTTTTTTCACTCGTTTTCCTCACGTGTTCCTTGAAGGTCAATCTATTGTCGAGTATAAAACCAAGATATTTAATATAGGGACTGGATATTATTGTTTGTCCTTCTATTTCCAAATCAAGGTGTTCAACTTTCTTTGGGCTGCTTATTAACACTATCTCCAGGTTATGTCCAGCTAGTTTCAGTCAGCATTTAATGCTCGGGATTGCTTGGGAGCAAATATTCTCCAGGTCATCTAGATGTTTAACTGCGTCCACTATTGCTAAATTATCTGTGTACCCAATAAGTTTAACTCCTTCTGTTACATTGACCCTGAGTAAACCATAATACATGATATTCAATAACAGCGAACCTAATACAGACACCTGAGGTACACCCTCTGTTATTTTATATTCCGGTGGTCCCTCATCTGTATCATAGAGCAGTCTTCTCTCCTATCTTCTAGAATCCGATTACAGTTCACCGAGTTAAATGCATTTTTAACGTCGTGTCATCACGGCGTAATATTTAGTCGTACCTTCTAGCCATCGTGCTCCAGCTATTGCATTGTGGGTGATGTCGCACACCTCAGATAATGCCCTACCATTTGATCTACCTTTCCGGAACCCATACTGCCATTCAGAGAGCCTTGATCTCCCCTTAGTGAATTGTTCCAATCGAATGGCAACTACTCGCTCAAGCAGTTTCTCTCTTGTGTCCAGCATGCACAACGGGCGGAACACGACGGCGTTCTGGATTCTTGACACCTTTTGGTATAGGCACAAGCCGCTGTTTTTTCTATCGTTTAGGAAAGTGTCCTGTTTGAAGGTAGGTCGTGAAGAGACTGCGGCGTTTCTAACAGATACACAGACAAGCAAATAGTGAAGAACACCGAACGATAATCGAAGAAGAAAATGTATCAGAGCCGCATACCATAGCGATAACATAACAATTCCACATCAGTTCAGTGTACTTGAGTTTAGAAATCGAATTCGTACAAGCGCCAGTGGCCTGATGTGTTGAGCATTGGTTACATTTTTAGTGATTCGAGCTGTCACAACGTCAGTTCGAATCAGACGTTCTTCACTATCGTCGCAATACGCTATAAGACTGCTCAAGACTTCCGGCTTTTTTGTTAAAGCAGTCTTCACTGCAGCGTTAAGAATACCATCCAGACCCGAGATCTTGTTTTTTTAACAATCCTTGCAGCCAAGACCATCTCTTCGGTGCTTACGGGAGGTATATCTCTACCAGTGATGTTCCATTCCTGTTGCACTCTCAACACCTGATCACACTCTGGGAAGAGGAGAGCAATGATTTTGGCCATTGCACTTTTACATTTTTTACATTTGACTACTGTTGTTGTGCAGTTTTTTCATAACTATCCTGTAAGCGCTGCCCCATGGGTTGTTATTTAATTCATCCCTTAGGGAGCAGAACGCGTCATATTTACTTTTGCGGATCACAATTCTCAATCCCTTCCGTTTGTTGACGAATTCCGCATGTAACTGTCGGTATGTGTTACAGTTTCTTCTTCTTTGTTGCAAGCGTCATAACCGGTTGCACTCCGATCGCAAATGGCCGATTTCTCGGTTCCACCATCAGACTAGTTTGATTACCCCTGGTGGTTGTCCTTGTTGTGGGATAGAAACATCGCATGCGGTAGTTAGCCACTTCATGACTTTTCAAAACTGCTTGTTCGCATCGGCGTCGGCGTAAAACTGTTCGATTTGGTCTTCCAGTTTATAATAGAGCAGTTCCGTATAGAGGTCTTTGGCGGATGCTCCGTATCTCGTTGTCGATTGCTGTTGGGTGCGGTTTAGGTGTTCCGCCGAACACTGTCCACAAATCTCACACGGACCGAATTTTGTCCCAAATGAAACACAACGAACTGTTTTGTTTTAATCTTGTTTAATTTTTGAAATCATTTGGTATAACGATTTAAGCATTTAGTACACTTGAACGCCGGTGGCGTTGTTACAAGACTATTTAGGTGTCAGTCACTAATGGCTAATTCACAGATTCTACTTTTATTTTATTATAGTTGTTTGCTTCATGTTCGCTGCACAAAAATCGACAATATAGAATGACGCAGAGATATTTAAGTTGACTCGCGAACTAAACTTTTTATTTACTTTAGTTTACAGTTTCGAATCACTCCGCGGAACCAAACGTTCGTTAGACACTCGACGTTACTTTTTCTATTTTTCAAACTTCCTCTGCGCGGAGCGACCTCCTTGTTCAATTTCTCTGTGACGACTCCTTTTCTCCACAATTCGACATAGACTAACTCTAATTCGACTACTGAATGCATATCCTCCATCGTAAGGGACATTTTTCCAACGTAACTGTGAAACAGAATTTCCCTTAGTATCTGTAAAAGGAGAATTTTTCATTCTCATAATAATCATCATCATCACCATTGTGGTGGTAATCGAAATCCTGTCCTCCTTTGTCCGTTGATGAGATGCCGCCGTTTATTCTCCGATCACTCGCGGGTTTGTTTATCTAACACATCTGGCATGAGGAAAAGGGTCGCCTTTCGGATGCGTACACTGATTATGGGATGTAAGGCTTTGTTTGCCTTTTCCATCATAAACATCTATCAGGGGTAGTGTTATGCGTTTATGATTGTTCGCCTGCTAATCAGCGGCACAACGAATCGTTTGTTTGCGCAAGTGTGCCTTAGCATTAGCTCATGCCAAGGGTTTAGGTGCTAATTGTATTTAGCTACCAGCGCATGCATCCATTGTTCGGTCTATTTACCGACAATGGTATTTCTTTGGAAACATCGCGTTGATGTTTAGGATGGGAGATTGATGACCTGTATGCGATGCTTGCTGCATTTATCGCATTGCTTAGATGCGATGCTTTAGCTGCCCTTTTGAATTGGGGTAGAATACGATGTATGGATGCGTTGTACTCGATATTGGAAGCTTTTGAACGTTAAGTTCGTTGGTTTTTGCTATCGGGTTCAACGTTGTTGCAATTTCATATAGCCTTTATTACAGGTATGGTAATGACTTTTGGGCCACGTGTCTGTGGGCATGTGTGCTGCGAAAGGTGAGTAGAGTTCCTTGGTAGAAAGGATAACTCACCAGTAAGGAGTTGTATGGTTCGTAGAACCGCTACAGGTGCATCTCTTTCCACCCATTTTCCTGGGCTTCCTTTGCCAATTTGCCAGTGATGAATCCCCTGTGTGGTAATATTTCGTACATCACGGCTTGGTGTTCACTATGGGTGTAGGTGTCAAAAACTCGCCACTCCATACTTCTTGCCAACATGGAGCTGGCAAATGTGATGTCCATTTTGGAACGGCCCCTCTCATTTATGAAGGTGTCATCAACACCATCATTAAGAAACACCACATCCAGGACTGCGAAGGCTTTTAGTAGTGCCTGGCCTCTACTGTTGGTCTGTGTGCTTCCCCATTCTACTGCCCAAGCGTTGAAATCTCCAGCAACTATAAGGGGGTCTTAGTTCTGGCTTTTTGTGTTACCCTGTCCAAAAACCATTTGAATCCTTCTATTTCCCACCTTGGCGGAGAGTAACACCAGTAGAAATGAATTCCTCTGATCTTAGCATAGGCGAATCACTCCTGCCGCTGAACACTTGTGTATTCTATCGGGGAATTTCCAATTATCCAGATGGCCGCTGTTCCACTGCCGTGTTCTTCCAATGTAATTGTACCAGTGCCAGGCATCCTGTACTACTCATTGATGAGTACCACGTCTGCACCATATTCCTTAACCGTTTGGGAAAGGAGATCGTGCGCGGCTCCACAAAGGTTTAAGTTAAAATAAATGCACTTAAACCTTGTCCATTTTTATTGAGGAGATTGAACATCGCGTTTTTAAATGCTCGGTATTTGTAACTCCCCGTTGAATGGTGGTTACCGCCTTCGCACTCTGATTCGCAGTTGGGTTGTGCATTACAGCTCATCGCTTTGGGATCGCGTTCAGTGCAATCTATAGCGATCGCTATCAGAATTTCCTATACAGTGGTAACCTCATCAATACCACGACATTCAACCGTGAAGTCCTGTGACACTATTTTCACACTGACATCTTTCTTTAGTACTTGTTATATTTTTGCTTCCATTGTCTCAGTGGTGGCCTCTGGTCGGCGTTTCAATTCTAGCAGCAATTCTCCTTTTGTTGGCTTTCGAACTTTATTCACACTATTTCCGAGTTCAGTTAGGTCGGGTTTGGCCTTCGTGAACTTCAGTATATCCGCATATGTTGTTTCCGCGGTTTTGGATATTATTATATTGTCCGGGAGTGGCCTCCTTTTTTATAATGTTGACTTTCCTATCATTTTTATGGAGCCTCTTCATTGTCTAAATTCGTATCCCTTTTCTTTCCTTTCTGGGGAATTGTAAACCAATTGTAATTGAGTGACTCATCACTGATCTGCCCCAGGACCCTGCTTATGTCTATGGGCAAGTTTTGTTTTGATTGGATTTGCAAGTTTCCACCGCTTGTTTCACTCGGTGCAGATGGCTTCATTAAACGATTTTGCACTTCCTTATCATAGAGGCAAATAATGATCTCGACCACATCTCGCACGGCATTATTAATATGCCACTGTTTTTTTAATTTTTCAGGTCCTTCTTAACTGTCTGATCTATTCCCTTAGTTGTCCGAACACCAAAGAACCATCATCACTACCATTACGATTTTGATCCGCGCTCGTCTCTATATCACCACTGCTAGTTGCCGCCATAAGTTATTCAAAAAAACCTTCCCTTGCACAACTAAAATGCAGTAGGTTTTTTGTTGTTGTTTTTTTTTTCTTTGGGTTGGGTAGAAAGGTGGAAATCTTTAAAAGATACCTCTTGACCGATCCAGAGGCATGCCGGGTTTTTCACCGACAGTAGGTGAATACAGCTATCTGTCTACCAATTACAGCGAGCCTGTTTGCTAGATAACAGAACCCACCTGTGAGTAAACTCCTCTGTTTCTGCCTGGAGACCATAGTCGTGTGTATGTGAGGATGTGTCAACTTTCTACATTAACTATAAATTGCTACATTAATGCTTTGGTATATCGCTCTAATAATTTTTTGATTCACTTTTGGTGCTGTGTTCCTTCGCTACGGTTGCGTTCGGCTAATATCTTAAAATCGCTGCATTTCTTCCTCACACACCACCTACGTTACACTCACTTCATGCTCAGCAATGGAGCGGACGGAATAAGGATATGTCGTAAATCTCTGATTTCTTATTGGAGAATACTTTCCTGTGTGTGTAGCTTACGTGGCAATTTGTCGGGTAGGTGCCACGAATTGTTCGCCACGTCAAAGAAATCGAAGGATATGCTTTCTTGTTTTAGAACATTGAAAAAATTCTTTTTTTATTTACAGAGCTTTTTTTTACGCTTCTCAACAAAGTTTGGTTTTAGAGAAACCTCCGCGGAACACAATTTATCAGGCTTAATTCGACAAAGCACAGTGAAGGTTAAAAAGAGTAAAACGGTAAGGAAGGAGAAGGTATCGATGATGATGAGAGGATATGATTACGACATGAGGATGTGATCATTATGATGGGAGAACTTTACTCTGTGGTGGAGTTTTCGGAAAAAACTTCCACTATATGATTTATGATTCGTGATACGCTGTCTTCCCTCGCTTTGTTGTTTTCCGACATCACTACGGTAGCTCGGTTTATCTTTCGAATAAAGGTAGTATAGTGTTTAAGATGATAGTGAAGAACGTGTGATTCGAACTGACGCTATGAAAGTTAGAATCACTAAAAATTGAACCAAAGCGCAACTCATCAGGCCACCGCCGTGTGTATGAATTCGATTTCTAAACTCAATTACATTCGACTAATGTGGATTTGTTATGTTATCGCTATGGTATACGGCTCTGATGCATTTTCTTATTCGATTTTCGTTCGGTGTTCCTCACTATTTGCTTGTGTATTGTGTGTATCTGTTAGAAGCGCTACACTACTCCCTCCTCACTAACTTTGTTACTATCAGCTTCGTGTGCGAACGACGGAGCGAACGAAAGAACGTTGGAGCAGGCGAATGTGCCTGGTTCTCTATGTGGAAGTCGTGATCGTATCTTGAAGTTCTGTTTACTATGGGAAAGTGTGTGCTATGTGTACAGATCACGTCGGGGTCACCAATTATAGCGTTTAAGATGATAGTGAAGAGCGTGTGATTCGAACTGACACTGACAGTTAGAATCACAAAAAAATGAACCAAAGCGCAACCCATCATGCCACCGCCATGTGTATGAATTCGATTTCTAAGGAGTGGAGGTAAATAAGGAACGAGGTATCGATGTATATTGATCTTGAATGCCTGGACATTACAACGAGAAGTAAACACATGATTGTTACGCTTATGCCCTTGTATACGGCACTGAAGATTTTTTCGATCCTCTTTTGGGGTTCTTCACTACGATTGTATGCGTGTAATATGTTGGAATCGCCGCACTGTTTCCTCTTCAGTAACTACATTACGATTATTTTATGAAGACTGATGGAACAGTGTACAAAGAGGGGAAGCGACGAAGCAGGTTCTACGGAAATAGTGGTAAGAAGTTCGTGGGTGGATTTTTGTACATTACCGTGATGTTATCGCATATATCCCGTGAATCGTACATGTCCGAGGCTTGGCGTGGCTTTTACGAATCCTCCCACACGCTCTGTGAATCGGCGTTTTAGATCATCCGTGAGTAAATGACATAAAGTCTTGGTTGACAATAGCAGAGAATTTACAAATCACGCCGAGGCCACCAATGATGTAGCTACTGACGAATCCGACCATGGCCAATTGCGTGAGTTATTGCTGTGGTCCTTTGGCGGATTTAAGTCAATGTCTGTATGATGTTGAAGCGTTCCGCCGAACACCGTTCGCAAACAAGAAAGAAACACACTGGAACAAGGAGCGAATGCCGTCACCGATTAAACACAACCAATTTTCTCTTTGGTATAATTTTGTTTTATTTTCCTCTTGTCTTTTAACATTACATTTTGTTTGTCAAATTATATATAGTCATTCACTTAACTTAATTATTCCGGAACACAAGGTAGTTAATCGTTAAACAACATCTGGGGAGCACAAGGCAGTTAATCATCAAACTAAATCTAGGAGCACAAGGTAGTTAATCGTTAAACAAAATCTGGGGTGTCGTTAGTGCAGATCACAAGCCTGTGCGCGTTGTATTGCTGTGCGTTGAATGCCGTGGTGGCAGTTCGGTCAATTGACTTGAGTTAACGCACGTATTTAATAGCTTACTACTTCGGGCGAACAGTTTCGTTATTACTTTCTCGCGCTGCGCGAATCACCTCCTCGTCGGAATTCTCTGTGTCGGCTGTGGTTACTTTCTCTGGGGGATGATCCTATTCACCCCATAGTTGTCTTTCTCTCCTTTCGCTTTTCCTGGGTGGTGACTTTCTCTCAATCGAGAATCTCTCCACCCGTGAAAATCGCGCTCACACATACAGACAGGTTATTGTTTGCATGCTGTAGATCACTCTGTGATCAGAATTTCACACCTCTAATGGATTGCTTACGTAAACAATCGGGTGTGCGATTTCTTTTAGGCGAGTATGGGATAATGTAATTATCGTTGTTTATACGGATTGGTTTTCCGGTAATTCGCTTATCGCCGGAGATGTGATGTTTGTCGACATCTGGCGCAGCTATGCCAACCGTTTGTGTATATCTAGTTACTGGATCGATACACAATTTCTGTTGATGCGTCATGTCCGTCGATCGCCGTGCAGGCGTAGAAAAATTATTCGGGACTTGTGGCCCCACGTATCTGTGGATACGTTGGGTTGTTGACTTCAAGATGCATGTTACCTTTTATTTCAGGTGGAAAGGAGGACTTTTGAGGACACGTGTCTGTGGGCACGTGTAATTTGGGTATAGATGAGTATGTTCCTTGGTGGAACGACGACATCTCGACATATAGTGATTTGTGTGGTTCTTAGAACCGCCACAGTCCAATTACTCGTATAACTCAGAAATTTTTTTTTCCTGGTCGAGGATTGAGATTTTTATCATCATAAGACAATATTACAATTTTCTTACATCTATTTATACTACTTATTGGGGCTCGCTTATCAGGGAACAAAGGACACGGGGAAGATAAGGAGTCTAAGTCATCTTGAGTATTGACGTATAGTTCTTGTGAGAAAATATATTCTTACCTTGTGTATGATTGAGATATTTGTTTGCTGTCGAGTAGAGAAATTGAATCTATCTTATATATGAGTCAGGCGTTAACTCGTGCTGGAATGTTTTAACTCACTAAATAAGCTGTAATTGCTACACTAACGCTCTGGTATATGGCGTAAACAATTTTTTTTATATCATTGTTGGTGGTGGGTTCTTCAGTATGGCTGTAATGGTTTTGTATAGAAGTAACTTGGTTGTTGGGAAGGCATTCTTACTCGGACTGGGTAAGATATTTTTTTCTCTTTCTTAGAATGGCTCACGCGTGTTGGTTGCTTATTAGGGAAAATGAACTCTTAGATAGGCGACACTCTGCTGTTGGGATATTTGCTCCTTCGACTACTCTAAGATACTGGCTGGATTTCCTTGGCAAAGTGAGTGGAGGTGTGGCGTTTCTAACAGATACATTCACAATACATAAGCAAGAAGTAAAGTGCTACACCGAACGAAAATCGAATAAGCAAAAGCATCAGAGCCGTATACCATAGCAATAGCATAAAAATTCCACATCAGTTGAGTGTACTTGAGATTAGAAATCAAATTCGTACACGCGGCCGTTATTTTGATGCTTCAATGCTTCGCTCCTCGCCCAATTGATCGTGTGTTCAAATTATATTCTTCACTATCGTCGCTAAACACTACAATCCCAACGTGTGAGCTGTACACACAGCACACTCTCCTATAGTAAACAGGAGTTTTGTTCTTTCTATCACGACTTCTGCACAGAGCACCGACCCATTCACCTGCTCCGGCGTCCTCTCGCTCCGTCTTTCGCATAGGAAGTATACCATAGCAATAGGATAACATAACCGTATACCATAGCAGTAGTATAACAATTCCATATCAGTTGAGCGTACTTGCATATAGACATCGGAATCGTACACACAACAGTGTCCTGATGTGTTGAGCATTGGTGCAATCATTAAGTGATACTAACCGTCATAGCGTCGGTTCGAATCATATGTTCTTCACTATCGCCATAAACGCTGTAGAGGAATAAGAAGTATTTATCGCTGGGATGTCTTTTGATTGGCATATGTTGATACATACACCACATCATTTGTAAAAAGTTAAGAGTTAATTCCAAACATTGAGAGACAAATTTAAGGGCTTCTTCAGGAGACCCATTGTGTCCATTTATAAGTGTATCGATTTATAAGAGCACCAGTGCGTTGTTATGGAATACCTCCTGAAGGAAATGGTAAACGTAAATGTTTCCAACTTTGGCCTAAGAATTGATCTTTGAAGTATGCCGCAAATTGATAAGACGGTGCTACGATTTGGGGCGAGCATACTCTATAAAGTTCGTCCAACCATTCGGAAAGTTTATCTATCATCTCACCGTAGAAGGGTGGAAAACCATTTCCTTCTTTCTAGAATCTGTTGACTATTTTCTTCATAACAAAATGCACGCTCTTTCCCTCTAAGGTATAGCTAATATCAGTATGCAGTTTGTGTAGGATGTTCTTCATGGAGTGAGCTTTTGGCGGTTTTTGTTTGGGTTGTCCTAGTGTTCCGCCGAACACTATTTGTAAGAAGGTGAGAATCACACGGAGCGAACAGCACAATGAAACACGAAGATCGTTTTGCATTTAATCTTTTTATTTTTTTAATAACACTTATTGCTTAAATGTTACGTAATAGGGTGACTTCGGGTAAGGTGAATGTCACAACAATGTTTTAAAAAAAACGCAGTAAGCCACACGAACGAAGCACAAGTTACCCGCTTAAGTTACGTTAAGTTAAATTAAGATACGCGCTTGGAACACCAGCTATTCGATCATTTTCTCTCCTCCTCCTCGCGATGACTTCCTCGCCAGTGAGATTTTGATCGTCAACGAGACGACAATTCGCACCGGCGAGGAAGTCATCGCGAGGAGGAGGAGAGAAAATGATCGAATAGCTGGTGTTCCAAGCGCGTATCTTAATTTAACTTAACGTAACTTAAGCGGGTAACTTGTGCTTCGTTCGTGTGGCTTACTGCGTTTTTTTTAAAACATTGTTGTGACATTCACCTTACCCGAAGTCACCCTATTACGTAACATTTAAGCAATAAGTGTTATTAAAAAAATAAAAAGATTAAATGCAAAACGATCTTCGTGTTTCATTGTGCTGTTCGCTCCGTGTGATTCTCACCTTCTTACAAATAGTGTTCGGCGGAACACTAGGACAACCCAAACAAAAACCGCCAAAAGCTTTGTTGTAAGTCGGATTGGCGGTCAAGAATGTATTCTATAGCGTTCAGTGAGTATGTACTTGTGGGGGTACGAGATCGCGACATCAGCATGTGTGAGAGTTCTACCTCGTCCCCACAACTTCCTCTAAATGTTCCGACCAGTACAACACCGAGGGAAAAGCACAAACATCGGACCAGTAAAAATATAACACACTTTTCTTCTAATATTAAGGCTCCTTTTATTGTAGTTCTATTTTCTTATTGGATACTAACATTCGACGTTGCGTTTAAACTTTCACTCAGATTTATTCTTTATTTTTGAATGTATATCAAAATCGAACAACACATGAAAATGATAAAATTTTAATTAATACTTTCACCAACTATGGCACGATCGCCGTCACGTGTGCGGTTCGTTACGTTTACAACTTTACGAAAATACTTTAAAACTAATAACCAGACGACTCCGGGTATGTATTTACGCGTCCCCGCTGCCGGCAGAGAGCGGGAGTGACGCTTGACCGTGGCGGTCAGCGGATAGAAAACGACTCAGCGATATCTTGCCCGTGCAGAGCTCACTCGCTGATCGTGATCATGGTGGTATGTGTGCATGGTTCTTTCATGGATGAGAACGAACCTAGAAGAAAGAAAGGGCATAAAGTGCATTCATGGGATATGATTTCGGTAAAGCAAATAAAACCGAACTCGTCGGATGCTAATGGGATCTTTGTTGGAAATGTGCGTCGCGGCTAAACAAAGAGACGACGATGGGATGTGGAAATGTACTAATTGGTTTTAGCTAGGTTACTGGGAAATGGTGTCTATGGCATTTCTAGTAAGGGTAGGTATTGAATTCCTATTTTCATTTGTTTATGCCGTAGGATTTAATTGATGCCAAGAGACGCGGAATGCGTATTTGCTTTGGTCCTCTGGGTGTAAGTCGCCAGCCAATGTGTATGTAAGGAACATTGTTGTATACATGGCGCGGCTGGGAAAATAGACGGCGTAATATTTATGGGACCTGTCATGACGGTTGCATTGTATGCAAACCGAATCATTTTGTTTACAGGAATTTGTCTGGTACCGAAGGTGCCGAATTGGTTTGGAATTCCAGATAAGAAGAAATCTTACGGACAATTGTATGCGAAGAGATGCATGAAAAAGTAAGTTTTCTTTACAGGGACTTTAAGATTACAGATTTGATCTATATGATGCGTGAGGCATTTTCAGGTACTAATGCTGTTGCATTAGCGAAGTTAGGAAATTGGCTGAATGTTATGGGGGTTTTACGGTAAGTAGACAGTGGGGTTTGGCGGAACCGCCACATACTCATTCGATACCAGCTTATTCTTTCCAGTATTTTCCATATGTTAGAGTGAAGTTAGATCGTCCGAAGGTCGGAGATTGCTTATTTCTTCTTTTTTTGATAACGGGTATATTTCTTGCATGTTTCCACACAAAGTGAAAAGAACCTTGCCAAAGGTATGGCTGACTATGGTTGGAAAGCTTCTTAATTATGCGGTTTGTAAGATTGTCTGGACCTGACGATTTTTTATGTTGTAATCTGTCGATAATCTCTCTCACATCTTCTTTAAATGTATATCGATTTTCAGCTTTGAACACGATGATATGACTGATTTTTGACTTATTCGATCAGCCACAGTTGCTATAGCATGGGTGTCTCAGGCTGGTGTTGTAGTTTGGAACATGAAGACGATAGACTGACTTAAATTGTTGACCAAGCAATTCCACTACACTGCCCCACATTGAATTTATTTATGCGGACACATATTACCAATTACACAAGTCTCTGAACGCAAGTCCACTAAATCTCGGAAGCCAACCTTACCAAACCTCAGAAGGTAAATCCCGAAAGTACCTCCACCAAGTCTCAGAGGATAACTTCACTAGTTTCCGCGCGATCCCATTCACCAACTGTGTTTCTTTTTACATTTCTGAGTAACGAGACAAATAACGGTAATTCATATCCTTCCAAATTGTATTATATTTAATGCTATTAAGAAGTTCAATTAAAATACTTTGGATCTTTAAAATAAATAAAATATAGCAAAATTTGTTTGTAAGACCTTTCCAATTAGTAACAGTTTAATGGTTGCAAAAGTTATTCCACAACAATCCAATTTAATCCCCAATTCCAATTTAATGTTTTATACTTCATTGGATTATTGGTGGCCCTTCCCTTTAACTGTGAATCTAATCAGCCCCACAATTAACTTTCTTCTCGTTTCATGAATTGAAACACCATAAATGGAAATCTTTCAACAGTTGCCAATGTTCTCACCGGTTATTGTATAAAATGAGAAGTCCTTTTAAAATGTTAACATGGAATTCCACTCAATAGAGCAAAATTCCGAATGCCTTCCCTGGTCCAAAACACACAAAGGTAAGCAAAACTGAGGATTGCCTTCGGAAAAGTAACATTAGTTCATAATAGTTTTCTAGGAATCGCTTTCTGAGCATTTTTAACAGAAAAATTCATGAGTTTTGAGGAGAATAATCAAACAGATTTACTACTTGGGCTACAAGGCGACTTTATTACTAAATAATATTGATAAATGTGGGTGTTTGCTTATCCACTCGCTCAAGGTCGGTGTTTTTGTGAAGCCCTTGAAATGGTGGAGCGTAAAAGACAATGGAATCAGTTTTTAAAAGGGCTACCATGCTCAGTTGAACACACGGCTGGAATGGGGAATTGCCAACCATTTATAATCCTACCTCACCTAGTAGAATCACGGTAACAATTTTTGAAATAGCGGTCTAAATTTGACTAATGGAGACAGGCCTATTTATGTTTTGCAAGGTAAGTCTTGAAATACCGAACAGATGGTATCCGTCTTCTTGGATTAATAATATATCTATTAATTCTGAAATGTGGGACAGCATCTGCAATGACGTCCTTCAAATGACGAACAAGAGTGTTATTTGTTTGATGATTTATGACGTATTTAGTCACAGTCAACACAACTTGTTCCCCTGGGTTTACAATTTTCACAGATTTAAAACAAAATACACTAGCACGACAAGACTATGGTAAAGTTAATTAAAGTAGTTTAATTCAACAAAATAATGACTAAAGTTGAAAGCCATAACATGATAACAACATTAGCTAAGTAAAAGGAGTCCTTGTGCCATTATCTTATAAATGATCTTTTTATCAGTTCCTTCTATTTAAGTTAAAGGCAATAACTTTAAAGCTATTACGGTCACTTATAAATGAACTGGCGTTTCCGGTTTTCTATAATAGAATTTATAGAATAAATTTGAGGATTAGCTTAACTGCCAAACATGTAGTATGGGTGCCGTAATGTACACAGGCAACATAATGTGTTGTGGGCGGCGAACGGATGACTTTCAAGAAAACACCCGAACACGACAGAGTATTTATAAGCCTGAACATACTGTATAATATTTGTTTCTTAAACAAATATTATACATTCGTTATTGAACCGAGTTTCATTATTTAAGGAAGTTTTATTATTAAACAGAATGCTTTTGGTTACCACAGGCTTAATTTAGTTCCATAACGCCATCCTGTAATATTCATTTTGCGAAAACTGAGAATTCATTACCATTACATCTAAAAACTGCCAACCGCAGTTATAATAATGGAATTCACCTAACGTGGATTTCTCCATATTGATTAATTTGTGGTAATCTGCACACCAAATTATTTATGGAAACATTAACCTTAGCCCGATGAAGACAGTATGAGTCGATCATTAACGACTGACCTGAATAGTCTTATAGCGGTTGGGATGATAGTGAAGAACGTGTGATTCGAACTGACGCTATTACAGTTAGAATCACCACAAATTGAACCAAAGCGCAACCCATCAGGCCACCGCCGTGTGTACGAATTCGATTTCTAATCTCAGGTACATTCGACTGATGTGGATTTTGTTATGCTATCGCCATGGTATACGGGTCTGATGCATTTTCTTTTCTCTTCGATTTTCGTTCCCGGTTCTTCACTATTTGCTTGTGTATTGTGTGTGTATCTGTTAGAAACGCCACAGTCTCATAGAAAAAAAAATCAGGATTTGGTCGTGACACAGGGTTGCGAGTTGAATACAAAACGTTTGAGTATTCTACTAATGCGCCTCGCAGACCAACAGAATAAAAAATGTTATTTAACCTCCAAACTGGAGGTTGGAATTGTTAAAAAAAAGAGAGATAAATGTCCATTGGTATAAATTGAGTGTAGTTACGAATTTTGTGTTCAAACTCGTCGTTTTTTTTCAAATATAAATATTTCAACAACTTGTGAATAATTTAGAAAAATATAAAATTGGTTCAAAAAACCAATGAACTGAAAAAATATATAGAAATTCCCTGCAACATCGGAGGAAAAAGGAATTGACCATGTAAACATCCCACAGGAGGTAATAGAACAAATCGCACACCTGACAATGAAGACTATACCACAATATTCGTGATATGATTGTTTTGAGCTGATTTAGCGTTTACATCTTGTTTGCATATAGAAACATTTGACTCGGCTCTTTGTATCGAAGAGGGGTCAGTTACCAAACATGATTCGTTTCAATTAAGGGACGGAATGATACCGACAGTTACCAGTCATTTGTGTTAAATCGTATTGCTTTCGACATAGACTCCTTGAACACGAGTTGCATCAGCCGGCTTCTAACACCCGATGGTTTTGTGTTACCTGGGAAACCTTCTGACCACAAATACTTAACCCTTGGGGTTCCACACCATGATTAATTTTTGCGTAATCACCAGATCAAATTTTTTATGAGTACAAGCGAATATGATCCGAACTTTCAGAAAAAGTTGGTGAATGTGGGGTGGCTCTAAACTATACTGCCTCCAAAGTTCAATAATCTTCCGCTACCGTAAATTTTCAGATATATTTTTCTGCAATCTGTGTGGTTTTCGACAGTTGTCGAACTTTTATGAATCAGCCCTGTGAGTAGGGCGTTAGAATATTCTCACAGCTAGGCCAGCTTTTCGCAAGAGGCGACTAAAGGCCGAGTGGTATCCGGGGTCCCAACGCCCTGTGCGCCCGGTGAAATACCACCCCATCAAGCTTTAGGATTCATGAAATGGTCGGGAGAAATCACTGGCCATCTTTCGGAGGTTGGTTGATGGAAAGGTTAGAGAAAAGGTTGGTTTGGTGGTAGTCGGTCCCAAGGTGAGATACCACCCCGTCACGCTGTACATTCCGCGATATCGCCAAGAGAAATCTTCGACGGTGTTTCGGATGTGTGGGTGATGTCCCGGACTGACACGGAGATAAGTCATGAGGGTCCCTACTGATATAAAGAATTCCGGAGATAAACTAGTCTCCCATTCGGATCTCGGGGGGGGGGGGGCTATGTCAGGGGGAACATCATGCAGATATCATGATAAATAATGGAACTCTAAGAGGTTCGTCATCACATAACCGGGCTGGTGACGGCATTTTGTAACATCAGGGGCATCGGTTTTGTTGTCCTTGGCGATTTTAATGTGCACAATTGCGGCTGGTTGTTACATTCTAACAGAACCGACGAGGCTGGGAGGCTGACGGAGATGTTTGCTGTAAGCCACAACTTGACTCAACTCGTGGGGCGGCCGGATGCCCGAGTCGATTATGCGAACACCCTGTTCTGATCTGTTTTTGACATCCGAACCGAGTATTTATACCGTAGAGGTCTCTGCGCCACTGGGAAACTCGGATCACTGCTTGGTATCTGTCGCGCAAGCACTTGCATATCAAGCGAATAACCGGTCTAGGCAGCTTCGCCATGTATGGAAGTATGGGGCTGCTAACTGGGACGATTAGCGAGATTTCTTCGCGTCCTTTCCATGGTCCGAAGTGTGCTTTGGAGACTCCGATATTAACGCTTGCGCGGAGTCGGTATCAGAGATTATTCTTCTGGGGATGGAGATGTATATTCCACATTCCATCAAAAGAAGTTCGGTTGATAAACCTTGGTTTGATAAAAAACTGCGAGCTGATTACTGCGCCAAAAATAGAGCTTTTAAGCAATGGCGCTCCAATCCCACCGATGTTAATAGAACGAATTTTGTTAAAATCAGAAACGCGTGCAACCAGGCGATTGATACCGCGAAGAAGGCTCACAACGACAGGGTGATCAATAATCGTCAATGGCAAAAGCTGTTAGCAGTAACTTCGCTTCCTCCTCTTTCCCTCCGTTGATGACAGACAGAGGGCCGTTAGTCACGAATTCAAAGGATAAAGCTAATGTGTTCGCGAATTTATTTTCCGCGAATTCAAACCTCGATCCCGGTCTTTTGGAGCTACCTGTGATTGCGCCGGTACGGTCTTCGATGCGGGATGTGAGATTTCGTCCACGCACTATTCAACGCATTCTACATGAACTGGATTGTAGGAAGGCAACCGGACCGGACGGAATACCAGCAACAGTCCTTAAGAACTGTGCTCCAGAACTATCGCCAGTTCTTGGCAGACTCTTCCGCTTATTTTATGCACGGAGGACCTTTCCTGCCTGCTGGAAAATCGCTCGAGTTCAGCCAATCCCAAAGACGGGAAAAAAGTGTCTCCCACAAAATTACCGTCCGATAGCATTACTGTCTATTTTATCTACGGTAATGAAAAAAGCCATCAATACAGAGTTAGTTAAGTATTTTGAGTGCAAGGGACTTCTGAATGATCGTCAATACGGATTCCGTGACAGGCGGTCCACGGAAGACCTTTTGACACTTATAACCGATATATGGACATCTGCGATTGAACGGCATGGTGAGTCAAGGGCGGTCGCATTGGATATTTCCAAGGCCTTTGACCGCGTCTGGCACGGGGCATTGCTGAGCAAACTTCGTTCGTATGGACTTTCCCAACAGCTTTGCGACTGGACGAGGAGCTTCCTCGGGAATCGATCGATCCGGGTTGTTGTGGACGGCGAGTGTTCGGATCTGTATCCTGTTAATTCCGGAGTGCCAAAGGGTTCTATTTTGGCTCCAATCTTGTTCTTACTTCACATAAATGATTTGTTGGAGACAACGGATAACAAAGTGTTCAGTTTTGCGGATGATAGTACGCTTTTTTCGCCCTTTTCGAGTGTTCGGTCGATTGGTGCATCAACGTCGCACCAGCTGAGATGTAGACAGATTGACTCTCTGAATCAGGATCTAGATAGGGTCCTGCAGTGGGGAAGGGCCAATCTCGTCGACTTCAATGCAGCGTAGACAGAATATACAACATTCACAAAGAAAAGTGGATCATCGGTTCCACAGCTGATGATGAATAGCCGGGCCCTCGAATCTGGGGAAAGCTTGGAATTGCTCGGCGTCACGGTCTGCGGGACTGTATCATGGCATAAACACGTGTCGAGTATCGCCAGGTCAGCCTCAGGAAAACGGAGCTATCTTTTTAGAGCCAAGAAATATTTTACTTCGCCCCAACTTCTTCTCCTATATAAATTCCAAATTAGACCCGCGCTCGAATATTGCTCTTATGTTTGGAGCTCGGGTCCTAAACATACCCTCGACCTACTTGAGAGCGTACGGAGACGAGCGATCCGCTTGATCGGGGACTCGGCGCTGACGTCGGGACTACAGTCGCTATCACATCGAAGGCGCGTAGCCGACCTCTGTCTGTTTTACAGATATTATCACGGGTACTGTTCTTCGGAGGTTCTTAGTATTGTTCCATTTCGGTTTATATGCGCTCCACAAGACAATCCGACGGATCGTACCCGTTTGTGGTTCATCTCACGACGGCGCGAACATCCCTGCATCAGAACTCGTTCCGGTACAGAGCGGGGAAGCTGTGGAACTCCCTTCCCACGCGAGTGTACCCGGAGCGTTACAACCTGCAACTGTTCAAAAAGAACTGCAACAGTTATTTGATGGCATCTCGGGGCGCCCACTCGGCGCTATAGGTTCGCCTCTCCCAAGAGAAGTCTAATAAAAAAAAAAAACGTGTTAATAACACTATTAATATTATCCAACCTTGTAGAAATTGTGTCACGGGGCGAAGCGCAGAGGAAAAGGACACAGGATAGAGCACACTGATTTTCTAGTTAGTTAGTGGGTTCCTACAGACCAATCAACGATTCCGGAGTCGCTGCAACCATGGGTTGTACGCGATCTACCTTGAAGCTAATGTTGTATGAAAATTCAAGCTCGATAGACTCCGGTGGGTGGGACACCTAACACAAACGAGCGAAAAGGAGCCTGCCCGGAAAGCTCTTTGTGGCAGGATGTATGAAAGGAGACAGCGCAGCAGACGTCGTCTACGATGGAGCGATGGCGTAGACCAGGACGCCCAGAGCCTGGGAGTGCCAAACTGGATATCATCGGCTCGAAATCGGGACCGGTGGAGAGATTTGTTAAATAAGACCAAGACCGGATACCGGTTGTGGCGCCGATGATGATGATGATGATGATGTCTTGATCCATTACATATTATTTCCTCAATAAAAAATCGATTCAAAACTTATGTCAACCCTCGTTAAAGATCAGCACCTACAAAAGTATCCTATAATCGAAATTGGAAAAGCTTTTCAGCGTTCGTTAGGAATTTCGTCTCAACACTTTATGGATACTTTTTCTTCCAAGTCCCTGTAGATAGTTAATAGTTTTCTCAATCGTTACAAGAATGAAATGCAATATAAAATGAAATTGCTGAGTACAATCTATAGCGATTTTGATTCGCTCAACATTAAAAGAAGAGTCGTACTTAAGAGCAAAACCATAAACGAGTACCCAATACTTATTTCACATCTTCTATCCATAACCTGAAATGGAATGTCTGTTGAACAACCGGAAATAAACTTTTCCACTCTAACGTCCGACTGAAGAACCAATAAAAATCTTTCTACAACTATCCACTTCCTCATCAGTTTTTCTTTATTTTTACACAGTAAAGTCAGCGTTTTCTCGAATAAATTGCTTTTGTACTTCAAGGATATTCTCAATCGCATTTACTTCATCTTCCCTTTCGTTATTTCTTCATTGGAAATATCCACGGACGTTTGAAGATAACTTTTACACTCGTAATTAAAATTCTGCATCAGAGCAAAATATTATATATTTGACGTTGACTTCTACATGTACCAATTCATGTACGAACTTTTTTTTTTACAGTTCAGTTCAATTAGCGAAAGTTTTAATAAATTGAAATCCGTGACCACAATTTGGACGATACAGCGATTTCAGCTGCCACAACTGATGGCAAAAATTTTGCCAACTCGGAATATTTTCAATAAAATCAAATACAATAAAATAGAAGGTGGAGAGGATAAAAGGACGTGGTTATCTAAATCGTATGAAAGCAAAAGATCCGTTGATTGGGTTCGCCACACCAGGAAATTTATTGCACTCAAAACTTTTGTGAGTTTTTGAAGTTTTATGTTCATTGTCGTGTCGAAGTTTTCCAAGCAGTTTGCATTGTCTACGTGCCCCCGTCTGTGCTTGAAATTTGAAATATTATAATGATACTGGGATTGTACAGTTCGAGTGTTAATTCGCCAGTTGTGGTTCGCCAACTGGGAATAGCCAGTAAAAGAGCAAGGACCGGAACAGCAAAGGTCACACTCGACACACCGGAACTCGTATTCGCCTTCAATACCACTGACAAAATTGAAAGAAGATGGCGAGATTGGAACTACACTTTTTGAATTTTATTATTCGTTTTCCAACCAGCATAAATTCATTACATTTCTTACAGTCTATTAATCGTTTCACAATGTAAACAGAACAAAACTCAGATTCAGCAAAAACTTCATTAGAACACACAAAGCAAAAAGAAAAAGCAAAAAACTGTATTGTAAAGCCCCTTTATATGCAGTCTCGAACCGATAATTTTTTCGTTCTTCTTCTGGAACAGCAGACTTTACCGATCAACAAAACACCGTATTTCAACAGGAACTTTTCATAGGCAAAATGAACTGTTCTATAGAATCATTGCTTTGTCAATTCCCGCTGCTTAGAATGTCACCTTATTTTGAGTGCATTTGAATACCAGGGGAACACTTTAGCACGAACGACAACCTGTGCGACCGATCTCTGTTGCATACCTTCTGGTGGTAATGACTGCTACGAGGTGAGTTTGGAATGTGCTGATGGCAACTGACTTGATTTTAAATTTTCTCATTGGATGAACTGATTCATCTGGACGTTATTGTTGGCTGTTGCTGCCTAGTGCTGCAACATCTTGCCGGGCCGGCGAAGATACTTAGGCAAAGGGTTGTTGCTCTGGTTCCGACGATGAGATCAGCACGGATATGCTTGACCTAGGCTTCAACTTTGTGTATATCAGAAACATCATTAGGTGTTATCAAGGGTCCCCGCCATCACTTATGCTGTTCATCAGCGTGAACGTTAGATGGGCAGAGGGGTGGCAATTATTAGTGTTATTGGGGTAAAATTAAATGTAATTTGTTATTGAGTAATAGTTATGTTGAACGTAATTCATATTTTGAGTTATCAGTGTTCGTGTGTGTGTGTGTGTTTGTGACAGAAGGCCCCATTGGCCTTTGAGTAGTAGCATTGTAGCTATTGTTGACAAATGTAATGGCTGTTAAATCATTAACAGAATTGGCATACGCTTTAGTTCGAGGTATGCCGTCATTGTTGTTGTTGTGGGCATCACTTAGATACTGTGTTGATACATCCACAGTAGGGGCAGTTGTTTTCCTATTCCCTACACGCTGTTGAGGATTCCGCCATCTAACCTTGTGTATGGGGTTCTCGTGTGTCTCTGTTGGCGATTGTGGAACACATTCGCTGGTTTGCTATTGCTGGTGTGTTGTGAATTTGGCTTCACCTTTCGTAGACCAACTGGCGTAGCAATTCTAACCGGTTCAGGGGTTACTGATTGAACCGTTTGGGGTTGAAGCAAGACTGTTGGTGAAGCCATGCCAGACAATCGGATGTTCTGGGCTGGCATAACAGGTGCAGTTGTCGACATTTGTAACTCGCCGACATGTTGTGGAGGAGGTGCCTGACAGGCGATATTTGCTGCATCCGGCGCGGCAGCTCTCTGTTGAATATTTGTCCTGTGCCAGTAGTTAATGTTAAGCTTCTGGAGTCGGTTGCCATCCGTTAACTCCTGTTGAAACTGCGTTGGCAGCTGTGAACAGATCGGACCCTGGCGACTAGTTGGCCTTTGTTTTCGAGCGATGTGGTTGTAATTAAGTTGAAACCCTTGTGGTTGTGCAACTATACCTTGCCTTTGAATGTTGTTGTCTATAACAGATCGAGATGCCCTAGATGAGGCTGCTGATTCAGCGTGGCATCCACTTAATTTGGCCATAGCCCGTGGTGTGATGTTGTTCTTGACCGCTTTTACGTTCGCCATCTGCTGCGGACGGTTAGCCCGTTTTGAGGCTCGAAAGGTTAAGGTATTCACCAACTACATAGGACCATCTGCGTTCAGAATCCGACGTGATTGCTGTGGCTGATGCTGTTGCAGTTGGGGCTGTGTCGCACTTACGCCGCTAATGCCACTGTCTGGCCTTGGGCGATTCTCTCGGCGGCGATTAACATTTGTGTTGCCAGTATTGCTTGACGGTGAATTCGATCCATTTGTCGAGTGATGGTGTCCAGAATGATCACTTCGGTGTTTCCTATGATGACAGCCATAGGGATAATCTTGTTGGCCTTGATGACCAGACGAAGTCGCTGCGTTCTTTGAATTGCTGGACTTCGCTGAATTTCTTTTAAGTCCAGAATTCTTTGTATTGTTCCCTTGATACTGGTTCGTGGAAATTCGTCCACCAGTATTAGTGGTTACCTTAGAATTTGATCTATGGCTTCCATGACTTGATTGGTAATTCTTCCGTCGACGTCGTTGAACCCAACCTTGGTTTGATGAAGGTATAATGCGGCCATGAGTTGTCGTCGCTATTTGAGAACCGACATCAACTTCATGATGATTTCCCCTCGAATGTTGCCCATCAGCAACTGCATTGTGGTTTTGTTTTTGTTGAACTGGAATTGGCATTTGATTGAGGAAGACAGGTTGCGTAGTTAGGTTTTTCATAAGAAGAACAATTCGCTGACCAGGAGGATCATTGGCTGAATACTGCACTGCTGTATGAATCGTATCGAAACACTTTCCCCATTGGGTCTCAATGGTTGTATGTAGCGATGTCACTGTTGGTGGGACCTTGAAATTGACTCCGCCCGAAAGTACCCAGCCAAGTTCTGTTTTCTGGGCCATAGGGGCTCCCGGTGGTCCCTTGATAATCCCTTCTTGAATAATAGCTGGATATACATCGCTACCAAGTAACATGTCGACCTCACCTGGTTTACTAAACGATGGGTCGGCGAGCTGAGTATTTTGGATGTGACTCCAGTTGTCAGACGATATATTCTGCGTCGGGAGCATAGACGTAAGCTTGGGTAAGACCAATGCCCTCAGCTGAATGTTAAAATCCTTATTCACATTCGAATGTATCGTTAATGATACCGCATGCCTGGATACACTGGTATTGTCTTCTCCGACGCCTCGGATGTTAGTGAGATTCCTTTCCATTTTTAACTTTAGCAGTTGTGCGGCAGACTCAGAGATGAACGAAGCCTCCGCTCCAGGATCGAGTAATGCTCTCAGCACCACGGGTTGTCCAACATTTGGGAAGACCTTGACTAAAGCAGTAGCCAGAAGAACCGTTTGTACCTTATGGTTTTCGGCTACGTACGTATTATTTACTGAAGCAGTCCTGGAGGGGGGTATAAAATTCTGAGCCTGGTTCGATGGTGTATGTTGAGTGGAAGAGGAAGTGGATAGAGAAGGTGACTGGCTATCAACCGTTGAACGGGGTTCATTAGCATGCATTTCGTTGTGATCAGTTGTGTGCAACAACGAATGATGCTTCCTTTTGCATGTCCAACACGTGAACATGCTAGTGCAATTTCGTACAGTATGCGCATCTGAAAGGCAGTTGAAGCATAGTTTGTTTCTCCGAACGACCTCCTGTCTTTGGTTCGGATTCAATGCCTTGAACTTGTCACAATTTTTGATGGGATGTGACGCCTGGCACATGGGACATTTGCCAACAGTTGAATTGAATGCGCGAACTGTACCTTGTGTGTGCCTCTTTGGTCTTGATTGCGATAACTCTGTTGTGGATAGGCCTATCACTTCTAAGGTTCTTGCCCTCATCAACAGGAAGTCTTCCAGTACGCTGTAAGTCGGATAGTCCACATAAGAAGCTATGTTAGATTCCCATTGTCCTCGAGTAATCCGCGGTAGTTTCTGCACGGTATGGTATATTAGAACATCTTCCCAAGATTTTACTGCGACCCCTAGATGTTTTAGAGACAGCCTTGCCTCATTTGTGGTGTCTAAGAGAAGTTTTAGGCCATCGGACGATTCTTGCGCAAGCTTTGGTTGGTCGAAAAGCAATCTGAATTGGTTATCCTTTAACCATCTTACGTTCTGGTAACGCTTCACCAGAGTTGCCCAAGCGCTTTCAAAATTACCATCGGTGATGGCAGTGTTCCTCAGTAATCGCTCCGCTTCACCACTTAAATTAGTCTTCAAATAGTGCAGCCGTTGAGCATCAGAAATGGATGCATTTTTTATCACCAGACCTTCAAATAGGCTTTTAAATTCAGGCCACATTTGGTATGAGCCTGAAAAGGTCGGAATTTTAATGGCCGGAAGTTTCAGCTCGACTGCTGGAGATCTCGAAACCGCTGCTGAATTGTTAAGAGTCTGGCGTAGGTCCTCGGTGGCCGCCAATTGGGATTTTAAGTCGGATGAGTACATGTAGTACAACTCCTTCAAAGTGTGAAATACTAAGGAATCCATGTACTTCACCTTTGCATCTTCATTAGGTGCTGCGACAATCTTCTGGTGCAGTCCTCGCGCTTCGTCAAAAGATCGCTCCAAGTTAGACAAACGCGCCTCATTCATATGAATGGACTTGGCCGAGTGGTCTAAGGCCAAATATGCCTTGTGATCCGCAGTTAATTCGCTTGCAATGTTTTGCAAGCTATCAATGAGATTCGGCACCCTCTGTTTACTCATGTTGTGTTGTAGAGACTCGAAATTACACCGAACGACCTATGCAGTTGCTGGCAAGTGCGCGAAGATGCAGCCCGAATGAAATACGTAGAAAGTTGCCGTCAGCTGCCTTGTCGACGTTGTTCCTGCAGAGCCCTCAAATCAGTTGATCTCGTGCCCTAAGTGTGGATTGGCGTTTATGCAGTAGTAAGAGTAGACACTTTCCCCTTATCCAATATATATTTGTTGTTTTAGCTTGAAATGTTCTTTTGTTTTTTAGCAGGTCGTACCCCCGAAGCCAGACTCAGCTCCGGATTAAAGGGGAAGGGTGTCTTGCCCAGTACGATTGAAGATAGTTTAAAGTAAATTTATTTTATATTAAATTTATATTTTATTTTATGAACTACTTGTGTTGTTACGGGATGATGCAAATACCTAAATGTCCACCTGTATTGGACTAATGCTTGGAAACAAATAAACAACCTTGAACCTTGCGATAAAGAAAAGTGGACTGTATTTTGATTCCTTTCTGCTAAATGATTATGACAACAGCAATATAGTTGAAACGGATACGTAATTTTATTTTCCTAATGTCAATTATTAAACTTAGATCACCAGATTTTTTGGTTTCATTTATTGCTACTTCCATATAGTTTCACCAATTTGTAATTTGTCGTCGTCCAACCTTATCCTGAGTCGTCGCAATGCGTCTGCTTCAGGACCTTCAATTGCTGCTGCACTTTCACTTGTATGTAATACAAACACACCACACAACACTTCTTAATTTAAGATCACTTCGGATCGCTATATTAAGTTAGTACAAATTATCAAGTGCCACTTACCCTTGCCTTGAGTGCTGCTAGTAAGTTGATCATGGGTTGCTAAATGTAATCCTTCGTCTTCCTCGTTGAGGTTTGCCTCGGTTTGCGCCTGTATCTGCTTCTCTGTATGTAGTCCAATTTCACCGTATCTTTTGCGGATGTAAACATCCGGCTCGAAGGACCATGTTAATTCGCCAGTTGTGGTTCGCCAACTGGGAATAGCCAGTAAAAGAGCAAGGACCGGAACAGCAAAGGTCACACTCGACGCACCGGAACTCGTATTCGTCTTCAATACCACTGACAAAATTGAAAGAAGATGGCGAGATTGGAACTACACTTTTTGAATTTTATTATTCGTTTTCCAACCAGCATAAATTCATTACATTTCTTACAGTCTATTAATCGTTTCACAATGTAAACAGAACAAAACTCAGATTCAGCAAAAACTTCATTAGAACACACAAAGCAAAAAGAAAAAGCAAAAAACTGTATTGTAAAGCCCCTTTATATGCAGTCTCGAACCGATAATTTTTTCGTTCTTCTTCTGGAACAGCAGACTTTACCGATCAACAAAACACCGTATTTCAACAGGAACTTTTCATAGGCAAAATGAACTGTTCTAAAGAATCATTGCTTTGTCAATTCCCGCTGCTTAGAATGTCACCTTATTTTGAGTGCATTTGAATACCAGGGGAACACTTTAGCACGAACGACAACCTGTGCGACCGATCTCTGTTGCATACCTTCTGGTGGTAATGACTGCTACGAGGAGAGTTTGGAATGTGCTGATGGCAACTGACTTGATTTTAAATTTTCTCATTGGATGAACTGATTCATCTGGACGTTATTGTTGGCTGTTGCTGCCTAGTGCTGCAACATCGAGAGAGTATTAGGTGAATATCACTAGACAATTTTCTATTAAAAACGAATTACCGTATGTGTAATAAATTCATAAATAAAAATAAAATATTTATTAATTCTGTGATATCTTATATTTTTTTATTTATTTATTTTATTCATTTGTTTGTTTATTTACTTATTTATTTGTTTATTTATTTATATTCTTATTTATTTATTTATTCATTAATTGTTTTTAATTTTTTATTTTTATTTATTTATTTATCTATTTTGTTTATTTTTAAATTTTTATTTTTATTTATATATTTATTCATTTACTTTTTTTGACTTCCGCTTATTAAAATCACATTTTATATTCATGCCATCCGGTAAAGAAGAAAGGTTTAAAATGACGGCGTTCTTTATCAGGTTTTTATATACATAACTTTGTTAAACGTTATCTATAAAGATTTTTAAATACTTGTTTATCATGAAACCTATTCCCGTATTTTACAATAATTTATCTCAGGAAAATTGTTTCGCTTACCGACTGTCCAGGAGTAAGATTCACTAGACAACCAGCCCACCTGTACATAACTGCATGTATAATTCCAGGATATTGTTAGATGTCAATGTAATAAAACCATTCCGTCCCTAAAATTAAAAAATATGAGTGGGGTACAATTTTCAATCACTCATAATCCAAGTATTTTCTACAAAGCATACACACAATTTGTTTTACTTTTACCCATAATTTAGCCAGTTCCTAAACTTTCACCTGCAAATCACGTAAAATGAAGTGAATTTTTTAGAGCATACTAACAAGACGAAAGAATTTGGGTCAGATCGCTTCATCAGTGGAGGATACTTGAAAATTGTTTAACGAATTGAAAAGAGCACAACACAACTTTATGAGGGGGAGTTCGTGTAGGAAGATGGATGAGTGATATTCATGCCTAAGTGAACTTTCTGGCATGTGTAAAGAAAAAGGGAGAAATGCTGTTGTGTATCAGACCTCGAGTACTTGTAAAACGAATGTTTTCCAAACAACAAAAAGTCGGTGACAACCCTTCGAGATGGGGAAAATGTTATTTCATTTATGTTTAATGATGAAATCAAAATCTCCCCGAAAGTTCTTAACAAAAATGAGGTCACTTTGAAAATGAATACAGTGCAGCGGTTTAATAAAACAGACTATCCTATACAAATGAATTTAATCGGAGAGTTAGTTTTTGCTTTTTAAATTCCAATCAGCTATAATTTGTGAATCCGTTTTTCATTGCTTTTTTCAGGTTTGGTTGCTTATATTTAGTTGGAAAAGAACTACCACTCCAAACCTTGTCAATAATTAATCCATATCACACATTTCATTCGGCGGTATCTAAAACAAACATAAGACACGTGTTTCATTTATTGACTCGTGTGATAATTTTGTTAAATGCGAAATGGACCTCCACGCAACCAGCTTACCTAATGTTATCCCCCAGAAAAGCGAGTTCGGGATTTTATTAAAAGAAAACTATTGGATCGAATGTTTTGAAATATTATTGCAAGAATGATCTAATAAAGTGCAGAATTATTTTTTAAAGAAAAGAGTCAACGATTTATGAGTCGTTTCCCTTCTCACCCCATCTTCGTCTGCTCCTATTATTTAGAAGGCTGGCATTTAAAAAGTATTATTTAAAAAGTCATTGCGACTCTTTTATTTGGTTTTCAAATGCGTTTTATTAGTATACGTAATGAACTTTAACCAATAATATATTGGCCGTTCTGTCTCGGGCAACTTTATAATTTATTGTTTCTAGTCTTTTATCACTTCATTCGACTTCTTTTGTTACCTTGTGGCGTTTCTAACAGATACCCACACCAATATACAGCGCCGTAAAGTACTTCCGACACATGATCGAAGAGCGTCAATTCACGATCAAGACAGACCACAAACCGTTGGTCTATGCCTTCCAGAAGAAGGCGGGAAATGCGTCTTCACCACAAGAACGGCACCTAGACTTTATGGGTCAATTCAGCACCTGGACCGAGTACGTTCCGGGGACACAGAAGGTAACCGGCGACACCTTATCACGAATTGACGTGATTCATCTTCGCGCTGCTGTTAACAATGTTGACCTAGCACAGGCAAACGAGATGATCGCCAACTGGATTTCCTACTGAAAGCGGAGACAGCACTCGACTTGCGTAAACTCCCTTTCAACGGCTCACAGGACGAAATTTGGTGCGACGTTTCGACTGGGGTAGCCCGATCTTATATTCCAGAAAAGCTTCGAAGGAATATTTACGAAACGCACCGTAACCCAGCTCACCCAAGTGGATGCGCAACCGCCGCAGCCATCCGACGCAAACTCGTCTGCCTACACATGGCCAAAGACATAACCAAATGGCCACGTAATTGCTTGCAATGCCAACGCCGCAAGGTCAATCGAAACAACGTGCTACAGCCAGGCCAGTTTAAACTGCCCGAGGCACGTTTCGCCTATGTCCTCATCGACATAGTCGGCCCAATAACACCATCGAGAGGTTATACTTACCTCCTGGCGATGACCGACCGTTTTACACGCGGCCAGTAGCCTGATGCTTCAATGCTAAGTAAGGCATCAGAACCGTATACCATGGCGATAACATAGCAATTCCACATCAGTTGAGTGTACTTGAGTTAAGAAATCGAATTCGTACGGACGGCGGTGGCCTGATGGGTTGCGCTTTGGTTCAATTTTTGGTGATTCTAACTGTCATAGCGTCAGTTCGAATCACACGTTCTACGCTATCATTCCAAACGCTATAATTGGTAACTACGACGTGATCTGTACACACAGCACAGTGTCCTGATGCGTTGAGCATTGGTTCTATCTCTTAGTGATTCTAGCCGTGATAGCATCGGTTCGAATCACACGCTCTTCACTATCGTCGCAAACGCTATAACCTTCCTTGAGAAGATCTTATAAACGGATTCCTTTTGCACATATAAAATAATTTATATTTCGCCATTTACGTTACTTTGTGTTTTAATTCTCTTTTCGTACATTTTGATGTTACATAACTTATGTGTGGTGAGTTAGAATAGAAAACCACCCCTCAGAATCATTGGAAATCCGGGGCGAACTAAAACCAGGGAGATGGTCTCTCACCATGTCTTTTTAACCTTGTCCTCGAGTATGTCATCAGAAAGGTACAAGACGACAACATGGCCGGATCATCCCTGAACGGGGTCACACAAATGCTCACATATCCGTTTTGGACGATAATCTAGAAACTGTAAATAAAAACAGTGAAATCATCATGCAAGCGGCAGAAGAGGTGGGCCTAGAAATAAATGAAGACAAAACAAAAAGCATGATTACGGCGAGAGCAGGTGGAACTCAGAGAACACACATAAACATCAGGGGCAAGATATTTGAAAATGTCAAAGAATTTATATATCTGGGAATAATACTGACGGCCAGTAACGAAATGTCGAAGGAAATTAACAAAAGACTACACTCCCGCAACGCTAGTTGGCATGCAGTCATTAAACTGCTGAAATCTAAACTGCTCTTACGTAATATAAAGCTCCGTGTTTATAGAAACATAATCATGCCGATTGTTCTATACGGATGCGAAACATGGGCTCTGACAAAACGGGAAGAAAACAAATTCCGCGTATTCGAGAATAAAATTTTGAGGGGTTTCTTTGGCGGCAAATATGACGAGGAGGCAGGACAATGGAGGAAACTCCACAACCACGAACTGGAAGAGGTATATCGCAAACCTACAATAGTGAGAGTAATCAAGTCGCGAAGATTAAGATGGGCCGGACACGTAGCGCGAATGGGCAACGAAAGGACCGTGCATAGAATTCTTGACGGTAAGCCAACGGGAAAGAGACCGACAGGGCGGCCGCGACGGAGATGGGAGGACAATAATGTTAGGTTTGACCTCGAGGAGATCGGATCGGATGGTCGAACGTGGAAGGAGAGTGCACAGGACAGGAAATAATGGCGGAGTCGAGTCGGTGAGGTCATGAACTTTCGGGTTCCTACAGGCCAATAAATAGAATAACTTATATGTGTAAAGTTGAAAAATAAATCGTGCCTTTTGCTTATTTAAAATACGAGGGCAGGCCAATAAGTCTTTAGAAGAAGAAAGAAAGAAAACCCAATTTTTTGGGGTACACTTTTGTTTTTACTTTGCAAAATAATCTCCTTTTAATTCAATACATTTTGACAGACATCCCTCCAACTTTTGTTTAAGCCTTCAGAAAAGTATGATTGTGGCAATTCAGTAAGGACTGATGCTTACTAAAAACAGACCATAAGCGATGCTGAGAGCGCCATTTCTTAGATTTTCTAAGGACTTATTGACCTGCCCTTAAAATAAGCATTTGTGTGTGCAATGACCTTCTCATTTGATGTAAACTGTTGTCCGCTAAGCCATTTAAAATTTTTTTTTAAATAAAAAGAGGTCACTCGGGGCCAGATCTGGTGAATACGGTAGATGGTCTATCAATTTAAACTTCAATTCCTCAATTTTAGCACTCACGCATTATCCTCAAGAAAGAGGACATTTTTTTTTTCAAATGAGTACGACTTTCTTTTATTTTCTCATATCATCATCATCATCATCGGCACTACAACCGGGAGCCGGTCTTGGCCTTATTTAGCAAGTCCTGAGGCTTGTTAAATGTTCCATAATGATTTATTTTTTCTGGGCAAGGTCATTAGTCTTGCGCCAGAGGCTCCCCGACGGGGAATCGAACCCCGGTCTCCCGGGTGACAGGCGGGTATACTAACCACTATACTATCGAGGAGCTTTTCTCATATAGCTGACCTAATAATGATACATAATACTGTCCAGTTATCGTCTGTACCTTTTCCAAATAGTTAATGAAGATGATGCACGTGCATCCCAAAACACAGTAGACATAACCTTTCCAGGTGATTTTACCGTCTTGGCCCTCTTTGGAGCCCGTTCGGCTTTAACAATCCACTGTTTTGTCTGTTATTTCGTTCTTTTCGGGAGTATAGTGGTGTATCCATGTTTTACCTACTGTTAATTCTGTGTTGTGGTGTGTTGTTAGTGGAGTGTATCTTCAATGTCGCACCTTAGTAGAGACTTCTAATGACCTGCAGTTCCCTCGCTGTGGTATCTCAAAAGATTTCCTCGACGATTAAGAACTGGAAGAAAATTCCTGGAAGTAAATAATCAGTTTTAATCTAAAGATAAACATATTTTATTAATGCGAATTCATGACTTATATTGGTTGTCTTGATTTTTTCACGAATAAACGTTGTCGTCCCGTGCTTGACGCAAGTGCCCTCTGACTTGATTGACAACACAAATTCTTGATATAGATAATCGATAATCACCACTTGAATCGATGAGACCTACCCTGATTCTAGGCGTAAGTAGTCTGTAAATGATACAGTGTCCGGCTCCTCCGGATGAGTATATCTGCGGCGGTGATTGTGGGAAAGCTAGCACTCATGACATTAAAAAATATATATATTTCTATTTTTTCCTTTGTCGGCCGTGATTAACCGATTCAACACTGATTAGTTACTTTTCGTCTGTTAAACAACCGCTGTTTATTAATGTGTGCTTATTACACCCAAAAAGGAACGAGAGAGTCCACACTGCAGAGAAGCCATTACGGCTAAAGAGTTGAGCTTCCGGTTGTATAAATCAAACAATACTGAGGAAAACCGGAAAAGATTTAAGAGAGCTAGAAATGACTGCAATGCGTATATTCAACGCGCCAAGTTCTTGCATGACCAGAGAGTGAGACAAAAAAATAGTACACTCTCCCGCACGTAGTAGAAACTTCTGGGCATTCGTGAAAAACAATCAAAAGTCAGTCTCTTCATCCATTCCATCGCTTATAGTCGATGACAAACCAGTCACCACTGCAATAGAGAAGGCGAATCTATTTGCTGCACATTTTGCAGCCAACTCAACGGTGCCTGATACCACATCAGTTCCACCTCAACTTGAGCATAAGCAGCACACCATGATCCAGACTGGCTTCCGAACGCGTACTGTTGCCCCCGCACTAAAAGAGCTAAACGCACACAAATCCGCTGGTCCGGATGGTATAATATTTTTTTGGTGCACCACCGCGCTTCTGGTTCCCCGGGAAGAGTGGGCTACCGTTGTTGTCCTTAATACGGCACGATTATATTGATTCTAAAAGAAATGTCACCAAAGAATTTGCTGCTGAGCAGTCACTAAAACAACACTTCCGATTCTTTTTAAAATTGATTTATTTTAAGTTTCTTCTTCATGTTTTGAGGAGGTCTTCTCATCAAGCGCACTACTCACTGACCCTTCTCTGCTCGTCTCCCGATTCTTGATTCAGACTCTGTCTGTATCTTTTGTTATCATTATCTTTTTCGAAGTCCGGACGCCTTGCCACTTACCAACGATCCTTTTTGGGGTTTTGTTTGGGTTATCCATCTGGCTAATGCAAACAAGAGTTTTCGTGCACTTCACATGGGTAACACAAGATCCGTGGGAAATCGATGTGAAATTAGGATCTGGGAATCCGTGCCTATTAGCAAGTCATAAACATCTGGGATGTGGAGATATGTATTACGATGTATAGATTGCCTGAATTGTGTGCAGGCGGATCAAATAGACATGTTTTTGTTTGGACACGTGCACTTTTGGGTTTTGGATCTTGTAGGAAATTTAGGTGTTAATTGCTTATAGCGTACATGGGAAAATAATGCATCATGCTGTTTGATTTTAGGAAATTGAATCGAACAAATGCATTGAATTCAATAAATGAGAATTTGAACGTTTAGTTCGATTTGGTTTGACATTGAATTCAATGTTATGTTGGGGATATGAAATGGATTTTGTTATAGGTAGGATTTGTGTATATGTGGGAGGAAAATGTAATGTGGGAGAAAAATGGTAGGTAAGACCAATATACATCGACATCTCCTTTCCTTACATGTTCAAATTAAACTTATAATATACCAACCATAAAAGTGAAATATAAATTTGAATAAGCGCATACAAATGCCCAGTTAGGTTACTGCCGATGATATCTCAGATAAACTCGAGATCAAGTATCGCCGTTGAACAGATCATACGATGTAACGGTTACATCGTCTGATCTGATTCTCTCAGTCGGATTGCAAAAACAACAAACAAAAATATGTGGTTTCGCATCAGTCGATGTGACTAGTCAACCAAAGTAGTGGGCAAAAAGTAGAAAAAAAGGTCGAGTCGATCGGCCAGCGTGATAAACATAAAAGTCGCAAAGTACGATAAACAAAACGACGTATCTGGAAAAGAGTTAAGTTGAAAAGTCAAATAGTTAAGAAGGAAGTGTAGAAACGTTGAGAACAAAACTAAAAGTAATTTTGGTGTTTATACGAGGCTGATTCAAATATAAACGGTAATTTTACCTTTTTGCTTAGCAACTAGTTGGGAGCTAGATAATCTTGTGCATGTCTGTTGTTTGGTTTATGAAGAGTAAAGGAACAGACTTGGGTAGCGGTCGCGCTCGATTTTGTAGTCAGTACAGTCATGAGCGAACAAGAGATACATCAGCTCTGTTGCGGAATGGATTATTATAAAATTTTAAACAAATGAAGGTGTTAAACCCTCGGACATTTTGGAGATGGTACACTGTCTCAGAATCGTGTGTATACGTGGGCCGCAGGATTTAGAAGTGGACAAAAATGTATCGAAAACGAAAGACATGATCGACGCCCAAGGACAAGTCGTATAGATGAGAACATCCGTGCCGTTCGAGAGCTTATTGAAAGTGATCGCCGCTTAACTGTTGGAGAAATCTCATCAGAAGTCTCATCAAAAGCTGCATATCGAAACAAAAGACAAGGTATGGTTATTTGAGATGTAATCTTTCTTCGTGACAATGCCAGGCCTCATACCGCGTCAGTGACAATAGATACATTGGAAGAAATGGGTTGGGAAACTTTCGAACACCCTCTTTATAGCCCCGACTTTTTTTGTTCGCGCTATTGAAAGAATCATTTGAAGGAAAAAAATTCGAAAGTAATGATGACGTCGAGAAACACGTGCGTAATTTGCTAACAACTCGCCCTAAATATTTCTACAAACAAAGGATATTAAACCTTCCAAATCGGTGGTAAAAGTATGTAGATCACACACGAGAGTATATTGAAATGTTCATGCGTAACATTATTCAATAAATGTATAAAAATAAATTACCTTTCATATGTGATTCACCCTTGTATATACCCGAGGGCAGGTCAATAAGTCCTTAGACAATTTAAAAGATGGTGTTCGCAGTATCGCTAATAGTCTGTTTTTAGTAAGCATCACTCCTCACTAGGTATCTGTCAAATACAATATATAAATACCTTGTAGGTATCCGAAAGGCCAATTTCGTCGACTTCAATACAACGAAAATACAACATACAACATTCAGAAAGAAAAGTGGATCATCGGTTCCACAGCTGATGATGAATGGCCAGGCCCTCAAATCTGGGGGAAACTTGAAATTGCTCGGCGTCATGGTCTGTGGGAATATATCGTGGCATAAACACTAGTCATACATTACCAGATCCGCCTCAGGAAAACTGAGCTATCTCTTTAAGGCAAGAAATATTTCAACTTCTCCTGTATAAATCCCAAATTAGACCCGCGCTCGAATACTGCTCTCATGTTTGAAGCTCTGCTCCTAAACATACCCTCGACCTACTTGAGAGCAAACAGAGACGACCGATCCGCCATTAATTCATTTTTACAGACTATTTCTATCTTACTCCCTCCCTTATGGTGCCGCTAAATGTGTATTTAAAAGCTGCTATTGAGTGTTAAGACATCTCGTTAAAATAGCAACCACGCTCTTCCCTCAGTCGTGGCGAGGAAGCACGGCGATTGGAGTTGAACATCAGGGCGCCTTCTCCGAGAGAAGTATATTTAAAAAAAAAATTTTTAAAAAAAACCTTCTCTGGTAGTACTTTAAATACTTCAATTTTTTTTGTTACACAGTCGGTTCACTTTAAATTTGTTACACAGATAGAATCAACAATTCGAAATTATTGTGCATTTGAGCCACCCATTCGTCTCAATTTCTCTCTCGTTTAGTTCTTTCTTGAAACGTTAATCGTGTTTTTCTCAAAATTGTATTTTTGAGACCAAGAAATACGTATTCCCAAAAAAAAAGAACTCACCGGCCTTAATGAACGTTAGCATATCCTCTCATTTTTTCCTTCTCTTTGATCACAACTTATGTCATAAAATAAAGTGAATTTCGTTGAAAATTCTACTTTTTTGCATAAAACTGCGCTAAAAATTCAAGTCTTTTTTTTAAATTCTTCATACTATTTAAACTTACCTGAGATAAAGTTATCAAACGTTATCCTGACCACCGTTCAGATATTTTTTTTCGAGGTGTGTTCGAAGCTCAGATCTTACTGGCTGCGTTTTCAAAACTTTTTATCAACATTGTATAAAGGATTGTTATATGTTGCTGTTAATTTTACTTAAAAGTTTAAATAAAATATCTTTTTTATATTTAAAAAAAAACCCTTGGTTGCATCGCCCAGCAACACCACAGCTATACGCTAACATGTATTGCTAGCGACAAACATATTTGGGGTTTGCAATTTAACGAGTGCTCAAAAGAATACATGAAACAACTGCGGCGACAGAATTTGAAAAGGATGACAACATTTTCTTATTATACAGAGAGTAAATTTGCAACATTAATTTTTAAACTTCAAAACCCATAATTCATCATCACACGAAGCCATTATTTCTTATCTAACAGAAAGGTGGATGACATTGCGACAAGGATCTAATTACTGTTATAAATGTCAAATGTTTTCTCCAGACAGAATCAACATTCTATTTTTGAAGACCTATTCAATTGACCTTTTCATGAACTTACTTTCAATACCTCCTAAGATTTCGCAATTCTTGAAATATAATCTTGAAAACTCTGAAATAGCATTTTACATCGAGGGAAGCCATTTAAGAAAACAACAAATTCACAAAGTAGCTCTTTAACTAACCTCCTGTTAAATGCTTCTATGGCCTGATAAGCGTACCTATATTGCAACACCTATGCTTGAAGCGCACTAGACGAAACTACAATTCACGTCTCTAGTTCTGAATCAGTTGTATACTGGTAAAACCAGTTATAACTTTATTAACTCTTTCCACCTCACCACGTCTCCCACAACAGCTAATTCATTTCCGTCAAGTATGACTATGAGTGTAGCAACTATGAGCTTCAAAAGTCGCCCAAACATAAAGGGCACTTGAGGAGTGAAGTGGCTTTTATCTAACTCACCTGACTGCTGCGGTCACAATGCATTTACTTTATGGATTAAGTCGTATATACAAAAATAATACCCGACCAATAGAAGGAGATGCCAGTGTGCCCCGGTGTGAGAGACATAAAGTGAAAAATCCATTTACTCAAAATGAAACCCCAACTCACATTGTACCTGGCATCCGCGATGTAGGTGTATACCTGTTTCTACCTGGAGTTTCGCAATGGGAAACAAACAACAGAAAGAAAAAAAAACAATTCAACTCGAACGGTGGTCTTGTCTTTTGTTCCCCTTGTGGAAGTTCCTCGAGAAATATACAATTGTCGCTAGTCTGCCCCGGAAAGGGGAGTCATATTCCAAAGCAGGCATTCCTTCACCTGGGCAGCTAATGTACCATATTTTTCTATAGAATAAAGAGCGTCATCGGCAACGAACGGTGTCATCGAACAGAAATGAAGATAGAAGTCATGGTGATGACGATGGCCCCCAGCTAAAATGTGCACTGGTAGTTGCCATCTTCAGTGGAGCGTACGGTACTGCGCTCCAAGCCAAAGTAATATAAAAGGAAAGTAGTTTGAAGTGTTTCCTTGACTTCACTGTTTTTTATTTTAATGAATCAATCGTTAGGCGGAATAGACTCTTGTAAAAATCAATTCACAGTTTTGCCTTTGAAAAGTAACGCATTACAAACGACGTTACCAACTGTCGCATTTATTCGATTCGCTGTATCAGGTATTAAAGTTACAACTTGTATGAGGAAGACGTTCCATTACGTTCATCGTTTACAGCCATCTTTATATAAATACCGAAGCAAGTTAAGGCTAAGCATTTTGGGAAGTCATTATCTTGCCACATGAAGTAATATCCAGCAAATGTCGCATCAGAAGGGTAATCCATGAAGATAAGAGTGTGATTATTACACAGGCGCCATTCTGTTAAGATTCTATAGTCATGTATATAGCCCACCAAAGACGAACTACTATCCTCTATCCGATTTCCCCTTCGATCCAATCTATTGCAAATGTTTTTGTTAGAGCTCCGCCGAATTTGATTTCTCGGAATAAATCGGTCCCTTAATGTATACTTAGAGACCGAGAAGATTTAATACTACCACAACATTGCAAATACTCATTTCAGGATTGAGGCATACCTCCGAGCCAACTCACAAGAGGAACATTTCCGTAGAACTTCGCCAAATAAATAGTATAGAGATACAGCATCGTATCTAATGGACAGCAATTTCGAGGACACCCCTAAAGACTCAGTTTCGTGGAGGAAAAGAAAATATTTATGTTCCTACTTGGAGGAATATTGTACCGAGAATTTAACAGTAAAATGGGGAGAGGACAAGTAAACAAATGTTGTATTTAGGTTAAGAGTCTTAGAGTAGGCACCACTTGCAATTTTAGGAGTTACGAATTGAGAGGATAAGTCTGTTCAAGTGTTTTAAAAGCACTCCAATACTTTGACAAGTAATTGCACTTTTTATCTTTTGCAATTGGAGACATTAAGAAAGTAAAACAAAAAACCTTTACCGCAACTGATTCAAAACTTCTTCAAAATTCTTTCTAAACACACATAAAGCCACATATGTGTATTTACATAAAGCCATATTATAAATATTATTACGAAATAAAGCGATTGGTTTTAGCGTTACACTTTACACGCTGGTTTCAACGATTGGTTTTATGTACAGTTAATTCAATGTTCTGTTGTAAATGTTTAAATTTAACATAACACGATACAAAATCAGGAATCAACTCCAATAAATAAAAAAGTTCCCCAAAAGAAAAACACGCCCCAGCGACTGATTCTCTTTTAAACTCGCGTAGCAACCCTATCCATTTCTAATGCTTGTTCTTTGTCATTCGAACGCTAGCAGAGGTTATAAAGGTACTTTTCCTTTGAAGAATTGGGGTGGGTGACGCACTTTACGCGTCGTGTTATTCCAATAGGAAATGTATGTAAATGCTTGCTTTTAGGTTGCTAAAATATTTTGGGTTCCAGTCATGTCTTTCCGTATTTAGTAAATAAACTTAGCTGTTCCTGATAAAAGTGTTGTTAGCTTAAAAAATCGATAACGCCTTATATGGGATTCCGAATAGGAACGATGTGTTGGGTTTCCAATACGGACGATATGATTTTAAAATTTAATAAAGTACAAAATATTGAAAATAAGACTAAACTTTTTTTATTTCAAAGTACAACTAATTTAAAGTCAAATTATACTAAATACAGATGACAGCTAGCAACATTTCACCCATTTTAAATATTACCTTATTGAGAAACTCTTTTTATAATTTACTTAACATAATTTTAATATTATTTTATTTTAAATATGACGTTTTAAAAACAGATCACACCTATTGAGAAACTCTTTTTATAATTTATTTAATTTATTTTCCAATAACAAACGAACGAAAACGTACGTACATATAAGTTAACGATTTTACATTTAGCCCATTTATTAAAGTTTCACCACAGAGGTTATATTTAATTATAGACGTTTTAGTGAGCTCGCGTAATCTAGATTATTCAAACATATCCCTAATTGTGTGATCGGAAATGGAGTGATGCCTAGGAAGAATGAAAATATTGGAAATATAGGGCATATAGGGCAAATTCGCAATAAGAAAATTGGGTGATGGTTAGATATAAACAAATTATATAAAATTGGCCCAAGGAAAGAACCCTGTGGAAAACCTGATGTAAGATTTAATAACCACGTGTGTAAATTATATAACAACGTCTGTAGATTTTGTAAAAATGATATCTTGTTATGATCCGGCGCCGTGCTTCCTCGGATGAGGGAAGAGCGTGGACCTTTTATTTTTCCTTTATTTAATATTCATCAATTCGCGTTTCAATGTTTATTCGCTCCGATTGAAAGTATGTTTGTGCGGAAATTTATTGCAATTGATAATCAATTATCAAAGAAAAAAACGATTCCGTCTCTTCGATATTATTTAATTATTTATTTTAAACTCTCAAACTAAAACTTCCAAACTGATAACTCAAACTCAAAAACTGAACTTAAAACTTAAACTCAAAACTCAACTTTAATCTCCAACTCAAAACTTAAACTCAACTGAAACTGTAATCTCAAAACTGAACTTCCTCTTTTTCTCAACTGACTTTACAATTCATTTTTCTCTCTTCTTATAGAACATTGAGTTCTAATTCACTGTAAATTATAATTTGAACAAAAATCCATTTTCTCAAAGTATTACTTACTCTCTGTGACTTTTAAATTTTGAATAAACTTTGAACGAAAATCAAAGAGCCATGTTTCAAATGAAAAAAGGTGCATGTTATGACTGGCTTGATATAGAATATTGTGTATGTTTATTTATGATATGTATTAAATGAGAATGTTAGATATGTAAGGAGAAAGTTTTAAGGATGTGTTAGATAAGTAATGAGATTCAGTGTTAAAGCTAATAAGGACAGTAGTATTCTGGAATACTACACTCTCAAAAAACGTTACGCAATTTTACAAAGAAATGTTGTAAAACGAAATTCAATCATTTTAATTAAGACGAACGTAGAATATGTTGGACAAGGTACACAAAGAAATTGAATAGTCTGTAGACAAACTACTAGACGGATGGAGAATTGCGAAACTCAGTAGAGTATATCAAGAAGAGATTAGACTATCTCAACAACTCAAATTTCAACCGCCTCAATGGCTGGGTTGGTGACGAGGTTGTGTCTTCCCTTTGGTTGTGCAAACGCAGGGTTAACTGAAGTATCTTGCTATTGTACAGTTGGAAACAATTACTGAGTGGTAGGTTGGGTCCCAAAGCGCAGCCGCCCGGTAAAATACCACCCCATTCAACTATCGGTTCCGGGAATGGTGTGAAGAAATTCCTAACCATCTTTCGGAGCTGACTCAGAGCTATAGGTGCGCCTTTCCTGGGAGAAGTAAACAAAAAAAAAAGCTTCTGGGTCTGCGGTCAACAATGGCTACATAGAAGACCTTAAAACACCGGGTTCACATCATGACTACTTCGTAAGGAGGTTTGATCAATTTGAATTAAATTACCTTGAATTATAAAGCAAACTTCAAAATTGGAGGCTAAACTAAGAATGATACTTCTGATGTGGAATTGTTATGTTATCGCTAAGGTATACGCTCTGATGCATTTTTTTATTCGATTTTCGTTCGGTGTTCTTCACTATTTGCTTGTGTATTGTGTGTGTATCTGTTAGAAACGCCACACATTTTTTTTGTTGTTGTTGAAAACACTTTTTTCACTTAATCGTCTAATACACAAATTTTAGTTTTAGTTTATAATAGTAGTTCAAGAGGTATACAAAGAAACGACAAACTTCCACAACAGCACCGTCTTAATTTTTGAAAATATCCTTATTTATTCGTGTTTATCGTACATAGCCTTTCACTTAGTGTTTTCAGCACAACTACCAAAAAAAAAAAATGGTGAATTGCGATTGCACACGTTAGGATACCACGAAAGTGTCACGACGGGGATAACCGTGTCCGACTCCGTATTGACGGTCCGCACTTAATTTAATTATAATAGAACACCGTGTATTTAACCGTAAACAAATTCCCGATGTTCTTAGTGGTGATCACAAGCCTGCACGCGTTTAATTGCTGGGCTTGAACGTCGAATATATACGTTTAGGGTGTTTTCAGGTTAACTCGCGTATTTTAGAGCTTTACTACTTCGGGTCGAACAGTTTCTTCATCAATTTATCGCGCTGCGCGGATCTTCGCGAGGGTTCTCTTTGTCGACTGAGTCATTTTTCTCTGTGGATGATTCTATTCACCCCATAGTTCTCTTTTCCCTTTCGTTTTCCTGGGCCTGGTGATTCTCTCTCAATCGAGAATCTCTCCCCCAGGGAAGATTGCACTCACACATATAGACGCGGAGGTTGCTGTCTGTTTGCTGTAGATTGTGGCGTAGGTGTAGTGTGCCTGACATGGACACGGGTTAACACCTATCACCCACGAACGAGTAGATCACGGCAGCGGACTCGAATGATCATCAAGAAAACACACTGATATAACTTTAATAGTAACTTATTATTTCTGCAATATTTCAGTTGACTTTACAATTGTGGTCACAGGTAGTCAATTAATTATACACTTATGGTTTACAAGTAAGCTATGACTTTAACTATTATTGTTCACAGGAATGGATCAATTTATTATTAATGTTCACCGGAAAGATATGACTTAACTGTTATTGTTCACAGGAAGCGATCAAATTATTATTAATGTTCACCGGAAAGTTATGGCTTTAACTATTATCGTTCATAGGAAGCGATGGATTTATTATTAATGTTCACCGGGAAGTTATTACTTTGACTAAGGTGGAATGACTCGTGTGCTCACTTTCGTGAGAAAAGATAAGTGTGTACCGCACTCTATCGGGGGTGAAATCTGACTCATCGATCTGCCGCCGTCAACATCCATTAACCGTGGTGAAGATGGACTTCCATCGGTCTGGAAGTACCCAATCCGATCTTTTCTTTGGTGATAACCAAAGAGCGACCGAACTGGAACCCATAACCGAAGCATTTCTCCTGTGGCCGTAGAGGCCTGGATGAAAATCCTTTTGTTGGAAGCCACGACAACGCAGAAACGAAGGGTGCGTAAAAGGAAATCCAGATACGCCGGCTGATCAAACAAACGATCGGTCACCGAGGATGGCTGACCATGCCATCGGAAATCATAGGAATTGATTTCCTATTCTGTTGGTATTATATCAACAGATTTCGATGAGATGATCGAGGTTATGATACATGGATGCATATTTATTTTAGGATACGTTAATCCAAGAGATGTTGCCGTCAGGCAAAAATATTTTCTTCTGTTTACATTGGGTAAATGAAAGCCGTTTCGATAGACAGCGTGGCAATCGTGGCTGCTCGTTGTTTGGGTTAATGAGCGGATAAGCAACCAAACGGGTGTGTGCTTATGTTAAAACAACACTTGAAATCCCTGTAGGCAGCCAGCAATGGGCTGTGCTGTAGATTGTCGTTTGAACGATCGACCGAAGGTTCAGCAGATAAGGCGAGGATGAACATGTCATGCACGTGTGTTTGTTATATCCACCAAGCGTTGAATACAACGCGGTCAAGAACACGATGATGTCCCCTGGCCAAAGAGATTTGTGTGTCAGGCAAGCGCTGATCACACTCGGTTGGAACACGATGGTGTACGGCAACACAGCAATGGCGGCAGCAATTTGATTCCTGAAACCAAATTGATATTAAATTGGACAAAGGAACAGAATACCTGGACTGTCTGTAGAAATACGCCTCGTCCAGATTCTTCAATGAAGACTCTGTTGTGTTTCGGTTACTTCTTCTTCTTCTTCTGTAACGTGTACTCTGTTGTGGAACACGATCAGCGGATATTTGCACTTAATAAAACCAATTCAATTTTCCTTGGAAGAGTTCACACTAAGCATCTTTATTTTAGTAAAAATGTACATCAGGATGGTCTCGATTTACTTTGATTAACCACAAACACTTGAAAAGCAGCAAAATTAATTTATCCAAAAGAAAACAAAGGTGGTTGTCATTTGACAACCAACAGAACAATTCCACAATGTCAGCTGACTGCTGACATTGTTTAAGGTGATGCCACATCTTGTAATTAATTGCGAATTCGCCGTTTGTTTAAGGGCGAATCCGCAACAACGTGCATGAGAAAATGCTGCTTAGAATGTGCGTTGACATGTTCGGGGATTCAATTAGATTTCAGGGGGCATGATGCATAGTAGCTTACGGTGCCCAAAATTGCAGGTGAGTACCATGGCTTGGTATGGAAAGAGGAAGGTTAGGTGGGGTTAAAGCGATGGGTGGCTGTTCGGCCCCTTAAAGAAACCCCGCAAGATCATTCTGGGATCGTCAGAATTTTCACACCTTCTGTTGCGTTGCTTATGCAAACATTCGGTTGTGTGGTTTATTCTTAGCAATCCTGCGATCGTGGTAATTATCGTGTTTTCTTTGCGCTATGGGAACAGCGTTTTCGTTTATTGCTGTTTCTCCGCAATGGCCTTTGTTTAGGCGAAGTGTATTGCGACAGGGACAAAGGTTTTGCCGACGGATTGTTTTACGGCAATTGGCTTATCGCCGGGGATTTGATGTTTGTCGATATCTGGTGCAGCTGTGCCAACCACTTGTGTTTATCCAGCTAATGGATCGATACACAATTCCTATGCTGGGTCGTGTAGTTCGGTGGCCGTGCAGGCGTAGGGAAAGTGTTCGGGACTTGGGGCCCACATAGCTGGTTGTTGACACCAGTATGTATGCCACCTTTGGTCAGATGAAAAGGTGGACTTTGGGGATACGTGTCTGTGGGCACGTGAAGTTTGGTTATAGGTAAGTATGTTCCTTGGTGGAACGAAGATATCTCAGCCTATTGCGATTTGTGTGGTTCGTGGAACCGCCACAATATTACCAAGGCCTCTGACATGGTCAAACATAATATTTTAGTGGGGAATTTGGAAAAGTTGGATTTCGTGGTTTTATACTTGGTGATGTTCAAGGCTTACCTTAAAAATAGGCCACAAACGATGAAGATAGATAAGATAAGCAGGTTAATTAAAGTTTTCGACCTGGGTGTACCCCAAAGCTGTGTCTTGGGTCCAATTATATTTTTAATCTATATTAATTCACTCTTTGCACTTGAGGTTAAAAACTCACCAACTGCTTTTCCGGATGCCCTAGGTTTTTCGTTGGTCAGTACAGTTGCTGACGTAAATTGGGAGTTCAATTTATTGAAAAACTTGTTTGCTGACCATAAGTTGATGATTAGCTCCAAAGCAAAAATAATGTTTTTTTTTTTTTTTTTTTGGTTTGTCATCGGTACACAATTTAGAAGCAAATGTTCTCTTTCAGCCACCCGAGTGTCAAATTGTCAAATTGCAATTGTAGCCATAGATTTACTTCTCCGAATTTTTGTAGGCCTCTTAATTATAATGATAACTGCTTCCTAATCGAGAAAGTAGATGAATTTAAATATCTAGATCTTATCATCGACTCCAATTTGAGCTTTTCAAGTCACACTGAACCTTTGAAGAAGATGTTAGACACTTTTTTATTTGCGAAGCGTCTGCTCCATAATGCTTGTAAAGAAAATTTATTCTGGTGTTTTTCACCCAAAGCTGCAATATGGAATTACTTGTTGGTAATTAATAAAAATAAAATACAGCACCTATTCGTTTTACAAAGGCGTAGCGGTTCTACGAACCATACAACTCACTACAGGTTGAAGTATCCTTTCCGCCAAGGAACTTTACTCACCTTTTTCAGCACACGTGCCCACAGACACGTGTCCCAATAGTCAGTAACCATACCTGAAACAAAAGTTATAGGACATGCAACGACGTTGAACCCGATATCAGAAAGCAAGGAACTAAACGTTCAAAAGCTCCCAATATCGACTTCAACGCATCCATACATTGTATTCTACCCCATTTCCAAAAGGCATGAAAGCATCGCATCTAAGCAAATTCGCCATGCAGGAAAGCGTCGCATGAAAATCACTCACCCATCCTAAGCATCAACGCAATGTTTCCCTTGAAATACCATTGTCGGTAAATAAACCGAACAACGGATCCATACTCTGGTAGCTAATAGCAATTAGCACCTAAATCCCTTGCATGACCCTAACACAAAAGGCACACTTGTGCAAACAAGGCATATCGTTTCGCTGCCGTCCAATAGTCATTCAATCATAAACATCTTAACGTAGATCGCTCGCTAGATGTTTATGATTCGAAAATCCTAACAAGGGAACTATACCAATCCCACGGTACCTTTTATCACCCATCTGAAACACACAAGAACATTGTTAGCTTAAGCCAGATGGCTAACCTAAACATATCCCACGGAAAGATCAGAGAATAAGCGGCGGCATCCGATCTATAAACAAAAGGAACAAGATTCCGATAACCAACAGCTAATGGTGTTGATGATTATGAGGTAAGATTCTCCTTTTCAGATCCTATGGGAAATTCTCCTTTTGAGACGCAAGGGGAAATTTTATGCTGTTAACAGATACTATGGGAAAGTCTGTTAGCAGATTGGATGGGGAAATTTTCCTTTGCAGATGCGGGATGAGAAGTTCAGATTGAATTGAATAGATAGAGGCATGGAGTCTAGAGAATACCGTCGAACCGGAAAGCCCTTTTTCGAGCAGCCGATATAGTCGAACAGAGAGGAACCCAATATGGAGGTCGGTCCGCGCTGCGATATCGCGAAAATATAAAAGAAAATAAAAGAATAAATAACGTCGAATGTGTGGTTCAAAGTAGTTTCAAAAACGGTGTAACCTAAGATAAGCGTGTCCAAAAGTGTGTCGTAGACGTAAGTGGAGACCGAACTCTAAAACAAAAATAAAAGTCAAAATTAAAGACAATTCTTTTCGTGTTTCAATTTTGTGCTGTGTGCGCTCTGTTGGTGTTTTCTTTTCCCTGTGGTAAACAGTGTTCGGCGGGACACTTGGACATCTAATAAATTCGCCAAAAAGGCATATATATTAGAAAATTATGCCGTAAACCCATTAGACATCCTAATTCTCCTTTGTGCTCTAACTTGAAAATCCTTCCTGTTTCGTCATCTGTATTGTTTGAAGTATTGAAGTCATTCCTTATGAAATCTGATAATTGAAATTTTCCATTAACCTCATATTACAATTTACGTGGAAATTTTTCGTACACGATATCTGTTCCTTTTGCATATTGTAATTTTTATTCTGTTTCATCATTTCGCCTATTTAATTGTTCGTACTGCAATGATTTTTGCATCAGCACGGTTTGTTAGTTTTGGTCTTTAGATATTAAAGTATATATTAATATTCCCTTGCAATCACACACTTTTCATGTTACAATTATTTAATAATTCTTATGCTTGCTGGTAGCAAATACTGATTGAACACTGTACTAGTTTATATTAATATGCAGTAGACATTGTCTTGATGACAGCAAATAATGATTGAACACTTCTATTTTAGATTAACATGTAGTAGTCATTATCCTTGTTAGGAGCAAGTAATAATTTAACACTGTACTATTTTAGATTAACATGTAGTAGTCATTATCCTTGTTGGCAGCAAATAATAATTTAATACTGTACTATTTTAGATTAACATGTAGTAGTCATTATCCTTGTTGGCAGCAAATAATAATTTAATACTGTACTATTTTAGATTAACATGTAGTAGTCATTATCCTTGTCGGCAGCATATAATAATTTAACACTGTACATTGGTTATTTTACATAACTCATTTCGTTTTGAAATTTAAAAACAAAATTCGTATGGTTTAGTTTTAAATAGACTCAACAACCTATTAAATTTAACTATCCTCCGTACAAACTCGAAAACCCACCTTCACGTTTGTATGGCCAATACCAACTCTTTATCTGACCGCTCGGCCAAAGACCAACCAACAACAACAACAAAAGGACTAGAACCAACTCCTCGTCCTTTTTCGACTCGATCCTAAAAAACCTTGCCTTCAACAATGGCCTCGATCCCCGTCGCATTGTTTTTGCCCGAACAACAACTCTCATCCCACTATCGTTGTTCGTTTCCCATTGTACTTTTTCCTAGGTGTGAAACCTGGTTTCTTTCACCAGATCAAAGGATATCTCCTTTTTTGCCTGGTCCTTTTTTCGGTGTTAAACTGAAAGAAAAATCAATAGCGCGTTTTTATTTCGCCTATTGGTTTTCTTTAGCCGAATGGATTTTTCCGTGGGAAACTCATAGAAAGACGATCAATCGCGCCGAAGCGAATGTTTATTTTGCTTTATTGCCTTTTCGTTTGTTCTAACTTAATTTGGTTAGAACGAAAACTGGCGCTGGTTGTTTTAATGGTTTTAGGTAACCATTTTTCTGAAGGGGTCATAAAATTGCTGGCGCGCATTTTTATGATTCCCATCGATTTTGGTTCAGACGACGGCATCTGGTTCGCACATTTGCCTTTTAGGGGTTTTTTGGTGAACCCTTGGTTCAATGATTACATTTTCGGCTTTTATGTCAGTAAATTTAGCCTTCAGCTCAATTTACTTGGCATTTAATTGATTAGCGCAAATTGCCCGTTTAGTTTGATTTGCTTGCTATCAATTTAAGTGGGGCCATTGGGTGTATGGGGTAATTTTTTGTTTTAGGCAGTTTCTTTATCCTTTATGTGGATGTTTTTTGCCGTGTATCGCCGCTAGTGGTGGAGACTGACTCCAAAGAGGTAATTTTTATGGGATGGGTGGTTGTGGCCGTAACAGTACATGGTATCTGTTCCTTTTGCATACCGCAATTTTTATTTTGTTTCATCATTTCGCCTATTTTTAAAGTTCCGTAGAGGATCATGGCAATTTCAACCTAGATTGTTTTTAGAAAAGGTCAAAACTGGCTTTTCAACTCCAAATACTCTGGCTTAGAAGCAATTACTTTTGACATTCTGATTTAGCTCTCGTTGATAATTTTCACTGTTTTCTTTGATTTTATTTGCAAATCTATTTGATTTTTCTCTCCATCTTGTATGTAATAATACTTTTCTTTCTGCTTTTTCATTGAATTATTTGTTTATAAATTACCATGATTTATTTTTATATGTCCACCCCATTTTAAACTTTAATAATAAATTTAATAACTCATTGCAGTGGCATTCAAAACTATTTGATTACTTTTGTAAGTAAAACACAGAATGTCTCAACCCTTTCATATAATATACATATGTACTTTCAACTTAAGAAGACATTTTGTGAGTTTGATGAAAATAATAGCTTGGAGTGCTACATATACGTATATGAGAAATAAATAAATAAATAATAAAATATTGTGACCATTTCATTGCAATGGCCATGTCAAGCCATATTTATATTTTACGTGTAGGGTTATAAGATCCAGCCAAGTTTAGAAAGAAATACACAAGGCCACTACATCACAACCCTCCTTTTTTTAACTTCCAGTTGTTTAATAACCAATAAATCTGCTCCGAAATACTCCAGTCAAATATACCCAGTGCGACTTCATTGCGTTGGGTTTTTATGGTATACAGTGAAATTCACCAGCACTAAAACTCTATCGCGTAGCTCAAGTAGTTTTTTATGGGGACTAAAGCAAAAGTTATGTATGGTGGTGCTACTCGCCCAAACCTCTATCACAATAAGCCAAAGTCTCCAACTTCACTTACAGCACACCACTTCACCCTCTTGAGCACCACTCCTTCCGGTAGTTGATGAAAGTGCCAAAATTTATTCCAAGCACTCTACACAACAAAACCCATGAAAAGAATAGCAAATAGCAAAAAATAATACTCCATATTCCAGATGGAGGTCATGGCTACATGTGTGCAAATGTTAAAGCACACATTTTCCCGTATTTAGATAAATTCATTGGCAGTGTACGAGTTGTTCATTATAAAGGCAATAAGGATCAGTAGCCGCACGTAAAAGTTCTATCATGAAACAGGCAGCTGACATAGTGATAGGAGCAAATTGACATTGAAAACCAACACATCCTTCCGCCATCTAATAAACAAAAAAAGAAAACATCCTCGTCATTGTCATTCCTCAAAAAGAGGCCGGTGTGTGGATAAAGTTGATATCACGTCATCTGAAAATGATGCTGCCCTAAATAATCCCCTTCCGGAATTAAACAACGAAGTAGGTAATACAAGACTTACCAACAGGTTTTCTAACATCAACCTAATACGTCCCTGGGCTATGGGATTCGAGAGATTCCTGACGGATAATTGTCTATCTCTTATCTACAAGATGTTTTTACGTGAATGTTATCAGCACTTGGAAAAGTCGTTACCAACGCATGAATCTATTTCTCCCCAAGAAGATGTGAAGATAAAATACTGCCGTATCAGAATGCCATAATCGCCCACATAAGGTTCGATCTGATCGAAATACCCCATGATTCACCATCACGGTCCAAGGCTAATGTTGATAAATGACGGTCCACTGTTCCAAATTACAGTTGGGTATGTGCTATAGAATAAATCTGGCTAGCAATAAAATATTTACGTATTCACTCCAGAGACACTAAAACTGCTAACTATTTCAAGGATATTTTGCATACTGGACGTATGCCACCCTAGAGTCGAAATGCAATCGTCGCACAAATTATTCCTGAGAGAAAGAGCCAACATTTAATCAATGCCACAAAGTGAGATTTCATGATGTGTCAGAAGGGTTCTCTAGATTCTATCGCCAGCCACGGGCACATACTCACTGCACATTCAAATCGACTTGCCGACATGGACAAGGCAAATCCAATCACAATTTCCATTTTATTGGTTGTCGTCCTTCTACTACACGGTCCAAGTTCTATATCCTTTAATACAACCAAGCCCGAGTCTCTTTAGTTACGCTCAACTTATTACACTTTCCTTATTCTGGTCGCCATTTCCTTGCGGTCTGCGAACTTAGCAATTATTTGGAAGCATAAATTCAAATCAGCTATCCTGCAATGTGTAAAGTTGAGTTTAATTTGGAAACGTAAGCGCCATCGTAAAGCCAGTGAAATTAAGGAAGCCCCAGAGGAAATTGCGAAAATGCTCGAAATCCAAATAATAAGCACAAAATAAGCAAGTAGCGAAATTCTTCTGTGGCTATTTGTATTCCAACAGGATGTCCTTATTTGCTTGGAAAATAAAGTACTTTATGATACTGAGATGGTATGAAGAGGATAAGCACTAATGGAAGAACCAGGTGAGCCGAATTGTTGGGATAGAATGGCGGAACCCAGAGAAATGAGATTATGTTGTGGGCGAAAAAGCTAAAACATCCTTTATAAATGACTGAGCGAATTGAATTTTAATATCCACGTGTTTCATACGTGGAAGTAAACTAAATTACGTATTGGGCAGGCAACCTTCTGTGTGGGAGGCACTCCTCAAGTCATTTATCATGAAGATACGTTGCTTGTAAAACGTGTATTGCGAAAGAACAAAGTTAACGCACAATTTACAAATTTGGGTGTATTCAAACGAGATTCTTGAGAATGAAAGTTCCCTATAATTGGATTTCAAAACGAAAGTCGATTGTTTATCTCACATCAACGATACCGAAATATTTCAAACACCTTGAGGAGAGGAGCAAAATGTGGGAAGGAAATATCTCTGTCCATAAATCGAGTACATCTTGTTCGTAAAGTATTTGATAACCTTATGAAAGGACAACCTAAAGCCGTCAAGCAATCACCCTTTTGTCACAAAAGCGTTATCACCAATAAACCACCATCATCGTCATCAAGAGCATGAGTGAGAAGGCCTACAAGAGTGAACTCAGGGTTGAGTGAAGAGCCGCATAAATACCAAACTCCCCAAAATATACAAAGACGGTAGTCGTTTGTCAAGCTAGTGAGATTTAACATCCTTGTGCCAATTTCGAATAGATAAGTTTAGTATTAAAATAATCTACGGGTTTAAAATGAATTTAAAGTTTTGATTGAATTTTTATACTTGGAGCCTTCTTTTGACCTCGATCTAGTAATCATCAAAACACCCAAGAGATCCGAGGCCACTTATATCCTTGATTTATTACCTATTCGATTTTGTCGAACACAGACTACACATATCCCCAATTTGTAGCATATTCCTAACTTTCCCCTAGGGGACATTTCGACATTTTGTTGGGTTTAAAGTTGACATACTGCTACTGTGAGCAAAGAATACTGAGACTGTATTTTGAAAAAGCACACGTGCTATAAATATCTATGCGTATATTATTTTATGTTACAATATTTTATTTTATCGTATTTAATTTAATTTTTTTATTAATCTAGGGAGATATTTTTGTAACAAAATTTGTATAAGAACAGAGATTTATTGTGCTGAGGCATTGGAAATCTTTCACAAGCGTTACGGCAATGATTGCTTATCAAGTCCGCGGGGTTTTGAGTGTTCTTATACGAATAACACACCACAAACCTGTGGCGGTTCTCCTGAACGCCACCATCCATATTCCCATTATTCAGGTAAAAACCCCATTTAGGGCATGCGAAAGGCATACAAAACAAGTATTGTGGCAGTTCCATTGAACGCCACTACTTACCTCACGGCTATTAACCAAGAAATAGTTGCCTGTGACACCTAAAAAGCGTGTACTTACCTTCCAGGCCGTGCCTGTAACATTAGAAAAACCGGTGAAACATACATTCTCGCTGACATGAAATTCCAGCGGCAAGAAATGCTATATTCTTTAAAGCAATTTGGTTTAACAACCAAGCAACCAATATTACCCGTTCAATATCTATACGATATTCCATTTCGCGCTAGTCGCACACCTGCAGGAAATGACCACCCGACCGACCAATACATGAGGGCATCCGGCCGACCGCCCAAGCAGTCGAGTTCGCAAATGGAAATTTACCATCAGAATTCGACTGCGAGGATATGCCAGCAAATGTACACGATCAGCTATAATGCTTTACGCAGTCGTTGATCGTGTAAACATTTCAACCCCTTTTTCGTTGAGATACTTGCACCTGCTGCGAACATGTAGATTGGATCTATCCTATGTCTGCATACTTGTGGACACAGACGATGAGCAGCAGAAGCAATCATCGTGTGTGTGTTTCAACCCTTTTTTGTTGAACAAAACGCAAAAAGGACATTTTACCATATATGGTCATCGAAGCGACGGATGCAATTTTGGTGTTCTGTCGCTTCGATGGCTGAAGTCAATCGCGATGCTGATTCCGTGAAGGCAGGTTGCGCCTTCACGTTAATCAATATATATCCCTCGTGGGGCGTCCGAAGAGATAAGTACAAAGAGTCTTGTTTCCGCAATCACCGAATCGAGTCGAGTTGGAACACCAGGAGTCATTTTTAGATCGATTTATCTGTCGCGAAATACAACCGAATCGGCGAGGCGAATTTCCGTACACCTGTGCGTAAAGTAAATTAATGACAGTAAATTGAATGTTTATTATATGTGTTCAACAACCATATACCGAAGTAATGCCCTTGTTTTACCAATTGTAACGACATTAAATTAAGTGTATATAATCTGTGTTAAACAACCATATAACGAAGTAACGTCCTTGTTTTACCAATTGTAACGACATTAAATTAAGTGTATATAATATATGTTAAACTATGTTAAATAGCTCCTCAATAGTATACTGGTTAGTATACCCGCCTGTCACGCGGGAGACCGGGGTTCGATTCCCCGTCGGGGAGCCTCTGGCGCAAGACTAATGACCTTGCCCTGAAAAAACAAATCATTATGGAAAATTTAACAAGCCTCAGGACTTGCTAAATAAGGCCAAGACCGGTTCCAGGTTGTAGTGCCGATGATGATGATGAATATATGTTAAACAACCATGTAACGAAGTAACGTCCTTGTTTTACTAATTATAACGACATTAAATTAAGAGTATATGATAAGTGTTAAACAACCCTATACATAAGTTAACGTCTATGTTCGATTAGTTTTAATGACAGTAAATTAAGGTCATATATCTTATCGTTGAATGAAAAATAAAGTAAGAGTGAGGAAGCAGTTGGTTCATTGACTATTTGGTGAAAAGAATACCCCGTATCCACGACACTGATTTGGGGCAGTAGGAGAGTTGAGAAGTAATGCGAACCTGTGACCGTGTAGGCACCCCAACATAAAAACAATAAAGTTAAACCCCATAATTGGCCTAAATACACCATAAACCCCTTTTTGATATAAAAATAGCCATTAGACCAATGTTATTGCAACTAAAACATTCAGCACTTCCTTTGTTTTTTCTGTATTAACTTAATTATTAATAAAGCATATGGCGATTCCGCCAAACCCCACTGACTACTTACCTAAAGGACCCCCATCCCTACAACCCAGTCTGTATCAACTTTCTGCTAATGCAATCGCATCAACCACCTGTAAATGCTTTACGCAACAAAATTCACCAAATGTATTTACCTAAAAGCTCCTGGAAGAGAATTCTTACCTGCATTCATTTATTCGAATTCAAAATTCCTCTTAAGAATTCTGTTCCCAACAGCATATTCCTGAAAAGAAAACTTATCGGTTCATATATAATGTAACCACATAGACAGGGAGTCTTAGCCTTGGGTTGGCTATTCCCAGCCTAACATGTGTACAACTTGTCTTACATACACATCGATTCATTGTCCAACTGCCACGCACCGTCGAGCAGCTTGTTTGTTCAGTTGGCATATACCCGACCATGATCCCTCGCCTAGACGAATAAATAATCACAAATTTCGTTCTTTGCCACAGATGAATTTCCCTGCGTATACAAATGCAAGCAAGGGATTCGTTTAGTTCACCAACCCATTAACACCATTTCTTCGATGCGTCGCGTCTATGTATTTAGCCGCGACGCACATCTCAAACAAAGATCCAATTAGCATCCGACGAGTTTCGGTTTTGTTTGCTTTACCGAACTCGCATCTAATGAATGCACATTTTCCCTTTCTTTGTTTCAGGTTCGTCCCCATGGCCTTGTGTATGAAAAAAACCAATGTGATCTTCACTCACACATACACATACATTGCCAAGTCTTTCTTCCTTGTTTTCACCACGAGAGAAACACTTTCTCTCTCGGGAAAACTCACCCCAAACGATTGAATATCGTTGAGTCCTTTTCCACCCGCAGACCGCCACGGTCATTGTCGCTCCTGTTCCTCGTCGCGCGCCGAGGATGCGTACATCCCTTAGTCAAAATGTAATTCCGAACGGTGTTCCGAGTTAAGTCAAAACTTGCATCGTTAAGTGTTGTCGTTCTCATTAAGCTAAGTTGTTAAATTTTCAATCCGAACATATTGTCTTTCGAGCTAAATCATACAAGTGCACGGCAATTTAGTGAAGTGTCAACAATAGACTAAACTACATCCATAACTGATTTAACAATAAAAAAAAAAAAAAACGTAAAATAAAATCAATCATAATAGACAATCAGTGCGTTTTACTTCCTTTTCCTGTTGTGGAAGCTGCGTCGTCGATTTCTGTTTGTGATTTTCCTTTTGTGTCCGGCGCAACAATCACAATTAGTGGATTACGATAGTGGAAGTAGTGGGTGGATGGTAGAATCCGCGTCCACGAAGACGCACGGACCATCTCGTACCCCACAGGTCCACTAGGGAATGTTTTTGACATTAGAAACGACATAATATTTCGAATATATTCATAAATAACTGAACTGATATAAAATATTCTTACATATTTTTTAAATATTCTTCACCGACTCCGTACCAAACCCTACATCACAATATTTTTTACACAAATGCCCGCACAAAAGGAGATTTTGAAGTGCTATCGCGTTTGCGACGATAGTGAAAAACGTGTGATTCGAACTGATGCTATGACGGTTAGAATCACTAAAAATTGAACCAATTCTCAACACATCAGGCCACATCCGCGTGTTTGAAATCGATTTCTAAACTCAAGTACATTTAAATGATGTGGAATTGTTATATTATCGCTATGGTATATGGCTCTGATGCTTTTGCTTATTCAAATTTCTTTCGGTGTTCTTCACTATTGGCTTGTGTACTGTGTGTGTATCTGTTAAAAACGCCACACTACTTCCTCCTCCGTAACTTTGTTACGGTCAATTTCATGTGTGAACGTCGGAGCGAGTAGCGAACGAGCGAGCGAGAGAACGTCGGAGCAGGCCGGTGTTCTGCGCAGAAGTCGAGATCGTAGTAGTAAAGTTCTGTTTACCATGGGAAAGTGTGTGCTGTGTATACAGATTACGTCCGATTGTTGCGTTAAGCAAGGATAGTGAAGACGGTGATTTGAACATGCGATAAAATGGGCGAAAAGCGAAGCATTGAAGCACCAGGCTACTGCCGCTTGTTCGAACTCGCTTTCTAAGCTCAAGTACATTTAACTGATGTGGAAATGTTATATTATCGCTATGGTGTACGGCTCTAATGCTTTTGCATATTCAAATTTCTTTCGGTGTTCTTCACTATTGGCTTGTGCACTGTGTGTGTATCTGTTAAAAATGGCACAGTACTCTTATATGTATGAGCAAAGTGTGAGCGGATGGAGAGGAAGTCGATTAGGAAAGGAGCTGTGGATGTACATTGGTCTTACCATAAATGCCTGGACATTACAACGGCGTGAAAACACATGATCAGGTAGAGTATTCCACATTTGTGTAGTTCGCTTAAGGAATCACTCTCTATGTTTATTTGTGCGCCTGTAGTTGACTTTCAATGTGTACTGAGGCGCATTCTTTGATTGACGGATCGGTGATTGCGGGAAAATGTCTGAAGGGGCGGAGCACATTCAGCAAGTTCAAATAAGCAACGACATTGGTAATACCTATAGAAAGGAGACAGGCACGTTGCGCATATGTGTTAATTATGCAATTCAACGACTTACGACTGAATCCCCAATAAGTTTCACCTCTCGTTTTTGCATCCTATCGAGTACGTGTAGCGCAGTTTTGGATGCGCCTGACCAAATATGGGAGCTGAACTCCATTTTGGGACGAATACAAATATTATGATTGTTACGCAATTTTTTCCCATTTTGGGACGAATACAGATATTATGATTGTTACGCAATCGAAACTAAATACAGCGGGGGAATCTAGTACGTTCGCCGTCTAGTACACTCCCCGACCAGCATACTCACCACACGCCGGTCAGCCGCCAGCTGACAATGCGTCATTGTTGTGGTCCTTCTCTCAGGGAGCTTGTCTCCTCCTGAGGGGGCCCGTTGCGGTTGCCACCGTGCTTCCGGGGCCTCCGGGAAGAGTGACAACCGATTCCTGAAAACCGAGACCTGCTCTCACCTTCGATTTAAAGTTGAGCAGCCGATGCTCATTCTCGTCTTCTATGTAAGATTGGATCAGCCAACACTCACTCTCCTTGTCGTTCGTGTCTTCAATTTAAAATTGCAATAACAAAACAAACAAAACTATTTTTAACGACTGCTTTATTTTAAACTTTGCTTATTAGCGTCCTTAGATCTCGAACGCCAATCACGACCGATCCTCGAATACAAAATCCACCGCCCTTATAAAGAGAAACAAATCGAAATTTGTATCTCGAAAATACACAATTTCCTACAAAAAACCCGATTTTGGAATCCTGAGTGAGATGCTCAGTGTTTATTTAAGATAGGAATTCAATTTCTTGAATTCTTACGAAACTATTTCGCAGATGTCGATATGTATCTGGTTTTGGGTTTTTGTTTGTTTAACTCAATGGAATTTTTCAGATAGAGATAACGATCTCTGGATTTTGAGTTTTGATGATGCCGTGGGGCGAATATAGAACAATAAACGAATATTAGATACGTTTATTGGGAATTTGATTTTAATTTAAGATTTTGGATTTAATTATGCCGTGGAAGCAGCTAATAAGCGATAAACGAATTTTTGATTCGTTTATTGCGAATTTTGGATCATGTTTGGGTTTTTTGGGTTTTAGGGTAATATTGCTGGGATTTTGGATTAGGAATGGGGGAAAAAGGTGGTAGGGCTTTTTGGAGCACTACATCATCGTCTACGGACGCCACCGCACTGTCACAAATGCGAATGTGGCCAACTTCTTCAGTCTCTGCCAACTCTTCACACCGTGTGCACCAAGCTCCCCAAAATAAGATTGATTTACCTGCCTTACTTAGTTAAATAAAAATAAAGATTAGACATTCCAGACCAGTAGCTAGTTTGCTTACGTGTTCGCGAGTTCATCATTGAAAGTCAGTGATTTGCCGAAGGGAGCTTTAGCCCAACATCTTGGACGTTATCTCCCTGGTCGCCTCGTTTCCCTTGTGTCATTGGTGGCCACCCGCTCGCCACCAATGATAAATAACCAAACTTTTAGAGGTTCGTCATCACATAGTCCGGCTCGCTCTCGAGGCTCTGCCCACGCTCGACTGGTAATCGAATTTTGTAACATCACGGGCATCGGTTTCACCAATACGAATGTTAACGGCGTCCACCAATATTTGCAAACAACGAAACCTGATATCTTTGCCCTAACTGAGACCCAGGTCGATTCGTCAACTGATTCGACATATCTTCGTTGCACACCACACGACTTACATTCGAGATTCCGTTTTAAAGGCGGAGTCTGAGTGTTCGCGCAGTCCGATCTGGCTACCCAGAGGATGGAGACGTCGGAACCTAATAACATGGACATCATATGGTTGAGGGTCGTGCTGAGGGATTCTGTTAAATTTCTTTGTTGTCATTGCCGCTCCCCGAATGACCGGCGACATTTTTCGAATATCTTTCACATACCGTCGACTGAATACAGATCAACCACCCAGCTGCTGAAATCGTTGTCCTTGGCGATTTTAATGTACACAACTCCGGCTGATTGGTACATTCTAACAGAACCGACGATATACCTACGGTATACCTACCCCGAGCACATGGTGTTTTGCATGACAGCTGTAATAAATGTCATACTCGTCCATCTCACCCATCCATCCATCTTATTTCTTGTAATGCCGTTATGTCAGCCTTATATTTGGTCAGGGCATCGGCTCGCTGCTGTGCAGCTCGACCTCTGTATAATGAGCGGACGTTCCATGAGAATATTCTCAAATCGTTTAGCCATTTTCGTTTCCGTGGTCGTCGTCGTGTGACTTTGCCCTGTATGTTTGCTCCCACCATTTGTTTGCCTCCATATCGAATGCATTTATGATTTCTTACAAAACTAAACAAGCTTCCCTTTTCTTATCTGCATTTCACAAATAAATTGTTTTCCATGACATCGTTTGATATATAAGGCATTTAATAATATATTTCGAAGCTTGGTTTAGTAAGGAAGGTTTTTTTAATAATCCGCCCTACCATAATTTATGGTGGCATTAAATTCCAATGCACAATACAGGCTAAACAGGGACCGAATAGGGAAAGGATGTGAGGATGCACATCGTGAATTACTCAGCGGTATGAGGGCAAGTCAATAAGTCTTTAGAAAATGAGGGCAATTTTCTTTTATTTTCTCATTTAGCTGATCTAATAGTCCAGTTATCGTCTGTCCTTTATTCAAATAGCCAATGAATAAAATACCACGTCCATCTCAAAACACAGAACCCATAACCCTTCCAACTGATTTCACAGTTTTTGCCTTCTTCGGAGCCCGTTCGCCTTTAACAATCCACTGTTTTGACTGTTCTTTCGTCTCGGGAGTGTAATGGTGCATCCATGTTTTATCTACAAGTACTAATCTGGGGAGAAACTCATCTGGGTTGCGACGCATGCGCTCCAAAAGTTCTCAGCTGAGAGCAAACGCTTCACCCATCTCGTAGATATTTTTTTCGTACCCAATTTATCATGCAAAATTGAAACATGAAACAAATTGAAAATTGACAAATACCTAGTCAGGAACTATGCTTACTAAAAACAAACCATTAGCGATGCGAGCGCCATCGTAGGCGTTTCTAAGGACTTATTGAACAACCCTCGTAATATCCTCCATCAATAACCCAATTTTGATTTTCCCATAAGCATAAAGTTTGTATTGTTTCCCGTTTTGCGACGAAATATTTGTTTTAAACCTTTAATTGATAACTGGTGATATGAATACTTGAAACTACTTGATAATAAATTCTCATTTAAATTCCTAAAGAGGAATGTCAAATTTCAAGTTAACCGTCCCTATCTAAACGAAAACATTACGGAAGCTATGTGTTTTCATTTGTAAACCAGACAATTCCTAACTACTCACTAAATTATTATTACTATTCTACAGATTCATTCATTCCAAACAAGTACATTCGCAATATTAAAAAAGTTTGATCATACACTTTGTTAAAAGAAGCCGCAGTTGCTCAGATTAGATTGGCAATTCATGATAAATAATAAATAATGTTGAGGATACATAGTCGCCGTCACAAGGACACGCGGAACACAATCCGACTTTGTGGAGAATAGTTTTGAATTGCGATCGGTCTCCAATTCGAGTCTTATCTGGCAATCGTTTAAATTATATGAAATTTATTTACGTTCAGGTACTCTCGGGATCCGGTAGGATGATATTGAATTTTCAGAAATCACAGAAGGATATATGCACATGAAGTATAATCCAATTTATTTCAAATTGGATTTCAATTTGCGTCTCCAAGGATGATGTGCCATTAACTTTTCATATATCTCCTGTAAATAAACATTATCGCTTGCATCATTGACTTAAGAAGTTGGAACATACGTCACTCATAGAAGCAGACGTCATTCGCAGCAGCACAAGCTTAGAAGAGCTGAAAATGTTGAAATTCGTGAAAGAACTTTATTTCAATCCGTCAACCGCTTTTCCATATGGGGAGCCCCCCGATGTGAGTCCTTAAAGCGAGCAACGTTCGTCGTCTCATTTGGATGCAATGTATTCAATCTAGTTACGAAATCCAAACAAGTCTGAGAGAGTAAACTCGCTGGGCTTATTCAGATGTGCCAAACTTTGGAAGCTAATTAGTAATCAGAAGTAAAGATGTTGATTAATGAAGGCAAAGAGAAGGCATCAGCAAATTCTCATCACAGATTGTAATTTCAAAAATAAATTGCACACAACGCACTGATATGGATATTCTCGATTCGTACGAGTCTTGCGATGAGTGTATCGGGATTTCGAAAACATTACACTTAAATTTCAGATCACCTTTTCCCCTGGGCTGGTACTTGAAAAGTTTCCCTATACCAACAATGTGTCGCAGCAAAGTTGGTGATAATTAGAAACTTTGTCTTTCTATATACTTTCACTGGACGGCTTACATGGTACCACGGGATTTAAGACAGTGCCAACCTCAAACTGAAAGAGGTGACTATAAGGACTACGTACGTCAAACTTCTCCAATTAATTTCCAACGTTACATGGATTACTGTTCCCCAGACACAGAAATATTTAATTAATGTTTTTACTAATGACAGGGAACTTCTAACGAACGGACAGTAACAGTCACCACAGTGCGGCTGATTAAATATTGCGTTTAGAGTTGTTCATTTCCAATCAGCAGAACGGAAATTAAGTGAAATTATGAAGGATATTATTTGGTTTTCGTATTTCGTGCCTTATCGATTAATAACATTATGATATATTTTATTTAACTTAATTTTTGGTTTGGTTATTTATTTCTTAGTGATACATATAAACGTTTTGTTTTACTATCCAGTATCTAAGACTGACTTTTATATGCAATCACTTCTTGTTTGAGGAATTTCATGGGGAAGTGTAGCTAAGAGATTTTAAGCATTGCCAAAGACGGAGGTAAATTCTTAGACATTATCACTAATCACAAAAAATCCGTGAAAACATAGACCCTAGCATATTGTATTTGTTCCACTGATATATTTTATGTTTAAAAATTCCCTTTATACAGACTGGCGCAATAAGAGTCTTCGTAAGCGTTATTATTTTGTAGACAAAATATTATAAGGGGTTATCCATTTCGAAATGTTGTTCAATTCTTTTATGACAGCTGTCAAACTAACTTGTGATTCGTTCAAGGTTTGTTGAAGGTTTGTTTTTTTACAATATGAATCCCTTAACCACTGAAATTACATGTTCAAATTGTTACATTTTTTTTGCACAAATCGAATTCATGGTTAGCTTAAATACGAAACACAATTTACACTTTAAACGTAATACCGAAAACATTAAACTGCTAGTAAAATCCACATAACATTTTTAACACTTAACACATAGAAGTAAAACATTATACACACATTCCCGACCAAACTCTTCGAGCCTTATTACCAATCAGCATGTTATGCTTAATATATTGAATTTCGATGCTTTTACATAAAATAAAAAATAAAAAAAAAAATAAAAATAAAAATAGGTAAGTTAAGTAAGTTAAATTTTAAGAAAAAAAACAAAAAAAAATTGAGAACGTTTTTCAAATTTTTCTTTGTCTTTCAAATAATTATAAGTATTGCCACAAAGTTCTGTCGCCGAAAGGCAAATTATACAAATATTAAGTAATGTTTAGCTTAGAGTGTCTGCGAAGGACCAGTAAGTTATTATATAAGATAATTAAGCTAGAATTTAAGCATTTTTCGTCTAGCCTTTAATTTAGAAACTAAGAATATAAAAAGAAAATAAAAAAATGTTTAAAAAATGAAAAAAAAAATTGAATTTCGACCTCAACAAAATATACGTATCAGTGGGGATTACCTAATCGAGTAGAGTTCAATGCCTTAAAAACTCAGTGCTGTCTTCTGTCGTCAAAAGCGTACCCCAAAGTAAATTCACTATCGATGAACAGCACTTGAATTGACGAAGCCAAGGGACTATCAATCCTCGGCACTCGAATTAATTTGATGGTTAATTGCAATGACCACATATTTGAAGAAGTTGCGAAAAGTGCGACCAAATGCACGGGGTTCTTCAAGAGATGCAAAAAATACTTCACTCCATCCAACCTGGTCACTATCTATAAGGCGTATATTCGCCTACGGCTATGCTGACGGAAGCATACGCTTCCAGTAGGGTCACCCATGTCAGACAGGCTAGCGAGGAGTAACACACAAAGATGTACCATCCCTAATCCAGGGTGTTACGCGTCACCGTGCCCATTGGATGGTTTGCAGCCAGGGGTATACCGGCTGTATTATAACGTCGCCTCTCTGACACCGGGTCGAATCAGAGCAGTAAGCAGACCTTACCATATCAAAGAGGGGCTCTGATGTGGCGGACTACTTGAAACCCCAGAGTGATCCAATGAAATGATCAATACATAAAAAACAGTCTCACAAAAAACCCGGTAGGCGTAGGTGTGATGAGCCGACACTACCATAAGGGAACAAATCATCAAGAAAACACCGACTCGGCAAAACGAAGACGTAGGGAAAACGGAAAAAGCGGGATATACGCGTCGGCACGTGGAATGTTCGAACGTTATATAAAAACAGGCGCGATACAGACGGTCGTAGAAAACACGAAACAATATAAAATGGACATCGTCGCGCTTCAGGAAGTCCGACTCCCACATCAAATAATCGCTACCAATGGATTGACACTGGTGTGTGGAGGTACCGATACACATAACCTCGGGACTGGCTTCATCATAAGCAAGAAGATTACGCCCCCTGTAAAAAATGTGCAATTTATTAATGACCGAATGTCGGTGCTAAAAATACAGGGACCATGGTACAATTATGTATTTATAAACGTACACGCCCCAACAGAATCTACGGACAAGGAAACGAAGGACACATTCTACGAGACCCTAGAGGAAGTATTTGATGGGATCTCATCATTCGATGTTAAAATCCTCCTCGGGGACCTCAATGCAAAAATTGGAAAGGAAGACATCTTCCAACCAACTATAGGTAAAGAGAGCCTACACGACGTTTCAAATGATAGCGAAATTCGAATTATCACATTCGCAGCGTCAAAAGATCTGTTAGTGAAAAGCACGATGTTCAAGCACAAGCAAATTCATAGAACCGCGTGGATATCACCCGACGACGTAACGCGTAACCAAATAGACAACTTCCTCATAGACAAAAGACACCACTCGAATATCCTTGACGTAAGATCATATAGAGGAGCAGATTGCGACTCCGATCACCTTCTAGTGATGGGCAAAATTAGAAGTCGCCTCGCAGCAATCCCACATGGGCAGTCACGGGAGACGAGCAAAAAGATCGACACTGATAAACTGAAAGACCTGCGCAAAAGGACTGAATATCAAGACGAACTAACGAATAGATTTAGCATCCTAGAGAATGGCAGTGCTGAGGAAGAGGAAGCCAATAGTGTGTACACTAAATGGACATCGATCAGAGACACAATCAAACTAACAGTTCACAAGGTATTAGGATTTAAGAAAACAATTAAGTCCAAACCTTGGTTTGACGATGAGTGCAGGCCGAAGACCGAAGAACGTAAATGCCTCAGAGTGATCCACTTACAAAGATATGATGAAGTCAACGCAGAAAAATACGCGACGATTCGGAGAGAGACAATGAGACTCTTCAAAAGCAAAAAACGCGAATGGGAGAAGACTCGGATCGAAAAAATCTTAGAAAATTCCAGAGCAAAGAACATCAGACGTATGTATGTCGGCATAAATTCAATTAGAAATGGCCACGGAGGAAGAGTCAAAATAATTCGGGACGAAAACGGCTGTCTGGTGACAGAAACAAACAATATGGTGAGAAGATGGAAGCAGTACTTTGAAAACCTGCTCAATGTACGCACCCATCTAACACAAATAAACGCAGCAGACGTACATACAGCCGAGCCTCAGATCCCAGAGCCCTCTCTCAACGAAGTTGTAGACGCAATAAATCGATTGAAAAACAACAAAGCTCCGGAGTCGACCGCATACCGACAGAGCTTGTGAAGCAGGAAGAGAGGCAACCGCTCGAAAGATCCACCAGCTCATTCAAAAAATATGGGATAAGGAAGTCACTTCGGAAAAATGGAAAACCTCAATAGTCGTTCCCATTTTCAAAAAAATGCGACAGATCTGACTGCGAAAACTACAGAGGAATATCATTGCTCCCAACTGCATACAAAATACTAACAAATGTCATACTAGCGAGAATCACACTGTATGCAGAAGAGATACTGGGAGACTACCAATGTGGATTCCGTATGAACCGGTCAACAAGCGACCAAATGTTCACAATAAGACAACTGCTGGAAAAGAAGTGGGAATACGGAGATACGGTATATTTTTTGGTGCACCACCGTGCTTCCGGTTCCCCGGGAAGAGTGGGCTACCGCTGTTATCCTTAATACCGATTCACTAGCGACGTAAACACTATTGATGAAAATCACTTTTGTTAGCTGGGGAGGAAACGATCAAATCGCGATTCGAAAAACATTGTAGCGATAAAGAAACTTTTTGTTGAGCCGTAAAGTAAAAGACAGACTGACCATTTTTAAAGGATTAATTTATTTTCCTAATCATCCATAAGTTTGGAGGAGGTCTTCTCCTTACGCGCGCTACACATCGACTCTGCCAAGCGACTCTAGTCAAGTCACTTTGTCAAGGTGTTCACCTTCTCACTTCAAAATTCTAATTTTCAAATATCTTTATGTTCTTTCGCCACTTATCGTTTCATCCTTTCTTTGGGTTTTTGTTTATGTTAGCCATCTGGCCACAAGATCCGTGGGAATTGGTTGTTAGTTTAGGATCTGGTAATCCGTGTCTATTAGCAAATCATAAAACACCTGGTATGTGAGAATATGATGTTTATGATGGCTAGAATTGTGTGTCGGCGGATCGAATAGATATGGCCTTGTGCACTTTTAGGTTTTGGATCTTGTAGGTTTTTTAGGTGCTAATTGTTTTTAACATACATGGGAAAATAATGCATTATGCTGTTTGATTTTAGGAAATTGAATCGAACAAATGCATTAAATTGAGTAAATGACTTTGAATTCAATAAATGTGAATTTGAACGTTTAGTTCGTTTTGGTTTGACAATGTTATGTTGGGAATATCAAACGGATTTTCTTATAGGTGGGAGGAAAATGTAATGTGGGAGGAAAATGTAATATGGGAGAAAAATGTATTGTGGGAGGAAAATGGTAGGGCTTCTTGGAGCACTACACGTTGACTTCAAAAAAGCCTACGACTCAGTCGCAAGGAAAAGACTTTACCATATTGTAGTCAACTACAACAACTAGTTCGGGAGTTCCGAAAAAATATGCCGCCCTCATTCAAATTTGCATGAATGAAAACAAAGGGCGAGTTAGAATAGAAAATTACCTCTCAGAACCTAGATGGTCTATCACCGTGTCTTTTTAACCTTGTGCTCGAGTATGTCACCAGAAAGGTACAAGGCAACAACATGGCTCCCCTGAACGGGGTCACACAAGTGCTCGCATATGCGGATGACATCGCCGTTCTGGGCGATAATCTAGAAACTGTAAGTAAAAACTGTGAAATCATCATGCAAGCAGCAGAAGAGGTGGGCCTAGAAATAAATGAAAACAAAACAAAATACATGATTACGGTGAGAGCAGGTGGACCCCAGGGAACACATATAAACGTCAGAGGCAAGATATTTGAAAAAGTTAAAGAATTTAAATATCTGGGAACGACATTGACGGCCAGTAACGAAATGTCGAAGGAAATTAACAAAAGACTGCATTCCGGCAACGCTACTTGGCACGCAGTCAGTAAACTGCTGAAATCCAAACTGCTATCACGTAACATAAAACTCCGTGTCTATACAACCATAATCATGCCGATTGTTCTAAACGGATGCGAAACATGAGCTCTCACAAAACGAGAAGAAAACAAATTCCGCGTATTCGGGAATAAGGTTTTCAGGGGTATCTTTGGCGGTAAATATGGTGAGGAGGCAGGACAATGGAGGAAACTCCATAACCAGGAGTTGGAAGAGCTATACCGCAAACCCACAATAGTGAGAGTAATCAGATCGCGAAGATTAAGATGGGCCGGACACGTGGCGCGAATAGGGAACGATAGGACCGTGCGTGGCATTCTTGACGGTAGACCAACGGTAGACCGGCCGGACGCCCGCGACGGAGATGGGAGGAGAATGTTATGTTTGACCTAGAGGAGGTCGGATCGAATGGTCAAGCGTGGAAGGAGAGTGCACAGGACAGGGAACGATGACGGAGTCAAGTCGGTGAGGTCATGAACTTCCGGGTTCCTACAGGCCAATAAATAATAATAATACAATCAAATGTTTAAAGAATTAATTTAATAACATAATCAGTTGTTTAAAGACTTAAGTTATCATCTACCATCTATTTTTTCGTTTTAAAACCCAACAGAAAAATCGACGAAGACAAACCAGGACGCCAAAAAACGGGATGACAAGTGACCTCTTTCTCTGGTGCTCAAAATCAAAGAGAAGATACCAGCAAGTGGGCTGATGAGCTCTGCTCCTAAGCATGCCCTCAACCAACTTGATATCCTGATCCGGGACACGGTGCTGACGTCGGGACTGCAGTCGCTATCACATCGAAGGCGCTAAGATGAAGTCTGCCTGTTTTACAGATATTATCACGGGTACTTTTCTTCGGAGATTCGCAGTATTGTTCGGCGCAATTCGGTTTATATGCGCTCCGCAAGACAATCCGACGTATCGCACCACTTTGCGGTTGGGTTGGTGGTATTTCCGCCAAACCCCACGGTTCGCTTACCTAAAAAAAACCCCATAACGTCCACCCTATCTCACAATTTCACTAATGCATTCGAATTAGCATCTTAAATGCTTCACGCATTAAATAGATCAAATTTTTAACCTAAAATTCCCTGTAAAAGAAAACTTACATGGGTATGATAAATCTCTTAACGTACACATTGGCCAGCGACCATTTTCTCCCAGCAATAAAATACCCAAGCAGCTGCATTCAATTAGCGCAATCGACGCTGACGCCAATTTCCCTAACCTGGAGTCGTGTGTGTAGTTAAATTAAATTCATAAAAATCAATTTTGTATTAATAATAAGATTACGCGGAGTATAAAAACACTAACGTATTTAATAGTGGCAGTAATCAAATGAATAAATAGAACGTAACTAACAATAAGGGCCCCTCGGTAGTATAGTGGTGAGTATACCCGCCTGTCACCCGGGAGACCGGGGTTCGATTCCCCGTCGGGGAGCCTCTGGCGCAAGACTAATGACCTTGCCCAGAAAAAATAAATCATTATGGAAAATTTAACAAGCCTCAGGACTTGCTAAATAAGGCCAAGACCGGTTCCCGGTTGTAGTGCCGATGATGATAATGATGATGAACTAACAATAAGCAAATTGTGTGTTTTACTGTGTTTTACTGTTGTGAACGAAAGGTGGAGTTTTGTTCTTTTGTCGGCGGAACAATGGAGAACCATTGGTGAACAGATTTCTGGTGAACGACGTTTCTAGCTGTTCTACGGTATTTCGTGTCTCATTCGGTTGTGTTCGTCGGAACTTTAGTTACAGTCGGACGGGGATAGGAGTGAACCGAGTGTCCGTGTTTGGCGCAATACTCCTAATCTCCACAGGTCTCCCGACGACGCAAACATCTCTGCATCAGAATCCTTGTTTAGTTACAATCCCTTCCCGCGCGAGTGATTCCGGAGCCTTATAACCTGCAACCGTTTAAGAATAACTGCAACAGTTATTTAGTGGCATTACGGCGCATTTCCTGAGAGAAATATAATATATATATTAAAAAAAAAAAAAAAAAAAAAAAAAATAATAAATAAATAAATAAATAAATAAAACAATAAATAAAAAAAAATAATATATATATATATATATATATATATATATATGCATATATATATATATAGATATATATATATATATGTATATATATATATATATATATATATATATATATACATATATATATATATATATATAGATATAGATATATATATAGATATATATAGATATATATATATATGTAATTATTCTGTCTATGTACAGTAGTAGAAGAGTAATCCTCGAATCACGTACTTTTTTCTAAGTATTGTCTCAGCGCAATACTGAATCGTGTACCATATATGAAAAGTAGTAGCAGTAGTATTCACAACACAATCGTTCAGAGCGCCTTTATAGATAAAAATATTAAATTAACAGCTTCCGAAGATTTACCAAGTAAAATAAGCAGATTTAGATCAATTCTTAGCAGTTAATCCTAATAAACGAAAAATCTTAATTCACGAAACAAATATACAAAACCGCCGTCGAATAATAAAAATTTCATGGCGCCTCCAAGACGGCTAAGGAAGGAGATGTTCAGATTGATTAACTTCATTCATTTTGGATATATAAACTGTTAAGGTTTTAGCCAGTAATGTGCGATCCGAACACAAAAAAGAAAAGAAGATTGAAATGCCATTCAACTAACACGTCATCATTTACGGGAGTGAATAGATTAAGAACGCTGACAAAACACTCGCCTATCTAATGTTAAGTGTCAAGGACTTTAAGTAAGAGGCGAAGTTATAAATAATTGAGTTATCTGCACTTGAAGAAATAAAACGTGCCGGGAGTTTTCTAAACGATTACTAAGAAATCCAAAGATCACTGATTTTATAATTTGTTATCATCATTTGTGAAAACCAAAACAAAATCGGTAATACGGGTAGATTTGTTTTTAAAACATATTTATACTTATATTGCGTAACAAACTGGGGGCGATAAATTCACAAATTGTCTTGCAAGCTTTAGAAACTAATCTGTCTGCAATTTAGTGTCTTCAGAAACTAATCTGTCTTCAATTAAGGGCTGACATGTTGTAAAGAAAGGACACAATCGTCTTGAATTTGGTAAGCCTTTAGAAACTGGATCGTTACAAAATACGGCACTGAGTCTTGCATTCAATGAGTTCTTCGAGACTGGAATATTATAAAATACAGTCAGATCTGTCTTGAATTTAATGAACCTTTATGGACTAGAATCATAAAAAGCATATCTTTCAGAAATTTAATGACCCTTGGCGCACATTTGGTTGCAATTTAACTTGCTTTTATGGGAAGAAATGTTATAAGGCAAGAAGGAATAGTCTCGGTGACAATATTTGTGAAACAGTCTAAAGTTCACCAGGCACCTTTGATGTGAACGTGACTATTGCCCTAATGTCAGTGCTGTCTTTTCGATCATATAGATAGATAGATTATCGTATCTATATGTTATAGATTAGGGTATAGGGTATACTTGGGAACAAAGCCGCAAACATATGAACACTACTCAAGTGTGGGCTTATTTTGGAATTGATAGAGAATGAGAAGTTGGCCCGGTGTAAGATAATTGTTGGCCAAGATAAAACCCTGAGGCTCTCCGAAATTAATAGAATAAAAATACATTTAAAAATGTGTTGAGTATTTCTTCTATAGACAGTTCCATTGGTATCCTGTAACGAATATGAACGCGGTTCCTTCGTTTGCTTAATTACTGTTCCTGGACACCGAACAGAAGTAGGATGCTTTTAAAAAAAGATTGTGTCACCTGTCTTAAATACTTCAGTTTTTTTTTACAACCTTTCTTATAATATTTTTTTGGTCTTAGTCGTATAGTCGCTGAGAAAATCTTTTGTGTATTTTTAATTAACAACGGTTGGATAAGGATAGTCTTCGGTGCCGGGAATTTTGGTTCTAGGATTTCTACACATCAAAAGTTGGCTTGGCTCTCATGCAAGGAGTGTTGTCGGATAGTGCAAGAGTGCTATAAAGGGATCTGAAAAGGATTCTTATGATTTTTGTAAAAAAAATTTAACAGTTCGAATTTCCTGCTCAGTTTTGCCATTTGATCGTGATATATTGATGTATGAAAATCTATGTCCCAGTTGCAGAAAAAAATTTTTAATTTCCTTTGAGTTAAAAGGAGATCCACTATCAGCAATCATGGTATGAGGAATACCATGATAATTAAAAATTGATTTAACTGCGTTATTATTTGGTGGCTGTAATAACCATTATTTAGGAAAGCTAGTTCGATAGATTTTGAGAAGTAGTACATTTAATTTTTAAATTGAAACAAGTCCAGTCCTAGCCAGTGTTATTTCTATTACTATTTATCGGACTGTAGGAATCCAGAAGTTCATAACCTCCCCGACTCAACTCCGCCATCGTTCCCTGTCCTGTACGCTCTCCTTCCACGCTTGACCATCCGATCAGATCTCCTCAAACCTAACATTGTGCTCCCATCTCCGTCGCGACCGTCCTGTCGGTCTCTTTCCCGTTGGTATATCACCTAGAATTCTACGCACGGTCCTATCGTTACCAATTCGCGCCACGTATCCGGCCCATTTTAATCTTCGCGACTTGGTTACGCTCATTATTGTAGGTTTGCGGTATAGCTCTTCCAATTCGCGGTTGTGGAGTTTCCTCCATTGTCCTGCCTACTCGTCATATTTGCCGCCAAAGATACCCCTTAGAACTTTATTCTCGGATACGCGGAATTTATTTTCTTCCCGTTTTGTGAGAGCCCATGTTTTGCATCCGTATAGAACATTCGACATGATTATGGTTCTATAGACACGGAGCTTTATATTCCGTGATAGCAGTTTTGATTTCAGTAGTTTACTTCCTGTGTGCCAACTAGCGTTTCCGGAGTGTAGTCTTTTGCTAATTTCCTTCGACATTGGTTACTGGCCGTCAGTATCGTTCCCAAATATTTAAATTCTCTAACTTTTTCAAATATCTTGCCTCTGACGTTTATATGTGTTCCCTGGGGTCCACCTGCTCTCACCGTAATTATGTATTTCGTTTGATCTTCATCTATTTCTAGGCTCACTTCTTCTGCCGCTTGGATAATGACTTCACTGTTCTTATTTACAGTTTCTAGATTATCGCCCAGAACGGCAATGTCATCCGCATATGCGAGCACTTGTGTGACCCCGTTCAGGGGAGCCATGTTGTCGTCTTGTACTTTTCTGATGACATACTCGAGCACAAGGTTAAAAAGACATGGTGAGAGGCCATCCCCTTGTTTTAGTCCATCCTGGATTTCAAATGGTTCTAAGAGGTGGTTTTCTATTCTAACTCGCCCTTTGTTCATGCAAATTTTAATGAGGGTGGCCTATTTTTACGGGATTCCTAGCTCAACTACAATATGGGGAAGTCTTTGCCTTGCGACTGAGTGGTGGTGTTATGTTATTTTTTTTTAAATTGTGGCTTACCCTTTTCTTCTAGGGTGGACGTCTGTTACAGCTGGAGATGTGAGGGCGGCGTAATGGATGTGTCCGGCCTCTTTACTGGGAGGTCTCCCCAATGAGTCGATCTCCTATCGCAAGTTCCTTCCAAATTCCTTGTTTCCGGATTTTGATTTTTTCGGCGAACGAGGCAATAAAAAACAATGGGTTCGCCGAGTTTAAAGTATTACTTTATTTTATTTTATTTGCCTTTAAAATATTCGAGCGCAACTTCGGCCCTCTGGATTCCAACTGATCACGAATCAAAAAAAAAAAAAAAAAAATTGGTGGCGACAGGGCCGACTTTAGCGAGACAAGGACAGATGTGTCCTTCATCTTGTCTTTGACTTCTGGTCATCTTGCTATAACCAGAATCACCCACATCCGTGAGGATGTTGGGCTCAGTCTCGCGATATCTGAAAAGAAAAGAAAAAAAAGGGGGGGGGGGGGGGGTATCCAAGGATAGTGTGGACAGTGTTAGTCCAGGTGTTCTCTAACTACTTTTATAGAGGGATGATGGGAAAGAAATCATACAAGACCAGTAGGTCTTGGGTGCGGTAGTAAAGGCAGATCACGTCTTTGGCGTCTAATGATCTGCGCTTTGGTCGGTGTCTGTTTGTGCCGTCTTGTACTGTGCGTCTGTGTGTGTGTGGTTTGTTAACAGTAGACCCTATGGGATGGATCCAGGAATTCTCTATTATAGAGGGGAATGTTGTTGGGAAGGGTGCTTTCTTCAGTTTGGCACTGAAGAAGAAATTGTGGGGGACTGATCACGAATCCAACAAACCCGTCGGGGAGCCCCTGGCGCAAAACTAATGACCTTGCCCAGAAAAAAAAATCATTATGGAAAATTTAACAAGCCTCAGGACGTGCTAAATAAGGCCAAGATCGGTTCCCGGTTGTAGTGCCGATGACGATGATGATCACGAATCCAAAATGTGCCGCCTTTTTATACGCTGTGGCAACAAAGATTTGTTAAAAATTTCATTTAAAAATTCCAAGAAGCACAAACAAGATTTTGTGTGCTTCAATTGGAATAGGATTCTCGAAAGTGTATAGGAATTTACATGAATAAATTCCCGGAAGGAGAAATCATGAAATGCATTTAGAATTAGGCATTTCATAATTTCAATGGTTATAGGGAATTGAATCAATGCACGACAAATGGACTTTCGTTTAAATTTATCCTGCATATGATTCAATTGGATTGGAATTATGAGTAAGGGTAAGGTATTCGGAAATTGAATGAATGTGCGCCAGATTAACTTTTGGTTTATCTTGTCGCTGATATGATTCATTATGGAATTTGGATTGGGATTATAGGTAATATTGGAGATTTGGATGGGAGTAGTGATTTAGGATCACTACAGTGGGCTTTTTTGAAGTCAACGAATAGTTGATGAACCGTCTCTCCGCAATCCCACTTCTTTTCCAGCAATTGCCTTATTGTGAACATTTGGTCGCTCGTTGATCGGTTCCTACGGAATCCACATTGGTAGTCTCCCAGTATTTCTTCTGCCTACGGTGTGATTTTCGCTAGTATGACATGTCAGTATTTTGTATGTGGTTGGGATATTCCTCTATAGTTAGTCGCATTCAGATCGGTCGCCTTTTTTGAAAATGAGGACCACTATTGAGGTTTTCCATCCTGCCGGAGTGACTTCCTTATCCCATATTGTTTTAATGAGTTGGTGGATCTTTCGAGAGGTTGCCTCTCCTCCATGCTTCACAAGCTCTGTCGTTATGCAGTCGACTCCGGGAGTCTTGTTTGTTTTTCAATCGATTTATTGCATTTACGAGATCGTTGAAAGGGGGCTCTGTGATCTGAGGCTCGGCTGTATGTACGTCTGCTGCGTTTATTTGTGGTTGATGGGTGCGCACATTGAACAGGTTGTCAAAGTACTGCTTCCATCTTGTCACGATATTGTTTGTTTCCGTGACCTGACAGCCGTTTGCGTTTCGAATTATGTTGGCTCTCCCACGGTAGCCATTTCTAATTGAATTTATGCCGACATACATACCTCTGATATTCTTTGCTCGGGCATTTTCTAGGATTTTTTCGATCCGAGTCTTCTCCCATTCGCGTTTTTTGCTTTTGAAGAGTCTCATTGTCTCTTTCCGAATCGTCGCGTATTTTTCTGCGTTGACTTCATCATATCATTCTAAGTGGATCACTCTGAGGCGTTTACGTTCTTCGATCTTCGCCCTGCACTCATCGTCAAACCAACGTCTGGACTTAATTGTTTTCGTAAATCCTAATACCTTTTGGGCTGTTTGTTTGATTGTTTCTCTGATCGATGCCCATTTAGTGCCCAGATTATTGGTTTACTCTTCCTCACTACTCCCATTCTCTAGGATGCTAAATCTATTCGTTAGTTCCTCTTGATATTTAGCTCTTTTGCGTAGGTCTTTTAGTTTATCAATGTCGAACTTTTTGCTTGTCTCCGTGATTGCCCATATGGGTTTGCTGCGAGCCGACTCCCAATGTTGCCCATCACTAAAAGATGGTGGGAGTCACAATCTGTTCCTCTATATGATCTTCATCATCATCGGCACTACAACCGGGAGCCGGTCTTGGCCTTATTTAGCAAGTCCTGAGGCTTGTTAAATTTTCCATAATGATTTTTTTTTTTTCGGACAAGGTCATTAGTCTTGCGCCAGAGCCTCCCGACGGGGAATCGAACTCCGGTCTCTCGCGTGGCAGGCGGGTATACTAACCACTATACTATCGAGGAGCCTCTATATGATCTTACGTCAAGGATATTCGAGTGGTGTGTTTTGTCTATGAGGAAGCGGTCTATTTGGTTACGCGTTACGTCGTCGGGTGATATCCATGTGGATTTGTGGATTTGCTTGTGCTTTAGACTACCAGATCTTTGGACGCCGCGAACGTGATCATTCGAATTCCGTTATCATTTGAAACGTTGTGTAGGCTCTCTTTACCTATAGTTGGTTGGAAGATGTCTTCCTTTCCAATTTTCGCATTGAGGTCCCCGAGGAGGATTTTAACATCGAATGATGAGATTCCATCGAATACTTCCTCTAGGGTCTCGTAGATTAGGACTTCGTCGGTAGATTCAATAGGGCATGTACGTTTATAAATACATAATTGTACCATGGTCCCTGTATTTTTAGCACCGACATTCGGTCATTAATAAATTGCACATCTTTTACAAGGGGCGTAATCTTCTTGCTTATGATGAAGCCAGTCCCGAGGTTATGTGTATCGGTACCTCCACACGCCAGTGTAAACCCGTTGGGTTCGATTACTCGATGTGGGAGTCGAACTTCCTGAAGCGCGACGATGTCCGTTTTATATTGTTTCGCGTTTTCTACGACCGCCTATGTCGCGCCTGGTTTATATAACGTTCGAACATTCCACGCGGCGACGCGTATATCCCGCTTTTTCCGTTTATTCCTACGTCTTCTTTTTGCCGAGTCGGTGTTTTCTTGATGATTTGTTCCCTTATGGTAGTATCGGCTCATCACACCTACGCATACGGGATTTTTCGTGAGATTGTCTTTTGTATATGGGGAGCTGGCGGTAACTGACCAAAAACCGTTGGTCACATTCAAATCTGTGGGACAGCTCGATGGCGTCCCTAGGCAGGTGACGCATTGTCAGCTGGCGGTTGACAGGCGTGGTGAATATGCTGGTTGCGGAGTGTACTAGACGGTAAACGTACTAGATTCTCCCCGCTGCATTTAGTTGTGAATCCGCAACAATTGGTATTGGTATAATACTTCATCAACGTATATAGCAATACATGATAATTATGTATACAACAGATCGATCGTCGATTCTTTTCATCTAAATAATTACAAAGTTTTTTTTTCTACGAAAGGATGCAAGGCCGGTTTCATACCTGACAAGGCTACTTAAGTTGGTTAGTCGTTTAAGATGCATGGGATTGCACAGCCGTCATCAAAGAGTGGTCTTAGTTTCTCAATGATTTCTACCAGATTGGCTTTAATGGACTTTTAGGAGTTAAAGTGTGTAAGAGAAGTTATTGAGCCTTTTGAGACTGAAAAGCTAAGTAAAGGAACATCTTTATAAATAATTAATCGCTTAATTAAGAACTTGTCTCGGTTTGTGTCGCACTTCTGAATCCGACTACATAAATACTATCCCAATGAAGCTTTATATAACGGAGCCAGGAAAAACATAACAATGAATATATCCAACAATCGAATTTTCGGGGCCTATTAACCAAATATTAATGTATTATGAGGGAATTCGTCGCAATGGCTTTGTTCCACCGGATGCATTTATTTGGTTTGATGTGATTAGCGTCGATCGACTGTAGATGAGCGAATAGACTATGATCGAGAAGTCGAACCCACAGAAGAAGAGTACCTACGGTACAAAAGGACGATATATCACAGAGCTAGAAGAGAACTCAATAGAGAACGCCAGTAGTTGAATGGCAACTAAAGACTTGTTGGCCGAAATCGGCATAGTAACAAACATCTTAAATCATTGGCAATCTTACATAGGCTTAGCTCTTCTTAGATTAGGATGGAGGTAAGTTTTAATATAACCAAAAGAATTAGGTCAAATTAGTGAAGTTGGTTTAGAATTGGTGTATGAAACGACAGATTTTATAAACTATAGCAGAATGATAATCACTTCTGTGATATTTTTCTTTGTGGCCGGAGTAAGTTATGGTTAGTTCACTTTAGAGGGAATTATAATTAACTACCATTTAAATAAAATTTAAATATGTGTGAAATGTAATTTATTGTTTAGTTTGTTTTAATATAAACATTAAGAAGAGCAAATATATATAAGAAAACGGTAACTGATCGTATAAAGACTGGTCCTGTTGTAACTGCTACGGTCTGGGGTCGGTATCCGTGCTGTTTTCTATCAAGCTGTTTGTTGGTGGTATTGTAGCGTTGTTGCAGTATATATATATATATATACTTTTTTTGTTTTGTTTTATTAATTTTAATTATTGAGTTATCCAATCATACCTCCGAAGCCAGACTCAACTCCAGGCGGAGGATAGGGTGTCTTGCCCAGTACGATTGAGGTTGTTATTCTGTATGTTTTCAAATTATTTGTTTATAAATTTGTATTTTATTTGTTATTCTGTAAACTGTCTAATTTAGTTAGTAGGTTAACGAATCGTACTTCCGAAGCCAGACTCAGCTCCGGACGTAGGGTAAGGGAATCTTGCCCAGTACGTTCGCATATTGTTATCGTAGAGATCAGAGCTTTTCAAGCGCTTACAAGTATTAAACTCGGCCTTCCTTGATCCTACCGGATGTGCCAATTTGTAGGGTTATCTTTTTGTGTTATTTTATTATTTGAGTTGTGGGGGTGAGGAAGTATGTGCGCCAAGACACGGGCACCTGGTTCACTTCCTTCCCACTTCTTATTTTCCGCACCTCCGGAATAGTCGATGTCGCCGCGTTCTTTTGGAACCCGATAGAATTAACTGTTTTCAGAATCGTAGAAAGGTGTGTGCGTACGAATATCGCTTTTCCTTGTCTCTCCACCTTCTGCCAACAATGTTAACACGAGTGAAAGGGGGGAAAGTGAGCGCAGGTGCGTTTTTCACGAACAATGAACTATGACGATACACCACCGACGAAGGGATGAAGGAATAAAACACGCTGGTCCGGTTCTAATGTTAATGTTTTCCTTTTATTTTTATTTTCACTTAAACATTCGTTTGTCAATTAATCTCCCCTTCTACTTAAGGTTATTTCAGAGTTATATTTCTCTTAACCACGGTTGCAAGAGCACTCAGTCTCGGTTTGATTCCCAAGGCGAAACTTTGCAAATTAAATTCAATCAACAATGAATGAGGACTTTCAGAAATAGCACCTCGAGATACTTCGCGACTTTCGGCATCCGGTGGTTGGGTAAATCCGCACGCTCCTAACAGTTGCCCGAGTTGCGCCGCGCTATATTGCGAAAGGCTGTTTGATACGCGAGGGTTGCCAAACGTAAGGTGGCCGAAACGCACGTCAGGTTCTGATGACCGACTCCCGAAATACACTACGTCAACACCGACTGGATGGGTTGAATGGAAACATTTGAAATTAAGCAGACTGCTTGCAGGCGGCGATGCGCACTCGATGGCTGTTGTGACTCGACTGACTAATAATTGGAAGGAAAAAGTTCATCCTGTCGTGGCAGTGGAGTCATAGTGGAGATGCAGGGGAGATGCGCACTCAGTGGCGGTTGTGTAGCGTTCTACGAACGCACAATTCCGCGCAGGTAAGGTTCCTACCTTCAAAGAACTTACTTACCTGAGAACGTTGCACGCGCCCACAGAGGCGTGTCCCAAATCCCACCTTAGGGCACCGAAACATTTAGCCAACGTTGAGCCCGACACTAAAAAAGCAAGCAACTGAACGTCCCAAAGCTTTCAATATCAAGCAACAAGTCGATTGTAACATACCTGAAACAAAGGTAAAAGCATTCATTCATCATATTACTAAAGATTGAAATGCGCCGCACTCCACAACTGCACAATCCGAAATCCTGAAAATCTACACGATGTTACAAGGATTTGTTATCGCCAGCAAATTAGCCGACCAACGATGCACGTGCGGGTAGCTGCCATAAAGACCACCAAATCTATCGGCAAACAGAAGAAACGGCAACCGTAATTATCTCAACGAGATAATTCGGAGAATGTATGAGGCTAAAAACCTACCCAAGGGAACTACTCCTATCCCACGGTGCCTTTTTTTTTTTGTGTATTTCACACCCATTAGAAAGATCTAATGGATTTCGGGTGTATTGACAAAAGTCAAACAAAACCCATGAACTATACGTCCGTTCAAATTGCAGGATATCTTTCGGCCTTCGCGCCAGATGTTAAGTAAATAAGGCGGCACACAATCGACAACCGTCGAACTGAATTTCGACAACCACCACGGATGGTGATAATGATGTTCGATGATGAGCGAGTTCTTCTTTCAGGAATGATAAATCACCCCTAGGACTTAATAACATGCTGCTAACAGAGATTCGGAAATTCTGTTAGCAATGCGAATAGGAAATTTCTCTGTGCAGATATAGATACGATCTGTAGCAGGATATTTTTGGGGGTGAAATAGTTAGTCAGATTTCGATCGTCAACAAGTACCTTTTCGATCGTCACCGGGACGAGAAGGATAGTTCGAATGTCCGTCCAGAGAGGAGAACGATAAAGAACTCCATCGAGGAGGTCGACAAGACGCGGTAATAAAGTAGAAGCGAGTAGGACTACGTTGCGAGTGTATCGGAAGTTTTGTGTGTGTTTTGGTAGTTAAAATAAGAACCTTCAGTTACGACGAATTACGCGTCATTTATTGCAGAAGGAAACCGCGAAACTTATGATAAACGACAACAATAAAATAAAGTTCAAAACAATTTTCTTGATGTTTCCTTTTTAACCGCGTTCGCTCTGGTGTATGTTTTCTCGGCGGCAAGCAGTGTTCGTCGGAACACTTGAACAACGTATAAAACCGCCAAAGTTGGATAATGACTGACTAATGAAAGCAAAAATTCATCGCGTCGTGGCAGTGGGGTTATAGCTAAAGTAAACTCGCTGCCATTTACTAAGAATTTTGTGGAAGAGTTGCTACGCCTGCCTAAGAATTCAGTTCCAGCGAATCCTCGCCGTATAAGCTGAGTTGGATTCGCTGGTTGTTTATACCGGGAAATTGGTTTCGGCGGCATAGCCAAGTATGATCAAGGGTCTTGATCGCTGTGATTGTTTCGTGGAAAATTAGCTGTCGCTTGGTTGCAAACGAGAAGTATAATTTAAGGAGGAAATGAACCGAAGTGGTTTTCGGGGGAAATTGGAACTGCTTGGGTGCAAGCAAGGAATATCATTTAGATAAGATATTAACCGAAGTAATTTCGGGGAAATGTATGCGGCTCGGTATGGTTGGTGATGATGGTTAATGTTCCGTTGTAGGTTTGAATATGCGTTTTATTACAGCATATGAATTTCGAGGAAGGAATATAACTTTAGTAAAGAATTGACCAAAGCAATTTTGTGAAAAATTATATGTGGGGTGATGTAATTGAGAGAGATGATTAATATTCCGTTGTAAATTGGAATATGCATTTATTTCAGCTTGGGAAATGGGTTCCTGGTAAATTGGGGAATGTATGCAATTGCGGATTGGGGTGGGGTGCTATTGCATATTGGGATGGATGCGCTTGCAGGTTTCGCATGGTTGCGAATGTGTGTATTGCAGGTTTGGGATGGGGAGTTGGGTTGAATTGACGCGCTGTTAGCAGTCAAGATTGGTTGGCATTGTTGGTTGGTTCTCCATGTGGTATAGAGAACCCCCACAGAGTCATATTACCATCTTACCTACTTTGCCTAGGTCCGTTCTGATGGTGTTGATGGCGGTTTCCTCCTGATGTACTTTGGTGCTGGTTTGTTGACCGTTCGGGACCAATACGGTTCTTATGTCCACTATGGAGCAATTTTCCTATGGCAGTCTTTTTTTGCTTTAAATAATTTACACCTCTTATTAGGAAATGTAATAAAAGAAGTTCCACTTTTTTTTTCTTAAGATATTTTTATTACCAGTTATTCTATGTATTTAAAGTACTTTTGATTTTACTCTTATTCTGATGCTTCTTAAACACTGCACAAACACACAGGTCATAGATTAATTAACGCACTAACGGAGACTGTGATTTACCACTTACTATCTTTTCTCTACTTCTTCAATGAGGAGCACTTAATTATTATTATTTTTCAAATATCCCGGACACGTCACCACACAAACTTTCCGTTCCCTCGCTTCTATCCAACCCCCTCTTTTTTCCCCCGCCGAACGAAAACTTTCGTTCTTTTGTTTGCATGGCCCTTTTTGCTACCCGCCATTTACTTTCTTTATCTTTCCCGCATTGGGATCAAAAAAGGAAAAACACAAGGAACAATCAACAAAGGATCTTGCTGATGAGCCTTTAAGATCCTCAATGTCGGTGGGGGCTAAAACGAACATGTGGTTCGTTGTATAGCGCAAGTTGTTTGTTTGTAATTTGGTAAGGAAAATGAAAAAGGATGCTGATTGTGCGAATAGATTTAGGTAAACAAAACTTTAAAGGATCATAAAATTGCAGACGTGTATTTTATGATTCTCAACAATCTTATTTGAAAGTTGGTCATCTGATCCGCACATTTGCATCCAGGGAATTTTTCGTGTCGAACATACGGTTCGTTTATCACGTATTGGATGTTTGATATTTAATTGATATGAGGATATTTAACGTATGGGGCAATGCTAGGACTTGCAGAACGCTTCATCCTTTAAGTGGATGGTTTTTCGTGTACCGCGATTAATGGTGGATGCTGCTCCAAAAAGGTAAGTATTAAGGGGTGGAAGGTGTTGCGCGTAACAGACGTTACTATGTGCTCTGATATTCATTCAACTATATCTAAGACCGTCACTCAAACCCGGTTTCTAATGCTTGTATAGACCTACCCGCTTCGAGATCGATAAATCGCTTCACCTTGGCTTTACGTTAGCCGTCGCTATAGGGTCCAGATGACTCAGTGTAGAATTTACCGCTTCAAGTTTATTTATAAAGTGCTTTCCTGGGTTTTCAGAAATCTGTCTCTCTCATAAGAGATTGGGAACAAGGTTTAGGTAGAGAAAGTCGTATGTGGAGCCACTCGTCCCCTATGTCAGTACTTCAATTCTGATTGTGACGCTAAGCAGTAATATCTTTGCAGAGACACAGTTGAGTGTGAAAAAAGGTGTTTCGGTAATAACGATCAGTCGCAACCTGTAGTAGTATCGCCCAACTGAGAAGTAAACTATCTAGCTTATTAAAATCCTTTCTGAGAGTGATCACGTTCGTGGGGATATATACTGACTCTACCAACACTTTTGAGAGTGTTGTAAATGAGAAAATTTCAGATTTGTCTGAACTTTTGGGATACTCAGTAACCTGTCGGGATACTCAGTGACAAATCATCAGAACATTATAAGCAATTGACAACATAAGTATACCTCCCCGTGAATACGCGGCCGTGGTGTGTTCTAGTGATGCTTTGATTCTAATCTTTTCATAACGTGAGTTTGAATCACGTTCTTCACCTCGTGCCAAAACACTATAAACACATTGATGAAAGTCATTCGTGAAGAAGTAGTAAACAAGAAACGGATAGGTGATCATTACATTCCCCTACACTACTCGGTTTTCATCGTATTCAAAATCCAACGTTCGCGTTCATATTCCAATTGAAATATCGGGTTTTCCAATAGAGACTTGACAACTTTTAAAAAAAATAAAACGCAAACCATTTGAGATATTACAAAAACTTTATTATCGGCTTAAAGTACAATCAAAACATTTATGAATGGAACTCGACTTCGCTCATACGGCTACCACGGGCACGTTTGCAGCGGTCGATTCGTCGGACCCAATTTTCGATGACTCGACTACACATCTCGGCCGAAACGGCCGCTGTTTCGCGTTCAATGTTGGCTCTGAGCTCTTCCAACGTCATCGGCTTGTTGGCATAGACCAATGACTTGACGTAGCCCCAAAGAAAATAGTCTAGAGGCGTTAAATCGCACGAACGAGGCGGTCAACCGACTGGCCCATTTCTTGAGATAACACGCTCATCAAACTTACTCTTCAATGAATCGATTGTATCGTGTGGCACCGTCCTGTTGAAACCACATATCGCCCAAGTCCATATCTTCCAATTCGGGCCAAAAATAATCAGTAATCATGGCGCGATAACGATGGCCATTCACAGTAACGGGACGATCGTTATCGTCGACGAAAAAAAGATGACCCATTGACGCCGCCGGCATGCAAACCGCGTCAAACAATTATTTTTTGTGGATAAAGTGGTGATTCATGAAGCACATGTGGATTTTCACCCGACCAATATCGCATGTTTTGCTTATTGACGAATCCATTGAGCCAAAAATGAGCTTCGTCACTAAAGATGATTTTGCGATGAAATTCATCACCTTGGCGCATCTTTTTCAGAGCCCATTTTGTTATTGCCTGTCTACTACGGCGAGAGTTACGACCAAAAATTGGAGTTAACGCTCTTAAAGTTGCGGTTACCGACTCCAAATTTCGGTAGTAATTTTTTATAATTTGCAGGCACCACGTTCGCGTACTTAACCATCATGAAAATATTGAGTTTAGTGAATAAATTGACAGTGAAAGTTCAATGATTAGTGAAAGGATGCGTTCACAAATTAAATTCAAAGTTATCAAGTCCCTATTGGAAAACCCGATAGATTGTTTTTGACACTCATTTCAATTGCCTTCAAAGTGACAAAGTAAGATAAATTACCTATATTTTGCTATGCAGGCAAAATGGCTACAACGTCTCTGTCATTTAACTCGCTATCAGCAAATTTAATGTTTGCAGGATACGTTAAATGAATGCTAATCAACCACTGAATTTATATTCATTCAGTGTCGTAACTCGCTACCACGACCAAAAGTTTTCTACCCACAACTTATTCTTCTTGTTTCTGTAATTATAGAATTATGTCTCACCTTCTGTATATTTCTAAGCAATCAGTTCGTTCAAGCCTTAACGTGAAGTTGGGTGACAATGCATACTTCCGCAACAGAAAATTTTCAAATTCCACTTTGGTCTACCACCAACATAAGATGTAGATCCTGGGAAAAGCAAACATTAAAATTTCGATGAGACGTCCTATCATCAAAGTCAAATCTGATGAAATATATCCTCTGTCCTTTTAATTAACCAGTCGATTCAAGATGCCATCATCTTGTCACCTTGTCATCCCAATAAAGTCTTATGAACAACAATGCTGTCAATTTCGGTGTTCTCTAGGGATACCTTTCCGCTTGTCAGTGATTGAATTTGCATTAAATATATCCCTGTTGTCGGATCAAATCATTTCACCCTTTTGTTTTCTTGTGAATTACTCAGTAACATTAATGACAACAACCTAATGAAATGACGCTTTTGTATTTTCTTTGCAGATTTCCAAATTGACTACGAAAACAGCAAACATTCGTTTAAATATTCACCAAAGAAAAACGATAAAAGATAAAAACGGAAAAAGGATATTGGAAGAGTTTTTATACTTTTCGTTTCGTTTTTCATACATTTAGTTTCACCCTCTTAAACGAACAGACAGCGAAAAATTCTTTGCGCTGGCGAAACGATTTAATACAGTGCCCGTCATCATGGAGGGGCCGGAAGTAACATTCCTCTTTCAGTTTGGAAATATCCGTGATGGCATTTCCGTCCCGTCGACATCGTTAACATTGAAATCGTTAAAAGATATGGCGTGTGAATTCATCAACTCAAAGGTAAGAACGTTTTATTTACATTACTGTGCAGATATTGAAATATTGATAGTTTACATTTACACTCTATATTGACCCCGATGGTCTTACTGCAGTTGTTGGCTTTTTGATTTATGAAAAAACGGATGTTTGAATTTGGTTATATTTACGAATTGTAACGGCGAATTGAAGGGAAATACACATATTTCTTAAACGTATGCTACGTAACCACATATTATGCAGAAGCGTATGTTACGCGAATATGTGTACCTCACATAAACAGAGTTAACAGAAATATGTTACGTACAAATACGAGGGTTGCCTTTTATATTTCGGGATTAGAGAACAAAAACAAATATTGATCATCGAAAATCACTTTATTGTGTTTCAAAATATTCCCCATAAAGATCTATACACTTTTGCATGCGTTTGAACCAATTGTCGAAGCACTTTTGCCACTCTGATTGAGGTATCTCCAACACATGCATTCTGAATGCAGCAACCGCTTCTTCAGGTGTCGAAAAACGTTGACCTCTCAGTTTGTTTTTTACGTAGGGGAATAAAAAGAAGTCATTCGGTGCCAAGTCAGGACTATACGGCAGATGACCCATCAAATCGATGTTTTGGGTGCTCAAAAATGCAGTTGTCGCAGCCGATGTGTGAGAGCTCGCATTGTCGTGGTGAAGAGTGATCCGTCTTCGGCGGTTGGTTTTCCTGATTTCTTGGAAGACAACTGGCAAACAAATGGTTGTGTACCACTCAGAATTGACTGTTCTGCGTCGTTCTAGTGGTACGGTTGCGACATGTCCAGTTTTTCTGAAAAAACAGGCGACCATTTGCTTGGAAGTGCTTCGTGCGCGAACAACTTTTGTTGGATTTGGCTCATCTTGAAACACCCAGACAATCGACTGCTGTTTACTTTCGGGCTCATACGCGTAAATCCACGATTCATCACCTGTCACGATGTCATAGACGTGTTTCGAAGCACCGTGATCGTATTTTTTGAGCATTTCTTTCGACCAATTGACACGAGCCTTTTTTTGGGCGATTGACAAACTGCGTGGGATCCAATGCGAACAAATTTTTTTGACAGTCAAATGTTTATGCAATATTGAATGTATGCTGGTCCCACTAACGCCTAAGGTTGTCTCAATCTCACGATAGGTCACATGACGATCTTCCAATATCAGTTCGCGCACAGCATCAATGGTTTTCGGAACAACAACTGATTTTGGACGACCTTCACGAAATTTATCTTGGAGTGAACTACGATCACGATTGAATTCACCATCGATAAACACTGGTCCTTGATGGAGCTTCACGTCCAAAAATTGAATTAAGTTCATCCATGCACTGTTGCTGAGTTAATCCACGCCGAAAGTTGTAAAAAATAATCGCACGAAAATGTTGACGATTTAATTCCATTTTTGGGCCGAGATGAATCTTTTAAGTTACTGTAAACAACACAAATAGCGCTCGTATGTCAAAACGTTCTGAGTGCGTATAACCTCAAAAATGTCCAACTTTACGACAGAGCTGTCAATTGCCGGATTGCAACAGTAGGGTTGCCAAATCCCGAAACATAAGAGGCAACCCTCGTATGCTACATAAACATACGCTACCTAAACACATGTTAAGTGAGCATATGCAACGTGAATGCATGCCACATAAACATTATGACACGTAAACATGGATGAAGTGAGCGTAAGTCACGTAAATATTTGTCATATAACATTTATTTTCAGTAAACAAGTTATATAACATGTGTTATGTACGTTACTTACACATATCACATATTATATAAACATACGAAATATATAACGTGAAGGTGTACCATACAAGTAAATGTTACATACACATGTTTTACGGAATTATTATTAGTATCATCTTTTTTTTTTACACTTGTCTCAAAACAGCGGCACTGGCATTTAATAAATAGCTGATAGTATTATTTTTTTTGAACACTTGCGAATTTTAGTTCGATTTGAAGACCCCATTTATTTTATTCATAATCAAATTATACATTTTATCTTTATGTAGGACTAAATGCATGTCCTATCATACAACTATTATTTTTACGTTAACTTACTCGCTCTTTGCAAGCACTCTAAATGATACTACTGTATATTATTTTTTAGGATCCTCGATAGTATAGTGGTTAGTATACCCGCCTGTCACGTGGGAGATCGATTCCACGTCGGCGAGCCTCTGCCACAAGACCAAATTACCTTGCCCCGAAAAAAACGAATCATTATGGAAAATTTAACAAGCCTCAGGACTTGCTAAATTAGGCCAAGAGCGGTTCCCGGTTGTAGTGCCGATGATGATGATGAAATATTATTTTTTGGTCTAATTAACCCGCAAGTTCATGATCTCATCGACTCAGCTGCGTCATCGTTCCTTGCTCTGTGCACTCTCCTTCCACGATTGATCATCCCATCCAATTTCCTCCAGATCAAACCTTACACTGTCGTCCCATCTCCGTCCCGGCCGTCCTATCAGTCTCTTTCCCGTTGGTGTCCCGTCAAGAATTCTACGCACAGTCCTATCGTTATTTTAGTCCGTCGCGGATTTCAAATGGTTCTGAGAGGTGGCTTTCTATTCTAACTCGCCTTTGTTTTCGTTCATTTAGATTTGGATGAGGACGGCATATTTTTTCGGGACTCCCAGCTTAACCACAATATGGTAAAGTCTTTGCCTTGCGACTAAGTCGTAGGCTTTTTTGACGTCAACGAAAAGTTAATGAACCGTCTCTCCGTATTTCCACTTCTTTTCCAACAATTGGCTTACTGTGAACATTTGGTCTCTCGTTGACCGGTTCCTACGGAATCCGCACTGCTAGTCTCTCAGTATTTCTTCTGCGTACAATGCGATTCTTTCCATTCCTCCGGAACGACTTCTTTATCCCATACTGTTTTAATCAGTTGGTGGATCTTTCGAGCGGTTGCCGCTCCTTCATGCTTCATAAGCTCTGCCTCTGTCGATTTATTGCGTCTACAACTTTGTTGAAAGATCTGGTATCAGAGTCGGCTGAATGTACGTCTGGTGCATTTATTTGTGGCTGGGCACATTGGCGATATGAATGCGAATATAGGTCGGGAGGCGATTTTAGGCACTACCCAGGTTCCCATAGTTCTCATGAGAACACTAGTGACAATGGACTACGAGTCATCGAACTGGCAGCATAAAAAACTTTTTCGTTGCGAGTACCAGGTTTCCGCGTAAAGATATCCACAAAACCACCAGGGTATCACCTGGGTTGATAGATCGCCACCACTCCTCGAGCCTGATGACGGTACAAATGTACGGCGGTGCCAATGTAGACTCGGATCACTATCTTCTTGGTATAGTTTTCCGGGTGCGGATTGTCTTACGGAGACGTATTGCATCCGTGGATCAAGTTCGGATCAACACGGCTACCTTACGCAATGAGAACACCAGCAACACCTTTGGTCATGTGTTAAGACTTGCCCCCGAAGAGCTCGATGGAGGGAGAGTAAGTCCCAGAAGGCCGGGCGTAGAAGTGAACGGGACACGCCTGAAGAATACTGTCATTGGTACTGCCAACTCCATCTTAGGCAATAGTCGTAGAGATCGGAACGACTGGTTTGATGATGAGTGCAAATTAGCGAATGAAAGCAAGAATGCTGCATACCGGGCAATGCAACAGTCTCATCGGACGCGGGTACGCGGGGAGAAATACAAAGAGCTCAGAAGATCTCGAAAAAGACTTCACAGACAAAAGTGCCTGGGGATAAAATATAGGCTGTGAAATAGAGAAAAGTAGAGAACGAGGTCCGCACCAGGCGCGGAAGTTCTACCAAATAATCCGCAGTATGACGCGATACACACCGGCACTTACAAGTTTAGTTGAGTGAGGGCAGAACCCTCATTTATAGGATAAAGAGGGTAATGTGATCACCGATCGCGAAGGCATTCTGGAGCGATGGGAAGTGCACTTCATCATCATCATCATCATCATCATCGGCACTACAACCGGGAACCGGTCTTGGCCTTATTTAGCAAGTCCTGAGACTTGTTAAATTTTCCATAATGATTTGTTTTTTCCGGGCAAGGTCATTAGTCATGCGCCAGAGGCTTCCCGACGGGGAATCGAACCCCGGTCTCCCGCGTGACAGGCGGGTATACTAACCACTATACTATCGAGGAGCGAAGTGCACTTCAATGAATTGCTAATTGGTCAGCTCACAGAAGAATTGGAGGCTCCACCAATGCAAGATCAAGACCAAATGCTGCCGTCACCAACCATTGAGGAAACATTAAAAGCCATAAAACAGCTCAAATGAAATAAAGCTCGCGGAGCTGATGCCATACCAGCTGAGCTGATCAAACAAGGAGGGACAGCGTTACATCACGCGATTCATGAGATCATGGTGCACCTATGGAAGATGCCGGAAAATTGGCGGCGTGGTATAATTTGCCCCATACATAAGAAGTGAGATATCACACTATGCAGCAACTATAGGGGTATAACATTGCTGAGTACCGCCTATAAGATACTCTCCAATATCCTACAAGATCGGATAGCCCCGTACGCTAATGCCATCATTGGTCAATATTAGTGAGGCTTCATCCAAGGCAAATCAGCGAATGATCAGATATTCATCCTTAGACAGGCGATGGAAAAATGTCTGGAATTTAAGATTCCGCTATATCATCTGTTTATAGACTTCAAGGCCGCCTACGACAGCATAGCCAGGGTAGAACTATATAATGCCATGAGAGAATTCGGCATTCCAAATAAATTGATACGACTTTGTAGGTTGACCATGACCAACGTAACTAGTCAAGTAAAAGTAGCGGGATTGCTGTCCAAACCAATAAACGTCTTTAATGGACTCCGACAAGGAGACGGTCTGGCCTGCCTACTATTCAACCTGGCGTTGGAGAAAGCAATCCGTGACTCTAGAGGGACTATTTTCACCAAGTCCAGTGTTACGTGCGACTTCCCACCCCCATCATTTAGTTAATTTTAGATAATTTGGTTTTAATATAATTTGATGTAAGGTAGTGGGAAGAGCGCACGATCCACATGTGAGTGTGTGGACATGCGCCTGTTCGAGTGTGAATCGTGTGCAAGTTCGAACTCTGTTTTCGGAGTGGATGTCGATGGAGAGAGAGAGAGAGAAGCGGCAAGTTTTTGCAATTCCGTTTGCTTTGTTTTTGCCTGCTCGGTACTGTTTTTGAGTGCTGTTAGATAGAGTTCAGTTTTTGAGAAGTGAAAAAAGCAAGAAGGAGATAAGTGTTCCCGTTGTTTGCTCTTTGTTCTTTTTTTTTAAGAAGAAAAAATTGTAAAAAAGATGAAATGTTAGACACAGAATAAAAAAATAAGAAACACTAAAAAGTGTTCGTAAAAGTACAGTTTTTGTAGTTTGATATAAAAATTAAAGCACAAGTGCTTAAAGATTGGACTGGCCAGTTGCAGCCATATCGCAGGCATAAAACGTAGAGGAAAGAAGAAACAGATTAAATTCCCTACAAAATTACCATCTGGCTGTGGCCGCCCTGTGCGTGGTAAGGAAGAAGAACCAGGATTGAATCGGATGAAAGCTGCTGCACGGACCTCCAACTCTCCCCGGCAAAGTAGCAGAAAACGGCGGAAAAACCAGGTAACCAATTTTATATTCCACTATCCAAATTTTGTGTGGCTTTATATGCCACACCAGCCAGATAGCTGCCTACGCAGATAACATCGACATCATCGGTAGAACCGAATCAGCTGTACAGGACTCGTTAACCCAGATGAATCAGGCGGCACAAAAACTGGGACTGCACATTAATGAAGGAAAAACTAAGTACATGGTGGCAACTTCTGCGAAGAGAAAAACTAACGTTGGTCAAACTATCAGGGTAGTGAAGCACGAATTTGAAATAGTGCAATCCTTTAACTACCTTGGGTCAATAGTATCAGCCGATAACAATATGGAAGAAGAAATACGCGACCGGCTGATCAAATCCAATAAAGTCTACTATGGTCTATCAAGGCTCTTTAAATCCCGAAATTTGTCCAGAACATCCAAGCTACTACTGTACAAGACCATGGTCTTACCAGTACTCATGTATGGATCCGAGACCTGGGTGCTCAATAAAATGTACTCTGAACTCTTAGCCGCGTTCGAGAGGAAGGTCTTAAGGAGACTTGTTGGCCCCGTATGTGAGGGAGGACGATTCCGAAGACGCTACAACCATGAGTTGTACTTGATCTACCTTAAAGCTAATGTTGTAAGAAAAATCAAGCTCGGTAGACTCCGGTGGGCGGGACACCTAGCTCGAATGAGCGAAGAGGAGCCTGCCCGGAAAGTCCTTTGTGGCAGGATGTATGGAAGGAGACAGCGCGGCAGACCATGTTCGCGTTTGAGGGATGGCGTAGACCAGGACGCCCAGAGCCTGGGAACGCCAAACTGGATGACATCGGCTCGAAATCGGGACTGTTGGAGAGATTTGTTAAATAAGGCCCAGACCGGATCCCGGTTGTAATGCCGATGATGATGATGATTGACTGTGTGCCAACTAGGGTGGCCGGAATGCAGTATTATGTTAATTTCTTTAAATTAAATGTTGTTAATTTCTTAAACATGTTCAATGTCTTGCCTCTGACGTTTATGTGTGTTCCCTGCGGTCCGCCTGCTCTTGCCTCTGGAGAGGTAATACCCCTGTTTTAGTTCGTCCCGGATTTCACATGTTTTGCTCTGTGCACTCTCCTTCCACGATTTATCATCCCATTCAATTTCTTCAAGATCAAACCTTACGCTGTCGTCCCATTTCCGTCACGGCCGTCCTAACGGTCTCTTTCCCGTTGGTCTTCCGTCAAGAATTCTACGCACGGTCCTATGGTTATTTTAGTCCTTCGCGGATTTCAAATGGTTCTGAGAGGTGGTTTTCTATTCTAACTCGCCCTTTGTTTTCATACATGCAAATTTGAATGAGGACGGCATATTTTTTCGGGACTCCCAGCTCAACCACAATATGTTAAACTCTTTACCTTGCGACTGAGGCGTAGGCTTTTTTGAAGTCAACGAAAAGTCGATGAACCGTCTTTCCGTATTTCCACTTCTTTTCCAACAATTGCCTTACTGTGAGCATTTGGTCGCTTGTTGACCGCTACCTACGGAATCCGCACTGGTAGTCTCCAGTATTTCTTCTGCTTACGGTGTCATTCTTGCCAGTATGACATTTATCAGTATTTTGCATGTGGTTGAGAGCAATTGTAGTGCTCCAAAAAGCCCTACCACCTTTTTCCCCCATTCCTAATCCAAAATCCCAGCAATAATACGCTAAAACATATAAACCCATCAAAACCCACAATAACCCAAACACGATCCAAAATTCGCAATAAACGAATCAAAACATTCGTTTATCGCATAACATTTGCCCTCACGGCATAATTAAATCCAAAATCAAAATTAAAATTAAAATTCACAATAAACGAATCCAATATTCGTTTATTGTTCTACATTTGCTCCACAGCATCACCCAAATCCAAAATTCAGAGATCGTTATCTCTATCTCAAAAATTTCATTGAGTTAAACAAACAAAAACTCAAAAGCAGATACATTCACACATCTGCGTAATAGTTTCGTAAGAATTCTAGAAATTGATTTCTTATCTTATGTAAATACAACATCTCCCTCGAAATACCCAAAAGATCGAGATTGTTGCACGAAACTGTGTATCTTTGAGATACAATTTTCGATTCCTTTTCCTTCATAAAGGAATAGTCAAGTGATCTCCGGGCCGCAGTCTAAATTCACAGTCCCTGGAGGAAGTACCCCAGGAAAATCCTGAATAATATAATAAAATCATATTCATAAAGGAAACGACGACTTTTCATTTCCACGGATATCTATATATCACCTGGCCCCCACGGAAGACCAAGTGAAGACATCAGGACGAAGGCCGAATCAAAGGACGTTGCTCTTCCCTTTGAACTCAGAGGAAGCACGGCAACGACCTCTTCTGTAGGACAAATTTTCAGGAGCGGTCAAATTTTAAGAGATCGCCTTGTCCTTTTAAGGACTAGGAGACACGCTTCCTGAAAATAAAAACCCCTACAAGAAACACAACACAATGATATTCCTCTGTAGTTTTCGCAGTCAGATCTGTCGCCTTTTGTGAAAATGGGGACGACTATTGAGGTGACTTCCATATCCCATATTGTTTTGATGAGCTGGTGGATCTTTCGATCGGTTGCCTCCCCTTCATGTTTCATAAGATCTGCTGATATCGATTTATTGTGTCTACAACTTCGTTGAAAGAAGGTCCTCGTATCTAAAGCTCGGCTGTACGTACGTCTGGTGCGCTTATTTGTGGTTGATAGGTGCGCGAATTAACGTTTACCTTTTGGTTTTAGAAAATATTATTTTCTTCACTGAGGCTCGAACATTTCCTTATGGAATCTATTCTAAGACTGTCTTTATTTTTTATTTTTACTTAAGATCTAATATTTTTATACAAAACCAAGCGTACCTCTGGTAGTTACAAAAACGACATGTGTATCTCTTAATAGGTAATTAAGAGAAAGGTACTTAAAATATAATTACACCGTAGCGTATGCATGTCGGGTTCTATCGATTAGTCTAAAAGACTTAATGCATTGCTTATGTTATGGTTAGGTGATGATAATGAGTCATTCGTTAACTCGCGCGTAGTTCTCGAAAACACCATAAATCACAGCATGATTGAATTGTTGCAAGGCGTCGCAAGTCACATATTGAAATTGTTACAAAATGTCTGGAAGTTGATCAAAACCACAGCGCACACGCACGACATCGATGCCAGAGCATCTTGTAAAAGGAGACCGTGGTTCCATGGTGAATTCAGTTCCTCCTTTGTCATTAGAGGAGTTTAAGCAAAGAGTTCCTCCCATGTATTTCGAAAATTCAGGCAATGGATTTGATAGGTAGACGAAGTATTCAACAACGGTGCAGGTCACGGTGGTGTATCGAAGCAAAATGAGCTTCGCATTCCTGTTCTTTATCTGTTAAGGCAGAGGTTCTGAATCTTCTTCTTGGATCCTATTCAAGCAGTCATGGAACTCGCCATCGATACTGACTTGATGGCAGCTCAGAGGTATCGTTTCACTGTAACATAATGACCTCGAGAGTGTTCCACCCATCGATATTCATCCTAAGTGGATACAAGTCGGAGTATAGCGTTTTGCGTCAATAGTGAAGAACGTGTGGTTCGAACCGACGCTGCGATGGTTAGAATCACTAAAAATTGAACCAATGCTCAACACATTAGGCCACTGCTGCGTGTACGAATTCGATTTCTAAACTCAAGTACACTCAACTGATGTGGAATTGCTATGTTATTATTGTTTGGTATATGGCTGGTGCATTTTCTTATTCGATATTCTTTTGGTGTCCTTCACTATTTGCTTGCGTATTGTGTATGTATCTGTTACAAACGCCACAAAGGTATTGTACCAACTTCTTGATGCTGAGATAAGGGCATTGTGGTCAAGGTAGTCCCTAGTCCCAACGTGAAGCAGTGTATGATGACATCCTGGTTGTCTGCAACTCTTGATAGAAGTCTTGATGTTTCGGTTTGCGAAGAACTTAACTCCTTCAGGTGGGAGAGCTTTAAAACCTTTGCAGGCGGAGATGTAATGTGATACTTCACAGAAGGGGGGCCTGTAGCTTCAAAGGTTGCTGTGATGTCGTAAGTGACGAGGTTCGCAACGCGGCTGCACGTGACTTTGACTTAGAAATATGAATTTTTTTCTGTACTCCTTGATCCTAATAAGCTGCATGTTTGGGCAGTTCAACAAACTTCAGGGCATCGATACGGGTTTTCCAAAAGGTGTCTATTGCGCGGTTTCTATTTAGAAGTTTCTGTAGTGTTCCCCTATAATGTTTGCCAATTACGACCAGTGCGATGATTGAGCCGCTACGTGATCAAATAAAGGAATAAGTTGTCCTAGTCCAACCATGGATCGACCAAGTGCGTCTATAGTCTCGATTGCTTCATTCGTAGTATCGCGGAGCTGACCAAAACTCACGACAAGAATCATAGAAAAATGGACACGAGCAAGAGTATTGTCGTCGGTGCTCGACTAGTGGATCCCCAGTCCGCTTATGGTTTTCCTCGGGGAGGGAATGTTTTTCATGATCTTAGCAGCATCCTCACGGAGGCTAGATTTTAAGTGATATAGGCGCTCTATATCGGTAAGATCCGGCACATGCACCAATCTCACCTGGAACAAATTTTTACCCGACAACGTAGTTAACAGTACTGAAGGCAGTTTACAAGAGTGGGCGCGATTGGTGTCTATTGTGGTCGGAAATGTTACCGTTTATCAACTGATACAAAATTTATATATCACAGCTTCCAACCGCCAGTCTGAACACTCAGATGGCGCTATTAGTTACTCAGGCATGGTTAGAGTCTTGGAATTTATTTGCCGCACAGTGTTTGTTTTAGTTGCTAAATAGTCGATAACATTGAAGATAGTTATGTCGCTTTTATTAAATTTGATCTTTCTTCTTCAATTTAAGTTCGACATCTCTGGTTTTTGGAGCTTGCCAATAATCCATACCGTTTCATTGTGAGATGAATCCACTGAGGTCAATTGCGCTAACCATCCCCAATTTATGCTTCAACCACACTATTTCTCTGTACACGTTTTCGACTTTTGTTCCGTTTTCCTACTCTTTGCTAATTGGCTTGATCTGTTAACTTCTCTCCAAGTCATAATTGCAAACTCGGGAGAATTTACCTCCAGTGCTATATCATCACCCAAGTGGGGCGAAACATAACAAAAAAGAAGAAACAACTAGACATTTGTTGACGTCCGGCGCCGTGCTTCCTCGGTTGAGGGAAGAGCGGGGACCTTTTATTATTCCTTTTCTTCTTTTGCTGGTCCTGTACGCGCAACAATCTTATTAGAACTTTTCCACTCTGCTGAAAGAAGGCAGTCACATCCGCAAATAGTTAAACCAATTAGGTCACTCGCTCTGGTTCCTAAGAATTATGATCCGCGTCCCAGGCGGACCTTCCTTTGGTGAAAGTCCAGTTACAACTGGCTGAGGCGCCATTAACAAGAAAAACCCTTTATTAAAATCAACGGCTCTTAGATGATATTAAAACTCATATATTATCAATATATTTAATATATTTATATCAACTTAGGGGTTCTTAACTCAACTTTCCAAACTCACAACTCAACTTACAATCTCAAACTAATTGAACTGAACTGATTTTACAATAAAAAAAAAAAAAAATTGTGGCGAGAAGGCCGAATTTAGCGAGACAAGGACATATGTGTCTTTCATCTTGTCTCTGACTTCTGGTCATCTTGCGATAACCAGAATCACCCACATCCGTGAGGTTGGGTATCCAAGGATAGTGTGGACAGTGTTAGTCCGGGTGTTCTCTAACTATTTTTATAGAGGGATGGTGGGAAAGAAATGGTACAAGACCGGTAGGTCTTGGGTGCGGTAGTGAACGCAGATCACGTCTTTGGCGTCTAATAATCTGCGCTTTGGTCGGTGTGTATGTTTGTGTTTGTGCCGTCTTGTACTGTGCGTTCGTGTGTGTGGTTTGTAGACCCTATGGGATGGGTCCAGGAATCCTCTATTATAGAGGGGAATGTTGTTGGGAAGGGTGCTTTCTTCAGTTTTGTACTGAAGAAGAAATTGTGGGGGTTTGATTCGAAGAGATCGGGAGAGAGAAGGGTCAAGAACGCAGGAGTCCCGTACAAGTAGGTTCTCGCTGTTCTGAATGTTCTCGAGGTACTTATATGCTAATTGAAGCAAGTACTCGTCGATAGGGGTAATGGAGGCGCCTTCGTATAGGTGAGAGTTGGGGTAATGACGACCGTCAGGCCTTCTAAAATGATTGGTGCATCTTCTGACGAGTTTCCTTTCGAAAACCCGAAGTCTTTCTATTTGGGCCGAAGATATGCAGGACCATATGGGAAAGGCGTACGATATTTCAGATCGGATTAGCTGCTTATAGCAGAGAAGCTTAACTTTGGTGTCAACTTTGTTGCTTCACTTCAAGATGTTGTGCAGTTGCTTAGACCGACCGAGGCCCCTTTGGAGAATGTACTGATTTTACAATTGAATTTTTCTCTACTTATAGAACATTGTGTTCTAATTTACTGTAAATTATAATATGAACAAAACAAATTTTCTCAAAGTATTCCTTTAGTTTCTGTGACTTTTAAATTGAATAAAATTTGAACGAAAATCAAAGTGCTCTGTTTTGAAATAAAAAGGGGCAGGTAATGAAAAGGGGCATGTTATTAAATGTGCTGTAACTGGCAATATTGTCAATGTTTATGAATGGTATGTATTAAGTGAGAATGTAATATATGTTAAGGGAAGTTTTTAAGGATGTGTAAGGAGATTCAGTGTTAAATTTAATAAAGGGTAGTATTCTGGAATACAACATCCCACCCTTCTTCGAGAAAGAAAATTATCCTTGAAGAGAATAATTTTCTAGTAACTATATATTAGATTAAGAAAGACTGGGATTTTCGTTCAATTACATTACAATGGTTTTCAAAATTAATCTTTATTAGAGGTTACAATAATCAATAAGTTCTTAATACTAGAAAAATAGTCTATTTACATTATATATTAACTAAATTTTTACAATAATCAAAAAGTTCTTAACACTAGAAAAATAGTCAAAATAGTCTATTTACATTACATATTAACTAGCTAAATTTAAATATTTCTCCTTGGAACCTTTTCTTTTCTTATCCAAAAATTAGTATTACTTATTATATTAATTACATAATATTAATATTATTGTTTCAAAATTCTCATTTCCGTTCGAATATATATATTGATTCCAAAATTTCCAATATATATATTACCCCTAAGATTTTCTTTCTTTCCTTTTCCGTTCGAATATATATTACTTCCAAAATTTCCAATATATATTACCTCTAAAATTTTCTTTCGTTATTCCCCCTCTTTAACTTTTTTTTTTTTTTTCGTTTTCGTCAATTCATACAATTGTTTGATTAGTTCATATATATTGAATAAAAAAACAAAGGCCATTTGTTATGTGTTTATCTTTTCCTTAAATTTATCGAAAATTTTCCAAAACCTTTCTGGTCCTATTATTATGATGATTGTATAGAAATGCATAATACCAAAAATCTTCTTAAGAACCGATTTCAAATGTCCTAAATGACTGTGTAACTTTTTATTTTGTTATATTTTGTGTTTGAATAAATGTTTATTGTTGAAAAAAAAAATTTGTAATGTACTTATATGGTTTTCCTTTTCTGTACCTATTTTAGTTAAATTATTATTTTCATTATTTATTATTTCGTGTTTGAGTAAGTGTTTGTGTTTGTTTTCGTTGTTTAAAATATTTATTGTTTTCGGCTTAGTGTTGTCATTGTCCATAGCTTTAACCGCTGTCGGAACGTCTACCTTTTCAGTCTTACTCACTGCTGATGGATCGTTTAGTTCCTCAGTCTCATTTACTGATTCGTATAGTTCTTCAGACTTATTAGCTGTTAGAACATCTTGGTTCCCAGTCCTATTTGCTGTTTGAACTATTTCTTCAGTTATATCTGCTGTAGAAACATTCAATCCTTCAGTCTTTGCTGCAGAAAAGATTTGTTCATCAGTATTAGCTGATGAACTGACTTGGGTTTCGATTTTTATTGCAACTTTTGGGTCTTCAGTCTTTAACAGTGCTGAATTTTCAGTCTTGGTTGCTGAAGTGTCTGCGTTGTCAGTAGGGATAGCTGAGATATTAGGGATTTCAGTCTTTAATACTGCTGAAAATTTCAAATTTTCAGTCTGTGTTGCTGAATTATTTTCCAGAATTGGAGTATGAATCGGAGTCTTTATATTAGGGGCTGGGTTATCTTCGTTTATATGTCTAGGTTTATAGGAGTATGTGGGCTCAGGGTAGATTTGGCTAGGAGCTTCATTAAAATGGTCGTTATCTATTTCCAAAGATCTAATGCTGTAAATAGAAAAATTTGGTCTGTCTTCCATAAATTTTGGTTGGCGTCAAGCCTCGTTTTCCGACTCTTGCACCCGAGAAAAGTGAACATCTTGCCGATCGTTTTGTCTATTGGTGGTCCTAGAGTTTTCACCAAAACGATTTTCAGAGTTTGTAGGATTGTTTCGGAATGGGTTACGCGTTGTTGTACCTTGTTGGTAATTTGTTGAAGACGATCCATTCCTAGATGTCTTGTATCTACACTCGTTCCCTGTGTGATTATTCCGTCCACAGAAATTGCATACAATGTTATAGTCTCTCTTTACGGGTTGTCTATTTGGAAAATTGTTGGACTGCATGTTCCGATAACATGTGTCCTGTGTATGCCCTGACTTACCACAGGTTTGGCAGACTATTCGATTAAATCTGTCATTATAGTTATATGGCCTGGGAGAGTTGTCCATTCGAGCAGCATGTGATACTACATGGCCAATCGACTGTTTTAAATTATTTCCCCCATGGACTTTAGCTAGTATTTTTAATTGTTCGTTCTGTAGTCCATCCTCAAATGTTTGTACGGCCAATTTTATGTTTTCTTCTATTAAGTATTCCCTAACCACCGCATCTGCTGTTATTTCACACGTGGCAGAGTTTAGAGTCCGCAGAGCATTCGCAACTCTATCGCCATATTTTCGGACGGTTTCTCTGTAGCGTTGTTTCGGAGAAATCAACTCATTGTGTGCCGTCGAGCGAGATTGCTCCTCTTTATATTCCGATTCGAGTTTATCTTTTAAATCCTCCCACTTAGCGATTTTGCTATACCTAATCAGATCGTAAGCATGACCCTCTAGTCTATTTTTGACTAGCTCTAAAAACGTTTCGTATATATCCTGGTCTGCCTTCTTTATAGATCTAAATAAAACGTCTCCTCCGGAAATAAATTTACCTAAGTCGCAGGGTTTCCCGTGAAAGGTAGGGACGATTCTGAAAACGTCAGAAATTCCGACAGACAGAGCCATTTCAAGGGTTTTACTGGGTATCTGTTGATAGTGGATTTGTTCTTCCCCCTGCCTAGCCGCCTGTCTCGTGCAATATGGACTCGTAATAGGAAAGTTTAAAATACTGTATGGCGAAAATTTGTTATTCTTAATAATATCATCATCATCGGCACAACCGGGAACCAGTCTTGGCCTTATTTAGCAAGTCCTGAGGCTTGTTAAGTTTTCCGTAATGATTTGTTTTTTCCGGGCAAGGTAATTAGTCTTGCGCCAGAGGCTCCCCGACGGGGAATCGTACCCCGGTCTGCCGCGTAACAGGCGGGTATACTAACCACTATACTATCGAGGAGCCTCTGGTTAACTTAAAAATATGGTTATGAAAAAATTGGCCTTTCTTTTTGTTATTCAATATATATATATATATATATATATATATATATATATATATATATATATATATATATATATATATATATGGAAAAGAACGATAATTGGGATCCAAAGCTGAAAAAGAAAATTTTCGACGAAAAAGAAAAGAAACGGAAATGTCGTCGAAAAAACTGAAAAGAGAATTTTCAAAATTTCTATCGAGAAAACACTTTTTTTTTGAAAAAGGAAAAAATTCCAAGTAAAATATTCCTACAAAAAAAAGGAAGAGAGAAAAATCAAAATATTGAAAAAAATGTCTTACTACTACTCTAGAAGTTGATAGAAGTCTATAATTATCGTCTTGTTGCAATTGTCGTCTTGTTGCAAAATTTTTTTTCTTGTCTTCTGCTTTGAGTTTCCTTGTTTTTTTTTTTCTTTTTGTTGTTCTTGTTTTTTTTTCTTGTCTTCTGCTTTGAGTTTCCTTTGTGTTACCGCCAGGCAGACTTCACGTCCTATAGTTGCTCAACCTGGTCTTTTTTTTTCTTGAATTTTTTTTTTTTTTTTTTGTTTATATATAATTTTTTTTGTTTAAGTTTTTTTTCTTTTTTATTTAATTATGGGATCCTTTGGTTGGATCCCACCAGTCTTCGAGAATCTCACCGGTCTTCGTCATCATCGGTATTATCATCATTGAATCATCATCATTGAATCATCATCATCGAGAATCCCGTTATCAGGGAATCATCCCACCGCTGCCACCAGTGTTGACGTCCGGCGCCGTGCTTCCTCGGTTCAGGGAAGAGAGGGGACCTTTTATTATTCCTTTTCTTCTTTTGCTGGTCTTGTACGCGCAACAATCTTATTAGAACTTTTCCACTCTGCTGATAGAAGACAGTCACATCCGCAAATAGTTAAACCAATTAGGTCACTCGCTCTGGTTCCTAAGAATTTTCCACGTATTATGATCCGCGTCCCAGGCAGACCTTCCTCGCGCGAAAGTCCAGTTACAATAGGCTGAGACGCCATTAACAAGAAAAACCCTTTATTAAATTCAACGGCTCTTAGATGATATTAAAACTCATATATTATCAATATATTTAATATATTTATATCAACTTAGGGGTTCTTAACTCAACTTTCCAAACTCACAACTCAACTTACAATCTCAAACTAACTGAACTGCTTTTACAATTGAATTTTTTCTCTACTTATAGAACATTGTGTTCTAATTTACTGTAAATTATAATATGAACAAAACAAATTTTCTCAAAGTATTCCCTTAGTTTCTGTAACTTTTAAACTGAATAAAATTTGAACGAAAATCAAAGTGCTCTGTTTTGAAATAAAAAGGGGCAAGTTATGAAAAGGGGCATGTTATTAAATGTGCTGTAACTGGCAATATTGTCAATGTTTATGAATGGTATGTATTAAGTGAGAATGTAATATATGTTAAGGGAAGTTTTTAAGGATGTGTAAGGAGATTCAGTCTTAAATTTAATAAAGGGTAGTATTCTGGAATACAACACATTGTATTCAGTTTATAATGTTCAAAGTCACGTGCGATGCGCACACTGTTCACTGAATAGTAATTGGTACACTTTTCTCTTCTAAACATGTGTACATTCGCCCATACAAAGGCCTACACGTACGATCCACACAGTGGTAATCAAATCCTTTCTCCCAGATTTTTTCAAATTTTTCACGGATCCTTAGTCCGTAGATACAGGTAATTCAATATACCCAAACAGGTTCGTATACATATCGGACTTTGCCACCTCGTATCGTGGCATTGTATGCCTTTTTTCTTGCCTGCCACGAAAAGGAGTCCAATCCCTCACATAGGATTACATAATATGATTGTGCCCAATGTACTGTTACAAATTGAAATCAGGATCTTATTCACAAAGGGGTATTTCAACCACACCTGTTACTTGAGTATCACACCACATACCAAGAAATATAAAACTTTTCATAATAAATTCAGTGTCGTTGAGGATACTCTTTCTTTAAAGTAGATATATCCTTTTGATATTACTATCGTACGTGGACATATACAGCAGAAGAAGGGTAATAATCCACCTAAATGTTGTGTACCTTGATGGAAAGTGGCTTTCATAAGAGCCAGCAGCGCAAGTAAGCAATATGTTCGGTAGCAACTTGTGGGAATTTGCAGATATCGGAGGAATCGTTTTTCTAATTTGAGAAATCAATACAAACCGCAAAAGGACTATTTTTTCGTGGCAAAAAACAAGCATTGTAAAATAGACGACCTTATAGGGCAACACGTGTAGCTTATAGAGGCACTGAAATTGGTTCGAGGTATTTTGAGAGTGTCATTAAGGTGGTTTAAAAAAGCTACGTAAGGGAAAGTAATAACTGGTATTAAATGGCATTGATCCCTTGAGAAGCATCCTTAAATGGGGCCATCAAGCAAGTTCAATAAACGATTATATAAAGGCCGTCCATGTTGTTCTTCATAAGGAAATGTTTCACCTAATTTTGTGTCTTCTTATTTGCTGTTGGTCTATTCGAAAATAATAAGCAGAGATTCGTTTAACTCTTCAAAAATTGTTAAAGATTAAAAGCCCTTTGGCCCACTGAAAAAGTTCATAGATTTATAGAAACTATTCAGAGATCTTTTTTATTTAAGTCTGCATTGATTTTAACTCAAAATCGCACGCCCTATTTTACAAATATTGTTCTTGTGCTAACTTATTGGATCTTTGCAAGCACTCTAAATTATAAAACAGTTTGTTTTTGCCGTTCGGCGTACAATCACTTTTGTAATTCTGTTTACAATGACAGTCAATATACAAGAGGGCTTCCTGTTTTATAATGTTTGCTAGCCCAATATACAGGTAGGTTTTTTTTTTACCATTATTTCATTTCTCTATTTTTTTATTAAACAACCACAAATTTCAAACAACACGCTTGAAGACGTAACCAAAACTCCAAAAATTAAAACTAAAATAACTAAATTAATTACTAACTACTATTTATTGGCCTATAAGCACCCGGAAGTTCATGCCCTCCCTGACTCGACTCCGCCATCGTTCCCTATCCTGGGCACTCTCCTTCCACGCTTGACCAGCCGATCCGATCTCCTCAAGGTCAAACCTAACATTGTCCACCCACCTCCGTCGCGGCCCTCCTGTCGGTCTCTTTCCCGTTAGCTTACCGTCAAGAATTCTACGCACGGTCCTATCGCTGCCCATTCGCGCCACATCTCCGGCACATCTTAATCTTCGCGACTTGATTACTCTCACTATTGTGGGTTTGCGATATAGCTCTGCCAATTCGTGGTTGTAGAGTACCGCCAAAGATACCCCTTAAAACTTTAATCTCGAATACGCGGAATTTGTTTTCTTCCCGTTTTGTGAGAGTCCATGTTTCGCATCCATATAGAACAATCGGCATGATTATGGTTCTATAGACACGGAGCTTTAAGTTACGTGACAGCAGTTTGGATTTCAGCAGTTTACTGACTGTGGGCCAACTACCGTTGCTGGAATGCAGTCTTTTGTTAATTTCCTTCGACATTTCGTTACTGGCCGTCAGTATCGTTCACTGATAGATATTGTTTTCTTAGGCTTGAGGGCTCTAATTTGGGAGACCTCATGCAATGCGTTTTCTTTAGCTGCAATGTCAAGTGGTGTCCTCCCAGCCAAAACATTTATGGCACCTTCGGATACCGTTCGGAACGCACAGCATACTCTTAATGATGCCAACCTATGTGCTGAGTTCACTCCCCTCATGTACAACTTATACGGTGCGGCTCCTGCCCATATGTGAGCTGCATACATTACAATAGAGGTGTTGACACTGGTTATGAGTTTCCTTATGTGGGGTCGGGGTCCTCCATCATTGGGTAGCAGTCTCGGCAAAACGTTACATACTCTTGCCGTTTTTTCACTCATTTGCCTCAGGTGTTCCTTGAAGCTCAATCTGTTGTCGAATGTAACACCAAGATATTTAATATAGGGATCTGATTATTTGTCTTTCTATTTCCAAATCAAGGTGCTCACGTCTCTTGGGGCTGCTTATTAAAACTGCCTCCGTCTTATGTCCAGCTAGTTTCAGTCGGCCATATCTAGCCAAAATGTAATGCTCTGGATTGCTTGGAAGCAAATATTCCTCAGGTCATCTAGATGTTTAGCTACGCTACTATTGCCAAATCATCTGCGTACCCAATGATTTTAACCCCTTCTGGTACATCGAGACTGAGCACAACATTATACATGATATTCCATAACAGCGGACCTAATACAGATCCCTGAGGTACACCCGCTGTTATTTTATATTCCTGTGGCCTCTCATCTGTGTCGTAGAGCAGTCTTCTATCCGAGAGATAGTTTCCTAGTATACGCACCAAGTATGGTCAGACTTCTAGATGGTCCAACGCTTCTAGAATCCTGTTCCAGTTTACCGAGTTGAATGCATTTTTAACATCTAGTGTCACGACCGCGCAATATTTTTTCGTACCTCCTAGCCATCGTGCTCCAGCTATCGCATTGCGAACCCTGTCGCACACCACAGATAGTGCCTTACCGGTTGATCTACCTTTCCAAAATCCATACTGCCATTCGGAGAGCCTCGATGTCTCCTCAGTGAATTGTTCCAAGCGAGTGGCAATAACTCGCTCATGCAGTTTTCCTGTTGTGTCCAGCATGCACAACGGGCGATAAGACGACGGCGCTTCTAGATTCTTTACTCCTTTTTTATAAGCACAAGCCGCTGTTTTGTCCATCGTTTAGGAAATTTACCTGTTTGAAGGCAGGATGTGAAGACACTGCTGAAGACTTCCGGATTTTTTATTAAAGCAGTCTTCACTACAGCATTAAGGATACCATTCAGTCCCGGGGCCTTGTTTTTTTTTTTTTTTTGACGACTTTTGCAGGCAAGAGCACCTGTTCGGTGGTCACGGTAGGTATCTCTCCTTCCATGATACTCCACACCTCTTGCACCCTCAACACCTCCTCACACTGTGGAAAGAGGACAGCAGCGATTCTGGCCATGTCAGTTTTCCTTTTTTGGATTTGACTACTGTTGTTGTGTAGTCTTTTCATGACTATCCTGTAGGCGCTGCCACGTGGATTTTTATTCAATTCATCCCTTAGGGAGCAGAAAGCGTCATATTTACTTTTGCGGATTTCATTCCTCAACTCTTTCCGTTTGTTGACAAATTCCGCATGCAAACGTATTATGGTTTCTTGCTCTTTGTTGCAAGTATCTTAACCTGTTCCACTCCGATCGCACATGGGCGATTTCTGAGTTCCACTATTACGCGGTTCTACGAACCACCACAACCAACTATAGGTTGAGATGTCCTTTCCGCCAAGGAATATACTTACCTGTATTCATTACACGTGCCCACAGACACGTGTCCCAATAGCCGGTGATCATACCTGTAACAAAGGTTATACGGAATTGTAACAACATTGAACCCGATATCAAAAACCGAGGAACTTAACGTTCAAAAGCTTCCAATATCGAGTTCAACGCATCCATACATGGTATTCCACCCCAATCCAAAAAGGCAGCATACATCGCATCTAAACAATGCAGGAAATCATCGCATGTAAATCGATCACCGAGCCTGAGCAGCAACGCGATGTGTTGCCACGAAATACCATTGTCGGTAAGTAAACCGAACAAGGGATGCATTCTCGGGTAGCTAAAAGCAATTAGCACCTAAGTCCCTTGCATGACCTAATGCTAAGGCACACTTGCGCAAACAAACGATTCATTGCGCCGCTGATTAGCAGGCGAATAATCGTAAACGCATAACACTATCCCTGATAGATGTTTATGATGGAAAAGGCAAACAAAGCCTTACACCCCATAGTCCGTGTACACATTCGAAATGCAGGCGATCCTTTGCCGCACGCCAGATGTATAGTACAAATAAACCAAAGAATGATCGGAGAATAAGCGGCGGCACCCGATCAACACACAAAGGGCCGAGATACCGACCACCAGAAACTAATGATGATAATGATCATGAGAAAGATTTCTTCTTTTTACAGAGACTATGGGAAATGCAGCTAACAGATACTGTGGGAAATTCTGTTAGCAGTCAGGATGGGAAATTCTGTGCAGAAATGCGCTGGGCAGATTTCCCTTGCCGATGGGGAACCAGAAGTTAGTTGAGAATAGATAGTCGTTATCGAACAGTCGATATCGAAGAGCCGAATCAAGGAGTCTAGATTGAGAATTCCCGAAGAGGACAAGAGGCCAGGACAGAACGTTGCGCGATGTGATATCTCGAATGTAACCAGAAAGAAAAAGAATAAATGGTATTAAAACGCGATGTGTGAGATGCGAATGCAAAAGATATTCGTCTGTGGTATTGTCGGTAGTCGCTAAGACAAAACAGAATTAGTGAATGATATGTAAAGAAATCAGTCCTGTGTACATAATCGACTTTTGAACGTGTGTAATTGTAATTCACCATTTAGGTAACTGTGCTGACATTAGTGTTTTCAAAAGTGAGATGCGTTATACGATCTAACAACATGAATGTAAATTTCAAAAGAGCAAAAGAAAAGAAATAATAAAACATATTTATACGTAAAACATGTTGTGTCTCATTTTTTTTTTCGCTGTGTTCGCTCCGTGGTGTTTCTCTCGCGTGTTAGCAGTGTTCGGCGGAACACCGCAGCCAACAACGACAACAACATTCGACGAACAATTAAAACAACAAAACCGCCAAATTTGTGATCCCGACGTGATCTGTACACACAGCATACACTTTCCCATAGTAAACAGAACTTCACACACGATCACGACTTCCGCATAGAGCACAGGCGCACTCGCCTGCTCCGACGTTCTCTCCTTCGCTCCGTCGTTCGCACACGAAATTGATCGTAACGAAGTTACTGAGGAGGGAGTAGTGTAGCGTCTCTAACAGATACACACACAGTACACATCAAATAGTGAAGAACACCGAACGAAAATCGAATAAGAAAATACATCAGAGCCGTATACCATAGCGATAATATAACAATTCACATCAGTGGAATATACTTGAGTTTAAAAATCGAATTCTAAACACGGCCAGTAGCCTGATGTGTTACGCTTAGCTTCAATTTTTGGTGATTTAAACTGTCATAGCGTCAGTTCGAATCACACGTTCTTCACTGTCCATTCTAAACGCTATAGCTTCACATACGATAGTTGGCCACTTCATGACTTTTCCAGCCTGCCTGTTCGCATCGGCCTCTGCGTCAATCTCTGCGATTTGGTCTTCCAGTACAAAATCGAGCAGTTCCGCATCGAGGTCCTTCTCTTTCCACCCATTTTTCTGGGCTTTCTTCGCCAATTTGTCAGTGATGAATTCCCTGTGTGGTAATATTTTGTACATCACGGGTTGGTGGTTACTATAGGTGTAGGTGTCCAAAACTCGCCACTCCATACGTCTTGCCAACATGAAGCTGGCAAATGGGATGTATACGGTTTAACACCTGTAAATTTTAAATTGTCGATTTTCATGCTTTTCAATTGCCCACGCAATTCCTTGGGGGAAAAAGACGGATCAACTTCTTTGAGGAGCATGTAGACAATTTTTATACTGTGTAGTAAACAGAGATTTGGTAAAAATTTTATTTAAAAATTCCAAGAAGCACAAACAAGATTTTGTCTGCTTCAATTGGAATAAGATTCTGGGAAGTGTATAGGAATTTATTTGAATAAATTCCCGGAAGGAGAAATCATGAAATGCATTTAGAATTAGGCATTTCATAATTTCAATGGTTATAGGGAATTGTATCAATGCACGACAAATGGACTTTCGTTTAAATGTATCGTGCATATGATTCAATTGGATTGGGATGTAAGGTACTTGGAAATTGAATCAATGTGCGACAATTTAACTTTTGATTTAACTTGTCGCTCATATGATTCACTATGGGAATTGGATTGGGGTTATAGGTAATTGGAAAAGGGTAGTGATTTAGGATCACTACATTAGGTTCCATGAGACTAACTATAATGGGAGACACCTTCTCTTTCCTGTTGGCTAGTGGTAGTGTGGCGTTTCTAACAGATACACACACAATATACAAGCAAACAGTGAAGATTACCGGCAGAAAATCGAATAAGAAAATACATCAGCATGTCTTCTGTGTTCGAAATATTCGTCCCTCCTATGGCCAGTTCTTTAAACTTGTTTCTTGCTTCGGTATATTGAGTATTATTATAAATAACTAATTCGGACTTTAGGCGGTTGGCTTGAAGATTCGGTTGTGGTTCAGACCTTCTCCGCAACACCATTTTGAATTCATCTTGACTGACAATAAAAGATATTTTTTTCGGTAAATAAGCATTTTGTTTCTCAACATAATCTCCTTTTAGTTCGATTCATTTAGTCCGGCGTTGTTACAATTTTTTTTATTCCGTCCAAATATTAGGTTTCCTCAAGGGCCTCAAAATAGGCGTTAGTTTCTGAGTTGATCTCTTCATTCGACCCAAATCTCTTACCGCCCAACAATTTCTTCGGGTATGGAAGCTGGAAATATTCGCAGGGGACTTGTGGCAGTTTCGCCAAACCCCACGGCCCACTTACCTTAAAAAACCCCCCATATCCGCAACCCAACTCCCATTGTCCCCCGCCAATGCAATCACATGGGCACTTGAAAATATTTCCTTTCCCAAGGACAATTAATGCTTGTATGCATTCCTAAAAAGAATTTTTCCTAAATGGGCATTCACACATTATCAATGCATCTCTGCATTAACGACCCAAAAACCGAATATCCAATTAGTGTAGATATTCACACTATAGTTCGACCCTGCCGTCGCCATAGATGCCATGCATAATTGACACAGATGGTATACACAACCGTCATTGTGTATCCATCTAAATTACTTTCCGAAGACTTGCAACTATTGATTCAGTTGCAAGCACTTCTCCCGGAAATATTTCTTTGTTTGAATCTTCAAACAATCACCGACGTCACGCTTTGCCGTCGGATTGGATTCCATAGCATAAACATATGCAAACAAAAGAATCCGATTCTTCCAGTCGGCAGAGAGACGATATACGATCTGTATTGTATAATTTATCGCAATCCCTTTTATCATCTAATGAGTGGCTGCTATTTATACAGCTGACCGTCATTACCGAAAGATGCCTTAGGTCGTTTACCCTTGGCTAAACGCATGGACGAACACGATGATGTGTACGAACACACGCCTACACCACCGCGTCCCAGAGATCGCCTTCCATTGGTCACTGGTCAAAGGAAATTTCATTTCCTTTTCACCACATCACCAAAAACTCACCCCATAAGCGAATCATCTCTGCACGAGATTCCATTTCCATCCGCCGGCCGTCATGGTCGTTACCGCTCCCGCTATCTGTAGCGCTGCAGACACGCGTAAATACATACCCGGAGTCGTGTGGATAATAGTTTTTAAAGTATTTTCGTAAAGTTGTAAACGTAACGAACCGTAGATGTGTTGGCGATCGTGTCAAAGTTGCTGAAAGTATTAATTAAAATTTTGTCATTTTATGTGTTGTTCGATTTTGATATACATTCAAAACTAACGAATAAATCTAAGTGAAAGTATAAACGCAAGGTAAATGTATTTCAATCTGTGTACTTTTGTCTCACCAAATAAACCGTTATTAGAGTTAAAACAAAATAACAAGGACCAAATAAAATTAAAGAACTTACTTCAAACAACATAAGCTGCGTGTTTTCTTTACTCCCGGTTGTGGACAAACGTGGCGACGTTTCGTTCTTCTTTCGGTTCGGTGTTTCCCGTGGCTGAACATACGATTAGTGATGGGGAGTGAAGTGAATCAACGCCGTCCGCCGGTGCAGCCTACTTCCTCCCCACAGACTAAATCTGGAGAATATGTTGAATGGGTTTGCAGTTTGTAACCCTATTTATGGATTTGGCTTGATTATGGTTAATCAGCATACGAAATTCACTTTTTTCCATTTTCGTTAAAATTCACGAGGTTGTCTGCTTTCAATAGCTACCGAACACAAAATAAACGATGCAGCTTAGTCAAACTTTGTCAGCAGTCTATTTACCTATTTATCACCGCCTACACTCTCCCGCACTTATACTCACACCCTAGCATCCGGCTTATCCTCGCCATTCCCTGTCCTACCACTTAGACTATTATTCTATCCATCTTTGTTTAGTTCCCCGTTCCATTTTTAAATTACTTTAAAGTTAGCCTCCCACCCCCAACCATCATGCTTTAGTTTTTAAGGTAGTTCGTAAGTCTGTTTATAAGTTTATATGTTTATACGACTTGTACTAAGCGAAATAAACTGAGGGTTCTGCCCTCTATTAATTCATTCATTCGTTCATTCGTTCATTCATTTATAGGCGTTAAATGATGGGAGCAGTCTGTTGCATTTATAGTTACTGGGCGGGAAATTAAAAAAGTCACTGACTTATCAAACTGCCTTCGTATATAAATATTATTATTATTACAAGTATTTACGGTCAACTATTTATTTCATTATACTGTATACACACGCACGGAAACACTTTGTATGTCGCGTATCCGTACCAATTGTTTTTTAATTATTTCGGGTGAGGAGAAGTCGCATCCCCCGCTTGGTAGAAACCTTGACGTGGTGTGGGGGCTTAAACTACAGTGAATCACTCCGGCTATGCTGTCGGAAGCATACGCTTCCAGTAGAGCCACTCATGTCAGACAGGCTAGCGAGGAGTAACACACAAAAATCTACCACCCCTAATCCAGGGTGTTACGCGTCACCGTGCCCATTGGATGGTTTGCAGCCAGGGCTATACCAGCTGTATTATAACCGCGCCTCTCTGACACCGAGTCCAATCAGAGCAGTAAGTAGACCTTACCATATCAAAACAGGGCTCTGATACGGCGTACTATTTGAAACCCCAAGACTCGTGGGAACAAAAATGAATAATCAATATACAAAAAACAATCCCACGAAAAACACGATAGGCGTAGGTGTGATGAGCCGACACTACCATAAGGGAACAAATCATCAAGAAAATACCGACTCGGCAAAAAGAAGACGTAGGAATAAACGGAAAAAGCGGGATATACGCGTCGCCGCGTGGAATGTTCGAACGTTATATAAACCAGGCGCGACATAGACGGTCGTAGAAAACGCGAAACCATATAAAACGGACATCGTCGCGCTTCAGGAAGTTCGACTCCCACATCGAGTAATCGAACCCAACGGGTTTACACTGGCGTGTGGAGGTACCGATACACATAACCTCGGGACTGGCTTCATCATAAGCAAGAAGATTACGCCCCATGTAAAAGATGTGCAATTTATTAATGACCGAATGTCGGTGCTAATAATACAGGGACCATGGTACAATTATGTATTTATAAACGTACACGCCCCAACAGAATCTACGGAGAAAGAAACGAAGGACACATTCTACGAGACCCTAGAGGAAGTATTTGATGGGATCTCATCATTCGATGTTAAAATCCTCCTCGGGAACCTCAATGCGAAAATTGGAAAGGAAGACATCTTCCAACCAACAATAGGTAAAGTGAGCCTACACGACGTTTCAAATAATAATGGAATTCGAATTATCACGTACGCAGCGTCCAAAGATCTGGTAGTGAAAAGCATGATGTTCAAGCACAAGCAAATCAATAAAGCCACATGGATATCACCCGACGGCGTAACGCGTAACCAAATAGACCACTTCCTCATAGACAAAAGACACCACTCGAATTTCCTTGACGTAAGATCATATAGAGGAGGAGATTGCGACTCCGATCACCTTCTAGTGATGGGCAAAATTGGGAGTCGCCTCGCAGCAAACCCGCATGGACAATCACGGGAGACGAGCAAAAAGTTCGACATTGATAAACTAAAAGACCTGCCAAGGGGGGTTGAATATCAAGACGAACTAACGAATAGATTTAGCATCCTAGAGAATGGGAGTAGTGAGGAAGAGAAAATCAATAATGTGGGCACTAAATGGGCATCGATCAAAGCCACAATCAAACAAACAGCCCAAAAGGTATTAGGATTTAAGAAACCAATTAAGTCCAAACCTTGGGTTGACGATAAATGCAGGGCGAAGATCGAAGAACGTAAACGACTTAGAGTGATCCACTTAAAAAGATATGATGAAGTCAACGCAGAAAGATACGCAACAATTCTGAAAGAGACAATGAAACTCTTCAAACGCAAAAAACGCGAGTGGGAGAAGGCTCGGAACGAAAAAATCTTAGAAAATGCCAGAGCAAAAAATATCAGAGATATGTATGCCGACATGAATTCAATTATAAATGGCCACCGAGGGAGAGCCAAAATAATTCGAGACACAAACGGCTGTCTGGTGACAGAAACAAACAGATGGAAGCAGTACTTTGACAACCTGCTCAATGTGCGCACACATCAACCACAAATAAAGGCACCAGACGTACATACAGCCGAGCCTCAGATCCCAGAGCCATCTTTCGACGAAGTTGTAGACGCAATAAATCGATTGAAAAACAACAAGGCTCCTGGAGTCGACTGCGTACCGGCAGAGCTTGTGAAGCATGGGGGAGAGGCAACCGCTCGAAAGATCCTCCAACTGATTAAAACAATATGGGATAAGGAAGTCACTTCGGAAAAATGGAAAACCTCAATAGTCGTTCCCATTTTCAAAAAAAGGCGACAGATCTGACTGCAAAAACTACAGAGGAATATCATTGCTCCCAAGCACATACAAAATACTACCAAATCTCATACTGGCGGAATCACACCGTACGCAGAAGAAATACTGAGAGACTGCCAATGTGGATTCCGTAGGAACCGCTCAACAACCGACCAAATGTTCACAACAAGGCAACTGCTGGAAAAGAAGTGGGAATACGGAGAGACGGTTCACCAACTGTTCGTTCACTTCAAAAAAGCCTACGACTCTGTCGCAAAGCAAAGACTCTACCATATTGTAGTTGAGCTGGGAATCCCGAAAAAATATGCGGCCCTCATTCAAATCTGCATGAACGAAAACGAAGGGCGAGTTAGAATAGAAAACCACCTTTCAGAACCATTTGAAATCCGCGACGGCCCAAAACAGGGGGATGGCCTCTCACCATGGCTCTTTAACCTTGTCCTCGAGTATGTCATCAGAAAGGTACAAGACGACAACATGGCCGGATCATTCCTGAGCGGGGTCACACAAGTGCTCGCATATGCGGATGATATCGCCGTTTTGGGCGATAATCTAGAAACTGTAAGTAAAAACAGTGAAATCATCATGAACGCGGCAGAAAAGAAGGGCCTAGAAATAAATGAAGACAAAACGAAATACATGATTATGGCGAGAGCAGGTGGACCTCCGAGAACACACATTAACATCAGGGGCAAGATATTTGAAGATGTCAAAGAATTTAAATAACTGGGGACAATACTGGCGGCCAGTAACGAAATGTCGAAGGAAATTAGCAAAAAACTACATTCCGGCAACGCTAGTTGGCATGCAGTCAGTAAACTGCTGAAATCCAAACCGCTATCACAGAATATAAAGCTCCGTGTCTATAGAACCATAATCATGCCGATTGTTCTATACGGATGCGAAACATGGGCTCTCACAAAACGGGAAGAAAACAAATTCTGCGTATTCGAGAATAAAGTCATAAGGGGTATCTTTGGTGGCAACTATGACTAGGAGGCAGGACAATGGTGGAAACTCCACAACCACGAATTGGAAGAGCTTTACCGCAAACCTACAATAGTGAGAGTAATCAAGTCGTGAAGATTAAGATGGGCCAGAGATGTGGCGCGAATGGGCAACGATAGGACCGTGCATAGAATTCTTGACGGTAAGCCAACGGGAAAGAGACCGACAGGATGGACGCGACGGAGATGGGAGGACAATAATGTTAGGTTGGATCTAGAGGAGATCGGATCGGATGGACGAACGTGGAAGGAGGGCGCACGGGGCAGGGAGCAGAGTCGAGTCGGTGAGGTCATGAACTTTCGAGTTCCTACAGGCCAATAAATAGTAATAGTAATAGAGGAGAAGTCGCATGCGAACCCGTACTCATTTAAGACGTGCAACACAGTTTATAGTAATAATTTAACATACACTTCACTTTTAAAGCCGTCTCGTTGAACGATTCGTCAACTATCGTTTGTCGATTGTCGACAGGCCTACACTGGATGGTGGTAAATTTGGTACTGTGTCACTATTCACAGATCTGCTCTTTGAATTCACCAGCATCCCAAAATTAGTGTAAAAACAACAACAAATAAGTTCCTTTAAGTGTACTACTATCAAATAAGTCAGTGCATCAATGTATTGTAATTATTGTGCTGCAATCGAGTATTCATCAATAGTAGCACGATTTATATGATTTAATCCTGCCCTGTTTCATCCAAAATGATCACACCTTAAATGACTTGAAGTGAATTTCAACAAGGACTGACGTACTGACATGCGTATATTGTGCTGAGGTTTAGTCCTATCTCATATGATAAGCAACCAAGTTATAGCAGTCGCAAATCCCTTCCAACACTTTGAAGGGTTCTAAGGACGTATTCTACATTGAGCACCCTAATGATGTAGGTCTTTACTTAGGATATCCTTTTATCTGAGAAGCTAGTATCTAAGATAAATGTTGTACCATGACATGGGTTTCGAAAGATCCTTTTTACTTCTTGGTTTTATATTCTTGTACGATGGCCATTTATATATTTCCTCCTTTTATTGTTTCCTTGTGGGGCGAATATTTTTGTTGCAATTTCCTCTTACTTTATATTCGTGAATGATAAATTCTTCCTTGAACTACCCTCATGCCGGAATGTAAAATTTATGTGATCAGGGCGTGAATTGTTCGGGGCAAATATATGTGTGAACATTTTCAAGATAAAGAAAGTTATGTGCTTTGAATGATGGCAACTTTTGCTTTTATTAGGTTGGATAAATTGTGGAGAAGATAATATTAACTTTGTGTTATATGCGTTGTCGTGCAAAAAAAAAAGAAAAAGTAAATAAATTCAATCTACAAATATTTATATACGAATGTACCTTACACAGGCAGACGACATTTCCTGCAATCACAAGATCGATGGCAATCAGCACTTTTTTTTTAATTCAACCATTTGTTGAGAGAACTTTTTGGAAATAATACTTTTTAAATTGTTGAATTCTTAAGTGACCACATGTTCGGCCGCACAATTGAGTATGTGGGGGTGAAGGTTATTTTGCCGGCGTACGGCAGGGGTTCGCTATCACCCACCAACGAGTCCTTCACAAAAACCGCCGTCCGAAATTCGAGCACCAAAATTAAAAGTAAATAAAAGGCACCGAGGAAGTTTGGTTGTGTAAAGCTTTCTTTATTTAACTGTAAAAATATTGTTTGTGTTCCTTTTATGTTGTCACTTATCTTCTTTCTCAAATCAATCTTTATATTACAAAAGGGGATCTATGTACAATAATAACACTTCGCGACCGCCAAAAGGGCAAACGTTACACGATTTTGTGTGTCTTTGGCAAGGGGAAATAAGGTTTTTTGGTCTATGGATTCTCGGTCATTTTCTTAATTTTTAAAGAGCGTGTTGATACAGGGAAGGCGGTTTATTTTACGTATATGGCGCACATGCGTTTAGCTGAACATGTCGTACACAGAGACAGCGGTTTAGTTTCACACATCAGTCCTACCTATCGCATTAAATTCGCTAGTTAATTGTACTAATCACGAGTTTAATTTCACAAATCAGTCCTACTCGTCGAGTTCAATTCGCTAGTTAATTGTACTAATCACGATGTCGTTTGTTATCGCCCGACTGTTTGTTTACCGCAGTTGAAATTAATTTGGGACGTGTATTAAGGAAATGAACATATGGAAGCGCAGGCAATCGTACTTGGAACAACTTTTACACTCGACTCTGAGCGTGTTTACTGGGCTGTGGTTGGGAAGCGGGTGTGGGTGTGTGCACGCGGTGGTGGTTGGACATCGACTGCTAATTACTGGCGAGGAAAAGTTCGTCGCGTCGTAGCACTGGAGTCATAGTTAAAAATGAATTCACTGCCATTTACTAGGAACTTTGAAAAGGGTTGCTATGCTTGTGTAGGGGATTTAGTTCCGGGGAATCATCGCCGTATAGGCTGAGTTGGATTCTTTGGTTGTGTGTACCGGGAAATTGGTTTCGGCGACATAGCCAAGTATAGTCAAGGGTCTTGATCATTGCGATGGTCGTTTCATGCTGTTGGCTTGCCAGTAAGAGGGAATTGGTGTGGTTCTACATGGTTTAGGTACAATGGGAACCGAAATGGTTTTCGGGGGAACTAAATGTTGCTTGGTTACAGGCGAAGAGATAGTTGAAGCAAGAAGTGACCCGGAATGATTTTCGGGGGAAATTGGAATTGCTTGATTGCAAGCAAGGGATATAATTTGGGTAAGATATTAACCGAAGCGGTTTTTGGGAAAATGTGTGCGGCTCGATGTAGCTGATGGAGATGGTGAGTATTCGGTTGTAAATTTGAATATGCGTTCATTACAGGATATGGTTTTCGGGGGAAATTGGAATTGTTTGGTTGCAAGCAAGGGATATAATTTAGATAGAGAATTAACAGAAGCAATTTTGGGAAAATGTATGCGGTTCAGTGTAGTTGATGGAGATGGTGAGTGTTTCGTTGTAAATTGGATATGCGTTTATTACACCTTGGGAAATGGGTTCTTGGTAGGTTGGAGATGTATGCAATTGCAGGTTTGGGGAAGGATGCTGTTGCATATTGGGATGTGTTTTTGTGTGTTTGGGAATGGATTACAGGTTGGGTTAGGGTGATGCGCTGTTAGCGGTCAAAATTGGTTGGCATTGTGGGTTGGTTCTCCATGTGGTATAGAGAACCCCCACAAGCACCCATTTACATTTTTCGTTGTCAGTTTGCGCGTAAATAAATATGGATCCGATAGTAAGTAATTGTGCTGGTTCATGTGTGAAAATGTGTGCTGTGTGGGAAAGTCCTAATCTTGCCGTAACTTTAAGCATCCATTCCGTTACTTGAGTGCCTTTATATAATGGCTCTAATTTTTTAGAAGCCACATATGATTATAGCTGAGGGTTTTACACAAATTCAATCGAGAAATATGCGGGCATATCCGTAAAACCCGTTGATCTCGCTTTCACTTTTCCAATAAGGCCTACAGCACGCATTCCACTGTTTTGCCGTTGTGGGGGTTGTTCCTCAGGAAGCGCGTTTTCTTGTCCTGAAAAGGACGTTGGATCTCTTTATTGATTGCTCCTGGAACAACACACTTCAGCAAGGGTTCGTTGCCGTGCTTCCTCTGGCCCAGAGGGAAAAGCAACGTCCTGATTGTTCGTGGGACGTAACCTAGGGGATAGTGTCCTTATACCCTGCAACCTCAGTACCGGTTCCTGTACCGATTTCTTTGGAGTCGTCCTGGTATATATATAAAAAGAATCATCCAACGTTGGGTGCCAGCACAAAATGTCCAAAGTAGTGAAAGAAGTTTTTTATTTTGGATTTAGTTTTATTGATTTAATTTTGAAAATAACTGCTCTGTGGCAGAAGGATCTAGATACTGCGGCCTCGAGATCGTTTTGCTATCCCTTTATAAAGGAAAACACTTCGAAAATTGTATCCCAAAGATACACATTTTCGTACAACAATCTCGATTTGTTGAGTATTTCGCGCGAGATGTTGTATTTACACAAGATAAGAATGAATTCTTACGAAACTATTACGCAGATGTGTGAATGTATCTGCTTTTGGTTTTTGTTTGTTTTCCTGAATGGAAAATTTTCAGATAGAGATAACGATCTCTGAATTTTGAATTTTCATGATGCCGTGGAGCAAATTTGATCATATTCATTTGATTGAATTGGCGCAAGACTAATGACCTTGCCCAGAAAAAATAAAAAAATCATTATGGAAAATTTAACAAGCCTCAGGACTTGCTAAATAAGGCCAAGACCGGTTCCCGGTTGTAGTGCCGATGATGATGATGATTTGATTGAATATTATATTCGTTTATTGTGAATTTTAATTTTAATTCGGATTTTGGATTAAACTTCGCCGTGGGGGCAAATGTTATGCGATAAACGAATGTTTGATTCGTTTATTGCGAATTTTGGATTATGTTTGGGTTTTTGTGGGTTTTGATGGGTTTTTTGGTTTTAGCTTAAAATAGCTGGGATTTGTATGTAGGAATGGGGGAAAAAGGTAGTAGGGCTTTTTGGAGCACTACATCCTCCCCCCCTTGAAAAAAAGAAAATTGATCTTTATGAGATTAATTTTCTGGAAAATGGTGTGATTGGGAATAAAGGATGATAGTATCGCGATTTCGTTACATAGGCCTGATTTTTTTTTTCATTTTAGTTTTATGTATGCAATATTTATTTTCTTAGCTTACAGTACAATTTTTTTGTTTTGATATTTAAAGTGATCAATGATTAAGTTGTAATTACATATATTAAAAGTGTTATTTACAGTGTTTATGTTATTTTTTTTTTTTTTCATTACGTTTAGTAACAATTGTGAGTAATATATACATATGTTTTTTCTTCTTTTTATATAAGAGGTTTTTTTTTTGTTTTTGTATATAAAGTACTATTATAGATTTTCCAATTTGTGGTACAATATATATGTAAGTGTTGCGTAAGATTATTAAGGCTTACTATTACAATTTGTGTATTACATATTATTTACAGAGCATTTTGTTTGAGGACTTTTCATTGTCCTTATTTATTTATATAATTTTTCATGTAGTTTGTACGTAAAATTAAATTCTAGACATTTTTTAAAATTTGTTTTGAGTTATACTAAAATTTTATTAGAATTTATTCATTGCAAAATGTTTTGTATTTATATAAATTCTTATTCTAACATTATTTCGTATTTACAATATGTTTTATTTATTATTACAAAAAATGTCTGTTTGTTTATTTATTTAAGTTAGTGGTGGTTGATTAAAATATTTGTATAATACATTTTTCGATAGTCAATATTTGTTTATAGTATAGTTTTGAAACTTCTATTTTTGAAACATATGAGTTATGTGGAGATTTAATTTTTTGTTATATTTTATTTATCTCCTGAATTTATAAATTTTCTTTGTTTATTCTATCTATCTATTTCGTTTTTGAACAATAATTTGTTAAGAGGTGAATTTAACATTATTAGTTGTATATATATTTTTCTTTACAGATATATTTTTTGTTTTGTTTGTTTATTTCGGTTATTTAAAATATTGTATAATATTTACAAGATTATTTATTCGTGTAACAGTATTTGAAAAGAAAAATTTTGCAGGCGAATTTTAAATACATTATGGTGGTATTTTCGTACTTTATGATTTTTCTAAGGTTTTTTTTTTATACGTATATACATTTATTTTTCTTTTTTTTGTTTTTGTAAGGTTATCTATACATCTATACATTTACTTTCCTTCAACGTTTATTTTATTTATTTTGGGTTTCTTATTTGTGATTGCCTAATCCACAAATGGTTTTATATTATTGCTGTGGACTATTCGGGTTCCTTTTCCTATTCTGAGGATTGAATTTTCTTCGGATAGGATCTTTACAATTTCGTAGGGGCCTTTCCACAGGGAGGTTAGTTTGTTAGGTCTTGAGTGGTTCTTTAACAGAACCTTGTCGCCAACATTAAATTTCTTTCTGCCTACTTTTTGGTCGTAGTATGCTTTGGATTTTTGTTTTTTCTCTATCAGTATTCCCTTTGCCGTACGATAACCATGTTGTAGTCGCATTTTTAATTCATTTGCGTAATGGTCGTAGTTATAAGAGCTTTCGGGGTTTTGTCTGAGAGAACTGGGTATTTCGGCTGGGAAACCATATAGTAATTCATGCGGCGTGTAGCCTGTACTACTGTGGGGTGTAGTATTATACACAAACATTGCGTAAGGTATCCAGGTGTCCCAAGTGAGAGGATCCTGGTTTACATAGTGGCGGAGGTATTCCACCAGAGTTCTATGGCTCCGTTCTAGTGCTCCATTCGTTTGTGGATGGTAGGATGCTGTGTTTAGTTTTCTCATTTTAAGTAAGGAACAAATGTCCTTAAAAAGTGCGCTGAGAAAATTAGCACATCGGTCAGTTAATAGAGAAGATGGTATGCCGTGCTGGCAGACGATATTTTCAACGAAAATCCTGGCCACGTCCTTGGTTTCAGCGCTGGCCAGTGCGTAAGCTCCTGAAAACTTTGTCAAATCGTCTTGAAACGTTAGTAGGTATTTATTTCCATTATAGCTGACTGGTAATGGTCCTACTATATCTAAAGCAATTCTTTCGAAAGGTTTTGAGCTTGTTGTGGTTATCTTCATAGGAATTCTAGGATTCCTTTCACTTTTGTTTATCTGTCAGGAAGCACATTTTCGAATATACGCCGCGACGTGAGCGGTCATTGTGCGCCAGTAATATTTTTGCTTCAATCTATTGATTGTTAGGGTGGCCCTTTGGTGTCCTCCGAAAGGTGAGTTGTGGTATTCCGCGAGTAACTTTTGTATTTCGTTAGGATCTGTTAGAAGCTTCTTTTTATTGGAGAAAACGTACATTGTCACGTTGAGGTGAGCAAAAGTTTCTTTTACCAACTTATTAAGTGCTACTTTTGATTCGTTTTCTATCAAGGGCACTAAAATTCCAATGGAATTGAAATTCCGGTCTTCGCAAATCTTCTTCAGATCAATAAGGGAACTCTTAGCGGTTTCCTGGTCGCTTAGGTTTCTGAAAGGTAATGGCAATGTGATGGCGCATAACCCATCTTGCTCGTGAAACGTAATTTTACCTACTTCTGGCTTGGTGAAGTTTGGAATTCTTCCTGCCAGGTTTTCTTCCTCAGCAGAGTTTATCAATGGGAGGATTATAATACGTGGTCCAAGTTTTTTCTTGGTATAAATGGACCCTGTTTGTTCTTGCCATACAAGATTGGTAGTATCTTTATATGATTGTGCAGCCACATCTTCTTCGAGTTTGGCTTTACTTCGTGTGGTGACGAGGATATTATTTTTGATAGGATCGACTGGGCTAGTCGTTGTTATACGGCTGAGAGCGTCAGCATTTGCATTTTGCTTTCCTTTTTTATGGACGATTGTGTACTCATACTCTTCGAGTAGAATTCTCCATCGCATAAGTCTAGATGTAGGATCTTTTCGTCCTATAAGCCACTGTAGAGAGCTATGGTCAGTTACTATTGTGAACTTTCGTCCGTAGACATATGGTCGGAACTGGGCTAGTGCAAAAACGATTGCTAGTAATTCCTTTTCAGACGTTGTATACCGTGTTTCGGCGTCATTTAGGGTTCGGCTAGCGAAAGCAATAGGTTTATCTTGGCCTATTGTGCCTTGAGATAGCACTGCTCCTAACGCAACATTGCTAGCGTCAGTGGTTATTATAAACTCCCGGTTAAAGTCTGGATATGCCAATATTGGTGGGGTTATAACCTTTCTTTTTAGAGTTGTGAATGCCTCGTCACAAAAGGCATCCCAATAAAATGGAACATTCTTCCGAAGTAATCTGCTTAAAGGTTTTGCCAGTTCGGCGAAATTTGGAATAAATTTTCTGTAGTAGCCTACAAAACCGAGAAAAGATTTTACGTCTTTTTGTTTCTTGGGCGTTGGAAACATTTTTTACCTCTTCAGTTTTTTCTGGATCTGGTTTTTCACCTTCCTTAGAAATAACATGCCCCAAGTAGGTGAGCTCCTTCCTTATGAAGTGACACTTTTCTGGTTGTATTTTCAGATTGTGCCTTTGTAATCGCTCGAAAACTCTGGTAAGTCGTGAATTGTGATCGTTCAGATCGTATCCGTAAATTACGATATCATCTACATAGACGAAACATTCTATTCCTTGGAGACCCATGAGTACATTATTCATAAGCCTCTGGAATGTGGCAGGTGCGTTTTTAAGTCCGAAGGGCATTCGATTGTATTCGTAATGTCCGAAGGGTGTGCTAAACGCTGTGTTTGCCTTGTCTCTATTGTCCATGCGTATTTGGTGGAAACCATTTGCTAGATCTAAAGTACTAAAATACTTAGCTTTTCCTAGCTGGTCCAAAATATCTGTAATATTGGGCAATGGATATGCATCTCCGACTGTTATTTTATTGAGTGCTCTAAAGTCGACAACTACTCTCCACCGTTTTGTCCCATCAGGTCCTGCCTTCTTGGGTACTAGTAAGAGAGGGGAATTCCAAGGACTGAAACTTGGTTGTACCACGCCATCCTGAAGCATTTCATTCACTTGTTTGTGGATTTCTTGCTTCGAGCTATCTGGGAGGCGATATGGTCTTATGTAAAGTGGGGGCTTTCCTTCTTCCGTGATGATCTGATGCTCTATGGCGTCAGTGTGTGTGAGATGGTCGCCCTCTAAGTAAAAGAGATCGTTAAATCTGCGGCAGATGTCTAGGATAGATATCCTTTCCTCCTGGTTACAATGACGCAACTCTAGGAGTGATTCTAGCCGTTCAAGCCTATTTTTTAGAAGATTTTGGGTTTCGTCCGCCTTTAACACATTGTAGTCATCCAGATCTTCCCATCCGACTTCTATGTCGTTGGTGCTTACTTCTTGATCGGTGTCTAATGTGTTCATTAGTAATACCTTTATTTTGTTGTCCTGTGGTGTTGTCAAACTATTACCCAGATATATCCCTGGCATGATCTCGGATTTTTTAATAATCAGTTCTTGATTGAATTTTTCTTTAAAGGGAATCTCCATTATTTGTTGAGATCGTGAATGCAATTTTATGTAGTCGACCGTGGTGTTTTGTTTTATTTTTACTGAGGATATTAGAGTTTCAGGTTCATGTTTTCCTGAACTTCGTTTTTCAGCAGTTTCCTTAACTTTTTCGTTACCACAAACTTTATTTAAATGGGAAGAGGAAGATTCAAGGGTGGTTGGTTTCGTTGTGTTTGTCACAGCATCAGATCCGGCCCGTAGAGAAACGGATTCGGGTGTTGACTCACGAACGGTGTTATCCAATTTTTCAAGAATGGCTGTATTACCCGTGGAAGACACCTCGTAAGGCGTGGCATCCTGAATATTTTCCTTGTCCTCGTTATTGTTTCCTAAAAACTGCTCGAGTTCTACCGTGGTTCTCTTCTTTACAGCGAATTTAAGGAATCCCTTTTCAAAGTTAATGTGGCACTGGTGCTTCGCAAGGAAATCGCTTCCCAGTATGCCATCGTGTTGAAATTCTACATTGCTTCCCACTACAAAAAGATTATGCTTAAAGGGTATAGAGTGCCTGTCTGTTTTAAATTCGAATTCCCCCAATACCTTTCCGCATGTGCTGACCGTTTTTCCAGCAATGGTGGATATAGTCACTGGGTCTGAATTATCTACAGATTGTTGAATATAAGGATTATCTAATTTGATCAGGCTGATGTCGGCGCCTGTATCGATGAGGAAAGTCGAAAGTTGTTTATCCGATGGATTAAATTTTACACGTATTACTGGCTCCTTAAATTCAGGGCAGAAAAATACGCGCATTTGAAAATTTACATTTAATAATAATAATAGTTAATATTTTGATTTTGTCGGGTATTTCGATTTTCAATGCAGGGCGAGTTTGTCATTGTCCTATTTTGAGATTGGTTTGGCTGAGTTCTGAGAGGATTTCGACTCGTTGAAGGTTGGTCCTGGTTTCGCATATGAGCTAACCTGGTTCTGCACTCTGCCTGAGTGTGATTATACTTTCGACAGTATGTGCATTGGAGACGTTCAGCCTCAGTCTTAATGCGTTGGGGGACGAAATTAGGAAAATTAGTGTTGCGATAGCAAGTCGCAGAAGTATGTCCCCTCTTGTTGCATGTTTGACAAACAATTGGTTGGTTATTTCTCCTAAAATTGTTAGTGGAAGTTAGCATTGAGTTATCGTTACCTAATCTTCGAGATTGTTCTAAAGCGTAGCTGATGGCTGCTTTTAAATTTGGGGCGTTGTGAGACTTCACCAAGATTCTGAGGCTGGAATTTCGTATCCCATCCTCAAACGTATTCAACGCGAGTCTCTGATTCTCAGCCAGAAGATAAGTTCTGACTGCAGGCTCAGGTGAACTAGCGTATGTGGCGCTGTCCAATTCATGCAGGTGATGTGTGAGTCTATTTGAAAATTCTTTCACACCCTCCTTGCTATCTTGTTTTGTTGCCACTAAGTTATTTTGGGCAGCTGACCTAGAGATGAGAGCTTTAAATTCTCCCTCTAATTCTGAAACAAGATCTTCCCAGGTAGAAATGATTTTATGCCTGATACAATCACGCGCCGGCCCCTGCAATCTGGTTTTGACCACCCTTAGAATAAAAGATTTCTGGTTATCATCTTGTGCTTGTGAGAACAAAATGTCTCCACAAGAGACGAAACCCTCTAATTCGTCAGGATGACCGTTAAATACCGGCACGAGTCCCAGTATGTCGCTTAATCCGAATCCGTAGTTCATTCTAGAACTTAGTTCGCGTTTTTCCGTTCGTAACGTTTCCGAAGTTTCGTCCTCGCGATTTTGTATGAGCTCGGGCTCAGGTCTCTGCGAACGCGTACCCGGAACAAACTTTGTTTATTATCGTTACAGAAACAAGTTAACAAATTATTATTAAGCTTGGGGGGTTATTCTTTATCCCCGTGTAAAAAGAACAATTCGATTCATTCTTGGCACGTCCTTGTAATTAACGGTTTTGAATTAAAAAAAAAAAGTATTTTGGGGGCCGCAAAAAATGACCAAATTACAAATTACATTCTCTATTTTATCAACACAATTGATTTCACTTTTAATAATTATAAATCACTAAATAAAATAAAATATAAGTACCTGTGGAAATCGTGGAGTACGCTGCTTACTCTGGGTGTTTGCCGCTGCATCAGGAATTGGTCTATCTTTGGCTGCTCCACTGCATATATTATTTTTGGTGCCTCCAGTGATGTCGTCTCTGCTTGTCACTTTTATTACCTTTGTTTACTTTTCACTCTGCCGGTGTTTAACCCCCAGGCGACGCTTTTAGAAATTTTAAAATTTTAAGTCACTTTGCCGGTGTTTAACCCCGGGCACGCTGTTTTTATCAACATTTGTTTTGAATTTATTATTATTTTCACTGAAGCGGTTTTTGTTATTTTGTTGCCGGTGGTTCTCTGTAACCTTATGTGCTCTATGCTTTTACTGGTAGGGGATATTGGGAATCAGTCCGATTCACTGCTGCCACCAGAATTTTGTTTGTTCTGATCCTCCTTCTGTGGTGGGCGGATTTTGGGTATCCCACGCGCTGCCACCAAAATTTTGTTTTGCCGTTGTGGGGGTTGTTCCTCAGGAAGCGCGTTTTCTTGTCCTGAAAAGGACGTTGGATCTCTTTACTGATTGTTCCTGGAACAACACATTTTAGCAAGGGTTCGTTGCCGTGCTTCCTCTGACCCAGAGGGAAGAGCAACGTCCTGATTGTTCGTGGGACGTAACCTAGTCCTTATACCCTGCAACCTCAGTACCGGTTCCTGTACCGATTTCTTTGGAGTCGTCCTGGTATATATATAAAAAGAATCATCCAACGTTGGGTGCCAGCACAAAATTTCCAAAGTAGTGAAAGAAGTTTTTTATTTTGGATTTAGTTTTATTGATTTAATTTTGAAAATAACTGCTCTGTGGCAGGAGGATCTAGATACTGCGGCCTCGAGATCGTTTTGCTATCCCTTTATAAAGGAAAACACTTCGAAAATTGTATCCCAAAGATACACATTTTCGTACAACAATCTCGATTTGTTGGGTATTTCGAGCGAGATGTTGTATTTACACAAGATAAGAATGAATTCTTACGAAACTATTACGCAGATGTGTGAATGTATCTGCTTTTGGTTTTTGTTTGTTTTTCTGAATGGAAAATTTTCAGATAGAGATAACGATCTCTGAACTTTGAATTTTCATGATGCCGTGGAGCAAATTTGATCAATAAACGAATATTAGATTCGTTTATTATGAATTTTAATTTTAATTCGGATTTTGGATTAAACTTCACCGTGGGGGCGAATGTTATGCGATAAACGAATGTTTGATTCGTTTATTGCGAATTTTGGATTATGTTTGGGTTTTTGTGGGTTTTGATGGGTTTTTTGGTTTTAGCTTAAAATAGCTGGGATTTGTATGTAGGAATGGGGGAAAAGGGTAGTAGGGCTTTTTGGAGCACTACACCACTGTAAGAAGTTGAAAACTTCCAAAAGATACTTTTGGACTAAATCCGACTATGCCTATACTATTATTGTAGGAGCCCATAAGTTCATAACTTCACTGAGTCGTCTACTCCACCGGGCTGCAAACTTTCTCCCCACGCTTCACCGTCTGACAAATTCGGACGTACCCCGGGTTATAGCTGACTAGAACTATCTTCTGTCAGCACACATTTCCGTTGTTCTCTCCAAAAGTTCATAACTTCACTGACTCGTCTACTCCACCGGGCTGCAAACTTTCTCCCCACGCTTCACCGTCTGACAAATTTGGACGTACCCCGGGTTATAGCTGACTAGAACTATCTTCTGCCAGCACACATTTCCGTTGTTCTCTCGGTCGTTGAGACAGCAGTGGACTGTCACCACCAAACCCGAGTCTCTTTTTCTTCTTTCGTTTTCATATATGTTCTTTTTTGTTTCTTATCGTTTTTAAAAATTTACGGGCAATGACGGACTTCGCACCAGACAAACAACCACAACGCACGACCAACCACTTACTACTGACTCACTCCTGCCCAACAACAGGCACTCTCTCCATTCACACCCTTCCCTCTGATCACCCATTTCCGATCGCACACTCATCCCTATTTTCCCATTTCCCCGCCCACTAAACGTGAATAAACCCTCGCGAATTTATATAACATTCATTGACTGTGAAGGAAAATTGCAAAGACAGCTTGGTTTAGGGGTTGATTTGGTTTCGCTTGCAACGAAAAGCGAAACCAGAAGGGTGTCCATGTGACCTCGTTTAATTTTTGGGTAATTCTCTGAATGCAGAACCACAAGTGCATTCCGAGAAGGGCAAATAGAAGGGGTTAAACAGTATAGTCATGCACACTTTTCACTTGACATTGATTTTGTTCCCAGGCGAATGCTTGTACTTTTTTGTACAAGAAAGGAGCGAACATTGGGTTGGGGTTAATTCTCGGAATTCATAACCAGAAGTGCTTTCCGAGAAAGGGAAATGGGGAGAGACGAAAAGTATACCCATGCATACTTTCCGAAAAGGGAAATGGAGAGAGATGATTTACTTTCCGTTAAGAACTGTTCACAAGCGCATTGCCTGTACTTTTTATAACAGACAGGGGAAAAGCGCTTGGGATCTTCTTTTGCATTGGAGTTTGCAAAAGTAATTTGGTGATAGACTATACTGTTTCGCTTTCTAGAAACAGCGTCGTTTACCCATGTTTTTGCTGTTGCTTACCAGCACGACGGATTTATGATTTCAGGTATAGAAATCGATATTGGGAATTTAAGGAATGGTGTTTTTCGTAGAAAAAGAGATGAGAATCTGCTTAATCATCCGGGGTGGGTTAAGTATGTAAGACTATCGTCACAAACGTTATAGGCTCCTTTGTGTCAAGTTTTTGAAATAAATTGCTTTTTTTTCGCGAATGTAATATAAAAACAAAGAAGATGTATGTCCAAGGTCGATTTTTCTTCAGACACTCTACGTGGGACATAAATCGTATTCTGCTCTCGAATATAATCGCCAAGTACTTAACAACTTCCGCTAATCAAATAGTCTGATCTCAGATCTGAAAGCTCGCTTTCGACTTGTTATTGGGACTGCATCCATTGTCTGGTCGGCTACTTCTAGTCCGACAAATTGTAGCCAATCTTTAATCAGTCGAATTGCCTCAATAGTGGTCGCTTCCACCTCAGGTATGCCTAGCAATTATTGGGAGTACGATGTCGTCTGCGAAAGCAATAATTTCCGCTCCATATGTAAGTTTTACTTGTAAAACTACATAATATTCCACAGGATTGGGCAAACCACTGAACCTTGGCGCACTCCTACCGAAACGTCATAGAATTTTCAACGTCATAGAATTTCCTGCCAGCATTTGGTTAGATATTTTTACATCCCGTCTTGTAATACGTCGGATGGCGTTCTCTTCTTTGAATAACCCACTACTTCTGTACATTCCTTAATCAAAATCCTTAACCTGTATAAAAAAAAACTTAATTGGAGCTCTCCTACATACCCCAATGGTATGGTATAATTGTCGTCCCTCATCATGTGCGTCTACATAAGCATCTTAATTCGGTTGGTACTAGGAGGGAGACCATTAAAATACAGGTACCTTTTCTAAGAGGACTTTAATGACTGACTAATGACAATGTTTCTCTCTAGGGCTAACAAACTTTGTACATATGTTTCCCTACTTCGCCCTTAAATGCCAGAAAACTTTGACTTTAATTCAAATGAATGAATGGTTCGCCCCTATAATTATATTGCATGGACATGTGTATCACCAACCCCCAGCAACAGGACACCCATGCAAATTCCAAAGGTAGTCATGGTTTTCTGTTGAACACTGGGGGAGTGTGTGCGGTGATATGCGCTGCTGCCCTTGGTAGCATATGTAAGCAGTGAATAATGACAACGTGCAAAACGACTTCGACGTGCAATTAAATAAACTGCCATAAAAAAAAGGACCTGCACAACTCTTCAAATTATTAGGGTGAACCTTTTGGATTAATAAAATCCGTAGACGTGTTTTGTTTCACGGTGTTGTTTTGTCCCTTAATACATGTTGATTGCTAACAACATCATTCATAGTTCGCAGACGGGGCACATATAATATGCTGCAATACAGGATATTATATTAAGTATCCGGTTGGTTACGTTCAGATGGTTCTCTCAATACTCAATGATATTGAATTAGGATGTCCAACCGTTTGAGTCATTTAGGACATCGGTGAGGGACCAAGAAATAATATATTTGAGTTATTTGCGAGACATAAATGCCTCCGTAAATATCACGCCATAAAAGATATTTTCGAAAAATCGATTATTTTTCGCCAGTGAGAAGGCACAGCAAATTTGTGTCGTATTTGTTAGACAAACTTTCCTTGGGTCGACCTTAGCTAACTTGTAGTGCCCTTGAAATTGGTATTTTAAATTCAAATGAGATCACAAGCAAACGTAACCACAGCACGTCGACATCTTAATGTAGCACGCAAGAACTTCATTATTTATTCGAGGAAGGATGTGTACCACCTTGGGCATAAGGTGTGATAAAATGGCTTTAGTCGTCCTTTTTTCCACTCGATGGCGCACGGATCCTAATGGCACCAGAAAAGTGACATAGAAAATAAATTAAATTTGATGGAGATGTTTTCATAGAGTATCTCACCCTACGGAAGTTCGTTAGAAGAATATACTTTGGGAGGTTAACATATCCACAGGCCACAAAACATTGTGTATTTTTTTCTTCTCATTATTTAGTATTTTTGTATTTAAGGAGCGTAACTAGTTGAACTACTCAGAAGTATTTTTTTTTTGTTGGTTATTTGAATGTATACATATACCAGCGAACGTTTTATAAAAATTCAATCGATGTGTAGAAATATTTTGTATAAATTAATTAATAATGAGCGGCCTATGTTCCATCTTCCACCAACCCTCCATCTTTCGCCTATCTTCTCACTGCTCTTTGGAAGACTATCGTTCAAAAGCGGGTGTGATCCACCCTTGAAGAATTTAGTATGACTGTAACGATTTCAACAATTTACGCGCACGCAACGCAGTGGAGAACACAGCTAAAAATATCAGTCAGAAAAAATCATCAACGCTGTATTCCATAACATTAACGTAGCAATCTTAGCTTATTTCGCGATTTGAGATATCCTTGCATACACAGGGCCATTGACTGATACGTCGAAGCTTTGATTCCAAACTCTTCGAATTAAATTGTTCACTACCATCACAAGGGGTTTGATACTTGAACTGCGCTGTGGTGTGTTGGTAGCGGAGTGTATTACGTTATAGAAATGTTCAATTTACCACTCTCAATAAGTTGTCGAACTTCACGGATGTTGTCATCTATACGACTTGTCCTTGGACATCGATCATGAACATCGTTTTCGACACGTTCTCGCCCACTTTTAAATTGTCTGGCCCACGTATACACACGATGCGAGATAGTGTATCATAACCAAAGTGTACCTTCAATCGAGGAAGAATGTCCGAGGGTTTAACGCTTTCATTTGTTAAAAATTTTATAATAATCCGTTGCGCAAGAGACGTATGTATCTCTTGCCCGCTCATGGCTGTACTGACTACAAAGTTTATCGCGACTGCTAGACAAGCCGGTTTCCACACTCGCAATTTGTTGCCAAGCAAAAAAGTAAAATGACCGTTTAAATTGAATTCACCCTCGTATTTAATTTTAAAAAACTAGCTTTTCCTTAGATTAATTCGTTGTGTAGTCTGTTTAATCCAATGACAATTTGTTTCTACAGACTAGTGAATCTTAGCTAACTTGAATATGTAATGAATTTGAATGCTATGCTAACCTAACACCTGGAGGAGATCGGATCGGACGGTCGAACGTGGAAGGAGAGCGCACAGGACAGGGAACAATGGCCGAGACGAGTCGGTGAGGTCATGAACTTCCGTGTTCCTATGGGCCAATAAATAATAAAAATAATAATAAAATGCTAACATAACACTATTGATGGCATTCCCCCAATTCTTTTAAAGAAATCTTCCTTTTCAATCGCTAAACCGCTACGGAAACCCCACCATTTGTCTTATTCTACTGGTCGTAACCCGAATAGGTGGAAGTCAGCGAGCATTCACCCAATTCCCAAAAAAGGTGGCAAACCCTCCCTCTCTTCTTATCGTCCCATAGCACTAACTTCTATTCTCTCGAAGATAATGGAATCACTTATCAACCGTCATCCATTATCTCTGCTCCCCTCTCACTGATCTTCAATCTCTCACTCTCTCAAAGCGTATTCCCCCACATTGGGAAAACCTCCCTTATCACCCCCATCCACAAGAAGTGTCCTAAAAACGATTTCGCGTACTACCATCCCATCGCCAAACTGTACCACTTACCCAAGATTCTCGAAAGCATTGTATGAATCTCCGTATTCATTGCAAATCTTTTATTTCATCAAGGCAACATGGTTTTTTCAATGGCCGATCAACTACAACCAGTCTTGCTGAGTTCACTTCCTTCACACTCTCAGCACTAATAACGACGTCGATATGGTCTCGATCGACCTCAGTAAAGCATTCGACAATCTCTCACAATCTAATCCTCTTCAAATTATTCGCCCTCAGCTTTGACCTGGATTGCTGAAATGGATTTCTTTCCAATCTAAAGGATATACTTTATTCTGTTCGGTTCAGGTCCATGATATCCAATCCCTTCCTTGTCGCCTCTGGGATCCTTCAATGTTGCCACCTGGGTCCTCTCCTTTTCATACTTGCCACTAATGCCATTGATAAGGTCATTAAGTCTTCCAGCTTGTCCCTATACGCTGACGATATCAAGGTATACGAGATCATCGGGTCACCTCTTGAGTCTGCAGTGCTGCTATCAGGCCTTGACAGCTTCTCGACTTGGTGTGAAAAAAATTGCTTTGTACTTATCATCGCCAAATGTCAATCTAAAACTTTGTCCCGTAAACGTATTCACTCATCCTCACGTTCCTACACCCTCCATAACCAACCCCTGACCCGCGTCCAATGTATTCGAGACCTGGGGATCCTTTGCGACAGTGAGCTTAACTTCCTCTCTCACTTTGATGAGAACATCCGTAAAACCAATTCGGCCCAAGGATTCGTGAAACGATGGTCTAAGGAATTCTCCGACCCTTACGTTACTCGATCCCTTTACCTTGCCCTCGCCCGTCCACTGCTTGAATATGCTAGCCAGGTATGGTCTTATAGCGTTTGCGATGATAGTGACCAACGTGTGATTCTAACTGACGCTACGATAGTTAAAATCACTAAAAATGTAACCAATGTTCAACACATCAGCCCACTGCCGCGTGTACGAATTCGATTTCTAAACTCAAGTACACTCAACTGATGTGGAATTGTTATGTTATTGCTATGGTACACGGCTCTGATGCTTTTTTTTTTTTCTTAGTCGATTTATCTTTCGGTGTCCTTCACTATTTGCTTGTGTATTGTGTGTGTATCTGTTAGAAACGCCACACTACTCCCTCCTCCGTAACTTTGTTACGATCAACTTCGTGTGTGAACGACGGAGCGAGGAGCGAGCGAGTGAGAGAACAACCACACACCAAACATATTGACCTTATTTAATCTGTATAATAATTTATCACTACTAAAAGAATTACAAATGCAAATAACTTAAACCCCAAACAAGTTTTCTGACGACCTTCAATGCCAACCTATTCTTGAACGGTTTTCAAAATATGATGAAGGATACTCATGAACAAATATTGACGTAAGAGGCATTCACAAGTGTGCAGTCGCCTTCTCTTCTCATTTGTAAAGTATGGCAGGCTCTTGCGAAAAAAAACTACATGTAGGCCCCCAACGTTTTGTATCGACTTTCACTTTTTCACTCAAACTTTTCACTTGTTCGAATACAATGCAAATACACCTCCTTGTGTTGAAAGAACTTTAGAAAGTAAACATACAAAGACTCACATTCGAAAGACGATGCGAAAGGAAAAACTTTTCTCCTACCACATTGAGAATATTTGGAATATGATGGCGATGTATCCAAAACAACAAAACTAATGCTAAAAAGGAGTCGGAAAAGCAGGTTCTAAAAATAATCGTAATACTGCTCCAAGGAGCAACACTGTTCTGGCAGGAGTCTGACTTTCTTTCCTCTATCATCCCTATCTTGTTGGGGGGAGGATGCCATGTTTCGGTTTTGTATTCGACGTTACCGTGGGCCTGAGCGCATTACGTGCTAATTAACATAACCGGAGAAAATAAGTCGGCTGACGTGGCGATGTTGCGACTCAACTGGTGGGTTAACCTTTTCTGTGGCAGTCCCTATGGAGTTGTGGTAGATAAATGGAATCTGTCGGCACAGATGGTATTCTGTTAGGAGACGTGCGAAAATGAATCTAGTTCACTGGGAGAAAGTAATAAGGAATCCTTGATACTTTTGCTACACCCTGGTGCGGTATATTCTAGAGAAAAAATACTAAACAAACACATGAGCTTAGAAAACCGAAGGGAAATTCATGAAAAGATTTCTACGTTAGAAAAGTGCCTCACGATTGAATTACGGAACAACAACCCGGAGGTGGTAATTCGGTCGTTTAATGTAGGGATCTAATAATAAAACATTACATCACGAACAGACGCTCCTAGCGGTTCCTTCGACATTTAAAAGAAAATGGAAAAGTCTTCTTTACAAATTACACCTGTTTTGTGTATATTACGAGTAAAGTGGGTTTACAAAGTAGCTGTTATGTTATTGGCATATAAGAGAATAATTTAAAATAATGCCTACGCCATCGTTCCGCAGTTGTGATCATCGAAAAAAAAATGTTTTGGAGTAATTACGGCAGGTTTTCTTGGCCCTATGAATATTCAACAAAAGAAAAGCTTTTCCTCAAATGATTTGTAATTTGAAAAGATTTCCAGGGATGAGAACCTTATAATGTCCTTAAGAGATAAATATTCTAGATTTTTATACGACACCCAGCACATAAAACGGCTATATTAAATAGTACAAAGAAATACAGTACAAAATTGCAAAACAAATCACTTGGTAAAATACTGGAGTAGTAGATGGAATGCTTTCACCAAGTTCCTTTAAGTAACGAACTTGTTAATATCTATAGAAAAGATATAAGAATGGTATATTCTCCCTATATTCCAATGACAAGAATTAATGAATTCCTCCGGGCTCCCCAATGGATTTCACTGCTACCATCTATCCATGACAGTGCATAAGTTACGCCTCGAAATATCTGAGGATTCTTTTTGTACGCCACTATAAGAATTGAATTCCAGTTAAGTGTGAATACGCGTCTTGTAAATGGGGGCCCCATTTGGGGCATTGAAACATTAGATACATCTTACAACAAATCCCATCATTTGTCCGCATTGTTTACAGCTTTAACTATGTAACCATTCCAGTTAAGAGTTCACTTAATTCATTGGTATTGACGATTTTTTTACACGAAAAGCACGCAGAAAGGTTATCGAAGTGCCCTTAAATTTCAAAGCACAGGCCGAGCGTAAAAACGGAGACAGATGAGGAAAGGAGGTATCGCTGTATATATTATATTTAGGGAACACATACACAGACATAGCGTTTGTGTTTTGGCTTAAGAACCTTTTTGTGTGTTTATCCAAAAAATTAAAGTTAATTTTTAACGTTGCCTGATTCGACCTCTTTGAATGAAGGTTTTCGTGGGAAAATATTAAGATAATTGGATGCATTTACCGAGTTATGTTGAACAACAACATGATAATACATAAAAACGATGGTACCCAAGACACCCTACTTGGTGCGTATATTAGAAAAAATCTATCGGATAGAAGACTGCTCTATGACACAGATGAGGGACCACAGGAATATAAAATAACAGCGGGTGTACCTCAGGGATCTGTATTAGGTCCGCTGTTATGGAATATAATGTATGTATGTGTGCTCAGGGTCAATATACCAGAAGGGGTTAGAATCATTGGGTACGCAGATGATTTGGCAATAGTAGCCGTAGCTAAACATCTAGATGACCTGAGGAATAATTGCTCCGAAGCAATCCAGAGCATTAAATGCAGGCTAGATATGGCCGACTGAAATTAGCTGAACATAAGACGGAGGCAGTTTTAATAAGCAGCCGCAAGAGAGGTGTGTGGCGGTTTCGCCAAACCCCACTGTCTACTTACCGTAAATCACCCATAACATTCAGCCAATCTCCTAACTTCGCTAATGCAACAGCATTAGCACCTGTAAATGCTTCACGCATTATATAGATCAAATCTATAATCTAAAAAGTCCCTGTGAAAGAAAACTTACCTTCATGCATCTCTTCGCATATAATTTCCTGTAAGAATTTCTTTCTACCTGCACCGCAATCTCCACCCAGCATTACCGCAGCGCCTCTATTTGCATCTTCCCACACACGCCACTTCGTTGTTGCGGAGGCGAGCAGATTGCCGATAGGTTCCGACCTACTCGGCCGATAAACCTGTTGGTCCAAGCGACCCAGAACGGGCCAATGGACTACGCCGCACACGCTTACCCTTGACGGCATCAAGCGGTAAAATCCGTGTCCACCTTATTTATCGAGAAAGACCCAAACTATACAGGAACTAGTCATCGCGACAGTTCCCACAGCATACCACAGCGCCTCCCGAAGTAAGCAGGGCCATCTTGAACCCCAAGCGTACGGCCCTCCTATCACTACGCATCACCCGTTCGAGCACCCCTTTCAGCCCTACCTTTTTTTCTTGACTTTGTCACGGGGGGGGGGGGTACTGTGGCGTTGCCGTCAAACCCCACGGTACACTTACCTAAAAATCCCCGTCACCTCATCCCAAGACGCATAAGTTTTCGCCAATGCAATCGCATTAGGCACCTGAAAATGCTTCACGCATTCAAGAGATCAGATCTATGATCCGTAAGTCCCCGTAAAGAAAGCTTACCGTTCATGCATTCTCTACGTATACCAATTCTCTGTAAGATTTCTTTATTAGCTTATCAGGAATTCCAAATCAATTTCGGCATCTACGTTGCCAGACAAATTCCCCTAGACGAATTCCTGTAAACAAATGATTCGGTTTACATACAATGTAACCTTCATGACAGGGATCATAAATATTGCGCCGTCTATTTTCCCAGCCTCGATGTGTGTACAAAAAACTATCTACACCCACATCGGCTGGCGACCCCTTTTAGCCAGCGATAAACGGTCCAACGAAGATGCATGTAATTAGCACCATCTGCGTTGAGACTAATGCCTTTACAATGCACTAAGTACAAATTAAAGGTCGCTGTCTAGCAGCAGGCATTCTGGCTATATACAAACAATCCAATCACCAAAACGTTTCCCAAATACATCTACCATTTAATGAGTTGCAACTTGACTACTCAATTGAACTCACAGGTCATAAATCTCTTTTATCCTACATAGTTCTGGATCTGTTTACCAGTAACCTTCTCGCATAAACAGAGATCTCTACGATCCTTTTCCCTTTCTTTCTGTTTCAGGTTCTTCATCATGGCTTTGATCTATGAAAAGAACCGACGTACACACACACTTGTGTATCGTGAAGATCTCCTCTATGAGATCGGTGTGGTTATTCCAAAGAGAGACTTTACGTCTCTCTCGGAACAGGAAATGCACCCTTAATTTAAAAGAGCCAATTTCACTGGCTGAATTTCTTTTAATAACGATTGAATATCGTTGAGTCCCTTTCCATCTGCCAACGACAATGGTCGTGCGGTCTTCCGCTCTCCGCCGGCTGCGGAGACACGATAATACACCGCGAGTCGAGTCAGCGCGCTAAAAAGATACGGGTCATCTTCAGTAATTTAAATCAATGTGTGCTTGCAAACGCCATGTCGAATATTGTATTTGCTGCGGTATCCAATAATTGTGTTTTTCCTTTAATATAACAATAAAAATTAATTAAGAACTGCGTGCGTTTTACTTCCGTCTCCTATGTGTGAGACGTTTCCCGTTGATAAACAACGGAGTGTTTGTGGGGACGAGGTAGAACTCTCGCCCGTGGGGCGTCGCGACTTCGTACCCCCACAGGTGAACACCTTGATTTGGAAATAGAAGGACAACCAATCAAATCCAGTCTCTATATTAAATATCTTTGTGTTATACTCGACAACAGGTTGACCTTCAAAGAACACATGAGGAAAACGAGTGAAAAAACGGCAAGAGTATGCAAAGTTTTTGGCGAGACTGCTACCCAATGTTGGAGGCCGCCGGCCCCACATAAGGAAACTCATAACAAGGGTCAAAACGTCCATAATAATGTATGCAGCTCACATATGGGAAGGCGCCGCACAATATAAGTCGGACATGAGGGGAGTGTACTCAGCAGATAGGCTGGCATCACTAAGAGTATACTGTGCATTCTGAACGGTATCCGAGGATGCCATAAATGTTTTGGTCGGGAGGACACCACTTGACATTGCAGCTAAGGAAAATGCCGCATTGCGTGAGGTCTCCCAAGAGAATTGTTGGAGAATGCGGTCACAATTAGAGCTCCCAAGCGTAAGAGAATGGCAACGAAGACGGGATTCTTCCACCAAAGGAAGGTGGGCCCACACTATGATACCTGATACAGAAATCTGGGTGAAAAGAAAACATGGCGAGGTGAATTACCCTTCTGACTCAGCTAATATCAGGACGTGAATGCTTTCGGCAATACTTGCACAAGTATAAACATGTGAATCACCCATACTGCTTGTATTGCGGGGGTAAAATAGAAAATGCGGAACGTGTACTCACAGAGTGCGTGAGATTCGAGACCATACGACTCATTTTGAAGAGACATATGAGACGTACAGTTACTCCAACAGGAGTAATAAAATAAATACATGCTGAGTCCCAAACAGACATGGTCCGTAGCAAATGATGTTCTATGTGACATGATGCAGCAGTTGCGACGCGACGAGCGGAGTAACAGGTCAACTCCGTCCCGCCCCGCGATGGAATATCTAAAAGAAAGTTCGTGGGGATCAACGGAAATATGTGCCTGACGGGAGGTGGTTTTAGTCGGTAAAAACCCGCCATGCCTCTGGATCGGTCCAGAGGAATCTTTTGAAGATTTTTACCTTCTTACCGAAACCAGAAAAAAAAAACCCAAAATTTCCACAAGACACGTTATGCGTATGGTATAGTCATGAAATTCCAGGGTTTGCATCTCTGTTTCGCTGCTCGGTTTTGTATCCTATTAAGCAGGTTCGGCATTATTTTAGTTGTTGCTCATCGAAATGAGTTTAAAATTCTAGCTTCAGTTAGATTGTGGGTAATATTAAGTATTGGCGCCAGCCCGGGCACGTGTTCATTAATATTCCACCGATGTAAAATTCAAAATACTTTAATATTCACACTTTTACTGTCTATGTTCATTAGGAGCTGAGCTCTACTCAACTTGCACTTCTAGTTCACGGTTTGCGTTTCGTGCTTCTTTTACAAGCTACTGTCAGTTACTGTTCTTTCACTTCCCACTACGAAATTTCCACAAGCAGAGTTTGCAATGCAGTATATAAATTAACTTTCAAATAAAACACTTTTATTATTTGTTTCAGCAGAGTCTCTTTATATATCACGATTTTTGTTTTAATATTGTTACTGTTTTTTAATATTATTATTACATTATATTATTTTTAATCAATCACTTTTCGTTAAAAAAGTGCGCCGACCCTTTTTCTCCGTTCGACCAAGACTCCGACTCAATTGCTAAAACTCTTCATTATCGACTCACTTTGTTGACCGTTTCTTATCGACTCGACTACCTTGACTCGTGCAGCGTCGACCCTCGACTATGGGTGAGTTTAGTTCTTAAGAGAAAGTGAAGTTTCTCTTTGGTGACCAAGGGGAGAGGATCTCTCTGAGTAGGTCCGTTGTTTACCTATGCTGGCAGGTCATGGGTAAACGAAACCAGGAAAATGAAATGGGACAATGGGCATCGTGGGAGATGTGCATGCAACTGTGTAAATAGACAGCATGCCATTAGGGAACTGGTGCTAAAAGCAATTTAGATACTTACACAATGGTGATTGTGCACGGTATCTATGCCCGCGGAAAGGATCGAATTCTTTTGTGTGTATATTTACATGCTAGTGAATTCGGTTTTTGGCGGCTAGACGCGAGATGCAAAAGATGCTTTTGTCGGTTGGACAAAAGGCTGCCTTGAATGTGGGTAAGCCGGGAAAATCGACTGCGCACATGTGTGGCAGGATACGCCGGCTGACGAGGGCGCCGATAAGGTTCCCTGATTTATGGCGATTACTTTGTACACTAACCGAATTATTTTCAGGAAAATTGTGGTAATGCATTAATGGATGAAACAATGCCCTTGAGGGGGAATGTTTGCAGGTGACTGCGGGTTGGTGAAGGGAGTTGGGGTTGGAATTGTGGGTCGTAGTTTTAAAGAACCCCCACAAGGTTGAATGGGGTGAAGTATGAAATCATGTGTGGTCGATCCAATTAAGACTCAAATTGCTATATTTCGATTGCCAAGAATTGACAGTTTCTGGCTTCGATGAGGCAAATGTCGTTTATCAACAATGTGTTTTATTTCAAGGTGTAGAATTATAAGTTCATAAAAAACGCAAGAAAATAATTTTAATGTCCACAAATGTGATTTTATTTATGTTAATTATATGCCATTATTGTTTGAATATAATTTTGGAGATGTAGCTGCCATCACTGGTGCATACATGGCGTAATCTAGAGATTAAGTTTTCGTTAACATTTCGGCAATAACGCGATGAATCTTGACTTCGAAATAGTCTCTGGCCTATCAGCGTAGGGAAGAAACTTCAGATATTCGTCAAGAAAACAGGCCAGCGGTGTTGTATCATAAGAACACAGTGGCTATGTAGTACGGTTCGCTTCCGTGCTTCTCGATCAACGAGGAAGAGAAGCGAACGATAGACCATGAATGGATGCTTGTTGTTTTTGTTGAGTCCTGGTACTTCGAATTTGGTTTGGACCTGTAATCATCCGAGCCAGGAGCTTCCCTCCAAGAGGCGGTTGCGCTAGAGCTGCTTTTTTTCGAATCAAACGCATGGAAAGAGTTAGTCAAACACCGAGAACAAGCAAATCTGAATACACTGGAAACGCACTATTTTCCATTCTATATCGCCATTTAACACAGCGGACCGCAAATTTGCAAGGAACAGCCGTAGCTTGATTTAATATGTGACAAACACGTTCTTTGGACATTTTTATAGCCTCTGCTATCTCTTTGACTTTCATTCGGCGGTGGTCTAGCGTCATTTGGTGAACTTTAGCGATGTTATCGTCAGTTGTTGCAGTTTTTGGACGTTCCAAACGTTCATCGTCTCCCAAGCTCTCACGGCCACGTTTAAATTTCACTGTGGTAAATGATGGTGCAGAGTCCCCATACACAGAGTCCGACTCATCTTTGATTTGCGTAGGCGCATTGCCTTTCAAAAACAAAAATTTAATGACAGCTCGATACTCAATTTTGTCCATTTTCACAAAAACACAAAACGACTGTCAAATAAAAACTACGCGGCAAAAAAATAGCTGAAATTTTGGTGAGTAACTGTCAAAAGATGCACAACTACATTCACTAGCTTTTATTGCCGAGTGCTGCTATCTTCACGTTGCGAAACTTTTCAGCCCACCCTCGTATACTTGTAGAAATAAAGTGTTCAAAATTAAGTTAAAGACTTAGAAATATACTTGTAAAAATAAAATATAGCAGTGTACATAGTTAATTGACAATAATTTCCTTGCAAAATAGTACACTAACACAATAGTAAAATAAAGTTGTATAGAGACCCTAGGGTGAAAAAAAAGAGAACCGGACTTTTGATTTTTGACTTCATCAAACCAAACACAATCACTCCACTCCAACTTGCGTCCGTCCTGGTCCAACGGAAACGCCGGAGTATTTTCCCACAATCTATATCTGGCCTAAGGACCCTAAGGCATAGCAATATATGTATAAGTTATAAATATATGTATATGTATATTATATATATACATATATATATATATGTATATGACGTTTTAAGAAATGAAGTATTTCGTCCATGAAATGGTGAAAACTCGGCAATAGATGTTGCGACTGTGGGGGTTCTTAAAGCTCACCCGAAGAACCCCCCATATCCGCAACCCAGCCAGCACCAACTTTCTGCTAATGCAATCGCATTAACCACCTGAAAATGCCTCACCCAACAAAATTTACCAAATGTATTTACCTAAAAGCTCCTGGAACAGAATTCTTACCTGCATTCATTTATTCGAATTCAAAATTCCGTTTAAGAATTCTGTTCCAAACAGCATATCCCTGAAAAGAAAGCTTATCGGTTCACATATAATGTAACCGCATAATCAGGGAATCTTAGCCTTGAGTTTGCTATTCCCAGCCTAACATGTGTACAACATGTCTTACATACACATTGGCTGGCATTTCATTGTCCAACTGCCAAAGCAGCGTCGGGCAGCTTGTTTGTTCAGCTGGCATCTACCCGACCATGATCCCTCGTCTAGACGAATAAATAATCACAAATTTCGTTCTTTGCCACAAACGAATTTCCCTGCATATACAAATGCAAACAAAGGGATTCTTTTCGGTCACTGACTCAAGATACGATATACAATTCTCATTGTACAAAGTATTGTAATACATTAGCATCTCTTTCGAATGGCTATTCGCCTATTTACACAAGGGCATCACTCATCTAATAAAAGGGTGGTTAAATTTTAAGGACCGATGTTGATTTTGAATAAAACGCGAATTATTTAGGAAATTATTGTCATTTCTTTTTATTATGATAATATTGGTATGGTTCAATTATGTATGGAACAAAAGATCGGCCAAATGGCCGCCACGACCTCGGCGGCACACCTCCATCCGATGGTCCAAATTTTCGATGACGCTGAGGCATAAATGAGGTTTAATGTGCCGAATTATCTCATCCTTTAGCTCTTGAATTGTTGCTGGCTTATCGACGTACACCTTTTCATTCAAATAACCCCAAAGAAAGAAGTCCAACGGTGTCAAATCACATGATCTTGGCGGCCAATTGACATCGCCACAACGTGAGATAACACGGCCATTGAATTTGTCGCACAAAAGAGCCATTGGTTCGTTAGCTGTGTGGCAAGTGGCAACGTCCTGTTGGAACCACATATCGTCCGCATCCATATCTTCCAATTCGGGCCATAAAAAGTTCGTTAACATCTCACGATAGCGAACACCATTCACAGCAACTGCCTGACGGGCCTTCATTTTGGAAAAAATACGGCCCGATGATGCCGCCAGCCCATAAACCGCACCAAACAGTCACCCTTTGTGGGTGCATTGATTTTTCACGAAGTGTACTATATGGATTTTGATTTGAACGCCCATTTTCATAATAAGCCCGAATAGCTTTAACGCGTTGCTCGATTGTGTATTTTTCCATGGTTCAAATTGAGTTAGTCTGAAATTGAGAAATGTCAAATGAAATGCAGAAAAAAACTTGACGTTTAGGTGTGGTTCACATTCAACATCGGTCCTTAAAATTTAACCACCCTTTACTTTTATGATGCCCCCATCCCATCTTTTTCTTTAACACCATTTCTTCGATGCATCGTCGTCTATTTATTTAGCCGCCATGCACATCCTAGACAATGATCTATACGGTCCCTTTGTTTTTTAATTCCCCTGGATCCGTTCCTCATGGCCCCGAGGCATGAGCAAACAAAGACCCAATTAGCATCCGATGAGATTTGGCTTGTTTGCTTAGCCGAACGCACATGGCATGGATGCACATTTAGGCCTTTCTTTGTTTTAGATTCATTCTCATGGCTTCATCCCATGGATGAACCAATGCACACACATACATGTGTACCTTAATTTGAGAGAGCTAGTTTCTCTGACCGAATATCTATTGATAGCGAATTAATATCGCTGAGTCCTATTACATCCGCCGACCGGGCCGGTCGTGTCGCTCCCGCTCCCCGGTGCGCACGGGGACGCGAATATAATATAACCAGAGTCGAGAGTGTTCGAGATTTTAGCCAATCATCAGTTTTACGTTACATTATTGTTCGCCGCGTCGTTTTGTACTGTGCCTTTTAACCGTTAATCAAACTCATAATAAAGATAAGAAGGACGAAATTTATTGTAAACAAGTGTACTTAAATTTGCCCATATTAAAGGAATCTTGAACTAATAAATCAAACTAAGTCAGTGTGTTTAATTTTTCCTCGTTGTCTTGGCGATCAGTTTTTTCTTCTCTCGGTTTTGTTTCAGCGGAATTTATAGTGATGATGGCGGAAGAAGGGAACCCGGTGCAGTACGCCTGCACACAATACTTCTTCCCCACACGACGCTATCATAAGCCTTTAAGTTAATACAACGTCAATTTTTTTTTCTTTCTTTTAAAACCACAAGAATATAAATTTTAAAGGTGGAACAAGTAAGCAACAAAATAAAATAGAAAAACTATCCGATGCCAAATTGGATGGCATCGGCTGAAGAACAATCATCACCATTATTGGAATGAAATTCTGATGAACACTAATAACTTTAACAAGATACCGATGATAAATGTGCAGATCTTAAAAGAGAAGGTAGGCAAAAAAGGATGACGCAATGAAGCCCAGTGGGATATTAGTCTATAAAAAGCCAATTAGAATAATTTGTAACACTTCTGCCTGTAGATATGTTTCCAAGTAGGACGTTATTTACGTTTTCCTTTTGTCTAGATTTTGGAAATCATATGTAAAATGTCTGTACACATTCACCACTTAAAGGTCGTAATAAATGTCACACAAAAGTCAACAACGTGTTCTAAAGGCAACACCTGTACGTAATAAATAAAAGGTTTGATTTGGTCTGTGGTAGATATTATATATTTATTGTATAAAATTCCCATACACTTGACAAATAACTACAGGCTTGAGGCGGTCAAGTTAACATTCTAGAATGAACAATTCAGCAAACAAATTTTTGATTGAATCCTGCGATAATAATTCTCCCAGCCTAATACAATGGATACTATGTCATCACTCTAGCATCAATGTCCTTTATTCTTCGCATAATTAATTATCGCCCGATCGTGACTGCTATGCGAGTGGGATGGAATAAAATCAATTCGAATGTGCTAATGTGCGAATCTCGTACATCAATATTAATTGAGAGACGTTATTTGAAAAACTAAATTAAAATTGACGGTGGCATTCGCGAACAACAAAATCAAATTTTGCTGCAGTCATTTGATTTATTTTTGGCATATTGAATTTGATTAGAAACGTTTTGGATCGAATAAAGCATCGCTGGTAAATTAAATTATGGTGAACTCGAATAACAAGTACTATTCCAGAGCCCGTTGGGGTGTGCCTATAGAAATGAAACCAATGACGCTGTACTCTATAACCTAAGAAAGTAAATGAAATGAGGTTTTGTCAGCTTTTCACGACAATCATTAGGTTGGTATTGTCGCTATTCGATATTCCACAATCATTCCAACCTATTCGGTATTCATACGCGCATAGATTTTAAAAGTACAGCCTCATTAATTATCTTTTTCCAACAGTGACCTAATTTGAATTATTTCAGTGTAAGCATAAACTACATCTTACTCATATTTGCGAAAACAATAATTATATAATTTTTAAAATATTTAAGTTGTAATCGTTTTTAGAGAGCTCCAACATAAGCAATTTCAATTTGCTAAATTTTAAGAAAATGTTGATTTTACCTATCCTTAAACTCAAAAGGAGAATCACCAAGCTTGTCGTGTGTTGTTCATTGCTTGCCATGAAAAGGCACTTTTGTCATCAGTACATACTTGACATTTACTTTCAAGGACATGTCTAGGATGTCATGAACTTTACCTCCTATCTGCACAACAAATTTGGTTGTGATAATTCATATTGCCGTAGCAGTTCTCATTTCACAGCAAACTTGTGTATTCGAAGTAATTGTATATTCATGGCATTGTTGCGGTTGGTTACATTGTAATATGGGATAATCTCTGGTGACGGCATTAGCGGTGAATTCATTTTAAGCTAAGATTTCGTAATTCGAATGTGCGCGTTCAATGAATCGTACATAAATTGTACCCGAAGTCTTCCATGAACGATTTATCGACATCGGCCATATCTTAAAGTAATGTCCTTGAGAGAGAGTATTATATATACTTAAAGGGTTTTTTTTTATGAAATAAGAACGGAATATCTAAATATCAATTTTTTCATCATTTTTATATCGAACAGAACCAGTGGGTTCGCACCGGTTGTCACATTGTTGGTGGCCTGCTATTATTGTTGCTGCTTCTGGTGGTGGGTTGTTTATTCAAAAAAAAAAAAATTTAAATTAACGTAGGGTAAAAAAGTGCGTACGTTCTCTTCCCTCTCTTCCTTACGGCTTGGTCCTAACTAAAGAGGGAACATAGGGAAGGAAAGGGGAGGAAGACCACCATAATTTCGTTGACCTGTCCCTCAACCTATATATATGTATATATATATATATAGATATATATATATATATATATATATATATAATATATATATAATATAATATATATATATATATATATATATTATACATATTTATATATATATATATATATATATATATATATATATATATCAGGCGTCATTGTTTGAGTAGAAGTGGACTGAGTTCTAAAATAATTATGATTGATTGGGTTTTGAACCTGTAAGTGGGTAAGTCTTGCCGTGCATTGCGCTTTGGAATGGTTAAATTTGTTGCAATATTGGCTTTCAATTTGGAGGATAGGATTAGAAACATTTTCATTTGGATGACATGTCACAGAAGTATGACCAGACCTAATGCACGATTGGAAAATTGTTGGTTGACTATATTTGGAATTATTAGAAAATTTCAAAGTATTCTCATCACATAATCTTGGAGCTAGCTTGAGAGCACAATTGATTGCTGCTCTGAGGTTTGGGGTACTAAGAGTTTTAGAGTAGGATTCCTAAGACCATCTTCAAACGCGTGTAGGGCGAGTTTTTTATTTTTCTCTAGAAGATACATCTGTACCGCAGGCTCGACAGTGCTTTCAAATGTGGCCCTGTTCAGCAGATGCAGAAGGTGTGAGTCTGTTGCCAAACTCCTTCACATTTTCCTTGCTATCATGCTTGGCCGTCACCAGATTGTTTTGTGCCGCTGACCTAGAAGTGAGAAGTTTAAATTCTACCTTTAATTCCGAAGCAAGATTGTGGCGTTTCTAACAGATACCCACATAATATGCAAGCAAATAGTGAAGAACACCGAAAGGAAATTCGAATAAGCAAGAGCATCAGAGCCGTATACCATAGCGATAACATAACAATTCCACATCAGAGACATCCTGCAATGTGTCCATTGCCAAAGGTTTGGTCACGCGGCGGCTAACTGTGAAATGCAGCGCCGTTGCGTAAAATGCGGAAAGGACCATAAGGCAGAAGAATGCGCTCTAGGAAAAGAAAGGGTAGAAGACAAAGCCCTTCTAAAGTGCGCAGTGTGTCGGAATGAGGGACACCCCGCTAATTATCGAGGTTGTCCTAAATTCCGAGAAATAATGGCAAGAAGTGTGAATCGGCAAAAAACACAGAGCCAGCTCGTACAACAACAATACCCGTAATATCACAGCGTTCGTACGCACAAGTTGCGTCGGGTGGGAGAACACCACAGCAGGCTACATCACAGGTAGCCACAAATACTCCCACACGGACTGAAACAACACCGCAAGCAGATGTGTTCGCAATCCTGCTCAATCTGCAGAGACAGATGACACAGCTACAAAGTCAAATAAACGAGATCTACTCGCATTTGCCCAGTCTAAATAACAAGTCGATATAAGCCCTCTAACCACAACATCAATCAAAGCTCTTGTCGTGAATGTAAATTCACTAATAAGAACTGAGAGAAGAGCCAATCTTTTTAACCTGTTGCAAGAGGAACAACCTGATGTATGTTACTTCTGGCGGGGAAAACAAAGTTAAACCAGAGACGTAAGATAGGACATAAAAACTACGATATTATACGAAGAGATCGACCTAACTCCTCTCAAGGGGGGGTGTCGCAATCTTTATTAGAAAAGGGATCAATCATAAAGTAATATATAGTGGAGAAGTGCGCAGGTTCCGGGTGCTGGAGGCCTGTATCGTAGGCATACCCCTTCAGCAAGGAAGGGATTTGTATGCGATTGCGGTCTACGCACCTGAGGAGCACCAACATAACCTATTTATAGCGGAGCTCGAGACACTCTTTCGATGCTTACAATTGCACCTGGACAAAAACTACTTCATTCTAGGGGGAGATATGAACGCCAAGCATAGAAATTGGGGAAATTATAGATCTAATGCCAGAGGAAATCAGTTGGGTGACTCGATACGCTCGGCGATGCACACCCTACGAGGGTTGAAATTCCTTTTTTCACACCGACTGTATTAAAAGCAAAGTAACTGGCGACTCCTGTTGTGTGTACGAACACATCGGTGGATGAAAACTGACTCTCTTGCGGTGTGACCGCCCGTGGTGGTGATTGTAAAACGAATTAAGTGCATGTGCGCACTAGGGTGGTTGAGATGTGACCAACTCCAATTAGGGATGAAATTTGGATATTGCACACCGATCAGCCAATGGTAATCGCGTGCATTCCTGTGCATTCCTCAATTCACTCAGGTCATTGAGGTGAATAAATACTTGTGTATTCGTTCGACGGTCGATGGGAGTAGAAAGGATGAGGAAATAAAAAGGAAAAGCACAATACCCCAGGCTTGATCTGGCTTTGGTGTGCTTGTATCAATGCAGCCTCTGAGGGTGCCCGACTGACCTAGTGCGGTGACTGTGGTGATCTCAGAGTACATTGAACTATGGGAAAATAAAAACGGAAAGGAAACGAAAATGGTTTTTGCTATTCACCTGCAAAAATATATCATTGATCCCCAGGGATTAGAGTGTCTGGGGAAAGTCAATAGTACGCCGCTGATGCTAGGGATATAATCAGCGTGAGAACCAGACTCAAAGACGCTGAAATAACCCCTGCGGTTTTGCTATGATGCAACAGCGTCGTTTGGTTAGATTTAGTTGTTGCTAACCAATATGACGTTGAGATTTCCGGTAGAAATCTCATAGGGTTAATGATATGGAGTTGCCGTATGGCAAAAGGGAGCTGAATTCAATTCTGCATTATCTGCATAGAATGAATGAACTCAGCTATGCTTTCTTTTACAGGTGAACTAGCTGAACGGTGGGATAGGGGATAATGTCACGCGCTGTAGGCGGTCGAAATTAGGTTGAAATTGTGGGTTGGTTCTCCATGTAGTATAGAGAACCTCCACATGCTCTGATGAGCTGAAGTACTAACGCTTGGTCGTTAGTAGCTGACGATATCCCATTTGGATCCTATTACACGTTGACTGCTGGGAGTGTACGTAGCGATTGCACTTGTGGTATTGTATCGGTGACGACTGTGTTTGTGCTCACATTGACGTTCGCAAAAGATGTCACTTCCTTCTTTGTTGTGGTCGGTGCAGATTTTCTTTCTTGCTCTAAGTAGTGCTTCGGGTTTCTCGCATAGACGATTGGAGAAATAGCCATCTGTTAGGTGCAGATTTTCTTTCTTGCTCTAAGTAGTGCTTCGGGTTTCTCGCATAGACGATTGGAGAAGGAGCCATCTGTTAGAGCCGAAATCTTGATGGGGTTTTCACAGTCCCACTAGAGTTCCTGTCGTCTTGCTGTCTCCATTCCTATGTCTCGTTTTGTGCTTGGTGTGTCCGCTTCTGCCAGGTGGATGTTGCTGTTTCCTTTTCAATCGCCATTCGATGATTTCGTCAATCTAGATGGTTTCGTGTGTTGACTGCTAGAGCTGCATTGACTGCTACTGGTCGGTGGATTTTTTTCTTTGATCCTTAAACTTTTTTTTCACTTTTAACCTTATTCACTTTTTGCACTGTTGCCGGTGTTTAGCCCCAGGCACGCTTTAGTTATTTGTTACTATTATTTTATGGGTTACTGCTCGTTCTCCGTTTATTGGTAGGCGATTATGGTAATTCCACCGCTTCCACCATTTTTTGTTGTAGCCTTTCTCTCAGGGAGCGTGTCTCCTTGTCCTTAAAAGGACGAGGGATCTCTCAAGACCGCTCCTGAGAAGGCTCGTTGCCGTACTTCCGGGGCCTCCGGGAAGAGTGACGACCGATTGATGAGTGAAAGGGGCCAGGCAAGTCGGCCCAAGTAGATGGATGATTCATTTAAAAGGTTGGTATCGGTTTCCTTCACTTAGCGACTGCTTCCTTCCGCACACCCATGACTAAAATCAGACTGGATCTTTATTTCAAACACTTTAATATAATTTAAATTGCTATTGATTTATTTTAATTTATTTATATTTTTCAATTCTGGATTCATTGGCGTCCTTACGCCAACTGAGACTGATCTTCGAATCTGAAATGCATCACCCTTATAAACGAAACCAAATCGAGATGTTGTATCTCGAAGAGATCGAATTGAAAGTAAAATCCCGATTTAGATACAAATGTTTGTTTTTGAGATAAGAATTCGAATTCCCGGAAATCCAGTGCATACGAAGATATGCACTGGGATTCGGGTTGTCTTACGGATGGTAATTGAACATCTGGTTCAATTTGCCATGCGTTTGGTTTTGTCTGATAATTATGGGGAATTGGATGTAAGGGTGACAAACGAATATTTGATTCGTTTATCGCGAATTTGGTTGGATCGGGGTAATGGATTTTGTGAATATAGGATTGGGTGTAGGGATTTGGATGTATGTGTGTGGGAAGGAGATGGTGGGGCTTTTCAGAGCACTACAAAACAACATCCCAGTTCTCTGCTTGATGCACAAGTTAGTATAATTATCTCTTTATACGGAGAAAAGGAATTGTTGTTTCTGATATTGATTAGAATCTGCGCATGCCAAGGTAACCATTTGAAAATTATATTTTTCTTAATGGGAAGTTAATTTCAGAAAATTTTGGTATTGGGTTGTACCGGATGAAATGTCCGATTTGCTTTCGAAGTCGTCATTGCCTTGCGCCGTACGACCGTGTGGCGATGGAGTATGTTGACCTGGGCATTGATGCGCTTGGAATGAATGGTTCGAGGTAGGTTGTGACTGGGATTGATTCGGTGTTCGGTGTGTCGCTACGCTTTGTGCGTGCTGTGGATCTGAGCGCGAACGATCTGTGGCGATCACAGCTTCGGCTTTTCTAGCGAGTTCGTCTAGATTTAAATCCGTCTGCGGGGCAAGGGTGGCTTGGACGTATTCGGCTAGAGATTCCCGGAAAATCACTCTTAGTGCTTGGTCCGTCATGTATGCATCAGCTAGTGAGCTTATGTGAGCCGCGTCTCATTCCTTTCGTGTCACTTTTTTGCAACAAGCGTCCCAGGCGGTTTTGAGACGTCTCTTGGAATGCCTTAATCGATGTTGCTTTGAAAGTGGTATAGCGTTGCATTGGGGGAGACTTGATTAAGTGATTCGCGGTGGGGGATTGGATCGATGGCCCTGGTGAGCAACAAGAATTTCGTTCGGTCGTCGGTAATTCCTTCGAGCTCTAACGTCTATTTTACGAAACAGATCCAAAATTCGGGGTCATCCGAAGCGAAATTCAGGAATTTTATATTCCAACCTTGCTAACGCCTCTCTGGAATTGGGACGTCCTCAACCCCTGGGGGATTAATTCGAGCTTGTTGTGCTGCCGGAGGCGAGGGTCCCGCTCTAGTGGTTTGCATGATTCTGTAGATTAGCGGTCGTTGATCTATACGTAGTCGCGTTTGCTTTAAACGAGGAATGTGCCTGAGTGGAACGTGCGAAACGACCTGCTGGAGCCAAAGATAATTTTAGGGGTGGGCCTAACGTCCATGGAGATGTGGCGCGATGAGGATCGAGGTGTGGTTCGGGGAAAATTTCCTTTTTCGGGTGATAAGAGGGAAGAGAGAAAAACCCAGGAATGCTCGCGATGTGCAACTATGTCTTGAATTTGCTTTTCTTTCGGAGTACACAAATTATTTATACGCGCCTAAAACGGTCGAGTGTGTCGTTCGAGTCACAAGTGTGCTATTGTGACTCTGAAGGAGCTTACCTGCCTTCTTACCTTTATGTAAGTAAAAGAGTAAAATATGGCGAAAATGTACAATTCGGTCTTTCAACTTCAACTTACTGTAAAATCTCCAAAACTTAACCAAACCGTTCAAATTTTTCTTAAGGATCAAGCTTAAACCGTCAACTGTTAAACGTCTAAACGACTCACAATCACAAATATAAACGACTTATACAACGATATGTGTAAATGCCCCCACTACCACCATCTGTTGTAAAAATACGGAATGTCTTTTTGTTGTACTGAATTGGTTAATACGTGCTTCTACCCTTTTCTTCGAATACCCTCACATAAATCAAAGCATTATTCAAGAAGAATTTTTGAACATAAATTAAGGGTTGCGTTGGATTTTCCAAATTTTTTTTTCGGCTTTACTTAACCTTTTTTGTTGTGCAGCCCATTTTACCTTAAAACTTGATTTGGTACCGTGGCATCCAATTTTATGTTTTCTACCATTTGGAGCTACCTCACGAGCCCGTTGTGCGAGAACCTCAATTATTTTCTATTTACGGAATAGTTTTCTGAAACAGGTTAGTGTACCCTTACTCATAGATGGCTTACTGTACCGATTTTGTTCTCTTCACCTTCACCAGATTTCTAAATTTTGGTAACCGGTGGTTTCAATCTCGGTTTTCATGGTTTCCAAGTTGGGGTTTATTCATTCACATCCAAACCTGACCTCTTTGCCATTTACTAAATGACGTCATTTGGGTAGAAATCTCCCCGTCTTTTCACGTAGGAATTCAGAACGCAATATCTGAAGTATGGCAGTTGAATTTTCTGCTGTCGTCACAAGTCAAAAAACCATCCTAGAAATGCATTTTTTTGTCTCTCCTTAGCTGCATTTCCACCCTTGTGGAAAAGTACACACATCCCCACAGGATTAGTATCGATAATTCGTCCGTATTTGTTACCACTGTGGTGGTTCAGTAGGAGGAATTATCTGAGTTTCGATATAAAGTGGCATTTTGCTTTCCAAAGTAGAGAGTACTAGTTTAACGTAAATACATCATTTATCTTAGCAAAACTGAAAGTCGTTAAGCAACTTTTCATGCCCCGGTTGGCAGGACTATTATATTGGAGATGGATTCTTCCTGACGTCTACTTTCGCAACATGTTGCAAATAACATTTCGCAAAGTTACGACTTGATGAGAATTCTCTGCGTAATTAAAATTTGGAATTATTGGAACTTAAGAAAATTCCTCGAAGACAAGACATTTTTACCCTTTAGGGCAGAAATAAAATTTGTGAGTACAGCTCATTTCGTCGCTTTAACTTGATACCATAACAGACAGGAAAATTAATGGTAGCATTACTCTCGATGCTAGGAAACGGGACACGGCGGAGAGTGCTTATTTATATCTAAAGTGCTACTTTAGAGTAGCTTGCTTGAAAACGAAGACTACCAAAGAAGATGGCTATCAAAAACTGACGATTTTGCATAACCAACTGAAGTGTGCGATACTTCCATTTACCTAAGAGGAATACTCTCCGAGCTGTGTCCTCGATTCCATTTACCTGCACAGTATTTGTAAATAAGTTTCACCGCACGGCTAAGAAAGGAGGGCGCCTTATGACGGCAAACAAACGAAAATTATTATTTTTAGCATATGGATGGTATTTTAAAATAGGTTATCGCCCGGGGTAGGCATGGTATCCTTCTCAATCATCTTTGCATATTGTACAAATTCACTCGAATGGAAAATGAGAAATACTGCTTCTCATCGGGCTGGTAGCCTACGCAAATATTTCTGTTGGAAACCCACAATGAAAAAGGCAAAAACATGAAGAGTTATCTGCCGTGATAAATGATTAGGATAAGACAAAATCTAATTATATGCTCGTTGATCCTTCGTCGGGAATTAAAAGGACGACGAATTATCTTGAAGATCGACGGCGTAAAATTCCATTTGAAACGAATCCTCGCCAAGTAAAAGGACGCGTTTCCGTTCTGAATATCCTGAATCCTTTTATATCCCCGAATTATGGAAGCCCTTTTTTGGATGGACTATTTATTCAGTACTTGTGGATAAGAGAGTAGTAGTTTAATAGATTTTGGATACGGGTGGTGATATTGAATTTTAGATCTTCTTACAAATTATTCATTCACGCAGATTTCAATCTCATTTTAAGCCACAATTTATTTCGGCTCGATGTTTGTAACGACGCACCGTCATAAATAAATAAATGTTGTCGCCTGGCAAAGTATATAAAAATCCACAACGTCCCGCGGCTGGGGAACCGACCACAGTTAGTGCCAGGGCTTATTTTGATTACATAGGAATCACTCTGTGAAAGAGATTCGCAAGTAAACCAGAATGTTTTTAAATGTCATTTGAAGGGAAATATGTGCCTACGAAGACCCGCTTTTATTATTTCATTGCTGGCATTAGTCGATTTATTTACAATCCGGGTAAATTGAAGTGTATCGTTTTATGTTCTGAGAAGTGTTTGTCGTTCTGTTGCAATAATGTTTCCGCCTCCATGGATTACAGATGAAATAACATTGCTTAATTTTTATTGTTAGGTTAAAATGAGACTCAGGCAACATTTCTTCAATATAATTGATGTTGAAAGGCTTAACGGCCTGCGAAGCAACACGTGCGATGTTACTTCGAGTATTTGTCTATTTCGAAATGTTCAAATGTATTAGTTGATTTATTGATTGATTATATTATTGACTGAAATGTATTTTTTATTAAAAAAAAAAAAAACAGAATACATCTCTTTGCAAAAGACATTCGTAGATGATATGCTAAATTTATTCTACTAATATCATTTAATGGAATTTATTGACTCGCTGGACTCTCTGTAATAAATTATATTGGGCTTATAAACAAGTTTAAAAGGATTTACAGAGAGATTATCGCGACTTTATCGTGTACCGCCAATATGAAATTAGAGTCTGAAAGTTGCAAATTAGTTCAATCAGTTTTATGGATATTGGTATATAAAAAGAAAGTAATAGCCTAAATTTACATTAAAAAGTTACAAATTACCATTGCTTTTACTCTAAGGCATTCTTTACACTAACCGGCATGATCAACACCATTCCTCCCGTTGAGTGGCCGAAGCCAACTCCCTCATTTCAATAAAAATCGACGCCATGGAAATTTCAGGAGAGTTAAAATGGATGACGTGGCTTTATTCATTTTACTGTCGCAGTTTACGCATGACTGTTCTCAAAGTGTCGAGAGCTACACGTTGCTCCATCCAGGAAGTATGTTCGGCATCGTAAAATTCCTGTATAGCACTTACAATTAAAATTTAAGGGCGCCACAAGGCCCTTGTTACGGCCACAACCACCCATCTCATAAAAATTACCCTTTTGGACCTAGTCTCCACCACTAACGGCGATACACGCCAAAAACATCCACTTAAAGGATGTGACATTTTGCTAAATCAAAGTATTACTCCATACACCTCGTCCCGCATAAATTGATAGCAAGCAAATCAAGCTAAAACGTGCAATTTGCGCTAATCAATCAAATGCCAAGTAAATTGAAAATATAATCTTTGAACCAAGGGTTCGCCACACAAACCCCCAAAAGCCAAATGTGCTGACCAGATGCCGTCATCCAAACAAAATCGATGAGAGTCATAAAAATACGCGTCAGCAATTTTATGACTCCTTAGAAAAATGGTTACCCGAAACCATTAAAACAATCAGCGCTAGTTTTCGTTTTAACCAAATTAAGTTAAAACAAACAAAAGGCAAATATTCGCCTTTGTATCGATTTCCCACGGAAAAGATTCTTGCCCATTCGGCCACAATAAACAACATAGAGAATCAGAAATGTGCATTGGCACAATTCTCTATTTGTATTCCCTATCGTATTCTCACAAAAGGGATCCTTGCCGATTCGGCTAAAACAAACAACAGGCACGATAAAACGAATTGCACATTCGTTTAGCACCTAACAACATAAAGGATTATAAATGCGCATTAGCACGATCCTCTGTTGATTTTTCCTTTGAGTTTCCTCTTTTGATCCCAAGCCGGGAAAGATAAAGAAAGGGAATAGCGGCTGGCAAAAGTGCCAAGCAGAAAAAAAAAGAGATATTCTTCGATCTTCAGGATGAAGAAAAAAAAAGGTCTTCGTTTGGAGAGCTGTTTTTGGAATTTGGGCGAGAACGGTCCGTTGTGAGTTGGTGTCTGAAAAACTAAAGTAGTTGTGAGAGCTTTTGAATTGATTTTGTATATATATATATATATATATATATATATATATATATATATATATATATATATATATATATATAGTGCCGCATATGACAGTCAGCTGTGATATCTGGCAGGTCTCCAAAACAAAGTACTGGAATATTCTAGAAAGTACTGGAAAACTGGAGACTATGAGCAGTCCAAAATTCGAGGCTATGGAACGGATGGAAACGAAACGCCGAACGAGGATGTTTAACGAAATGTCAAGTAACGCGTGGTTATCGAGAGGCTAATAAAGTGTTTACCAAGAGAAGCGATTTAACGGCTCTCATTTATTAAAATAATTAATCCAGCAAAATCGAAGCTGGCTACAATATTAATTATGTATACATTTTCTTTAATATTTGTTTATCATATATATATACATATATGTTATATATATATATATATATATATATATATATATATATATATATATATATATATATATATATATATATTATTACCATTTACTAAGCTCGCTACAATATTAATTATGTATACATTTCTGTAATTTTTTTTTACCATATATATATATATATATATATATATATATATATATATTACCATTTACTATATATTGGCCTATAAGAATCCGGAAGTTCACGACTCGGCTGTCCCATCGTTCCCTGTCCTGTGCACTCTCTTTCCACGCTTCACCATCTGATCCGATCCCATCAAGTTCCAACTTTACATTGCACCCCCATCTCCGTCGCGGCCATCCTGTCGGTCTCTTTCCCGTTAGTCTACCGTCAAGAATTCTACGCACGGTCCTATCGTTGTAAATTTGTGCCGCATGTCCGGCCCATCTTAAACATCTCACTCAATAGACTATTATTATTTATTGCCCTGTAGGAACCCGGAAGTTCATGACCTCACTGACATGACTTCCCCATCGTTCCCTGTCCTATGCACTCTCCTTCCACGCTTGACCATGCGATCCGATCTCCTCAAGGTTAAACCTAACATTGCCCTCCCATCTCCGTCGCGTCGGACCAGTCGGTCTATAGCGTTTGAAATAATAGTGAAGAAAATCGTGTGATTCGAACTGACGCTATGACAGCTCGAATCACGAAAAAAATTTTACCTTAAGCGTTACACACCAGGCTACTGACCGAGTTTAGAATTTTATTTCCAAACTCGAGTATATTCCACTGGTGTGAATAATTTTTATTTTATCGCTTGGTATACGGTTCTGATGTATTTTTCTTATTCGATTTTTTTTTGTTCGGTGTTCTTCACTATTTTTGCTTGCTTGTGAATTGTGTGTATCTGTTAGAATCGCTACACACTCCCGCCGCGTTTTAATTTCTGTTACTGAATATTGTTCGCTGCGTTTTACTTTATATTGTTAAATATTGTGAAACAGATTCCGCTAATTATAACAATTATAACAAAAAAAAGAAAATAAAAAAAAGGATTTTTAAATCGACAAATAACCCTCAGTGTTTGTTTTTGGACAATTGTTTTCACTCCATTGGTGCTCCGGTGTGGATATTACGTCGGACAGTGATTGGCGGAACACTTACAACATACCCGAAACACACCGCCGAAGTTACTCAACATAATATCCGCCAAATTGGTGACCCCGACGTGATCTTGTACACGCAGCATTCCCAATTATAGCGTTTGAAATAATAGTGAAGAAAATCGTGTGATTCGAACTGACGCTATGACAGCTCGAATCACGAAAAAAATTTTACCTTAAGCGTTACACACCAGGCTACTGACCGAGTTTAGAATTTTATTTCCAAACTCGAGTATATTCCACTGGTGTGAATAATTTTTATTTTATCGCTTGGTATACGGTTCTGATGTATTTTTCTTATTCGATTTTTTTTTGTTCGGTGTTCTTCACTATTTTTGCTTGCTTGTGAATTGTGTGTATCTGTTAGAATCGCTACACACTCCCGCCGCAGTAACTTCGTTACGATCAGATTCGTATGCGGACGACGGACGAACGAGAGAGAAACGAGAAAACGTCGGAGGCTGGGCTCTATGCGGAAGTCGTGACCGTGTGTGAAGTTCTGCTTTACTATGGGAAGTGAATGCTGCGTGTTCAGATCACGTCGGGGTCACCAATTATAGCGTTTGAAATAATAGTGAAGAAAATCGTGTGATTCGAACTGACGCTATGACAGCTCGAATCACGAAAAAAATTTTACCTTAAGCGTTACACACCAGGCTACTGACCGAGTTTAGAATTTTATTTCCAAACTCGAGTATATTCCACTGGTGTGAATAATTTTTATTTTATCGCTTGGTATACGGTTCTGATGTATTTTTCTTATTCGATTTTTTTTTGTTCGGTGTTCTTCACTATTTTTGCTTGCTTGTGAATTGTGTGTATCTGTTAGAATCGCTACAGGTCTCTTTCTCGTTGGTCTACGCGCGGTCCTATCATTGCCCATTCGCGCCACATGTCCGGCGCGTATTAATAATCGCGACTTGATTACTCTCACTGTTGTAGGTTTGCTGTATGGCTTTTTCAATTCGTGGTTGTGGAGTTTCCTCCATTGTCCTGCATCTTCGCCACATTTACCGCCAAAGATACTCCTTAAAACTTTTTCTCAAATACGCGGAATTTATTTTCTTCCCGTTTTGTGAGAGCTCATATTTCGCATCCGTATAGAACACTGGGCATGATTATGGTTCTATAAACACGGAGCTTTATATTATGTGATATCAGTTAGGATTTCAACAGTTTACTGACTGTGTGCCGACTAGCGTTGCCGGAATGTAGTTGTATGTTAATTTCCTTCAACGTTTCGTTACTGAAAGTCAGTATTGTTCCCAGATATTTAAATTCTTTAACTTTTTCAAATATCTTGCCCCTGACGTTTATTTGTTTCCTGAGGTCCACCTACTTCCGCCGTAATCATATATAGTGTTATACAATAGGGACTTGACAACTTTGAATTTAATTTGTGAACGCACCCTTTCACTAATCATCGAACTGTTACTGTCAATTTATTCAGTAAGCTCAACATTTTCATCATGGTTAAGCACACGAACAAACAACGTCTGCAAATTATAAAAATTTATTACCGAAAAAAAGTTGTCAAGTCCCTTTTGGAAAACCCATTATTTTGTTTTGTCTTCATTTATTTCTAGGCCAACCTCTTCTGCCGCTTGCATGATGATTTCACAGTTTTTACTTATAGTTTTAGATTATCGCCCAAAACGAACTGGTAGATGATACTACATAGCGTTCTGCTGGGGCTAGTATTCAATAATTTAAAAACGAGACCTTCGATCCAAATCGTGTCAAAAGCTTTTTCAATGTCCAGGCTCACCGCGGGTTCCTATTAAAGACCCGCACGCAGACGTGGTTTTGAAATATGTTGAGAGCCATAGTGGTGCTGTGTGCTCTTCGAAATCCAAATTGGAAATCAGGTATTAGGTTCCTGGCACTGATAAAGTTGATCGTCGAATACAAAATCCACCACCCTTTTATACAAAATCTTATCGGGATTTTCCATCGGGGATGCATCGAAATGCAAGCAGATTTTCGAAAGGTACTTCGCCTGGAGTCGAGTATTGTGGAGTTGTGTAGGAATTCGGTTAAGCGAATTCCTGGAAATATGGGATATGCAGGCCATATGAAGACATACAGTGGGATTAGGGTATGGTGATCGAACATATGTGTAACAGTCCGACGCCGTGCTTCCTCGGATGAGGGAAGAGCGGGGACCTTTTATTTTTCCTTTTTGTTCTTACTCTTATCCACTCTCGCTGTTCCTTTTGCTAAGTACTTATTTAAGTACTCTCCGAAAGCAATCAGTTGTCTCCTTTGATGCAGACACACTTCCAAATGAATAACGTTAAGTGTCTCGTCGGCAGACCGAAACAGAATGTGATGAGCTATAAGTCTACTTCAGCCATTTTAAACATTTGTTTATATTATCGTTTATAGATTTTTTAATTATGTTTATTTTTGAAATAAAAGTTAGTCGCCACAATCTGTAGGTTGTTACTTTAATATCACAATTCAAACTAAACTCAATCTAAATTCAAACTTCTTCAACTCTCAAATTCAAACTCTACTGCCAAACTGAAACTGAACTGAACTCAAAAGTGACTTTACAATACAATTTTTCCTCTTCTTATAGAATATTGTGTTCTAATTGGTTGGAAATTATAATGTAAACAAAACTAATTTTATCAAAGTATTCCTTTAGTCTCTGTGACTTTTAAATTGAATAAACATGAACAAAAATCAAAGTGCTATGTTATGAAATGTACTGAAACTGATTTGATATAGAATATTGTGGATGTTTATTTATGATATGTATTAAATGATAATGTTAGATGTGTTAGGAGAATGTTTTAAGGATGTGTTAGATTAAATAATGAGATTCAGTGTAAAAATCTAATAAGGGTAGTATTCTGGAATACAACATCCCATTCTTCTTCGAGAAAGAAAATTATATAATAATAATAAAAATAATTGTCTTGTAACTATAGATTAAATTAAGATTAATTAAAGACTTGGATTTTCGTTCAATTACAATGGTTTTCAAAGTTAATCAAAGGTTACAATATTTAAATTTCAAAAAGTTCTTAACACTATTGTCTATTTACATTATATATTAACTAAATTTAAATCAAAGCTTAATATATTTAAATTTCGAAAAGTTCTTAACACTATTGTCTATTTACATTATATATTAACTAAATTTAAATCTTTCTCCTTGGAACCTTTTCTTTTCTTATCCAAAAAATTTTAATACTTATATTAATTATATAATATTATGTTTCAAAATTCTCTTTTCCGATCGAATATATATATTAACTCTAAAATTTTCTTTCTTTATTCCAATATATATAAATATATATATTAACTCAAAAATTTTCTTTCTTTATTCCCCCTCTTTAACTTTTTTTTGAGAATGAATTTGTAAGAGATGGTAGGACTTTTTAGAGCACTACATATATATATATATATATATATATATATATATATATATATATATATATATATATATATACATACGACCAAAGATAACAAGAGGGCGTTGCTGGTATCAGTTTGTAGATTTTCTGCATAATGGTGACGCCCTTTTTTCAATATAATAATTATTACTTTGAGGAACAAGAAATCCATCATTTTTCGCATATGTGTACAAAAATAATTGCCTTCGTGTGGTCGGTGGTTTCCCTTGTGTGTCCAATCATTTAATCCACTCTGTGCATTCCTTATTAAATTGTGTTGGGAACCAACAATAGTCTAGAGCAGAACCAACAGATATTCTTAGGATTCTATTGTTGTAACGGTGATGGGAGGATAAACATCGGCAGCATTTCAGGAAGGCGTAAAATGTTGTTAATTAGATGTTGAGTGAGTTGAAACATTGAAATGTGTTACATAACAACGATTTGACTCTAATGGACTTTTTCTTTGACGCAACCTTAAATCCAATCCGGATCTGGCTTTCTAGATCGATTAAAAGCAAATATCCAATCAGAATGGAAAACACCAACCGGGCGGTTTGCGTTACGTTTAGAAAAACGCTAGCAAAATAATGGGACATCTTTTAACGACATAATTTTTAGGAAACAAATGCCCAAGAATCATGCTGTATGTGATAATTTTGATTCATTAAACCTCTCCACAATTTTATCTAAGAACTTTTGTAAAAAAAATAATAGGTTAAAAGCGTGAAAATCATACACCGACGTTTAGATTTGAGATTCCTGAAGAATATGATGGTAGTAAAATGGATAATTACTAAACCGAAGTTAAGCACGAACGTTCCCCTTTTATTTCATTGGGTATATAATTGTCCTTCTAGAGAGGAATATATTATACAGCCTATCCCACAGATAATTGGGAAAACAGATACTGAAAGATACCTACTGCTTAATTAACCGACTATAAAGGCACTGCTATAATTAAACACATCGAATTCAGCATCAAATGTAATCCTTTTTTTTCTTTTAATTAACATAAAATTGAATCAAAAGCTATAAAACCACAAATATTATATTCATGGGGTTCTGATATGGGTTCCTTGTGTTGTATTCTCGGTTGCGGAATTCAATATGTTTGAAGAATCTAATTTGCTGCGTTTTTATTGCCTATTATACAGCTACCATAAACTTATCAGACCAAATAACAATAGCAATTTCTATTTCTTCTAGACGGAAAATTATTTGAGATTCCTGAAGAATATGATGGTAGTAAAATGGATAATTACTAAACCGAAGTTAAGCACGAACGTTCCCCTTTTATTTCATTGGGTATATAATTGTCCTTCTAGAGAGGAATATATTATACAGCCTATCCCACAGATAATTGGGAAAACAGATACTGAAAGATACCTACTGCTTAATTAACCGACTATAAAGGCACTGCTATAATTAAACACATCGAATTCAGCATCAAATGTAATCCTTTTTTTTCTTTTAATTAACATAAAATTGAATCAAAAGCTATAAAACCACAAATATTATATTCATGGGGTTCTGATATGGGTTCCTTGTGTTGTATTCTCGGTTGCGGAATTCAATATGTTTGAAGAATCTAATTTGCTGCGTTTTTATTGCCTATTATACAGCTACCATAAACTTATCAGACCAAATAACAATAGCAATTTCTATTTCTTCTAGACGGAAAATTATTTCCTGAAAAAAAGAAAAAGTTGCCAGCGGCTTTTGCCACAAAATACACATTTATGATTCAGCATCTCATAATAACCCATCTGGATACACTGCAGAATAAAAGCTACTTCATAGCCATTTAGAATTCACCAATTCTTGTAATTACCAAGGCGCAATAAATTGACTATATACAAAATTTTATAGTTGGATAATCAAAAAATAGAATTTTTATAATCATACTTCCATCATAATCTTCAGGTATAAAAACTTGATTGTCTCTTAACAACGATTTTGTCGTCCTTACTCGTGGAAAGTATGAATTCCTGTACTCCTTAAAAGAGCACATTAATGAAATATACATTAGGGAATTAATTCCCTCTCTGGCTTCTCCTGCCAACGTAAACAGGTTATTCTGCAGGAGGGTACACAGCTTTTCCTTGAATAGGTTTGTTCAACCATAAACCTTAATTTGAGTTAATTGCAAGTTATATTGATGGTGATAGGTGTCCAAGTGCTTTCTCCTCTTAGACCTTCAAATGTGACCCCATTAAATGGTATTTTTTACAAGGCACCAATTACCTTCCCTTGAATATTCATTCAAATTATTTGGAAAAGTTGTGGTTTGTTAACGCACACATGAAATATCCATAAAATTGTTTAAAGAGTACGAAACCTGACGCACGTAAAGCAAATGTCCATTAAAAATAATAGATATCGTTTGCTAATATGAGAAGCATACTATGCTGCCGATTAGATTATGCCTGACCTGTAACTTGAGGTTAAATTTTATAGGTTGGCCGAGGTAGTGATCAATTTCAACGAATTTACTTACAAAGACGATCCAGCAGTCCACGTCGAACTTGAATTCTCTATTTAAATTCGCAATCAACATATTATCTGGCTATGGGTTGCTGGCAAACACCACTTTCTGTGAGATGAATGTCTTATCAGTCCACATTGGTTCGATATTCAATTTTATTACTAAGAATTACTCATTTGTTTGGATTAATTTCTGGCCTCTGGCTCATTCCTTGAGATTCCTTACTGTACAAAGAGATTTATCCTCCAAGAAAGTCATTGGGAAAATTCACAGAAATGTGAAAGGTGCGCAGAGCTATTAATTACTCAACCAACTCCACTACCAGGAATTTAGTCGACAACTTAATTAGAATCTCAACCCAATATAGTCTAATTTGTCCTAGATAAATAGATGGCAACTACTGTGGATAATGAAAGCCATGGCAATCAATTATTTCTGCCAACAATTAAAGTTGTAATTGGCGAATTGAATTTAATTAGGTTGAAATTGTATAACATCCATGGAACACAAATTTTGGTAGTCCAATGGTGATGTTGGTATCAGTTGCCACCAGAATTACTGGCATTGTGTAGTTTTGTGGCTTACCTCCAGGGTAACCACAGAATAATCACAATTTGTCCACAGACCGGAATTTTCTGGAATTTCCTTCCATCACGAATATTCCAAGAACATTGTAATTTAAAAAAAAAAAAAGAGGAGTTTCCTATTCTCATCTAGGAGAGTATATCAGGGCTACAGTATATATTTTATACAGTACACATGAATAAAAGGGAGTTTCAGGTGTCCTTAAGAGTCAATGCTCAATGCAGATTGAAAACAAAGTATGGTATCGGCTTTTCCAATAGGGACTTGACAACTTTGAATTTAATTTGTGAACGCACCCTTTCAGTAATCATCGAACTGTCACTGTCAATTTATTCAGTAAACTCAACATTTTCTTCACGGTTAAGTACACGAACGAACAACGTCTGCAAATTATACAAATTTACTACCGAAAAAAAAGTTGTCAAGTCCCTATTGGAGAACCCTATATAATGAAAAGAGCTCTTTGTGTAAATTGGTCTTTAAGACCTGAAGATTACAGTGACGAAAAAACACCTGACCGCGTTTTAAAGAAAAATAAATAAATAAAAACCGTAATTACCTTTTATTTCAGATACCAGATATCGGTCTGACGTATCTACCCGAACGGATTCTTCTCTTCAGACATGACTACAACAGTCCGAATATTCTGCACATTGTTAATTCAGCAGCCGAAATTATTGATGAAACGCTCGTGGAGATTGTCCTGACAGCAAGTCGTAAGTATTCAATGTGGCACGTGCTTTCCTGTGTAATATTGCCACTGTAACCTTGTGTATTATACAGCTCTGAGGTATCCAAGTACTGAGGGGCCTACTCTAGTGCCACATTCACTTAATGTACATTCATACAAAACACCGACATTTTGCGATTTTTGTGGTGAAATGTTATTTGGTTTGGTGCGACAAGGACTTAAATGCGATGGTAAGTTTAGGCGATGTTTTATGTTGATTTCCCATCTATACGATAATTTTTGTCTTTTGGCATTTTTCAGGTTGCAACCAAAATTATCATAAACGTTGTGTTGTGAAAGTGACGAACAATTGTAGTCGGTCAAATGATGTCGCAATCAAGAAATCTTCTACTATTCATCCACCACGTAGCCCTTCCGGTGGTTCTACTAATTCACTGATCTCCGACGACGCTGGACGTTCGGAATCGGGAGCATCACTGGTAAAGAGGATGTCTGATCTAATGAGCGATATTATTAAAAACTAATCTTAAATATTCTGATTTGCTTTCATGTTTATCAAGAAATTATTTTAAAGGTTATTTTCATTTATGTTATTCAATTAATTTATAATTTAGGAGGGTGGCAGGATTACTTTTTTTTACACATTCTGATTTTCAAAAAAAATTCCGTCGTTTGAAGACATTATCTGAAACGAGTTTAGTTAGCCCAACAATGGCTAAAAATAGCTGCAATTCATTTATCTATAAATTCTACAGTTATAATTATATTAGTGCCACGCAATTGAGGGTCGTTCATTAAATCTTTAGAAAAATATTTTTAGATGAGGACTTTTTTTTTCTTAACGTTTTCGTTTATTTGGTGCAATAGCGATTCATAATATTATTCAGTTACTGTTTTTCTTTTTCCTTAGAAATCGCACCAGGCTGTCTATGGGAAATTTTTCGGGGTTCTCTCTCTAACACAACTCAAACAAAGGAAAATCCACGTCTAAACATTATAATAACTATAGTAACTATTATTATAAACCCATTTTTTTTTTATTATTATTATTAAATTGCATTTCCTTTTTTTCTTTAATTTAATTTTTTTTTCATTCCGTTGAATATTTTTTTTATACTCCTCGTGCCTTTTTTAAAAATGCATGACCTCCATGTTTATAACTGTGTTACACACAGAAGTTTCCGAATATCCCAACCTAAAAACATACATACTCATCTTATAATCTGCTGCACGCAGAATTTCAATATCCCAACCTAAAACATTCGCGTATACGCATACAAATCAAATTACCAATGGTAATAACATCCTGAAAATCATGAATCATCAGATTCCTAAAGCCAAATGTATGCAAGTTGCACCAGGCAATGTGAAACATTCCAAACCTAATAATTGCAATTTTGCATTCTACCAGTTCCCACATTTTCCCTAACCTTGGAATGGAATCATTTTTACACGCACGTCTAAAATGCAATTCTCACGTACTCACCTGGACGATCGCATCCGACACCCCATCTTCGCCCAGGTAATCCTACCTGCACACTGTGAGAAAATCAGACAGAAATGTCGTATGTTTATGACACTTATTATTTATTATTTATTATTTACCATCAGTTAATGTGCCAACTTTGGCGTTTTAATTCTAATTTTGAACTAATTAATTTTATTCCTAACGGAGCTCCCCTTTTTATATCTAATAATTCAAGTAAAAAGAAACAAAAACCAGACAGTCACCTGACGCCAGTCGCAGTCGAAGGCCAGGGCAACGACGGTGAGAATCGCAGCGTTGCGAAAAATCTTTTCCCCATGAGAACATTTTCTATTCACGGTGACGTGAATCTGATTTTCTCATAGTGTGCAGCTAGGATTAACTGGGCGAAGATGGGGTGTCGGATGCGATCCTCCAGGTGAGCACGTGAGAATTGCAGAATTACATTTTACACTTGCGTGTGAAAATGATTGCATTCCAAGGTTAGGGAAAATGTGGGAACTGGTAGAATGCAAAATTGCAATTATTAGGTTTGGAATGTTTCACATTGCCTGGTGCAACTTGCATGCATTTGGCTTTAGGAATTTGATGATTCATGATTTTCCGTTATTACCATTGGCAGGCTCCTCGATAGTATAGTGGTTAGTATACCCGCCTGTCACGTGGGAGACCGGGGTTCGATTCCCCATCGGGGAGCCTCATGCCGAACTCTCACTATATAGTTCTAACCTGGCTATGCTGTCGTAGGCAGCCTTAAAGTCTACATAATAGATGATATAATGGGATTTTAAATTCCAGACATTTTTCCATCGCTTACCTAAGGGTGAATACCTGATCAATCTGCTTGCCTGGGATGAAGCCACACAGATATTGGCCAATTGGACTTTATCGGATAGCCCCATCTTGTAGGATAGAGGAGAGCATCTTATAGGTGGTACTCAGCAATGTTATACCCCTATGGTTGCTGTACAGTGTGATATCTCCCTTCTTATGTATGGGGCAAATTATTCCACGACACCAATCTTCCGGGATCTCCTCTTGCTGCCATACGTGCACCACGATCTCATGAAATGCGTAATGTAACGCTGCCCCTCCTTGTTTGATCAGCTCAGCAGGTATGCCATCAGCTCGGGGGCTTTATTTGATTTGAGCTGTCTTATGGCTTTTAATGATTTCTCTATGCTTGGTGACGGCAGCATTTGATCTTGATTTTGCATTGGCAGAGCCTCCAATTCTTCTGTGAGCTGCCCATTTAGGAATTCATTGAATTGCACTTCCCATCGCTCCAGAATGCGTTCAGGATCGGTGATCAAATTACCCTCTTAATCCTAGCAATAAGTGCGACGTGGTGTGAACCGCGTGACACTGTGGATTATTTGGTAGAACTTCCGCGCCTGGTGCGGACCTCGCTCTCTATTTGTCTTTATTTCACAGACAGGGTTTTTCTCCCAGACAAGTTTCTTTTGTCGGTGGAGCCTTTTTCAAATCTTCTGAACTTTTTGTATTTCTCCTCCCGTACCCGCGACTTATGACACTGCTGCATTGCCCGGTATGCAGCATTCTTACGTTCAGTCACTAGATTGCACTCATCATCAAACCAGCCGCTCCGATCTCTACGACTACTGCCTAAGATGGAGGTGGCAGTACTAATGACAGTATTCTTCTGGTTTGTCCATTCCCCCCACTAATCTCCGCCCCTCTATCAATCCGTACACATGCCCTCCACTGTCTCACAAAGGCCCCGTTTACCACCCCCACATACACTCGCTCTTCCCTGGCCTCCTACCTCCCCTATCGCCCAGTAATCTTCAACTTCCTGGTTTTCTTCTCCTTTTTTTTCGATTCAATAATTGAATAATGTCTTAACCACTACTCTACATTTTAAGATAGTCTGTAAGATTTTATGTTAAGTCAATTTAAGCCTGCATTAAGCTAAATAAAAATGGGGGTTCTACCTTCAATCAATCAATCAATTCTCTTCTACGCCTGGCCTTCTGGCCCCATGACTTACCATACTCTCCCTCCATCGAGCTGTTCGAGGGCAAGTCTTAACGCATGACCAAATGTGTTGCTGGTGTTCTCATTGCCCGTGTTGATTCGAACTTGATCAACGGAAGCAATACGTCTCCGTAAGGCAATCCGCGCTCGGAAACCTATATCAAGAAGATAGTGATCCGAGTCGACGTTGGCACTTCGGTACGTTCGTACCGTCATCAGGCTCGAGGAGTGGTGACGATCTATCAACACGTAGTCAATTTGGTTGCGAGGTACCTGGTGCTCGCAACGACTAAGGTTTTTGATGCTACAAGTTCAATGACTCGTAGTCCATTGTCATTAGTGTTCTCGTGCAAACTATGGGAACCTGCGTAGTGCCTGAAAACCGGCTCCCGACCTATTTTCGCATTCAAATCACCAAGAACGATTTGTACATCATATCTTGGGCAGGCATTGAGGGCCCGTTCGACGTTCTCGTAGTAGTCTTCTTTTTCGTCGTCAGGGGACTCCTCTGTACGTCCGTGAACCTTTATGAAGCTTATGTTCTTAATCTTGCCTCGTATACGAAGAGTGCATAGTCCCTTCGTCCATTGCATTCAAGCCGATAAGGACAGGCTTCAGTTTTTGGCTGACTAGAAAGCCTACCCCGAGCACATGGTGTTTTGCATGACAGCTATAATAAATGCCATACTCGTTCTTTTGAATAACTCTCCGTCCATCTTATTTCTCGTAATGCTGTTATGTCAGCCTTATATTCGGGCAGCGCATTGGCTAACTGTGAGCGGGCGCTCCATGAGAAAATTCTTAAATCGTTTAGCCATTTTCGTTTCCGTGGTCGTCGTCGTGTATTCGGTCCATATCCAAGGCTTGATAAATTTGCCATAATAGTTTATTTTTCTGGTCAAGGTTATTAGCCTTGCGCCAACCTTTCTCAGGATTTCGTTGCAAGCATTGGTTCACTACTTGTCGGGTACCAAAGTAGCTACCCAGGAGTGTCACATAGAGGCTGCATGCCAACTTGGATTGAACATGGACGAGGATCACCCTAGCCTTCGCCGGTTTGAAAGCAAGACAGTGACTTTGCCCTGTATGTCTCTGGCGCAAGACTAATGACCTTTCCCGGAAAAACCAAATCATTATGGAAAATTTAACAAGCCTCAGGACTTGCTAAATAAGGCCAAGACCGGTTCCCAGTTGTAGTGCCGATGGTGATGATGATGAATTGTTTTAAATCAGTTCTCATTCGAAACTGAGCTGAACTGAATTTAATTTAACTGACTTGACTTAAATTGGAAGTTCTTGACTCAAACTGACAGACGTAAACATAGACTTCGCTTCAATCCCAAGATAGGAACTGAACTTCTCGACGATAAAGGAGGAACTAAACTAATCACAACAAAGGAGGAATTTCACAGGCCATGCAACCACGTCATCCTTTTAAGGATTGGCGGCTCTAGCTACTGTCATCTTCCGAAAATTTTCTAACAATTATGCTGTGGATTGTGTAGTCGTCTAATAATTCAACACGTTGTGGCTTGTCGCATCTTCCAGAAATTTGTTGATCCAATTTTTCGTGCAGTGTCTATTGAGTATATTGATTATTCATTTTTGTTCCCACGAGTCTTGGGGGCTTCAAATAGTCCGCCATATCAGAGCCCCTCTTTGATATGGTGAGGTCAGCTTACTGCCCTGATTCGACCCAGTGTCAGAGAGGTGCCGTTATAACACAGCCGGTATACCCCTGGCTGCAAACCATTCCATGGGCATGGTGACGCGTAACACCCTGTTGTGGGTGGTAGATCTTTGTGTCTTACTCCTCGCTAGCCTGTCTGACATTTTAAGTAAGAATTTAAATATCTGGGAACAATACTGACGGAAATGACGAAATGTCGAAGGAAATTAACAAAAGACTGCATTCCGGCAACGGTAGTTGGCACGCAGTCAGTCAACTGCTGAAATCCAAACTGCTATCATGTAATATGAAGCTCCGTGTCTATAAAACCATAATCATGCTGATTGCTCTATACGGATGCGAAACATGGGCTCTGACAAAACGGGAAGAAAACAAATTACGGGGATTCGAGAATAAAATTTTAAGGGGTATTTTTGGCGGTAAATGTGACGAAGAGACAGGACAATGGAGGAAACTCCACAACCACGAATTGGAAGAGCCATACCGCACACCTACAACAGTGAGAGTAATCAGGTCGCGATTATTAAGATGGGCAGGACATGTGGCGCGAATGGGCAACGATAGGACCGGGCGTAGAGCTCTTGGCGGTAGACCAACGGGAAAGAGACCGGGTGGACCGCCGCGACGGAGATGGGAGGACAATGTTAAGTTTGACCTTGAGGAGATCGGATCGCATGGTCAAGCGCGGAAGGAGAGTGTACAGGACAGGGAACGATGGGGAAGTCGAGTCGGCGAGGTCATAAACTTCCGGGTTCCTACAGGGAAATAAATAGTAATAGTCTATTGAGTAAAGATGCTTAACAAAAACAAACATTTTGGACACTATGAATACCATCCCTCGGTTGTTCTAAGAACTTATTGAACCACCCTCATCTTACCGTTTCCCCACTTCACCACCGATTTCAGCTTCATATAACAGAAAAATTTAACACACTGCATAAATAAAGAAGTGTTCTGCGTTCTCCATTAAAAATTATAGGATTTTTATTTTATTGCAAAACAGGTTGTTATAGTTATTTATATACAATTTGATTTAAATATCTGCAAATAATATAGGTATTTATTTCTTTAATATATTTGGTAAGAGTAAGAGGAATTAACGGAACTTACTTGATAGACCGTTGAGCGATCGCTGTAGCTATTGTTGATGTTGATTGGAGACAGCGGCTGTTGTTCGGCGTCAGGGTGCAGGGGGCTTTGGGGGGGTGCTCTCCTGTATTAGTGGATGTTAGGAGGACCTGGACGCGAGGTAGGTCCGTAATAGGTTTTATTAATTCAAATATCATTACTCCTTCGTGGTAGCATTCCAGAGTCTTATACTTGAAAGTCGAATGCATGTGCTTTTTAAAGTTATTTTTTGACGCCAAATTGACACCAACAAAAGGGTACTGCAAGAATATAAACAAATGACAGTCTGCAAAGACGGGACTATACGGAGGATGCCTCAAAGCTACCTACCAGTTTCGCGATGAAACTAGCAAAAAAAACTTCAATAATCACTTGTGCTAATGCACAGAACAAAAAAAAAACAACCCACTTCGAATTAGCTACTTCAATCTTGCGTTTATTTTAAGATTCCTCACTTGGCGGACTACAGGCGAATAATTAAGTCGTTCTCGCTTTTCCATTATAATCAAGCCAGTTGATATAATGGCCCTGATATTGCACCTCGGCCACTGACCTCAATGAATAATTGCTGCAACAGACCAACATCAATAGCGTTGACCTCGTCCATTGTCTAGCCAATTTTTTCTTTGTCATTCCCTTTCCCACTGCTGTTTTGCCATCCATAATCAGTGGGAGAAGTACCGGAGAGCAAATAGTGCATCGATGCTATTGTTAAACGTCGCTTGAACGTCTCTTAACCTACCGCCGGTGCTTCCTCGTCTCGACCGAGGGAAGAGCGTAGGGTGTGTTCCAAATGAAAGTCACTCGGTTCATGTGTTATATTCTCCAATGAGCAAGCAAATCACTGGACTTTCACTTTAATGTTAGAATTAAATAATAGTTATATTACACACTACACCCGCAATCTTCCGGTCGTGTGTTTCATTTCAAAATTGTCCGAATTTGATAATAGGCTGACTCTAGCAGGCATATCCGCCCAATAAAAACAAAAGCGACACATGCCATTTGTTGTGTTAATGTGTGATTGCTTTAATCATATTGCGATACAATAATTAATTTGAATAGAGCATTATTAGAAACGAAAACGCGGAGGAGATTCGTCGTTGAAAGATATCAATTATTGACCCTATCGCTCGGAGGATATTACTTCACTCTTCATTACTAGATTCTTTAAACTTCTTTATTTTCGTCCACACTCCGCAACGTATGAAACTCGACTTCTCTCTTTTTCGTTTCCTTTCGTTAAGTTTCCTCGATGAACGAAGTCGAACCTGGAGAAAAGGGGTCATCTTCCTCTCTAGGTACCTGAAAGCCGGCAACGCATGAATGTCTTTTGGCCAATCACAATCGAGCAGCTGCTACCGTTGCTCGATTTTGGTTTATGGCTCGTGAGACAAGAATTTATTCTTCTTAGCAGCTGCTGGTTGCTCGATCTGATTTCAGAATCGTCACATTGCGTATTTGCCACATTTGCTTGGTGACGATTCTGGGATCGTTATATTAGACAACCGCTATTGCCGCTGCTGTGTGTGTAGGATGACGATTTTCGGAAATCGTTTAGGAAAATGGGATGATGGATGGATGATGATGGAATATGTATATTGTATGGGAAAATGGGATATGTATATTGGGAGATGGGAGGATGGTAGGGCTTCGGGAGTCGACACTATTTTTTTTTTTTTGGTGCTCCGTGGAAGACATGCTAGAACGTAGATCGTAGGATCTCTCTCCCTTTCACTTTGATGGTGATGAATAGCGGGAGGTGACATTGACAACAAAAAAAAAAACCATAGCATTTTTTGCAGGTGCGACTTTTCGTGTGTTGCTTCACACGTCTTTTTGAGTACGGTCTTGTCATACCTAGAACATGCATTTGCCGACAGCAATTTAAAATTTTGTCTAGGTATTTTCATGTTGCGTTTGCAACACTACCAAAAATCTCTCAATTTTTGTCGGGTCATCAGAGTTGTTTTATTATTTAAACTCAAAAACGCATTTATATACTAAAGGGAGAACTTGTTTTACATTTTACATTCTGACAAACTATAGCTAAGACTGAATCAACCAAATGGTCTGCGTTAACGGTTTATTTAAAAAAATGGTTGTTTGAAAATCAAGAAGAAGCAAATTTGATGGGTAGGCTGGGGTAGGAATAATCATCCCATTATGCTATAAAATCAATGAAATGGTTGAAAGATATCCTTAGCTCACTTTCGGAGTTCGGCTAATGGACCAGATCCAGAAAAAATAGCATTTCAGGGCAACGATTCCGCGCAATGGGTTGGCTTTTGCTGAGAGAAGGGAAATGAAAGAATAAAATAAAACACTCAAAGAGGGCCATGAAGAAGTTGAAAACTTACCCCATTCGGAGGTCGCCTGTAACGAGAGTTACTAAAGAGAACATCGAGTTGGCGGAGGAATTGCTGCACGAAGGTCATCACTATAGTTTGAGCGATTTTTCACAAGAACTATACATCTCTTACGAATCAGTTTAACCATGTTGTAACGAGCTTAAGGTTCGCTGGATCAATTATTTTCATAAAATAAGAGCCGTGAAATCGATTTGCTGTTTAAAACTTTATTCGTCTCTTAGTGACAAACGTGCTTCACTTTTCGCTAATCATTCCGGTGACACTTCTGTCACTGGCGACTTATCGTTTTGTTTTTACTGCTCATAGTCTCCAGTTTTCCAGTACTTGGTTTTGGAGACCTGCCAGATGTCCAGCTGATTGTCATATACGTCACAATATGTTAGTTGAGCTTATGCGCGAGAGCCCCCTCCAACATGCCTCGTCTCATAAGTGCTAAATTTTCATATGGAGCACCGCAAGAGGACGCCTTTTGAACTAAAAAACGTTACCAACGTGATCAAGTAAACACGGTATTATTTAAAGATAACACTCTGTGACTTTTAGAATTCGAGGGCAAGTCAATAAGTCCTTCGAAAAAGATAGGAAAACTATTTTTTTTGGGTAAATTTTTTTTATTGTCCAACTAATTTCCTTCTATTCAATACACTTTGACAGACGTCCCTCCAACTTTTTTAAGCCTTGAGAAAAGTATGATTGAGGTAGTTTCTTAAAGAAAGGAATTACGTGTGCGATGACCTCGTCATTTGATGTAAACCGTTGACCGCTGAGTTATTTTTTTTTAATTTGAAAATAAAAAGAAGTCACTCGGGGACGGATCTGGTGAATACGATGGATGGTCTATCAATTCAAACCTCAATTCCTCAATTTTTGCCATTGCTACTGCGCACGTATGCACTCGTGCTTTATCCTGAAGAAAGAGGACTTTTTTTTTCTTCAAATTAGGACGATGTTCTTTTATTTTCTCATTTAGCTGACCTAATAATGACGCATAATATTGTCCTGTTATCGTCTGTCCCTTTTCCAAATAGTCAATGAAGATAATGCCACGTGCATTCCAAAACACAATGGCTATAACCTTTCACCGTCTTTGCCTTCTTTACACCCCGTTCGCCTTTAACAAATCACTGTTTTTGGCTGTTCTTTCGTCTCGGGAGTGTAGTGATATATCCATATGTCATCTGCAGTTACTAATCTGCGCAGAAATTCATCTGGGTTGCGACGCCTGCGCTCCAAAAGACCCTTAGAAGAGATCAGGCGGTTGCATTTGTTCTTGGCTGAGAACAAATGCGGCACCCATCTCGTAGATATTTATTTTCATACCCAATTTATCGTATACTTACAAGGTAGGTATATTGTGTTTGATAGATACCTAGTGAGGAATGATCCTTACTAAAAACAGCCCATTAGCGATGGTGCAAGCGTAATCTCTTGAGTTTTCTAAGGACTTATTGACCTGCCCTTTTATCAAAATAGACCGTCTTTTAACTAAAAACTTTACCAATGTGATCGATTACGCATCGTATTTCTCAAATATGACACTTTTTTGACTTTTTCCTATTTTCGTAATTCATCTTACTGCTTCGTGGGACCTATTGTGAGTCGATTAAAAACATAGAGGAATCTGAAAGCGATCCTGAAAAATGCCTATAAAAAAAATATAAAAATCCTGAATATTTGATGTGATTCCCCTTCAGCCTGTTTTAAAGCATACAAGAGATATTTTAATGATTAATTGATTTGTATTGTTTTTCTTGACTCAGTCTCGGTTATATTTTAACAGACGGTCCACGGGAGACCTTTTGACACTTATAACCGATATATGGACATCTGCGATTGAACGGCATGGTGAGTCAAGGGCGGTCGCAATGGATATCTCCAAGGCTTTTGACCGCGTCTGGCACGGGGCATTGCTGAGCAAACTTCGTTCATATGGACTTTCTCAACAGCTTTGCGACTGGACGAGGAGCTTCCTCGAGAATCGATCGATCCGGGGTGTTGTGGACGGCGAGTGTTCGCATCTGTATCCTGTTAATTCGGGTGTGCCCCAGGGTTCTATTTTGGCTCCAATCTTGTTCTTGCTTCACATAAATGATTTGTTGGAGACAACGGATAACAAAGTGTTCAGTTTTGCGGATGATAGTACGCTTGTTTCCTCCTTTCTGAGTGTTCGGCCGATTAGTGCATCTGCGTCGCATCAGCTGAGATGTAGACAGATTGACTCTCTGAATCAGGATCTAGATAGGGTCCTGCAGTGGGGAATGGCCAATCTCGTCGACTTCAATGCAGCGAAGACACAATAGACAACATTCACAAAGAAAAGTGGATCATCGGTTCCACAGCTGATGATGAATGGCCGGGCCCTCGAGGCTGGGGAAAGTCTGAGATTACTCGCCGTCACGGTCTGTGGGAATGTATCATGGCATAAACACGTGTCGAGTATCGCCAGGTCAGCCTCAGGAAAACTGAGCTATCTTTTTAGAGCCAAGAAAAATTTAACTCGGCCCAACTTCCTCTCCTATATAAATCCCAAATTAGACCCGCGCTCGAATATTGTTCTCATGCTTGGAGCTCGGCTCCTAAACATACCCTCGACCTACTTGAGAGCATACAGAGACGAGCGATTCACCTGATCGGGGACTCGGCGCTGACGTCGGGACTACAGTCGCTATCACATCGAAGGCGCGTAGCCGACCTCTGTCTCCTTTACAGATATTATCACGGGTACTGTTCTTCGAAGATTCTTGGTAGTGTTCCACGCAATTCGGCTTATATGCGCTCCACAAGACAATCCGATGGAGCGCACCCGTTTGTGGTTCATCTCCCGACAGCGCGAACATCCCTGCATCAGAACTCGTTCCATTACAGAGCGGGAAAGCTGTGAAACTCCCTTCCCACGCGAGTGTTCCCGGAGCGTTACAACCTGCAACTGTTCAAAAAGAACTGCAACAGTTATTTGATGGCATCTCGGGGCGCCCACTCGGCGCTATAGGTTCGCCTCTCCCGAGAGAAGTCTAAAAAAAAAAAAATAAAAATAAAAAGTGATTTAAAGTCTAAACGTATTTCCACAACAATGGTTCTTTGCCCAATTCGAATGCGTTCGGAACTGATTGGTTTTATTATTATTATTTATTACAATGCAAGTAAATTACATGGTAACTTAAGACTACTAGCACTAGCGACTAAGGCTTTCGGCTATGATTGGTTTTTAAATCGAATACTTCAAGGAACAGCGTATTTCCTAGTGGAAGTCATGTCAGATATTTTTTATCGTTGCGCATGGGAGGGGATCTTCCCTTAAATGCCTTACATTTCTAGATCTTACTCCACTTTTCAAGAAAGTTTCTGATGTAGGGATATGTGATATGTAATACTTCTTAAACAGTTTTAATATTTAAAATAGTCGTTGCATTACACATTTTAACATGTGATAAGGCATGCTCAACATTATTCCGAGTTAAAACCATCGCACTACAATCAGATGTTAAATCTAAGCAAATGGCATAATAACCTGCCGCTGGCAGAGGTTCTCTTCAAGAATAGCAGCCGTTCTGTATACTATTAAGAATAAGTATGGAAGCATTACTGGCGCAAGGCTAATAACCTTGCCCAGAAAAACAAATTATTATGGAAAATTTAACAAGCCTCATACTTGTTAAATAAGGCCAAGACCGGATCCCGGTTGTAGTGCCGATGATGATGATGGAAGCATTAACAACTGTGTAGAAACATTGTCATTAAAAAGGGTATTATAATATGTTTTTGAAAACACGCCTCATAAACTAGCATTGTTTATAATTGAACACATTTCGAGGGAATCAGTTTCGTTTTACCCATTTTATTAAAGCCCCAGCATCCAGTCATAAAAGAGTTGCAGTAACACTCTTAAACATAGAAACGTACAATCTCAGGTAAACTACGTACAACAAAGTGCATTACGATGTACACAACTAAATATTTTCTTTCCTTAAAAACGCGTACTTAGTTATAAAAGAGTTAGAGGAACTCTGTAATTGAACACTTTTCGAGGGAATCGTTTTCGTTTTACCCATTTTATTAGAGCCCCAGCATCCAGTCATAAAAGAGTTGCAATAACACTCTTGAACATAGAAACGTACAATTTCAGGCAAACTACGTACAACAAACGGCATCACGATGTTCCGAATTAAACAATTCTTTTTTCCTTAAAAACGCGTACCTAGTTATAAAAGAGTTAGATGAACTCTGTAATTAAACACTTTTCGAGGGAGTCGTTTTCGTTTTACCCATTTTATTAGAGCCCCAGCATCCAGCCATAAAAGAGTTGCAATAACACTCTTGAACATAGAAATGCATCACGATGTTCCGAATTAAATATTTTCTTTCCTTAAAAACAATGTATCTAGTTATAAAAGAGTTACAGGAACTCTGTTGAAAATAGGAACGTACAATCTTACGTTAACTACGTACAACGAGTGCACCACGATATTTCGAACTAAGGTTTTTCTTTCCTTAGAAACATATTTTTCAATCAAATTAGTAATAATCTCCTTCCCCTTTTTGTAGCCCAACCAGCACTGCCACCCTCGACATTAAGTAAAAGCACAAACTTAAGTAAATAAAAATCCGAAATTAAATATTAAAAGTTGTTAATCCTAATTTTAAATTGTGAGATCTGGTTTAGCAATTAAGAGATTGCCTAAGTTTCTTATTTCATTTTGAAAATTTGCTTTAACATTTCTAATTTTAATTTTTTGTTACATTTTTCAACTTTGTAAACATTTTTATATTTGATATTAAATAAACCACTTTTATTTCGTTAACAATTTTGAGTTTTTATTTAGAATTTTGCCCTAAACCAGATCCCACTTTAAACGCACCAGGTTTTCCCAATAAAATTCCTATCATTCCTTTTATCCTCCTCCTAAATCCATAAACTTTCTCAAGAGCTCTACCTACAAAATTCATTTGATTGCTAGTGAGATGTAGTTAATAGTACACATCGCATTAGCACAAACTTCTCATTTTTATCTATTTAAGGGAAAAGTTACACATAACTTTGCTCATATTGTTGGATGGTACTTATTGTATAAACTTGCAAAGGCATGCATTTGATTGATGATGCTGTAGCTCGTGCCTCGTGATTGATGATGTTACATCTGTTGTTAACAGTTTACTGTATTTGGGGATGCCGTGGCCTGTGGTATCCTGTCATTATAATAATGTCGAAAGAAGGATATTGCAAAATACTAGTAAATAAAAATTACTGTGTAATTGTTTTACGAAAATCAGTAATGATTTATTTAGCTTTTCTTTGTTTATTCGTCATCATACCATTAGTGTTCCTCCTACACAATTTTATTATAAAACCGTTATTTAGGACTGCACTGCACACAGTTGTGATTAAACTATTGGAAAATATCTTGAGTGTTATTTGTAACTTTGAACCTTTTCTCAGAGAAATTATTGCGATGTATTGTATTCAAAGTGTTGCCCATCATCAGTTATTATTTTTCCTCATCTTTCAGGCAGCAACGGATTCCCCATTAAAAAAATTCCTCGTTGAGGTGATCCTAGAAGACCCAATTCTTGGCATTTTCGTAAAAAGTACTGGCCATGATACATCGAGCGGAAAAAGTGATAGTGTGGTGTAAAAAGCCACAAAAACTTGATATTATATATAATTACAGTGGTTACCTGTTTTCCTCCTTTCTCCGGTGACCAGCGGTGAATGTATGTGCAGCAGCCCTTTATTCTATTCCGCTCAATCTGGTTAGTCCTCTGTCTAGAAATCTCTCGGGTCTGAAATCTATCGCAAATCAAACGGTCCGAAGCACTTTTCAACAACTTTTTATTTATTTTTTCTTTGTTTTTCTGTAGCTTTACAATTTCTGTTTTTATTTTTAAAGTTTACTTTCTAATTTTTAAACATTAGGACCGGGGCTTCTGTCTTTTCTTTCGGCTGCTTGGAAAAATCCACTCTTAACTGAACTACTGTCATCAACGGAACTCCAAACCATATTTTTGCAATCTATTAACCCGTTCCCTCTCTCTCGCTCTCCCTCAACGTTCACTCCGAAAATCGAATTCGAACTCGAAGAGCTGCACGATCCACACCCGAATCGGGGCGTGTTCGAAAACTGACTTGTGGATCGTGCAACTCCTCCACCACCTTACCATCATATTATTTTAAAACAAATTATGTTACATACAAATTATCAAATGATGGTGGTGGCGGAAACCGCACGTAACAATTGTCAGAAGAAACAATGTCTGGTGAATGGTGCGGGTGGGATAGAGCCTTCAAAGTTTCCTTGACGGCATTTAAAGCAAGTGGTGGAGCGCACTTAAGATTCAGTTTTCGGCTAAATTGCATTAGTTGTTGTTGGCAACATTCCGCAGTAATAGTATCGTTAGGCTCGAGTAACTAATAGTAGATCACTCCGAGCTGATCCTGTTACGGGCCTACCTCGCGTCCAGGTCTCCCCTAACATCCACTAATCCCCTTTCGTAAGTTTCCCCTCTCTACCTCTAAAAGGAAAACAAATCGCCAAGTAGCTAATTTGCATAAACTACTTTGTGCAAATTCTACTTGGTAGAAAAATAATAATAAAATGGCGTTGGCGCCGGATAAAAAATAAACATCAACGGCAAATAAAAATATAATTGACATTCGCCGTTAAACTATCAAGACAAACGGAACGTTATTGATTCACGGAACCTCCATTAAGGGGACATTCCGGTTTGTCGGGTCAAAAAATTGGTTATTTTCATGATTTTTTTAAAGGGAAAGTATTAAAGATATAACAACAATTTTTTTAAACATTTTATTCATCTTTCGACTACGTTTGTAAATTTTGTCGAGTCACTCCGGAACCGGAATATGTGTGCGAACTTTCTTAAGAATCGCATGCACCGTTTTCATATTATCACTTACACCGCACTCAAAAAAGTCGTTTCGAGAAAAACACATACAAAGTTGGAGATAAATTAGACAAAAGATAAAAGTGATTTTTTTTCATGAAATCGTCGGGATTTTTTATACCAACAGCTAGACATCTAATCCAGGACCATAAACAATTCCTTCCACGACTTCGAATTGGTCCTCCAGTTGCATTTTCGCCTTTTTCCTCGTTGTTCGTGTCTCGTGCGAGTTGTATACTAGGCTGCGGTCAGCGTCTTGCAGCTGATCGTTCGCAAACGCTCATGCAGCGTACCCAATTTAGATGCCCATGACTTGCATTATTAGCAATACGGGTAAAAACCCCTCATTAAACATACAAGCTGCGGTAAGAGCCGCAACTTCAATGATTTTCTTACCACTGTATGTGTGTTTTGACGCCATTTGCCAGATAGAAGCATTGAAACTTTCGTTGTTATTTTGCGTGAAAGCTCCCTCGCATTTTTTTAACAAATCGGGATCTGTCAGTTTTACGTAAGCTGGGTAAATAGCTGTTCGTACTTTAGGATCCAAGGGAGGTTTGTCGTGGTGGAACTTTGCCAGCTCATTCGCAGCTTCCGCGCGTTTCCATTTGCACCATGACTCCGGGCCCTCTGGACAGCTTTGATGTTGCGGATTTTCATCGGTTGATATTTTGTGGTACGAGTACTATGTTGCCCAAATTTCTTTCGCCGTTTCTTCAGCAGAGTGAGCATTGCGTCAAATCGCAAGTTCGTAATAAGTCGTCAGTTCTGTTATCATGTTTCCCGTAAGTTTGCCAGGACCAGCTCCTCCTGATTGGTCTGTTTTTTTTTGTTGCTTTTTTTATGACACCGCGTAATTGTGAACCGATTCGCTTTGCCACGTGATTGATACACTCGGCCTTTACAACATTTGGAAATGATTTCTGCAACGCATTCATTATTTTTACATCCCCGTCTCCAACGTACCTTCCGTAAATGCGGCCGTGCAAATCAAAAGCGCGCTCTAACATCTCTAACATTCCGTCAGGCTCCATTTTACCCGAACTTCCATTGTGATCCAATGTGCAAACTGGTTCGTGCTCATCCCACCAAGTATCATATTCAGGGGTGCCTTTCTTTGTTTTCATAAGGTTGCAGCCTTGGCAATAACGCGATTTCACAGAAAGATCGAGAACTTTGTTTGTTTTGTTGCCGATCAATGTCATAATTAGCAGTATAACCCCTTTTGTGTCCTTCCTTTCTGGTGAAGGTGACTGGGTATGATACCTCGATGGTACCTCGATACGACTCTCGCTCCTCATCTCATTCTCGGTTTTCTCTAATTCGAGAACCCTAGTAATAATCCTATCTAGGGGATCTTTTTCTGATTCTACTATCAGGTGCCTTAGTTGGTCATTCCTGATCCCTACCATCAGAGCCGATTTTGCTAGTCTTTCGGTCTGGAAGGTGAACCCTATGCTATTTGCACTCCCATGGCGATTTATTTCCTTTTAGAGGTAGAGAGGGGAAACTTACGAAAGGGGATTAGTGGATGTTAGGGGGAACCTGGACGCGAGGTAGGTCCGTACCAATCCCTCCAGATGCACAGCATTAGCTTCTTGCCATGAATACTGGGTTCGGCCGTTGAAGTTGATGCATGACCGGTCTCATCCCATGAATTTCTGCCCATTGGGTTATTGTCAAATATAATGACTGTAGTACATATGATAGTACCAACCTTAGAAACATTAATTTTAAGACCAAATACTGAGCATTAATCCGAAACAAGTAATTATCCGGACAAATGGTTAAACAAATCGTCATTTTAACAGATGGTAATCCGAACAAATATTAGTTCAGAAGAGAGTAATCTGAACACAGAATTATCTGAACACAGGATTATCTGAACACATAGTTATCCGAACAGATAATAATCTGGATAAATAGTAATCCGAACAGAAAGCAATCCTAATAAATAGTAATCACAATATACAGTAATCTGTACAGATATTGTTCGGAGTGAAAAGTAACGTGAACAGATATTTATCCTAATAAACAATAATCCGGACAGATATTAATCCGAACATACAGTAAATACTTATTAACAACAAATACTAATCTAACCAGATAGCTTTCCGAACAGCTCTTAATCCGAACACATAGTATTCTGAACAGATACTTATCCGAGTCCAATTAATTCGGATAAAAAGTGGACAATTATTCAAACAGTCAAACTGTAGTCTCCGTGAAATGGTCAGAAGAAATCCCTGGCCATCTTTCGGAGCTTGGCTGATGAACCGGTTCGAGAAAAAGTTGGTTTATGTGGGAGTCAGTGCCAAGGTGAGATTCCACCCCGTCACGCTGTACATTCTGGCCCTGACTGACACGGAGATAAATCATGATGCTACCTTCTGATATAATGAATTCTGGAGGTAAGCTAGTTTCCCATTCGAATCTCTAGGGGGGGACTATAGCGTTTGGGTTGATAGTGAAGAACGTGTGATTCGAACTGACGGTATGACAGTTAGAATCACAAAAAATTGAACCACTGCGTAACAGATCAGACCACTGCCGTGTGTACGAATTCGATTTTTAAACTCAAGTACATTCAACTGATGTGGAATTGTTATGTTATCGCTATGGTATACGGCTCTGATAGTATAGTGGTTAGTATACCCGCCTGTCACGCGGGAGACCGGGGTTTGATTCCCCGTCGGGGATCCTCTGGCGCAAGACTAATGACCTTGCCCGGAAAAATCGAATCATTATGGAAAATTTAACAAGCCTCAGGACTTGCTAAATAAAGGCCGAGATCGGTTCCCGGTTGTAGTACCGATGATGATGATACGGCTCTGATGCATTTTCTTATTCGCTTATCGTTCGGTGTTCTTCACTATTTGCTTGTGTATTGTGTGTATCTGTTAGAAACGCCACAGGACTATGTCAGGGGGAACATCATGTAAATATTATGATAAATAACCGAACTTTAAGGAATTCATCATCGCATAATCGGGGTCGCTCCCGAGGCTCTGTCGGCGCTTGACTGGTAACGGCATTTTGTAACATCAGGGGCATCGGTTTCACCAATACGAATGTAGACGCCGTTCACAAATATTTGCAAACACCGAAACCGGATATCCTGACTAAGAGCCAGGTCGATTCGTCAACTGATTCGATATATCTTCGTTGCTCCGGATACGACTTACATTCGAGATTCCGGTTTAAGGGGGTATTCTGGTCTAGACGCACGAATTTAACGCAATTTTTGAAGTGCTGTAAAAAACAGCAATCGATATCTTTACCATTCATTTTTTTATAGGATGTTTATTAATATTTCAAGAATACAGTAAAAAAAATTGGCGTTTGGTAGATCAAACTTAACATTGTCCTCCCCTCTCCGTCGCGGCCGTTTTGTCGATCTCTTCCTCGTTGGTCTACCGTCAAGATTTCTACGAACGGTCCTATCGTTGCTCATTTTTTATTTATTTATTTTCGTTCATGCAGATTTGAATGACTCTGATTACTCTCACTATTGTAGGTTTGCGGTATAGGTCTTTTAATTGGTTGCGGTGGAGTTTCCTCCATTCTCCTGCCTCTTCGTCACATTTACCGCCAAAAATACTCCTTAAAACTTTATTCTCGAATACGCAGAATTTGTTTTCTTCCCGTTTTGTGAGAGCTCATATTTCGCATCCGTATAGAACAATCGGCATGATTATGGTTCTATAAACACGGAGCGTTGTATGACGTGATAGCAGTTTGGATTTCGGCAGTTTACTGACCGCGTACCAACTAGCGTTGCCGGAGTGTAGTGTTTTGTTACTTTCCCTCGACGTTTCGTAACTGGCCGTCAGTATTGTTTCCAGATATTTAAATTCTTTAACTTTTCCAAATATCTTGCCCCTGACGTTTATATGTGTTCCCTGAGGTCCATCTGCTCCCGTCGTAATCATATATTTGGTTTTGTCTTCATTTATTTCTAGGCCCACCTCTTCTGCCGCTTGGATGATGATTTCACTGTTTTTACTTACAGTTTCTAGGTTATCGCCCAAAACGGCGATGTCATCGGGCATATGCGAGCACTTGTGTGACCCCGTTCAGGGATGATCCGGCCATGTTGTCGTCTTGTACCTTTCTGATGACATACTCGAGCACAAGTTTAAAAAGACGTGGTTCTGAGAAGTGGTTCAAATGGTTCTGAGAAGTGGTTTTCTATTCAAACTCGCCCTTTATCTTCGTTCATGCAGATTTGAATGAGGGCGTCATATTTTTTCGGGATTCCCAGCTCAACTACAATATGGTAAAATCTTTGCCTTAAGTCAGATCTCCTTTTTTGAAAATGGGGATGACTATTGAGGTTTTCCATTCTTCCGGAGTGACTTCCTTATCCCATGCTGTTTAGATGAGTGGGTGGATTTTTCGAGCGGTTGCCTCTCCTCTATGCTTCATAACCTCTGCCGGTATGCCGTCAATTCCGGGAGCCTTGTTGTTTTTCTATCGATTTATTGCGTTTACAACTTCGTTGAGAGAGGGTTCCTGGATGAGGCCCGGCTGTATGTACGCTTGGTGCGTTTATTTGTGGTTGATGGGTGCGCACATTAAGCAGGTTTTCAAAGTACTGCTTCCATCTTATCACGACATTGTTTGTTTCCGTGACCAGAAGGCCGGTTGCGTCTCGGACTATTTCGACTCTCCCTCGGTGGGCATTTCTAATAGAATTTATGCCTGCATACCTCGGGGGGGGGGGGGGGGGATTCCACAGCTTCCCCGCCCTGCAACGTAACCAGTTCTGATGCTGGGATGTTCGCCCCCTCAGGAGATGAACCGCAAATTGGTGCGATTCGTCGGATTGTATTGTCTTGTAGAGCGCATACAAACCGAATTGTGTGGAACAATACCACGAATCTCCGAAACACAGTACCCGTGATAATATCTGTAAAACAGACACAGGTCGGCTACGCGCCTTCGATGTGATAGCGCCTGTAGTCCCGACGTTAGCGGCGTGTCTCCGATCAGGTGAATCGCTCGTCTCTGTATGCTCTCAAGCAGAGCTCCAAACATGGGATCAATATTCAAGCGCAGGTCTAATTTGAGATTTATACAGGAGAAGAAGTTGAGCCGGAGTAAAATATTTCCTGGCTCCAAAATGATAACTCAGTTTTCCCGAGGCGATGTTCGACAGGTGTTTATGAAACGATATATTCCCACAGACCGTGACGCCGAGCAATGTCAAGCTATCCCCAGATTCGAGCGACTGGCCATTCATCATCAGCTTTGGAACCGATGAGCCCCTTTTCCTTGTGAATGTTGTGTACTGCTGTGTTGCATTGAAGTCGACGATATTGGCCTTTCCCAACTGCAGCACCTTATCCAGATCCCGATTAGAACAGTCTATTTGGCTACATCTTAGCAGGTGCGACGTTAATGCACTAATCGGTCGGTCACTCGAAAAAGAGGAAACAAGCGTACTATCATCCGCGAAACTGAACACTCTGTTATACGTTGACTCCAACAAATCATTTATGGGAAGCAAAAACAAGGTTGGAGCCAAAATAGAACCTTGAGGCACCCCGGGATTAACAGGATACAGATCCGAACACTCGCCGTCCACAACAGCTCGGATCGATCGATTCTCGATGAAGCTCTTCGTCGAGTCACAAAGCTACGGGTAAAGTCCATATGAACGGAGTTTGCTTAGCGAAGCCCCTTGGCAGACGTGGTGAAAAGCCTTGGAGATATCCAATGCGACCGCTCTTGACTCACCATGCCACTCAATCGCAGATGCCCACATAACGGTTATAAGTATCGACAGGTCTCCCGTGGATTGCCTACCACGGAATCCGTATTGACGATCATTCAGAAGTCAGTTGCATTCCAAATACTTAATTAAGTCAGCATAGATGACCTTTTCCATTACCCTATATAGCATAGACAGTAATGTCATCGGACGGTAATTGTGTGGGAGACACTTTTTTCCCTCTTTGGGATTTGCTCGAATGAATTTCCAGCAGGCCGGAAATGTCCTTCGTTCATAAGATAAGCAGAAGAGTCTGCCAAGAAGCAGCGGTAGTTCTGTAGCACAGTTCTTAAGGACTATTGTTGGTATACCGTCCGGGCCACTTGCCTTCTTACAATCTACTCCACGTAGAATGCGTTGAATAATACGCGTGCGGAATCTCACATCCCCCATCGAAGACCGTACCGGCGCAATCACAGGTGGCTCCAAAAGACCGGCTTCGAGGTTTGAATTCGCAGAAAATAAATTCCCGAACACATTAGCTTTATCCTTTAAATTTGTGACTAACGTCCTGCTGCTCGTCACCAACCGAGGAAAAGAGGAGAAAGCAAAGTTACCGCTTGCCATTGACCAGAAAGAACGCGAATCAGTCCGGCACTGAAGGAGTTTATTAGTCACTCCGTCGTTGTAAGCCTTCTTCGCGGTATCAATGTCCTGATTGCATGCGTTTCTGATTCTAACGAAATACGTTCTGTTCATCTCGATGGAGTTAGAGCGCCATTGTTTAAGAGCTCTATTTTTTGCCGCTGTAATCTGTTCGCATTTTTTATCAAGCCAAGGTTTATCAGGTGAACTTCGTTTGGTGGAATGTGGAAGGTAGGTCTACATCCCGAGAAGAATAATCTCTGTGACCGACTCCGCGCATCCGCTAACTTCGGGGTCTCCAAAGCACATCTCCGACGACGGAAAGGATGCGAAGAAATCTCGAAAATCGTCCCAGTTGGCAGTCCCATACCCCCATACACGGCGAAGCCGCCTAGGCCGGTTGATTGCTTGAAGTGCCGGTGGTTGCGCGGCAGATACTGAGTTTCCCAATGGCGCAGCTATCTCCACGGTATAAATGCTCGACTCGGATGTCAAAATCAGATCCAGGATGTTCGGGTATCCGGCACTCGCGTAGGTTCCTTCCTGAATTGAGGCTAACAGCGAACATCTCCGCCAGCCTACCAGCCTCGTTGGTATTAGTTATATTAGAATGTACCAAGCAGCCGGAATTGTGCACATTAAAATCGCCAACGACGGCAAATTTCAGAAGTTGTGTGGTTGATTTGTATCCAGTCGACCGTACGTGAAAGAAAAATGGTGCCGGTCGATCGTCATTCGGGGAACGGTAAGGACAACAAAGAAATTTAACAGAATTCCTCAGCAAGACCTTCAACCACATGATGTCCATGTTATTGGCAAGCCAGATCGGACCGCGTGAAGATGCAGACTCCGCCCTTAAAACGGAATCTCGCTGATGTTCTTTGCTCTGGCATTTTCTAGGATTTTTTCGATCCGAGTTTTCTCCCAGTCTCGTTTTTTTTTTGCATTCAAAAAGTCTCGTTGTCTCTCTTCGAATCGTCATGTATCTTTCTGCGTTGACTTCATCACTCTGGGGCGTTTACCTTGTTCGATCTTCGCTCTCATGGTCAAACCAAGGTTTAGACTTAATTGTTTTCTTCAATCATAATACCCTTTTGGCTGTTTGTTTGATTACGTTGTGGGGGTTCCGCCAAACCCTACGGCCCACTTACCTGAAAAACCCCATAACTTTATCCCAATCTGCATAAGTTTTCGCGAATGCAATCGCATTAGCACCTTAAATGCTTCACGCATCAAATTGACCAAGTTTATTTATCTAAAAGTCCCTGTAAAGAATCCTTACCTTTCATGCATCTCTTCGCATACAAATTCCCTGTAAGAATTCTTCCCTAACTTATCAGGGATCCCAAAACCAATTCGGTGCCAGGCAAATCCCCCTAGACGAATTCCTGAAAACAAAATGATTTGGTTTACATACAATGTAACCATCATAACAGGGACCATAAACATTGCGTCGCCTATTTCCCGTCCTCACCAAGTGTATCATAAATCACCGTACATACACATTGGCTGACGACCTACACCCAAGGGACCAAAACAAATATACGCATCTCGCGTCTCTTGGCACCAATTATATCCTACAGCATAAGCAAATGCAAATAGGAATTCAATACCTACCCTTACCAGCGATGCCATAAACACAATTTCCCGGTAATCTAGCTAAAACCCATTAGCACATTTCCACATTGCATTCCCGCCTATTTATTTAGCCGCAATGCACATCTCAGACAAAGAACCAAACGTTCCCTTTGTCTTCCCATATTTCGGGATATGCTTCTCATCAGCAGCGTCACCAGCAAACACAAACTCAATTGGCATCCAATGAACGAACTCACATCTCATGGATGCACATTTTCCCTTTCTTTGTTTTAGATTCATTCCCATGGTTTGTCCCATGAATGAACCAATGTACACACATACATGTGTACCACCATGATCTTTATTACGAGATCTGGTTTTCCATTCCACCAAGAGAGACTTTATGTTTCTCTGGTGGTAAGTAAAAACATATCCTTAGTGGAGAGGATATCTTTCACCACACCACCGAACTCACCCCTTTAGCGAGTCGGCTCTGCACGACCCGAATATCGCGGAGTTCTTTACCAACCACGGATCGAGGCGGTCGCGTCGCCACCCACCGTACCGCGGTGACGGTGCGGTGCGTTTACGTTAAGTCGGTGTCGAGTATCAATATCCTTCTTGGAAAAGGTGTGAAAATTGTGATTAACGCAAATTAAATCAAATAACAAAAATATACAATTAAAAGTAGATATCTTGTGACCACTGTTTAAATACAAAAGTGAAAATTGTTGAAAAGGACAAACAATACCCATTAAATAAATTAAAGATCATCCACTAGAATAGACCAAACCGTGTTTTAATTATATACTTCTGGTGGACAGTGTGCTGAGATGATGTATCTGTATTTATTTCTAGCATTGATGGACAGTTCGCGCCGGAGCTGTTTAGCGTATGATGGAGGAGGAAAGTGAACCTAGTGCCCGTGACTGGCACAATACTTTCCTCCCAACAACGTCTCTGATCGATGGCCATTTAGTACCTACACTATTGGCTTTCCTTCCTTACTACTCCCATTCTCTAGGATGTTAAATCTAATCGTTAGTTCTTCTTGATATTCAGCCCTTTTGCGCAGGTCTTTTAGTTTATCAATGTCGAACTTTTTGCTCGTCTCCCGTGACCGCCCATGTGGGATTGCTGCGAGGCGACTCCTGATTTTGCCCATCACTAGAAGATGATCGGAGTCGCAATCTGCTCCTCTATATGATCTTACGTCAAGGATATTGGAGTGGTCTATTTGGTTACGCGTTACGCCGTCGGGTGATATCCATCTGGCTTTATGAATTTGCTTGTGGTTGAACATCGTGGTTTTCACTAACAGATCTTTGACGCTGCGAACGTGATAATTCGAATTCCATTATCATTTGAAACGTCGTGTAGGCTTTCTTTATCTATAGTTGGTTGGAAAATAACTTCCTTTCCAATTTTTGCATTGAGGTCCCCGAAGAGGATTTTAACATCGAATGATGAGATCCCATCACATACTTCCTCTAGGGTCTCGAAGAACGTGTCCTTCGTTTCTTCGTCTGTAGATTCTGTTGGGGCGTGTATGTTTATAAGTACTTAATTGTACCATGGGCCCTGTATTTTTGGCATCGACATTGGATCATTATTGAATCTCACTTCTTTTACATGGGGCGTAATCTTCTTACTTATGATGAAGGCGGTTCCGAAATTATGTATATCGGTACCTCCAAACCCCAGTGTAAGCCTGTTGGTTTCGATTACTTGATGTGGGAGTCAGACTTCCTGAAGCATGCCGTTTTCCATTCTATATTGTTTCGCGTTCTCTACGGCCGTTTTTGTATCGCGCCTGGTTTATATAACGTTCGAACATGCCACAGAGTGACCCGTATATCCCGCTTTTTCGTTTTTCCCTACGTCTTCCTTTTGCCGAGTCGGTGTTTTCTTGATGATTTGTTCTCTTATGGTAGTGTCGACTCAGCACACCTACGCCTACCGGGTTTTTCGTGAGATTGTTTTGTGTATATGGATTATTTATTTTGTTCCCACGAGTGTTGGGGTTTCAAATAGTCCTTCATATGAGAGCCCCGTTTTGGTATGGTAAGGTCGCTTACTGGTCTCAGTCGACCCGGTGTCAGAGACGCACCGTTATAATACAGCCGGTATACCCCTGGCTGCAAACCATCCAATGGGGACGGTGACGCGTAATTCCCTGGATTAGGGGTGGCAGATCTTGGTGTGTTACTCCTCGCCAGCCTGTCTGACATGGGTGACCCTACTGGAAGCATATGCTTCCGTCAGTATAGCCTGAGTGATTCATTGTAATTTAAGCACCCACGCCATGTCAAGGTTTCTACCAAGCGGACGTTAAAATATACCTGGTGTAGCGGTGTGAAGTGAGCGTCAAGATACAAACGTATCAATAGGGAACGCTTGTTGTGAACGAGCCCTTATATTTCTTTTATTTGGTTGCTATGACATCTGTCAAACATATTTAGTATGCATCAAGTCATTGTACAAACAACATCTTTTTTTTTTAATCCTGTTAAAAATTTCGAATTTTGTACCAGAAAATGATGATTTGCGGAAAGCATTAATTTTTTGTTTTCATTTGAAGAAAAGTGCTGCAGAGTCACATCGAGTGCTTGTCGAAGCTTAAAGTGATCATGCTCTATCGGAAGCAACATGCAAAAGATGGTTTAAGCGGTTCAGAGATAATGATTTTGATGTGCAAAATGAAGAACATGGAAGACCACCAAAAAAGTTTAAAGAGCAATATTGGATCAAGATGACACTTTAAGTCAAAAACGAACGGCACAAATGTTAAATGTTGCACAACAAACAATTTCTGACCGTTTAAAAGCTATGGGAAAGATCCAAAAGTGTGGAAACTAGGTGCCACATGAATTGAATGACAGGCAGATGGAAAAGCGAAACACCACATGTGAAAAGTTGCTTCTACGACACGAAAGGAAGTCAGTATTGGATCGATTGCAAAAAATCATGGGTACATCCAGGAGAAGCGTCAACATCCACTGCAAAGCCTGATCGGCTCGAAAAAAAGACAATGCTCTGTGTTTGGTGGGACCAGGGGGGGTGGTGTATCATGAGCTTCTAAAAACTGGCGAAACTGTTAATACGCAACGTTACCGACAACAAATGATCAATTTGTATCATGTATTGATGGAAAAACGACCAGAATGGTCCACAGGACACGGAAAGGTAATTTTGTTGCATGATACTGCTCCAAGTCATACAGCAAAACCTGTCAAAGAAACAATAAAAGCTCTCGGCTGGGGAGTGTTACCCCACCCGCCGTATTCACCAGACTTGGCTGCTTCCAACCAGCATTTGTTTTCATCGATGGGACACGCATTGGCTGAGCAGCATTTCAATTCCTACTAAGAAGTCGAAAATTGGGTCTCCGTATGGTTTGCCTCAAAAGGCGACCGATTTTATTGGCGTGGTATCCACAAATTGCCAGAAAGGTGGTCGAAATGTGTAGAAAGCAATGGCCAATACTTCGAAAAAAATGTTTTTTAATTTCCCATTTAAAATTTGTGTTTTGTTTTTTTTAAAAAAAAAACGCTCACTTCATATCGGTACACCTGGTATGTATACTGGAACAAATTGGACATACAAGGTATTTTATTCAGTGAATGTATGCATTGGATTGTGGTGATGGCGACACAGCTGAGAGTTACGCAGCCGGTACAACTCTCACCTTAACTTAGACTTTCGGAACAGTTAAAACCATTTCAGCGCAATAAAAAGTAATTTAAACAGTGGAGCTTATATTTAGAAGTCTATGCTAAAAAATTGCCTCAAAAAAAACTACATCTTATAATTAAAGCAAAATCTTTAAAAAACAATTAAATTTACTCTCAACATCCACTTATTGGTGTGAAATGGAACACAATGCGTGCCCGTGAATCAAAATAGTCTATCTTTAGTTGAAAATCATCGTTGTCGGCACTACAACCGGGACCCGGTCTTGGCCTTATTTAGCATGTCTCTTCATCGGTATCCGGTCCATATCCGAGACTTGTTAAATTGTCCATAATAATTTGTTTTTCTGGGCAAGGTTATTAACCTTATTAGTTGAAAATAGTCTATCTTTAGTTGAGTTATACTTGGTCCAATGTTTCTCATATAAATGGATTTCATCCTTGAATTGTGTGTCTGGAAGATCCATGAAATACCTACTTACCACCGCTACTCCCATCTTCAATTTAACCCAAAACATTTTCAAGCCAAACATTTCTTAATACTAACAAATAGTTGGGGCAACTGTCCTTGGTTTCTTCGTTTCCGAGATTTCTATTCACTGGACGACTGTTGTTTTCACTTGGGTTTCAGCCATCGAAACAAAAAATCAGTTAAATTCTTATTAAATCAGCACGGAAAATCGTTTAGTCATCTGTTAAGATAGTATTTGACAAATCCGTCACTTATTTTGAACAAAGCATACGGAGTTCTTCATACAAAGTAATATTGTTATAAATTTGCATATCGTATTTAATTTTGCCTACACACTAAAGCGAACGTTTTATTTGTAGCACTGTCACTTATAGAGTAGCCGTTTTATCAAGCCTTCCTACGCTTACCTCTAATCGAAACTAGTCCATTCGGTTGTATTATCAGCATAAGACTTCATGGGACGGAGTCATTTATACTCCAAATCTCAACCAAAAACAAATAATTCTGACAACTTTTGTCCATTTATTTTGTGTCTTCCTAAGACAAAATCGTTTTAAAAACTCGTTTCGGCCCTTTGCATTAATTAAAAGTTTGAACAGCGATACATAAATTGTATTTTGTTTAGAAACCTATGTATTGAAAAACGTTCTACACAACAACACATTAAAAGTAAACCCAGTTCTATGGCGGCTGAGTAGTTACCCAATGGTACTATTAAATTTTATTGACTGTTTTCTTTTTCCATTGTAGCTTTACAAGAAGTACAACACACCAATGTTATCCTCGATGCGAGGATTATTTTCTTATATCACCAGAAAGTTTTAATATTCCGGAAAGAAAGTAACCTAACAATGGCACTGATAATAAATTGGACCTAATTTCCTTTCTAAAAGTTTCTACAATTTGCCTTTGATAAATCTTTGAAATCTTTTAACCTATTAAACCTTTACTAACTAAATCGTATGATTCTCTTTAGATTTAGTAATGGAGTGGTTTTAAGGAAACTTTTTACTATTAAAAAAAAATCAACGATAAAAATATTATTATTATTATTTATTGGCCTGTAAGAACCCGGAAGTTCATGACCTCCCTGACTCGGCTTCGCCATCGTTCCCTGTCCTGCGCACTCTCCTTCCACGCTTGACCATTCGATCCGATCTCCTCAAGGTAAAACTTAACATTGTCCTCCCATCTCCGTCGCGGCCGTCCTACCGGTCTCTTTCCCGTTGGTCTACCGTCAAGAATTCTATGCACCGTCCTATCGTTCCCCATTCGCGCCACGTGTGCGGCCCATCTTAACCTTCGCGACTTGATTACTCTCACTATTGTAGGTTTGCGATATAGCTCTTCCAATTCGTGGTTATGGAGTTTCCTCCATTGTCCTGCCTCCTCGTCATATTTACCGCCAAAGATGCCCCTCAAAACTTTATTCTCGAATACGCGGAATTTGTTTTCTTCCCGTTTTGTGAGAGGCCATGTTTCGCATCCATATAGAACAATCGGCATGATTATGGTTCTATAGACACGGAGCTTTATGTTATGTGATAGCAGTCTGGATTTCAGCAGTTTACTGACTGCGTGCCAACTAGCGTTGCCGGAATGCAGTCTCTTGTTAATTTCCTTCGACATTTCGTTACTGGCCGTCAGTATCGTTCCCAGATATTTAAATTCTTTAACTTTTTCAAATATCTTACCTCTGACGTTTATATGTGTTCTCTGAGGTCCACCTGCTCTCGCCGTAATCATGTATTTTGTTTTGTCTTCATTTATTTCTAGGCCCACCTCTTCTGCCGCTTGCATGATGATTTCCCAGTTTTTACTAACAGTCTCTAGATTATCGCCCAGAACGACGATGTCATCCGCATATGCAAGCACTTGTGTAACCCCGTTCAGGGATGATCCGGCCATGTTGTCGTCTTGTACCTTTCTGATGACATACTCGAGCACAAGGTTAAAAAGACACGGTGATAGACCATCTCACTGCTTTAGTCCGTCCCGGATTTCAAATGGTTCTGAGAGGTGGTTTTCTATTCTGACTCGCCCTTTGTTTTCGTTCATGCAAATTTGAATGAGGGCGGCATATTTTTTTGGGATTCCCAGCTCAACTACAATATGGTAGAGTCTCTGCCTTCGACTGAGTCGTAGGCTTTTTTGAAGTCAACGAACAGTTGGTGAACCATCTCTCCGTATTCCCACTTCTTTTCCAGCAGTTGTCTTATTGTGAACATTTGGTCGCTTGTTGACCGGTTCCTACGGAATCCACATTGGTAGTCTCCCAGTATCTCTTCTGCGTACGGTGTGATTCTCGCCAAAATGACATTTGTTAATATTTTGTATGCGGTTGGGAGCAATGATATTCCTTCGTAGTTTTCGCAGTCAGATCTGTCGCCTTTTTTCAAAATGGGGATGACTATTGAGGTTTTCCATTCTTCCGGAGTGACTTCCTTATCCCATATTGTTTGGATGAGCTGGTGGATCTGTGGCGGTTCCGCCAGATCCCACGGTTCGCCTTCCTGAAAAAACCCCCATAACCACAACCCAGTCTGCATAAGCTTTCGCTAATCCAATTCGCATTAGCAGCTTAAATGCTTCACGCATCAAATAGATCCAATTCGTATAACTCAAAAGTACCTGCAAAAGAATTCTTACCTTTTCAAGCATTCCTTCGCTTACAAATCCCCTGTAAGAGTTCTTACTTGCCTCATCATAAATTTCCTGAAAAGAAAAACCCTCGGTTCACATATCATGTAACCATTCCAGCCAGGGATAATTATCATTGCGTCGCCTATTCCCAGCTTCATTCATGTATACGATAAATTTCTTTATGTATACATTTAGCTGGCGACGTTTTTCTCCCAGCAATAAAATTCTCTGACTCGCACAATGTGCAAACCAAAGCAAATACGCATCCCGCGTCTCTTGGCATTAATTAAATTCTACTGCATAAACAATGCAAATAGGAATTCAATACGTACCCTTGCTAGCGATGCCATAAACACCATTTCCCAGTAACCTAGCTAAAACGTTGCCTCTTTGTTTAGCTGCGACGCACATGCATCCGACGATTTCGGTTTTGTTTGCTTTACCGAAATCGTATCCCATGAATGGTCTTTATTCCCTTTCCTTGTTCTAGGCTCGTTTTTCATTCATGAAAGGACCATGCACACTTACCACCATGATTAGGATTAGCGAGTGATCTCTGCATGAGATAATTATCGCAAAGTCGTATCACAACGTTCAGCGTGCACACATTGGAAGTCGCCCAGTAACCACCGCGATCAGTCGAGTGAAGTCGAGTTGATGCACCGTGGAGTACCTATTTTAATTCTGGTTCAAGTGATTAATTGCAAGTAATCGAGTAAAAGTAACTTCGTTAAGTATTAATTTCATCAAGTTAAGTTTTCAAGTTTTTTTTTTTGTTTCGTAACAATAAACACAATTATCGAGAACAATAAAAATACCTTACAAAAATCGTGTGTTTGGCTTTCCTTGTTGCGAACGAAGAGTGGCGGAGTTTTGTTCGGTTTGTATTCGGTGGAACATTAAGTGAATGGTGGGTTGGTAGTAAAACTCGCGTCCATGCTGACGCCACGACTACTTACCCCACAGATCTTTCGAGCGGTTGCCTCTCCTCCATGCTTCACAACCTCTGTCGGTATGCAGTCGGCTCCAAAAAAAAAAAAATTGTGGCGAGAAGGCCGAATTTAGCGAGACAGGACATATGTGTCCTTCATCTTGTCTCTGACTTCTGGTCATCTTGCGATAACCAGAATCACCCACATCCGTGAGGATGTTGGGCTCGGTCTCGCGGCATCTGAAAAGAGAAGAAAAAGGGGGGGTATCCAAGGATAGTGTGGACAGTGTTAGTCCGGGTGTTCTCTAACTACTTTTATAGAGGGATGGTGGGAAAGAAATCGTACAAGACCGGTAGGTCTTGGGTGCGGTAGTGAACGCAGATCACGTCTTTGGCGTCTGATAATCTGCGCTTTGGTCGGTGTGTGTGTTTGTGTTTGTGCCGTCTTGTACTGTGCGTTCGTGTGTGTGGTTCGTTAATAGTAGACCCTATGGGATGGGTCCAGGAATCCTCTATTATAGAGGGGAATGTTGTTGGGAAGGGTGCTTTCTTCAGTTTTGTACTGAAGAAGAAATTGTGGGGGTTTGATCCGAAGAGATCGAGAGAGAGAAGGGTCAAGAACGCAAGAGTCCCGTACAAGTAGGTTCTCGCTGTTCTGAATGTTTTCGGGGTACTTATATGCTAATTGAAGCAAGTACTCGTCGATAGGGGTAATGGAGGCGCCTTCGTATAGGTGAGAGTTGGGGTAATGGCGACCGTCAGGCCTTCTAGAATGATTGGTGCATTTTCTGAGGAGTTTCCTTTCGAAAACCCGAAGTCTTTCCATTTGAGCCGAAGATATGCAGGACCATATGGGAAAGGCGTACGATATTCCAGATCGGATTAGCTGCTTATAGCAGAGAAGCTTAACTTTGGTGTCAACTTTGTTCCCCCACTTCAAGATGTTGTGCAGTTGCTTAGACCGACCGAGGCCCCTTTGGAGAATGTGGGTCACATGTTTGATGAAATTCATTTTTGGGGTATAAGTGACCCCGAGATATTTCATCTTGTCCTGTGGTCTAATCGTAGTATCTCCCATTTTTATTCGAATATTCTGTGAATATCGAGAAGTAGGTTGGGAGTGTTTACTACTCAGAATTATGGCTACTGCTTTGGATGGATTAAGTCGTATTTTCCATCGACTGTAATACTGATACAGTTCGTCCAAGTGACTGTTGAGTCGATTTGTTGCGAGGTTAGGGCCTGTGGTTGACGTGTACACCAGGACATCATCCGCATAGCATATTTGGTTTACTCTCCCGTCCACAGGGCGGGGAATAACGGAGGTGTAAATATTGAATAAGATGGGGCCTAGAATGGAGCCCTGTGGTACGCCTGCAGCGGCGTGAAAAGTTCGGGAAAGCTTTCCATTCATTCTAACTTGGAAGGTTCTGTTGCGAACGAACTGCTGATGCTACATAGCGTTCTACTGAGGCCAGTATTCAGTAGTTTAAAAGCGAGACCTTCGATCCAAGTCGTATCAAAAGCTTTTTCAATGTCTAGGCTTACCGCAACTGTGGGTTCCTTATTAAAGAGCCGCACGCAGACGTGGTTTTGAAATAAATTGAGAGCCATAGTGGTGCTGTGCGCTCTTCGAAATCCGAATTGGAAATCAGGTATTAGGTGACTGGCACTGATAAAGTTATTTAGTTTCTCGTATATGAATTTTTCATATATTTTGCTGATGCAAGTGAGAAGCGAGATAGGGCGAAAGCTTGAGGGGTGATGCGTTGGTTTCCCAACTTTTGCTATTGGACAAATAATAGCGTGCCTCCAAGCTTGGGGAAAGTACCCCATGTTGTAAGCATGGTTGAACAGAATGGAGAGCTTTATAAAGAATAAGGCAGAAAGCCTTCGCAACGAGTGGTATGACATGTTGTCGATACCAGGTGACTTCTTAGGGTGTCGAGATTTAACCAGACTCTGTAGGGTATTTGGTGTGATGAAACCGTGACCATTATCACGTGTGTCATCGAAGTATGCACTGTTAGTTGGGTTAAAGACAACAATTGGCTCGTTGAAGTCGTCCAACTTACTGTGGACCTCTGAACTAACGATTGCATTAGTTTCCGGGTCGCCATCTTGGAGAGTGAGTTTGTGATTGTTTTCGAAGGTCTCTCCGATGATATTTGCTTTATTGGTGTCGTTATTGACAACAACACCATTGTGCATAATTGGCCCAGTGATGCGGGAAGTGCCACATATCTTTTTAACATTTTTATAAACGTTCTGGTCCATCTGAATACCCTTCAGCTTGTCTTCCAATTGTCGGGTACGATTGTTTTGGATTCTCTGTTTTATCAGTGTACCAATATTGTGCATAATGGATCGCAATAATGGCTCCCTTTGCGTAAAGCGGTGACGATATCTCATTCTGCAGAGCTTTTTACGCTCCCGGATGAGACGAAGAGTGATGTCGTCATGGGGAATCTGATAGGTCTTTTCAAGTTTATACTTCGGGACATGAGTCTCCGAAGTTTCAACTAGAATCTCGTGAAGCCGTTTTGCAACGTTGTTTATCTCAACCGTCGTTAGGTTCCTGTCAGTGGGAAGAGAGAAGTGGTGGAGTTTATCGTTCAATGTAATATTGAAGTTGTCCCAATTTGTCCGCCCATAATCGGGTATGTATCTGATATGAGCCCGGGATGCTCGATAGCCGCGAATGAATGTGGTCACAGCATTGTGGTCAGATACACCCGCTGAAACTTGAGGAGGAGTGATTTGTGGAAGTAAGTCTTTGGACACAATAAATATGTCCAGAATTGAGTTACCTCGAGTACCAACTGTAGGTGCGACTATTTCGCAGTTGAGGGCATACATGTTTGCGGTGTACCATTGGTACAGTTTTGTGCCATTTGGGCAAGAGACAGAGTTGTTCCAGTGGGGATGTCTGGAATTAAAATCGCCGCCTATGATGAAGGGTGTATGCCCCGTGCAGTCGGCTCCGGGAGCCTTGTTGTTTTTCAATCGCTTTATTGCGTCTACAACTTCGTTGAGAGACGGCTCTGGGATCTGAGGCTCGGCTGTATGTACGCTTGGTGCATTTATCTTTGGTTGATGGGTGCGTACATTGAGCAGGTTTTCAAAGTACTGCTTCCATCTTGTCACGACATTGTTTGTTTCTGTGATCAAACAGCCGTTTGCGTCTCGAATTATTTTGGCTCTTCCTCGGTAGCCATTTCTAATTGAATTTATGCCGACATACATACCTCTGATGTTCTTTGCCCTAGAATTTTCTAGGATTTTTTCGATCCGAGTCTTCTCCCATTCGCGTTTTTTGCGTTTGAAGAGCCTCATTGTCTCTCTCCGAATTGTCGCGTATCTTTCTGCGTTGACCTCATCATATCTTTCTAAGTGGATCACTCTGAGGCGTTTACGTTCTTCGATCTTCGCCCTGCACTCATCGTCAAACCAAGGTTTGGACTTAATTATTTTCTTAAATCCTAATACCTTTTGGGCTGTTAATTTGATTGTGTCTCTGATCGATGTCCATTTAATGTTCACACTATTAGCTTCCTCTTCCTCACTGCTCACATTCTCTAGAATGCTAAATCTATTCGTTAGTTCGTCTTGATATTCAGCCCTTTTGCGTAGGTCTTTCAGTTTATCAGTGTCGAACTTTTTGCTTGTCTCCCGTGACTGCCCATGTGGGATTGCTGCGAGGCGACTCCTGATTTTGCCAATCACTAGAAGATGATCGGAGTCGCAATCTGCTCCTCTATATGATTTTACGAACGATAAAAATATTATAAATGATTATAATGACGACCCTTCTCTCTTTTCTCTCACTCTAAATTTCGCTCTACCCTACCTAGCAATTTTTTATTTATCAATTATTGCAACGTAAATAAATCACAAGCTTTAATCCAATGGCATCAGCAGCGAAGATTTTCGACTATTAAATTAATTTTCGGGATCCTGTAATTTTCTTTTTAACGGACCTCCTTTATGAATCCAAGACAGTTGTGTTTTAAATGACTCCAGTAATCCTAAAAGTGCAATTAAAATACAAATCACAAATTGCGCCTTAACTGAAAGCAATTCCACTCTTATAGTCACATTGATATAAAAATTTTCCAACCAAGGAGTAAATCTCTTGAACTTAACACCCGAACGTGATTGGTGTATTGAATGTAATAATGTATTTCCTGAAGTTGCTCAAGGCACGTACCGAGTTGTCTGAAACTTTTTAATTCCTTGCATTTATTTTCCTTCTGTTCCATAAACCTTCTGGTACAAACTGACCCTCACAGGATGTGTTGAAGAGCCTTCGGGATTGATGAAAGCTTTACACACATCACCTTTTAATTTCCTAATTATGTTTTAGTAGACTTTCATAGATATTTTTCTTTCAGAATGTCCCAAATAGACGTCACAGCCGCTCACCATCCAACAGTGCCCGCAACAGTGCTGTAATCGGTGATACAATGTTCCCAGGGCACCCGTATCCCGAGAAGATTCGTATACCACATACATTTGTCGTGCACACTTACGGAATACCAACTGTCTGTCAGTATTGCAAAAAACTCCTTCGAGGTTTATTTAAACAGGGCTTACAATGTAAAGATTGCCAGTACAATACTCATAAAAAGTGTATGGATAAAGTGTCGCACGACTGCACAGGAGAAGGTTCCCAGCCAGATTTACCACCAGACTTCAATGACAGCAACAGTATTTCTAGTGGCAAGGAGCGTGATATGTTTTTCAAGGATGAATTTGATGACAGTGATTTCGATGACAATCCGCCGACAGATTTTACAAGAAACTCTTATAATATCAGACGACAACGAAATAATAACACTCAGGCACCTGAATTAAATGGTTATGTCGGCATACCAGATTCCGATGATGTCAGTGATAGAGGCGGTGGTTTAAGTGGGCGACATGGTGGAGAAAGTAATTCTAACATTAGTCCGATACAAGAAACATCAACGGATGCCAAAAACCCATCATCCACCGAATCTCAGTCACATTCAACTGCATCTTCTGCACCTAGTGCCAATATACCCTTAATGCGAATAGTACAATCTGTTAAGCACACAAAAAAACGCGGCGGTCAAGCTATTAAAGAAGGTTGGATGATACATTTTACAAGCCTTGATGGCACGATCAAAAGATACTTTTGGCGTTTAGAGGCGAAAACAGTCACCATGTTCATTTCTGAACAAGGGAGTAAATATCACAAGGAAATACCCATAAATGAGATTCTTTCAATACGGACCAATCGTAATGTGACCGCAGACACTAACTACTGTTTCGAGATGAGAACAGCGAACGTTGACTATTTTGTTGGGCAGGATCCTTTAGTTGGAAGCCCAAACGGACCTGTACGACTACCACCAGCCGATAGTGGTATCGGGGCAGATATCGCAAAGAGCTGGGAAACTGCCCTCAAACAGGGGTTGATGCACGTTACCAATACACGTAAGTACAAACACTTTAATTCATTTATGGCAGTTCAAAGAAAAGAAGAAGAAACAACTAAAAATAAGCGGGGCATTGCTCTTTTGATGCGTGCATATGCGGTTCGTGTTCGGTGCGCATTGTTCTGGGTAGACCAGTTCCTCGGGGTCGGAGTTGTAAGTTCGCAACCCACGAGGAACGGCCATATGATGTTGTGCCCCACACGTGCGCGGCATCGGTTTCTGTTGAGGCTTCGGCGGTGGTCCGAGCATCGGGACATGGGCCGGATTAAGCTTTGGGCAGGCGGCACTCTGGTCGGCGGCCTGCTGGTGCATACTCACCGGGAGTGTGTGTGGTTCCTTAACCGCTTGTTTGGGGACGTCTTGATCGGCGATGTTCGCATTAGTTGGGGAGGCTGGGTCGAGCCCGAACTGGGCCTCGAGCAGCTTTGGTAGTTGGGCATCATTGCCTTGGTCGGCACGGTTTGCTGTAATCGGGGAGACTGGGTCGAGCGCCGACTGGGCCTCGAGCAGTCTCGATAGGTTGATATCATCATTGCCTTGCTCGGCGGGTTTCTCTGCAGCAGGCTCTTTTCCTTGGCTAGGTACATCGGATTTCTTGGCATCTTTCTTCGCTGGTGGTGGTGCACTGGCAGCTGCTGGTGCCTTCTTACTGAAATCAGCCTTCCTTTGTAGCGTCGCTCTAGCGGTAAGGGATGCTGCTGCAGTTTTCACTTTTTTCATTGCCTCTGGAACCTTCTTGAGGTCCTTGGCGGCGTTAGTTGTAGGTTTTCGATCGGGTTTCTTCTCGACCGTTCCTCCTTTGTCTGTCTTGCTTTGGGCAGTATCTGCTTTGGCTGGCTTTTCGGTTTCTGCCGTCACGCCTACAGGGGCCCCGTACAGGAGTATCGCTTGAAAAATGGTTTTAAATATTATAATTTTATTTTCGATGCTAAGCTTTGACTTTCTACACACTAATGGACACATAACTCTTACGACTTTGTTTATTTTGTCAATGTGGTAGTGATGTGTTTTTGAAAGATAAGTTTTTTATCTAGAATAATACCTAGATATCTACAGTCTTCGGACCAATCAATATCAACTGCACACATACTGAGTTTAGTGCCATTTGGTAGGTAGCAGAGTTTCCTACATCTCGAAAACCAGACAGCTTGTGTTTTATTACCATTTATTTTTATTTTGCATTTCCTGTAATATACTGCTAGTTTGTCAAGAGCTGCTTGCAAAGAGTTGTAGACATTAGTGAATAAGGCACCCGAAGAGAAAATGGCCGTATCATCGGCAAACATAGCTACCTGAATGTTTTCAGCTAGACATGGTAAATCTGCGACAAACAATGTGAATAATATGGGACCAAGGACCGAGCCTTGGGGTACACCATAGTGGATTTGGTGAGTAGAGGATATGTCGGTTCCTATACTCACAACATATTTTCTCGAACGAAGAAAGATCTGGATAATTTTGATAAGCGGCATTGGCAGCTTAAGCTTCAGTAGCTTATAAATCAAGGCATCGTGCCATACCGTATCAAAGGCTTTTGCGATGTCTAGAAGAACCAGTCCCGTTGACTCCTTGTCGATGAATTTACCAGCTATGTGGTTTTTAATGCGCAAGACTTGGTGGATTGTGCTGTAACCACTACGGAAACCGAACTGAAAGTTTGGTAAGATGTTATTGTCTTCCACAAAACGATCAATCCTTTCCTTAATAATTTTTTCTAAGAGCTTACTTAGACAGCTAAGTAGATTAATAGGTCTGTAGCTTTCGGGGCTGTTCTTCGGTTTACCGGGTTTCGGGATAGGTATTACTTTTGCTGTTTTCCAACAGTCCGGAAAATAACAATTCTTAAGACAAGCGTCGAAAATGAACGTTAAATAGTTACTTGCAGCAGGTGGAAGTGCTTTGATTAATTTGTTGTTAATATTATCGAGACCCGCAGCCTTTTTACATTTCGATTTTTTTATCAATTCTTTAACTTTACTAATATTAGTTGCAGAAGTACTTTCAGCTGGTGTTTGAGAAAGTACATGGACAGTGTTAGCAACTTCAGCTTCAGTATACGCGTCGCTTAGATGCATAGATATGGAGTGGTTCCTTCACAACAATGGCGACACCAAGAGAGTTTCTTAACATGTTTTTTCCGAGTATATGTACTTAATAGCTAATGAAGTAATGACGTTAAATTGGTCAGCTTTAGTTTGACAAGCACTAAGCTTGGTTACAACTTCATTAAGAAGAGAGTTTATCTCTCTGAAAATTATCAATGGATAATCGGTCGGGCAGTGGCTGCTGTTTGTCACTCGGAGGCTGTAGGAACGAAATTTCCTGTACCACGTCTACGTGGGGATAATTTGCGGCGAATGTCTATGTACTGCTTTCGGCTTATGTATTCTGGATCGGTGGATTTATGTGACCCACTACAATTTGCACACTTGATGACCTCATTCGTTTTGCAGTCGGATGTTTTATGGTTTCCCGAACAGATTGCACAGAAGCTATTTATGTGACAATGCATCGAGCCGTGACCGTAAAGCTGGCAATTGTGACATTGTGTGACCTTACCTGGATGATGTTTTTTAAAGTCCCAGCGAACGATGGTTTTGAACAAGGTAGAGCAGTTCCGTTTTAGTTCGTTTAATTTAACAGTACCGCGTTGAATGTAGACGATGTACAAGTAGTGTTTGTACAGGGCTTTTGTTGACGAATTTAATGTGATGGTTTTAACATCTAGGCACTTAATCCCGCGTGCAATTAGTTCATTTTTCACTGTATCGTTGTTAATCAAGTCTAATCCGGATAACACTACCTGTAATGGACGATATTCCTTACGCGAGTGGGTAAAAAACTCACATTTTAACCGTAAGAGTTCGGTTCTGATTTTGAATATATATGTCCATTGTTGGGGCACATATTTTTTGTCCAAGCGATATGTTTTTAATTAAGTATTTGTCTATCTTAATGTTGCTCAAAATATCACGCACTTTAGCCCTAGTTGATTTTAACACCACAATTGGCGGAACGGTTTCTTTACTAAGTTCTGCGCACTGTTCGACATTGGCCGGATCCATTTTAGGTGAGTCTTCCATCAGACTTTGAAGTGGTTGAAAAAAGTTAGTGTTTGAACACATTTTAGATTTTTCTAGCGCTTTTTTATTCACTTTTGAAAGTTTATCGGGAGGAGTTTGGCCTCCAATAACGGGGTCGTACAACACCCGTTTTGCGCTTAATTTTGTTTAACACACGTGGTCCAGGGGCCATAACTTAACGGTTTTCACACTTGATCAACTTATGAGTTTACGGTAGCGAGGCAAAAAAAAAACAAGATAGCAAGATAATGGCTTGTGATAATTATTGTTAATATAACGGTTTATGTAAGGAAGAAAAACAGCACGAGCAAAACTGTGAGACAGGTTATCTGTTTGAAAGTCAGCCAGGTACTATCTATTTATTCATTTTTAGTTACAATTCACTTATTTATTCCACAATTGATATTCAGTTACAATCTATTTATTCAATTTTCGAATTAAATTAATTGTCCGGAAACCAAGCCGCACACGCACGCGACTTAATTGAACCACCCAAGCTCATTTAAATATCTCGTTGGAGCGATCGACCACTCTTTCAACGCGCGTTTAACAAGAAGGAAATCTCGTGTCGTTGTTTTTCATATCCTTTTTTGTTCCGCTTCCACGATTGTTATTTCTAGGAAGCGGAATTGCCTAATAGGGGACTGGGCTATGGTGATAGGGAGACTATGGCTAATAGAGAAAATATGGCTATGTAGAATAGGATTGTGTATTTTAAATAGGGGTTTTACTTTATTTAAATTATTTAACTATTGTATTTGGGAATATTCTATTGTAATGGAAATTGGTTATTTGGAGGGAGGGGAAGGATATGCATGTGAAGACACGAGATGTTAATTATTATGTTAATTAGGGGAGGGGGGGGGGGGTGTTGGTGGTAATTAAATGAACTAATTAACTTAATTATATAACAACACTTCGAAATGTTGAAACGGAAAATCGTACCCCCTCAGCTGTATACTTTAAAAGTCGCTCTCTCAAACTACCGCTTGTTTCGACCAATGGCACGCGGCCTGGCTGACCAGCACTTTTGTTCGTTCTGTTCTTATGAAGAAATTATCCAATCATGGATCACCTTAAAAGATGAACAGTTTAGACGCAGGATTGGTTCACTGCCAAAAGAGAAAAAGAGTGAAATTAAGTAACCAACGATGTTGGTGGAAAATCATGAATCATAAATGTATAACCAATTTTTTACAATAAAATCTCAAATTTCAGGAATAAACGGCTAATACAAAACGAATTATTAAAAAAACAAAAGTTAAACAACTTAATTCATTTCAGAATGCTGTGAATCAGAAGAAAATATCCATGACATGGGTCAATTATACCAAATCTTCCCCGAAGAAGTACTCGGATCTGGTCAATTTGGAGTGGTCTATGGGGGTGTGCATAAAAAGACAAGACGTGAAGTTGCTATTAAAGTCATTGACAAACTTAGATTTCCCACTAAGCAAGAAGCCCAACTTAAGAATGAAGTCGCTATCCTGCAGGTAAAATCATTTCGTTCAAAAATTAAAAGTTCTTTAATAAGTTTTTCGTTACCACTTACTTGAGATTTTGTAATGTTTAATGTTTTCCACTACTCTTCCAGAATATATCACACTGCGGTGTCGTTAATCTCGAGCGCATGTTCGAAACTCTAGAAAGAATTTTCGTGGTCATGGAAAAACTAAAAGGCGATATGCTTGAGATGATACTTTCCAGTGAACGGGGTCGACTTTCGGAACGAGTCACTAAATTCCTAATCACACAAATTCTAATCGCCCTCAAGCATTTGCATAGTCAAAACATTGTACATTGTGACCTAAAGCCAGAAAATGTCCTTCTTTCATCGGATTCCGAATTTCCTCAAGTTAAACTCTGCGATTTTGGATATGCGAGAATAATTGGGGAAAAATCCTTCAGGCGGTCAGTGGTCGGCACTCCGGCTTACTTGGGTAATGCATCATTCGATGAAGGATGTTTTTTGTGGTATGTGTAAAGTAATATGTCAATTTACAGCACCAGAAGTTCTTCGGAATAAAGGATACAACAGGTCACTGGACATGTGGAGTGTTGGAGTAATCATCTATGTCAGTCTAAGCGGTACGTTTCCATTCAACGAAGAGGAAGATATAAATGATCAAATTCAAAATGCTGGGTTTATGTATCCTCCTAACCCCTGGAAGGAGATCTCGTCGAATGGTAGTCTATCATAGTTAATTCAGTTAAAATTGATAATAAAGCATTTCTACTCATTTAGCTATTGATCTGATCAACAATCTGCTGCAAGTAAAACAACGTAAACGATATACAGTGGACAAAAGTTTGCAGCACTACTGGCTGCAGGACAAACAAACCTATCAAGATTTACGTACCCTAGAGACACAAGTTGGTGCTCGCTATTTAACACATGAAGCTGATGATATTAGATGGGCAAGCAGCAGTGGCGACCTCTGACCAGAGTTACTGTCTAAATCTAGAGCTGATAGTTTTAGCTGCAGTAGTCTACCAGGTACACCGAAATACGAGGCAATCAGTGATAAGGCCCTTAAATGGGTTCGCGGTCGTTTATGCCTACATATTAAGTAAAACCTTTTCACGTATTAAGTAAAAGATTTTACAAATTAAGTATAAATCTATTATATAAGCATGGTTCGAAAAAATTCGAATATCGCAACACAAGAGAAGAGAAATTCCCAATAGATCATAGATTGCTCATTAGTAAATTTTATAGTTCCTCGTCTTTCGGTGGAAATCCAACTTAACCGTGCTTTTTATCTATAACATATTTCCGAATTAGATTGCTTAAGGAACGGGTTGAATTAAGATATACCATACTATGTTCTACGCTTGAGAGTAATCGGACCAACAATCAGTAGTTTTATAGTTCCTTGCCTTTCGCTGAAAAACCAACTTAACCGTGCTTTTTGTCTATAGCTTTCGAATTAGATTTCTTAAGGAACGGTTCGTATTAAGATATACGCCTCATAATAGTCGGACCAACAGTCAAGGACTCAGTAGTTGATTTAAAACCCAATCGTGCACAAATTTTCGGTGGTGCACTTGGTGTTGATTACGCTAATTTATTCGTACTACTTTTGTCTTAGCTATTTAGTGAATACAATCAATTTATCGTCCAACTAAAAAGATTATTTAAAAAGAGGACCAAAACAAGACGAATGTTCGCCTAAAGGACTACAACAGCGCTGTGAAGTGAATTGATTAATTTTAGCGTTTCATAAGGAACATCTAATTTTCCCTTTGTACATTGCTTTTGCTTTTTATGAGATTTATGCATTAATTAAATTACATAGATTGAGTTACGCAGCCATCTACAAAAACCGATTTTTTTTCGTATAATAACAATTACTTGACTCTTAAAGCCACTGTGCTGTTTACAAAATCTGTTTAGCAGATACGTACTTCCATTCTTGCACTATTTTATCCAACAATTATTTCTACAAATAATCTACCCTTCTGCCACAGTAGAAGACCAATAGAACGGTATGCAGTGATCTATTGAAACAGCTTACATGTACGAACCTTGATCAAAATTTACGTGGGATTTTTGTTCAATCATCGTTGTTAATTTGCGAAAAGTAGAATACTTAAACCACTATACTATCGGGCTCCTCGGTAGTATAGTGGTTAGTTAGTATACCCGCCTGTCACGTGGGAGACCGGGGTTCGATTCCCCGTCGGGGAGCCTCTGGCGCAAGTCTAACGACCTTGCCCGGAAAGAACAAATCATTATGGAAAATTTAACAAGCCTCAGGACTTGCTAATTAAGGCCAAGACCGGCTCCCGGTTGTAGGGCCGATGATGATGATGAATATTTAGAATATAGAACAGAATAGGAATAAGGGGAAAATAGGGAAAATTTATTAAAATATTTTATATAAATTTATTAATTATTTTCATAAAATAAGCCGTGAAATCGATTTTCTGTTTAAAACTTTATTCGTCTCTTAATGACAAACGTTCTTCACTTTTCGCTAATCATTCCCGTGACACTTCTCTCACTGGCGACTTATCGTTTTTTTACTGCTCATAGACTCCAGTTTTCCAGTACTTTGTTTTGGAGACCTGCCAGATGTCCAGCTGATTGTCATATGCGTCACACTACGCTCCGCCTAGATTAGTTCGTCCCGAAATAAGTTCACTGGTCTTCTGGGTTAACAAAAAGTCGCCAGTAGGTCACGATGTACCAATTTCATCTTGGCGTTCGGTCTTCGCTGAATTCTATAGACAACGTCCTTAATTCTTGTGAGAATCTTATACGGTCCTTCCCAATGTTGCTGCAACTTCGGAGACCTTCCTCTTTGCCGATGAGGGTTATAAAGCCGCACGTTATCGCCTGCATTAAACTTGGATGCGTTGGCTCGCACGTCGTACCTCGTTTTCATCCTGTCATTTGATACCTTGATTTGCTTTCGAACCAAATGATGAATCTCGTCGAGGCGATTTCTCCATTCGGCTACGTAGTCTTCAGTCTTATCTATGGCGTCTGGCGTTATTCCGAATCGCAGATCGGCTGGTAATCGTATCTCTCGTCCAAATATAATTCTTGCTGGAGAATGGCCTGTCGTATCGTGATTAGCCGATCTATAACTCATGAGAAAGGTTTGTATATATTTGTCCCAATCTCGTTGGTGATCACTAATGACCTTCGGTAAATGCTCTTTTATTGTTCGGTTGAACCTTTCGACCATTCCGTCTGACTGCGAATATAAGTATCTGGTCCTGGTTTTCCTTAAGCACTGGTGCCGCACAGATGCCTTGAAATATCTGCGATTCGAAGTTTCGCCCTTGATCGGAATGAAGCTCACAGGGAACTCCATATCTGCTGATCCAATTATTGATATGCTGCTCAATGACAACTATCATCTAAGGAAGCCACCTGAGCTGGTTAAGCAATAAAAACCTGCAAACCCAACCAAACCAAAGCTTGCCCATAGATAGAAGCAGGGTTCGGGGACAGACTGGTGGCGAATCATATTCCACATTTTCCCAAGAAGAAAAGAAGATAGATGCGAAATTCAAATGGTGAGGAGACACCAAAAAAGATAGAGTCAAATGACCTCCTCAATGACCGCCATTATGGCTTTCGTAGCAACAGGTCCACAGGAGATCTGATGGCGTACCGAAAAGTGGAGCTATTCCATCCACTACCTCGGTGAAAGCAAGGTAGTCGCATTGGATATTGATCCAATGGATAAGAGACTATCTTTCTGGCCGTTCAATCCAAGTGGTTCTTGATGGTGTCAAATCTGTCTCCCATCAAATTAATGCAGGTGTTCCTCAGGGTTCGGTACTCTCACCCACTCTCTTCCTGATTTTTATAAATGATCTTATGTCAATTACTCACAACCCAATTCGCTCGTTTGCTGATGATAGCACGTTGAGTTTCTCATACTCATACGAACACTCCCGTTCAAACTCTTCGAACGTCACTACCAACCAGCAACTTATGCTTGATACATTGAATTCTGAACTCAACAAGATATATCAGTGGGAATTATCTAACAGAGTAGAATTCAATGGCCTAAAAAGTCAGTGCTGCCTCTTGTCGTCAAGGTGAACCCCAAAGTAAATATACTGTCTATGAACGGCACTTGCATCGACGAAGCCAAGGAATTACCAATCCTCGGCACTCGAATTAATTCGACTCTTAACTGGAATGACCACATATTTGAAGCTGCGAAAAGTGCAGCCAAATATATGGGATTCCTTAAGATATGCAAAAAAGTACTTCACTCCATCCAATCTGGCCACTATTTACAAGGCGTATATTCGTCCAAAAATGGAGTTCAACTCCCATATTTGGTCAGGCGCATCCAAAACTGCACAACACGTGCTCGACAGGATACAAAAACGAGCAGTGAAACTTATTTGGGACCCAGCCGTAAGTCGATCAATTCCGCCCTTAGAACACAGGCACAACGTATCATGCCTATCTCTTTTCTATAGGTATTACCACGGTTGTTGCTCAACTGAACTTGCTGAATGTGTTCCGCCCCTTCAGACATTTTCCCGCGATACCCGTCAATCCGTGAATGCGAATCAGTTCACGTTGAAAGTGGACTTTAGGCGCACAAATAAACATAGAGAGTCATTCATTAGCCGAACCACACGAATGTCAAATGTTCTGCCTGATCATGTGTTTCCTGGCCATTGTGATGTCCAGACATTCAAGACCAATATACATCGACACCTCCTTTCCTTATCCACTTCCTCTCCATCCGCTCGCACTGTGCTCTGACATTTAAGGGTACTTCAAAAAAACCTTTTGTGGGCGCGGTAGTGTAAAAAAAAAATCCTGTACTGTTCATTGATGAGTACCACGTCAGCACCATAAAAAAAAAAAAAAAAAAAAAAAAAGGCCAATATTAAAATCAGAAAAAGTGTAACCACGGATATATGTCTACAAAAGAAGGTGACTTAAAATGGAATCCACATATTTGATGCGGATTTTATAGTCGTTTTAATTTGAGAGATGCATTTTATTCGCGTGGAAATGGAGTAGGATATGGGCCGATTAATTTGGAGCTCAAAATCTTTAACTCTACGATGGGACAGAATGATACCGTCTAGATTGACTGGCATGTTTAACAGGTAAACTGTGATATCTTCTGTGCAGTTTACCACTGGATTTTGTGAGAGGTGATTACAGTCACCGGTGGAGAGACTTGCTAAATAAGGCCAGGACCGTCTTCCGGTTGTAGTGCCGATGATGATGATGACGATGATGATGATGATGATGATGATGATGATGATGATGATTATGATGATGATGATGATGATGATGATGATGATGATGATGATGATGATTACAGTCACCACCAAAATAATTTCAACAGGGTTTTTTTTTTATTTTTTTGGTTTGTTTTCTATATTAATATATTGTTTTTGTTTCAACGATTTTAGTTTTTGCCTGTATTTTTTAAGTGTTTCTTGGTTATATAACATATATACAAAACACAGCAAAATACTCCTTGTTTTTGTTTCAGATATCGGCTTTTTTTTTTGGGTAATTTGCTAATACATACATTATGTGGAAGCGGTACTTTATAGCAAAGCATGGAAAGTATTTGTCATATAAACATAAATATTAGCACTCTTTTATAATCAAAATAAGTATCAGGAACATATCTTTGTTTTTCTGCTAGGTCTTCATTTCTAATGTTATTAAAAAGACGTTAAGTGATCATATAAAAAGTAATTCGAAATTCCTTAAGGAGATTTACTCTTAAGAGTAAAAAAAAAAACATTTTGTGTTTACTTAAAGGTGTTCATTAACATCAAGGATACACTCTCTCAAAATCTTATTAAAAAATTCTTAACAAAGCATATTATATAAGCAATTTTAACATCCCCTTTATATAAGCAGAAACGCTTCATATGAAAAATTATAGTATACAAACTTTTAATGTGCTTTTACAGAAGCCAAATTTATGCAACACTTTTCTCGGAATGTACCTAGTTGGTCGGTTCCAAAAAACAATGTTTTAACCAATTGTAAATTTAAAAAAATTTAAAAAAAAACTGTTTGGAAAATCCTCTCTACAGTGGTGAATGAGAAATTATGATGCTAACGCCTAATGAAATTGTTTATATTCTTGATGGAACACGTAATAATGCCCAAAATAAATTATTTCAAACAAAGCACATTGAAAACGAAAACGATTTTTTGAAAATTCTAAATCGGAAGGATTCAACAATAGGGTGCTGCGTAAACTCAAATTTTGTTTTATAAATGGAGAAAAGTAAAACGTTTTTGTTGTTTTCGATATCCAAAATATTGCAGAACACGCTTTAAAATCGTAATGTATTCTTTAATTTTAAACTTATACGTGCTCTAGCATATATATTTGTCTGCATTTTATAAAACAGTGGCGCTGAATTAAAATAAGTAACATGTCTCCGAGCCGCCAACAAATTACTTGAATCCGATGTTCGAATATCCTGCGTTCATTTCTCTCTAATGCCTAACATGACATAATTAATACACAAGTTAATCATATAATGTCACTAAGAAATTACTTGAATCCGTAGTTCGAATATCCTGCGTTCATTTTCCTCTAATGCCCAACATGAAATAATTTATATGGCAAGTTAATCATATAAATATTAATTTAAATATAGTTTTTATTTTAACGCCTATAATATCCACTATTTGAAGGATTGCAAGCTTTTCGTTCAATCTCATTCCGGTAAAATAACAACAACAAAATTCCCAACTAAAACAACTCACGCTCCCAGTAAAAAAAATAATAAAACCCGCATTTTCCATGTTTTCAGTTTTCTTATTCTCAACTATTTCGAACTAAAACGAGTTTTTATGTATAACAATTGAAGGATATTATTGTTCTTATTCCTATTTATATATTTATATAATATAATTGTGGTATGTCACATAATACCGGTCCAATGGTGTCTGAGACGAAACATTTAAATGCTCAACTATTTTTACACATATGTACTTGTACTTATATAATCATGGGAGAAAACTATTTATTTGAATCCTTACCTAGAACTAACAAAAGAGAAGGTATTTATCTAGATGTGAAAACCATTACATTCCACAGAATATATTAGATTGTAAGAAATGAATAACGAAAAATATTTGTTGTTGATTGAATGAAGTTTTTTTTTCTGATATTGTGTTAAACCCGGGCCAATATTTGTATATGTATCCTTTTACGCCAAACATATGAAACGCATGTACACAAATATACGATATTGTATTGCATTTGTATTGTGTTGTGTTTAAATCCAAATGTACCAGGAGGTTCTGTGGGGGGCGTAGTCGTGTGGCGGCGTACGGCACTGGTTCACTCCGCTCCTCCAACGATAGTTCTGCCGAACTTTACGAAAATGATGTATCGCCAACAGAAATATTTGAGTTTCTCATCTAAAATAACTCGGACAATCGTTCACCAACACGAAATAAAAAGTACGGAAATGTTGTTTCGAAATTTGTTTTTTTTTTATTGTTTAGGGTTCCTTTATTATGGGCTAATTTAACTACACTCGTTTACAATGAATTTTGTCCTTCTTAATCCTGATACCAATTTAATCAACTGGTTAAAAAGCACAGCGCAAAATGACACGGCGAACAATAGTGAAACGGAAAACTGGTGACTCGACTTTGTTTAATCCCGGGGGTTTGCACTCCTCCGTGTACGAAACGAGACTCGACCATGTACGCAACCCCGTGATCTCAGCGGGGAGCGGGAGAAGACACAACCGGCGTGTCTGCTGGTTGAAATACGACTCAGCGATATCAATTCGCTGGCAAGGGAATTTCGGCCAGTGGTACTGGCTCTCTTAACTTAGGGATGTATTTCCTATCCCAAGAGAAACGTGAAGTCTCTCTTTAGGGGTAGGTGACCGGATCTCACAGAGAAGATCATAGCGGTACACATGTATGTGTGAACATTGGTTCTTTCATGGGACAAAGCCATGAGAACGAATCTGAAAAATCGAAAAGGGAATAATGTGCATCAATGAGATGTGAGTTCGGCTAAGTAAACAAGCCGTATCTCGTTGGTTACTAATGGGTTTCTGTTTGCTCGTGCGGCGAGCTCATGAGAAGGGGATCCAGAAATATTAAAAGATAAAGAGATCGTGTAGATCATTATCTATGATGTGCATTGCGGCTGTATTGATAGAACGCAATGCATCGTGGGCATGGTGCTAATTGGTTTTAGCGTATTCACTGATGATTGGTGTTCATGGCATCGCCAAGGGTAAGTACACAATTCCTATTTGCATTTGCTTATGCTATAGGATTTGGTTTATGCCTTAAGACGCAAGAGGCGTATATTTGCTTTTTTTGTTTCTTGGGTAAAGATCGCCAGCCAATGTGTATGTAAAGGAATTTGTTATACACATGGTGAGGCTGGGAATAGGCGACGCAATGTTTATTATCCCTGGTTATGATGATTACATTATATGTGAACCAAATTGTTTCGTTTTCAGGAATCCATCTAGGGAAAATGCATATGGTAAGATTGGAATTTGCCTGGCAACCGAAGGTGCCGAATTGGGCTTGGGATTTATGATAAGTTTGGACAGAATTCTTGTAGGGAATTTGAAGGCGGATTAATGCATGAAGGTAAGAATGTTCTTCCAGGAGCTTTTAGATAAAACTATGAAAGTTGGATTGTAGTTATGGGGGATGCCTCGGGTAAGTAGACAGTGGGGTTTGGCGGAACCACCACAGTTCTTTTTAGAAAAATGAATTGTCTTTAGAATACATTTATTGAATAAGCAATAAGAATTGATGGTAATTGGTTCATACCCCCATATAGCGCTTTCCAAAGCCCTACAATTCCCCCATCCATAGTTATATATCCAATTAATATCCTATACTTAAATACATATTTAAATAATAATAATATATAATAGCCCAATCCAATAATTCTAAATAAATTACCCAAATGAACCAAACGTTCATATGTCGCGCATTAATTCAATTCCCAAAAATCCAAAACTAAACTAAATGAACATCTGGTTCAATTTATCATTCCTACACACGATTCCTAAAATCCATAAGATCGTGAAATGGGTATCTTTAATTTATTTAATTATTTGTGAACGCAACCTTTCACTAATCATCGAACTGTCGCTGTCAATTTATTTAGTAAACTCAACATTTACATTATGGCTAAGTACATGAACGAACAACGTCTGCAAATTATAAAAATTTACTACCGAAAAAAGTTGTCAAGTCCCTATTGGAAAACCCGATATTTTAAATTTTCGAAAAACAACGGACTGATTAAAACGTCATTAATTCTTGTATCCTTAAATCAATTAATTGGATTAATTGCTTGTACCCCGTTCACATATTGGGTTGTACCACATGAAATGTCTAATTTTCGCTCAGTCGGAAACATCCCCTGAAACATTTAAGCCTGCCTACGACTTCTAGTAGCCTTATAGCTTTAACATTCGTTATCCGAATGGGCCACGTGGGTAGCGTCTCGTAAAGAGAATTTGTGGTTTGGAAGGCATACCATCGTCAAATGTTTGGTTCCGATGGAGCAGAATCTGGATAACACTATTCAACCCATCGCTGAGCTCGAACAGGTTTTTTCTCCATATAACAGCAATGTTTTAACAAAGCACAAAACTCGGTTTTTCCATTGTTTTCAAAATGGCAAAAGAAGCGTCTCTTCTATAAACTATACACACTATATAAACTATACACTATAACTCAGTATGTTGCAGTTCATTTATCATGAAATTTAGCTTATTATTGTTTGAAGGTTGGTACTTCCTAAAAATCATAAAGATTATGTTTTTAAATCGTCATCAAAGTGCAATCTAGGGACTTATTGAACGATGTGTTACTGCAATCGAAGCTATCAAAATGAGAAGTCACGTGAATCCAGTTTGATAATTGAAGTTTCGAATAGGTACCAACCGTTAGCTTGAAGAAATTATCTCAAAAAATAACAACTTCTAATTGACATTGAACTTCAGTGAATATCACATGTGTTTAGATATCATGATCTCTACTCTTGTATTCAACGATGATTCCTAAAATTAGAGAAGGCCATTTTATTTATTGATTCGCAATCACTTTACATGAAAGGTCTTTATTTTAATAGCCTCTGTTACTTTCTTTAGTGTCTCTAAATCCTCGGAGGTGCCACCAAATCTTCGTGCATTCATCATATTCATATTGTTGTTTGTCATGCCCGGGTATGAGTAGTGTTTGCTTTTAATTATGTGGATAACTTGCTGAAAGAGAATTCGTAAATAAATAGTTCTAAGTGGAACGCATATCTGAGGTCATTCACCAGAACGAGTTTAATTAGAAATACAGAGAAAGTTAGAAAGCTGATGCTCATAAGTGCGGCCTCCGGTGGAAAATGAAAATTGGATTCGTCGACAAGTCCTCGCCTCTGCCGGCTCCTTGGGAATATCGAAAAGAAACGATCCTCTGGAAAATAAACCGCAAACAGTAGAATAAAAATATTATGTTTAATGAAGTGTTATACCTATGTCTAGCATTAGCTGATTTCGCAGATTCTTTAAAGCTTTTATCTTATCTGTAATCCCAAATGAAGTTTTGGGCAGTAGACGTCTTTGCAAGGATGTGATGAAATGAAGAAACTTCAAGAAGGAAGGAAACTTCAAATCCGTTCCAAAAAAAGAATTTCCTGTTGGTTTAGGTTTAGGAAGTCCTTTTGCAGATTTATTATGTATTGAGTAATTCTCTTCGGAGTTTACGGAAATTTTAGTTTTCACATGAAGGATCTTATTCTGTTTGGTTTTAGTATCCGGTGGTTTAGCTGCTACAATTATTTCGGCGCTCGTGTTCAGCGGATTCTCTCCAGAAACCATCAAACGCTGTGCCATATTTGTACCCTGGAACCTTTCTTTTTGGTATTCTACCCAAGCAGGACTCGGCGTCATTGGTTCTTCTCCATGAAGCTCGGATACATTTTTAATTTCACTAGATGAAAAAGATACTTGTACCCATTCGCAGGTGTGGAAATCAATTAAAATCTGTACGAGTATCACTGTACGAAGATGCAACCCCATTCTTCTAATGCACCGATGCAATTGCTGGAGTTGAACTGAAAAGAAAACTGGCGACCGTCTGGTATAATTCTATAGATATCCATACTATTTACCTACATGTTGCACTTGGGTGCGCTTGTCACAGTAAAGTGTTATTAGTCATTTAAATAGCTTGCAGTGAGACAATAATTTGATGGTCTAATAGGTTCACATGAACTCAATTGGAAAAAGGTGTTGTTTCAAGGAGAAATTTAAATACGAATTTCTGAGTTGAGTTCATTTCTTGGGCACTTTTAAAAATAAAAACTTGAGAAATTGAGCAAAATTTGAATCATATTTAAGAACTGCGACTGGGTCGGTACTCTTGCAGCTGTTTTCACAATTATGGTCTTTGACCAATAATCCTCGTTGAACTCTGGCTACAATTACAATAGCTAAAGTACAGTTCATTAAACAGACTTTTACTCAATTTTCTTCTCTTCATGTCTTTTGGATTGAAATTACGCACTAAGTTTGCCAATTTACGTGATACAACTGTCCCTTGCTTGGGATTGGATTAGGTCACCGACTTACTACTGACTTGACACATAAAATCGGCCAATTCACTTATGACCGCGATATGGTTTGCAAGAATTGCTTCATTTAATTTTCGTTAAGCATTTGTTTCTGTTGGCAACTAACTACTAGAGTCCTTTAGATGACATGGAACGCTGCATGTTATTGAAGGGAAAAGACTGAAAATTGCGGACGGCGCTTTTTCCAACGACGTCTCAGTTTTCCCTCCCTTCGTTGTGTGGACTGTAAATCCGGCACTCGTCTGCCAACGATGATTTATTTAACTAATGTACTGTACTTCCAGAGCCGGACTCTGCTCTGGATGAACGGGCGTTATAGTCTTGTCCAGTACAATCTCCTAAAATCCACAATTCTGCAAACAAGAAAGAAACAACGCAGTACCATTCGCTTAAATCTAAATGTTTATATATTATAATAATTTGGTGGTTTCCTATTATTATACAACATTAACGATGTCTCTTTAAAATTGGTCTTATAGCGTTTGAAATAATAGTGAAGAAGATCGTGTGACGCTATGACAGTTCGAATCACGAAAAAAATTTTACCTAAGCGTTACACACCAGGCTACTGACCGTGTTTAGAATTTGATTTCCAAACTCGAATATATTCCACTGGTGTGAATAATTTTTTTTTTATTTATCGCTTGGTATACGGTTCTGATGTATTTTTCTTATTCGATTTCTTTCGTTCGGTGGTCTTCACTATTTTTGCTTGTGAATTGTGTGTATCTGTTAGAATCGCTACACACTCCCGCCGCAGTAACTTCGTTACGATCAGATTCGTATGCGGACGACGGACGAACGAGAGAGAAACGAGAAAACGTCGGAGGCTGGGCTCTATGCGGAAGTCGTGACCGTGTGTGAAGTTCTGCTCTACTATGGGAAGTGTATGCTGTGTGTACAAGATCACGTCGTAGTCACCAATTATAGCGTTTGAAATAATAGTGAAGAAGATCGTGTGATTCGAACTGACGCTATGACAGCTCGAATCACAATCGAAAAAAATTTTACCTAAGCGTTACACACCAGGCTACTGACCGTGTTTAGAATTTGATTTCCAAACTCGAATATATTCCACTGGTGTGAATAAGTTTTTTTTTTATTTATCGCTTGGTATACGGTTCTGATGTATTTTTCTTATTCGAGTTTTTCGTTCGGTGGTCTTCACTATTTTTGCTTGTGAATTGTGTGTATCTGTTAGAATCGCTACAGTCTCGTTAAGACCGTTGTGCGAAGAGTTCCTGTGACACCTTATATAGTCCCGCGACTGTCTTCACTTTCGCTCGTTTCCTGGCTGTTCCTCTTTTTCGCTCGTTTTCTCTTGATTTATGTTCTCTTCTTGAGCTCGTATCCTGAGTGCCTTTTTCTCCTCGAGTGGTTTTCCGCATTTGGTGTACAGCTGATCATTGTTTCCTGAGTGCTTGTGTGCTGACACTTGCCTTGCTCTTCCTGGATGTTCGTGTCGGTGTGAATGCACCGCCAACAGTCTCCACCACAGTGCGAAGCACTTCCTCTTGTGGCGGCGATGTCGTCACTGCAACCAGCACAACGACGCGGCGCGTTGGTCTTCGCAGTGTTCCTCACGTCGTCCTCACGCTCAGGACTCTGATCCTTCCGTCGGATCCGGGATATACAGCTTGTACTTCCTCGCTGGGCCAGGTACTGCGGGGTAGTGAAGAATCCACCACCAGGACTACATCTCCAATTTGTGGGTTAGTGGTATCTCGTCCGGAGATCCTTCTTGTTATTAGGGTTGGCAGGTATTCCTTTGCCCTTCTTTTCCGTAAGATGGTCCGCCAGCCGCTGCGTTGTTTCCCAGGTCGCCCCGTCAACAAGGTCGTGGTCATCGAAGTCATCAGGTGCCGTCGCACGGCAAGAGCGCTCCCAGTTCGGCGTGAGGCTTTCTTCGCCGTTCGACCCCAAATTGAACCATTGTGGTGTCTCTGTAGCGGCCTTTCTTTTACCAGCTCCACTCTCTGCAGATGCAATAGTTTTAACCGCTTCCTTTACCACCTTGTCTGTCGGTTTTGTTCGTTTCTCTGTCTGTTGTCCCGCCGTTGGTGTTGTGTTGTCAATATAACCATAACTCATTTGATACCTTGCCATAAAGTCATCACCGATTTTTTGAAACCATGCTTTCTTCTCGGTGTCCCAAAAGAATATAGTTCCATCCTTGTCTGTGTATGTCCATACACCATTTTCCAACCCATACGTAACGCCATTCACGGATATCTGATTCCTTGGTATCCGCTGATTCTTGTTAACATCCCAACGATAATATTCAGTTTCGAATTGTTCAGCATTCGTTTCATGAGCCTTAGGAACCCATTGATATGTTTTCGTGAACCAGCGATAGTGTTCTTTTTCGTAGAGACTCATCACTTGAATGGCACTGTCGTCGGATTGACCACCATATTCTTGCCAAGGCAGCCACTTCTCTTCGATATCACACCACTTGTATTTGTACTTGGTTGTTGGGTTGGTGTAAATAGTTACTCCCTCACTGATGTAGGATACATTTTCAGCTTTGTTTTGCCAATTCGATGATCGGTGGAATGAACTGTCCACGGAGTTGTCAATTCTTTCTTTTTTCTTCGCCTTCCGGGGCTACCTGGAGCTTGTTCTGTTGGTGGTTTAGGTTTACTTCTTATTGCTTCGGTTTCGGAGTGTCGTCTAACGAGCAATTCCGCCTTGTCTCCCTTTGTCCTGCCGGGATGGGAGCGAACATACCGGGTAAAGTCTCTGATTACTTTCAACCAGGCGAAGGCCAGGACGATGCTTGTCCCTGTTCAATCCAAGTTGACATGCAGTCTCCACGTGACACCCCTGGATAGCTACTTTGGCGCCCGCCAAGGAGTGAGCCAATGCATGGAGCGACATCCCGGCACAAGGCTAATAATGATGACCGTAAAAACGAATTATTATGGCAAATTTAAAAAGCCTCGGATATGGACCGGATACACGACGACGATCACGGAAGCGAAAATGGCTAAACGAATTTTCTCATGGAACGTCCGCTCACTATACAGAGCTCGAGCTGCACAGCAGCTAGCCGATGCCCTGTCCGAATATAAGGCTGACATAACAGCATTACAAGAAATATGATAGACGGGGAGTGGTGCTATTCAAAGAAACGAGTATGACATTTATTACAGCTGTTATACAAAACACCATGTGCTCGGGGTAGGCTTTCTAGTCAGCCAAAAACTGAAGCCTGCCATCATCGGCTTTAATGCAATAAACGGAAGGCTATGCACACTTCGCATGCATGGCAAGTTTAAGAACATAAGCTTCATAAACGTTCACGGACCTGCAGAGGAGTCCCCTGGCGACGAAAAAGAATAATTCTACGAGAACGTCGAACGGGCCCTCAATGCCTGCCCAAGATACAATGTGAAAATCGTTCTTGGTGGTTTGAATGCCAAAATAGGTCGGCAGCAGGGTTTCAGGCACTACGTCAGTTTCCATAGTTTGCATGAGAACACTATGACAATGGACTACGAGTCATCAAACTGGCAGAATCAAAGAACTTGGTCGTTGCGAGTACCAGGTTTCCGCGTAAAGATATCCATAAAGAAACCTAGGTGTCACTTGATGGAGCCAGTTGCAACCAAATTGACCACGTGTCGATAGATCGCCGCCACTCCTCGAGCCTGTTGACGGTACGAACGTACCGAGGTGTCAACGTCGACTCGGATCACTATCTTGTTGGTACAGTTTTCCGAGCGCGGACTGCCTTACGGAGACGTATTGCATCCGCAGATCAGGTTCGAATCAACACGGCTGCCTTACGCAATGATAATACCAGTAACACCTTTGGTCATTCGCTAAGACTCGCCCTCGAAGAGTAAGTCCTGGGACCAGAATGCCGGGCGTGGATAAGAAATTGACACGCCTTAAGAATACTGTCATTAGTACTGCCAACCCAATCTTAGATAGTAGTCGTAGAGATCGGAGCGACTGGGTTGATGATGAGTGCAAACTAGCGACTGAACGTAAGAATGTTGCATACCGGGCAATGCAGCAGTCTCATAGGACGCGGGTACGCGAGGATAAATACAAAGACCTCAGAAGATCTGAACAAAGGCTTCACAGGCAAAAGAAGAGTGCCTGGGGAAAAAACCTTGTCTGTGAAATAGAGAAAAGTAGAGAGCGAGGTCCACACCAGGCGCGGAAGTTGTACCAAATAATCTGGAGTATGACGCGGTACACACCACGCTGCACTTACTGCAAGGATAAAGAAGGTAATCTGATCACCGATCCGGAAGGCATTCTGGAGCGATGGGAAGTGCACTTCAATGATTTGCTAAATGGTCAGATCATAGGAGAACTGGAGACTCCACCAAAGCAAGATCAAGACCAAATGCTGCCGCCACCAAGCATTGAGGAAACATTAAAAGTCATAAAACAGCTCAAATCAAATAAAACCCCCGAGCTGATGGCATGAGCAAACTTCGTTCATATGGGCTTTCCCAACAGCTTTGCGACTGGACGAGGAGCTTCCTCGAGAATCGATCGATCCGGGCTGTTGCGAACGGCGAGTGTTCGGATTTGTATCCTGTTAATTCAGGGGTTCCCCAGGGTTCTATTTTGGCTCCAACCTTGTTTTTGCTTCACATAAATGATTTGTTGGAGGCAACGGACAACAACGTGTTCAGTTTTGCGAATGATAGTATGCTAGTTTCCTCCTTTTCGAGTGTTCGGCCGTTTGGTGCATCTGCGTCGCATCAGCTGAGATGCAGACAGATTGACTCTCTGAATCAGGATCTAGATAAGCTCCTGCAGTGGGTAAGGGCTAATCTCGTAGACTTCAATGCAGCGAAGACACAATACACAACATTCAAAACGAAAAGCGGATCATCGGTTGCACAGCTGTTGATGAATGGCCAGCCCCTCGAGGCTGGGGAAAGTTTGAAATTACTCGGCGTCACAGTCTGTGGGAATGTATCATGGCATAAACACGTGTCGAGTATCGCCAGGTCAGCCTCAGGAAAACTGAGCTATCTTGTTAGAGCCAAGAAATATTTACTCCGGCCCAACTTCTTCTCCTATATAAATCCCAAATTAGACCCGCGCTCGAATATTGCTCTCATGTTTGGAGCTCGGCTCCTAAACATACCCTCGACCTACTTGAGAGCAGACAGAGACGAGCGATCCGCCTGATCGGGGACTCGGCGCTGACGTCGGGACTACAGTCGCTATCACATCGAAGGCGCGTAGCCGACCTCTGTCTGTTTTACAGATATTATCACGGGTGCTGTTCTTCGGAGATTCTTGGTATTGTTCCACGCAATTCGCCTTATATGCGCTCCACAAGACAATCCGACGGATTGCACCCGTTTGTGGTGCATCTCCCGACGGCGCGAACATCCCTGCATCAGAACTCGTTCCTCTACAGAGCGGAGAAGCTGTGGAACTCCCTTCCCACGCGAGTGTTCCCGGAGCGTTACAACCTGCAACTGTTCAAAAAGAACTGCAACAGTTATTTGATGGCATCTCGGGGCGCCCACTCGGCGCTATAGATTCGCTTCTCCCGAGAGAAGTCTATTAAAAAAAAAAAAAAAAATACCAGCTGAGCTGATCAAAGAAGGAGGGACAGCGTTACATCACGCAATTGATGAGATCGTGGTGCACGTATGGAAGCAAGAGGAGATGCCAGAAGATTGGCGTCGTGGTATAATTTCCCCCATACATAAGAAGAGAGATATCACACTGTGCAGCAACTTTAGGGGTATAACATTGCTGAGTACCGCCTATACGATACTTTCCGCTATCCTACAAGATTGGATAGCCCCATACGCTAAAGTCATCATTGGTCAATATCAGTGTGGCTTCATCCCAGGCAAATCAGCGATTGATCAGATATTCACCCTTAGGCAGGCAATGGAAAAATGTCAAGAATTTAAGATTCCATTATATCATCTGTTTATAGACTTTAAGGTCGCCTACGACAGCATAACCAGGGTGGAACTATACAATGCCATGAGAGAGTTCGACATTCCAAACAAATTGATACGACTTTGTAGGTTGGCCATGACCAACGTAACTAGTCAAGTAAAAATAGCGGGATTGCTGTCCAAACCAATAAACATCTTTAATGGACTCCGACAAGGGGACGGTCTGGCCTGCCTCCTCTTCAACCTGGCCTTGGAGAAAGCAATCCGCGACTCTGGCGTTACAACAAGAGGGACTATTGTCACCAAGTCCAGCCAGATACTTGCCTACGCAGATGACATCGACATCATCGGTAGAACCGAATCGGCTGTACAGGATTCCTTCACCCAGATCGAGCAGGCGGCACAAAAACTGGGACTCCACATTAATGAGAGAAAAACTAAGTACATGGTGGCAACTTCTGCGAAGAGAAGACCTAATGTTGGTCAAACTGTCAGAGTAGTGGAGCACGAATTTGAAGTAGTGCAATCCTTCAACTATAATACCTTGGGTCAATAGTATCAGCCGATAACAATATGGAAGAAGAAATACGCGAACGGCTGATCAAATCCAACAAAACCTACTATGGTCTATCAAGGCTCTTTAAATCCCGAAATTTATCCAGACCATCCAAGCTACTACTGGACAGGACCATGGTCTTACCAGTACTCATGTATGGATCCGAGACCTGGGTGCTCAATAAAAGGTACTCTGAACTCTTACCCGCGTTCGAGAGGAAGGTCTTAAGGAGAATTGTTGCCCCGTTTGTGAGGGAGGACGATTCCGGAGACGCTACAACCATGAGTTGTACGCAATCTATCTTGAAGCTAATGTTGTAAGAAAAATCAAGCTCGGTAGACTCCGGCGGGCGGGACACCTTGCTCGAATGGGCGAAGAAGAGCCTGCCCGGAAAGTCCTTTGTGGCAGGATGTATGGAAGGAGACAGCGCGGCAGACCTTGTCTACGATAGAGGGATGGCGTAGACCAGGACGCTCAGAGCCTGGGAGTGCCAAACTGGATGACATCGGCTCGAAATCGAGACCGGTGAAGAGATTTGTTAAATTAGGCCAAGACTAGATCCCGGTTGTAGTGCCGTTGATGATGATGATTACTATTACTGTTTATTGGCCTGTAGGAAGCCGGAAGTTCATGACCTCACCGACTCGGCTCCGCCATCGTTCCCTGTCCTGTGGACTCTCCTTACACGCTTAACCAGCCGAACCGATCTCCTCAAGGTCAAACCTAGAATTGTCCTCCCATCTCCGTCGCGGCCGTCGTGCCGGTCTCTTTCCCGTTGGTCTACCGTCAAGAATTTTACGCACGGTCTTATTTTTGCCAATTCGCGCGACAAGTCCGGCCCATCCTAATCTTCGCGACCTGATTACTCTCACTATTGTAGGTTTCCGGTATAGCTCTTCCAATACGTGGAGTTTCCTCCATTGTCCTGCTTCCTCGTCATATTTACCGCCAAAGATACCCCTTAGAACTTTATTCTCGAATACGCGGAATTTGTTTTTTTCCCGTATTGTGAGAGCCCATGTTTCGCATCCGTATAGAACAATCGGCATGATTATGGATCTATAGACCCGGAGCTTTATATTACGTGATAGCAGTTTGGGTTTCAGCAGTTTACTGACTGTGTGCCAACTAGCCTTGCCCGAGTGTAGTCTTTTGTTAATTTCCTTCAACATTTCATTACTGGCCGTCAGTATCGTTCCCAGATATTTAAATTCTTTAACTTTTACAAATATCTTGCCTCTGACGTTTATGTGTGTTCCCTGAGGACCAACTGCTCGTGCCGTAATCATGTATTTTGTTTTGTCTTCATTTATTTCTAGGCCACCTATTCTGCCGCTTGCATAATGATCTCACTGTTTTTACTTAGTTTCTGGATTATCGCCCAGAACGGCGATATCATCCGCATATGCGAGCACTTGTGTGGCCCATTCAGGGATGATCCGGCCATGTTGTCGTCTTGTACCTTCATGAAGACATACTCGAGCACAAGTTTAAAAGGATATGGTGAGAGGCCATCCCTCTGTTTTAGTCCGTCGCGGATTTAAATGGTTCTGAGAGGTGGTTTTCTATTCTAACTCGCCCTTTATTTTCGTTCATGCAGATTTGAATGAAGACGGCTTATTTTTCGGAACTCTCAGCTCAACTACAATATGGTAAAGTCTTTGCCTTGCGACTGAGTTGGAGGCTTTTTGGAAGTCAACGAACAGTTGATGAACCGTCTCTCCGTATTCCCACTTTGTAGCGCTCTGAAAAGCCCTACCATCTCCTTCCCCCCACTCCTACACCTTAAACTTATATCCGCAAATCCGCAAATGTTCGTTTATCGCCCTTGCACCCAAATCCTCATAACCCTTAACATGAATTCAAAAACCCGTTCTCCTCACAAAACAAAATTCCTGTTCATTGCATTATGTCGGCCACGACCCTGTGCTCCTAAGGTTGATTAATTTGAGACGGTTAATGTACCGGGGAAGAACTAACGGGTTTTCCCATCCTAGCCCTTGGAGAACGATCTGAAAGAAGCGACGTTGAATATATTCAAGCAATGGGCGGACGAGGGTGTGGCAAGGGGGTCGGTTAACACATGGGTCGAAGAATTCCTTAGACCATCGGTTCACGATTCTGAGGGCAGAATTGAATTTCCGGGTCGTCTCATCAATGTGAGAAAGGAAGTTAAGCCCCCTGTCGCAAAAGATCCCAAGATCTCGAATACATTGAACAATGGTCAGAGGTTGGTTATGAAGGGTATAGGAACGTGAGGGGAAAGGTTATAGATTGGCATTTGGCGATGTTCAGTACAAAGCAATTTTTGTCACACCAAATCAAAAAGCTGTCAAGGTCGGATTGCAGCACTGCAGAATCAAGAGGGAACTCGATGATCTTGTATAACTTGGTATCATCAACGTATAGTGACAAGCTGGAATGACCTTATTGATGTCATTAGTGCCAAGTATAAATAGGAGAGGAACCAGGTGGTTACCTTGACGGACCTCAGAGGCGGCAAGAAAGGGGTTGGATATCATGGGCCTGAACCGAACGCAATAAAGTCTATCCTTTAGATTGGAAGAAATCTAGTTCAGCAATCCGGGTTCGTAGCCGAGGGCGGATAATTTGAAGACGATAAGATTGTGGGAGATTTTGTCAAATGCTTTACTGAGGTCGGTTAAGACCATGTCGACCTCGTTATCGCGCTCTAGTGCTGAGATTGTAAAGGAAGTAAACTCAACAGGGTTGGTTATAGTTGATCGGCCATTGAGAAAACCATGTTGCCTTGATGAATTAAAATATTTGCAACGAAAACTAAGAGAAACATATAGAATGCTTTTGAGAATTTTGGGTAGGTGGGAGAGTTTGGCGATGGGCGGTAGTTCGCGACATCGTTTTTGGGACCCTTCTTGTGGATGGGGGTGATGAAGGAAGTTTTCCAAATGTAGAGGAATACGCATTGAGAGAGTGAGAGGTTGAAGACCAGTGAGAGGGGAGCAGAGAGAATGGATGGGCATTTCTTGAGGAGGATTGCAGGGATACCATCAGGGCCGGTTAAACTTGTCTTTGAGTTGCAGTACCTTTGATTCAATTATGGTCGGGTCAAAGAAGTTGTGGAGCGGGGGCCCGAAGTAAAAGTTAGGCAGGTAGTTGAAGTATGACGGGTCAGGAACAAAGGAGTCATTAGTGAATGACTAATTAAAGTGAGTGGCGAAGAAGTTAGCAATAGTATCAATATGAGAGTTTAAATTAAGCGATATGGGGTAACCATCGGATCTACGTTTATGATTGACGAACTGAAAGAAGGTTTTGGGGTCATTTTTGAGATTGGTCTGAGTTTTGGTAAGATAATTGCTATAAAGGGTGTTGAAAAGTTCCGTGAATTGGAGCTAACAGCCAAGAAAGTTGGGTTAGTCAGGTAGTGTTCGATTCCGAGAGAGGATTACCCATAACGTATTCCTTTTGTTACGCCAGGAACGAAGCTTGTAATTATGCCATGGAGGGGAAGAGGTTGACGTTCTTTGTTTAGAGTAGGGAACGAACAGGGAAATAAAGTAAAGGATTTCGGTATATAAGTGAATGATGGCATCTTCAACGGATGGGTGATCATAGTTGAATGAAAGGTGGTCTATGCAATCGTTAATGAGTCGAATATTAGCTTTATGGAAATCGTAGGCGCAGTGATTGGGAGGGTGGACGGATGGTGGCGAGTGGAATTGGAAGAAGGTAATGAGAAGAGGGGGGTGGTGATAGCCTATAGATGTAAGAGTGAAGGGGATAGATGAGACTGATGTATTGCTGGGGTCTGTTGTAAAGATGAGATCAAGCTGCCTACCCAAAAGGTTTCGAACCTTGCTGATCTGACAGAGACGAGAATCATCTAGTCGATCAATGAAGAGACATTCCTTGGCCGGGGTGGGGTGGGGGGTGAAGTGTGAATGATCATCAGATAAAGCCCAATTGAGTTGTGGAAGATTAAAATCTCCGAAGATGATGATGTCGAACTCGCAGTTACTCAGCTCGATTATATGGTCGATAGCATGAAGAGCTAGCTCGTAAACTTCATTAGGATGGGATGGTAAGATATAGAAGCACATGACAAAGATTGATTTCCGAGGAAGAGTGATTTTGACGGTCACAAAGTCCAGCTTGTAGGAGGTAGGGAAAGCGACAAGTGACGACTCGAGGGTGTCATGGACAGCGATGAGCACTTTTCAGCTGGAGGAAAAGTGCAATTACCGCAATCTAAAACCCTGTCTGGTATTCGCGTCTCTCACAGCATCCGTTCTGAGTGTGGGAAAGATGATGCGAATACGAGAATTTAGGTATTTTACTGTATGGCAGGAAAGAAAGTGAAAGGTTTGTGTTAACGGTTACAATAGGGTGTGCAAGCAAGTATGGAATGTGCATATGACATAAAAACTAATTCTTAACTACTTCCGCTAGGATCTCGTAGAAAGTGGCCTTCGTTTCTTCGTCGGTAGATTCTGTTGCGGCATGTACGTTTATAAGTACATAATTGTGCCATCGGCCCTGTATTTTTATATATCCATGCGGCCTTATGAATTTGCATGTGCTTGAACATCGTGCTCTTCACTACCAGATCTTTTGTCGCTGCGAACGTCATAGTTCGTATTCCATTATCATTTGAAACCTCATGTAGGCTTTCTTTACCAATGTTTGGTTGGAAGATATCTTCCTTTACAATTTTCGCGTTGAGGTCCTAAGGAGGATTTTAACATCAAAGGATGAGATCCCATAAAATACTCCGGCTATGGTCTGTTACAACGTGTAGATTCTGAATGTGGGGCGTGTACATTTATAAATACATAATTGTAACATGGGCCCTGCATTTTTAGCACCGACATTCGGTCATTAATAAATTTCACATCTTTTATATGGGGCGTAATGTTCATACTAATGTTGGAGCCGGTGTTACGTGAGAAACTCGCCTGTCGCCTTTCTATTGGCAAGACACACGCTCAACTGCATGGAAAACTGGAAAAATGTAAGTGTGGTAAAACACACGAAGATAATTTTGCATTCGAAGAATAATTTTGAATTAAATGCAGCGGGCGTGTAAACCCAGTTTCTCTTCGGCGGTGGTGGCTTTGGCTAGTTTCGAAGTCGACCGTCGTCGAGAATGAATTTGTTTCGATGAACGGAGATGCTTAAGAAAGATAAGGGAGACAGAAAAAAACGAACGGTTCTCTTTTTGAATATGGCGGAGGACCGTTGTCACGGTGAGACACAAACGAAGCAAAAGAAAAGAAAAGACGAAGTAAAAAGGGGCTGTTGAATGCAGTTAAAAAAGACAAAGTCCATTTTATTTGTTCTAATCGAAAAAAGTTTTTTCGTGTGAATTGTTACCGTTGAAACCGGGCTGTTAAGTGCGCTGCGAATGGTGAAAGACTAGAAGGAATCAACGCCAAGAGTTTTCTTTTTGTGATTGGCAAATTGATTCAACGCTGTAACATTATATAACATAACAATAATTCAATTTACCACTGGTATCTGAAATAAAGTTTTGTACATAAACTACATTCGACGAGGCGTTTCATTACTGGAGTGTGCATCGGGTCATCAAATTCCGCTGGGGATAACGGAGCGGAGGCATGTGAGTACCTAGGGGGGTACTACCCAGGTACGTCGTTTTTTGAATTTATTTATAACAAAAAAGAATAAACGGAAACCCCTTTTGCGAGAGAAAAAGTTAAGTGTCCCCCAGTTGCAAGTCAACCTCTAGCTAATGGTCGACTTAACCATTAGCGATTGATAGTCCACCCGAACACTTACGACGGCCCATTCTGCGGCCACCAGAGCGACACTTCATCTGAGAATTATTCATGTTTTCTGTAACGCGAAGCATTAGACTGTAACCCAAAAAACGTTATATGTAACAACTGGCTCTGTGGACGGAAGATTTATATGTAACAACGGTTCCGAGGTTATATGTGTCGGTGCTTCCACACGCCAGTGTGAATCCGTTGGTTTCGCTTACCTGATATGGGAGTCAGACTTCCTGAAACGTGACGATGTCCATTTTATAGTGTTTCGCGTTCTCTACAACCGTCTGTATCTCACCTGGTTTATATAACGTGGGAACGTTCCACGGGACGATGCGTATATCCCGCTTTTTCGGTTTTTCCCTAAGTCTTCGTTTTGCCGAGTCGGTGTTGTCTTGATGATTTGTTCCCTTATGGTAGTGTCAGCTCGTCATACCTACCCGTATCGGGTTTTTCGTGGGATTATTTTGTGTTAATTGAATATTCATTTTTGTTCCCACAAGTCTTAGGGTTTCAAATAGTCCGCCATATCAAAGTAACGTTTTAATATAGTAAGATCTTGTAGTGAAAAACGGAAAAAGCGGGATATACGCGTCGGCACGTGGAATGTTCGAACGTTATATAAACCAGGCGCGATACAGACGGTCGTAGAAAACGCGAAACAATATAAAATGGACATCGTCGCGCTCAGGAAGTTCGACTCCCACATCAAGTAATCGAAACCAACGGGTTTACACTGGTGTGTGGAGGTACCGATACACATAACCTCGGAACTGGCTTCATCATAAGCAAGAAGATTATGGCCCATGTAAGAGATGTGCAATTTATTAATGACCTAATGTCGGTGCTAAAACTACAGGGCCCATGGTACAATTATGTATTTATAAACATACACGCCCCAACAGAATCTACGGACCAAGAAACGAAGGACATTTTCTACAAGACCCTAGAGGAAGTATTTGATGGGATCTCATCATTCGATGTTAAAATCCTCCTCGGCGACCTCAATGCGAAAATTGGAAAGGAAGATATCTTCCATCCAACAATAGGTAAAGAAAACCTACATGACGTTTCAAATGAGAATGGTATTCGAATTATCACGTTCGCCGCGTCAAAAGATCTGGTATTGAAAAGCACGATGTTCAAGCACAAGCAAATCCATAAACCCACATGGATATCACCCGACGGCGTAACGCGTAACCAAATAGACCACTTCCTCATAGACAAAAGACACCACTCGAATATCCTTGACGTAAGATCATATAGAGGAGCAGATTGCGACTCCAATCACCTTCTAGTGATGGGCAAAATTCGAAGTCGGTTTGCAGCAAACCCACATGGACAGTCACGGGAGACGAGCAAAAAGTTCGAGATTGAGAAACTAAAAGACCTACGCAAAAGGGCTGAATCTCAAGACGAACTAACAAATAGATTTAGCATCCTAGAGAATGGCAGTGGTGAGGAAGAGGAAGCCAATAGTGTGGACACTAAATGGGTATCGATCAGAGACACAATCAAACAAACAGCCCAAGAGGTATTAGGATTTAAGAAAACAGCTAAGTCCAAGCCTTGGTTTGACGATGAGTGCAGGACAAAGATCGAAGAAGGTACACGCCTCAGAATGATCCACTTAGAAGCATATGATGAAGTCAACGCAGTAAGATACGCGACAATTCGGAAAGAAACAACTAGACTTTTCAAACCCAAAAACGCGAATGGGAGAAGACTCGGCTCGAAAAAATCATAGAAAACGCCAGAGCAAAGAACAGCAGAGGTATGTATGCCGGCATAAATTCAATTAGAAATGGCACCCGAGGGAGAGCCAAAATAATCCGAGACACAAACGGCTGTCTGGTGATAGAAACAAAAAATATCGTGACAAGATGGAAGCAGTACTTTGAAAATCTGCTCAATGTGCGCACCCATCAACCACAAATAAACGCACCAGACATACATACAGCCGAGCCCCAGATCCCAGAGCCCTCTTTCAACGAAATTGTAGACGCGATAAATCGTCTGAAAAACAAACAAGGCTCCCGGAATCGATTGCATACCGGCAGAGCTTGTGAAGCATGGAGGAGGAACAACCGCTCGAAAGATCCACCAACTGGTTAAAATAATATGGGACAAGGAAGTCATTCCGGAAGAATGGAAAACCTCAATAGTCATCCCCATTTTCAAATTAAAAACATTACAGAGGAATATAATTGCTCCCAATCACATACAAAATATTAACAAATGTCATACGGGCAAGAATCACACCGTACGCAGAAGAAATACTGGGAGACTACAAATGCGGATTCCGTCGGAACCAGTCAACAAGCGACCAGATGTTCACAGTAAGGCAACTGCTGGAAAAGAAGTGGGAATAAGGAGAGACGGTTCACCAACTGTTCGTTGACTTCAAAAAAGCCTACGACTCAGTCGCAAGGCAAAGACTCTACCATATTGTGGTTGAGATGGGGATTCCGAAAAAATATACCGCCCTCATTCAAATCTGCATGAACGAAAACAAAGGGCGAGTTAGACTAGAAAACCACCTCTCAGAACCATTTGAAATCCGGGACGGACTAAAAGAAGGGGATGGCATCTTACCATGCCTTTTTAACCTTGTCCTCGAGTATGTTATCAGAAAAGTACAAGACGACAACACGGCCGGATCATCCCTGAACGGGGTCACACAAGTGCTCGCGTATGCGGATGACATCGCCGTTCTGGGCGATAATCTCGAAACTATAAGTAAAAACTGTGAAATCATCATGCAAGCAGCAGAAGAGGTGGGCCTAGAAATAAATGAAGATAAAACGAAATACATGATTACGACGAGAGCAGGTGGACCTCAGAGAACACACATAAACGTCAGGGGCAAGATATTTGAAAAAGTTAAGGAATTTAATTATCTGGGAACGATACTGACGACCAGAAACGAAACGTCGAAGGAAATTAACAAAAGACTACACTCCGGCAACGCTAGTTGGCATGCAGCCAGTAAACTGCTGAAATCCAAGCTCCGTGTCTATAGAACCATAATCATGCCGATTGCTCTATACGGATGCGAAACATGGGGTCTCACAAAACGGGAAGAGAACAAATTCCGCGTATTCGAGAATAAAGTTTTAAGGGGTATATTTGACGGTACATCTGACGAGGAGTCAGGACAATGGAGGACACTCCACAACCACGAATTGGAAGAGCTATACCGCAAACCTGCAATAGTGAGAGTAATCAAGTCGCGAAGATTAAGATGGGCCGGACCTGTCACCAGCGAATGGGCGATGGTAGGACCGTGCATAGAATTCTTGACGGTAAACTAACGGGGAAGAGACCGACAGGACAGCCGCGACGGAGATGGGAGGACAATGTTAGATTGGACCTCGAGGTGATCGGATCGGATAGTCGAACGTGGAAGGAGAGCGCACAGGACAGGGAACAATGGCGGAGGCGAGTCGGTGAGGTCATAAACTTCCGGGTTACTACAGGCCAGTAAATAATAATAATAATAAGATCTTGTAGTGTAACAACATGTCCATGAAATGACCATGAAGAATAATATCAAATGAATCAACTGCCCTTGTCACATTTAGCAAGTGTCGCGTAACCAGCATTCGTTGCCGACAATAATTCAAGGTCGATTCTTTTCATTGAGTAAAAGAAACGTATTGCTCCAGTTACGATTTGAAAGAATCATATGACACCAACATGCGAGCTTGCCACTAGCAAGTGATTCACAAATTAATTGGGTCAAATTGTGTCATTGTTTTTACATTATGCGCCAAGCTGGTGATTGGTGATAGAAAATAGAATAGCACAATAAGCAAATTGTACTGAGTGGATTATGCATTAAGAATGAAATGACTTGTTAAGCAAAAATTGTATGAGTAAAGTAAGAAATTTGTAAATAATTGAGTGGTTGATTGGGAGTATAAATACCCCAGCAATTTCGATAAAAAACCAACAGCGTCTTTGATTCACCAACTGCGGCGATTTCTCCATATGCTTTCAGCGGGCTGCGCTTACACAGCAACCCCTAGGGAAGTTAGGTCATAGACAATCTTAGGATAAAATTTACATACATGTCACCCAAAAATATATTACCACAAATATATATTACAATCTGCTTACTGCTCTGATTCAACCCGGTGTCAGAGGGGCGCCGTTATATTGCACCCGGTATGGATTTGGCTGCAAACCATCCAACGGGCATGGTGACGCGTGTTAAGTGTGTCGATGATGTCATAGATAAAGATGACATACAAGAGATCATTGACACACGTAAACCTAAAAACGCCATCTGATTTTAAACTCGAATGACCCCCGGGGCGATAAAACTATTAATTGCATATTTTAAACCAAATAATACAAAAGCAATTGATTGCATATGCCGAAAGCAATTGCCCAATAACGCAAAAGCTATTAACTGCATATTCCGGAACAATTAAATTGCAGAAACGTCTAAACTGCATGTTCCATCCCAATCAACAGAAATGCAATTAATTGGGTCAGTTCACTGCCGTAGAAGGTGAACCGAGTTCAAGCCAATGAGGAAATATTGACCGGTTCAGCGAAACACCGTGGTTGCAAACTGAAGCCAACAAACGAAAATCGGGGCAATTAAAATGTAATTGCGGTATCGTCATCGGGGGGTATTGACCCCGAAGTGTTGTGAAACGGTCAGGAGGAATTTAACAGATAGTCAATGGTTGGTCTAGAGAGAAGTTGGTAATCTGAATCGATAGTTGGTGAGAAGACGGAAAGTGAATAGATCGGTTGGCTAGGTGAATACATCGGGAGAGTTTTAAAGGAAAGTGATATGTTTACGGTTGTCGAAGAGTGGTTGTATAAGCGGATTGATTGAAAGAGTTATATTTTTTGGAAAGTCGTGTATTTACAGTTTGTGGAAAGTGGATAGCGAAGTGAGTAGGACGGGAAAATCCGGAAATATAATCATTCATCATTTGTTATGGCTAGTGAATATTCTGTGTGAATTGGAAAAGAGGCCTAGAGAAAAGACAAATGCTAACAAAGAAAAATAAGGAATTAATGTTAACGACATATAACGTAACACAGGTAATTACATTTGATTAAAGCAAATAAGACATATACAAATAAGATAAGACAAAAACTATGTAAAGTGAACAAAATATAAAGTTAATCATTTAAGCTTAAAAAATAATTAGTGCAAACAAAAAAAAGTGTACATATCATAAGACGGACAAAAGATAGTTAAGTGTAATCAAAGCAAATAGGAAAATACGATCGTAGTAAGATAAGAACTTATTAAAGTGAACAAGATACGGTTAAGTATAAACTCTTAAGATCAATTAACTCAAACCAATAAGGTGTAGGTATCAAAAGTTGGACGCAAGAAAATAGATAGAGTAAATTGAAGACTTTTGTGATTTGAAGATATTTAAGTAGATAATAAAAACTGTGCAAAATAACAACCTTCTTAGTGGAGTAAGAGATACAGCAGAAATTTAAGAAAAAAAATTAAAAGTGGAAGAAAACGAAAGAATGACTCTGTGTTTTGGCTATTCAAAGGTTGGTGTATAGAAGTGACGGTCGATATTCTTTGGTGTTGTAATTTTTTTTTGTCCCATCGGATCCCTAGAATCCTAACTCGCGTAACACCCTGGAATAGAGGTTCTCACTAGCCTGTGTGACATGGGGGACCGTACTGGAAACATATTGTAGCGAGCTTAGGGTTCGCTGGATTAATTATTTTTGAATAAATAAGAGCCGTTAAATTGATTTTTGAATTAATATAACACTTTATTAGTCCGTTAATCACAACCGTCACTTTTACCGTACACAACGATTTCTTGACTTATCGCTTCCGTACTTATCGCGTATTTTCCTTCTTACTTCTAACTTGCGACTTATCCTTCCGCTCTGCGTGCGACGTATTTATACCGTTTTTCCTCATTCTGATTTGGTGTATCGTTTCCGTCCGTTCCATTGCCTTGCATGTTCTACTGTTCCTAGTCTCCAGTTTTCCATTACTTTATAGAATATTCTAGTACTCTGTTTCGGACTCTCTAGAATATTCTAGTACTGATTGTCATATGCGTCACACTGCCCTCCGCCTAGATTAGTTCGTCCCGAACTAAGTTCACTGGTCTCCCGGGCCAACAAAAGCCACCAGTCCATCGTGATGCACCACTTTCATCCTGGCGTTCGGCGGTGGAAGTTCTTGACCTTCTTCCAAATTTTCTACTGCTCTCCTTTTCGCGTCAGCTCTAGCCTGCCGCCATTTTTCCTTTTCCTGTCGACGGAATTCCTCTTGCATTTTAGGGATCTCATGCGAATAGTATAAGAGAAAATGCATGTGCACACCCTTAAGCTCTTCTGGAGTTTGCACATCACGTAAGCGGTCTAGATCTTCATCTTTACTTACACGCGTATCATCTGGTATTGGAGCATCTGTCGATTTCATAACCGTATCCAACTGGTAGTTCCGCATATTTTCAAATAACTGGAGCAGTTTGTTCTTTGGAGCTGACAGTAAACACCATCGTGCGTCGTAGTAATAGACTTTCCATAGATCGTCGCACGTTAACTCTGGTTTCACGTGTTCTTCTCTATAGAACGTAATGAACGGCACCTCTAGCTGTTGATTACGCCTACAATCTAGGGCTTGCTTGATCTTTCCCCCCATATGTGGTGGCTTACAATAGCGGTCTCGACCTCCAACATCCGTTGATCTCTCTTGGTCGGAAACAGTTGATTTACAAAACGCATGTTTGTAAATCCATTCAGCTTCATCTTGTAGTTCATTGGGTCCCTCTGGAACAGGCGTAACCGGAACTTCGCGCAATTGCATTCGCTCAGGAATATCTGTTTTACGGATCTCATTGTACAAATCAGTAAAGTGACCCCTTTCCAATTCATCATTGAAATGTTTTGCCGCCTCAGTTTCCCTGTGACTACGTTCAGAGCGGCGTTCAACATCGTCTTCGTCGTCGAATAGCTGTTCGTCTATAGCCTCACGTGCTGAATCTTCATCGACGTGCTGTTCCTCTCCATCACTTTCTTCATCCTGTGTACGACGCAGACGCTTGGAACGCTTTCTGCCTTCGACTTTCAAACCAAGATTCTCTTCAATAAGGTCACAGTAGTCGTCTTCCAGTCGGTCGTCCAACTCGGCATCATCATTGTAAATCCGTTTCAGGGAACGGCCTGAAGCATCAGTGTCTTCACCATCACTGCCGTCCTCTTCAATCGGGTTATCATCGATGAAATCCTTCAGTTCTTCACATAACACATCATCATCATTTTCCTCCTCTTCCTCACTGCTGTCGGCCATAGCCTTGCTCTTCCTGAGTTTCTTCATTTCCTGTGGCTCCAATTTCTCCTCATCTTCACATTCCTCCGCTTCCGAGTCCCAGAATTCTTTCATACACTGCCTTTGGGCATCCAATTTTGCCTTAAACTCTGCAGCTCGCGCGTCCAATTTTGCAGCTAAAGCATCCAATTTTGAGTTAATATCGATAGCTCGCGCATCCAATTTTGCCATCATAATCCTCAACATCTCCGAAATGTCCAACGGTTGCGAACTCTTCTCCGAATGTCGATCTGCCATCGTCACAATACACTTCCACAGACTTATTTATTTCACCAATAATTAATCCCACTTCTGACACCAATTGTAGCGAGCTTAGGGTTCGCTGGATTAATTATTTTTGAATAAATAAGAGCCGTTAAATTGATTTTTGAATTAATATAACACTTTATTAGTCCGTTAATCACAACCGTCACTTTTACCGTACACAACGATTTCTTGACTTATCGCTTCCGTACTTATCGCGTATTTTCCTTCTTACTTCTAACTTGCGACTTATCCTTCCGCTCTGCGTGCGACGTATTTATACCGTTTTTCCTCATTCTGATTTGGTGTATCGTTTCCGTCCGTTCCATTGCCTTGCATGTTCTACTGTTCCTAGTCTCCAGTTTTCCATTACTTTATAGAATATTCTAGTACTCTGTTTCGGACTCTCTAGAATATTCTAGTACTGATTGTCATATGCGTCACAATATGCTTCCGTCAGCATAACCTGAGTGATTCATTGTAATTTAAATCCCCGCACAAGGGCTCTACCGAGCTGTAGATTAACAGTTGAATAAGAGTCATGACAAATAAAAACGTTAAATCACCAAAAAAGACTACCAAATCGTATACTGCTAGTTTTCAACTAAAGAATGAATTTATATTAAATACATTGGAGCAAGAACGCCCTTTTCTGTAATACTTTCTTTAATATTCACTTAAATCAACCTTCAAAGATGATTGTTATTCTTTGTGGATTTATCTTAAACTTATTAAGATCAGGAAAATGTAGTAGTTTATTAATATCTAAATGTAAACCGGTGAAGTGTCAAGTTGCAGTCAGCTGTCAAATGGATTGCGTCATTTTCTGGCAAATGCCCAGCTAGCGATTAAGATAAACATATTTTAATATAAAACAACAATAATGAAGGACAAAACACTAATTGGGAAATTTTAGAATAAAGCATCTGATTTGCATTCACCACTTCTATGTAATATTTTATACAATTCAGTGACATCTATTAAATAAATCAAATTACAGTATGATTCCAAATTGGCAAACTATACACTGCAAGCAAAGATAATGTCATCAATTTTCCAACGGAATCGGAGAACCAGAAATTGGAGAAGGATTATCATCCCAGCTCACAGACACATGTTTATGTACACAACAAAACAATCAATAAAGTAGGAGTACGTATTGCCATCCAACTCTGTAACTATTTCTGGTCTGTGTAGGTCAGGATAGTTGCCGTAACCAATCAATCATACATACGAAGAGAATTAACCAAGAAGGAATAGGTATAAAATAAGGAGATTATCGAAGGATACCTCAATAAATAGAATGGTGAAGGAGTTTGGTGGGCGAAATGAACAACACTATTTGAACAATAAACAACGCAGCACTGTGAGCATTGACGTTATCAAGGACCAACTGGAGAATGCAATGCACGAAAGCATCAAATGAGATTTAATAGATCCAAACATTTCATTTCATTTGAAAACAGACAACATCAGACCGCCTTTTAATAAATATAGCAAAAGACTGGACGATATTCTTCAGGTAAACGTGTTACATAAAAAAAATACCCCTCGAATCATTTCACTTTTTTTTAAATTTGTAATAATCTATATATAAAAAAATCAAAGACCAAACTAGTGCGATCTACTCATTCGAGGCCCTTTACCCTTCACCAACATTTTTCCATTTAACAATGCGTTATATACGAGTACGACCAAACTCGCTGGTTTTGTGCGGTTCATAAGTGTGTCTAACACGACACGGGCACGTTCTTCACTAGGACTTTCACTGTGTTAATCCGTACGTGCGTGCGATAATCCAAGAATGCGGTTGAGATGAAACAGCAGAATGTAAGGCACGCCAACACACTAAGTGAGTACGCAACGGTGGCATTTCCACGAGTTAAAACTGTGTGCATTATAAAAATCGAACAATAAAAACTTGCTGACCGAACGGATTTGGAATGGATCTAATTTAAAATCGAACTCGTTTTAAATCTTTAATGGAAATGGTTGGTGATACTCAAATTGCCGACAGACACTTCTTTCCTTTTGCTTGAAGCTCGTAGCGTGTGCACCAGTGTGCACACGCTGCGGTTGTTGAATAACGACTGACTGAAAAAGGGATGAAGATGGGTAATTTAATTTTTGCACACAGGACAACCAATAGAGATCATACTTCTGCTCTCTCATTACCACGCCCGTCGATGTGTGGTGAATACATCGGTTAATCCGATAGTCGACGAACGTGGGAGAATGGGAGAACAGAAACACAAAGTACTATGATATCGGGGTGGGTTTGGTTGTGTGTGCATGAATCAATGCAGCTCTGAGACTAGCCCACTGGCCGTGACGATCTCAGAGTGCATTGAACTGTAGGAAGACAGAACTGTGAAAGAGAGGAAAATTTAGCTGGTGCTATTCACCTGCGAAAAGAGATCATTGATCCCCAGCAGATAGAGTGTCTGGGGAAAGTCAATAGGACGCCGCTGATGCTTGGGAAATAATCAGCGTGAGAACCAGACTCTAAGACGCTGAAATAACCCCAGAGGTTTTGCTATGATGCAACAGCGTCGTTTGGTTAGATTTAGTTGTTGCTAACCAATATGACGTTGAGTTTTCCGGTAGCAATCTCATAGGGTTAATGATATGGGTTGCCGTATGGCAAAAGGGAGCTGAATTCAATTCTGCATTATCTGCATAGAATAATGAATTCAAAACCCCCACAGTTTACCCACATTTAATGACCAATTGCAGAAAAGCTTGAAGAGCGGTACATTTTGAAATTCCTTTAGAGTGGGAGGTCAGCTTGGTTTTGCTTACAACGGAAAGCGAAAGTAGAGGGTACGTTTAGGTATAAATTTCGAGTAAATGAAATGGAATGGATTGGAAAGTATACATATGTACACTTCTGAATAGACTACTTTTCGTACACAAAGAGACTAAGGATCGAAATGCTGGCATATGGTTTGAAGTTACGAGATCATGCGACTTGGTTGATGGGGAACACATTCGATTGTCAGTATCGCGTAGTAAAATTAAGAATCGTTATGTGACTCCAGATCGGGACTTTTGATAAATTGCATCTAACAGACGCGTATCAGCAAAATGATTCAGGGGTATTTTTATGTAACAAACGATATACCTGAGGAGTTGTAAAATCGTCTACAATACGAAGTAAATGTGAGTTTTTTAGTAGACAGCGACTTTCCATGAATTCATCACTTCGAGAACATTCAATTCCATATTATTTAAATATTTTCATTTAAAACTAGCTGTTACCAGACATGCGTTGCGACGAAATAAAGTGTTTGTTGTTGCACCGTTTTTTGCACAATAAAAATTGTATAAAAAAGGCTACTTACAGTTTCGATTTTGGGATTGGGTGGCTGCTTCGGTGGAGTTTCGATGGTGTGTTCTTAATCTGCTTCCTTGAGATAGCGATGAAGGTGCTCCTTCGTATACTTTCTTTCGGTGTTAATGAGTTCCGGAAAATGCCGTCGTCGCCCAGGGAATTTACTTTCACGCGAAAGGAAGCTCAACAAGTTTTGAACACTCAACATACAATTTAATATAAATCAATTTATATTGGTTAAAATGATTAACTTTTTTATCTTTTCGACAGCCCCGACTTCCGTTTTTCGACTTTAATGTTTTCACTCACTACTCGACTGTCAATTTTCGACTACTCTTCCAAAACAACGGTGCGACCTCCCTAATCCCGCTGAGAACCAAAATTAGGTCGTATGGGCGCTGGGCGGATAACGGCGGTGGTTGCTCTTGAGTTTTAAATGAAATCTCACCACCGGTATTAGTTTATTTTTGTATCTGTGCGTTTGTTGTAACATCTGTTCAATGTTTTACTTTTATAATGTAATGTGTTTTACGTGTAATTTAAAATGTATATTGTATATAAAATATTTTATGTGTATAGTAAATGTGTGTAATGAATGTTCCATATGATGGTATATGTTTAAATTGAAATGTAGATGGGTTTCACGGCGGCATAAAAGTGGTGGGGGAGTTACTACGTAACATTGTGTTGCAATGTCTTATCATTATTACTTGGCTACACAATCATCATCATCATCGGCACTACAACCGGGAACCGGTCTGGGGCTTATTTAGCAAGTCCTGAGGCTTGTTAAATTTTCCATAATAATTGGTTTTTCCGGGCAAGGTCATCAGTCTTGCGCCAGAGGCTCCCCGATGGGAAATCGAACCCCGGTCTCCGGCGTGACATGCGGGGATACTAACCACTATACTATCGAGGAGCCTACACAATACCATTTGTTTTTCCATCTGCCTCAGACAGAAATAAATCAGAGGGTTTGCCGACGCGTGTGAGAAACGTGGATTTTCCAAGTGAGGTGCATTGATTGTTGATTGTCACTATAAATGCATCGGAAACTGCATACGCTTAAATTCAAACAGTATATCAATCGGAATCTTGGAAACAGAACTGTCCAAAATTACACAAACGGTAAAATGATGTGAAAAAAAGATTTACCGATGGACCCCCTATTGAACCATAAGTGATGAATTCATTCTACTCCCATTTGGCCAGAATTTACTAATCGTTGTTTTTAGGCTATTACCAGGGTAGCGGAGCACGAGTTTGAAGTAGTGCAATCCTTTAATTACCTTGGATCAAAAGTATCAGCCGATAACAATATGGATGAAGAAATACGCGAATGGCTGATCAAATCCAACAAAGCTTACTATAACATATCAATGCTCTTTACTATTACTATTTACTATTTATTGCCCAGCAGGAACCCGGAAGTTCATGACCTCGCCGACTCGACTCCGCCATCGTTCCCTGTCCTGTGCGCGCTCCTTCCACGCTTGACCATCTGATCCGATCTCCGCAAGATCAAACCTAACATTGCCCTCCCATCTCCGTCGCGGCCGTCCTGTCGATATCTTTCCGGTTGGCCTACCGTCAAGAATTCTACGCACGGTCCTATCGTTGCCCATTCGTGCCACATGTCCGGCCGATCTTAATCTTCGCGACCTGATTACTCTCACTATTGTAGGTTTGCAGTATAGCTCTTCCAATTCGTGGTTGTGGAGTACCGCCAAAGATAGCCCTTGAAACTTTATTCTCAAATACGCGGAAATAGTTTTCTTCCCGTTTTGTGAGAGTTCATGTTTCGAATCCGTATAGAACAATCGGCATGATTATGGTTCTATAAACACGGAGCTTTATATTACGTGATAGCAGTTTGGAGTATTGTTCCCATATATTTAAATTCTTTAACTTTTCAAATATCTTGCCCCTGACGTTTATACGTGTTCCCTGATATCCACCTGCTCTCGCCGTAATCATATACTTTATTTTGTCTTCATTTATTTCTAGGCCCACCTCTTCTACCACTTGCATGATGATTTCACTGTTTTTACTTACAGTTTCTAGATTATCGCCCAAAACGGCGATGTCATCCGCATATGCAACCACTTGTGCGACCCCGTGCAGGGATGATCTGACCATATTGTCATCTTGTACCTTTCTGATGACATACTCGAGCACAAGTTTAAAAAGACATGGTGAGAGGCCATCCCCCTGTTTTAGTCCGTCCCGGATTTCAAATGGTTCTGAAAGATGGTTTTCTATTCTAACTCGCCCTTTATTTTCGTTCATGCAGATTTGAATGAGGGTGGCATATTTTTTGGGATTCCTAGCTCAACTACAATATGGTGAAGTCTTTGCCTTGCGACTGAGTGGTAGGCTTTTTTGAAGTCAACGAACCACTTCTTTTCCAGCAATTGCCTTACCGTCAACATTTGGTCGCTCGTTGACCGGTTCCTACGGAATCCGCACTGGTAGTCTCCCGGTATTTCTTCTGCATACGATGTGATTCTCGCCCGTATGACATATGTTAGTATTTTGTATGTGGTTGGGAGCAATGATATTCCTCTATAGTTTTCGCAGTCAGATCTGTCACCTTTTTTGAAAATGGGGACCGCTATTGAGGTTTTCCATCTTCCCGGAGTGACTTCCTTATCCCACATTGCTTTAATCAGTTGGTAGATCTTTCGAGAGGTTGCCTCTCCTCCTAAGCTCTGTCGGCATGCAGTTGACTCCGGGAGCCTTGTTGTTTTTCAATCGACTTATTGCGTCTACAACTTCGTTGAAAGAGGGATCTGAGGTTCGGCTGTATGTACGCCTGGTGCGTTTATTTGTGGTTGATGGGTGCGCACATTGTATAGGTTTTCAAAGTACTGTTTCGATCTTGTCACGATATTGTTTGTTTCTGTGACCAGACAGCCGTTTGTGTCTTGGATTATTTTGGCTCTACCTCGGTAGCCATTTCTTATTGAGTTTATACCTCTGATATTCTTTACTCTGGCATTTTCTAGGATTTTTTCGTTCCGAGTCCTCTCCCATTCGCGTTTTTGCGTTTTTTTTTTAGTTTATCAATGTCGAACTTTTTGCTCGTCTCCCGTGACTGCCCATGTGGGTTTGCTGCGAGCCGACCCCTGATTTTGCCCATCACTAGAGGATTCGAGTCGCAATCTGCTCCTCTATATGATTTTACGTCAAGGATATTCGAGTGGTCTTTTGTCTATGAGGAAGTGGTCTATTTGACTACGCGTTACGCCGTCGGGTGATATCCATGTGGCTTTATGTATTTGCTTGTGCTTGAACATCGTGCTTTTCACTACCAGATCTTTTGACGCTGCGAATGTGATAATTCGAATTCCATTATCACTTGAAACGTCGTGTAGGCTTTCTTTACCTATAGTTGGTTGGAAGATATCTTCCTTTCCAATTTTCGCATTGAGATCCCTGATGAGAACCCATCAAATACTTCATCTAGGGTCTTATAGCGTTTGGTACGATAGTGAAGAGCGTGTGATTCGAACCGACGCTATCACGGTTAGAATCACTAAAATATAAAACCAAAGGTCAATTCGATTTCTAAACTCAAATACATCCGACTGATGTGGAAGTGTTATATTATTGCTATGGTATACGGCTTTAATGGATGTGCTTTTGGTGGTGTTGTTCTTCACTATTGGTCGTGTGTATCTGCTAGAAACGCCACAGTCTCATAGAACGTGGCTTTCGTTTCTTCGTCGACAGATTCTGTTGGGGCGTGTAAGTTTATAAATACATAATTGTACCATAAGGCCTGTATTTTTAGCACCGACATTCGGTCATTAATAAATTTCACATCTTTTACATCGGGCGTAACATTTTGCTTATGATGAAGCCGGTTCCGAGGTTATGTATATCGGTACCTCCACACGCCGGTGTAAACTTATTGGTTTCGATTACTTGATGCGGGAGTCGGACTTCCTGAAGTGTGACGATGTCCATTCTATATTGTTTCACGTTTTCTACGACCGTTTTTGTATCGCGCCTGGTTTATATAATGTTCGAACATTCCACGGGGCGTCCCGTATATTCCACTTTTTCCGTTTTTCCCTACGTCTTCTTTTTGCCGAGTCGGTGTTTTCTTGATGATTTGTTCCCTTATGGTAATGTCGGCTCATCACACCTACCCACCCCTATCGGGTTTTACGTGGGATTTTTTTTTTTTGTATATTGATTATTCATTTTTGTTCCCGCGAGTCTTGGGGTTTCAAATAGTCCGCCATATCAGAGTCGCTCTTTGATATGGTAAGGTCTGCTTACTGCTCTGATTCCGGTGTCAGAGACGCACCGTTTAAATACACCCGGTATACCCCTGGCTCCAAATCATCCAATGGGGACGGTGACGCGCAACCCCCTGGATTAGGGGTGGCAGATCTTTGTGTGTTATTTCTCGCTAGCCTGTCTGACTTGGGTGGCCCTACTGGAAACATATGCTTTCGTCAGCATAGCCTGAGTAATTCATTGTAATTTAAACCCCGCACCACTTCAAGGTTTCTACCAATCGGGGGAGTCAATGCTCTTTAAATCCCGAAATTTATCTAGAACATCCAAGCTACTACTGTAGCAGACCATGATCTTACCAGTACTCATGTATGGATCCGAGACCTGGGTGCTGAATAGAAGGAACTTTGATCTCTTAGCCGCGTTCGAGAGGAAGGTCTTAAGGAGAACTGTTGGCCCCATAAATGGGGGGGGGGGGGTGATTCCGGAGAGGCTACAACCATGAGTTGTTCGCGATCTACCTTGCAGCTAACGTTGTAAGAAAAATCAGGGTCGGTAGATTTCGGTGGGCGGGACACCTACCTCGAATGCACGAAGGGGACCCTGCCGGGAAAGTCGTTTGTGGCAGGATGTATGGAAGGCGACAGCGCGCCAGACCTTTTCTACGATGGGGGGATGACGTAGACCAGGACGCCCAGAGCCTGGGAGTGCCAAACTGGATGACATCGGCTCGAAATTGGGACCGGTGGAGAGATTTGTTAAATAAGGCCAAGGCCGGATCCCGGCTGCAGTGCCGATGATGATGATGACCCATTCATTTCATTTTCTCTTTTTCAATCTTCTGGTAAGACTTCCTCTGAGTCTAATTACCGGCAACTTCCGATAGATCAGAACGCTCGGCATACTATTTATTCTGCCACTGTGTACTTTTCGTGACCCCCCCCCCCCTCTCCCTGCCGCCACATCTACCTCCCACCCTCCATCTTCATTTCGCTATTATTCTCACGAGCTTTGTGGCAACTCAACCTGTGGGATTAATAATGCTAATGACGATTATGTCAGCTACAAAGGCATCTGTGCAAATCTTGTCATGCCTCCTACGTGGGACGTAATAAGCGAAACACCCACTTCGCAAAGGAATTGCCTGTTCTTATGTGATGAATGTCTCAATATATCGCTCTCTCACGTCCTCCTGGCTATAAAATGCCTGAGCGACGCTAACGATAGTTCCCACAACTCCAACCTAAAATTAATCACCGATAAAATCTTACATCTAGAGACCGGTCTTAAATGCATCGATGACTTCGGAACTCTCTGCCAAACGTCCTTATCCGACAGCAAATCCCTCATTGGAGACAGTAACAAGACGGCACAAGCGTCGACAAATGCTTGCGATCGACATCCAAACAATCGCCCGTCCAGTATACCAACCCCCTTTTTGAGAATATTCTCTCCAAGTTAAACAGCCTTAATGTTGGGCTAACCTTATTGCGCTCCTCCACACAAAACCATCCGCCCCAGCCGAATTCGACCCCCTATTCGAGCTTGTCCTACATAAACTCGACACTGTTCTATTCTATATTAAAATTCGCCAACCCCCACCCCTCCCCGCGATCTGGGACGTCTTTGTATGACGAACTACATAACGTGGCCTCATCCCTGCCCCATCATACTTTACCACACTCAGCGCTCGGTCGCAGCGATGCTGGTAGTACTGATAATTCGATGCCGGCTCATGCAATTGCATACAAGCCTGCACATTCAATATGTTTGGAAACTAACTCGCCCACCCCCGACGCAGGTAATGAAGATTGAATCTCTAGATGAGCTCCGCCTGCGTCTTCACGGCCAGCTATCCCAAATCAACTCTTATGCGACATGGGCTCAGTCACCTGCCTTTTATCCGAGCGGAATAAAAACCTCCATCGACAAGATCGGATCGTATACGCAGCAAATTCCACGCCCATAACACCAACGACGCACATTGGATTTGGGTCTGCGTCGGCACCTCGTATGCGACTTTATCATCGCCCACGCCATACCGGGGGCGGACTTCTTGGGGAAACATTGACCCATTGTCGTCTTGAAAAAAACACACTTAATCGACCCATCACTGGCGTGACATCGCACGGAGCCATTGCCCCGGCGGCGCTACATTCAGTTACAACCTTCACCGGATCTTTCGACAACGACAAATTGACACAACGCTACACGGAAATTCTTTTGAGTTTACACTAACGCGCGCTAAAAGGGGATTTTGAAGTACCTTTAAATGTCCAAGCATAGGGCGAGTGGGTGGAGAGGCAGTATGGATAAGGAACGAAGGTATCGATGTATATTGGTATTGAATGCCTGGACATTTCAACGCCGAGGAAACACATGATCAGGTAGAGCATTCCACATTCGTCTAAAGAATGACTCCATGTTTATTTGAGCGGCTGAAGTTTACTGTCAACGTGTAGATGCCGAGTTCTGTGGTGTTTTCACCCCCAACGGCCGCCCCGTCCAAATCCCGGGATTAAAGGCAAAGCACACTATCCCTACTACAGGCCCACCTCTCATCGAACGTCCTCGCAGATTGAGCGGTGATAAGCTCGCTACTACCAAAGTGATCTCTGAGGGCCTTCTCGAAAAGGGTCCAGCCGGTGGGTAAGGCCACTCCACGTGGTTCGAAAATTCGAGGAGAGCCGATTGTCGATCTGAGCAAGGCCATCTACCAGCTGTCAATCGCCGAAGAGGACATCGAAAACACAGCGGTCACAATGCCTTTCAGACCATTCGAGTGTCACAATCGTTACCAACACGTCAAAGAGATAAGACGTATACCTGACAACAGGAGAAAGCAAAAGAAAAGAAAGAAAAAAAATAAATAAATAAATTCGTCGTGCGAGTGTAAGTGAACAAGTGTCGATTACACAGTGTGGCCGCCACTGAGAGCGGTTGTTTGAAAAATAAAAAAAATAAAAAATTATGGAAACAAACAAAGTGCCAAAGAGCTCGTCGCCTTTCATGAAAAGGGGCCAGGCAGACCTTAAAGCGATGACACGGAGCCGACTCGAGCGACAGCCGAGTATTATGACAAAGCGGCACAAGCCAAATTCAGACGGCGAAAAAAATGCAAAAGGAAAGAAAAACGAATACACAGGCGCAGGCAACCAATTCAACGAAGTAGTTGACCTTGACCCAAGTGAAATCGAATTACCTGCTGAGGAAGAAAACAATATCACAGGTACTACAACAGATCCGGCGGAATCAGAAAAACTCCTTGCGGATATTGACACAAAAAAAGAGGAACTCAATAAACAAAGAGAAGCAATCCTCAAATTAAAAGACCTGGTGCAGCAACAACAAAGCCAAGAAAATACAACAGCACAACGGGAAAATCAGGAACAACATCAGGAAGCAAACAAAAGGCAGCAAACAAAGGAGATGCAGAAGCAGCAAACAAACCAGCACATCGTAACCAACAAAAAGGAAAAGGCGCCGCATATAATACTTACGTCCATGGAAACGAAGGACGTTATAAAATTAGGTGAGTTAACTTGCAAAAATTTCAAAACAAAAAAATTTAATAATTCTAAAATAAAATTAATGTGCGATGATATTGAAGGTTATCGCAAAGTAATGGCTGCTTTGGGTAGGACAAAAAGCGAGTACTACACGTACACCCCGAAATCGGAGAAAATAATCTCCATGCTCCTAAAAGGCGTTGATCCATGTTTTTCCCCTGAGGAGGTGTGGCGGTTCCGCCAGATCCCACGGTACGCTTTCCTTAAACACCCCATAACATCCATCTTCCCATATAATTTCGCCAATGCTAATCGCATTAGGCACCTGAAAACGCTACACGCATTAATTGGAGCAAAGCTATAGTCGTAAAGCTTCTGCAAGAGAATTCTTACCTTTTCAAGCATTCCTTCGCTTACAAATCCCCTGTAAGAGTTCTTACTTTCCTTATCATAAATTATCCTGAAAAGAAAAACCCCGCTTCACATATCATGTAACCATTCCAGCCAGAGATAATTATCATGGCGTCGCCTATTCCCAGCTTCATTCATGTATACGATCAATTTCTTTATGTATACATTTAGCTGGCGACGTTTTTCGGCTACACGCCACCCACACTCAACTCCACTTGACTCCCCGTGACACATTCAAACCTTTTGATTCGACATAACGCGACCCAGCTCACCTTCTCGTCTCTTCGTAACTCCCAATTTCACCCTTTCAAACCGGCTCCTTATATAACAATAGCTACTCCGCGTAGCATATAATCTATAGGACGCCCGGTTTTATCTCGCGTGAAACACCCTCACCCTTTTCTGTCTCTTTTCTGAAGGTTGGCGCTCACGCTCACCAACCATAGCCTTCACGCAACCCCAAGCAACTCTTCTCGACTCTGCGTGACCTCTAACAACTTTTTCTGTCTCTGTCCAAATATTGGCGTCCATGCACGCCAAAGACAGTTATCACGCGACACCGTTCATCAATGCTCGACCTTTCTACCCGATTTCAGCAAGCCAGCTGCCCCCGTTACCACAGCTACTACGCGTAGCAACACCCGGCAGGACACCTGGTTTTGCCTCCTTATTTAAACTTCAGGACCTTCGTCCTTAGATCTTTTAACGTCTCCCAAATGTCTCAGCAACACCGGTCCACAAATCAAACCGATACCACCGGACTGAGACAATATACCTGGTTCCCCAATCTTTAGCCGCCATGGCTCTCCTTTAGTGGCAACTAAAGGCTATACACGCCCCTCTACGCCGCCTCAAATATCTAGGTGCATAATACTTCGGAGCGCACATCTAGTAACCCTAGGGCGGCCTGGGGTTGGACACAATCAACCACCCACCAGGAGCCCCCTAACCAAAATCCCCTATTTTTTTTAACAAACGCGACGGCCGGTACCTCAGCAAGTTTCCATTCGGTCGAGGTCGCAGCTACCGCTACATTGGCACCAATGTACGAGTCCTCCCTCGATAGGTAAAACGTGAAATTGAGGGCCCGCCCTCCTCTACCAGTCCCAGTGGCAAACAATTCGCCATACAAACGTATGGACAAAAGACACCGGCTCTGGACTTGGTCCCTTTCCATCCCGCACACGGCAACCCGTCACTGCGGATGGGAATTACCCTGGGATAAGTTCCCCTCCATCTCGCACGCGCTATTTCGTCACTGCGGATGTGAGCGGATTTCCGATGGGTTCCGACGTATTCGGACGATAAGCCTGTTGGTCCATGAGACCCATAACAGGCCCATGGACCACGCCGCACACCCTTGCCCTTGATGGCATCAATCGGTAACATCTGTGTCCACCTTATTATCGACAAAGGCCCATACTATACCTGGAACTAGTCACCATGACAGTTCCCCCGATTTAATTACAGCGCCTACCGAAGTGCGCAGGGCCACCTTGTTCGTCAAGTGTTCAGCCATCCGCCCAGCATAGCACCATTCATTCGAGCACCCCTACAGCCCCTACCTTTTTTTCATGACTACGTCACTGGGGGGGAAGTACTGTGGCGGTTGCGCCAGATCCCATGGTACGCTTTCCTTAAACACCCCATAACATCCATCTTCCCATATAATTTTGCCAATGCAAATCGTATTAGGCACCTGAAAACTCTACACGCATTAATTGGAGCAAAGCTATAGTCGTAAAGCATCTGCAAGAGAATTCTTACCTTTTCAAGCATTCCTTCGCTTACAAATCCCCATGTAAGAGTTCTTACTTTCCTTATCATAAATTATCCTGAAAAGAAAAACCCCGGTTCACATATCATGTAACCATTCCAGCCAGAGATAATTATCATGGCGTCGCCTATTCCCAGCTTCATTCATGTATACGATAAATGTCTTTATGTATACATTTAGCTGGCGACGTTTTTCTCCCAGCACAATGTGTAACCCAAAGCAAATACGCATTTCGCGTCCCTTGGCATCAATCGAAATCCAAGCATAATCAATGCAAATGGGTATTCAATACGTATCCTTTCTAGCGATGCCATAAACACCATTTCCCAGTAACTTCGCTAAAACCAATTAGCACATTTTCATATCGGAACATCGTCTCTTTGTTTAGCCGCACATGTTCCAACAAAGATTCCATTGGCATCCGACGATTACGGTTTTATTTGCTTTACCGAAATCGTATCCTAGGAATGCAGTTTATGTCTTTCTTTGTTCTAGGCACACATACCATCATGACCACGATGAGCGAGTGAGCTCTGAACGAGCAAAATATCGTTGAGTCAAATTCCATCCTTCGACCCGAGCGGGTCGCGGCTCCATCGCTACCCTGGTGCGCACAGGGAAGCGATAATGGAGAATAATCGTTTGTGTCGAGTCCTAAAAATTGAATTAACAGTGCGGTGCAGTAAACCCGATGTTTAAATAATAAACTACCGTTTGTTTGTTTTAATGTGCTGTTGTTTTTCTGTGAACATTTTGCTGCGGTGTTCGGTGCGCGGACTTAATCATTGGAGCTCGTGTTTTCGTATGCAGCGGTATAAGTGATGGGGAAGAAGTGAACCGTGTGCCCGTGTCTGGCACAATACTTCTCCTCCCCACAGAGGTATTAGAGGAATTAAAAAATGTCGAAACCGACAATTTAAAATTTACAGGTGTGAAACCCCTCTCTACCGCCAACTCCAGAAAACGCAATTGCAAATTGCCTTTCTTTATTGTATCGCTGAGTCCCAACAATAAAGTTTATGCTCTCCGATACATCCAACACCTCAACCACAAAACAATAAGTTGGGAAAAAATTCGAAAAATCGATCGCGTATTGCAGTGTATGCGTTGTCAACGCTTCGGGCACGCGGCATCAAACTGCCACATGCAATTCAGGTGCGTAAAGTGCCTCTCCGATCATATCATTGGTGAATGCCCCTTGGGCAAGGAACAGTTTCCAGATAGCAAAACACTGTCCTGTGTCCTCTGTAAAAATACAGGTCACACTGCTAATTTTAGAGGATGTCCTAAATTTCAACAAATGAAATTAAAATTGGAATCCAAAAAGAAACAAGTTGAAGAAGAGAAAAAAATGAAAACTCGTTCTTACAAAAATTTCGTGGCTCCTTGTGTGTCATATGCACAAATGGCCGGTGCTCCTAAGCAACCAGCATCCATGGAACATACATATAGTAATGGGAAAATGCCCGCACCAGAGGCACATTCAGAAATAATAACAATGTTATTGACCATGCAAGGACAATTTGGCGAATTTCAAAGAACACTGACTGGACAAAAAGCACGAATAGATACTCTCTATTCAACCCTGTTCTCAAATAACTCTCCATATCAAAATCTTCAACCCTCCGTCTGAACTTAACCTAAAAATTATAGCTGTGAATGTAAATTCACTAATCCACATCGAAAGAAGGGATAATTTAGGCAATCTACTCCAAGTCGAATGCCCAGATGTGCTCTTGGCTAGCGAAGCTAAGCTAAACCAAAGGCACAAAATGGGCTACAAAAATTATAACATAATTAGACGAGATCGACCACACTCTACTCGAGGGGGTGGGGTCGCTATCTTAGTTAAGAAAGGTCTTCACCATAAGGTCGTTTACAGCACGGAAGTACACAAATTCCAGGTGCTAGAGGCATGCATTATAGACATTCCGCTAAAAAGTCAAAGGCATCTATATATAGTCGCTGCTTACGCTCCTGAATCTGTTCAAGGTACCCCATTTATCAGTGAAATCCATACGCTTTTCCGAAGTCTCAAGTTAGATTCGGAAAACAATTACTTTTTAATGGCAGGTGATTTTAACGCCAAGCACAGTGCCTGGGGCAATCTGACCTCGAACACCAGAGGCAATGCCTTGTTTGATTGGTGGCAAACAAATGCGATCGACCATAAACTAGAATTGTACGCTACAAGTACACCGTCTTATCCAAGAGGTAACTCCTTCCTGGATTTACTTATGACAGGTGATCGAATTCAGTTACCAGATACTACTCGAAATTGTCTTCGCACAATTGAGTACGATAGCGATCATTACGGACTTGGAGCCGTAATACACGTGCCAAACGAGTGCCATATACTTGAGCAGTACGACCAGGTACACTCTTTCGATTTCCGAAAAGTACATTGGTCGCGTTTCGATCGCATAATAAAAAGAGAAATACGCAACATTGGCATAGACCCACCGACTAATAGAAACCTCCGTAATGATGAAATCGATCATTACCTCCTAACTATGAACGATATTGTTACTAACACAATAAATCGTTCCATCCCCAAAGTAGCTCATGTGGATGGCTATACCCACCGATACAGAAATGCAACTATCGATGCTTTGTATAGGCAAAAGAGCACCCTGCTCTCAAAGCTGAAATAGTGATATAGGCAGTTCAGTGACCCGAATAGCAATGAAATCAAAACAATCAAGTCCTTGATTAAAAATCTTCAAAAACTGATCCGGGATAATTACCGAGCAGTAATAAATGAGGAGTGGAGCAACATAATTCGAGCTGTCCAAGCAAACGGACCGAACATGTTTTCACAAATCCAGAAAATATGTCGAAGAAAAGATCACAATGACATCCCTGTCTCCGAATTCCACGGACTCCCGAGAATTGTCAGATAATGCTGAACGCAGGACTCACCTTAGAGCCCATCAACTCCAATGATGAAGTAATAGTAGTCGAACATCCGCAAAAGAAAGCGAATTCAATTGGAGCCTGTTTCGAAGCAGTGTACAGAGTTAACGAACCAGTTCATGCTAACACTGAAATTGAAAGCAATGCCCGTCAAAGACATTGCTCGCTGCGCAATCAACTTCACAACTGGCGATCCGAAAACCATAGTTTCATCACATTCGGCGAAAATAATAGGGCGGATTCTCCAGTCAGAAATGAAAATACAAATATGTTTGTGCGCAAGGATGAACTTAGAAACATACTTAGCTCAATAAAAAATAGGAAATCACCTGGAATAGATAGCATTCCAAATGTGGTTCTAATGCATTTGCCTCGCGAAGCAGTGAACATATACACTACTTTGTTTAACAACGCTCTAAACAATGCACACTATCCAACCCATTGGAAGACTGCAGTAGTCCACCCTATCCCCAAAAAGGGTAAGGAGAAGAGCAATCCAGCTAATCTGCGCTCGATCAGCCTGCTTCCCAACATCAGCAAGGTATTCGAAAAAATTATAAACAAAGCACTGATAGGTTGGTGTGATTGTGGCGATTCCGCCAGATCCCACGGCTCGCCTTCCTAAAAAAAAACCCCCATAACCATAACCCGGGTCTGCACCAGCTTTCGCTAATGCAATTCGCATTAGCATCTTAGATGCTTCACGCATCAAACAGACTCAATTATTTTAACCCTAAAATCCCTATAAAGAAAACTTACCTTCATGCATCCCTTCGCATACAATTTTTCATAAGATTTCTTTGTTTGCTTATTTTGTATTCTGAACCAATTCGGTACCAGACAAATACCATAAATATCGCGCCGTCTATTTTTCCCAGCCGCGCCATATACCTTTTCATATACATTGCCTGGCAACCTATTTTGTTTGTCTTACCAACAAACAACCCAAGCAGCTGCATATAATTAGCGCAATAGACGCTGAAACCAAATTCTCCAGCATTTCCTAATGCAAATATGAACCCGGTTTCTATTGCAGCCAGAGATGCCATAAACATCCAATTTGCTTTTAGCACCTTTTTCTCCTAACGTCGAAAATAGCGACGAGGCATCGTATAAACATGACCTTCATTAAAGAGCGAACCATTTGGTCGCCTTTCCTTTTGTCTTTGCCGCCTCCCTGTTTCGCTGTTCCACTGCACGTGTGAATAGTGATCTCAACGATCCCACACATACCACCATGAACTGTATTACAAGATCTGGTTTCCTATACCACCAAGAGAGACTTTACGTTTTCCTGGTGGTAGGTAAAAAACGATATCCTTATTAGAGAGGATATCGTTTGAGTCTCATTCCATCACCAGACCAAGTCGGTCGGGTCTCCACTACGCTACCTTTGCGCTCGGTACGCGTAGATACGATGGGCCACTCTTTTACCATCGAGGGGTGCGTCGGAGTTCGCACCCCCGTGAGTCGTGTGTGTTTTATTTTTCAACTCTAGGAAGTTTTAGTTTATTTTTCCACGTAAATTTATCCGTGAATCTATGAAATAACGTAAATTTATTGATCCCAAATTGTTTATTATCGAAAACATATAGTGCGGCAAAAATCGGTATACAATAGTCTCTTTGATAAAACAATATCCTTAAGTTCATACGAAAGTGTTCAATAGTTTTTGTGAAAACGTATAAATCATACAAAAATGTAAAAGACAAACAATAAACAATTTATAAATTTCATTAACTGTTTGATTTTCAAAATTTAAAAGTAAATTAAATTCAAAACTAGGCACATTTCATTGTTAAAGCGTGTTTCCTGTGCTGCTGCCCAACAAAACGTTTTCAAAAAGAAAGGAAATTCCCCAACATTCGTTTCTTCGTGGTGAACAGTTTTCCTAGTGCTTGGCGGAACATTACCGGAATCTTTAGTAATTATGATGGAGGAGGAAGCTAATCAGCGCCGTACGCCGGTGCACTTAACTCCTACCCCACATTGGTGACACCGAAAAAGGACACGCAACCGGATTAATGTGATCGACGCACGTAACCTGTTGTGCAGTCACAGTGCCAGAACAATCAGTGGGCAATTGTGGCGGCAATTGCCAGAAGTCATGAACGGGCAAACATCGCCCCAACGCCAGCCTAACAACAGCACCTGGCGAAACATCACCGGGAGTAGCCGATTGGATATCCAGCACGAGGAACAACACCATCTCCGGACCAACTTCACCAGGAAACGCAAACACCAGCACCAGGCAGCCGATCTATAATCGAACATCAGGTACTCCTTAAAACTTTTTAATTTTTTTCTTTTCTCCTTTCCTTTTTTGTATTGTCCTTATATAAGCTCCTTCCGGGCGTAACTTAAAATTTGTTTCCTAAAAACAAAAAAAAAAAAAAAACATTGGTGTGCGGTGACATTTGTTGTGCAGAAATTAATTTGTGATGTGAAGTGCAAATTTCCACGCACAGTTCTAATTTTCGAAAACGATTCTCTATTGTAAATGTAGACAACTGGTTAGAGGCAGTTATTCTACCAGTGTAAGAAAAGAGTATAACTGAGTTAACTTTTAAAAAGCTATTCAAATTCAAATTCCGAAACATTGTTTTCAATCATTAAAATTCACCAGTAACCTATTAACGTACGAAAAAGACATAATACTTTTATATTAAATGTTACACATACTCAGTTTAGCTATTATCTTTTCTTTCAAATTCATACAAAAACATGGTTAACACAATTGGAAATAAATAAATAAACCAAAACAAACCCTTTAACGAAATAAAGAAAATGATTTCATAGAGAAGCTAAGAACGTGCAGTAGTAATGTTTTGTTTATTGTCGTTTTTGTTTTCTTTTCTCTTTTACCATTATATATTGTGTCCGTGAAAAAGAAAATCAAGTTGAATTATATTAAAAATACGAGGATATGAATACATATTAATGTATTGTTTTCGCCTTTTTTTTACTATGCCTTTTTATTGTACGTATGATTAAATAAAATATTTCATATCCCCAAAAAGCAAACTTTAATCACTTTTGCTTTTCCTTAGCTATTAAAGTTAAATGAGCAATAATAATAATTGTTTGTGTTCTCACTAAATTGTTTCATTATTTTGAGTATCCTCATAAATTTTATGTATATCAAATGTGTAAAAAATATTTTCATTGTTTCCCTAGTTTATTGCTTTTAAATATTATTTTAACTGCTTCTCCTTGTTTTTATTCATGTTTGTTTCAAATTAATATAAATATATACACACCACAGATAAATTCTAACCAAACTAATGGAAAGCAGTCTTCAATTTTTACTTTATCCTTTACTTTGTTGTTTAAATCGTATGTTAAGACGAATCCAAATAACAAACATTTTGAATTTTAATCATTTTAAGCAAACAAAGACAAATATCTCTAAATACACAAGAAATTGTAAAACATTTAATATATATTCAATTCTACAATTATATTACTCTCTCTCTACATATATATGAATATATATACATATATATATTCATATATTATAGGCAATCTCGTTTTTTTTTTTTTTTTTTTCTCTTAGTCTTTATTAAAATGTTTAAAGCATATAATTAACATCATTTGTTTTAAGAAAAATTAAAATTCCTAAAATTGATAAGTAGGTTATATCCAGACATGGAATCATGGAATTACTTATTAAAGCAAACATTTTCACACACAGTTCTAACTTAACGAGTTCCTATTGTAAAACTATACCCCATATCGGCTCAGCTCGTCAGCAATTATAATCGATAAACACTCGCTGGCCAGCGTAATTGTTGACATAACTGTAGCCGATATTAATACAATATACTTTTGCAGTCGCCTTGTCCAATCAGTTTACTAAATGTTAACCTTACACTTAGTCCTTCTGACCTATCCAACATTTAAATATAATGCATAAAATAAAATAAAGCAAGAAAAACAATAAATGACTTCAAAAGAGAAATAAAATCTATAGAGATATCACCTTGCAGAGTAATCGGTTTATTGATGATTATATTGATTAATATTAATCTAAACGAAAATAATAATTTTAAACCAAACTACATCACATCCATTTGAATAGAAACGGTTACTGCAATTTTTTTTTTTTAAGAACAAAATATTATTGTAAACCCCTTCCGGGTAATGAATTACGCACAACCTTGTACAACCGTAATGTCCCGCACGACTCCGCGCTCACACAATTCGACTACACACGACTCCGCTTCCTACTTCTCTCGACTACTCGCGACAATACCCGGCCACCTTTTGATTCCACTCGACAGCCTTCGGCTCCCTTTGCCCCCTTAGTCTCGTTTCGTCCCTTTACTCCATCCAACCTCACTCGACCCATTTCAACACCCGTCTGGCTTTTCTCTTACTATTAGCACACAACGCCCCTAGTTAACTCCTTCAAACAGGCTCCTCATCACACTTTAGCTACTCCGCGTAGCACATAATCAATAGGACGCCTGGTTTTGTCCTGCTCGTAATACTTCAACCCCTTTCTGGCCCTCCTTAAATATTGGCATACAATGCCCTCTATTTCAACATCTTCTTTTTCGGTCCTTTCCTAAATATTGGCGCACACTCTCGCCATTGCCCAACACCAATTTTTTGCAAACCGGCCCCTTAGCTAACAACAGCTACTACGCGTAGCATATAATCAATAGGACGCCCGGTTTTGTCTCGCGTGAAACACCTCACCCTTTTCTGTCTCTTTTCTGAAGGTCGGCGCTCACGCTCACCAACCATAGCCTTCACGCAACCCCATGCATCCCTTCTCGTCTCTGCTTGACCTCTAACACCTTTTTCTATCCCTGTTCATATATTGGTCCCATCCACGCCAAAAACAGTTATCACGCGAAACCGTTCATCAATGCTCGACCTCTCTACCCGATTTCAGCAAGCCAGCTTCCCTCGTTACCACAGCTACTACGCGTAGCACCCATCAGGGCACCTGGTTTTGCCCCTTTATTTAAATATCAGGACATTCGTCCTTAGATCTCCTACGTCTCCCAAATGTCTCAGCAACACCGGTCCACAAATCAAACCGATACCACCGGGCTGAGACAACATACCTGGTTCCCCAATCTTTAGCCACCATGGCTCCCCTTTAGCGGCAACTAAAGGCTATACACGCCCCTCTACGCCGCCTCAAATACCTAGGTGCATAATACTTCGGAGCGCACATCTAATAACCCTAGGGCGCCCTGGGGTTGGACACAATCAACCACCCACCAGGAGCCCCCTAACCAAAATCCCCTATTTTTTTTTAAACAAGAGCGACGGCCGGCACCTCACAGCAAGTTTCCATTCGGTCGAGGTCGCAGCTACCGCTACATTGGCACCAATGTACCGGTCCTCCCTCGATAGGTAAAACGTGCAATTGAGGGCCCGCCCTCCTTTACCAGTCCCAGCGGCAAACAAATCGCCATACAAACGTATGGACAAAAGACACCCGCTCTGGACTTGGTCCCTTTCCATTCCGCACACGGCAACCCGTCACTGCGGATGGGAATTACCCTGGGATAAATCCCCCTCCATCTCGCACACACTATTCCGTCACTGCGGATGTGAGCGGATTTCCGATAGGTTCCGACCTATTCGGGCGATAAGCCTGTTGGTCCATGAGACCCATAACAGGCCGATGGACCACGCCGCACACATTTGCCCTTGATGGCATCAAGCGGTAACAACTGTGTCCATCTTATCGATAAAGGCCCAAACAATAACCAGGAACTGGTCACCACGACAGTCCCTTAACATTACCACAGCGCATTTCCGAAGCAACCTCCCTATCATCACAGCACCCACCATCGAGCATTCCCTCGCCCCTACCTTTTTTTTCGTGACTACGTCACTGGGAGGGGAGTACTGTGGCGATTCCGCCAGATCCCACGGCTCGCCTTCCTAAAAAAAAACCCCCATAACCATAACCCGGGTCTGCACCAGCTTTCGCTAATGCAATTCGCATTAGCATCTTAGATGCTTCACGCATCAAACAGACTCAATTATTTTAACCCTAAAATCCCTATAAAGAAAACTTACCTTCATGCATCCCTTCGCATACAATTTTTCATAAGATTTCTTTGTTTGCTTATTTTGTATTCTGAACCAATTCGGTACCAGACAAATACCATAAATATCGCGCCGTCTATTTTTCCCAGCCGCGCCATATACCTTTTCATATACATTGCCTGGCAACCTATTTTGTTTGTCTTACCAACAAACAACCCAAGCAGCTGCATATAATTAGCGCAATAGACGCTGAAACCAAATTCTCCAGCATTTCCTAATGCAAATATGAACCCGGTTTCTATTGCAGCCAGAGATGCCATAAACATCCAATTTGCTTTTAGCACCTTTTTCTCCTAACGTCGAAAATAGCGACGAGGCATCGTATAAACATGACCTTCATTAAAGAGCGAACCATTTGGTCGCCTTTCCTTTTGTCTTTGCCGCCTCCCTGTTTCGCTGTTCCACTGCACGTGTGAATAGTGATCTCAACGATCCCACACATACCACCATGAACTGTATTACAAGATCTGGTTTCCTATACCACCAAGAGAGACTTTACGTTTTCCTGGTGGTAGGTAAAAAACGATATCCTTATTAGAGAGGATATCGTTTGAGTCTCATTCCATCACCAGACCAAGTCGGTCGGGTCTCCACTACGCTACCTTTGCGCTCGGTACGCGTAGATACGATGGGCCACTCTTTTACCATCGAGGGGTGCGTCGGAGTTCGCACCCCCGTGAGTCGTGTGTGTTTTATTTTTCAACTCTAGGAAGTTTTAGTTTATTTTTCCACGTAAATTTATCCGTGAATCTATGAAATAACGTAAATTTATTGATCCCAAATTGTTTATTATCGAAAACATATAGTGCGGCAAAAATCGGTATACAATAGTCTCTTTGATAAAACAATATCCTTAAGTTCATACGAAAGTGTTCAATAGTTTTTGTGAAAACGTATAAATCATACAAAAATGTAAAAGACAAACAATAAACAATTTATAAATTTCATTAACTGTTTGATTTTCAAAATTTAAAAGTAAATTAAATTCAAAACTAGGCACATTTCATTGTTAAAGCGTGTTTCCTGTGCTGCTGCCCAACAAAACGTTTTCAAAAAGAAAGGAAATTCCCCAACATTCGTTTCTTCGTGGTGAACAGTTTTCCTAGTGCTTGGCGGAACATTACCGGAATCTTTAGTAATTATGATGGAGGAGGAAGCTAATCAGCGCCGTACGCCGGTGCACTTAACTCCTACACCACATGATGAAAACGATATCATCCCCAACAACCAGTTTGGCTTTCGAGCGCGACATGATACAGTTCATGCAGCGACGAAACTTGTTTCCGATATACAGTGGAACAAGGCAAAGCGACAATGTACAGGCGCCTGCCTGGTTGACTTTGAAAAGGCTTTCGACACCGTATGGTTAGAAGGACTTGTCTATAAGTTAACAAACCTGGGTATGCCGCAATATTTGTTATACATCAGTTATGATATGATAATGGACAAACATTTTGTGGTGAAATGCGGGGACATACTCTCCAACAAGACCTTCCAAATTAAAAATGGCTTACAGCAGGGAGCTGTGAATTCTCCCATTCTATTCAATATTTACACTAGTGATCTAGTGAGTTCTCTCGAAAACGCCATTGCGTACGCCGATGACATAGTGGTGTACAGAACAGGAGGAAAAATAGACGTCATCAATAGGCACCTTCAAGATGACTTCAACAAAATAAAACAATTTTGCGACGACTGGAAATTAAAGATTAATTTCCAGAAGACCGAGACTATCCTTTTCAGAACGCCTCTATCCAGGCCCTCGAGGGATACAAAATACAACTGGAAACACTTTTCTATTGTAGGTAACAATAACCTTCCACTGCAAGTGAAAACTGTAGTTAGATACCTTGGTATCTGGCTAGACCAGTATTTATATTTTGACAAGCAAGTAGCAGCGTCCCTCTCCGCAGCTAAAAGCGCATATTCTATGACAAGAAGTCTATTCCGGAGTAGTCTTCTTGACCCCAGAGTCAAAATAATTTCGTACTCGGCATTCATCCGACCAGTTTTGATTTATGGCTGCCCAGTATGGTATAATATATCTCCACTTTATATGGAGAAGTTTCGTGTGTTCGAACGGCAGTGTTTGCGTTCCTGCCTCGGACTTTATAGAACACCAGAGTCGCAATACAAAAAATTCTATCCCAACAAAATCCTGTTTAACAAATCAGGGTTAAATAGGATAGACAATTTCATAATTAAAATTATTCGTGGTCACACAGCAAGGGCAATGTGCAGTGACAATAATCTTATCGCGGGAGCATTCTATCCCAATGATATGTATCTGGAGAATACCCTCCAGAATGGGTTTATTCCCCCAGAAGCGTTCCCTTTCTTGGATCAAAAAGGCCTTATCCAAGACGTGCATGGAGTCCCGATTATTTACCACGCTTTTCGTGGTGCCAGGGACAAACGAATTCTCCATGATAGTGATATCTCCAATGCCCCAGACCGCATGCGTTTTAGCACGGCGATCAGTGAAAGAAATAAATCAGCCACAGATCGAACATCTCCCAAATGGTGGTGGCTTCTCAACGAGGAGAGGACTTCACTTCCTCACATATAGTATGCCTCTCAAGAGCAACGCTCTCCTTCCTCTTGCCCCCCCCCCCCCCCCCCCCCCCTGGCTGCCTTTCCCAATTACTTTTGTGTAGCTATTTTATTTTATTTTTTATTTCTTATTTTATGTTTTATTCGTTTCGTTTTTGTTTGTTATAATAATAAAAAAAAAAAAAATAAAAAAAAATCGTAATAATAATATATACATATAGATGTCAACGAGGAGTCTCTCTAATATATGACTTGTTTCATATATATATAAGAAACAAAAAAAAAAAGATGTACGCCGAAAGGCATATATAAAAATCAAGTTGTAATGTGTAATTTAGAGAGCTCGCATAGAGCCAGTAAGTTAATTTAAGGATTGTGATTGTAGAAAAGGGTTTAACATTTACCCCAAATATTATACATGTAAAAAGAATTAGGAAAATAAATGTGGTTTAAAAAAAAAAAAAAAAAACCATTCGAGTGTGTGAGTACATCCTTAGGTATGAAAAACGCGGCGCAATCAATGCAGCGTGCCCTGAACCAAGTACTCGTCGTCGTGTCGGATGGACACGACCAATACCTAGAACATCTGCGACAACTATTATCCACTCGCCCAGGAGCAAGTAAGTAATTGTAACAATATAAATTAGAAAGTGTGACTTATTTGGTTGTTGGTGGACCGATCCTCGGTCGCCGCTCCTGGTCTTTAGTTGCAGGGGACGCAGCAGTCTTAATCATCCTATTCTTTTCGTTTGTCTTCGGTTGGCTTCGGTTGTCTTGATTAAGTTAATAAAGTACTCGCCGTTTTATTAATAACTATTCAATTAGTTTCGCGGGTAGTCGTCGTTAATAAACTTTCCAATTATATTAGCGTGTCGTCGGTTTTCATATTTTGTTTCAACTAACTTAATTATTATTTTTCGCCCTTAACACGTTATTATAATTACGGCGCCAACGCCTTTTATTTTTATTATTGCCAAGTAATTTTTAAGTAAATTTGCATAAAGTAGTTTATGCAAATTTACTACTTGGCGCAATAACAAATTGAGAGGTAGGGAGGGGAAATTTGGGGATATCTGGGAACTTTGGGTGAGGGCCTGAACGTCACGTCCATAATAGGTCTACGCATCAATGGAGGAAATGTGCCATCTGTCAATCTTAGGTAACCTACTTGGACTCCCCAATGTGAAGGGAAGATTTCCAACTGCCTCCGGTGAAGGTGGATGCCATCATAAATTTCACAAAACAGACGATCTCAACTTAGCTCCGACGTTTCCTCGGCATCACCAACTTTTACCGGAGATGCTTCCCGCACGCTGCCAACCTTCAAGCTCTCCCCCACGACCTGTTCAAGGGACACTTTGAAGTGGATGCATGAAGCGGACCAGCCCTTCCAGCTGACCAAATACGTCAATTGATGACGCATTTGCACCACTTATTTCTTCCCGCAAACGAAACTAGCGTTTAGGAAGGGCGCATTAAACATCACAACTCGACAAGATCTGGCAACCCTGTAGTATCCTACTACATGCATCCCATTTAACGTAATAATAATACCACACAACGTTTCCTCTTCAATTACCTGCCTGTGACCCACAATCATTCTCCAAGCTATGCGTTGTCCAATTACGGGTCATTTATACCCACAGGTGTATATTTTTTGCATAGTATCGCATATCGTCATTCATTTCCATATACTAAAGCCAAGCGCCACACCAGCTGGCATGGTGGATTCACTGACAATTGCTTACACCTACAAAAATGCAACGTACGGATAATGACAAACTACCGTATGCCAGATGTCATGCACTTGCTTTGGAGATCATCATCATCATTGGCACTACAACCGGGATCCGGTCTTGGCCTTATTTAGCAAGTCTCGAGGCTGTCAAATTTTCCACAATAATTTATTTTTACGGGCAGGGTTATTAGCCTTGCGCCACATACAATATATATTATTTTGTATCATACACAACATATTATATATCATACATAATATATCATCTATCATACAAAATATACTATATATCATATATCACACCATATATCATATATTACATCATATATTATACATCACATATTATATATCATATATTATATAGCACATACTACATACCATATAATACATACAGTATATCATATATTATACATTATTTATACTATATATTATTCCTATACTATATATATATTATACAATATACATCAATAATATAGATTATACAATACATCCTACACAATACACATCATACACAATATATATTATACAATATATGTTATACAATACATATTATACAACATAAATTATATAATATATATTATACAACATATATTATACAACATATACTATACAACATATAGTATACCACATATATTATACACAACACATATCATACAATATATACTATACAACACATATTATACAATACATACTATACACAATATACATTATATAATACATATTATACAATATATACTACTCAATACATATTATACACAACATATATTATACAATATATATTATAAAATATATTCTATACAACATATCTTATACAATACACTTTATACAATATATTTTGTACTACATATTCCATACAATACATTTTATACAATATATATTCATCATCATCGGCACTACAACCGGGATCCGGTCTTGGCCTTATTTAGCAAGTCTCGAGGCTGTTAAATTTTCCACAATAATTTATTTTTACGGGTAAGGTTATTAGCCTTGCGCCAACAAAGCGTATAACTCAGAGTTAATTAACTTGTCAAGAAGTTAATATTAATCTATTGGTAAGATAAAGTAAAAGAATGAAAGCATTTATACCAACCATATTGTCGTTTAAATTTTACTCTCTGCTCGGCAATTCTTCCGTTAAAAATTAAGGAAACACGGTTGCGACGCGTAACAACCCTTGTGGTTCTTCTCACAAAAGGAGACCCAACACTCTCGGACACCCAAAGGCGCTACTGCACCTACGTCAGAGAGCTTTTGGCGATCTATGCAGCGGTGAAACACTTCGAATGGATTCTCGAACGACGAGTATTCACAATATTCACCGGCAACAAATCCCTGGTCTACGCTCCGGCTGTAGTGCTCCGGCTGTAGTGCTCCAGCCTTACTCTTCCCCTATCCATATTTACATCCCAAACAAAATTTGCCTAAAATCCGTTCCCAATCTATTGAATCAAATTAAATTCTCAAATGAAGGTTTTATACTCAATTTAACGATCACCACTCCTTCGTCGAAGGAGGAAGCACGGTGATTTAGATCGCACCGCGCGACTATGAAGGGGTCTAACAAAGAGACCCTCGACCTTTTAAAGACACGCAGACGAGCTCCCGAAGAATTGCTCCACGGCCAAGCGATCTCACAAGGCATCGCTGCGCCAAGCCAGACATCTCAACTCGGTGCTGCCCTTCAATGCCTAACGGAGTGTGATTGTAGTGACTGTTGTAGCACGCATTCACTGGAAGGAGGGACTCATACCGAGAACGCTTTTCGATTAGATAAATCAAGCGCACTCTCGGTCACTCTCACACAAGCGAAAGTATGGCTGAATTTGCTACACTATGTAGGTCTCGTTCACATTCGGAATGAACACCGACACGGGATTTATCCCGCCAATTTTGCATGACATCATCAAGACCTGATGACAATCGGCAAGAATGATTCACTTCGATGCTAAACGCTACCACAGTCCGACACTCCAGCCGAAACCGACTTCAATACCATCCCCCGGAGAAGCTAGACGCACACCAGTTAAAGGGTGGGGAAAATGTTTAGACCTTACATCGCACCAGAAACAACTTATTCCCGCATGACGACTCTGAAGATAACCCGCGCCGAGAGCAAACGTCTGTCCGAGACTGGACATACCGTTTTGGCATAGGCTTACGAGCCAATCAAGGCTAACAATTTGGCGGATGGGGCCTGCAAACATGGGCACACCTACGATTTCCTACCCCTCATCTGGGCAAAAATGTAAAATGTTAAAGTAAAAGAAGAATTTGAAACATAAAATGAATGTGCAATAAGCAAGATTGAAATGAAAATAAAAAAATGGGAAGCATATGTTCAAAACAATGTGATTGTATTCAAATTTTATAAATATGTGTATTGTTACTCACGTGACCAGGAAAGGCATTTTAATATTTTACTTTGAAATTATATTTACTTATAATCGGTATTTTATACAATATTGCTATATTTTTTGTATGTAAAAATTATGATTTTTAAGGCCACGAAACTTCCTCAAAAAAAAAAATTGTTTTGTCGTGCACAGGATATCTCGTAACTAGTTTATTTGAAATCAAAACGTAAAAAAATTTCGTTAATTTATAATATTCATCATCATCATCATCATCGGCACTACAACTGGGAACCGGTCTTGGCCTTATTTAACAAGTCCTGAGGCTTGTTAAATTTTCCATAATGATTTGTTTTTTCCGGGGAAGGTCATTAGTCTTGCGCCATAATTTATAATATTATCTAGTAATTAATCGAAGGAATAAGCAAAATATTATTTTTTTATAAAATGGCAGCTGCTTAAAAAAAAATTTTTTAACGAAAATGTTGACCTTAAATTCTTTATAAAATGAAAAATATTTATTAGAATCGCAAATCGTTCGATTAATTATTAAAAAATATATGCAAAAAGATTGTGTTGAAATCTGAAATCGATCGGTTCAACCGTTCTCGAAATATCGTGTACACCGATTTAAAAACATGGTTTTGAGAAAAATGGATGTAAAGTTTCAAAACCATTTTACATATTGTAGCGAGCTTAGGGTTGGCTGGATTAATTATTTTAATAAATAAGAGCCGTTAAATCGATTGTCTTTGCAAACACTTTATTAGTCTGTTAATAACAACCGTTACTTGACTTTTTGCTTCTTTACTTATCGGTTCCTTACTTATCGCGTCTTTGACTGCTTAGTTCTTACTTATCTTCCTGATCTGCGTGCGACGTACTTATACCGTTTCCTCATTCTGATTCGGCGTTTCGTTTCCGTCCGTTCCATAGCCTCGAATGTTCTCCTGTTCGTAGTCTCCAATTTTCCAGTACTTTCTAGAATATTCTAGTACTGATTGTCATATGCGTCACAATATCAAAAAAAAAAATTTTTTCTTAACTTACACAGAGTCACTTTCATTTCTTTTATTAAAAATATACCAAAAATCAGAGAGAAATAAAATAGAATTATGAAACGAGAAATGAGCAATGGAGCTCCCGCTCCAGATAGGCAGATGTTAACCCTACTCTATAAACGTTCACTCTCGCAAAGGCGTCTATACAAATATGAATATACCATTCCACCGACAATATTTATCGGATCGACTTGAAATTGTGTGTATATAATCTTTAGTATATGTACATTCAAAAATTGGAATAAAAAATCAATTTTTTTAACATTCTAAGTGCGTATCATCATCATCATCGGCACTACAACCGGACTCCGGTCTTGGCCTTATTTAGCAAGTCTCTCCACTGGTATCCGGTCCATATCCGAGACTTGTTAAATTGTCCATAATAATTTGTTTTTCCGGGCAAGTTTATTAGCCTTGCGCCATCTAAGTGCGTATAACCCCTTAATAAAGAACTTGGCATATCCGCAGGTTTATGTATAGGAACATAGCAAAGTTATGTGGAAAGTTCAGGTATCTGTTATATTCACAAGAAAGTAGCATGCGTTTTGTTCAACATCTGAAATTATAGTAAAATATCGCATGACATCTTCAATGTTTGCCTATATCCATTTGCATATTCGCAGGCGTTATGGTTTGGCTCGTGTATAGGAACCGTAAAGCTTTTGTGAGTGACAGCTTAACTTTGGTGACTTTATTTCGGGTTTGAGTGCTTTCAATTGTATCATGTTGTGACTCAAACTGACGCAAGTCTCCGCGTTGAAAAAGCTCCACCTTCCAGTCTTCGCAATGTTTTTCTTAATGAGAACCTATTACAATATTCTGGGTGCCCGGGGTACCTGTTATGTCGTTAGTGTATGCAACACCAGCCAGATCAGTTAAGCCGCGATATATGCAATATTTTATGTTATTCTGTTGGGTGAGATTTCTCCACATGCATGTTCGTTTTCTTTTCCATTTAGGGACAATTGTGGCTTCTTCACCCGTTGGCATAATAAAAGTAAATATATCACTGTACAATTTATTGCATTCGCGATAAGTCAGTAAATTTGGTTAACAAAGAATATTGTAAAATAAGATTTAAGGAAAGTCGATAGTCTCAGTCGCTAGACTCTTTATGTGTTGACTTTATTAATAGGTAATTTTGAACAATTTGTTAATAATTATTTAATATTAAATTGTTTTTTTTTAAATAGTGCACATATGTGCACATGTGTGTATATACAGTCGTGAAATCGACGTTTTTGCCATGTTTGTAAGGTATGGAAAAACACAAAACAATCAGACATCGAGGCCTACGAAGAGTGGTATGCAGAGCACAAGAATTTTTGCACCATAAATCATCATGGAAGTGCCGGGAAAAATGAATGTTGATGCGATAATTGAAATGTTTTAGCGTTCGGTGGAGAAACATGGAGTCAAATATGTCAAATACATAGGAGATGGTGACTCAAAGACACTTAAATATATTATTGATATTAATCCTTATAATGATGAAGAAGAAGACCAGGAATTGCTGACTAACAAAGTGTAAGTAAGGTTTTGGCCTTATTTAACAAGTCTGAGGGTTGTTAAATTTTCCATAATAATTTGTTTTTCCGGGCAAGGATATTAGCCTTGCGCCGAAAATTAACCGGTAAATATAATGAGAAAAATCAAAAAAAATGTCAAACAGTTGCAATTTTTCGAAATTTTTTTTTTTATTTCTTCGAGGTGGGGACGATTAATTCACTGATTCTTAATCAATTTTTTTTTTTTTTTTTTAGATAATTAGAAGAGTCAAAATCATGTCAATCAGGACGCACGCTTTTGTTTCAACCCCCATGTCTTGGCCTTATTTAGCAAGTCTCTCCACTGGTATCCGGTCAATATCCGAGACTTGTAAAATCGTCTATAATAATTTGTTTTTCCCGGCAAGGTTATTAGCCTTGCTCCAACATTTCTTAGGTTGTCGCTGCATGCATTGGTTCACTGCTTCGCGGGTGCTAAAGTAGCTATCCAGGGGTGTCACGTGGAGACTGCATGTCAGTTTGAAGTGAACAGGGACAAGGATTGTCTTGATCTGCGCCGAGTTGAAAGCAGAGATTTTGCCGTGTATGTTCGCCCCCCCCCCCCCCCCCCCCGTTTTTTCATGGAACGTCCGCTCACTATACAGAGCTCGGGCTGCACAGCAACTAGCCGATGGCCTGTCCGAATAACAGCACTACAAGAAATAAGATGGACGGGGACTGGTGTTATTCAAAGAAACGAGTATGACATTTATTACAGCTGTCATCATGCAAAATACCATGTGCTCGGGGTAGGCTTTCTAGCCAGCCAAAAACTGAAGCCTGCCATCATCGGCTTTAGTGCAATAAACGAAAGGCTGTGCACTCTTCGCGTGTGAGGCAAGTTTAAGAACATACGCCTCATAAACGTTCACGGACCTACAGAGGAATCCCCCGACGACGAAAAAGAAGAATACTACGAAAACGTCGAACGGGCCCTCAATGCCCGCCCAAGGTACGATGTGAAAATGGTTCTTGGTGATTTGAATGCGAAAATAGGTCGGGAGCCGGTTTTCAAGCACGACACAGGTTCCCATAGTTTGCATGAGAACACTAATGACAATGAACTACGAGTCATTGAACTGGCAGCATCGAACAACTTGGTCGCTGCAAGTACCAGGTTTGCGCGTAAAGATATCCACAAAGCCACCTGGGTATCATCTGATGGAACCACTCGCAACCAAATTAACCACGTGTGGGTAGATCGCCGCCACTCCTCGAGCCTGATGACGGTACGAACGTACCGAGGTGCCAACGTCGACTCGGATCACTATCTTCTTGGTACAGTTTTCACAGCGCGGATTGCCTTACGGAGACGTATTGCATCCGCGGATCAGGTTCAAATCAACACGGCTGCCTTACGCAATGAGAATACCAGTAACACCTTTGATTATGTGTTAAGACTCGCCCTCGAAGAGCTCGACGGAGGGAGAGTAAGTCCTGGGGCCAGAATGCCGGGCGTAGAAGAGAAATGGTCACGCCTTAAGAACACTGTCATTAGTACTGCCAACTCCACCTTAGGCAGTAGTCATCGAGATCGGAGCGACCGGTTTAATGATCAGTGCAAACTAGCGACTGAACGCAAGAATGCTGCATACCGAGCAATGCAGCAGTCTCGTAGGATGCGGGTACGAGAGGAGAAATACAAAGAGGTCAGAAGATCTAAAAAAAGAAGACTCCACAGACAAAAGAAAAGTGCCTGGGAAAAAATCCTTGTCTGTGAAATAGAGAAAAGTAGAGAGCGAGGTCCGCACCGGGCGCGGAAGTTCTACCAAATAATCCGCAGTATGGCGCGGTACACACCACGCTGCACTTACTGCAAGATTAAAAGGGTAATCTGAACACCGATCCTGAAGGCATTCTGGAGCGATGGGAAGTGCAATTCAATGAATTGCTAAATGGTCAGCTCACAGAAGAATTGGAGGCTCCACCAATGCAAAATCAAGACCAAATGCTCCCGCCACCAAGCATTGAGGAAACATTAAAAGTCATAAGACAGCTCAAATCAAATAAAACCCCCGAGGTGATGGCATACCAGCTGAGCTGATCAAACAAGGAGGAACAGCGTTACATCATACAATTCATGAGATCGTGGTGCACGTATGGGAGCAAGAGGAGATGCCGGAAGATTGGCTTCGTAGTATAATTTGCCCCATACATAAAAAGGGAGATATCACACTGTGCAGCAACTATTGGGGTATAATATTGCTGAGTACCACCTATAAAATACTCTCCTCTATCCTACAATATCTGATAGCCCCATACGCTAAAGCCATCATTGGTCAATATCCGTGTGGCTTCATCCCAGGCAAATCAGCGATTGATCAGATATTCACCCTTAGGCAGGCAATGGAAAAATTTCAGGAATTTAAGATTCCATTATATCATCTGTTTAGCTCCTCAATAGTATACTGGTTAGTATACCCGCCTGTCACGCGGGAGACCGGGGTTCGATTGCTCGTCGGGGAGTCTCTGGCGCAAGACTAATGACCTTGTCCGGAAAAAAACAAATCATTATGGAAAATTTAACAAGCCTCAGGACTTGCTAAATAAGGCCAAGACCGGTTCTAGGTTGTAGTGCCGATAATGATGATGATGATATCATCTGTTTATAGACTTTAAGGTCGCCTACGACAGCATAGCCAGGGTGGAACTATACAATGCCATGAGAGAGTTCGGCATTCCAAGCAAATTGATACGACTTTGTAGGTTGACCATGACCAACGTAACTAGTCAAGTAAAAATAGCGGGATTGCTGTCCAAACCAATAAACATCTTTAATGGACTCCGACAAGGGGACGGTCTGGCATGCCTCCTCTTCAACCTGGCCTTGGAGAAAGCAATCCGCGACTTTGGCGTTACAACAAGAGGGACTATTGTCACCAAGTCCAGCCAGATACTTGCCTACGCAGATGACATCGACATCATCGGTAGAACCGAATCGGCTGTACAGGATTCCTTCACCCAGATCGAGCAGGCGGCACAAAAACTGGGACTCCACTTTAATGAGAGAAAAACTTAGTACATGGTGGCAACTTCTGCGAAGAGAAGACCTGACGTTGGTCAAACTGTCAGAGTAGTGGAGCACGAATTTGAAGTAGTGCAATCCTTCAACTATAATACCTTGGGTCAATAGTATCAGCCGATCACAATATGGAAGAAGAAATACGCCAACGGCTGATCAAATCCAACAAAGCCTACTATGGTCTACCAAGGCTCTTTAAATCCCGAAATTTATCCAGACCATCCAAGCTACTACTGGACAGGACCATGGTCTTACTAGTACTCATGTATGGATCCGAGACCTGGGTGCTCAATAAAAGGTACTCTGAACTCTTAGCCGCGTTCGAAAGGCGGGTCTTAGGGAGAATTGTTGGCCCCCTATGTGGGGGAGGACGATTCCGGATTCGCTACAACTGGTATAGAGTATGTTAACAATTTAATTTAAATATATATATAGTAAATAATTTTATTTTGATGGAGGTTGAATATGTATTTAAATTAGTTAGCGTAAGTTTGAGAGGACTTACTTGCGTGACCGTTGAGCGGTCGATTTGTGTTGGTGTTGATTGTAGACGGCGGCTGTTATTCGGCGTCAAGGTGCAGGGGGCGTTGAAGGTTCAGCTTCAGTCCAGTCCGTTGTCGATTGCAATTGTTCACACTGTTCAATCGTCACCTTGCTGATTGTCGATTGCATTTTCAGTAGAGCTGCAGTTTTTTGTGTTTATATTGCGGTCGTCTTCCGTTGTCAACTTTTGAACTTCGTCGTTTTCTACCTTGAAGCTAATGTTGTAAGAAAAATCAAGTTCGGTAGACTCGGGTGGGCGGGACCCCTAGCTCGAATGAGCGTAGAGGACCCTGCCCCGAAAGTCCTTTGTGGCAGGATGTATGGAAGGAGACAGCGCGACAGACCTTGTCTGCGATGAGGGGATGGCGTAGACGAGGACGCCCAGAGGCTGGGAGTGCCACACTGGATGACATCGGCTCGGAATCGGGACAGGTGGAGCGATTTGTTAAATAAGGCCAAGACCGGATCTCGGTTGTAATGTCGATGATGATGATGGCTGGTCTGCAAATCATACGAAACTCTTGATAGCAACATACGGATCAATGAAGAGATCGGAACAGCAGCTATCTGGGTTTGGGAAAGATATGTCTTTCAATGCATCCGGGTTTAAAAGAGAGACTTCATAAGAGCTAAAATAAATGGCGTCAATTTTTATCGCTATTATGCACGACCTACCTAGATGCGAGAGCCAGAATGTTCGTGTCATGGCCGCTGACCGGAGTAAGCAAGCTGTTAGAAACTTTTGCAAAGTTAGATGTCACCATCACAAATACTGGTGGTAAAAACACACATCAATAATATATATCACCTACTCCTAAGGATAGCCCATTGTCAGGTTAGTACTTTATATTTCTCCTCACATATTAAACCAGTTTTTCATTTCAAAAATCTCAGATATTCGAACGCAACAAATATAGGATGGCGCAAAATTAATCACCCTATCGGAAGATGTTATAATTTTTGCAAATGGCGTCCTATGTAAAACATATTTGAGATTTGTGAACTAGATAGCTGCAGTCATCTCTTTACTTAACAGAAAAAATTGTAAAGGTCCAAATAAAGACTTCCATCACTCAAAATCATTTTTTTTTTATTTAGTAAAAAGGAATCCAAAAACATAATGGATGATTAATTTTGCACCACCCTATATAATGTACTACATTCAATTTTGTTTTTATTTTTTTACTATTCAAAAGGATGATTCATTTTGCGCCACTGAAAATCATTTTTTTTATTTAGTAAAAAGTAATCCAAAAACAAACTGGATGATTAATTTTGCACCACCTTATATAATGTACTACATTCAATTTTGTTTTTATTTTTTTACTATTCATTCTATTTTATTTCACTGAATGCACTAATTTTCTTACCACGTGCCGATTCACTTTTTGACAATTGAATTTATATTATGACATCCTTAACACATTCAGTTCAAGTCGCTAGTCAGTTTAAATAGTGCAGTTTAATTATTCCGTAGAAATCAATAATGAAAGACAAAGTATTAATCGAAGAAGTTCATAATCAAGCGCCAGATTTAACTCCGCCAATTTTATGTAAACCTTCAATTATTTCGTTAAACTTATATTATTAAACATTCCAAATTACAGTGAAATTTCAAAATGGAAAACTCGGCACTTCGGACAAACGTAATGTCAGTTACTTCCCAGCGAAATCTCAGGACGAGAATTCAAAACGTGCATTCGTTATTGCTAGTGGACATGTTTACTCGGGAACAATTGGAGAAGGACTAACCTCACAACTTACAGACACATATATTTGCGTGCGAAACAGAACCACAAACAAAGTACAAATGTGAATTAGCAAGAAATGTCTTAACCTCCTCCATGCTCTTGTAGGTCCGTATCATTCCAATAGATCAAGCAAATCTAATTAATCATATATACAAAGAGAACGAAGAAAAAAGGATCGAAAAAAATATCCAGAGTATGTCGAAGGAAACTTCTTTCAATTTAATGGTGAAGAACTTCGGTGGGCGGAAAGATCAACGCTTCCACAGTAATAAGGAGCGCAGCAAAGTTAATATTGACGGTGTCAAGGACCAACTGGAGATAGCACTAGACGAATCATCGTTGCTAGAAGTCTCAAATCCTATCATTTCACTTGAGGAAAATATAGACAAAATCCGACCACCTTTCGATAAAAATGCGGAACGTCTGGACGATATCTTCCAGATAAACGATATTATCCCTAATGAATTATTAACTCGGCTAGAAGACGAAGTAAACGCAATTGTTTTAGCAGACAACAATGATATTCCGTAAGTCCACCTTATCGAGAAAACTCAGTTCTCTGTTCTTAAAGCATTTTTATTTAGAATTAGATCGGAGTTCCTGTTAAAAGCACTTGAGAACCTAAAAAATCAACCGCAATCCCATGAAAATCGACTCAAAATAAAATTCATCGTCTACATGGATGCACTTCAGAATCTAGTTCAATGTAAATCGAGAAATCTACAAAAAGCGACACTGTCTGATATCACGGAGAAGGTGGAAAATGATGTGAAAAGTAGATTTGCTGAAGGTTTTGGTGGTGGTGGTTGGTAAGCGGTGAATTGAATGCATGCTTGCAAGGTTTACGAATCTATATTTTTCAGGCGTAGAACCGTACTCGCTAGCGAAAAAGGTCTCTGTTACTTTCTGGTGTTGGCATTCTTTGTTTCCGAGAATTATCGTCTTGACTTAAATGAACTATCTAAAGATCTGTGCTTATCGAAAAGTATGATCACCAAATATGCACAGCTCGTTAATGGTGCCGTCTCCGGGAGCATGTTGCATTTGAAATTGCCCAGTCAAATGAAACCCATTAGTTCAAACTACAGACGCCGCAAAAAAGGTATCTGAATCGAAAGGTATCTGGTATGTTGTGTCCATGTTCACTGATGACTAAATAAAATGAAACTGTATATTAAAATTAATACGAGTTTACTAAAAGTACTTTTAATACGTTAAAGGATGTCACATCCACTTTACGCAACGTCAAAATGGATAATAACAAAATGGAGACAGATTACCAACACAGTTTTTGTGCTCCGAATTTTAAGTTCGAGAAACGGAACTATATGATATCTTCCGTACATGTGCGTGGTCATAATACTCTCATCTGTTCGCATATATTGCGCTTCTCAAATACTTGTATCCCTCGATATACACGGTACTTGAGTGGCGCGATTTTCGAGTTACACACAAAAAAAAAAAAAAAATACGACCTTCCCTAAACTCTTACCACTTTTCATCAAAACGACAAAATAATAAGTATTTATTTACTAATATAATAAAGCTATTTGCAGAATCCTGTTGCTTCCTGCTTTTGAAAAGTGGAAATATACAGGGCATTAACCGTTAGATTCATTATACATGTTAATTATATAAATTAATTCCCCGTGTCAGGTGTGATATATGGCAACGTGATTTTTTATGCAGGCAGAATTAAAATGCACAACAATATGTTGTCTCCAGTTTTATGATGAGCAAGACATGCAATTCAGACAGGTTTACCCCATCAGACTTTAGGCTCCATGAAATGGTCGGGAGAAATCCCTGGCCGTCTTTCGGAGCTTGGCTGATGGGCCGGTTCGAGAAAAGGTTGGTTAGGTGGTAGTCGGTCCCAAGGTGAGATACCACCCCGTCACGCTGTATATATCGCGATATCGTCGAGAGAAATCTTCGACGGTGTTTCGGATGTGTGGCTGATGGCCCGGACTCACACGGGGATAAGTCATGATGGTAGCTACTGATATAAATAATTCCAGAGGTAAACTAGTCTCCCATTCGGATCTCCGTGGGGGACTATGTCAGGGGCAACATCATGCAGATACCATGATAAATAACCGAACTTTGAGAGGTTCGTCATCGCATAATCGGGCTCGCTCTCCAGGCTCTGCCCACGCTCAACTGGTGACGGCATTTTGTCATCATCAGGGGCATCGGTTTCACCAATACGAATGTAAACACCGTCCACCAATATTTGCAAACAACGAAACCTGATATCCTTGCCATAACTGACACCCAGGTCGATTCGTCAACTGATTCGACATATCTTCGTTGTTCATGATACGACTTATATTCGAGATTCCGTTTGAAGGGCGAAGTCTGCGTTTTCGCGCGGTCCGATCTGGCTTGCCAGAGGATGGAGGAGTTGGAACCCAATAATATGGACATCATATATCAACCACCCAACTTCTGAAATTGTCGTCCTTGGCGATCTTAATGTGCACAATTCCGGTTGGTTGGTACATTCTAACACAACCGACGAGGCTGGGGGGCTGGCGGAGATGTTTGCTGTTAGCCACAACTTAACTCAACTCGTGGAGGAACCAACGCGAGTGCCGGATGCCCGAGGCGATTATGCGAACACCCTGGATCTGTTTTAGACATCCGAACCGAGTATTTATACCGTGGAGGTTTCTACGCCACAGGGAAACTCGGATCACTGCTTGGTATCGGTCGCGCAAGCACTTGCATATCAAGCGAACAACCGGCCTAGGCAGCTTCGCCATATATGGAAGTATGTGGCTGCTAACTGGGACGATTTGCGAGATTTCTTCGCATCCTTTCCATGGTCGGGGGTGTGCTTCGGAGACTCCGATGTTATGCTTGCGCGGAGTCGGTATCAGAGATTATTCTTCTGGGGATGGAGATGTTTATTCCACATTCCATCAAATGGAGTTCATCTGATAAACCGTAGTTCGACAAAAAATGCGAGCAGATTACAGCAGCAAAAAATAGAGCTTTGAAGCAATGGCGCTACGATCTCACCGATGTTAACAGAACGAATTTTGTTAGAATCAGAAACGCGTGCAACCAGGCCATTGATACCGCGAAGAGAGCTCACAACGACAGAGTGATCAATAAACTTCTCCGGTGCCCGACTGTTTCGCACTCCTTCTGGTCAATGGCAAAAGCTGTCAGCCGTAACTTCGCATCCTCCTCTTTCCCTCCGTTGGCGACAGACAGCGGGACGTTAGTCACGAATTCAAAGGATAAAGCTAATGTGTTCGCGAATTTATTTCCGCGAATTCAAACCTCGATCACGGGCTTTTGGAGTCACCTGTGATCGCGCAGGTAGGGTCTTCCATGCGGGATGTGAGATTTCGTCCGCGCACTATTCAACGCATTCTACGTGAACTGGATTGTAGGAAAGCAGCCGGCTCGTCCTTAAGAACTGTGCTCCAGAACTATCGCCGGTTCTTGGCAGACTCTTCCGCTTATCTTATGTACGGAGGACCTTTCCTGTCTGGTGGAAAATCGCTCGAGTTCAGCCAATCCCAAAGACGGGAAAAAAGTGTATCCCACAAAATTACCGTCCGATAGCATTACTGTCTATTTTATCTAAGGTGATGGAAAAGGTCATCAATGCTGAGTTGGTTAAGTATTTGGAATGCAACGGACTTCTGAATGATCGTCAATACGGATTCCGTGGCAGGCGGTTCACGGGAGATCTCTTGACACTTATAACCGATATATGGACGTCTGCGATTGAACGGCATGGTGAGTCAAGGGCGGTCGCATTGGATATCTCCAAGGCTTTTGACCGCGTCTTGCACGGGGTATTGCTGAGCAAACTTCGTTCATATGCACTTTCTCAACAGCTTTGCGACTGGACGAAGAGCTTCCTTGAAAATCGATCGATCCGGGTTGTTGTGGGCGGCGAGTCTTCGGATCTGTATCCTGTTAATTCGGGAGTGCCCCAAGGTTCTATTTTGGCTCCAACCTTGTTTTTGCTTCACATAAATGACTTGTTGGAGACAACGGATAACAAAGTGTTCAGTTTTGCGGATGATAGTATACTTGTTTCCATCTTTTCGAGTGTTCGGCCGATTCGTGCATCTGCGTCGCATCAGCTGAGATGCAGACGGATGGACTCTCTGAATCAGGATCTAGATAGGGTCCTGCAGTGGGGAAGGGCCAATCTGATGATGAATGGCCGGGCCCCCGAGCCTGGGGAAAACTTGAAATTGCTCGGCGTCACGGTCTGTGGGAATGTATCATGGCATAAACTCTCTGAATCAGGATCTAGATAGGGTCTTGCAGTGGGGAAGGGCCAATCACGTCGACTTCAATGCACCGAAGACACAATATACAACATTCACAAAGAAAAGTGGATCATCGGTTCCACAGCTGATGATAAATGGCCGGGCCTTCGAATCTGGGGAAAGCTTGAAATTGCTCGGCGTCACGATCTGTGGGAATATATCATGGCATAAACACATGTAGAGTATCGCCAGGTCAGCCTCAGGAAGTTGAGCTATCTTTTTAGAGCCAAGAAATATTTTACTCCGGCCCAACTTCTTCTCCTATCATCATCATCATCATCATCGGCACTACAACCTGGAACCGGTCTTGGCCTTATTTAGCAAGTCCTGAGGCTTGTTAAACTTGCCATAATGATTTCTTTTTTTCCGGGCAAGGTCATTAGGCTTGCGCCAATTTCTTCTCCTATATAAATCCCAAATTAGACCTGCGATCGAATATTGCTCTCATGTTTGGAGCTCGGCTCCTAAACATACCCTCGACCTACTTGAGCGCATACAGAGAAGAGCGATCCGCCTGATATGGCACTCGGCGCTGACGTCGGGACTACAGCCGCTATCACATCGAAGGCGTGTAGCCGACCTCTGTCTGTTTTACAGATATTATCATGGGTACTGTTCTTCGGAGATTCGTGATATTGTTCCACGCAATTCGGCTTACATGCGCTCCACAAGACAATCCACCAGTTTGCGGTTCATCTCCCGATGGCGCGAACATCCCTGCATCAGAACTCGTTCCGTTACAGAGCGGGGAAGCTGTGGAACTCCTTCCCACGCGAGTGTTCCCGGAGCGTTACAACCTGCAACTGTTCAAGAAGAACTGCAACAGTTATTTGATGGCATCTCGGGGCGCACAGTCGGCGCTATAGGTTCGCCTCTACCGACAAGAGTTTAATAAAAAAAAAAATAAAAAAAAGGTAATAAACTACATGTCATAAAGCTGGAGAAATGGGATAATAGATGGATTTTTTATCTACTGAGATTTTTATTAAGAAGCTGCGAGTAATAAAACTGAAAATAAGGACCTGGGTTTTAAACCTCTTTTCCGTTAGCTCCTCGAAATATCCGTTACCAGCAGACGGTTTTATAGGGTAGGAAGCTGTTGGTTTACCATGACAGGGCCTTCATGTAAGATAGGATGCTGGGAGAGTCGCCCTGTAAGGATTCGCGCGTCACCAAGCAGGATAGTACAAAAATCTGACGTAAAAGGTGAAGCGTATTTTTCAAATTTGTAGAGGTCAACGTAATGTGGTATCGGGTCCAATCCGTTCGAACAGTGCCATCTGGTTAGAAGGTCCTAAAGGAGAAATCTCCGCTTGACTATATGGCAGGGCACGAATGCCATTTTTCTGCCAGAAAGTCGGAGTATATTCATAGGGCAGGGCACAATCCCATAAATATCTGCCAAAAAGAGCAACAAATAATGAGACGCAAGTCTGATTGTAGTCAGCTTATATCTGCTTTATTCCTTCAAAAATCTCTTCTTAAATACTATTTCTCCCACCAACATTTCCGATGCATATCGATACCAGGTAGGTCACATGTCATCATATTTCGGGCGTCCTACCATGACCTGAAAACGATATTCCTAATTTCAAACACTCATTGCACATTGTATGGCAAATCCACAATGAGTCACTTCTTAGATAACCAATCCTTCACGGACAACTCTTTTGAGGCATAACCTTCTCACTTCACAAGCTTGCCTGAATTCCGCCTCGGCCCTTTAATCCTTCTACACATTCAACAACACCAAGGTGAAGAAAAAATAAAGGAACTGAAAGAAAAGTTCAGCCCAGCCCAGACGGATTCCCTGCTGTCGTTTAAAAAAAAAGTTCCTCTTTTCTTTATCTCTCGTTCTCAATTACCTATCCCTTGCACAAGGTGAATTTCCGGGTATTTGGAAATCTTCTTATATTGTTGTGACACCGCTCGCAGTGCTTCCTCAATAGCGAGGGAAGAGCGATTAGGCGAAGAGTTAAATATGTATAAAAGCCGTTTTTCTTTTTGTTAGTACTGATATCTTTTTATTTAGTTAACTTATTATTTATAATTAATTAATTCTTATTTATTCTTAAGTAAAATGCCCGCGGTACTTAGGCGAGGCCGCGATCTTTTGCTTGGTTACTAAGCTCTAACTCTGAGCTTAAATCCGTTACAACCACTCTTTATATACCCAAATTATGGGAGCAGAAACCCAAACGAAGCATCCTATTCTACTTGAACTTCGACCCAGAACGTATGACCCATATTGAGTCCAATTGCCTAGCACGAGTCATCCGCATTTCTTAATTATCATCGGCACTTAATTGCCCCACTTAAGTTGCAGCGACGTTGGCTTAAGCAATTATATTGCTTAATTGATTTTCGTATTTGACTGAACCAATTGAAGTACAATGACTCACGTTCAAGCCATTCGTATCGTTCCATCGATTTGCGTTTCGTTACTATGCTTGTTCCTTCGCAGATCTCAGCACTTTGATCGAAGCTCTGTTAAACGATGCGCCTGTTGCATTTGAAGGCGCCGGCAGTGTCGTATAGCAGGTGAACACCTGTTCTCGGATACGAAGCAAAAAATGCATTCGTAATTTGATACCGTGCGAAAATGCCTCTTGTGCTTGTTTTTGAATACGAGGGAATTTAGTGTGTATCTTAAGAAGTGAGAATGCGTAGCTGGGTGTGCGATATAATAATGTGTTAACTGGATTATGGTGAATGGCACTACAACCGGGATCCGGTCTTGGGCTTATTTATTAGCAAGTCCCGATTTCGAGCCGATGTCATCTAGTTTGGCACACCCAATCTCTCTCGGTCTACGCCATCTCTCCATCGCAGACATGGTCTGCCGCGCTGTCTCACTCCATACATTCTTCCACAAAGGACTTTCTGGGCAGGGTCGTCTTCGCTCATTCGAGCTAGGTGTCCCGCCCGCCTGAGTCTACCGAGCTTGATTTTTCTTACAACATTAGCTTTAAGGCAGATCGTGTACATCTCATGGTTGCAGTGTCTCTGGAATCTACACAGCCTACAAAAGTCATATCAATTTGTTTGGAATGCTGAACTCTCTCATGGCATTATATAGTTATACCCTGGCTATGTTGTCGTAGGCGACCTAAAAGTCTATAAATAGATGATACAATGAAATCTTAAATTCCAAACATTTTTCCATCACCTGCCTAAGGGTGAATATCTGATCAATCGCTGATTTGCCTGGGATGAAGCCACACTGATATTGACCAATGATGACTTTAGCGTATGGGGCTATCCAATCTTGTGGGATAGAGGAGAGTATTTTATAGGTGGTACTCAGTAATGTTATACTCCTATAGTTGCTGCACAGTGTGATATCTCCCTTCTTATGTATGGGGCAAATTATTCCACGACGCCAATCTTTCGGAATCTCCTCTTGCGTGACGTAACGCTATCCCTCCTTGTTTGATCAGTTCAGCTGGTATGCCATCTGCTCTGGAGGCTTTATTTGATTTGAGCTGTCTTATGGCTTTTACTGTTTCCTCAATGCTATGTGGCGGCAGCATTTAGTCTTGATCTTGCATTGGTGGAGCCTCCAATTCTTCTGTGAGCTGACCATTTAGCAATTCATTGAAGTGCACTTCCCATCGCTCCAGAATGCCTTCAGGATCGGTGATCAGATTACCCTCTTCAACCTTGGAGTAACTGCAGTGTGGTGTGTACCGGGTCATACTGCGGATTATTTGGTAGAACTTCCACACCTGGTGTGGACCTCGCTCTCTACTTTTCTTTATTTCACAGACTAGATTTTTCTCCCAGGCACTTTTCTTTTGTCTGTGGTTTTTTTTTTAGATCTTCAGAGCTCTTTGTATTTCTCGCCGCGTACCAGCGTCCTATGAGTCTGCTGCATTGCTCGGTATGCAGCATTCTTGCGTTCAGTTGCTAGTTTGCACTTATCATCAAACCAGTCGCTCCGATCTCTATGACTACTGCCTAAGATGGAGTTAGTAGTACTAATGACAGTATTCTTTAGCCGTGTCCATTTCTCTTCTACTCCCGGAATTCTGGTCCCAGGACTTATTCTCCCTCCATCGAGCTCTTCGAGGGCGAGTCTTAACACCTGACCAAACGTGTTGCTGGTGTTCTTATTGCATAAGGCAGCCGTGCTGATTCAAACCTGATCTGCGGATGCAATACGACTGCGTATGCAATCCGCGCTCGGAAAACTATACCAACAAGATAGTGATCCGAGCCGACGTTGGCACCTCGGTACGTTCGTACCGTCATCAGGTTCGAAGAGTGGTGGCAATCTATCAACACGTGGTCAATTTCGGTGCGAGTGACTCCATAAGGTGATACCCAGATGGCTTTGTTCAATGATTCGTTCTGTTAACCTCGGTGGGATTAAAGCGCCATTGTTTAAAAGCTCTATTTTTTGCAGCTGTAATCTGTTCGCATTTTTGATCAAACCAAGGTTTATCAGATGAACTTTGTTTGATGGAATGCGAAATGTAGATCTCCATCCCGAATAGAATAATCTCTGTGACCGACTCCGCGCATGCGTTAACATCAGTCTCCAAAGCACACCACGGAAAGGATGCGAAGAAATCTCGCAAATCATCGCAGTTGGCAGTCTCATACCTCCATACGTAGCGAAGCTTCTTAGGTCGGTTACTCGCTTGAAATGCAAATGGTTGCGGGACAGATACTAAGCAGTGATCCGAGTTCCTTAGTGGCGCAGCAATCTCCAGGGTATACATGCTCGGCTCGGATGTCAAAAACAGATTTAGGGTGTTCGCATAATCACCTCGTGTATCCGGCACTCGCGTAGGTTCCTCCACGAGTTGCGGCTAACAGTGAACATGTGTGGGTATAAGTATGAGTGCACCGGCGTACGGCACGGATTCACTTAACACCCACCGATACGTTCTCTTATTGACGTGTCCAATGTAAAACTCCACTGCGTGTCACTGAAAATTGTTCTTCAAAGGAAAGGAAAAATAAAACGCCGTAGTTTGCTTGGTGATGACTTTTTTTATTGGCATCTAAGGATATCCTTTTAGAACACTAATTATAAAGGTTACACATATTTGGCAAGGTCGTACACCAACGGACTGTTATTACTTCTATATATATATATGAAATACATGCCAATCGTACTACTGAATCAAACTTTTAATGCTAAACTTGAGGCAATTACACCAGTTGTAAATGATTAAATTTAAATCACCGTTCGGACTTAAGCTACAATTTCGTACTCGAGACAATTATACGACTTGTAAGTAATTTGATTGCGCGCGGAACCGAATAAATCGCAACAATAGGTCCGTTGTTAAAAACACTGGCACAAAGCGCCGACTCAACTGCCGAACAAATTAAACACCACGGGCAACGACTATTAAAAAACTACTATTGGTCAATGAAGGCTCCCGGACTCTCAGTGCGTGTGTGCACTTGAAACGATGAATTCTGACTCTCTAAAATGCAACGTCCACGGTACGTGTGCGTTTCTCGGTGGTTACGATCTGACTCCTCGACGATCGGTTCTGGGATTATCGCCGCGATTATCGCACCGAAGATCCAGCCAGTCATGGCTGGGGTGGGTTTCCATTGAGTGGGTGAGAGAGAGAGACGCGGAATTTTCCTCTCAGCAGCCAATGAGGAAACAGCGAGAGAAATCTGGCTGGAAGGGTTCCAGTGCATGGGTGTACGCAATTGCATCGGAGATTGGATGCAAAGACGGGAATTCAACCAGTCAGCTGTGCAAACAAATTGTCGCTCGACAGCGGCCGAAAAAGGTTGGTGTGTTTATTCTAGCAATTCGTTTATGCCAGAGAATATTGCCGTGCAGGCCGAAAAGCTTCTTCTGCTTATACATTGTGTATACAGAAGCGTTCTGTTGATAGCCAGCGTGAGAATCTTTAGACGTGACCGATGCGGTGATCGTTCCTCGATAAGGCAACGGGTCATGTAATTGGTCATGCAGCTGTACAAATAAATGAACGTACATGAAGGCTACAGCCATGCCGTTGTAGGCAATAGATTTTTCTGTGACATTAAGTCCACAGAAAATTTGTTCACCATGGCAAGAGCTTGGGTGGAGATTGTGTACGTTAGCAAAACCGTACGTGGGACATGATCATTGGTATGATTGTTTGAATAACAATCATGATCGTGTCCAATTCGATGATCGGGTGTCGCTTGGGCGATCGATCATCGGAAATTTGGCTTGCAGATGTGCAAGCAAGCAAGTTGCCTGGCGTGTCTTTTTGGACCAACGGATTGTTGGAACAAGAACACACAGAAAGATTGCTGTCTGTTCGATGGGCATGTGGCCGCCCATAGGAGCCGATCGGTTCATGACAGATGAACCGAGATGGTTTAGTTGATATGTTTTCGTATGATGCCATGGCAAGATGATGATCTTGCCGTGGACTTATTTTTCAGGTAAGAAGTAATGCTTAGCAAAGTATTGAAGGTTGGGAATGGGGAGTTGGGTTAGGACAATGTGTGGTTCTTCGGGCGAGCTCTAAAGAACCGCCACAAACATCTCCGCCAGCCTCGTCGGTTCTGTTAGAATGTGCCATGCACTATGAAGTTACTATTAACAAATGCTAATCAATTACCTTTTCACGAATCCCACTCTATTTATTCACATGTTTAAGGTATGTGTCTAAGACAGTTGGTTTCTATTTTTGATCAGAAGCGAGAAAAACATCAGTGTACATGCTCAAAATCATGGAAAACCGAACAAGGGAGCACATGAAACTACTCATTTAATGGAACACATAAATCTACTCACTTTCAAGTAAAATCGATTTCCTTGTTATTTCATTAAGGGAAACGTGACCCAACAATGTGCCTTTGTGTGTCTAGAATACCGTGCTAAAAAATAGATCGAAATCGTTCACAAACTCTGAGATTTTTGCATTAAGTATTACACGGCATTATTTCTGTCGAATTGAAACCAAAGATGGTTACATTGAAAACTTGAATTGAGTTTTTATCAAAACGATATTTTCAAAGATGCGGTCATCGCCGTTTTTGATCGCCCTAAATCTTAAAGCATTTATTTTGTTAACGTGTCTTTTGTAGACTGGGACCTTTCCAGATCCCAAATATAAAACAATGTGTTTCCAAGAGGTGTTTTCCCTCCAGAACAATGACTATTTTCTCATTCGTTTTTCTTTAAAGTTGATACTTTGTGCAGCAATTGTCCCAGCTTGTAATTTCAAACTTTGTCTTGAAAATAACGCAAACATTTTTGATGATGCGTTATAAGAGTGCGTGTATCACAGCTACAGCGCCGAGGGATGCCTAATTACACATGTGGAACGCCTCATGCTTCCGTTTTAGAGACAGTCCATTAGAGATGGGACACCAAATGACGATTCAACTTGAGACTGGTGGCTAAACATTTGAAATTATTCTTTAGTCAAATTATCTGAAGATGGAAAAGCTCTCCCAGATAATATTGCCTGTCAATAAAAATTCTGTTAAAATATAAGCGGAACTTTGCAAACATCGTTACCTCTTGTCCTAATTTTCCTCCGTTTCCATCTGCATTGTGTACTTACAGTATTGGCTATCAAACATCCCTTCTGTAGGTGGTCATTAAGAAAAGCTAGATTATTTTACAATTAAGATTCTGCCAAACACTTAAATATTTTCAAATTATGTTGACCTTGGATTACCCAATAAAAACAAAGTCAATAAATACTGTGATGCCGCAATTTGTGTAACGTCTGTTTTAACAGAACTTAGGCTTAGTTCGAATTTTCATTTAAGAGTATTAGACATGCGTTCTGTGTGCGCACATTATAAAGAAAGAGTATCTTATAATACTTCTGAGAATACACAATCGTTTTGTTAAGCCTTTCTTAGAAATGGTACTTTATATATACTGCACCTGTTAGTCATTAAAGGTAGAAACGATGAAAGAAAACGAATGATTGGAATCTAATCTTCACATGAGAGAGGTAGTGCATCCTTTCCGGTTGATCCTCTTTGCGTCAAAGTATTTCATGTGATATTGATACAAACCAGTTCCGTGCATTTCACATTCATGCTTAATTACTTATGAAAGTTGTCAATCACGACCTGACGAAGAATTAGCATGAATTCAGATTACGCTGTTAGATGCACGAAACGCGTTCCAATGTAAATTTGATTTCACAATAAAATGCAACGCAAATTAATTTTTCGTTCACTGAACTGATTTACTCAAGATAATAACCGACTGGGAAGAGGAGGCAGATGCCCCGCTGCTAACCTTTCCAAACAACAGAATGTTATCTCCACACCTACTCTTACCTTTGGCTGCATAGATTTTGTAGTATACTTTCACCGGTTTGCCACATCTGCGTCATCAACAACACCAACACACGCTGATTCACATTGCACCACAAAGAAGAAACAAACAAAACTGCGTACTTTTCAATTTGTTCTTAAAATATTCTATTCGTTTTCATTATTAAATGTTAACAATTTTCGGTCCATTTGGATTAGCACTCGTTCTTTACTAAAACTGCGTCCAAGACTATGTAGGCATTTAGAGATCAGATGCTTCCTAATTTACAGTCAACACTTCTGTGTTATTGCTATTAGTCGGAGTTTTATAAACTTTTAACAAATAAAATTTTCATAAGCTGGAATTGATTTCGATTGCTTATTTTGCTAACCAAAGAACTCAAATATTAAACAAACCAATACTTTCAATTTCAAAGAGGAGTATGTTTAGGAGGAAGTAGAAAAGAAAAATCTGGAAGGATTGGATACTGTTTAAACAGCCAAACCAAATACAGATACGATGCAGTACATGCTCTTGTTTTCCCAGCGCACTGTGCAAGATCCATCGGTGTCGTTGTTCCAAAAGCATGAACTGGCTGTATGCAGTCCGGCACCGTTCTTTTGCATAATCATGGACGTGACGATATATTTGTACGGCTTCTGTTCCTTGGTTAGGACGCTGAGACAGTTTTCGACTACTTGGCCGGTCCAATTGTTCACTTTGTCGTGCTGGTAGGCGTTTCCTCCAATTGTTTGTTCAATAGCTTCCTTAATTATTTTGCTTACATCATCCACAATAAATTGATTTTCCTCTTTATCATCCATTTTGGACTACAAGTGACTGGAACAATTTTAGCGAATGTACCAATGCCGTGATATGCAGCTGTCGCCCTTGATACTGATAATCAAATTTTACTATGTTGCAAAATATTAACAATAAAAATACCTACGCGCTCTAATTACTCCTCACGTCGCAGTTCAATGATCACTGACAGATCAGCTTTTCAAGTCAAATACAATGTGACGTTTTACGCACGTTCACTGTTTATAAATTGTATTAAACGAAAATTGTTATACACCGAGATGAACTTTTTCTCGTACACTGAAAGAATTGAAGATGTAACCAGAAAGATTATGTTTCATCATCATCATCGGCACTACAACCGGGATCCGGTTTTGGCCTTATTTAGCAAGTCCCGAGATTGTTAAATTTTCCAAAAAAATTTGTTTTTCCGGGCAAGGTTATTAGCCTTGCGCCAACAGAAAGATTATGTATAATGGTGTATAATTCGGTAATATGTACTAGATTTGTTTGAAAAGCCAACGATTTTTTAGTGAAGTTTTTGAGTAAATTAGCGCTTGTTTTCAGCCTCATGATAAAGCCCGGTGTTAATTTCCTGTGATGTGCCGTGATGTGAGTGGGCTGTATTTTCTTTTTTCAATTCGAAACTAAAACAAACTTGAAATTGTTGTGATTCGTGTATTTTACGATATTTCTCTTTAATGCTTCAAAACACCAGCGAGCCTCTTTTTTTTACACTAACGCGCGCACAAAAGGGGATTTTGAAGTACCCTTAAATGTCAGAGCACAGTACGACCCCATGGAGAGGTTTGATATACCGGGTGTTATACCGGTACTCAACAATATTTATTTTTATGGTGTGGTTATACTTTATTTAATGCTCTTTGTTTTATTTAATGCTGGCAACGTGTAAACGCCTCGGCTGCTGGGTTTTGACTGCCGCAAAACCAAAAAAAAGAAAAAAGGAAAAAAAAAAAAAAGAAATGGGTTGGTGAGAGGGCCGACTTTAGCGAGATGTGATATGATAATATTAGGGGCGTCGCTGTCCGCAGCGCCGGTTTGTGGTAGTGCCAGTCTGTGATATGATGTGTAGGGTAATTGGGATATGATGCGGGCCTTGCACTTTTGCTGTGGAGATCTATTAGGTAAATATTAGTCTTGTTACCTGCCAATCAAGCACGTATATGGCTTATAAATATTGGCCATTCAGGTAAGTATCTCCGGTAGGAGTCGCCTACGCCAACGGTTAATAAATAAACTTTTGTCTGCTAATGCGGCACTATTTTTCTTATTCCCTCTTCGATTTCCTTCTTCTCTTCCTTCTTTTTTTTTACCTTTACACACGTTGAAAACCTCTCCGCGTCTGTCATCCCAGCCCTTCGAAAATTCAACCTCGACGCCATTCGTCTTCGAAACTAGCCGAAATCTCCACCGCCGAAAAGGAACCGGGTTTGCACGTCCGCATTATTTATTCCAACCACAACTCAGCCATACTCGATGTTTATATTTTTAATATATTATATTCCCATATGGCCGAGCGTAAGTTAAAACAAAGGCGAAGGGGAAGTTACTTATGTAACAGAGACAAGGACAGATGTATCCTTCACCTTGTCTCTAGCTTCTGGTCATCTAGCGATAACTAGAATCACCCACATCCGCGAGGATGTTGGGGTCGGTCTCGCGATATCTGAAAAGAAAAGGAAAAAAAAGGGGGGGGGGGGGGGGGGTATCCAAGGATAGTGTGGACAGTGTTAGTACAGGTGTTCTCTAACTACTTGTAAAGAGGGATGGTTGGAAAGAAATCATTCAATACCGGCACGTCTTGGGTGCGGTAGTTTACGCAGATCACGTCTTTGGCGTCTGATGATCTGCGCTTTGGTCGGTGTGTGTGTTTATGTGGTTGTGCTGTCTTGTCAGCAGTAGACCCTATGGGATGTGTCCAGGAATCCTCTATTATAGAGGAGAACGTTGTTGGGAAGGGTGCTTTCTTCAGTTTTGTACCGACGAAGAAATTGTGGTGGTCTGATCCGAAGAGATCGCGAGGGAGAGGTGTCAAGAACGCAAAACTCCCGCAGAAGTGGGTTCTCCCTGTTCTGGATGCTTTCGAGATACTTATATGCTAATTGTAGCAAGTACTCGTCGATAGGGGTAATGGAGGCGCCTTCGTATAGGTGAGAGTTGGGGTAATGACGACCGTCAGCCCTTCTAGAGCGATTGGTGCATCTTCTGAGGAGTTTCCTTTCGAAAACTCGAACTCTTTCCATTTGAGCCGAAGATATGCAGGACTATATGGGAAAGGCGTACGATATTAAAATATATGGGGTCTAGGATGGAGCCCCGTGGTACGCCTGCAGCGCCGTGAAAAGTTCGGGAAAGCTTTCCATTCACTCTAACTTGGAAGGTTCTGTTTCGAACGAACTGATAGATAATACTACGTAGCGTTCTACTGAGGTCAGTATTCAATAATTTAAAAACGAGACGTTCGTTCCAAGTCGTGTCAAAAGCTTTTTCAATGTCCAGGCTTACCGCAACGGTGGGTTCCTTATTAAAGAGCCACACGCAGACGTGGTTTTGAAATATGTTGAGAGCCATAGTGGTGCTGTGCGCTCTTCGAAATCCAAATTGGAAATTAGGTATTAGGTTCCTGGCACTGATAAAGTTATTTAGTATCTCGTATATGAATTTTTCATATATTTTGCTGATGCAAGTGAGAAGCGAGATAGGGCGAAAGCTTGAGGGGTGATGCGTTGGTTTCCAAACTTTTGCTATTGGACAAATAATAGCGTGCCTCCAAGCTTGGGGAAAGTATGTTGTAAGCATGGTTGAACAGAATGGAGAGCTTTATAAAGAATAAGGCAGAAAGCCTTCGCAACGAGTGGTATGACATGTCGATACCGGGTGACTTCTTAGGGTTTCGAGATTTAACCAGGCTCTGTAGGGTATTTGGCGCGATAAAACCGCGGCCATTATCACGTGTGTCATCGAAGTATGCACTGTTAGTTGGGTTAAAGACAACAATTGGCTCGTTGAAGTCGTCCAACTTACTGTGGACCTCTGAACTAATCATCGCATTGGTATCCGGGTCGCCATCTTGGAGAGTAAGTTTGTGAATATTTTCGAATTTCTCTCCGATGATATTTGCCTTATTGGTGTCGTTATTAACAACAACACCATTGTGTATGATTGGCCCAGTGATACGACAAGTGTCACATATCTTTTTAACATTTTTATAAACGTTCTGGTCCATCTGAATACCCTTCAGCTTGTCTTCCAATTGTCGGGTACGATTGTTTTGGATTCTCTGTTTTATCAGTGTACCAATATTGTGAATAATGGCTCCCTTTGCGCAAAGCGGTGACGATATCTCATTCTGCAGAGCTTTTTACGCTCCCGAATGAGACGAAGAGTGAAGTCGTCATGGGGAATCTGCTAAGTCTCTTCAAGTTTGTACTTCGGGACATGAGTCTCAGAAGTTTCAACTAGAATCTCGTGAAGTCGTTTTGCAGCGTTGTTTATCTCAACCGTCGTTAGGATCCTGTCAGTGGGAAGAGAGAATTGGTGGAGTTTATCGTTCAATGTAATATTGAAGTTGTCCCAATTTGTCCGCCCATAATCGGGTATGTATCTGATATGAGCCCGGGATGGTCGATAGCCGCGAATGAATGTGGTCACAGCGTTGTGGTCAGATACACCCACTGAAACTTGAGGAGGAGTGATTTGGGGAAGTAAGTCTTTGGACACAAAAAATATGTCCAGAATTGAGTCACCTCGAGTACCAACCGTAGGTGGGACTATTTCGAAGTTGAGGGCATAAGTCTTTTTGGTGTACCATTGGTACAGTTTTGTGCCATTTAGGCTGCCGCGAAACCAAAATGCGCCGCCCTTTTATACGGCGTGACATCGGGATTTGTCCACAAGTGTTTGTTCATTTCATGAAGCACAAACCCGATTTTTTGTGCTTCAAATAGAATTAGGGTTAGGGAATCGAATCAATGTGCGGCAGATTAACTATAGGTTTAACCTGTCGCACATATGATTCACTATGGCAAATGTATGAGTGGAAGTGGGCCTCTAGGTATAGGTAAGTATTAAATGGGATATGGGTGAATGGACGTGGGTATTGACTGGTTATGTGACTTGGGTTAGGGGGTTTTAGGTAAATGGAAAAGGGTAGTGATTTAGAATCACTACATTCCTCCCCCCTTTAGAAAAGAAAATTAATCTAGAAGAGATGTGCCAAACAAAGGCATATCTATTCGATACGCCTACACACAATTCTAACAATCATAAACATCATATTCTCACATACCAGATGTTTTATGGCTTGCTAATAGACACGGATTCCCAGATCCTAAACTAACAGCCAATTTCCATGGATCTTGTGCTACCCATTTGAAATACACGAAAACTCTTCTTTGCATTAGCCAGATGGCTAACACAAAGAAAAACCCTAACAAAGGCTCAAGCGATAAGTGGCGATGCGTCTTGACCTTCGAAGGAATATAAAGATATTTAAGGATTAGATTATTGAAGTAAGAAGGTGAACACCTTGAAAGGGTGACTTGACTGGAGTCTCTTGAGGGAGTCTATGTGTAGCGCGCGTGAGGAGAGCCCTCCTCTAAAATAATATAAGTTGTAATGTAAAAAGTAAACTAGAATCAGTATATTTAAACCAAAAAATAAAATCAGTTTGTAACAGAAACGGAAGTGTTGTTTTAGTCACTGCCCAGCAGCAAACTCTTTGGTGACGTTTAATTCAGAACACCCGTGTAATTGCGCGGCAGCATGGTCGATAGTGTGCGGAAAGTGTAGGTCAGGAGGACAACAACGGTAGCCCACTCTTCCCGGGAAACCGGAAGCACGGTGGTGCACCTAAAATACTATAGTTTATTTGTGCCGGTAAAGTCCACTTTCAACGTGAACTGATGCGCATTCACAGATTTACGGGTATCGCGGGAAAATGTCTGAAGGGGCGGAACACATTCAGAAAGTTCAGTTGAGCGACGACCGTGGTAATACCTATAGAAAAGAGATAGGCATGATACGTTGCGCCTGTGTTCTAACGACGGAATTGATTGACTTACGGCTGAGTCCCCAATAAGTTTCACTGCTCGCTTTTACATCCTATCGAGCACGTGTAGTGCATTTTTGGATGCGTCTGACCAAATATGGGAGTTGAACTCCATTTTTAGACGAATATACGCCTTGTAAATAGTAGCCAGGTTGGATGGAGTGAAGTATCTTTTCCATCTCTTAAGGGACCCCATACATTTGGCTGCACTTTTCGCAGCTTCAAATATGTGGTCATTCCAGTTAAGGGTCGAATTAATTTGAGTGCCTAGGATTGATAGTTCCTTGGCTTAGTCGATGGAAGTGCCGTTCATCGACAGTATATTTACTTTGGGGCTCACCTTTGACGACAAGAGACAGCAGCGAGTTTTTGGGCATTGAATTCTACTCGGTTAGATAATCCCCACTGATATATCTTGTTGAGGTTTGAATTCAATGTATCAAGAATAAGTTGTTGATTGGTAGTGACGTTCGAAGAGTTTGGACGGAAGTGTTCGTATGAGTATGAGAAACTCAACGCGCTATCATCGGCAAACGAGTGAATTGGGTCGTGAGTAATTGACAAGGGATCATTTATAAAGATGAGGAAGAGAGTGGGTGAGGGTACCGAACCATGGAAACACCTGCATTAATTTGATGAATTTGATGGATGAACGGCCAGGAAGATAGTCTCTTATCCAATAGATGAGAGAATCGTCCACTCCACTCCTACCCTACCTCCTTCGATTTTTACCTCACTTCTATTGCTCTCAAACTTCGTCTTCTCTCTTTCCACCCACCATCTACACTCTTACTACCCCTACACATTCCTATCATCCCGCCCCTTTATCCTACTACACGGTCTTCGCCACCCCAGCACGTGCACAGCCACCTTCCCACCGCATTACCTGCTTACCTATTCTAAAGTAATTTTTGTAATCCCTAGTTCTTAAGTTAGTTCGTAAGTTTTTTACTTTTAATTTCTTTTTTTTTTCTAACGCTTGTACTAAGTGAAATAAACAAGGGTTCTGCTCTCACTAAATAAAATAAATAAATATGAATGCAATTTTGATAAAAGGGCTGGATGCCAAACTCTGTGGAAGGCTTTTGAAATATCCAATGCGACTACCTTGCTTTCACCGAGGTAGTGCATGGAATGGCTCCACTTTTCGGTAAGGTATGCCACAGATCTCCTGTGGATCTATTGCAACGAAAGCCATATTGGCGGTCGTTGAGGAGGTTATTTGATTCCAGATATTTCGAAAGTTGACGGTTGATAAATGATTCCATTACCTTGGAGAGAATAGAAGTTAGTGCTATGGGTCGATAAAAATAGGGGAACGATTTGTCACCCTTTTTGGGAATTGGCTGAATGTTCGCTGACTTCCATCTATTTGGGAAACGGCCAGTAGAATAAGACAAATAGAAGAGTTTCCGCAGTGGTTTAGCGAGTGAAGGGGAACATCTCTTCAAGAGGATTGGGGGAATGCCATCCGGACCAGCGGATTTGTGCGCGTTTAGCTCTTTGAGTGCGCGGGCAACAGTACGCGTTCGGAATCTGGCTCATGGTGTGCTACTTATGCTCAAATTGAGGTGGAACTGATGTTGTATGAGGAAGCGTTGAGATGGCTGCAAAATGTACAGCAAGTAGATTCACCTTCTCTATTGCAGTGGTGGCCGGTTTGTCATCGACTATAAGCGATGGAATGGATGAAGAGACTGAGTTTTGAATGTTTGTTCTTCACCAGATTGACGGTCCCTTGTTTGCCTTATCTAGCGAATCTTTATCCGAATAAGCTTCCTTTAGGAGAGCTTTAAATCGACACTCGTCATAATCCTTTAATCTGTATCCTGGTCTACTTCAATCCTTAATCAGGTTTGATCAATTCCGGATACTTTGTATTTACTCGTTTGTTCCTTTTTGTTTGGAAGTAGAATGATACTAACCGATAATCACTTTTTGATAAAAGTTCCAGTTAACCGGCGGATAAAAGTTCCAGTTAACTGTTTATGTTCAAGAGCAGTACTGTTGTAGTGTTCTCTTGGATTCGTCCCATTGTGTCACAGCTCAACGTAATCGAAACTGAGCTAATCGATTGCGACACAAGCTAACACCCCGAGTGTAGAGGGTGGAGAGTTATTTAAAAACACGTTATTATGTGAAGCATCCTCATAATCACTAGTTGCATCGGTGTTGGATTTTCTATTGGGTTGATGCCAATGATTTTTATAGGTAAAATTATTTAATACCGACAGCTTATTATTTGACATTGACTTAATATTTTAATATTATGTTTTTGTGTTTTGTTGGAAAGTTTCTAAACCTTAAAATACATTAAAAACTCTTTTTAAAAAACCGCCAGAAATTTGCATTATTGTGAAATACGAGCTCTTACATGGAACTAGGGCATCACCAGTCGTGCAAAACGATTTTAACAGTGTCCTTGGTTCTGGCATTTTTTTACGAAGTACACAGTATTAAATTGGTTCGCCAAATTTAGTAACAAGCAACCAAATCTTCGCACTAAGGCAGTTGTTGGAAAAGAAGCGGGAGTACGGAGAGAGGGTCCACACATTTGTATCAACCACCATCCACTTCCAAAAAGCCTATTACTCAGCCGTAAGACAAAGACTATCCTATATTGTAGTTGATCTGGCAATCACAAAAAGTATGCCGTGCTCATTCAAATCTGCATGAACGAGAATAAAGGAAGGGTTAGAATAGAAAACCACCTCTCAGAACCATTTGAAATCCGGGATGGACTAAAACAGGGGAATGGCCTCTCACCATGTATTATTAACATTGTGCTCGAGTATGTAATCAGAAAGGTAGAAGGCAACAACATGGCCGGGTTATTGCGGCACGGAGTCACACAAGTGCTGACATCCCTGTTTAGGGCGATAATCTAGAAACTGTAAGTCAAAACAGTGAAATAATCATGCAAACCGCAGAGGAGGTGGGCTTAGAGATAAATGAAGACAACACAAAATATATGATCACGGCGTGGGCGGGTGGCCTTCGGGGAACGCATATAAACGTCCAGGGAAAGATATTTGAAAAAGTTAAAGAGTTTAAATATCTGGGATGTAACGAAATGTAAAAGGGAATCAACAAAATTGGCCCACAATCAAAAACTGCTAAAATTGAAACTGCTGTCATGTAATATAAAGCTCTGTATATATAGAACCGTAATCATTCCGCTTATTCTATACGGAAGGCTGCTTACAAAACGAGAAGGGGCCAGATTCCGCGTATTCGAGAATAAAGTTTTAAGGAGTATCTTTGGTGGTAAATATGATGTAGAGACAGGACAATGGAGGAAACTCTTCAGCCACGAAGTGGAAAGCTATACGCTAAACCTACAATTGTGAGAATGGTCAGGTCGCGAAGATTAAGTAGTAGCGACAATGACAACGACAGAATAGTACATAGAATACATACTATATACCTACCGCTCACCTATACCACGAGTATCACAAAAAAATTGTTTCCTTACCTTTTAGCTTCTAGCTCTACGAACTCCTACAAGTTTGGTGGAACATAAACCGAAAACCTTAGAACACGTTGTAACATATTGACTACACGGGAAATTTATACAAACTGTCACAAGAGTCATGTTTAATTGGTTTTGTTACCGGTAGGAATGCAACCACTGGTAGAGACGGGGGTTATACTACTACATAGGCTGAAAAGTCCCGAGATTTTTAATGAAAACTGGCGTTTTTTGGGCAAAGATATATTTATTCCTCAAAATGGTTACATTAGAGGGTGATACACTTGCTATAGTGATTTTACGACATATCGATGCGCTTTCTGTAATGCGAAAGGTCGAAATACGCCCCATTCGATTTGAATCTGTTTCCCTGGAACCTCTGTGGTAGTTTGTTAGGTATGGTGCACCGACGTACGGCGCTGATTCACCTAAACTCCAACGATGTTTCACGAATGCACTTGTCGCCTCGCAAAATACATTCCACCGGTGTCCGACGATGCTCAAAAGGATTCCAGAGCGTAGATACTGTTACAGAAGCAAAACAATAAAACAATAAACACTCGTATGTTGCCGTTGTGATGGCTGTTACTTTTATTTAGGGTGTTAACAAATAAAGTTCACAATGATTATTTTTAATGTTCCTTTCAGTGTTAGATCTGAGAGTTGTCCGATGGTGGACTTTTATTTAACAATAATTACACTTGAAGATTACAATACTGTTATTTTTCCTTGTAACAAATGTCACTGGCTACACACGTTCGAATACGGTAAAAAAAATCTTCTTAGGAAGTAACCCTCACAACTCACTAGCGGCTGCGTAACAAAAAAGGGACTGGGGTACTTAACCGACAACTTATGTGTACTCCACGCGAAAATTTACTTGGGACTTCGTGCGCCTTGGAAGATAAAATCTGACTCCCAGTAGCGTTCGTTTTCACGATTAATATCTGGCTGCGAAAGGAAGGTGCGCGTACCGCAATGGTTATTAACAGACTCGGGGAGAAATCGTCCTCAACATTCCTTGTAGTATCGGATACCTCTGGCGTACCAGGGAAATTCCAATACACATCTGTCAATTAGAGGGACGGAAATTTAGGCTGGCAGAAAATGCAGTCATAAATCATGAGAATGGTTTTCCCATGATGGTGATAAAATATCGGCAAAAACCCAAGGCTGCCTGAGAGCATGAATCTTTTGACTACATTGTTTATGTAGGAAATTGCCGCCCGGACGAAAACGTTCCGCTCGCATAAGGGAACAATGCTGGCGGCGGCAATTAGGTCTTCTGTGATGTAACATAGAAGATCGCTTGCCATAGCAACTAGAAAAAAAGGCTAATTGATCTTTGGGTTATACCGCTCATTATGTCCTATTGTAGGGCTATTAGAAATCTGGCTTGCAGATGTGCTAGCCAGCAAATAGCCCGGCATGTATTTTTGGACGCTAATGGGCATGGAGACTGGTGGATGTGTAATCTTTTATTCTGCTCAAGGTAACATTCCATCGGGTGTGTGGTATTTTTGAAGGACATACAGTCGGTTGCAGGTAGTCAACGGTGGCTACTCTGCATATCGTCGATAGAACGATCGGTCGATGGGTCTGTAGCTACGAGGTAAGTATACAATGCCGAATGTGGAGAAAAAGCTCCTCGACTATGATGGAATATTTATGACGGTTATCCAAGAGGATAACCGAATTGTTTTCAGCCATTTTAGGACAGTGGTGAATACTATGGCAAGGTTGTGTGATCCTGCCAGTGATTCGACTTAAGGGTAGATATGGGGTTTATAGGGTTTTTATGGGGTTAAAAATGATGCGAGAGTCTTCGGGCCCTGAAAACCCCTACACCTCCGCTTGAGGTTTGGGAATAGATAATACTCACTGGGAGGCAAGTCCCGAGAATACGGTGGGTGAGTAACTAATTGAAATCGTATTTGGTCCAATTTGGACATTGCTTTCGAGGCAGTGTGTGACGGTGCGATATCATGATGGTACAGAACTGTTTTCTTCGCCATTCGCTATATGGGGCCGTTTTTTCTTCGCTTCGTCGCTTAGTTGGTCCAATAATGCGGCATAATACTCTCCCGTGACTGTTATTCCTTTATGCATGTAATCCATGAAGATTGTGTCATGCGAATCCCCAAAAACGAAGGCCATATCCTTCCCGGCCGAGCGTCGACCTTTTGTGCTTTTTGGCCGTCTTTCGTGTCTTTCCAGCAACTCTGCAGACTGCATCGAATTGTAACGTATCCGAACAAATATTAATTCGTGCACAGAGTAATCTGAACAGATAGTTTTCCGAATACATAAAAATTTCAACAGATATTAATTCAAACAGGTAATAATCTGAATAAATCGTAATCCGAACAGAAAGCAATCCTAACAAATAGTAATCAGAATATATAGTAATCTGAACGTATATTGCTCGGGGTGAAAACTGACTGTTCTTCCCTTTTGCAGGTAATCGATCAAGATTATGCTATGGGCGTCCCAAAAGCGGAGGCCATAGCCTTCCCGGACGAGGTTGGTCTTTTGGTTGCTTTGGTAATGTAATTTATTTACACAATATCCTTCAAACTTTAGGTACATCATTCTGACAATATTATAGATCATCACTGGCACTACAACCGGGATCTGTTCTTGGTTTTATTTAGCAAGTCTCTCCACCGGTAGCCGGTTCTTATCCGAGACTTGTTAAATTGTCCATAATAATTTGTTTTTCAGGCCAAGGTTATTAGCCTTGCGCCAAGCTTTAAATTATACTGCCTTTAAAAATCCAAATTACTGTATCGCAAAATTATCCCATCATAAAATTTGTCTGAAATGAAGAAGTGATTGCTGAAACTGAAGTTTACTTTGCGAGGAAAGACAAATTATTCTACAAAAAAGCCGTCGAAAAGTTAAAGGGGCGTTGGAATGGATGTATCACTCTTTAAAGAGAGTATGCGGATGAATAAAGTCGAATTTCTAAAACAAAACAATCATTGTTTTTCTTAGTTAGACCGCAAACTTATTGAGTGATGTGTTACTTGGACATTGTTCCCCCTGAGATAGCTTCCTCGGAGATCCCAATGGGGGACTACGTCTCAGAGGGTGCCGTCACTCCATTCCCCTAACTACAAACCCAGGCCCCAGCCAACGTCCGAAACATAGTTAAATATTTCTCCCAACTATATCGCGGAGTACGTAGATTGATCGGGTGGTATCTCCCCGTGTGGACAAAATTGGAAACAACTTGCCACCTGCTCCAACGTTTTCGACCGGTACATCAGTCAAGTTCCGAGAGATAATCAATGACTTCTTCTAATCATCTCAGGCATTGGGACTCATTTTGCCACTCGGCAGTTGGTTGTTTTTAACATCAAACAGGTGTAGTTGTGAGTGCATCTTAAAACCTCACACATCATTGGTAAAAAACGTGATTTATGGGGAGAAAATCTTTAATAGGAATCAAAAATTGATTTTCTTTATCACGTATCTTGAAAGTATAATGTTGAGAGTATACTGAAAAAAAAAATGTGAAGACGCAGTATATATGGAGGTGTCGCAAATAGTCGAGAAGTGGCAAAACACTAGATTTAAAAAGATTCAAAACTTAAAGATCTGAATCCATTACTTGGCAAAGAGATAAAACAACAGATTCTACCAATTTACGAAGATTTATCTAGCGCCGATTTACTAGAAATGTGGTTTGAAAGTGACAATTTGGTCAATAACTCCAAAGCACCTTCATTCTGGTCTAAAAATAATTTAATTCTTGACCTATTGCTGCTGAGATGGTTAGTGAACGCTACACATCTATTTTGATAATTATGAACACGTTGGATATAATTGCTGGGGCCAACTCCAGAATTTTCGCTGAAAAATTACCATACAATATCATTTATCGGCCCATAGGGACCCAGAATTTCATTACCTCACCGACTCGGCTGAGCCAAAACCTCCCTATCTAGCGCACTCCCCTTCTATGCTAGACTATCTGATCCAATTTCCTCAAGGTCAAATCAAACATTGTGCTCTTGTTTTCGTCGGGGCCATCCTATCGGTCTCTTTCCCGTTGGCCTGCCGTCAAGAATTCAACGCACGGTCCTGTCGTTGCCCATTCTCGCCGCATGTCCGGCCCATCTTAATCTTCGCGACATGATTACACTCGCTATTGTAGGTTTGCGGTATAGCTCTTCCAATTCGTGTTTGTGGAGTTTCCTCCATTGTCCGGCCGTTCGTCATATTTACCGCCAAAGATACCCGTTAAAACTTTATTCTCGAATACGCGGAATTTGTTTTCTTCCCGTTTTGTCAGAGCCCATGTGTCGCATCCGCATAGAACAATCGGCATGGTTATGGTTCTATAGACACGGAGCTTTATGTTACGTGATAGCAGTTTGGATTTCGGCTGTTTACTGACTCTGTGCCAACTAGCGTTGCCGGAGTTTAGTCTTTTGTTAATATCCTTCGACATTTCGTTACTGGTCTGAAAAATTGTAAAAGAAAATGTGTTTCAATGCATGAAAATTGTAGTAAGCTATAGGCTCCGTCAATTCGCGAGAAATCCCTGGCCATTTTTCGGAGCTTGGTTGATGGACTGGTTTGAGAAAAGATTGGTTTAGGTGGTAAGTCGGTCCGTCACGATACCACCCCGTCACGCTGTACATTCCGCGTTATCGTGCGGAGAAATATACGACTATGTTTCGGATGTATGGCCGATGGCTTGGACTGAAATGGAGATAACTCATGATGGTACCTTCTGAGATAGAGAATTCCGGAGTAAACTAGTTTCTCATTTGGATCTCTGGGGTAAACTATGTCAGGGGAAACATCTTGCAGATATTTATTTAGCGTAATCGGATTTGTTCTTGAAACACTGTCGATCTTCAACTGGTAATGGCATTTTGTAACATTAGGCGCACTAAATTGTTGACCTCCGTAGTCAACCCCAAGTGATTTGTCTTGGAGCTAGAAACTGAAATGAAAGGCACTTGAAATGTCGATTGAATCAATTCTATTCAAACCACAAGGCCACTTTTATTCCACATCGATGAAGTTGCAAGGACACAGCATCGCTCTTCCTTAGATGTAAAAACCAGCCTATGTACTAAGGTTCGATGAACTTAGTAGAAAATAATATTGTTCGTTTCCTTTCTGAGTAACAAGAGGTAGTATTTTGTAATTATAACATTATATATTTATTTCACAAAATACTATAATAATTCAACAAAAACCGGATCGATAGAAACGAACTTAAAAACTAACTTCGAAATGAAAGAAAACGTTCACTATCTCCACTGCCCGCAACTGCTTGCGGTGCCTACTAGCCTCCTGCTCGGTAAAAACAACTGCCCTGTGACAAGTGGATAGCAACATATCTTGTTCAGAATTGTCTCTCGGTAACAACTGCGTTTACATGTAAGGGCCTTAATTTCTTATGACCAAACCATACAAAAATCATTTGTGTTGGGAACCAACATCAAGAGTATCGTCTTTACCAAAACGAATGTAAACGCCGCCCAACAATATTTGCAAAGTGCGAAATCTGATATCGTTGCCCTAATTGAGACCCAGGTCGGTTCGTCAATTGATTCGAGATATCTTCGTTACTCAAAATACGACTTACATTCGAGATTCCGTTTTAAGAGTGGAGTCTGCGTCTTCAAGCGATCCGACCTAGGTTGCCAAAGGATAGAACTCTATAACTGGAACATAATTTGGTTGAAAGTCGCGCTGAAGAATTCTTTCAAATTTCTTGGTTATCTTTACTACTCCCCGCAGGACGATCGACCAGCGATATATTTCGAATATATTTCACAAACCGTCGACTGGATACACATCTCCACCCGGCTTCTGAAATTGTCGTCTTTGGCGATTTTAATGTACACAACTCTGGCTGATTGGTACATTCTAACGGAACCGTCCAGACTGTAAGGCTAGCGGAGATGTTCGCTGTTAACCACAATTTGCCTCAACTCTTAGAGGAAAAAACGCGGGTGCCGGATACCCGAGGTAATTCTGCGCACACCTTGGATTTGTTTTTGTCATCCGAACCGTGCAATTTTACCATGGGAGTGACTGCACTACTGGGAAACCAGATCACTACTTTGTAACAGTTGCGCAACCGGTTGCATTTCGAACAAATAACAGACCTAAGCAGCTTCGCCATGTATGGAGGCATGTGGCTGCTAACTAGGACGATTTGCGAGATTTCTTCGCATCCTTTCTGTGGTCGGAAGTGTCCGTTGATGACTCCGATGTTAACGCATGCGGATAATCAGTGCTGGATTACCCATTAGGCCGGACTAGGCCATGGCCTGGGGCCCCTGGCGAGCAAGGGCCCCCAAGAAAATTTCGCACTTCGCATTTTTTTAACTCTTATGATCACGAATTGTTCGACAGAGCGCTCTTTTTCAAAATTGAAACGCATCAAAAACGAGCAAAGAAGTGTTATGCGTCAAGAACGAGTCGACATGCTAAGTCTGATGTCCATTGAATCGGACATTCTTCGTCAAATTGATTTTGAAGAAATCATCAATGATTTTGTTGATCAAAAATGTAGAAAAAAAGTTTGTTGAAAACGAACGTCGCTTTCATCTTCCAAAGAGATGTCCAAAGATTATTTTATAATTTAATATACTGTTAATTATGTTTAATCAAAAAATATATAATTCAACTGAAAAAAATGATTTCCTTTATTTTATTGTATTTGAAAACCTTAAAATGATATGAATTAGTTGTTTAAATTATACAAATGCATCAATAACGATTAATTTTACGATTATTAAAAAAAAGGGCCCCAAAATTTGAATGGCCTAGGGCCCCCGATTGGCTTAATCCGGCACTGCGCATAATCGGTCACGGATATCATTCTTCTCGGGGAGAAGATTTACATTTCATACTTCGTTGAACGAAATTCATCTGATAAACCTTGGTTTGATAAAAAATGCGAGTAGATTCCAGCGGCAAAAAATGAAGCTTTTAAACAATGACGCTCCAATCCCACCGAGTTTAACAGAACGAATTTTGTTAGAATCAGAAACGAGTGCAACCAGTCGATTGATACCGCGAAGAAAGCATACAACGACAGAGTGACCAATAAACTCCTTGAGTGCCCAACTCGTTCGCGTCCGTTCTAGTCAATGGCAAGGACTGTCCTCTTTTTCACCGTTATGGATGGGCAGCGGGATGTTTTTTACAAATTCAAAAGGTAAAGCTAATATGTTCGCGGATTATTTTCCGCGAATTCAAACCTTGATGCCGGTCTTTTGGAGCTACAGGTGATCGCGCCGGTGCGGTCTTTAATGTGGGATGTGAGGTTCCGCCCGCGTACAATTCAACGCATTCTACGTGGACTGGACTGTAGGAAGGCAATCGGCCCGGACGGAATACCAGCAATAGTCCTTAAGAACTGTGCTCCAGAACTATCACCGGTTCTTGGCAGATCTTTCTGCTTGTCTTATACCTACTAGAGGATTGCTCGATTTCAGCCAATCCCAAAGAGGGGAGTTTTACACAAAATATCCGGCCGATAGCATTACTATCTATGTTATCTAAGGTAATAGAAAAGGTCATCAATGCCGAGTTAATTAAGTATTTGGAATGCAACGGAGTTCTGAATGATTGTCAATACGGGTTCCGTGGTAGGCGGTCCACGGGAGACCTTTTGACCCTTATCATCGATATATGGACATCTGCGATTGAGAGGCATGGTAAGTGAGGGACGGTGGCATTTATTTATATATATATATATATATATATATATATATATATATATATATACATATTATATTTATATTATATTTTTTTTTTTTATTTTTTTTTTTATTTTTTTTTTAAGACTTCTCTCGGGAGTGGGCGCCCCGAGACGCCATCAAATAACTGTTGCAGTTCTTTTTGAACAGTTCCAGGTTGTAACGCTCCGGGAACACTCGCGTGGGAAGGGAGTTCCACAGCTTCCCCGCTCTGTAACGCATTGGATATCTCCAAGGCTTTTGCCCCCGTCTAGCAAGAGGCATTTTGGCGGTTTTTGTTTGGGTTGTCCTAGTGTTCCGCCGAACACTATTTGTAAGAAGGTGAGAATCACACGGAGCGAACAGCACAATGAAACACGAAGATCGTTTTGCATTTAATCTTTTTATTTTTTTAATAACACTTATTGCTTAAATGTTACGTAATAGGGTGACTTCGGGTAAGGTGAATGTCACAACAATGTTTTAAAAAAAACGCAGTAAGCCACACGAACGAAGCACAAGTTACCCGCTTAAGTTACGTTAAGTTAAATTAAGATACGCGCTTGGAACACCAGCTATTCGATCATTTTCTCTCCTCCTCCTCGCGATGACTTCCTCGCCGGTGCGAATTGTCGTCTCGTTGACGATCAAAATCTCACTGCCGCCCTCAACCATATCCTGCTCACACGATACCCAGATTCAAAACTGGTATCTGTATCTATCCAAAAACAATATTCCCTATTTGCTCTGCTAACAGAACTTCCGAATTTCTGTCAGCAGCATGTTATCACCTCCCACGGGATATTTTTTTGTTTCCTGGAAGGGGAAGGTCATCTTGCATACATCATCATTATCGCTGAGAGAGTTTCATTTCCACAGCCTTCTGTTTGCACAGAACATCTGGCGCCCAGACCAGAGATATTCGGCGATTGTTTTGACGTGCAGTCGGTGGGTGTTATTTGAACTTGTACCCGGAATCGAAATCCATTAGATCTTTATAATGGTGCGAAATTCTAGCGTGGCCGTGGGACCGGAGTATTGCCTTTGTTGGCTTAACTCCTCATAAATCATCGGATATCTCGTTGAGATATATTCGATTGCGATAGGTCGTGGCTGCCTTCTGTTGTTCAACGGATTTGGGTGGTCCTCGCGTTAGATTACCCGCACGTGCATCCGTTGATCGGCTCATTCTTTGATGTAGCAATTCTTTTGTATCGAATTTCGGAATTGCCGGTTCGATGAGATGTTCCTGGGCGCAGGCAGCATGTATAGCATTTTGGGAATTGGTTTTTTTTCTTAGGATTAGAACGCATGGATGTTTATGCCTTTGTTTCAGGCATGAAGAGTTATAATTGTTGAGCTTGACCTAAAAAGCTTTGGGAACGTTCAGTTCCTTGCTTTTTAGGTGTCGGTCTCAACGTTGGCTGCGAGTTGCAGGCCCTATCGCGGGCTTTTGGGGCACGCGTCTGTGGGCGCGTGCAACGCTCTCAGGTAAGTACGTTCTTTGAAGATAGGAACCTTACCTGAGTTGACTTGTGCGTTCGTAGAACGCTACATCACTCCCCCCCTAGTGACGTAGTCACGATATGAGGTAGTTAGTTGCTTGGGGGGTGTAGTTGAGTTTTACGAGCGTGCTCCCTTCCGTATTGGGCGGTGTTTGGGTGGTAGAGGAGCGAAAGTTAGCGCGTTCGTCGTTCTTTTTCGCATGTCAGAAGTTGGGGTTTCAGGTTGCCGTACATTGAGAATCTTCGCAGCGTCTTCTTGTGCGCGCAGATCTCGGGCGCGCTGCCGCGTTATCGGTCCGTGTAGGATGTCCGACGCCCCGCGCGCGACCATTTCGCGGGGGTTCGGTTGATTCTCAACATTTGACGTGCCTGGCGTTTCGTGGGAGTCTGCTGGGTAGCGTACGGGGCAGGTTTCGGCTACCGCCGCTGGTTGTTGATGCACTTCTCCCAGTACGGTATCTGGTGGTAGTTCCAGGTGGCACGGTTTCAATCTTTCGACACTGACGGTGTACGGCTTGCCGTCGATGTCTACAGAGAAAACACGGTTGTTTATCCGATCCAGCACCCTGTATGGCCCTTCGTAGGGCGGTTCTAGAGGTTTCCTAACTTTGTCCACCCTGATGAAGACGTGCGTGCAGCTGTCCATCTCTGGGTGAACAAATATCCTCTTGGAACCGTGTCTGGCGACAGGTGTTGCCCTGACCTTTCGCATGAGTTTGCGTAGGTTTTCCAAATTTGGCAACTGTTCGAGCGGTGGTTCTCCATCGGCGAAGAACTCTCCTGGGAGGCGCAGATTGGTTCCGTACGTCAGATCTGCTGCTGAGGCTCCCAGGTCTTCTTTTATGCTTGTGCGCAAGCCTAAAAGAACTGTCGGTAGTGCGTCCAGCCATTGATTATCGTCGTGACACATCAGTGAGGCTTTCAGTGAGCGATGCCATCGTTCAATCATCCCATTGGACTGGGGGTGATAAGCTGTCGTATGGCTTTGTTGGCAGCCGAGTAGATCGGTCAGCTGCCTGAAGATCGCTGCCTCGAACTGTGGTCCTCGATCGGCTGTGAGGGTAGCTGGGACGCCGAAACGTGTGACCCAAGTCGAATAGAATGCTTTGGCTACATTCTCCGCGGTCACTGTTCGTAGTGGCACTGCTTCTGGCCACCGAGTGAAGCGATCGATCATCGTCAGGAGGTACATGTAACCTCTCGACGGCGTAAGCGGTCCCACAATGTCGATGTGTACATGGGCGAATCGTGCCTCGGGGAGCTTAAACTGTGCTGGTTGTAGCACGTTGTGTCGATCGACTTTGCAACGTTGACATTGCAAACAATTACGTGCCCAATTTGTGATGTCTTTGGTCATATGTGGCCAGACGAATTTACGTCGGACGGCCGCAGCGGTTGCGCGTCCGCTTGGGTGGGCTGGGTTATGGAATGTTTCGTACACATTCCTTCGAAACTTTTCTGGGATGTAGGGGCGAGCTGTCCCCGTCGATACATCACACCAGACTTCATCGTTTGAGTCGTTGAAAGGAAGTTTACGCATAACTAGTGCTGTCTCCGCTTTCAATAGGGACTCGAGTTGATGGTCCTCTCCTTGCGCTTGTGCCAAGTCGGCATCATCGATTTGCGCTCGGAGTTTAATCGCATCGATACGCGAAAAAGCGTCTGCAATTACGTTGTCTGCACCTGGAACATATTCGATTCGGGTGCTAAATTGCCCGATGAAATCCAGGTGCCGTTCCTGTCGTGGAGTTGAACTTTCCGCTTTCTTTCGGAAAGCGTACACCAGTGGTTTGTGATCAGTTTTGATCGTCAACTGGCGTCCTTCGACCATGTGCCGGAAGTACTTTACTGCGGAGTAAATCGCTAGTAACTCCCTGTCGTAGGCACTGTATCGTCGCTGGGTCGGGTTCAATTTTTTTGAGAAGAAGCCCAGCGGTTCCCATTTACCATCGCACTCTTGTTCGAGTACGGCCCCAATTGCAGTGTCGGAAGCGTCACACTGTATGGACAATGGGGCTCCTTCGATGGGGTGTCGAAGCAAAGTTGCGTTCGCCAGCTGCTCTTTCGATAAGCGAAAAGCTTGGTCAGCTGACTCGGTCCATTGAATCGGTCGTTTGTCGTTTCGTTTGGCTCCTACTAGGTATTCGTTCAGAGGAGCCTGGACCTGTGCGGCGTTTCGAAGCGTTGGGCGATAAAAGTTTAACATTCCCAAGTAACGCCTAAGTTCTCGCACATTCTTGGGGCGAGGAAACTGCATTAGTGCTTCCACCCTGTCTTGTAATGGGCGGACGCCTTGGCCATTTATACAATAGCCAAGGTACTTGACTTCGGATTCTCCGAGGTGGCACTTGTCTGGATTGATTACCAGGCCGAAATCTCGGAGGCGCTCGAACACTTGCTTCAAATGGGAGCGATGTTCAGTCATGTTTTTCGATGCTATGAGTATATCATCGATATACGCGTAGCAGAAGTCAAGTCCGCGGAGAGCTGAGTCTATGTAGCGCTGGAACGTTTGCGCTGCATTTCGGAGACCGAATGTCATCACCTTGAACTCGAATAGTCCAAAAGGTGTGGTTACCGCGGTTTTCGGTATATCTTCGGGTGCCACCGGGATTTGGTGGTACGCCCTCGTGAGGTCGAGGGTCGAGAAAACTTCGCACCCCTGCAGCTTATACGAAAAGTCGTGCAGGTTTGCTATCGGATATCGGTCGGGTGTCGTTACTGCGTTCAGCATTCGATAATCACCACATGGGCGCCACTCGCCGTTACTCTTTTTGACGAGATGAAGTGGGCTCGCCCATGGGCTGTCGGACGGCTGGCAGATTCCTAAGTCGAGCATATACTCGAATTCTGCACGAGCCTCGCGCAATTTTTCGGGAGCCAATCGGCGCGGGCGTTGGCTCACTGGGGGGCCGCGCGTTTCAATGTGATGAAAAACGCCGGCCTTTGCACGTCGGGGATTACTAAGCGGAACTGTAATGTCCGCAAATTCGCGCAACAGATCGCTGAATGGACCGTTTGCGGTTGTGCACGTTAACGTCAATGCCTTTCCCGCCTTTGCGTTTACTGGCTGAGAAAGAGACGTTAACGGGTCCATCAGTCTATTACGTGCTACGTCCACTACTAGTTTATAGTGTCGCAGCAAGTCCGACCCTATTAGAGGGTCGGTGACATCGGCTACTACGAAGTGCCATCGAATTGGTCGACGTAGGCCTATTTTTAGTGTCATTAACTTCCTACCGTATGTCTTGATAGGGGTATTGTTCGCGGCGAACAATTTCAATTCATCCGGCAACCGAGTGGCAGGTGCGTACGAGCGAGGAAGAACGGAAATATCCGCACCTGTGTCAATTATGAAGTCCATGTTTAATTTTGAGTCATAAATTGACAAGCGACTTATTTGGGGATTGCCGGCCGTTTGCGCTTTTTCGTCGGTCGGCAGTTCTAGTTTAAAGAACTAGCCTGTATTGCTGGCACATGTGACCAGTTGCAGGGTTGCCTGCACTTCCTGGCTTGTGCCCCGAAACGATGGTGGAAGTAACACCTGCCCAAGGTGTTTTCGTTGGTTGGGGTGCGCGATCTACCGCGCCCGCGTCTAAAGTTTTCACGCGACCTGCTTCGTCGCCGTGATCTGTCACGGCTAGGCCATGAATTGTTCCCCACGCTGAGGTTATTCAGTTGCGCTTGCAACTGCTGGACCTGCCTGCCTAAGCGTTCTATCTCATCGCTCGTCTGTGTTGAATGAGTGCACGTTACCGTGGAGGTTCGTGGTTGGGGCAGAGGTGGATTTTGCGCGGGGTTCGTTGCCGGAAGGAATTGGAGATCCGTTCGGGTTCTATCCGTGGCCATTACTGCCTCGGCGTGTCGCGCTAGCTCATCAAGACCAGATTCGGCTAGAGGCGCGACGATTGCCTGAACGTATTCTGGTAAAGATTCTCGAAATATAGCCGTTAAGGCTGTCTCGGACATGTCCGTTCCGGCCAGCGCACGGAAATAGGCGGCGCGCTGGGATGGTCGCATCCCAGAGGTGTCGGTCGACCGTAATAAACGTCGCAAGCGATTTTGCGGCGTTTCGCTATAGGCGTTAGTCACCATTTCTTTAAACGCCGTGTACGGTTGCGGAGATGGGGTTTTTATCAGACACTTCGCATATGGAAGTAATTTTGGGTCTTGTACCCGTGTTACCACGAGGAATTTCACTTCCTCGTCGGTGATTCCTTCCACTCTGAAAACTCTTTCGGCGTAACCGAACCAGTAGTCTGGGTCGTCGGACGTGAAGTCCGGTAATATTGCGTTACGCAGTTGTGGGCGGTGGTCCGCCTGGAATGGGATGTCGGCTTCTTGACGGAGGGCAGGAGCCTGTGATGTCGTTGGCGAAGGTCCGGCGTCGTTTGCCATTTTCAATTTTTCGGCAGCTGGTTTCGATCTAGCGGTTACTGTCGACTTGGGGAGGTTTCGTGTTAATCTTTTTTGTGGAAGAGCGATTATATTTCCTCTCAACGTTTTCGCTTTCTGTATCGAAGCTTGCGACCTTGTGGTTGGCATCTACTTTCAATAGTTTCGCGTCGAAAATCTGTCGCTCGGTGCGCGGATTGCTTTAGTGGCGGGGTTCGCGTTTAGTTTTTTTCTGGAGACGTTAATGTTAGTGGAGCGCGACGAAACAACCTGCTGATTCCAAAGATTTGACAGGGAAAGGGCCTAGCATCAAAAGGATTCTATCTAGTTTCCTAAGATGATATAAGGATGGACCTACACCAGAGGATCCTACGTGTTGTTCGACTGTGCTGGGGGCGGACAGAGAGAAACTTTTCCGTTCGGAGGAGGACAAGAAGTACGCGGAAGTGAGAGCGATCGAGGTTTTTTTTTTTTTTTTTTTTTTTTTTTTTTTTTTTCTATACGCGCTGTTTTTGCGTTGTTCCGGCCGTGAATTGTCTTAATTTAATCGTGCGTCTTAATTCAATCGATGGAAGGAACGAAAACGTCGAGCGTGTGTTGTTAGTTCGCTGTGTTTCGGACTCTGAAGGAGCTTACAATGATCACAAGTGTCACGGAATTTTAGTTAAGGATTAGAACGCATGGATGTTTATGCCTTTGTTTCAGGCATGAAGAGTTATAATTGTTGAGCTTGACCTAAAAAGCTTTGGGAACGTTCAGTTCCTTGCTTTTTAGGTGTCGGTCTCAACGTTGGCTGCGAGTTGCAGGCCCTATCGCGGGCTTTTGGGGCACGCGTCTGTGGGCGCGTGCAACGCTCTCAGGTAAGTACGTTCTTTGAAGATAGGAACCTTACCTGAGTTGACTTGTGCGTTCGTAGAACGCTACAGCATTGTTGAGCAAACTTCGATCATACGGACTTTCCTAGTAGGCTGTACGACTGGACGAAGAGCTTCCTCGAGGATCGATCAATCCAGGTTGTTGTGGACGACGAGTCTTTCGATCAGTTTGTAGCGTTCTACGAACGCACAATTCCACCCAGGTGAGGTTCCTACCCGTCAAGGAAGTACCTACCCTGAAAACGTTACAGGCGCCCACAGACGGGTGCCACTAAGTCCGCTAGGGCCCTGAAACATTTAGCCAACGTTGAGCCCGACACTAAAAAGCAAGGAACTCAACGCCCCAAAGCTTTCAATATCAAGCTCAACAAGTCGATTGTAGCATACCTGAAACAAAGGTAAAAACATCCATTCATCTTATTCCCAAAGATTGAAATGCGCCGCACTCCAGCACTGCATAATCTGAAATCCTGAACATCTACACGACGTTACAATGAATCGCTATCGTCGGTAAATTAGCCGACCAACGGATGCACGTGCGGCAAACAAAAGAAACGGCAACTTCATGCAATAAAGCATATCGCCTATCCGCTGCCAAATTGTAGGCAACCGTAATTATCTCAACAAGATAATTCGGAATATTTACGAGAATAAAGCAAACAAAGGAAATACTCCAGTCCCACGGTTCCTTTGTAGAATTTCACACCCATCAGAAAGGTCTAATGGATTGTTAGTTTTAACTAAAGAAGTTAAACAAAACTCATGGACCGTACGTCCATCCAAATTGCAGGATATCCTTCGGACTGAGCGCCAGATGTGTTATGTAAATAAGGCGGCACACAATCGACAACCGTCGAACTGAATTTCGATCACCACCACGGTTGGTGATAATGATGTTTGATGATGAGCGAGTTTCTTTTTCCAGGAATGAAAAATTACCCCTGGGACGCAATAACATTCTACTAACAGAGATTCGAAAATTCTGTTAGCAGAGCGAATAGGAAATTTCTCTGTGCAGATATAGATACGATCTGTAACAGGGTTTCTTTGGATTGAGATAGGATTAGTCTATATCCAACCTGCGAGACAACGAGTCTACTTCGAGCAGGTATCTGAGAACCCCACCGAGGAGGTCGATCCGCGCGACGCATTAAAACGTGAAGGTAACGTCGATCGAAATTGTAACTTTAAAATACTCAATTTGTCCAAGTACGCGAGTTAACTCGAATACGTTCGCGGAACTGCCACCGAAGGCAAACATAGACTCGACGTTCAACGCATCGTATTTCAACGCGCGCCGACTCGTTACTCCCGTTGTGACACCTTCGTGATATCTCAACGTGTGTCGTCTTATACTGTCGATTTTTGTGCGGATAACAATAAGTAGAAGGCTATACGCGACAGACAGTAATAAATAAGGATAGTTTCAAATAGAAATACGATTCGAGGTGTGGTGGAAGTTTGTTGTGTGTTTTCCGTTAGTATACTACCCGACTATTATTGTAACCGGAGTAAAAAGAATTGTGTCCCAGACGATTAAGGATAAATAAAGAGCGTAAATATTAAACAAAAGAAGAACTGGTGTTTTAATTGTGTTGTCTCGCGCCGTTGTGTCTCAGTATTAACAGTGTTCGGCGGAACACTGCGTCGCCAACGTTCGAACTTCTTTTGAAATCCGCCAAAAGTTTACTGTTTATTCCGGGATGACTCAAGGGTTCACCCAATCATTGCTTTTGCTTCACATAAGCGATTTGTGCGAGTCAACGGATAATAATGTGTTCAGTTTTGGGGATGAGAGTACACTTGATTCCCCTTTTTCGAGTGAACGCGCTATTAGTGCATCAACGTCGCACCAGCTGAGATCTAGCCAGATCCACTCTCTGAATCGGGATCTGGATAGGGTCCTGCAGTGGGGAAAGATCAATCTCGACGACTTCAATGCAATGAATTCCCACTGTACAACATTCACAAGAAAAATGGATCATCGATTCCACAGCTGATGGTGAATGGCCAAGCTCTTGAATCTAGGGAAAGCATAAAATTGCTCGGCGTCATGATCTGCGGGAATGTTTCATAGCATAGACACGTGTCGAACATCGCCAAGTCCGCCTCTAGAAAACTGAGTTATTCTTTTAGAGCCAAGAAATATTTTACTCCTGTGGGGGTTCGAGAAGTATGTTGTGCCAAAACACGGGCACTTGGTTCACTTCCTTTCCACTTGTAGTTCCGCTAAAATCAAGTCGCCGAAAGAAGAGAGGAGAAATAAAATAAAAACGCACTGGAATGTTGTTTTGATGTTAATCCGTTTTTATTGTTTTATTTTTGTTATTTTTTAGTTTACACAAGTTTTGGTTTTTTTTTTCTTTTTTATTTAATGGTATTCATAAATTAGTTTCACAATCACTGTCTACTTTAATGTATCTTTTTGTCTTTGAACATTAATGGATTATTATTCCTTTTGTTTCTCTGGCGCAATGTTGATTTCATATGAGAAACTAGTATATTTTCGCGCACGGGGTTCTTTAAGGTAATGGACTCCTTTCCGTACATTCGAAAGGTAGCTAATATTTTGTAATTAATTTCATTTGGTGATTATCGACTCTACTGACTCTTGAAAAAGACGAAAAACTAAACTCACGAGTCGTAAACACAAAAATGTGTGTGCACACTGCAGTGGTTGAATATCGACTTCGTTAACAGACGCGAAATAAAATTTTCCCCGAGCGGCGGCATGACCGACCGCGATTGTGGTTGAGTAATGACTGCCGGGATTAGGGATGAAGATTGGGATTTTGATTTGCACCACAAGCAACCAATCGAGATCATCTTTACATTTGCGCTCTCTCATGTTCCCCGCCCATCGAGGTAGATAAACGCTTCGGTTAATTCGATAGTCGACGGACAAGGGAGAATGAGAGAACCGGAACACAATGTGCAATGATCCCGGGGTGGATTTGGTTCTGTGTGCACGTATCAATGCAGCTCTGAGGATAGCCCGCTGACCTTATTCGGTGAATGTGGTGATCTCAGAGTGCATTGAGCTGTGGGAAGATAAAATTGAGAAGGAGAGGAAAATGTTTTGTAGCTATTCACCCGCAAGAAGAGATCATTGATCCCCAGCGAACGGAGTGTCTGGGGAAAGTGAATAGGGCGCCGAATTGTCTAGGGAAATTTGATCGTGGGAATAAATTAAATACTTTGATAATTTCCCCAGCGATTGCATGATTATGCAACTGAGTCGTTTGATCAGACTATGCGGTTGCTAACCGACATGAAATGCGATTTTCGGTGGAAATCTTATGGGTTAGCGAAATGGAGTTGCCGTATGGCGAAAAGGTAGCTAAACTCAATTATGCATTATCTGCATTGAATAATGAGTTTAGCTATGCGTCCATTTGGGAAACATGTTTATGCAGGTGGAATAGCTTGTAGGGGAAACAAGGGTTGATATGACACGCTGAAAGCGGTCGAAATAAGGTTGAAATTTGGTTGAAATTGTGGGTTGGTTCTCCATGTAGTATAGAGAACCCCCACACTCCGCCTCAATTTCTTCTCCTGTATAAATACCAAATTAGACCCGTACTCGACTATTGCTCCCATGTTTGGAGCTCTGCACTTAACCATACTTTCGATCTACTTGAGAGCATACGGAGACGAGCGATCTGCATTTGTTATAACATTGAGGTCACGTACCTGACCTTTGTCTGTTTTACAGATATTATCATGGGGACTGTTCTTTGGAGATTCGTAGTTTAGTTCCGCGCAATTCGGTTTATATGCGCTCCATTTGCGGTTCATGTCCCGACGGCGCTCTGCATCAGAACTCGTTCCCTTACCAGGCGGGAAATCTGTGAAATTCCCTCCAAGTGCAAGTGTTTACGGAGCGTTACAACCTGCAACTGCTCAAGAACAACTGCAACAGTTATTTAAGGCATCTCGGGGCGCCGAGTCGTTGCTATAGGTTTGCCTCTGCTATGAGAAGTATAATTGTGGGGCTTTTCAGGGCCCGAAGAGCCAGGCATCGCTCGATCCCCACTTTTCCAGGCGAACGACTTACCTCTCGGTCGAAATTCAGCAAGGTTGCGTAACCTTGCTACGGCATTTACCCCCAGCCAAATCGCCGGAATTATTACGGTTACCCAATCGGATAACTGTTTTGAAGTTCTGTTAGGCAGCTTACCTATTCTGTAGGGGATTTCCTTCCAAACCCCTTTTTCTCCATCACCACCACTGAAAACATTAAATCCACGGCAAAGCTTATCACCTTGCCGTGGCATCGAAAACTTACCCTCGGCCAGACCATATTCCCTAAGAAACATTAAGCCCACGGCAAAGCTTATCACCTTACCGTGGCATCGAAAATTCACCCCCGAGGCGTATATTATCTCCTAAATAAAAAGCATAAGTCCACGGCAAAATCATCACATTGCCATGGCATCTGAAATCATATCTTTAGGCATACATTCTGCCAGGGCATCTCGTTTCCATAGCCTTAAGTTATGGAAACAACAATCAACAAGAGTTCCTTGTGACTCGTTGTATTTGTTTACCCTCGGCATAACATGCATGCGGCTATTTGCCCCTATTGATTTGCTACCGCCGACAAGGTTTCTGTTGACGCAAACCAAACATGTCCCTGATTACCAGCAATCGCTGGCTTCCAATTGTCGGTCCCCATGTTCAGAGATAGCATTCAAACAACGATCACCAGCAGCCAGAAAATGTTTACTTACAACATCTGGCAATGGCTGTGTGGGTTATTAGATACTTGACGTCAACAAGGACGCGGATTCAGTACTAACACCACGTACAACGCGCCGCGAAAAGGAAACAAAGTTCATCAGAAAGAGGAAAATAAAACACACGATCAGTATTCAAAGTTCATACTCGTTTTATTACGCCGCACTGAATTTTCTTAAATTTTTGTTCCTTAGAGTACATATTTCTGAATTTTGTTAAATTAGTTTAAGATATTTTTTACTGTCTCACATTACATTGATTCGATAAAATGTTGCTTGGGAAATTTAACAAACGAACTTTTCTTAGGAACACCGAATTTTGCAACTAAAATCAACTTTCCGCTCGCGAATTTATCGACGCACATCTACTCTCAGCTTACCAGCTTAAGATTTTTTTTGGTGACGTCCCTCTAGACTGGTGACTAAAATCTGACTGACTAATCCCATTGGAAATCATTAAAGTGCAAGAATCCCGAAAGAAACTGGAAAGAAGGCGGAGTTACACGATTAACTTGATGTAGTTAATCGTGATTGGACCTGACGGAATGGGCATACATTACGCATGTGTGCGTATGCCATGCATACGATCGTTCAGCGACCGTGGATGGCGGGCAACATCGCTAGTGCATTTTCTAAGAATGCAAACCCTAGCATGTGAGGTGTGAAAAACTGAAACCGATAATTTGGTCATCCTAATGGAAGGCCATAAATCATCATTTCGGATGTCGATGATTACATTGCAACGAACATAGGGTGCAGCCGTTGCCAGATGTTGAACGTAAACATTTTCTGGCTGCATCCTGGTCGCTGCGCGATTACGGTCTCTGAACATGGGGGACGATAATTGGAAGCCAGCGATTGCTGGTAAACAGGGACATGTTTGATTTGCGTCAACAGAAACCTTGTCGGCGGTAGTAAATCAATAGGGGCAATAGCCGTATGCATGTTATGCCGGGGGTAAACAAATACAACGAGTCACAAGGAACTCTTGTTGATTGTTGTTTCCATAGCTTAAGGCTATGGAAACGAGATGCCCTGGCAGAATGTATGCCTAAAGATAAGATTTCAGATGCCATGGCAATGTAATGATTTTGCCATGGACTTATGTTCTTTTCAGGAAATGATGTACGCCTCGGGGGTAAATTTTCGATGCCACGGCAAGGTGATAAGCTTTGCCGTGGGCTTAATGTTTTTTAGGGAATATTGGTCTGGCCGAGGGTAAGTTTTCGATGCCACGGCAAGGTGATAAGCTTTGCCGTGGATTTAATGTTTTCAGTGGTGATGCTGGAGAAAAAGGGGTTTGGAAGGAAATCCCCTACAGAATAGGTAAGCTGCCTAACATAAATTCAAAACGGTTATCCGATTGGGTAACCGTATTAATTCCGGCGATTTGGCTGAGGGTAAATGCCGTAGCAAGGTTACGCAACCTTGCTGAAGTTCGACCTAGAGGTAAGTCGTTCGCCTGGAAAGGTGGGGATCGAGCGATGTATGGCTCTTCGGGCCCTGAAAAGCCCCACATCACTCCCTCCCCAGTGACGTAGTCACGAAACAGATAAGGCAGTCTAGGGGGTGGTAAGTTGGTTATGGGCGCGCGTATGAGCGCGAGTACGGGGGGGTTGTGCCGGTGGAGTAGGAGTGGTATTTGAAGACGGAGGTGATTCTGGAGCGGAAGCTTCCAGAAAACAGGGCTTAAGCCTTTCGACGCTGACCGTGGATCGCTTGCCTCTAATGTCGATCTCGAAGACGCGGTCACTGATGCGGCGGAAGACTTTGAATGGGCCATCATAAGGTGGGTCGAGGGGCTTTTTGACCTTATCCACCCTGACAAAGACGTGCGTGCAGCTGTGCAGTTCAGGGTGGACGAAAAGTTTTTTGGAGCCGTGCCTGGTTACAGGGGTTGCCCTAACCTTACGTAGCAGGTCACGGAGATGTCCCAATTCGCGAAGTTGGTCACGCGGTGTTTCGCCATTTAGGAAAAGTTCTCCTGGAAGAAGGAGGTTGGTACCATAGGTAAGCTCTGCTGCCGAAGCACCTAGGTCCTCCTTAATACTTGTCCTCAGGCCGAGGAGGACAGTTGGAAGGGCGTCAAACCATTGTGTGTCATTATGACACATGAGTGAGGCTTTAAGAGATCTATGCCAGCGCTCTATCATCCCATTTGATTGCGGATGGTAGGCGGTGGTACGACTTCTTTGGCAGCCGAGAAGATCTGTTAGCTGCCTAAAAATTGTCGCCTCAAATTGTGGACCTCGGTCCGAAGTAATGGTGGTTGGTACACCGAAGCGTGTGACCCAAGTTGAATAAAAGGCCTTGGCGACTGATTCGGCAGTAACTGCCCGGAGAGGTGTCGCCTCTGGCCATCGCGTGCAGCGATCCATCATAGTGAGGATATAAGAAAATCCTCTTGATGGAGTAAGCGGTCCCACTATGTCTATGTGGACATGGGCGAAGCGTGCCGTGGGAAGCTTGAATTGCGCTGGCTCCAGTACATTATGTCGCGCTACTTTGCAGCGCTGGCACTGGAGACAAGCACGGGCCCAACCGGTGAGGTCTTTGTTCATCCGGGGCCAAATAAATTTGCGACGGACAGCAGCGGCTGTTGCTCGGCCGCTGGGGTGGGCAGGGTTGTGGTAAACCTGGAACACGCCCTTACGAAGTTTCTCGGGAATGTAAGGTCTAGCGGTTCCAGTGGAGACATCACACCAGATTTCGCCCAAAGGGTCGCGAAGGGTAATTTTCTTGAGCTCTAGTGCCGTATCGGCAGTTAGGAGAGACTTGAGCTGTTCGTCCTCCTCTTGAGCTAGGGCAAGGTCAGTGTTATTCAAGGCGGTACGCAAATGAATCGTATCGATTCGAGAAAGGGCGTCCGCCGTGACATTCTGTTTACCGGAGATATGCCTTATCTCCGTAGAATATTGCCCAATGAGGTCTAATTGACGCTCTTGTCGGGGGGAGGCATTTCCCGACTTCTTCCGGAACGCATAGACCAATGGCTTGTGGTCTGTTAAAATAGAGAGCGAACGTCCTTCTATCATATGACGGAAGTACTTAACAGCGCTGTAGATCGCGAGCAATTCACGGTCGTAGGCGCTGTAACGTCGCTCAGTGGGACTCAGCTTCCTTGAAAAGAAACCAAGTGGTTCCGGGCGGCCTTCAATGTCCTGTTCAAGGACGGCTCCGATTGCGGTATCCGATGCGTCGCATTGGATAGAAAGTGCCGCTCCCTCGAGAGGGTATCGGAGTAAGGTGGCATTTGCCAATTGTTCTTTGGACAGTTGGAATGCTCGATCTGAGACTTCTGTCCAATTAATGGGGCGCTTATCATTGCGCTTAGCTCCTTTCAAAAATTCATTTAAGGGAGCTTGAATCTGAGCGGCATTCTTCAGGGTTGGGCGGTAAAAGTTAAGCATGCCCAAAAATCGACGCAGCTCACTCACGTTAGTAGGCCGGGGGTACTTCATGAGGGCCTCCACACGGTCTGGAAGTGGGCGAATGCCCTGGTTGTCAACAACATAACCCAGATAGGTGATTTGCTCCTTGGCGTATTGACACTTATCTGGGTTGATGACAAGACCGAATTCGCGGAGGCGCTCTAGGACCTGACGTAAGTGGTGTTTATGTTCGGCGAGGTCTTTGGAGGCGATGAGAATGTCGTCAAGGTATGCATGGCAGCAATTAAGACCACGTAAAGCCGTGTCGATATACCGCTGGAATGTCTGTGCGGCATTCCTGAGGCCGAAAGTCATCACTTTGAACTCGAAGAGTCCGAAAGGTGTAATGACTGCGGTCTTGGGGATGTCTTCAGGTGCCACCGGAATTTGGTGGTATGCCCTGGTGAGATCCAGGGTTGTGAAGACATTGCACCCTCGCAACTTGTACGAAAAATCGTAGAGGTGTGCAATTGGGTATCTGTCCGGGACAGTTGCTGCGTTCAACAGCCTGTAATCGCCACATGGGCGCCACTCACCAGAACGTTTCTTCACTAAGTGGAGTGGGCTTGCCCAGGGACTGTCCGACGGTTGGCAGATACCTAGTTCGATCATATGCTCGAACTCCGCGCGCGCCGCACGTAATTTTTCCGGAGCCAGTCGACGTGGACGCTGGCTCACCGGGGGACCACGTGTTTCTATATGATGAAACACCGTGGCTTTATGTCGGCGTTGGTTAGGTAGAGGAATTGTTGTACTCACAAATTCCTGTACCATAACCTGGAATGGGTCTATGCACTCTGTGGCCCCTGAAGTTGCCGCTGGAGATGCCGTCATGGGCAAGGGGGGTGCGGTTGGAGCCACAAGTCTGTTATGGGTCGAATCGACCAACAGATTATGTGCACCTAATAGGTCGGAACCTATCAGGGGTTCATTCACGTCCGCAATGACGAAACGCCAAGTGATCGGACGACAAAGACCCAATTGAAGTGTCAGCTTTTTACGTCCGTACGTAAGTATCGGCGTATTATTTGCAGCTGACAATTTAAGTGCGGCTGGCACGCGGTTACGCGGAGCAAACGATCGCGGGAGGACTGAAATATCGGCGCCGGTATCGACAGTAAAAGCGATATTCAGTTTCGAATCCCGGATGGTTAAGCGACTTATCGTAGGGGTGCCGGCCGATTGCGCGAGGGTGTCGGTCGGCAAAATTAGTTTAAAGAGCGCCTCTGGTTGGTGGAAGGTTGCGTCCAACCACAAGGCGCTTTGCAATTGAATGCGCGATCACCATATCGCTGGTGATTGGCGCACCAAGGCAGAGTAACGGCATTATCAGGTGTGTTCTGCCTATTAGTATTGCCGTTACGGGGAGGTCGAGCCGGAGCTCGCTGGGAATTGGCCCGTTGAGGGCCGTTCTGGGTGGGATTGGCCCTCTGTGGGGCATTTTGGGGGATATAGGCCCTCTGAGGGGCATTTTGGGAGAAATTCTGCCGATTGAGAGAACGGCTCGGCATGGCTCGATTCTGGGCGCTTCGAGGATTGTTCCTCACCTCCGCGCGCAATTGCGTTATCTCGCGGAGGAGTGAGGTTTGGAGCGCCCGTAGGTCAGCAGGAGTTAGTTGTGTGGGTGGACTTCTTTGGTTGAATGCGTTGGGGCCTGCCTCTGGATTCCCCTGAGGGAAATTGGTTGAGGCGGGCCTTCTAAGGGGTAATTGGTTTTGAGTAGGATGGAGGATTGGGACCAATTGAGGGGCTGAGATAGGCAGACAAGAGTGCCGTGCAGGCTGGGCGGCGTGTTGAGAAACCGCCGCTACCTGGTACGCTGGAGGCTCAGAATACTGATCTGAGCTTTCCATAATCGCGTCCGCAATTTTGGATAAATAGCCCAAACTCTGATTGGGTTGGGCTATAAGTGCCGAACGGGCATGCTGGGGAAGACACCTCAAAAAGTGAGGCTTTATTAGGTCGTCCCCAATCCTGGTCCCCGCTATAGAGCGTAAATGGGTCAGGAAAAGAGATGGTCTCATCCCAGAAAGGTTGGATACAGCGGCTAAACGTTGTTGCCGCACACTTCCTGGCTCGTCCAATGCGTCGAGCAGAGCTTCGCGCATGTTGCTATATGGGTTGCGGCCGGCCGACCTTATTATGTGTGCAACATGCGGTCGTTGAGTGCGGTCAAGCACTTTCAACAGCTCAACTGCACGAAGTTGTTCGTCGTGCAAGGCTGCGGCCTGGAAGATGCGGTCTGCCACTGCAAACCACAAGTCTGGGTCCTCCTCATCGAAGGGGGGAAGCCCCATATTTAAATGACGAGTCCCGTTCCCGAGGCTGGAAGCATCGTGGAATTCTTGGGACTCTGAAGGTCTTTGGTGTTGTTGTGAGGTGCTGGCACCAGTTGTGGGCCTTAAAATGCCGGCATTTGCCAAAGGGCCGATAACAGGGGCGTTAGGAGCAGTCGAGAGTGTGTCTGGGGAAGTAGGCTGGGGTCGGTTCACGACGCTGGGGGCAACGGGTGGTGCCAGAGGAGTAGATTGTGCCGGCAAGTCTTGGTCAGCATTGACTTGCTCAGCGGGGAAATCGACGCTGGAGGCGTCGTGAAATTCAAGAGGCTCGGATTGTTCCAGAGCCTTTTTGGCCATGGTGTTCCGCGTGTTGACCATTATGGGTTGTATGACGCGAAACGGGAGTCAAAGGCGTAAGAGAACGCGAAGAAGGGTGAAAGGAGGCCAATGGGTCAAAAGAAGTCGCAGGGAGTTGAGAGAACCACGGATGTCCTAAAACAATGGTTTTCCCTAACCAAAATAAGCCGAGCGAAGGTCGGAAGTGGAGTCAAGTGGAGTCGAGAGTGGACGATTGGTCGTAGATAAAATGGAAGGGACTGGATCGTTAAACAGCTTAATCTTAAAATAATTAAGCTTTAGTTTGACTTATTAACGTGGAGTTGAGTCTAGATTTCCGGAAATAGATCGCAAGAGGACGCGCGCAGTGAAAGGAGTCCGATGCTGTTCGAAGAAGAGTCGTGCGGAGTCGAGTGTAGTCGTTAACACGGACGGCAGGGTTATAGTATTGCCTACCCGAACTTTAAAATTAAAAGTTGTCAATTTGAATAACTAAAAATCGCGATTGAAATTCCAAAAGGGAAGGAAAACAAGGATTTAACGTGTGCCGGAGTGTGTGCGTCTGAAAATGTTGCGAAGCGATGAAGTAGTGTTGTATCTACTGCCGAAACGGAATTGTATGTTTCAGTACCCTGAAGGGGTTTACAAAGGTTTTATTTCATATTGCCAATGGTGGCTTCAATAAATTTGATTTATCTATTTGCGTTGCTATTGTTACAGATTTTCGTTTACAAACAAATCCTCCCAAACTAATACATTAACATAAGATCAATGCAGCAGATTTATTTTCTCTAGATATAGTATATATAAATTGTAGAGCTAAATTAAATTAAGTTCGGTGTATTAATACTATAATAAAAAAATTGTGTAATCCATTTGTAAATAACATAAATTAAACTTCTTCATATTTGTTCGGGGTCTTGAAACAGAGTATTTTAATTTACAAAAGAAGAGAACAAAAATTTAGTCAAACAGACAAGAAACAATCACAATTCAAACGAATGTCTTCTTAAACAATCTTAAACCTGAGATCGTTGCGTAACAGTTTTGTGCTTATTTTTGTACTAATATTTCGTTCTAAATTATCCTTCGAATCTCACGTGAAATAGAAATTTAGAAAATATAATACGCTCGCAATATCAAGTATATTTTATTAATGTTCACTACAATGACGCTGAAATTTTAATCTTAAATGTACTATGTAAATGTATGTCGAATTCAAATGCGTTTTATATGAAAGTAATTTCTAATTTTGATTGAAAACTGTTTTATATAATTTATATGTGAGATTTTAAATTGTTTTCATTTTATTTCCTCTACGTTGCTGTTCTATGCTTACACTAGATGGCTAAACAAACGCACTTCACTAGAAGTTACCAAAAATAAAAAAAAACTAGTGTTTGTACCTGGGGTGTTGATTAGAGGTGTTGTTGATCGATCTTGGTGCGCTGCTTTCCCGTTCGTTGTCGTCTAATGATGTTGTTGCTCGTGGGAGGTGTTATGCCAGGTGCTGTTGTTGGGCTGGCGTTGGGGCGTACCCTTTAATTGTTTAAATTTGGCACTGAATATATATTACCGTATTTCGAATATAGTTTTGTCACAAAACTTCGAGATATTTGATCGATGATATGATCAACAATACGAATGTATTCCGACTCCTTTTCGGGAGTTTGCGAGTTCTTTCGCGAGGTCACCAATGTAGGTTATTAGATACTTGACGTCAACAAGGACGCGGATTCAGTACTAACACCACGTACAACGCGCCGCGAAAAGGAAACAAAGTTCATCAGAAAGAGGAAAATAAAACACACGATCAGTATTCAAAGTTCATACTCGTTTTATTACGCCGCACTGAATTTTCTTAAATTTTTGTTCCTTAGAGTACATATTTCTGAATTTTGTTAAATTAGTTTAAGATATTTTTTACTGTCTCACATTACATTGATTCGATAAAATGTTGCTTGGGAAATTTAACAAACGAACTTTTCTTAGGAACACCGAATTTTGCAACTAAAATCAACTTTCCGCTCGCGAATTTATCGACGCACATCTACTCTCAGCTTACCAGCTTAAGATTTTTTTTGGTGACGTCCCTCTAGACTGGTGACTAAAATCTGACTGACTAATCCCATTGGAAATCATTAAAGTGCAAGAATCCCGAAAGAAACTGGAAAGAAGGCGGAGTTACACGATTAACTTGATGTAGTTAATCGTGATTGGACCTGACGGAATGGGCATACATTACGCATGTGTGCGTATGCCATGCATACGATCGTTCAGCGACCGTGGATGGCGGGCAACATCGCTAGTGCATTTTCTAAGAATGCAAACCCTAGCATGTGAGGTGTGAAAAACTGAAACCGATAATTTGGTCATCCTAATGGAAGGCCATAAATCATCATTTCGGATGTCGATGATTACATTGCAACGAACATAGGGTGCAGCCGTTGCCAGATGTTGAACGTAAACATTTTCTGGCTGCATCCTGGTCGCTGCGCGATTACGGTCTCTGAACATGGGGGACGATAATTGGAAGCCAGCGATTGCTGGTAAACAGGGACATGTTTGATTTGCGTCAACAGAAACCTTGTCGGCGGTAGTAAATCAATAGGGGCAATAGCCGTATGCATGTTATGCCGGGGGTAAACAAATACAACGAGTCACAAGGAACTCTTGTTGATTGTTGTTTCCATAGCTTAAGGCTATGGAAACGAGATGCCCTGGCAGAATGTATGCCTAAAGATAAGATTTCAGATGCCATGGCAATGTAATGATTTTGCCATGGACTTATGTTCTTTTCAGGAAATGATGTACGCCTCGGGGGTAAATTTTCGATGCCACGGCAAGGTGATAAGCTTTGCCGTGGGCTTAATGTTTTTTAGGGAATATTGGTCTGGCCGAGGGTAAGTTTTCGATGCCACGGCAAGGTGATAAGCTTTGCCGTGGATTTAATGTTTTCAGTGGTGATGCTGGAGAAAAAGGGGTTTGGAAGGAAATCCCCTACAGAATAGGTAAGCTGCCTAACATAAATTCAAAACGGTTATCCGATTGGGTAACCGTATTAATTCCGGCGATTTGGCTGAGGGTAAATGCCGTAGCAAGGTTACGCAACCTTGCTGAAGTTCGACCTAGAGGTAAGTCGTTCGCCTGGAAAGGTGGGGATCGAGCGATGTATGGCTCTTCGGGCCCTGAAAAGCCCCACAGCTGCACTCTATGTTCGTTGCAATGTTTAATCATCGGCAACCGAAGTGATGATTTATGGCCTTCCATTAGGATGACCAAATCATCGGTTTCGGGTTTTCACACCCCACATGCTAGTGTTTACTTTCTTAGAAAATGCACTAGCGATGTACCTCCATCCACCACGGTCGCCGAACGATCGTATGCATGGCATACCCACACATGCGTAATGTATGACTACCCCGTCCGGTCCAATCACGATTAACTACTTCAAGTTAATCGTGTAACTCCGCCTCCTTTTTAGTTTCTTTTGAGGGTTTTCCGTTTCTTTGGTGAGCTGGAGTCACCAGTCAGATTGCATCTCGAGTCGAGTGTTGTCCCTTGATGACGTTGTGCGGTGTAATACCTTGTGGTTTTTTAAAAGACGCTGGGCAGTAGGATAACAAAACAAATAGTTATTCAGATTTAATCCGATGAAGTCGTTCGATAATTTACACGTTTTTGTCGTTTAATCGCGTATGTAGACCAACGCAAATTCCTTCAGAATCGCGTTTTTCAGTGTTTGTGTATCGATTAAAGGAAAACAATAAAAAATTACAAAACAATCGTTCCTGAGTTTCCTTTCGTTGTTGGACTAACCTTCCTGTGTCGCCAGTCGAATTCTCTTGTTGAAACAGCGGTGGTGTTTTCGTTGTACCTGCGTCCGTGTCGACGCACTAATAGAAATACCCACATTGGTGACCGCGACTCGCGAACACGCGCCTGAGCATACGTTGTACGTGCTAGTCAGTGACCTTAAGGTGAAAATTAAAACCGCGCAACCTTTTCAACTTCTGATCCGGAGTCAGATATAAACGGTAGCTACGTGGTGCAAATCGTATTCAAAGTCTAAATTCCCGCGAATTATCGCTCGTGGAGACATTTTAACAGTGAGAGAACATTACGAAACCTTTTGTGCCAGTGACCTACTCAGTGCCAAAAAAGACAATTAAAGGGTACGCCCCAACGCCAGCCCAACAACAGCACCTGGCATAACATCACCACCAACTCTACGCAACACCACAACTGTACCACGTACATCTCCAACCAACATCGCTGGACCAGGAACCGCAGCCACATCATTCACGCCAACACCAGGTTTTCCTTTCCTTTTGTTATTTATTTTTTATTTTGCAAAAATTTTCGTCATTTCCCATTTCGGTGAGCGCTTTCCGCGCCACCAAAGAGAAATAATAAATCAAAACCCTATCGTATATCCTTTCTTAACAGCTTGCGAAACGATGCATTTTTATTGAACAATTATATAATCAAACATTTTGCGTAAATCGACCAAGATATATAAATGTAACTTACTACAATACAATTTACACCTACAAAAACTTGTGCAAGATTAAGTATTAGGTATAAGATTAAAGTGTAAAACAAATATATTTTCCTTTTATGCGTCTTCATATTTCTGTTTCATAGTCGGTAAAACAAATACAAGTAAGCTTGGATAAATAGTAATTCACATCACTAAAATTTAAAATTGATACTGTTCAATTCAAAATAACACATCAAATATGACAAGTAATTAAGAGCCTGACCACTTTCAATTGTCGTTCACTGTATTGTAACTAATTATAAACGATCGTCTAGTCAATTTATATAGCTTCAACCTTCTTCCTGTAAGCTTTAAATTTACGATCAATTTATACTTCATGTATAACTATATTAACTCAAAACAGCTCTTCAAGCGCACAGTATAATCGAAAACGCGAAACACGTATTCAGATTACGCTATCGCCTACACTTACAAAACGTTGCCACATTTTATAAATATTTTTAACAATGAGAATTAAACATTTTTATTATAATCACTTTTTGTAAAAACAAAACCTGCAAAAGATATCTATCTATGACGTTACTTACAAAAAAGTAAATCTAATGAAAATAAGTAAAAAAAGACGCATCAACATAAGAAATTTCCGTTAAAATAAAATAAATTGAATAAATACTTCATATTCCGACTACGCCACATTCCGTTCTCCTCTGTTTTAAACTTAATTTTTTACTTTTTATTGACATTAGAAATAAGAACGTTTTCTCTTGACAATCTGTATTTACTTAAAGTTAATCTATAAGGAATTATTGTCACCTAGAACACGGATTCTACATTTCCGTTTTTAGATTTAATACATTCAACGAAACCATACTTAGACTAAGCCAATTAAAAACGGATTAGATAAAGAGTACATAACCAAAGTGAAATTAACAACATACAATAAAGCCAAAGAAAAAATAAAAAGATTACACACATCAACATACATATCGTTTACCCTAAGAACTGAAAATAGGAGAAAATCTTTAAAAAGTATTCATAAATTTTCATTAACAAAAGTTTTGAAATCGAAAATCAACAAAAAGGAATTTGTGAGCATTTAGACTTTTCAGATTGTAACTTTTCAAATTTTTCTCCTTTGTTTTTTCTCTCTTTTTATACATATTCAAAAATTCTTTTTCTGTAGAAACAACAGGATAAAGAAAACCCAAGTTACAAATCTTAATAAAAATTAATTGGCTAAACTCTTTGAAGTGACTTAATCAAGTAAAATCATAACTTTTGTAAACCCCTTCAGGGTACTAACGACAATTTTTAACCCTCTTTTTATAAGCACACTTACATTCGCGACTTCAAGGAACTCCACTCGACTTGGCACATTCCTCCTTTGACTCCGCACCTTCGATCGCTTCTTTTCATCACAATTTGGCCCCTTAGCCCCACTATATTCAATTCTTTTGACTCATTGGCCTCCTTTCACCTTTCTTCGCGTCCTCTTACGCTTTTGATCCCAGTTTCGCGTCATACAACCCATAATGGTCAACACGAGAAACACCATGGCCAAAAAGGCTCAGGAACAATCCGAGCCTCTTGAATTTCACGACGCCTCCAGCGTCGATTTCCCCACTGAGCAAGTCGATGCTGACCTAGACTTGCCCGGACAATCTACTCCCCTGGCACCACCCGTTGCCCCCGGCGTCGTGAACCGACCCCAGCCTACTTCCACAGACACATCCCCGGCTGCTCCTAACGCCCCTGGTACCGGTCCTTTGGTAAATTCCGGCATTTTAATGCCCACAACTAGTGCCGGTACTCCTAAACAAGCCCATAGGCAACCAGAGTCCCAAGAGTTCCACGATTCTTCCAGCCTCGGGAATGGGACTCGTCATTCTAATATAGGACTTCCCCCCTTCGATGAGGAGGACCCAGACCTTTGGTTTGCAGTGGCAGACCACATCTTCCAGGCCTCAGCCTTGCACGACGAACAACTTCGTGCAGTCGAGCTGTTGAAAGTGCTTGACCGCACTCAGCGACCGCATGTTGCCCACATAATAAGGTCGGCCGGCCGCAACCCATATAGCAACATGCGTGAAGCTCTGCTCGACGCTTTGGACGAGCCTGGAAGTGTGCGGCAACAACGTTTAGCCGCTGTAACCAACCTTTCTGGGATGAGACCATCTCTTTTCCTGACCCATTTACGCTCTATAGCGGGGACCAGGATTGGGGATGACCTAATAAAGCCTCACTTTTTGAGGTGTCTTCCCCAGCATGCCCGTTCGGCACTTATAGCCCAACCCAATCAGAGTTTGGGCTATTTATCCAAAATTGCGGACGCAATTATGGAAAGCTCAGATCAGTATTCTGAGCCTCCAGCGTACCAGGTAGCGGCGGTTTCTCAACACGCCGCCCAGCCTGCACGGCACCCTCGTCTGCCTTTCTCAGCCCATCAATTGGTCTCAACTCCCAATTCTCCTCAAACCCAATTACCTTTTAGAGGGCCCGCCTCAACCAATTTCCCTCAGGGGAATCCAGTGGCAGGCCCCAACCCTAACCAAAGAAATTCGCCCACACAACTAACTCCTGCTGACCTCCGGGCGCTCCAAACCTCACTCCTCCGCGAGATAACTCAATTGCGTGCGGAGGTGAGGAACAATCCTCGAAGCGCCCAGAATCGAGCCATGCCGAGCCGTCCTCTCAATCGGCAGAATTTCTACCAAAATGCCCCTCAGAGGACCTATATCCCCCAAAATGCCCCACAGAGGGCCAATCCCACCCAAAACGGCCCTCACCGGGCCAATTCCCAGCGAGCTCCGGCTCGACCTCCCCGTAACGGCAATACTAATAGGCAGAACATACCTGATAATGCCGTTACTCTGCCTTGGTGCGCCAATCACCAGCGATATGGTGATCGCGCATTCAATTGCAAAGCGCCTTGTGGTTGGACGCAACCTTCCACCAACCAGAGGCGCTCTTTAAACTAATTTTGCCGACCGACACCCTCGCGCAATCGGCCGGCACCCCTACGATAAGTCGCTTAACCATCCGGGATTCGAAACTGAATATCGCTTTTACTGTCGACACCGGCGCCGATATTTCAGTCCTCCCGCGATCGTTTGCTCCGCGTAACCGCGTGCCAGCCGCACTCAAATTGTCAGCAGCAAATAATACGCCGATACTTACGTACGGACGTAAAAAGCTGACACTGCAATTGGGTCTTTGTCGTCCGATCACTTGGCGTTTCGTCATTGCGGACGTGAATGAACCCCTGATAGGTTCCGACCTATTAGGTGCACATAATCTGTTGGTCGATTCGACCCATAACAGACTTGTGGCTCCAACCGCACCCCCCTTGCCCATGACGGCATCACCAGCGGCAACTTCGAGGCCACAGAGTGCTTAGACCCATTCCAGGTTATGGTACAGGAATTTGTGAGTACAACAATTCCTCTGCCTAACCAGCGCCGACATAAAGCCACGGTGTTTCATCATATAGAAACACGTGGTCCCCCGGTGAGCCAGCGTCCACGTCGACTGGCTCCGGAAAAATTACGTGCGGCGCGCGCGGAGTTCGAGCATATGATCGAACTAGGTATCTGCCAACCGTCGGACAGTCCCTGGGCAAGCCCACTCCACTTAGTGAAGAAACGTTCTGGCGAGTGGCGCCCATGTGGCGATTATAGGCTGTTGAACGCAGCAACTGTCCCGGACAGATACCCAATTGCACACCTCTACGATTTTTCGTACAAGTTACGAGGGTGCAATGTCTTCACAACCCTGGATCTCACCAGGGCATACCACCAAATTCCGGTGGCACCTGAAGACATCCCCAAGACCGCAGTCATTACACCTTTCGGACTCTTCGAGTTCAAAGTGATGACTTTCGGCCTCAGGAATGCCGCACAGACATTCCAGCGGTATATCGACACGGCTTTACGAGGTCTTAATTGCTGCCATGCATACCTTGATGACATTCTCATCGCCTCCAAAGACCTCGCCGAACATAAACGCCACTTACGTCAGGTCCTAGAGCGCCTCCGCGAATTCGGTCTTGTCATCAACCCAGATAAGTGTCAATACGCCAAGGAGCAAATCACCTATCTGGGTTATGTCGTTGACAACCAGGGCATTCGCCCACTTCCAGACCGTGTGGAGGCCCTCATGAAGTACCCCCGGCCTACTAACGTGAGTGAGCTGCGTCGATTTTTGGGCATGCTTAACTTTTACCGCCCAACCCTGAAGAATGCTGCCCAGATTCAAGCTCCGCTCAATGAATTTTTAAAAGGAGCTAAGCGCAATGATAAGCGCCCCATTAATTGGACAGAAGTCTCAGATCGAGCATTCCAACTGTCCAAAGAACAATTGGCAAATGCCACCTTACTCCGATACCCTCTCGAGGGAGCGGCACTTTCTATCCAATGCGACGCATCGGATACCGCAATCGGAGCCGTCCTTGAACAGGACATTGAAGGCCGACCGGAACCACTTGGTTTCTTTTCAAGGAAACTGAGTCCCACTGAGCGACGTTACAGCGCCTACGACCGTGAATTGCTCGCGATCTACAGCGCTGTTAAGTACTTCCGTCATATGATAGAAGGTCGCTCACTCTCCATCTTAACAGACCACAAACCATTGGTCTATGCGTTCCGGAAGAAGTCGGGAAATGCCTCCCCCCGACAAGAGCGTCAATTAGACCTCATTGGGCAATATTCTACGGAGATTAGGCATATCTCCGGTAAACAGAATGTCACGGCGGACGCCCTTTCTCGAATCGATACGATTCACTTGCGTTCCGCCTTGAATAACGCTGATCTTGCCCTAGCTCAAGAGGAGGACGAACAGCTCAAGTCCCTCCTAACTGCCGATACGGCACTAGAGCTCAAGAAAATTACCCTTCGCGACCCTTTGGGCGAAATCTGGTGTGATGTCTCCACTGGAACCGCTAGACCTTACATTCCCGAGAAACTTCGTAAGGGCGTGTTCCAGGTTTACCACAACCCTGCCCACCCCAGCGGCCGAGCAACAGCCGCTGCTGTCCGTCGCAAATTTATTTGGCCCCGGATGAACAAAGACCTCACCGGTTGGGCCCGTGCTTGTCTCCAGTGCCAGCGCTGCAAGGTAGCGCGACATAATGTACTGGAGCCAGCGCAATTCAAGCTTCCCACGGCACGCTTCGCCCATGCCCACATAGACATAGTGGGACCGCTTACTCCATCAAGAGGATTTTCTTATATCCTCACTATGATGGATCGCTGCACGCGATGGCCAGAAGCGACACCTCTCCGGGCAGTTACTGCCGAATCAGTCGCCAAGGCCTTTTATTCAACTTGGGTCACACGCTTCGGTGTACCAACCACCATTACTTCGGACCGAGGTCCACAATTTGAGGCGACAATCTTTAGGCAGCTAACAGATCTTCTCGGCTGCCAAAGAAGTCGTACCACCGCCTACCATCCGCAATCAAATGGGATGATAGAGCGCTGGCACAGATCTCTTAAAGCCTCACTCATGTGTCATAATGACACACAATGGTTTGACGCCCTTCCAACTGTCCTCCTCGGCCTGAGGACAAGCATTAAGGAGGACCTGGGTGCTTCGGCAGCAGAGCTTACCTATGGTACCAACCTCCTTCTTCCAGGAGAACTTTTCCTGAATGGCGAAACACCGCGTGACCAACTTCGCGAATTGGGACATCTCCGTGACCTGCTACGTAAGGTTAGGGCAACCCCTGTAACCAGGCACGGCTCCAAAAAACTTTTCGTCCACCCTGAACTGCACAGCTGCACGCACGTCTTTGTCAGGGTGGATAAGGTCAAAAAACTCCTCGACCCACCTTATGATGGCCCATTCAAAGTCTTCCGCCGCATCAGTGACCGCGTCTTCGAGATCGACATTAGAGGCAAGCGATCCACGGTCAGCGTCGAAAGGCTTAAGCCCTGTTTTCTGGAAGCTTCCGCTCCAGAATCACCTCCACCTACTGACACCACTCCTACTCCACCAGCACAACCTCCCCGTACTCGCGCTCATACGCGCGCCCATAACCAACTAACCACCCCCTAACCTGCCTTACCTGTTTCGTGACTACGTCACTGGGGAGGGAGTGATGTGGGGCTTTTCAGGGCCCGAAGAGCCAGGCATCGCTCGATCCCCACTTTTCCAGGCGAACGACTTACCTCTCGGTCGAAATTCAGCAAGGTTGCGTAACCTTGCTACGGCATTTACCCCCAGCCAAATCGCCGGAATTATTACGGTTACCCAATCGGATAACTGTTTTGAAGTTCTGTTAGGCAGCTTACCTATTCTGTAGGGGATTTCCTTCCAAACCCCTTTTTCTCCATCACCACCACTGAAAACATTAAATCCACGGCAAAGCTTATCACCTTGCCGTGGCATCGAAAACTTACCCTCGGCCAGACCATATTCCCTAAGAAACATTAAGCCCACGGCAAAGCTTATCACCTTACCGTGGCATCGAAAATTCACCCCCGAGGCGTATATTATCTCCTAAATAAAAAGCATAAGTCCACGGCAAAATCATCACATTGCCATGGCATCTGAAATCATATCTTTAGGCATACATTCTGCCAGGGCATCTCGTTTCCATAGCCTTAAGTTATGGAAACAACAATCAACAAGAGTTCCTTGTGACTCGTTGTATTTGTTTACCCTCGGCATAACATGCATGCGGCTATTTGCCCCTATTGATTTGCTACCGCCGACAAGGTTTCTGTTGACGCAAACCAAACATGTCCCTGATTACCAGCAATCGCTGGCTTCCAATTGTCGGTCCCCATGTTCAGAGATAGCATTCAAACAACGATCACCAGCAGCCAGAAAATGTTTACTTACAACATCTGGCAATGGCTGCACCCTATGTTCGTTGCAATGTTTAATCATCGGCAACCGAAGTGATGATTTATGGCCTTCCATTAGGATGACCAAATCATCGGTTTCGGGTTTTCACACCCCACATGCTAGTGTTTACTTTCTTAGAAAATGCACTAGCGATGTACCTCCATCCACCACGGTCGCCGAACGATCGTATGCATGGCATACCCACACATGCGTAATGTATGACTACCCCGTCCGGTCCAATCACGATTAACTACTTCAAGTTAATCGTGTAACTCCGCCTCCTTTTTAGTTTCTTTTGAGGGTTTTCCGTTTCTTTGGTGAGCTGGAGTCACCAGTCAGATTGCATCTCGAGTCGAGTGTTGTCCCTTGATGACGTTGTGCGGTGTAATACCTTGTGGTTTTTTAAAAGACGCTGGGCAGTAGGATAACAAAACAAATAGTTATTCAGATTTAATCCGATGAAGTCGTTCGATAATTTACACGTTTTTGTCGTTTAATCGCGTATGTAGACCAACGCAAATTCCTTCAGAATCGCGTTTTTCAGTGTTTGTGTATCGATTAAAGGAAAACAATAAAAAATTACAAAACAATCGTTCCTGAGTTTCCTTTCGTTGTTGGACTAACCTTCCTGTGTCGCCAGTCGAATTCTCTTGTTGAAACAGCGGTGGTGTTTTCGTTGTACCTGCGTCCGTGTCGACGCACTAATAGAAATACCCACATAATAAAAAAAAGTAAGTTGATGTCAACATTTTAAAATAATGCGTTTATTTTATCACCCGAAAAACATTCGTAAAAAGGACTCATTTTCGGACGTCGAAAGGTATTGGTCCTTTTAATTCCACACGAAGTAGTTTGTGGATTATAAAAGACATTAATCAAGCACGTAATCGCAAGAGTGCCAAAAGAACTATCAAACACGTTGTGTGAAAGCATCATTTGATTTTAAATACTATGGAATCGGATCTTATGTGTATCGTAACAAATAAGACGAAAGAAATGAATGCAGCTCGATTTTTGGCATCACCAAAACTGCGAAATGGTTTACATAATAGGCCCCACTACTTTATTCTGGTTTTAAAATTGCTGAATTAATGAAGTTGACTTTTACCTGAAATTTCCGCACCCACATTAGAGAATTTCAACGTACAGGTAATTTTACCAATCAAAACTGACACTTTTACGAGCGTTACCGCTCCGCCTTTGCTTAATATCGTCTATTCTTTGTTTAATTAACATGTCTGCCGATTACTATGTCACCTCCCATAGATCAACAACTTGCCAGTTAGTTACCCAATCCAAACGAATTGATTCGTTATTGCGACCAATATTGTCGTCTTCACAGCCATCCCGCCTATTAGCAGGCAATTCAAACTAGAGACGCTTAAAATGTGTTTGCTCTGTGACTCACATCAAACACTAGGTTGAATCTCACAACGAATGTACTCGCAAATGAACCTTAAGTCCCTCAATTGCCGCAATTAACATGTGCGATATATTTTTAACATGTCCGACTAATTTCACCGCAAACATCTTCGGAGTTGGAGGAATTGAAAAACTCTAGTGTGACAAACTTTTAGCCAAATGTTTGCTTGGAAACGTTGCTACTCTCACACCCATTCCGACCAAAAGCTTTAGCGTTTGGTTTAGACATCAGTTAACAGTCAAATTATCGTAAGCCTATCAATTAATTGCGACAACATTGAGACTATCCGAAATCATAAATAATTGTGCGAAGAACTGGAAGTATTCGTGAGGTATGTGGTACTGAATTAAGGAGGGGGATGGCAATTACTAGAAGACAACATTTTTTATAATACAAATTTTGTATGGTGGGAAGAAAGGTTTTTGTTTATGTTGCATAAGAAGAGGTTTAATACGGTCAATGACTCTGTAACCGGGTCATTTTTTGCTACTTTCACAAGTCTAACCACTGTATTACTGCCTTTAAAATATATACACAACTAGTCTGCCTCGTCATAAAGGGCGGTTAAAGTCTGAGCAGAGGATTGGGTTCCGAAGCTGCTAAGTGAATTATGGAGTCCATAAAATAGCCAGAAGATATCCTTCGTCAAAACGGTTGGAACAGGTAGTAGATCGGTTCCAACTCTGACCACCTGGTGAGATACCACACCGTTACGCTACAGGTTGTGCAATATGGTCGGCAAAAATGTTTGACTATATTTCAGACGTTGATGGATGGCCTGAATTAAAGTCGGGAAAACGATACGATGTTATTCTCTGAGATAAAGAATTTCGGAGGTTAATTAGTCTGCCGTTCATACAGTGGAGTATTTCTCAGAAGGGACAATATGCAAGTAGTTTAAGAAGAAACCAAATGATAAACACCTAGTTTCTGTGCAGCTGGCCAAACCATATCAATATCCAACTGGTAATGCCATTTTGTAATGTTAGAGGAATCGGTTTCACTGATGCGAATCTAAACGTCATTCTTCACCACATACAAACCTTGAAGCCCCGTATTCTAGCCCTAACCGAGGCTAAGATTGTGTCGTAAACCGACTCGATATGTCTTTGAGACCAGATTTGCGAGATTTTCGTTTTCAAGTTGGAGTCTGCAACTTTGGCATTTGACTTGCCAAAGGGACGATACATGTTTGTTGTCTCTACCGCCTTCCCCAAATGACGATTGACTAGTGAGACTCTTTAAACATCTTTCACATACAATTTAACCATCCAGTTTCTCAGATTATCGTTCTCGTTGACTTTAATGTACCAGATTGTCGACTGGTTGGTATATATAAACATAACAGGGGAGGCCGGGAGACTATCTGCGACGTTTGCTATTAGCCGCTGTTTAACTCAACGAGTACAGGAGCCTATGCGATGAAGCCACGAACTCGAAAAATAAGGCCATGTTTTCAAGATTTTATTTTCCACGAATTCAGCCATAGAACTGCTTTTTTAAAGTCATCGGTGCTCGCGTTAGTGCATTATTTAATGCTTGATATAATGTTTCGTCTGTGGGCTGTTCAATGCCGTGGACTTGACTGTATAAAAGTAACCTGACCGCATGGGATACCAGCAATAATCCTTCAAAACTGAGCCCCAAAACTCTCGCTGCCTCTTAGCATACTTTCCTGCATAGCATAGGTACAAAGATCGGATAGCCCTATACGCTAAAATCATCATTGGTCAATATCAGTGTGGCTTCATCCCACAAAAATCAGCGATTGATAAGATAATCACCCTTAGGCAGGCGATCGAAACATGTCTGGAATTTAAGATCGCATTATATCATCTATTTATAGACTTTAAAGCCGGTCACGACAGCATAATGCCATGATATAATGCCATGAGAGACTTCGGCATTCCAAACAAACTGATACGACTTTGTAGGTTGACCATGACAAACGTAACTTGTTAAGTAAAAATAGCGGGAATGCTGTCCAAACCAATAAACATCTTCAACCTAGCGTTGGAGAAAGCAATGCGCGACTCTGGCGTTACCACAAGAGGGACTATTGTCACCAAGTCCAGCCAGATAATTGCCTACGCAGATGACATCGACATCGATATATCCCATTCGGCTTTACAGGACTCATTCACCCAGATCGAGTAGGAGGCACAAAAACTGGGACTGCACATTAATGAGGGAAAATCTAAGTACATGGTGGCAACTTTTGAAACCCCTGTGTGATCCCATGAGATGAATGATCAATACACAAAAAGCAATATCACAAAAAACCCGCTAGGCGTAAGTGTGGTGAGTCGACACTACCATAAGGGAACAAATCATCAAGAAAACACCGACTCGGCAAAAAGAAGACGTAGGGAAAAACAGAAAAAGTGGGATATACGCGTCGGCACGTGGAATGTTCGAACGTTATATAAACCAGGCGCGATACAGACGGTCGTAGAAAACGCGAAACAATATAAAATGGACATCATCGCGCTTCAGGAAGTCCGACTCCTACATCAAGTAATCGAAACCAACGGATTTGCAGTGGCGTGTGGAGGTACCGATACACATAATTTCGGGACTGGCTTCATCATAAGCAAGAAGATTACGCCCCATGTAAAATATGTGAAATTTATTAATGACCGAATGTCTGTGCTAAAAATACAGGGCCCATGTATTTATAAACATACACGCCCCAACAGAATCTACCGACGAAGGAACGAAGGGCACGTTCTACGAAACCCTAGAGGAAGTATTTGATGGGATCTCATCATTCGATGTTAAAATCCTCCTCGGGGACCTCAATGCGAAAATTGGAAAGGAAGATATCTTCCAACCAACTATAGGTAAAGAGAGCCTACACGAGGTTTCAAATGATAATGGCATTCGAATTATCACGTTCGCAGCGTCAAAGATCTGTTAGTGAAAACCACGATGTTCAACCACAAGCAAATCCATAAAGCCAGATGGATATCACCCGACGGCGTAACGCGTAACCAAATAGACCACTTCTTTATAGACAAAAGACACCACTCCAATATCCTTGACGTAAGATCATATAGAGGAGCAGATTGCGACTCCGATCATCTTCTAGTGATGGGCAAAATCAGGAGTCGCCTCGCAGCAATCCCACATGGGCGGTCACGGGAGACGAGCAAAAAGTTCGACATTGATAAACTAAAAAACCTGCGCAAAAGGGCTGAATATCAAGAGGAACTAACGAATAGATTTAGCATCCTAGAGAATGTGAGCAGTGAGGAAGAGGAAGCTAATAGTGTGGATACTAAATGGGCATCGATCAGAGAAACAATCAAACAAACAGCCCAAAATGTATTAGCATTTAAGAAAACAATTAAGTCCAAACCTTGGTTTGACGATAAATGCAGGGCGAAGATCGAAGAACGTAAACGCCTCAGAGTGATCCACATACAAAGATATGATGAAGTCAACGCAGAAAGATACGCGCCGATTCGGAGAGAGACAATGAGACTCTTCAAACGCAAAAAACTCGAATCGGAGAAGACTCGGATCGAAAAAATCCTAGAAAATTCTACAGCAAAGAACATCAGAGGTATGTATGCCAGCATAAATTCAATTAGAAATGGCTACCAAGGGAGAGCCAAAATAAGCCGAGACACAAACGGTTGTCTGGTCACAGAAACAAACAATATCGTGACAAGACGGAAGCAGTACTTTGAAAACCTGCTCAATGTACGCACCCATCAACCACAAATACATGCACCAGGCGTACATACAGCCGAGCCTCAGATCCCAGACACCTCTTTCAACGAAGTTGTAGATGCAATAAATCGATTGAAAAACAACAAAGCTCCCGAAGTCGACTGCATACCGGCAGAGCTTGTGAAGCATGGAGGAGAGGCAATCGCTCGAAAGATCTGTGGCGGTTCCACCAAATCCCACGGTTTACCTCCCTAAAAAAACCCCATAGTCATCACCCAAGACGCTCAAGTCCTCGCTGCACGCATTTAAGAGATCAAATCTATGATCTTTAAGTCCCTGTAAAGAAAACTTACCTTCATGCATTCTCTTCGCATACCACTGCTCCTTAAGATTTCTTTATTAGCTTACCAGGAATTTCCAATCAATTTCGGCATCTACGTCGCCAGTCAAATTTCCTTAGATGAATTCCGGTAAACAAGATAATTAAATTTACATACATTGTAACCTTCATGACAGGGATCATGAATACTGCGCCGTCTATTTTTCCCAACAATGTTCCCTATATACACATTGGCTGGCGACTTACACCCTAGGGACCAAAGCAAATACGCATTCCGCGTCTCTTGCATCAATTTAATCCTACAGCATATTCAAATGCAAATAGGAACTCAATACCTACCCTTACTAGTGATGCCATTAACACGTTTCCCATTGTGTAAATGGAAAAACCATTAGCGCTTCTTCCTAATGGCGATACATTTACCTACGCATCCGCACCACAGCATAGACACAGGTTATAAATCTCTTTTATCCTACCTAGTTCTGGACCCGTTTCCCAGTAACCTTCTCACATAAACAAACATCTCTACGATCCTTTCCCTTTCTTTGTGTTTCAGGTTATTCATCATAGCGTTGAGCCATGAAAAGAACCGACGTACACACACACTTGTGTATCGTGAAGATCTCCTCTATGAGATCGGTTTGGTTACTCAAAAGAGAGACTTTACGTCTCTCTTGGAACAGGAAATGCACCCTTAATTTAAGAGAACCAATTTCCCAGCTGAATTTCTTTTAACAACGATTGAATATCGTTGAGTCTTATTCCATTCCGTCGACCACGCTGGTCGCATGCGCAGCACTCCTGTTCTCCACCGGCAGCGGAGAAGCGTAATAAAATATTCCCCGAGTCGTGGCGAGTGTCGTGTCCTAATAAATTGAATTAACAGTGCGGATTAAGCATAAGGAATTTAAATTGATTTAAAAGTTGAAGTCGGTTAAAATTTACCTATATTAAATAATTTACAAGGTATAAGACTTAGCTCCTCGATAGTATAGTGGTTAGTATACCCGGCTGTCACGCGGGAGACCGGGGTTCGATTCCCCGTCGTGGAGCCTCTGGCGCAAGACTAATGACCTTGCCCAAAAAAAAAAACAAATGATTATGGAAAATTTAACAAGCCTCAGGACTTGCTAAATAAAGCCAAGACCGGTACCCGGTTGTAGTGCCGATGATGATGATAAGGCTTATTACTTGTGCATTAAAATATTTTCTCTCAAGTTCTCCGTTCATAAATAAAACTAGAATTGAAATACATGTTTTCCTTTTAATTGAAAAGAAAATCATACAATCACTACAGTTTATTAATCGGCGGAACATTTAGTGGAAGTAGTGGGACGAAGTAGAACTCGCACCCATGCCGGTGCCAGGACTTCGTACACCACAGATCCACCAGCTCATCCAAACAATATGGGATAAGGAAGTCATTCCGGAAGAATGAAAAACCTCAATAGTCGTCCCCATTTTCAAAAACGGCGACAGATCTGACTGCGAAAACTACAGAGGAATATCATTGCTCCCAACCTCATACAAAATATTAACAAATGTCATACGGGAAAGAATCACACCGTACGCAGAAGAAATACTGGGAGACTACCAATGCAGATTCCGTAGGAATCAATCAACAAGCGACCAAATGTTCACAGTAACGCAATTGCTGGAAAAGAAGTGGGAATACGAAAAGACGGTCCACCAACTGTTCGTTGACTTCAAAAAAGCCTACGACTAAGTCGCAAGGCAAAGGTTCTACCATATTGTAGTTGAGCTAGGAATCCCGAAAAAATATGCCGTCCTCATTCAAATTTGCATGAACGAAAACAAAGGGCGAGTTAGAATAGAAAACCACCTCACAGAACCACTTGAAATCCGGGACGGACTAAAACAGGGAGATGGTCTATCACCGTTAATCTTGTGCTCGAGTATGTATGTCATCAGAAAGGTATAAGACGACAACATGAGCGGATCATCCCTGAACAGGGTCACACAAGTGCTCGCATATGCAGATGACATTGCCGTTCTGTGCGATAATCTAGAAACTGTAGGTAAAAACTATGAAATCATCATGCAAGCGGCAGAAGAGGTGGGCCTGGAAATAAATGAAGACAAAACAAAATACATGATATTTTCTACTACTATTTACTGCTGTGAGATATGGTGCTATTGCTACAGTGTACAGCTCTAATTATTTATCGGCCCGAATTGGAAGATATGGACTTGGGCGACATGTGATTTCAACAGGACGGTGCCACAATCCACACAGCACACGATACAATCGATTTATTGAAGAGTAAGTTTGATGAGCGTGTTATCTCAAGAAATGGGCCAGTCGGTTGGCCGCCTCGTTCGTGCGATTTAACGGCTCTAGACTATTTTCTTTGGAGATACGTCAAGTCATTGGTCTATGCCAATAAGCCGACGACGTTGGAAGAGCTCAGAGCCAACATTGAACGGGAAATAAATGTGTGGCCGAGTCATTGAAAATTGGGTCCAACGAATCGACCGCTGCAAACGTGCCTGCGGTGGCCATATGAACGAAGTCGAGTTCCATTCATAAATGTTTTGATTGCACTTCAAGCCGATAAAAGTTTTTGAAATATCTCAAATGGTTTGCGTTTTATTTTAAAAAAAGTTGTCAAGTCCCTATTGGAAAACCCGATATATGGGTGCCGCGTTTGCTGATCGCCGACCAAAAACAGCAGTGCGTTAATGATTTAACGGCCGGTTTCGCATTGTTGTAGCATAATTGAGTGGGCTTTTTTCGACGTTTTGTGATGATGAATGAAAGGTGGTCTCATTACTATACGCCTGAATCCAATACCCAGCCTGCAGAGAGGCTGGGAAGTCACGAAAGACGACCAAGGCGACCAAAAGACCAACGCTCGGCCAGGAACATTATGGCGTCTGTTTTTTTGGGGTTCACATGACATAATCTTCATCGATTACCTGCAGAAAGGAAGAACAGTTTTAGGAGAGTATTATACTGCGTTATTGGACAAACTGAACGACGAAGTCAAGAAAAAACGGCCCCACATGCCGAACGGCGAAGAGAAAAGTTCTGTACCATCACGATAACGCCCCGTCACACATGTCCTTGAAAGTGATGGCCAAATTAGACCAATCACGATTTAAATAAAGTTAATGAAAATAAATAATTGTTTCAATAAAAACAAAAAAAAAGTTTAAAATATACTAACGATTATTTTCAGAAAGAAATCACGTCAAAAACAATTTAAAAAAACAATATCCCTGTGGGGTGGGAGTATTGTACACCGGCGTACGGCGCTGATTCATTCCCATCCCCATCATCACTAAAACAAAGTTCCGCTGTAAATTGTCCACCAAGGAAACAAAACTTCATGACAAACCGCCCACCAGGAGGGAAGTAAATTAAACTCACTGGTTTAATGTTATTGATGTGTTTATTTATTTAAAACGGTTGGTAAAACAAAATAAACGATAAAAGGTACATTTGCACTTTAGATTGTAAACTATTATGAACTTTTGCTTTATTCTTGATTAGTTTTTTTATTATATTATAAATGACGCGAATGGCATAGAGCAGAGAAGCTCTTTACCCACACATTTCGCGACTGGATGCTATTTATTTTCTGTTGGGGATATAGCACTGACCATTGGTTTCGATTAAGGTAATCGATTGTTCGTCTCACGTTTTCTTTAATTCACAACATTTTGCACAGATGAGAGATTAAGAGTCTTATTACTGGAAGCAACCCGATCACGACTCTGAAAATAACGCGTGTGCATACCCGCAGCGCTATGGGTAGCGGGAGACGGACCGACCGGCTCGGTCGAGTGATGGTAAATGACTCAATCGAGGGTTGGAATCTGGCTCTTAATTCACCCGCGATTCGGTGGTGGTGGGTATCCTCTTCGCTAAGGATATGTTTTTACTTACCACAAGAGAGACGTAAAGTCTCTCTTTGTGGAATAGAAAACCAGATCTCGTATTGAAGATGATGGAAATATGTGTGTGTGGGTGATCGTGAAGATCATATTGTTTAGCTCATGCGCGAAGGCGATGGAAAAACAAAGCAGGAAAACGCAAAGACAAAAGGGACGTCAAGATCTTTGTTTATGGTGTGCATTGTGGCTAAATAAATAGACGGCAATTCATCGAGGAAATGTGCTAAAAGAAAAGATGGGACGAGAGCATCATAAAAGTCTTAGATGAGTGATGCCCTTGTGTAAATAGACGAATAGCCATTAGAGAAAGGTGCTAATGGATTGCAATACTTTATACAAAGTGAATTGTATATCGTATCTTGGGTCGGTAGCCGAAACGAATCTCTTGCTTGCATTTGTATATGCAGGGTAATTCGTTTGTGACAAAGAACAAAATTGGTGATTGTTTATTCGTTTAGACGAGGGGTCGTGGTCGGGTATATTCCAGCTGAACAAACAAGCTGCCCGACTCTGCTTTGACCGCTGGACAGTGGAATCGCCAGCCAATGTTTATGTAAGTCATTGTTGTACACATGTAAGGCTGGGAATAGCCAACTCAACGTTTATGATCCCGGTTATGGTGGTTACATTGTATGTGTAGCGATCCTAAATCACCACTCCCATCCAAATTCCCAACATTACCAATAATCCCATCCAAATCCCCAATACCCCCCATAACTTACATCCAAATTCCATATTGAATCATATGAGCGACGAATTAAACCCAAAATTAATTCGTCGCACATTGATTCAATTCCTAAAATCCTGACATCATGAAATGCTTAATTCAAAACGCATTTGATGATTTCCCTTCCAGGAACCTATCCAACTAAACCTTTAATCAATTCTTAGAACACAATTCCAATTGAAGCACACAAAATCTTGTGTGTGCTTCTTGGAATTTTTACATTAAAAAAGTTGACAATTCTCAACGTAAAAAAGAATAAAAGGTCGATCATTTTCAATTTCGTGATCAATCGAGTTCCGAAGGGCAGAGCGCTGGTCGAACGACCAACCAGTTTCCAGACTTAGAAACCACAAGTCCAACATTTTATATCCAACCGTCTGATTTAAAAAAATAACAAATAAAACGAAAAGTAATAAAAATCAAAGAGAGACACTTTCCTTGGATTTGTGTGGCGGTAAACTTCTACTTGACGCAGTACAAATAAACAAAAAACATATAAGGGACAAGAGGACCAGAGGGAACAATTCAAGGACCACTCCCTACAACAGGGAACCCGCAACAGCAGAGTGTCCCGTTAAAAAAAGCCCCCACGCCCACCGGAGGGAGCTACGAGGACACATTTCCTGGGCCGCCCACTCAAGTGGTAAACGGCCCTCCTGCCCAGAAACGTCCAAAGAAACCAGTAAGACGTCCTCCCCAGTAGGTAAGCCATTCCTTTTTGCAGTTATACCGATGGTTCCTCAACATCATCATCATCATTATCATCGGCACTACAACCGGGAACCGATCTTGGCCTTATTTTGCAAGCCCTGAGGCTTGTTAAATTTTCCATAATGATTTATTTTTTCTGGGCAAGGTCATTAGTCTTGCGCCAGGGCTCCCCGACGGGGAATTGAACCCCGGTCTCCCGGGTGATAGGTGGGTATACTAACCACTATACTATCGAGGAGCTAAGTCTTATACCTTGTAAATTATTTAATATAGGTAAATTTTAACCGACTTCAACTTTTAAATCAATTTAAATTCCTTATGCTTAATCCGCACTGTTAATTCAATTTATTAGGACACTCAACATATGTAAACCAAATTGTTTTGTTTTCAGATTCGACTAGGGAAAATGCGCGTGTAAGATCGAGATTTGCCTGGCAACCGAAGGTACCGAATTGGGCTTGGGATTAATGAAGTTTGGAACAGAATTCTTATAGCGAATTTTTAATTCGAATAAATGAATGAAGGTAAGAATTCTCTTCCAGGAGCTTTTAGCTAAATACATTTGATAAACTTAATGCGTGAAGCATTTACAGGTGCTAATGCAATTGCATTAGCAGAAAACTATGAAGGTTGGGTTGTAGTTACGGGGGTTCTTCGGGTAAGTAGACAGTGGGGTTTGGCGAAACCGCCACATCACACCCTGCCGAGACGCTTCAGTTGACACTTTAGCTACGAGTGACATTTAAATTTGAGGTTTTGTTGTCATGCAACTAGCGTGAACGCGCCATTTTTAAATTTGACCGCTCCAGTTAATTTTTTTAATAGGAATTAAATATATGTAAATGTAAAAAAAAATAAAAATAAACATTCATGCACTGAATTTTCACTGTTACGTTAAGATATGAAGTTTTATTTATTTGTAGATATTATGGTATAAACATTAATTTATTAAACAATTTTGGCGCCTCCCCTGGCAATAGTCCGCTCGTCCCCTGGGAGGCTCGCCTGGAAACCGCTACCTTAAGTGACCACCTTTCGGAGTTGAAGACCTATGCTGCCCTAACTCAATAGAAATTATCAATACAGATAACCCTTCACCCTTCCATATATCCTAAAACAGAGCGTAAGATACTCATACATGTTGGTAATTCTGACGATTGCAACTTAAAGACACAAACTAGGCCTCCTCACCACTGCTTTATATTTTAAGGGGGTATCCTGGTCTAGAATTTTGAAAAAATAGATTTTTTTTCTTTTTATATTTTCTTATAGCTTATACTTTTAAGAATATTCTGTCCAAGAAATTGGCGAAGTTACAACTGCTTTAGCAATATTATGTCACTGGAAGCTACTATGGGGCTCCTCGATAGTATAGTGGTTAGTATACCCGCCTGTCACCCGGGAGACCGGGGTTCGATTCCCCGTCGGGGAGCCCCTGGCGCAAGACTAATGACCTTGCCCAGACAAAATAAATCATTATGGAAAATTTAACAAGCCTCAGGACTTGCTAAATAAGGCCAAGACCGGTTCCCGGTTGTAGTGCCGATGATGATGATGATGATGATGATGGAAGCTACTATACACTGAAGTTTTTAAACGCGTTTTTCTCGAAACTGTCTTTTTTAAAACAATACCAAGTTCTAAAAAATTGCGTTAAATTCGTGCGTCTAGACCAGAATACCTTAAGATAAAAATAGTCCATGCACATCATTGTTGCGGCATTTCAAAGGACATTGTCTATTCCATTTAGTTTGCATCAATTCAACTTGTTTGTAATCACAAGTTTCACAACATGTTTATGTTCATCCACAAATCCTTTCCAGTCCTTGGTCAACAATATACCTGCAACACTCAATGACATCCAAGCGCTCTGCTTCATCAACATGTTTTAGTACACATATTTGGAGGTGTATTCAGATAAAAGGACTCAAAGTACCTTCTCGTAGAGTCAGTTAGTTTTTAAAGAGAAGAGATTTTTAAGAGTAACGACTATTTAGAGGACAATCAAAGCTCTAGAAATCCTTGTAGTCGGTATAAGAGAAAAAGGGAAATTAAACTCTTTGTCACAATCGACAGGATGTAGGATTTTATTATGCACCGCATTAATTGACTCCTGCTGCAGGTGTATCATGTAACCGTGTACGATTATTTTAATACACTGCAGATTGTCCATGGCAATTCGATTAAAAAATATAGACAACGGTTTTTTTTTAATTGGAGTAGAATAGGATTAGCTGGATCATCCTACAAAACCGAACTAAATTCAATTATACTAGTATCAATAACCGCAATAGAATTTTTGGTACCAAATGGTATTGGACCAAGCTGAACATGCACTCAAGGATAATAAAGTTGAACAGGCATTAGGCTCTAGCGATTCACTGATATCGGGAATAGAATAAGTTATTGTATATTAGACGCTGAAATGTCGAAAATATTGCTTTAATTCACGGCGAATTTGTCTTTAACGGATTAAATGACCCATGCGGTGAAAGTATATATACATATATATGCCTTATACATTATTTGTTTCCAAATTGAAGATTTGTTTATGTTTCTTTCAATTTAATAAATAAAGAAGAAGGAATTGAAAAAAGTTTTATTCACCCACTAAATTGGACTAAGAATTATTACATGCTATCAATCTTAAAATTTATAATTTTTAAAACACGGGTCGTTTGAAGCCTAGTGGTAGAAATAGGTACGTATGAAATGTCGGTAGCTTTAGTGTTAAAAACTTTTTATTTTAAGTCAAATTTGTCTTAAGCGTGAATAAATGCGCAGGAAAAATATAAAAGGACAATCATTTTTTGCACAATATAACTCTCCCTGGAAAAGGTAAATAAGCCAATTATATGTACAAGGTGACGCAAAATTAATCATCCAATATTGTTTTTGAATTACCTTTTTACTAAATAAAAAAAAATGATTTTGAGTGATGGAAAACTTTACAATTTTTGCTGTTGAGTGGAAAAGATGATATCCGTCAAGTGGCTGCCGCCAGCGTTGATAGGCATTTGTACCCGTTTTAACGGATATTCCATGACTTACCGCAAGATTTCCGGTGATAACTGTTCGCATACCTGTCGAATAATCTCCTTAAGAGCTGCGATTGTCGGAGACTTTTTGGAATAAACCCGGGACTTCAAGTAGCCTCTAAGAAAGAAGTCTCGGATGGTTAAATAGGGCGATCTTGCTGGACATGCCAAATAGCCAAAACGGGAGATTACGCGACCAGGAAACTCTTCCTTCACAATATCCATCGTGGCTCATGCTGTGTGTGCGGTTGCGCCCTCTTGTTGAAACCGCATGTTTACCAAGCCCCGCTCATTCAATTTCGGCAGTCGTTTATCATGGCCCTGTGGCGGTTCGGCCAAATCCCACGGTTCGCCTTCCTGAAAAACCCCTATAATCATCACCCAAGACGCATAAGTCTTCGCCAATGCATTCGCATTCGGCACCTAAAAATGCTGCACGTATTTAAGAGATCAAATCTATGATCTTTAAGTCGCTGTAAAGAAAACTTACCTTCATGCATTCTCTTCGCATACCACTGCTCCTTAAGATTTCTTTATTAGCTTACCAGGAATTCACAATCAATTTCGGCATCTACGTCGCCAGTCAAATTTCCTTAGATGAATTCCGGTAAACAAAATAATTCGGTTTACCTACATTGTAACCTTCATGACAGGGATCATAAATATCGTGCCGTCTATTTTCCCAGCCTCGATGGTGTACAAAAAACTATCTACACACACATCGGCTGGCGACCCCTTTCAGCCAGCGTTAAATGGTCTAACGCAGATGCATGTAATTAGCACCATCTGCATTGAGACTAATCCCTTACCAATCACCAAAACGAATCGCAAATACGTCTACCATTTAATGAGTTGCAACTTGTTTACTCAGTTGAACTCCCAGGTCATAAATCTCTTTTATCCTACATAGTTCTGGATCCGTTTCCCAGTAACCTTCTCACATAAACAAACATCTCTACGATCCTTTCCCTTTCTTTGTATTTCAGGTTTTCATCATGGCGTTGAGCTATGAAAAGAACCGACATACACACACGCTTGTGTATCGTGAAAATCTCTTCTATGAGATCGGTTGGTTACTCAAAAGAGAGACTTTACGTCTCTCTTGGTATAGTAGAACGCACCCTTAAATTAAGAGAGCCTGTTTCACTGACCGGGCTCCTCGATAGTATAGTGGTTAGTATATCCGCCTGTCACCCGGGAGACCGAGGTTCGATTCCCCGTCGGGGAGCCCCTGGCGCAAGACTAATGACCTTGCCCAGAAAAAATAAATCATTATGGAAAATTTAACAAGCCTCAGGACTTGCTAAATAAGGCCAAGACCGGATCCCGGTTGTAGTGCCGATGATGATGATGATGTTTGACTGGCCAAATTTCCCTTGGTCAACGATTGAATATCGTTGAGTCGTATTCCAACCTTCAAGGCGGTCGGGTCGTCCGCCATCCACCGTACCGGCGCCAGTACGGTGAGTACACAAAAATAAATCGAGTTCTTTTTATCATCCGAGGTGCGCACCCTTATCTAAAACAAATCGTTGTCGAGTCGGTAACAATAACTTTTAAACCAATGCCAAAATATATTTTCGAGTTGAACATAAATGTAGTGAATAAACCCTGTCGTGAATATACCTTTAAATTAACTTGTCTAATCTCCAGTAAATTAAAATAAAGAAACATTTCCTCCAAAGTAACATACCAGTGTTTCATTAACCATAGTGCCAAACAATAAAATGAAGATTTAATATCTACTAGACAGTGCGTTTCATTTATTTCTATTGTTGTTCCCCTGGTGATCGTGCGTTTGGAGGCCGCGGAACAATCGTAAGTTACATCGGAACCTTGTTGGACAGTGGAGTGAATGATGGAGGAGGAAGTGAATCAAGTACCCATGCTGGTACATACTTCCTCCCCACAGCCCTCTAGCGTTCGCCAGTATCAGTTGTTACGTTGTAACTTCCCCCCGCCGCACTTGTCTTGGGGAGAAAGGAATAAGAAATTAACCAACATACATAACAAGTAAACGTTAAACAATTTTAAACCAAACTTAAATACAATTATACTAAAATTAAATAAATACAATACACAACGTACATTGCGATTTACACATGTAATAAATAAAAATATTTACCAAAACATATTCACTTAAACACTTTTAAACATACATAAAATATATTAAAATTGGTATAAAAATTATAACCAATAAACATAGCAGGTGTATAAACCCAGCTCTATTCGGCGGCTTCGATCAGTTTCGAGGTTGATCGTGGCTGAATTTCTTCGCAGAGACAACGGTACCAGGGAACAAAGGGGGTAACGGGAGAGGATGGTGTGAGTTTTTTGACGACTGTTTACGGTAGTTGACAGTTTTGATTGTACTCGAATAGTTATTCACACATTCAGTTATGTTTGAAAAATGTGTAGTATATACATGTAAACAATTGTATCACCCATTCTTATCGAGTACTTCAGAGCCAACAGACGTTCGCTCATAGCATAGCTGAAACTCGTGTTTGTGAAACGCGTGTTTGTGAAAGTGTGGTGAAGTGCACATGTAAAAATACTTTTAGTAATACTTTTAGTAATAAAACAGTGAAAACTAACAGTAACGCATGCTGGGCGACTGCGCCAGTGATGACCAACAATTCATGATAGAGCGTAAAAGAAGAGCCACCGACGATTTACTGAGCGCAACAAAGAAACCAACAACCATGGAGGCACAAGCTATGGACTATCAAAAAAAGTATCTGGAAGCCGTGGATTATATCAATACACTTCGACTCCAGATGAAACAACTCCACGAGGAAATTCGCTCCCTAAAAATAACCAATAACATCAGAGATGACGTCTGCATGGAAGAAACGCCTGCTCAACACCCCGAACTAGCCCCATCATCTCCAAACCAACAATTGTTGTCCCCCGAAACACCATCGCCCCAACCAAAGAAGACAGCCGGCAATCAAATGCCTAACACGCACGCCAAAAATACAAGACCACCACCCATCTATATTCAAAATATAACAAGCATCAAAGAACTAATTAGAATGCTTGAAACTTAGGCTACCGCAATTTCACCACAAACACAAGAGGAGCTTCGACTTCCATCACAACAACAACTTTAACGGATCACAACAAGGCGGTAGAAAAACTTGCGCAACATAAGCTTGAATTTTTCACTTTTCAACATGGACAGTTGAAACCAGCAACTTTCATCTTAAGGCATATCGATCCAGCATGGACTAATGAGGAACTTGCAGCAGAAATAGTCGGGATCTGTCCGGAACTGAAAATAAACAGGTTGGACTACTTCCAAACACCATACATGCGAACTAACAAGAATCTGCATTTACGTATCATACAAATTCCTCCAACTGATGTCACCCGGCTCAAACAAATAAAATATCTGTTCACGCATAAAATTTCGATTGAGGAACTACATAAACAAAACGTCCTTCATTGCAAAAGATGCCAAGGTTCAGGACACTTGGCGGCTGCATGTCATCTAAGCGTACGATGCGTGAAGTGTGGAGAATATAAGGTCAGCCCGCCTGGGATGGAACCAGGAACAAGCCAAACAACAAACCCCGATGGATACATTACAACGAAGAAAATCACAGTGACATGCTGTAACTGTAGAGGACCCCACCATGCCAACTTCTCGCAATGTCCTCATAAGCTGAGGATTCTAGAAAGGCGAACAACACCCATGGCAACGAGCAAACCTTCACCGGCCAAAACAACATCACATCAATCAATAAATCCTACAAGTCCAGGAATGTCATACGCTGAGGTTGTCAAGGATTCCCTTAACATGACAAGAAATCACCAATCCAACAGTAACGATCTGAATCTGGACATCATAGGATACATAAGTAGCTTACAGAAGATGCTGCCCACGTTGAAGCACAGCTCAGAAATAGAAAAAAAAAGGTCAGATTTTATCTCTTATAACTTCACATATCCTCTCCCTTAATGGCTAATTTAACCATAATTTCCCTCAACGCAGAATCCATATATTCCAATATTCGCAGACAACACCTCCGATTATTCGTTGAAAAGTTTTCTCCAGATATCCTCCTCCTCTCAGCAACTTGGCTTAAACCAAACTCCCGAGTATCTATCCCGAATTATACACTTGTTTCTAATCCACGAACCACTGGACCTCGTGGAGGTACTGGAATTCTAATACACAAGAAATTCCAATTTTCCGAAATTAGGTTCACCAATATAAATAATATTGAGTACACGGCAATTAAAATCTTTTGCAAAAGCAACAAAGTGCTTGAGCTGTCGTCCGTATACATTCACCCTTCTCAGGAAACAAACTTACCTAGTTCCGACATCACTGAGATAATCCAACAGTCTCTACCTGCACCTTTCATAATAGGAGGAGACTGGAATGCTCGGCATACTTTATTTAACGACACTAAGTGCAATAAATACGGTTGCCAACTTCTAGCACTCCTTCAACTCCATCCATATATCTATGCTGACTGTCCATTACAGCCAACACGTATCTCCAATACTACTAAATCAACAATAGATTTTTTCCTAAAATCCGTAGACGTCTACTCACCTAACCTCCCGACAGTATCCTTCGAATTTCCTTCCGATCACTGTCCACACCACTGTCCAAATCCCAGCCCTCGAACCATGTTACTCATTCAATCCGATCCCGAATTTCTCCAGGACAAACTGGAAAAGAGTCAATAGGGACATTGCTGCCAGTTTTACAGACTATACTTTGCCAGAGACTTCAAATCTACTCCCCGCTGAAATTGATCAAGCAGCCTTAAGAATAGAGCAAATACTAAAAAATGCTCTCTTCAGCCGCACACCACATCCATCCCTCATAATCATCTAGGAAAACCTTTACCCAACATCCTTACAAAACTGTTACGCGTAAAAAAAACAGCTTAGACGAAAACTACATAGCAGTTACTCCCCTTTTATTGAAAATCAAATCCAACTCTTGACTACCCTGATAAATGGACAACTAAAACAATTTGCCGACCAGGGTTACACGTCTATACTTAAAAATATTAAACCCAATCGTGATTTATTCAAAAATATCAACAGACTAACGGGTCGAAAATACAAACCTCGAATCGATTATATTATCAACCCTACTAACAATCGCCCAGTCCAATCAGTTATTGACATAGCAAACTGTCTAGCTAATCACCTCTTAAAAAATCCATCAACAAAACGACTCCCTCTCAGTCTCCAATTTTCAAGATACTGTAAACGACTACATCTCACGCACAATGATCCCATCCTTCACCACTTTCATCGCGGAATTCAACGAAACAAACAAAGCGTCTCATCGTCTGGATAATGCGACCTTCCTAACAGCAGGCGAATTATCTGAATTTATAACATCACGCAATAACAAGAAGTCGACAGGCTTAGATGGAATTCCAAACCTTCTTTACAAAAGACTTCTCCCGTCAAATCTAGCCCTATTCTCGTTCTTCTCAACCACATAATTAACGGATCACATTTCCCAGATAACTGGAAAATCACGGTTATAGTCCCTATCAGTAAGTCCAGTCCTTCCAACAACCCCAGCAACTATCGTCCGATTTCGTTATTAAACACATTAAGCAAGATATTGGAATGCAAGATATATCAAAATCTCCTTTCATTTGCTAAGAACAACGCTATTATCCAAAATTCCCACACTCCACCTGTCATGCTCTGTTAAAACTAACGCACGATGTCACAACTAATCTTCAAAACCAAAGCCCGACGGTCTGTATCTCTCTCGACGTATCTAAAGTATTCGACTGTGTTTGGATCTCACGACTGCTTTACAAGCTTTACTACATATTTGGATTAAACACCCATACTACCAAACTTCTTACTTCCTACCTCTCTGGTAGAAAATTCATGGTCAAAATAAATTCTTCTATCTCCCAATCGTATAATATAACCACAGGGGTTCCGCAGGGTTCAATTCTTGTACCACTATTATACCTCCTTTATACTTCAGGCATAGCGCAGCCTCAATTACCCAATACCGTAATGTTGAATTACGCTGATGACACCATAGTCTACTCCAGCAGCAAGTTTGTAAAAGAGGCAAGAAACCGCGTTAATAACTTCCTCCCAAATCTATCAACATACTTCAATAAATGGAAAATTCGCCTAAATCCTGATAAAATCCAACTTATAGTCTTTAAGGGTAAAAATGGGCACTGCACAAACAACACAAGACGCACCCACAACAAAATTAGACCCAAACTAAATAACACCCAGATAAAACCTTCTAAAACTTTAAAATATCTGGGAATAACCTTTTCCAATGACCTTTCATTCTCCACCCACATTAAAAATACTTTACGTAAAGCCACAATACAACTGAATCTCTGTAGAAGAGTGATGTGGAAACCCAACGGTCTCTCTCACCAAGTCAAACTGCTCATCTATAAACAAATAATCAGACCTACACTGACATATGCGTGTCCACTGTGGTATCATATAACACCAGCCCAAATGGAGAAGCTACGCACTTTCGAAAGGAAATGCTTCAGGCTGGTCACTGGCCTCAACAGACAACCCAACTCTTACAAGTATTACAATAACAGCTTACTATACAATGCCGCTAATTTTGACCGTCTCGACAGACGCTTCCTAGAGCTGTCTATCAAATTTATTGAAAACCTCCCAAATAATCCCAACCCCATAATAACTTCACTACTACCAACTCCTCTAGATAACAGGGCTCACTATCTGAATTGTCTCCATACTAGAAGTCTCTTCACCTCTGGAAGATTGGTTAATGACTCCAACGAGATAGTGTACCATAACACCGAACTGGCACCCAATCACTACAAATACTGTAACATACAACCATTCTCCAACATTCTGCGTTTTAACGAACAACCGTAAAGTGTTACCGCACCTGAGGCCACTAACTGACCATATCATACGCCAACCTACTTTCTTAACTATCAATCCCTATATTCCCCAATTCACATTACATATTTAACTTATTATAAAATAAATTAAGTTAAGCTAGAATAAGTTAGAGTTAAGTTAAGTATTAGATTAGATTAACTTAAAAAAAAAATCCTGGTTTTCTGACCTTTTCCAGAAAAACTGTTAATATTAAAACTATAGGTTTTACTCGACTAGTTATTCACACATTCAGTTATGTTTGAAAAATGTGTAATGTATGCATGTAAACAGTTGTATCACTAGAATTATAAGGTAGCTGTAGTACTTAATGAAAACATTGATTATTGGTCAAATAAACACATTATGTTAAAAAAAAAGAAGATACATTGCAAATTAAGCCACGAATGTTGCATAGGTCATCGCGATACTCTCGTGTCATTGCAACGGCCTCAAACAAGAACTGAAAATGATACCGCCTCGCAATGGGATGCATATCACGCCCTTATAGAAGATGCAAGACTGGACCCCTCCAAAAGTTCAGGCCGCAGTCTCTCCGTAACGAATTTTATACCACTCTCAAAATAGAAATCCACTAGTGATACGAAATCGTTCGATAGAATTATTGCTTGTGGACGCAACACAGCTATAATTCGTAATGTCTGTGATATTATCGCCGAATTCATAAGCTTGCAATGGCTAACTTAAAATAATTCAATGGCAAATAGCGGACTACCCTATATTACGGAATCTAGAAATAGCTTGTTATCTATTATATTGCGCCAGCTGGAAATCAAAATATAAAACATTTGACTGTGACTTCGTGGTATGAGTTTATTTGATGCATTTCAGAAGAGTTGTCGCACTTGGAATTCCAAAAAAGTTTCTGTCATCAGCTTTTGTACCACATTTTAAAAAGTTCAAAACATTTCTTAAGCCAGTAAAAAGGTTTGTTTTCTAAATTATTTACAGTTGTGTTTTATTGTAATTGATTGTATCACAAGTCGACTTAGTACCTTGTTTTCAGTTTAATTAAGAACTTCCCACAACCGCGAACTCACACTAGACAAAAATTCCTGAAAATCCTCCCAACAATTGGCATCCGTGGTCTATTGACAACATTCCAATTAAAACTAAATCCAAACATTAACTATCCAGAATTTAATTTATTTTCTGCTCTAAAAACTATCTGTGAACAAAATTAAAATTAACCAACAAACTCTGCTCGTTTCTAAGTTGCTCAGCTACACATTCAGATGCACACTCGTCCTTGTTGAGGGACATTGGATGGGATCAAAGGAATTCCCTTGATAATTGAATTTTGTGTCGCACCACTTTGAATTGATCGGTTGGATAATTAGATTTTTGTGGCGACTCTATGCTCAACTAACACACAATCACATGTATTTACGACATGTACACGTATTGCATTCAATTGCACAAGCACATTAATTCTCTCTCTTGTACGGCCAGGACGAAAAATCCAGCGATTTTATGGATTCACATAGCTCTCCCAGAGGTTGGGCTGGTATTGATAGGAACCAGCCACCGAGGCCGCCGCTGTTGTAATGGATTCGTTGTAGTAGCAGTTACTGTCTTGTATGCAGGCATCTGAAAGGGTAATACGGGATGATTTATGAGCGGCGACAGTCGAGGAGGTCGTTGGGGATGTATTGGGCACCTGATGACGGGGTGACAATGTAGTCGGATTTATCCTGTCAACAGGTTGTAGTTCTAGCAAGGATTCGACTTCATTTTTGTAAGCTAAGACACCATTGCTGATGTGCTGGATGGAAGCCGTGGATGAGGATGTGCTTTGGGATTTGGAAGGCACAGCAACGGGGAGCGATGCTGATGTGGAAACAGGTACAATGCCCATGGAGTGTGGTCCTTGCGGCATACCTTCTAGATATTGGTCGATTTCTTTGGGATCAATGTCGGCATCGACAATGGACGGCGCCAAATAGTTGTGGACCATTTGGTGGTGTGGTGGCGGCTGATGCGTATGCAAATAATTAAGCGAAGCAATCGAGTGTAGCGATGTTGTTGATGTAGCATAGGAGACAGTAGGATCAACTTGAGTTTGATGGTGCGGCTGTTGCTGAACGACAGGATGCAGTGTGTGCTGAGATTGAGAAGGAATGTGCTGTGGTTGCAAATAATGATGGATAGCATATGTCCGGTTAATATGATGTGATGAGGAGCATGAATCTGTTCCTAATGTCTGGTGCTGATAACTGACGCCGGCAGCTGTGGTTTCATTGTTTCTGTGGAATTCTAAATTATTTTCGTAGTGCGCCTGATGATCTATTGCATTCATTGTATAATGTTCAGGAGAATTAAATTCCTGCTTAGTTAATGATGAGGAAAACCTTGTAGAGGTCGCAGATGGCATAGACAATGACATCGCGCTGGGTGGTGGTGTCCCAATTGATCGGTGTAATATGCTTCCCACAGTGTACGGTGTCGCTGGCGGTGTCAGTGGATTGGCTTCCCCTACCGATTGTCTTGAACTCGATGTCGTCGAACACGGGGAATCCATTTGTCTCCCGTAATCGAATTTACGAAACGATTCATTATTTTCATTCAGAGGTTTCAGAATATTTTCATGAAGGTTACCGTTTGTCTGAGAATATTGTGGCATAGATGTGCCATCACTACAACCATTTATTTTGTAATCTATATCCGATGACGGGTTTATCGATGCAACGATGTTACTGGAATCGATTAGAAGTTGTCCTCCGCTATTGAAATTGCCGTTCTTGTTGGCATCCATGAACGACTTGAGGTCATGTCTTCGCGTGGATAAATTTCGTTGAGTGATGTTTGTTTTCTGATAGCATTCTGATGGTTTTGTGTCTGCTGTTGAAGATCCGGTTGTGGTTAGCGAACCTCCAGTATTTGTTGCTGTTAACGCTTTCGCCTTTTTTCTTCGCGGTTGGTACTTGTAATCAGGGTGCTCTTGCTTGTGTGTCAACCTAAGCTTTTCCGCAAATTCAATAAAAGGTTTCTTGTCGCTGTCCTTAAGATTTCTGTAAAGAGAATAGGAAATGAATGAGAATACTTCAGACATCCAGTTCTAGTTAAGCCAACGTAAATATTCTGAAAGAAGCACGTGTCGGGCGTGAGCAAAAACACGGCACATGGTGTCACGAACACACAGAAAAACCACATTGCCATTGAAATAATATTTGTTTTCCTTTCGACGGGAAAGATGTGTGAAGTTGGTGTTGGGACGGAAAGAGCAATATGATACCAAGGGAATCCTTGGAACGAGCACGCACTTCTAAGGAATATCTGTATTAGTCTTCTTTGGGAGGGTGTTTGGGATTCAATTGAAAAATGAAAATCGTATCATGTGATAAAGGATCCGTTGTATTGCAAGTCTTCTAAATAATTTCAGGATCCTGTTCTGGAGCAGCTATCACAACATTAAGCCGCATTTATATAAAATGAAATAGTTCTAACATAGCGAAAATGATATCACTAAGAACCTATTCCCAGAACAACACATTATCGAAATCCATGGCAAAATATTACAGTAAGCTCATTTATTGAATATTTCTGACAAGATTTGAGCTAAGGACGTGTAATAAAAACGTCTCTGATGATTCTACGAAAATTTACTTAACTGATTTCAACGCTTAGCATAATTTTACAGAAACGATTAGTAATTCCATAATTTTGAATGCTGTTTAGCTTGGACTGGACTGGTTGTGGCGAGCTTGGCCGGGGGCTTGAGAAGTGGGATAGCCTTTGTTGTTGTGACAACCTTTTTTGATGTGATTAAACTAACTAACTAGCTAGATAAACCCCATTTCACCTGATAATCATATCGCATACGACGTGCTCTTAATCGTTCCCTTTTTAATTGCCCACCTGTGACGCGCAGTCATTTCCCACTCTGTGCTATGCAATATCCAATTACGAGTACACATTTTTTTCATCGTATCATATATCGTCATTCATACCCAAAAGCAAAAGCCACACCTGTCGTGGGAAATTCCTGGCAATTGCTGGCGCCTGAAAAAATGCAACGGATAATGACAATTGCCGTTCCCCAACAGAGAATTGCCGTATAAATGCTTATGCTTTCGAAATACAGGCATATGATTAATAACGAAATGCCACCCGGGGATTCGAAGTAACGAAACGAATTTTTGAACCAAGGCCACTGCTCTTTAAGTGGATCGATAAAGTGGAAATGTCGATTAAGCAAAACAAATGACTCGTTACGGGCGAATGCACCCAATATGGGTCAATTCCGACTAAGCGGAACTGCGGCGGGGTAAATAACTTGCGGTTGGGGTCAGGCGGAATGGAGAAGAATTAGATGCATCGTTTGCGATTCTTCCCCAATTATTTGAATATAAAAGGAGCCGTCGCAAAGGGTATTGGGTGTATTTAATTATAAACCTTTGAAGTACCCAAATAAAAACAAGCGTTAATTATTTAATAAAAGTAAAAGAATCGCGGCCTCGCATAAGTACTGCGGGCCTTTTTAGTAAATAAATAAATATAAGGTTAAATAAATACAAAATATTAGTAAAAAAAAGGAAAAGGTTAAAATCGTATTTTTTTCCTTTATAACTCTCCGCTCAGCAACTCTTCCTTTAAGAGATTAAGGAAGCTCGGCTGCTAGGCGTAACATTGACGCGCAGATGTAAAATATTGGGTTGTACCACATGAAATGCCCGATTTTATAGTAAACATTTAAAAGCCAATATTATTTTTTCATAGCCCGACGCTACATAGTGTTAAGGTGGATTGGCCCGTATCATCATTATATTTCCGTCAATTTTTATTCAATCAAAATAGGATCCGTTGGTATCTATGACATTCTTCCAACATGATACAAGGTCGAATATTCATTTTTCGTAGAAGTGCTTTTTGAGGCAATGAAATCTTCAAAGGGCTTTATGCCCTATGCTCTGTTCCGGAAGACCTTCTGCCGGCAAAATTAATCTTAGATTGTGGAAAAGATGGTAGCGTAGGTAGGGAAAAGAGAGTAGGGTGTATGCGGAAGAATTTCCAATTCCAACTGCAACCGTTTTTGCACCGTTACTTCTGAGGTAGGCGGTCTAGCATTGTCATGCAAAAGGATCGGGCCGTGCCTATTGAACAACGCAAGATGCCTTTCAGCCAATTTGGCATGCAATATGTCGGTTTCCTCACAATATTTGACAGCGTTTATCGTTTCTCCTGGTTGAAGAAATGAAAAGTGAATTGGTCCTTTCGATGTCCACCAAATTGTCACCATAACCTTTTTTGGGTGAAGATCAGGCTTGGAGTTGTGTTTTGGTTTTTCACCTGCATCCAACCACTGCCTAGGTCTTTTACGGTTATCATACAGAATCCACTTTTCATGGCAGGGGCAAAAACGGTACAGTTTGGTTTCTTAATCAAAGCGATGCGCAAATTTCCGGGCGCTGTCGGTTTTGCGACTTGTTCAGTTCATGGGTACCCACTTATCTAGTTTCTTTACCTTTACTATGAGAGAAAGGTTTCGACTTATTGTCAAGGCAAGGTCCCATGCTTTGTGCAATTTCCCGCATCGATTCCGTCGGGTCCGCATCTACCGTCGCGCTTAAAACATCGCCGTCAACTAACATTTCCGGCTTCCCACG